>JANCRC010000015.1:13332500-14638333 GCA_024362995.1 Heteromeles arbutifolia
TCTAGAAGACCAAAAACCAAAGGGAATTAGGCTAAAGGTGCGGCTGGATCATGCATCTAGAAGGCTTGGGGCGCCACCTTTTTAGGGACTTCTAGAAAGAGTGTTATTTGGCTGATTTTGGGGTTTCTAGAAGGGGATAGGTGCGGCACCTCTATAGGAAGGGATAAGGTTCCTAGAAATCAGGTTTTAAGGTCTCCTAAACTGAAATTGAATCCCTTTTTGCAGCAGGAATTAAGTTAAGAAAGGATTAGGATAGGATAAGATAAGGCATGGTAAGATAAGATAAGGTTTGGATAAGATAAGGATAAGATAAGGTAGTTTGGATAATGTTTTGGATAATTCTCCTTCTTTGTAGCTGATTCCTTATCTTCTTTGACTTGGATTTATTTCTTCAACTCTTTTGCACATTCCTAGCCTCTCTTGAACTTCAAATTCGTCCATCTATCTTGCTCCATACTTGTGCTATCCATTCTTGGCCCAAAACTGCTCTAAAATGCTCCAAATTGCATCCTTTTGCATACTTTGCTTCTAAGACCTATAAACACACGAAAATGACTTAAGACACTATAATAAACAACAAATAACTAAGTAAATGTAAGAAAACACACTAACTAAGTCGCACAAATATGCTCCTATCAAATTCCCCCACACTTAGTGATAGGAGCATATTTACATCACTTAGTTAGCTTGTTTCCTTGCATTTAGGTTGTTAGTTCTTAGTTATTTTAGTCTTGTAAGCCATTTTCGTGTGTTTTCAGGTTCTAAGGGCTAAAGGAGCAAGAAAGTGCATTTTGGTGCCTTGTGGAGCAGTTTTAGGCTTGGGATGGATTGCACATGCTTGGAGCTAAGTGGATGGACGAAATTGAAGATCAAATGAGCTTAGGATTGAATGAAGAATGAAGAGTTCAAAATTGGAAGCCAAAGTTTCTAAAGTTGGAAGTTTCTATTCTTGGAGGTTTCCATTCTTGAAAGTTTCTATTCTTGGCTTAGAAGTTTCCTAATCCTTCATCTCCTATGTTCCAGCCATAAAAGGGTTCCAAAACATGTTAGGTTGCCTCATTACATGTTTCTAGAAGTCCTAGAACCTTTCCCTAACCTTGCCACATATCTCTTTTCCCTTTTCTTCCAAAATCTGGCACATAAGTGCCTTTCCCTTTCTCTCCACAACCTTGCCGCACAAGGGATCCTCTTCTTACCAATTTTCTGACCCAAAATCACATTCCCTTTGTGTTCTATGCCTTGCCGCACAAGGAGGAGCCTTTCTTACTTATTTTGTGCCTCAAAACACATTCCTAAATCTGTCTTACAATTCTGCCGAATTTCCTTTCCTATTCTCTTTAATTCCTGCACCTTACTTGCCTATTTTCTGCCCAAAAATACTTCCCCTTTCTCTTACAAATCAATGCACACCTTCTTTCCCTTTCTCTCTTAATTTCTGACCTTTAAAACACATTCCTTTTCTCTCCTACATATTCTGCCGAATTTTACTTTCTTATTCTCTTTGATTTTCTGATTCTTTCTTACCTATTAAATTGTGGAACCATAATAGCTAAGTATTGAACCTTTCCTATTATTTTCTGATTGCCTTTCAACCCTAGCCCTATAAATAAAGCCATCCGCACCATTTAGTCTCTCTCTCACTCTCTGGACAGATTCTCTGCGTCCATTCCATCCACCTATCTACCTATCCATCCTCTACCACCCATTCACGCCAGAATTCCTTCCCCAACCCTAGCCGCACCTATCCTTCACCATTCTCCATAGTTTCTGACCTAAAACAACCCTTGTGCCGCAGCAAAGAGGAAGGAGGAGAGCCCTTGGACGTGCTTGCTGTTCAGTTTGGATCGCTGGAGCGTTTAGGTGTTTTCTTTCTTTTGTTTTCAATGTATAAACTTGTTATTCTTTGTTCTGTGAGTATGAGGAACTAAACCCCTCTTAGCTAGGGGGGATTCGAAACCATGATTATACTTGCAATGTGAATTGATTACTTTCAGTTGTGATTTCATAAGTTGTGAATTCAATTTGTTTAACTGCTTGATGGATAACTTATTCTTGTATGTTGATTGAGGGTCGACACTTAGTTTGCATGCATGAGTTTGATGCTAGAATATAAGGGAGTTTCACCTAATAGTTACAAACTTATATTCACAAGTAGTGGAGGTCGCTTATAAACGATCGCGTTAAATGAATTCTTGGCAGGAGTTTCATGCTCATCATAGTAGCGAATGCCTCGTCAATACTTATAGTTTTCATGATGCTTAATGATCTTTGATTGTATCGTTATTGTGCTGTTCACGTAAAGGACTTTTGAAGAATGCTTTGAATTGTTGTATGCGCTTTCCCATCCAATTCAATAACTTAAGGAGAACTTGAAGGTTAATTTAAGCGGACCTAATTAACCTGGGGTGTTGAGGTTCATGATTTATCGAAAGAACAACTGAAAATTGGTTTATGTGCAAGTGTGTCATGTGTGGAGAAGAACCCTCTAGCTAGCCCATCATCCATAAGTTTTACCAAATTTGTCCAAAATCTGTTTTAGTTTACAATCTGTTTATTTTGTTTTCAAATTCGTCAGAATCAAATCCCCCTTTATTTTGAAGTGTTAGATTAGTTAAAATCTGTTTTGATTTGTGTTTTTAAGTGTCTTGAGTCAAGTTAAAATCTATTTTCGTCCAAAGTAGTGTTTAAAGTTCAAAACTGCCCAGTTTGTGTTTTTAGGCAGTTTTGAGTGTTTTTGTGCTGTTTTGAGTCTTTTGAGTTGTTTTAGTGTTTTAGAGTCTAGTTTTGCATTCTTTGAGTCTAGTTTAGTGTTTTAAACTTTGTTTTAATGATTTTGAGTCAGTTTTGAGGTTTTAGCAAGCCCTCCTAATCCCCGGTCCAGAACGATCCCTACTTGCATCTATACTACAATTGTCAACAAGAGGGTTAAATTTGTGTGCTTATATATTTCGCATCACTTAGCTTTTGCTAGTCCTCGAGCAAAATAAAACAAAACATAACCTAAACCTTCCAACGTTTGCCTCAGGGATTTCCAATGAAACATAACATGTTAAAAATCATTACTTACATAGATTTTAGTTATCCTTACTCTCGAGCACATACTTAATCACAGTTACTACTCACTAGCTCGCATTTAATCAATTAAAACAACTTTTTGAATGTAGTAACATGCCTTAGAGAATCCCTCAATTTCTCACAAGATATACACTCTATTTTCACACAGATTTTCTGACTACACTCCCTCCACTAGGTATATATGAGAAGATTGATGTAAACATGAAAACTAATACTCACATATGTATATAACAAAGAAAGCAATTTCTGGAATGCATGTATATATATGATCTCATGAATGGAATGCCACTACTTAGACGCGAGAACCAGGGATACCATATGCTCATACCAATCCCAAACTCCACATATTGAAACACATAACAATCAAGATAGAAGTCTAAGGGTTGTAACGGGGCTAAGGGTATTGGCTAACAAAGAAAGGTAAGGAAAACAAACGTTCTTAAAGCAATAGCAAGCAAAGTAAGAAATATGACACTTAGAACTCCCTTTTTAAATGCAGCCACAAACTTTGAACACAAAGGGGAAGATCACACATACTTAGGGCCAAATTCAACTTTTTGGACCCTTTCTTCAACAACCAACACTTGTGAGCTTTAATCTCACTTATTTTGAACACTTTTCATACTTCTTCACATACTTTTCTTTTTCTCTTCTTTTTCTCACGAATTTTCTTCTTTTTTTTTCTTTCTTTTTTCTTCTACCCGTGCCCTTTTTTACTTCTTTGGCACACAAAACCACTAAAAGCCTTCCCCCACACTTATTTGCTGCCTAATAACAAACAAAGGGAATTCACTCTAGGTCATGCTTCACTACGCCTTAAGAACAAAGGTATGGATGGTCCTAATCTAGGCTAGGTAAGGATAATGTAGGCTAACAAAGAAAATAGGCTAATTATGGCTCAAAGGGGTTAAACCTACAATACATATGCAAAGGGTTAGGCTTTTTGGCTCTGGTTTTGAACTAAACAACTTCATCTTGTTATTTGTTATGCTAATCAATTTCATGCTTTGAATGAAATGGGTATAAGTTCTAGTATTTGGATCTAAATAATGAAATGCATTCTAAGTAGCAACCAAGCAAAGAATGATGAGATCATGCAACGACTTTAGAAAACAAAGAATGTCAAGATTGATAACTCTCCAAACAAAGTTTAGGCTCAAGTCTCTCAGGGTTGTAGCGTTATGTTGAGTTACTTCCTTCAAGCATGTTACAAAAACTGATTTTATCCTTTTTGTGAGTACATGGGAATTCATGAATGTCAACTATACCAAGCATAAACAAAAGAGTAAATCAAACTTCAATCCATGTTTGTAACTTTCTTTAACAGTCATGCAATTAAAAACCAAATCCTCATCATTGTGTTGGAAGGTACCCTAAGACACAAACACACAAAAAGGACTCTAAAAACGACTCTTTTTGGTATTTTTCAAAACGTTTTCAAATTTTTTTGTAAATTTTCGTATTTTTCTTTCAAGACACATAAAAATACTTCAAAACACACTAAAAACACTCAAAACAGTGAAAAACAACCTTAGAAGTGATGGGTGATAAAAACCTACGAATTTTTCAATGAAAACACTTGTTTACCCCCCCACACTTAAACCAAACATTGTCCTCAATGTTTCAAATATAGACACACACAAAAGCAAGCAAACAACACAACGAACAAACATGACAAATATGGCAAAGTAAAAGCAATAAAGAGTAGGGGTTAGAAACGCAAATCTGGTTATGGAGCCGGAGAGTTCCTAGGTCCTCTTTATTTGTGATAGGAGCATATTTATGCGACTTAGTTGGCTTGTTCTTGTGCATTTATGTTGTGTTTTCTTAGTTATTTTAGTGTTTAAAGCCATTTTCGTGTGTTTCTAGGTCCTAAAGACAAAGTATGCAAGAAGATGCATTTTGGAGCATTTTGAAGCAAAATTGGGCTTGGAATGGATATCACATGTTTGGAGCAAAAGGAATGGACGAAATTGAAGACTTGAAGATGTTAGGATTCCTAATCAACGAAGGATTCCTAATTGAAGATGGATTCCTAGAAGAATAAGGATTCCTACTCACATAAGGATTCCTACTCAAACTAGGATTCCTACTTGAAGTAGGAAAGTTATTGCTTTAAGAACGTTTGTTTTTCCTATCCTTTCTTTGTTAGCCAACTCCCCAAGCCCCGTTACAACCCTTAACTTCAATCTTGAGTGTTGTGTGTTTCAATATGTGGAGTTTGGGATTGGTATGAGCATATGGTGTCACTGGTTCTCGCATCTAAGTAGTAGCGTTCCATTCATGAGATCATATCTAAACATGCTTATTAACTCCAGAAATTGCTTTTCTTGTTATACATATATGTGAGTATTAGTTTTCATATTTACATCAATCTTCTCACATATACCTAGTGTAGGGTGTGTAGTCAGAAAATGTGTGTGAGAATAGAGTGCATATCTAGTAAGGAATTGAGGGAATTCTCTAAGGCATGTTACTATATTCAAAACATCGTTTTAATTGATTATTTGTGAACTAGTAAGTAGTGACTATAATTAAGTATGTGCTTAAGCGTAAAGATGGCCAAAATCTGTGGGAATGATGATTTTTAACATGTCATGTGTATTGGAAATCCCTGAGACAATTGTTGGAAGGTTTAGGTTGTGTTATACTTGTTTTGTTTCGTTTTGTTTACTTTGTTTTGTTTTGCTCGAGGACTAGCAAAAGCTAAGTGTGGGGGAATTTGATAGGAGCATATTTATGCACCTTAGTTAGCTTGTTCTTGTGCATTTATGTTGTTTTTCTTGAGTTAAAGTAGTCTTTTAAGCTAGTTTGATGTATTTTCAGGTTCTAAGGGCAAGTATGCAAAAAGAAGCAATTTGGAGCATTCTAGAGCATTTTTGGGCCAAGATTGGGTAGTGCAAGCATGGAGGCAAGTTGATGGACGAAATTGAAGATATAAAGGCTTGAAATCAGCTAAGAAGATGGAAGAAAGAAGTCAAAGATAAGAAGATAAGGAATCAGCTCAAAAGAAGGAGAATTATCCAAAACATTATCCAAAACAACCTTATCTTATCTTATCTTATCCAATCCTTACCTTATCTTATCCTAATCTTATCCTAACCTGTTTTCTTCAGTTTAGGGGACTTAAAACCTGATTTCTAGAAGTCTTATCCCTTGTCCTATAAAAGTGGCGCCCCAAATCCCTCTAGAAGCCCCAAAATCTGCCACAAAACACATTTTTTCTGGAAGCCTAAAAATCTGGCGCCTCCCTCCTTTCTAGAAGGTCTTTTCCTTGCCTTGCGACGCTCCCTGCCTTATCCCTTTGTGCCGTGCCTTTTCACTCCCATTCCCTCTTGGATTCTGACTTATTAAGCCTTTTCCTTGTGGATTTGGGTTCTACAAATCCTTTTCAGAAATCAATTGGGCCAAAATCCTTTTTCCTAATGGATTCACAATTTCTGCCGCACCTAGGGCCCTAATTCCTTGTGCAATGCTGAGTCCAAACCCTAATCTGATTACCCTAGGGTTTGTGGTGCCTATATATATAAGTTTAAAGGGTTGCCGCAGGTTACACACCCTCCATACACACCATTCTCGCCAGAAACTCTTCACCACTCTCTGCCGCACCCATCCTTCACCATTCTCCATAGTCTCTGACCTAATTCACTACCTGCCGCACCATACATCCATCCTAGCCATTAACCCAGCCTTCTACACCATTCATAACCCCCAAAATCTGTCCCAAGACCTTGTGCCGCAGCAAAGAAGAGGAGAAGGAGCCTTGGACGTGCATGCCATTCAAGTTCGAATTGCTGGAAGTTTTAGGTGTTTCCTTTCCTTTGATTTCAATGTTTAATTTAATACTCTTTGTTCTGTGAGTATGAGGAACTAAACCCCCTCTGGCTAGGGGGGGGATTCGAAACCATGTTTATGCTTGCTATATGACTTGATTACCTCTAGTTGTGATTCATAAATTGTGATTTCAATTTACTTATCTATTTGAATTAAACTGATTTGTGTATGTTGGTTGAGAGTGCACGCTTAATTGTCATGCATAAATCTAATGCTAGGATATAAGGAAGTTTCACCTAATTGTTACAGAATTATATTCACAAGTAGTAAAGGTTGATGATCTCAATTATGTTAAGTAAATTCTTGGCATAAGTTTCATGCAATTCATAGTAACGAATGCCTCGTCAATGCTTATGGTTTTCATAGAACTTAATGATTCTTGCTTGTATCTCTATTATGCAATTCATGTAGGGAACTTGTGGGGAATGTTTTGGGTTGTCGTATGCAATCATCCAATTCAATAACGTTAGGAAAATCTGAGGGTTAATTAGTGCAATTCACGGTTAATCTGGGGCGTTGAGAATCCATGGTTTATTGAAAAGCAATTAGAAATCTTTTTGTATGCAAGTATGACATGTGTGGAGAAGAACCCCTTAGCTAGCCTTCCATCCATTGATTTTAACCAATTTCGTTTTAAAATCTGTTTTGTTTTACAAAGTTTATGTTTTGTTTTCAATTTCGTCAAAACCAATTTCCCCTTTATTTTGAAGTGTCAATTTAGCTAGAAATCAATTTAGTTTGTGTTTTTAAGTGTCTTGAGTCAAGTTATAAACTGTTTTCGTCCAAAATCTTCCCTAGTGCTCAAAACTGCCCAGAAAGTGGTTTTAAGGCAGTTTTGAGTGTTTGTTTGCTGTTTTGAGTCTTTTGGTTTGTTTTAGTGTTTTAGAGTACAGTTTTGCATTCTTTGAGTCTAGATTAGTGTTTTTAACTTTGTTTTTATGTTTTTGAGTCAGTTTAGAGGTTTTAGCAATCCCTCCTAATCCCCGGCCTAGAACGATCCCTGCTTACATGCTTTGCTACAATTGATAAAAAGAGGGTTTAATTTGTGTGCTTATATATTTTGCATCAAGTATGAGATTCTTCCTTCAAGCATGTTACAAAAACTGATTTTTTTTCTCTTTTTTGATTAAACATGAATTCATGAACTATAACCATAATCAAGCATAAACCAGAGAGCAATTCAAACCTCCATCCATGTTTATAACTTCCCTCAATAGTCATGCAATTAAAAACCAAATCCTCATCATTGTGTTGGAAGGTACCCTAAGACACAAACAAACACACAAAAACAACTCTTTTTGGGTTTTTCAAAACAATTTTTCAAATTTTTATGGTATTTTCGGATTTTCTTGTCAAAACACACTAAAAGACTCCAAAACAGCTTAAAAACACTTAAAAACACTGAAAACAACATTCAAAGTGATAGGTGATAAAAACCCACGAATTTCATGCAAAAACACTTTGTTACCCCCCCCACACTTAAATCAAACATTGTCCTCAATGTTTCAAACATAAACTCACACAAAAGCAAGCAAATAACACAACTAACACACATAACAGATATGGCAAAACAAAAGCAATAAAGAGAGAGAGTTTAAGAACGTAAATCTGGTTTTGGAGCTAGAATTCGATCGTTCTCTCGTTTGAACACATGGGTTGCCTCCCAAGAAGCGCTTGCTTTAACGTCTTCCAGCCGGACGATACTTCCATTTAAGTTCCCATGGTACCCACTGCATGCAGAGGTAGTTCCTCCACCACATGCTCCTCAAACAGCTCGTGCATTGGATCTTTGAATGGTAAGGGATAGTGATCCTTCCGGATTGTGGCATTGAACATCCTAAAATCAATGTAATCATGCCCACCAGCTTGGATTTGATTGGGAATCTGTACCATACAAGGTAACAACCTATTAGTTGAAATGGGAATCAAATCTGGAATAGATGGCTTACCAATGTACTGCAATGAAGTGGCAGCACTATGAACATTCTTCCCCATGATTTTTTCGACCAATTGGGGCATTTTGAGGGCAGTGGCTGTATGGTCCTTGTGCTCCACTCCAATTCCCTCGTTTTGTATGGTTCTTGATGTATCCTTTGTGCTTGAAAGGTCCGGCCCTATCTTTTTTATTTTATCCATGGCAAAACAAGAATGAACAACGTTAGGATTCTCAACAGACTTAGAAACATTAAATTTAATCTTATCACTACCAAACTTCATAGTTAACGTTCCCTTGGCCACATCAATCTTGGTTTGGGCTGTTTTCATGAATGGTCGGCCAAGTAAGAGTGGTAATGGATGGGAATGGTCTGAATCCTCCATGTCAAGCACATAGAAATCTGCAGGAAAAATCAAGTGGTCTACCTGTACCAAAACATCTTCCAAAACTCCTTTTGGGTATGCATTAGATCGATCGGCTAATTGGATAATAACATCATCATTTTTACGCTCTCCTAGATTCATAGATGCATAAACAGAATATGGCATGACATTTATAGATGCACCTAAGTCTAACATGGCAGATTCAAAACGAGTATTTCCAATAACACAAGGAATTGTAAAACTACCCGGATCTTTGCATTTAGGGGGTAATTTCCTTTGTAAAACGGCTGAGACATTCTCACTTACTCTTACCACCTCTTTGTTAGAAATCCTTCTCCTTGTTGTACAAAGCTCTTTCAAAAACTTAGCATACCTTGGGACTTGCTTTATTGCATCAAGGAGTGGGATATTGACTTGAACTTTCCGGAATGTCTCTAGAATGTCCTTTTCAGCATCCTCTTGCTTTGATTGCCTCAACCTGCCAGGAAAAGGCACAATTAGTGGAATAGAGCTAGAATAATTCATATTGGAACTTACCTTGATGGTTGAGGACGGTTTAGAAGTGGGAATTGGCTGCGGCAAAGATGTCTCTTTCCTTGCCGTGGGTTTGGGTGATTCATCCTCCTCCAATTGCAGCTTCTTGTCCTCTTCTTGACTTGATCTAGATGGTTGTGAATCAGTTCCAACCTGCTTACCACTTCTCAACGTGATTGCATTGGCAGTTTCAAATCCTCCTTTAGGATTAACAACGGTTGAACTAGGCAATCTGCCTTGTTCTCGGAATTGGCCCATGAATTCAGCCATTTGCCCCATTTGTTTCTTCAATTCGTCCACCTCTTTAGCTTGATTTTTTATGCTCTGCATGTCCTGCGTCAAAGCGGTTAGTACTTGAAGAATTTTATCATTATCTAACAACGAACCTGAATTGGTTTGGGCCGAAATTGGTTGAGGTTGTGTGGCTGCATATGGCCTTGGAAACATCCCAGGGGGCTGTCTAAATTCGCCTTGTTGCTGTGCTTGTTGAGAGTCCCTCCACTTGAAGTTTGGATGATCTCTCCATCCCGGATTGTATGTGTTTGAGTATGGGTCGTGTCTTTGTTGGGTTTGGCCTTGAAAACCCACGGCTTGGGCAGTTTCCCACCCCCCATTCTCAATCAACTGAGGGCATTGATCGTTGATGCAAAATATATAAGCACACAAATTAAACCCTCTTTTTATCAATTGTAGCAAAGTATGTAAGTAGGGATCGTTCTAGGCCGGGGATTAGGAGGGATTGCTAAATCACTTGAAAACTGACTCAAAAACTTAAAACAAAGTTAAAACACTAAATTAGACTCAAAGAATGCAAAACTATACTTTAAAACACTAAGACAAACCAAAAGACTCAAAACAGCAAACAAACACTCAAAACTGCCTTAAAAACACAAACTGGCTGTTTTGGACTCTAAACACAATTTTTGACGAAAATGAGTTTTAACTTGACTCAAAACACTCAAAAACACAAACTAAAACAGTTTCTAACTAATATGACTCAACAAAGTAAAGGGGGAATTGGTTTTGACGAAATTGAAAACAAAACATAAACTTTGTAAAACAAAACAGATTTTAAAACGAAATTGGTTAAAGTGAATGGATGGAAGGCTAGCTAAGGGGTTCTTCTCCACACATGTCATACTTGCATACAAAACGATTTCTAGTTGCTTTTCAATAAACCATGGATTCTCAACGCCCCAGATTAACCGTGAATTGCACTAATTAACCCTCAGATTTTCCTAACGTTATTGAATTGGATGATTGCATACGACAACCCAAAGCATTCCCCACAAGTTCCCTACATGAATTGCATAATAGAGATACAAGCAAGAATCATTAAGTTCTATGAAAACCATAAGCATTGACGAGGCATTCGTTACTATGAATTGCATGAAACTTATGCCAAGAATTTACTTAACGCGATTGAGATCATCAACCTTTACTATTTGTGAATATAATTCTGTAACAATTAGGTGAAACTTCCTTATATCCTAGCATTAGATTTATGCATGACAATTAAGCGTGCACTCTCAACCAACACACACAAATCAGTTTAATTCAAATAGATAAGTAAATTGAATTCACAACTTATGAAACGCAATTAGAGGTAATCAAATCATATAGCAAGCATAAACATGGTTTCGAATCCCCCCCCTAGCCAGAGGGGGTTTAGTTCCTCATACTCACAGAACAAAGAGTATTAAATTTAAACATTGAAATCAAAGGAAAGGAAACACCTAAAACTTCCAGCAATTCAAACTTGAATGGCATGCACGTCCCAGGGCTTCTTCTCCTCTTCTTTGCTGCAGCACAAGGTCTAGGGACAGATTTTGGGGGTTATGAATGGTGTAGAAGGCTGGGTTAATGGCTAGGATGGATGTATGGTGCGGCAGGTAGTGAATTAGGTCAGAAACTATGGAGAATGGTGAAGGATGGGTGCAGCAGAGAGTGGTGGATGATTTCTGGCGTGAATGATGTATATGGAGGGTGGTGTACACGGCAAAGGGTGGAGAAATATATATATAGGCACCAAAAACCCTAGGTGAATCAGATTAGGACTTCTAGAAAGCCAAATCCATCCAGAAATAGGTTTAAAACAATCAGATTTCTAATGGGAAAAAGGCCTAAGGTGCGGCAGGTTTGGATAAGGGCAGGGAATGCCTTGCAAGGCAAGGAAAAAGGATTCTAGAAGGGAAGGAGACGCCAGATTTTCAGGGTTCTAGAAGGAATGTGTTTTGTGGCAGATTTTGGGGCTTCTAGAGGGATTTGGGGCGCCACTTTTATAGGACAAGGGATAGGACTTCTAGAAATCAGGTTTTAAGTCCCCTAAACTGAAGAAAACAGGTTAGGATAAGATTAGGATAAGATTGGATAAGATAAGGTAAGATAAGATAAGGATTGGATAAGATAAGATAAGATAAGGTTGTTTTAGATAATGTTTTGGATAATTCTCCTTCTTTTGAGCTGATTCCTTATCTTCTTTATCTTTGACTTCTTTCTTCCATCTTCTTAGCTGATTTCAAGCCTTTATATCTTCAATTTCGTCCATCAACTTGCCTCCATGCTTGCACTACCCAATCTTGGCCCAAAAATGCTCTAGAATGCTCCAAATTGCTTCTTTTTGCATACTTTCCCTTAGAACCTGAAAATACATCAAACTAGCTTAAAAGACTACTTTAACTAAGGAAAAACAACATAAATGCACAAGAACAAGCTAACTAAGGTGCATAAATATGCTCCTATCAATCGTTGAGATGTCCCTGCATAGAACACACTCCACATATGGCCGGCCCTTGTGCTTTGGTTCCATCCACAACCTGTGACAAAAGAAGAGTGAGATTAGCCATTTGAGATTGTAATTCTGAAATTGCATTTACCTCATTCACTTGTTGTTGCCGTGGCCCTTCTCTCTGTCCAACTCCTTCGTATTGTTGCGCATTCAAGGCTCGATTTGCAATTAGAGTCTTGGCAGCCACGGGTGTTTTGTCAACCAAAGCTCCTCCCGCTGAAGCATCAAGCATTTGTCTCTCAATGGGGAGAAGTCCTTCATAGAAATATTGGAGGAGAAGCTCTTCTTTCATTTGGTGTTGTGGACAAGAAGCAACAAGCGCCTTGAAACGCTCATAATAAGCTGGAAACGATTCCCCTTGGTTTTGTTGAATGCCACTTATCCTTTTCCTCAAGAGAATGACTCTTGAAGTTGGGAAAAATTTCTCTAAGAATGCGCGCTTCATGCTTTCCCACGAAGTAATGGTTCCAGGTGCTAGTTCGTAGAGCCAATCCTTAGCCTTTTCCAAAAGAGAGAATGGAAAGGCCTTCATCTTCAATATACTCCCATCAACATTGACAGGGGTCATGCTTGAACAAACCACTTCAAATTCCTTCAAGTGCTTGTTCGGATCTTCCATAGACAACCCGTGGAACTTGGGGATGTGGTGCAACAAGCTTTACTTCAATTCAAACTCATCGGTCTTTCCCTGACTTGCCGCGGGTATTGGATGCATAGAGGCACGGCATTGTCAAGTCCTGAGGCTGAAAGCTCTTTGATTGTACGATTGTCCACAGCCATGGCTTGTTCTTTCTCTTCTTGTTCTTCAAATTCAGATTCAGAGCTAGAACTAGTACCTACAACTAAGAACACAAAACGAACTCAGAAAACAAAGAAAAACAAAAACAACTAAGACACACGGCAGAAAATAGGGAGATTAGCAAGTTTGCTAATCCCCGGCAACGGCGCCAAAATTTGATGTGAGAATTACTTGACACTCAAATTAAAACCCTATCGACGTAGTATATGAAAGTAGGGATCGTTTAAGGCCGGGGATTAGAAGGGATGCTAATCTATACAAATTAAACTCTAAAACACTAAAACTGGACTCTAGACAATGAAAACAGGTACTATGGATCAATCTGAACGAATTTTAACTCTAGACAACCTAACTTGACTCAAATAACACAAAACAAACTTAAAACAACAAATAAAACTCAACTAGGCAGATTCTAGACACTAGAGACTCAAAACAGGCTAAATAGACTCAAAACAACAAAACTAACTTAAACAAACTCAAAACAGGTTATAAGGGGTGAATTGGATGACTTTTGGACTAGTTAGACTCAAAACACTAAAAGGGGACAGATTTGGTCGAATTTAAACAAACTAAGACTCAATTAAGAACTAGGGGGGTTTTTGGACGATTTAAGTAAAACTAAGCAAATTTAGGCAAACAAAGTAAATTGAAAGAGATAAAGGTGAATTCAGGGGTGAAAACTAGTTAGAGGGTTCCTCTCCACACATGAACATATGCATACGAATTGATTTCCAGTTATTCTTCCGATAAACCATGAATGACAATGCTTTGAATTAATTGTATTGCACTAATTAATTCCCAGATTTCCCTAAGTTCATTGAATTGAATGGATAACGCATCACATAAATCCAGTTATTCTTTTTTCTTTTCTTTTTCACACGAATTTTTCTCTTCTTTTTTTCTTTTTTTTTTCTGCTTCTTCACCCGTGCCCTCTTTGATACTTTGTTGGCACACAATCAGACACATAAATCCCTTCCCCCACACTTGTTTTGCCGCCCAAATAACGAACAAAGGGAATTCATTCTTAGGTCATGCTTAGCTACGCCTTAAGAACAAGGGTAAGGATGGTCCTAATCTAGGCTAGGTAAGGATAATGCGGGTAAACAAAGAACATAGGCTAAACAAGGCTCAAAAGGGTTAAACCTACAATACATATGCAAAGGGTTAGGCTTTTTGGCTCTGGTTTTAAACTAAACAACTTCATCTTGATTATGTGTTATGCTAATCAATTTCATGCTTTGAATGAAACGGGTATGAGTTCTAGTATTTGGAACTAAATGATGAAACGCCTTCTAAGTAGCAACCAAGCAAAGAATAATGAGATCATGCAACGACTTTAGAAAACAAAGAATGCACAGATTTTTAACTTTCCAAAGAACATTAAAGGCTCAAGTCTCTCAGGGTTGTAGCGTTAGTTTGAGTTACTTCCTTCAAGCATGTTACAAAAACTGATTTTATCCTTTTTGTGATTACATGTGAATTCATGAATGTCAACTACAACCAAGCATAAACCAAAGAGTATATCAAACGTCAATCCAAGTTTGTAACTTTCTTTAACAGTTATGCAATTAAAAACCAAATCCTCATCATTGTGTTGGAAGGTACCCTAAGACACAAACAAACACACAAAAACAACTCTTTTTGGGTTTTTTCAAAACAATTTTCAAATTTTTATGGTATGTTCGGATTTTCTTTTCAAAACACACTAAAAGACTCCAAAACAGCTTAAAAACACTTAAAAACACTGAAAACAACATTCAAAGTGATAGGTGATAAAAACCCACGAATTTCATGCAAAAAACACTTTGTTACCCCCCCACACTTAAACCAAACATTGTCCTCAATGTTTCAAACATAGACTCACAGAAAGCAAACAGCAATCAACACAATTAACTAACATAACAAGATGGCAAAGGAAAAGCAATAAAGAGTAGGGTTTAGAAACGCAAATCTGGTTGTGGAGCCGGAGAGTTCCTAGGTCGTCTTTATTTGCATGGGTTGCCTCCCAAGAAGCGCTTGCTTTAACGTCTTCCAGCCGGACGAACCTTCCCTCTATTCTTCAATGGGGCCCACGGCATTAAAGGATATGTTCTCCGTAATGTGCTCTTCAAAGTGCTCATAATATGGCTTCAATCGATGTCCATTCACTTTGAATTCTTGTTGCGTCTTTAAACTTTGAATTTGGACTGCACCATGAGGAAAAACATTAGTAACCACAAAAGGACCAATCCACTTAGAACGCAACTTACCTGGAAATAGACGAAGGCGAGAATTGAAAAGTAACACTTTCTGCCCTATAGAGAACAGCTTGCTACGAATCATCTTGTCATGGAATGCCTTTGTTTTCTCCTTGTAGATCCGTGCATTCTCATAAGCTTCATTCCTAATTTCTTCTAGCTCATTCAATTGAAGCTTTCTATGAAGACCTGCGGCATCAATGTCCATGTTGAATGTTTTGACAGCCCAATGTGCACGATGTTCTAACTCGACGGGAAGATGACATGGTTTCCCATAGACTAGCCGAAATGGGGACATTCCAATTGGGGTTTTATAGGCAGTACGATATGCCCACAATGCATCATTCAAACGCAAGCTCCAATCCTTCCGAGTTGGCCCTACGGTTTTCTCCAAAATCTGCTTGATTTCTGATGCAAAATATATAAGCACACAAATTAAACCCTCTTTTTATCAATTGTAGCAAAGTATGTAAGGAGGGATCGTTCTAGGCCGGGGATTAGGAGGGATTGCTAAATCACTTGAAAACTGACTCAAAAACTTAAAACAAAGTTAAAACACTAAATTAGACTCAAAGAATGCAAAACTATACTCTAAAACACTAAAACAAACCAAAAGACTCAAAACAGCAAACAAACACTCAAAACTGCCCAGAAAGTGGTTTTAAGGCAGAGGGAGTTAAAAACACAAACTAAATTGATTTCTAACTAACTTGACACTTCAAAATAAAGGGGGAATTGGTTTTGACGAATTTGAAAACAAAACATAAACTTTGTAAAACAAAACAGATTGTAAAACGAAATTGGTTAATGTGAATGGATGAAAGGCTAGCTAAGGGGTTCTTCTCCACACATGTCATACTTGCATACAAAACGATTTCTAATTGCTTTTCAATAAACCATGGATTCTCAACGCCCCAGATTAACTGTGAATTGCACTAATTAACCGTCAGATTTTCCTAACGTTATTGAATTAGATGATTGCATACGACAACCCAAAACATTCCCCACAAGTTCCCTACATGAATTGCATAATAGAGATACAAGCAAGAATCATTAAGTTCTATGAAAACCATAAGCATTGACGAGGCATTCGTTACTATGAATTGCATGAAACTTATGCCAAGAATTTACTTAACACAATTGAGATCATCAACCTTTACTACTTGTGAATATAATTCTGTAACAATTAGGTGAAACTTCCTTATATCCTAGCATTAGATTTATGCATGACAATTAAGCGTGCACTCTCAACCAACACACACAAATCAGTTTAATTCAAATAGATAAGTAAATTGAATTCACAACTTATGAAACGCAATTAGAGGTAATCAAATCATATAGCAAGCATAAACATGGTTTCAAATCCCCCCCTAGCCAGAGGGGGTTTAGTTCCTCATACTCACAGAACAAAGAGTATTGAATTTAAACATTGAAATCAAAGGAAAGAAAACACCTAAAACTTCCAGCAATTCAAACTTGAATGGCATGCACGTCCCAGGGCTCCTTCTCCTCCTCTTTGCTGCGGCACAAGGTCTTGGGACAGGTTTAGGGGGTTATGAATGGTGTAGAAGGCTGGGTTAATGGCTAGGATGGATGTATGGTGCGGCAGGTAGTGGATTGGGTCAGAAATTATGGAGAATGGTGAAGGATGGGTGCGGCAGAGAGTGGTGAAGAGTTTCTGGCGTGAATGATGTATATGGAGGGTGTGTAACCTGCGGCAACCCTTTAAACTTATATATATATAGGCACCACAAACCCTAGGGTAATCAGATTAGGGCTTGGACTCAGCATTGCACAAGGAATTAGGGCCCTAGGTGCGGCAGAAATTGTGAATCCATTAGGAAAAAGGATTTTGGCCCAATTGATTTCTGAAAAGGATTTGTAGAACCCAAATCCACAAGGAAAAGGCTTAATAAGTCAGAATCCAAGAGGGAATGGAAGTGAAAAGGCACGGCACAAAGGGATAAGGCAGGGAGCCTTGCAAGGCAAGGAAAAGACCTTCTAGAAAGGAGGGAGGCGCCAGATTTTTAGGCTTCCAGAAAAAATGTGTTTTGTGGCAGATTTTGGGGCTTCTAGAGGAATTTGGGGCGCCACTTTTATAGGACAAGGGATAAGACTTCTAGAAATCAGATTTTAAGTCCCCTAAACTGAAGAAAACAGGTTAGGATAAGATTAGGATAAGATAAGGTAAGGATTGGATAAGATAAGATAAGATAAGGTTGTTTTGGATAATGTTTTGGATAATTCTCCTTCTTTTGAGCTGATTCCTTATCTTCTTATCTTTGACTTCTTCCTTCCATCTTCTTAGCTGATTTCAAGCCTTTATATCTTCAATTTCGTCCATCAACTTGCCTCCGTGCTTGCACTACCCAATCTTGGCCCAAAAATGCTCTAGAATGCTCCAAATTGCTTCTTTTTGCATACTTGCCCTTAGAACTTGAAAATACATCAAACTAGCTTAAAAGACTACCTTAACTAAGGAAAAACAACATAAATGCACAAGAACAAGCTAACTAAGGTGCATAAATATGCTCCTATCAAATTCCCCCACACTTAGCTTTTGCTAGTCCTCGAGCAAAACAAAACAAACAAAATGTAACCTAAACCTTCCAACAATTGTCTCAGGGATCTCCAATACACATGACATGTTAAAAATCATCATTCCCACAGATTTTGGCCATCTTTACGCTTAAGCACATACTTAATCATAGTCACTACTTACTAGTTCACAAATAACCAATTAAAACGACGTTTTGAATGTAGTAACATGCCTTAGAGAATTCCCTCAATTCCTTACTAGATATGCACTCAATCTTCACTCAGATTTTCTAACTACACACCCTACACTAGTTATATGTGAGAAGATTGATGTAAATATGACAACGAACACTCACATATGTTTATAACAAAGAAAAGCAATTTCCGGAGTTAATAACATGTTTAGATATGATCTCATGAATGGAATGCTACCACTTAGATGTGAGAATCAGTGACACCATATGCTCAAACCAAATTCAAACTCCACAAATTGAAACACACAACACTCAAGATTGAAGTCAAGGGTTGTAACGGGGCTTGGGGAGTTGGCTAACAACGAAAGGATATGGAAAACAAAGGTTCTTAAAGCAATAGCAAACAAAATAATGAAATTGAACTTAGAATTCCCTTTAGCATGCAGAAATCAACTTTTAAACACAAGGGAAGTTTCAAGCAACAATTAGGGCCGGATTCAATGTTTTGGACCCCTCCTTCAACAAACAACACTTGAGAACTCTTTTTCACATCTTTTCAACTCCTTTTTCATTCTTTTCACAACTTTTTCTTTTTTTTTCCTTCTATTTTCTACGAATTTTTCTTCTTTTTCTTTTTTTTTCTTTCTTTTCTTTTCTTTTCTTTTCCATGCCTCATTCAAGCCTTTGGCACACCCACAACAAAACTCATTTCCCCCACACTTGTTTTCTGCCAAACAGTGATCAAAAGGAATTCATATTGAGTCATGCATTACTATGCTTCAAGAACAAAGGTATGGATGATCCTAATCTAGGCTAGGTGAGGATAATGTGGGTTAACAAAGAAAAATAGGCTAAATATGGCTCAAAGTGGTTAAAACCTACAAAACACAATGGAATAGGGAGATACGGCAATTTGGCTATGGTGGTCACTACACAACTTCATCTTGAATATGTGTTATGCAAATCAATAACATGCTTAGAATGAATTGGGCATGAGTTCTAGTGTTTGGAACTAAATGATGAAACGCCTTCTAAGTAGCAACCAAGCAAAGAATAATGAGATCATGCAACGACTTTAGAAAACAACAATGCACAGATTATTAACTCTCCAAATAAAACGTTTAGGCTCAAGTCTCACACGGTTGTAGCGTTAGTTTGAGTTCCTTCCTTCAAGCATGTTACAAAAACTGATTTTTCTTTTATGATTGCATGTGAATTCATAAGTTATAACCACAACCAAGCATAAACCAAAGAGTAAATCAAACTTTCATCCATGTTTACAACTCTCTTTAACAGTCATGCAATTACAAACCGAATCCTCATCATTGTGTTGGAAGGTACCTAAGACACAAACAAACACACAAAAACAACTCTTTTTGGGTTTTTCTAAAACAATTTTTGAAATTTTTATGGGATTTTCGGATTTTTGAGTCAAAACACACTAAAACACACCAAAACAGCTTAAAAACACTTAAAAACAGCAAGGAACAACATTAGAAGTTATGGGTGATAAAACCCTACGAATGTGCATCAAAACATTTTGGTTACCCCCCCACACTTAAAACAAACATTGTCCTCAATGTTTCAAGCATAACCTAACACAAAGAAGCAACAAACAAACAAAACAGGAACTAAACATGGCAGAAACGAAAACAACAACAAAGAGAAGGGTTTAGGAACGCAAATCTGGAATTGGAGTGCTCCCTAGGTCTCTCTTTGTTGAATGCATGGGTTGCCTCCCAAGTAGAGCTTGCTTTAACGTCGTACAGCCGGACAAAGAACCCAATCACTCCAGATTGGTACCCACGGCATCCAAGGAGATGTCATCCACGGTTTGCTCCACAAAGTTCTCATAATAGGGCTTCAAACGATGCCCGTTCACCTTGAATTCATGCCCCGTTTTCAAGCTTCGGATTTGGACTGCACCATGAACAAAAACATTAGTAATAACAAATGGTCCAATCCACTTAGAACGTAACTTACCGGGAAACAATCGTAAACGGGAATTGAACAATAGCACTTTCTGCCCAATTGAGAATGATTTCCCACGGATCATGTTGTCATGGAAAGCTTTGGTCTTTTGCTTGTACATGCTCGCATTCTCGTATGCCTCATGCCGTATCTCATCAAGCTCATTCAATTGGAATTTCCTATGACTGCCCGCTTCATCTAGGTTCATGTTAAACTTCTTGACGGCCCAATGAGCTTTGTGCTCCAACTCAACAGGGAGATGGCACGGCTTGCCATAGACAAGCCGAAAGGGGGACATCCCAATGGGTGTTTTGTATGCCGTTCGATACGCCCAAAGTGCATCATCTAGCCGTAAACTCCAATCCTTCCTTGTGGGCCCAACGGTCTTTTCTAGTATTTGCTTTATCTCTCGGTTAGAAACCTCGGCTTGGCCATTTGTTTGAGGATGGTAAGGTGTAGAAACCTTATGGTTGACATTGTATTTCCTCAATAACGCCTCAATGGTCCGGTTGCAAAAGTGTGACCCTCCATCACTAATGATCACTCTTGGCATGCCAAACCTTGCAAATATGTTAGTTCTAATAAAATCTGCAACCACTTTAGAATCATTAGTCCGGGTGGCTCTTGCTTCCACCCACTTCGACACATAATCAACCGCAAGCAAAATATACATGAAACCATGCGATGACGGAAAAGGACCCATAAAATCAATACCCCAAACATCAAAAATTTCAACATTTAGGATAGGAACCTGCGGCATTTGGTCCTTTGCACTAATATTACCCATTCTTTGGCATTTATCACATGTTAAACAAAAAGTTCTAGCATCTTTAAAAATACTAGGCCAATAGAATCCACATTGTAACACTTTGAGGGCTGTTCTTTGTGTGCCAAAGTGCCCTCCACATGCATATGTATGACAAAAACTCAGAATTGAATGAAATTCAGAATCGTGCACACATCGACGTACAATTTGATCAGGGCAAAATTTCCATAAATATGGATCATCCCACACATAAAACCGTGCATCATGTCTAAGTTTATCACGTTGGTGCCTAGTGAAATTGCTTGGAATTCGTTTTGACACCAAAAAGTTCACCAAATCAGCATACCAAGGCTCACTAACCTTTATTGACAGCAATTGTTCATCAGGGAATGTCTCCAAAATAGGTAGAGACTCCTCGTTATGCACCATTCGGCTGAGGTGGTCAGCCACCACGTTTTCACTTCCCTTCCTGACGAATCTCAATGTCGAACTCTTGAAGTAGCAATATCCAACGAATTAGCCGTGGCTTGGCCTCCTTTTTGGTGAGCAAGTACTTCAATGCTGCATGGTCAGTGAACACAATTACTTTAGTACCAATTAGATATGATCTAAACTTATCTAAAGCAAAAACAACGGCAAGAAGTTCTTTTTCCGTAGTGGAATAGTTCAACTGGGCATCATTCAATGTTCGTGAGGCATAGTAGATGACATGCGGCCTCTTGTCCTTTCTTTGTCCCAAAACAGCCCCTAAAGCATAATCGGACGCATCACACATAAGCTCGAAAGGTAGGCTCCAATCTGGTGGAACAATAATGGGTGCCGTGGTCAACAACTCCTTGAGTTGGTTGAATGATGCCGTGCACTCCTTGGTGAATTCAAACGCCACTTCTTTTTGTAGGAGACGGCAAAGAGGTTGTGCAACCTTTGAGAAATCTTTGATAAACCTACGATAAAAACCTTCATGGCCAAGAAAAGAACGAACCTCTCTAACCGAAGTCGGAGAGGGTAAGTGACGTACAAGATCTATTTTTGACTTATCAACCTCAATGCCATTTTCAGAGATGATATGACCTAGAACTATGCCTTGCTTAACCATGAAATGACATTTTTCCCAATTGAGAACAAGGTTAGTTTCAACGCAACGTTTTAGAATCAAACTAAGATTATGCAAGCAACCATCAAAGGAGTCACCAAAAACGCTAAAATCATCCATGAAAACTTCAATTATTTTCTCAACATAATCAGAAAATATGCTCATCATGCATCTTTGAAATGTGGCAGGTGCATTACATAAACCAAAAGGCATGCGACGATATGCAAAAGTACCAAAGGGGCATGTGAAAGTAGTTTTTTCTTGATCCTCGGGTGCTATGACAATTTGATTATAACCAGAATAACCATCAAGAAAACAATAGAAAGCATAACCCGCTAACCTCTCAAGCATTTGGTCAATAAATGGCAATGGGAAGTGATCCTTCCTCGTGGTGGCATTTAGCTTCCTATAGTCGATGCACACCCTCCAACCGGTTTGAATGCGTGTAGGAACAAGTTCATTCTCGGCATTGGCTACCACTGTCACGCCAGATTTCTTTGGCACACATTGAACGGGTGAAACCCACCTACTATCCGAGATTGGATAGATCACTCCACAATCCAAAAGCTTGATTATCTCCTTCTTCACAACTTCCATCATCGGAGGGTTGAGACGGCGTTGAGCCTCTCGAGATGTTTTGGACCCCTCCTCTAGAAGTATGCGATGCATGCACGTGGTAGGGCTAATTCCCTTTATGTCGGCCAAAGTCCATCCAATTGCTGTTTTGTACTCTTTTAGCACCCTCACCAATTTGTTTTCCTCTTGTGCCGTGAGTGAGGATGAGATGATGACGGGCAACGTCTCATCTTCTCCCAAGAAAACGTACTTCAAGTGACTTGGCAAAGGCTTAAGTTCAAGTGTAGGTGGCTGCACAACTGAGGGAAGCATCTTATTAGCCGAAACTGAACTTAAAATTGGGTCCAAAAACTTACCAGATTGTGATGGCAGTGACTCAAGGGCAGCCACCATCTCAATGACATCCTCACTAGGGGGCACGGCAAAGGATGCTTCATGCATGCTGTGGGTTGCTTTTGTGGCTGTTTCAACGTTGTGCATATCCCTTCCTTGTGCAATGGCCAATTCAAGTGCATCGTCCTTCAAATTGTCCAAATGGTCCTGCGCCAAAGAGTCAATTATATCAATAGCAAAACATGAATGATTCTCACTAGGGTATTTCATAGAATCAGAAAGATTGAAATTAATAACTTCCCCATCAAATTCCATCGTCAAGGTGCCATTAAACACATCAATCTTCGTACGAGCAGTTTTCATGAATGGCCTTCCAAGGAGGATGGGCAATGACGGGGAATGGTCCGATTCATCCATTTCAAGCACGTAGAAATCCGCCGGGAATATCAAGTGATTAACCTGCACCAAAACATCCTCCAAAACTCCCTTTGGATAGGCATTAGATCTATCGGCCAATTGTATGATAACACCATCGTTTTTCAACGCTCCTAGGTTCATAGATGCATAAATTGAATATGGCATGACATTTATAGATGCACCTAAGTCTAACATGGCAGATTCAAACCTAGAATTACCAATGACACACGGAATTGTAAAACTACCCGGATCTTTGCATTTAGGGGGCAGTTTGCGTTGCAAGATGGCTGAGACATTTTCACCCACTTTTACAACCTCCTTGGTCGAAATCCTCCTCCTATTAGTGCAAAGTTCCTTCAAGAACTTGGCGTACCTGGGGACTTGCTTAATTGCATCCAAAAGGGGAATATTGACTTGAACTTTCCTAAACGTCTCAAGAATGTCCTTTTCTGCTTCTTCTTTCTTTGTTTGCTTGAACCTATTTGGAAAAGGAACATTCGAAGGAAAAACATTAGTAGGAACTGAATTTGACACGTTTTTACCTCTATTGGACAAATTGGATGGTTTAGGATCACTTAGGGCTTGCGGCAGAGGTGTTTCCACCTTTCCCGTGAGTGGGCTTTGCTCCTCCTCTTCAATTCTCAACTCGTCCTCCTCATTGGAACATGATGTGGATGGTTTAGGGTCAGATCCTACTTGCTTCCCACTTCGCAGACTCATGGCTTTTGCAGATTCGAATCCACCTTTTGGATTGACAACGGTTGAACTTGGCAACTTGCCTTGCTCTCGAAATTGCCCCATGAATTCGGCAATCTGTCCTACCTGCTTCTCCAACTCATCCACCTTCTTGTCCCTAGTTTGCATACCCTGCGCCATAGAAGTTAGCAATTGAAAAATCTGATCATTATCAATTGAAGAACCTGATTTGTTTTGGGCAGGTTGTGCTTGGGCTTGAGTTGGTGCCAACGGCTTTTGATAGAAACCCGGGGGTTGTTGCCTAAATCCGCTTTGTTGTTGGCCTTGTTGGGGTTCTTGCCATTTGAAATTTGGATGATCACGCCACCCAGGGTTGTAGGTATTGGAAAAAGGATCCCCACGTGGTTGGTATTGATTGCCAAAACCCACGGCATTGAGTGTCTCCCACCCTCCATTCTCTATCAGTTGTGGGCACTTGTCTGTGGGATGTCCTTGCATGGAGCACACGCCACAAGAAGCTACATTTTGTACTTTTGGACCTTCCACCACCTGAGAAAGCAAAGTAGTAAGGTTAGCCATTTGATTTTGAAGTTCCGTTATGGCACTTACCTCATTGACTTGGTGTTGCCGTGGGATGCTCCTTTGCCCAACACCTTCGTATTGTTGAGCGTTCAACGCTCGATTGGCTATCAATGTCTTGGCTGCCGTGGGGGTCTTGTCCACCAAGGCTCCTCCCGCTGAAGCATATAGCATTTGACGTTCGATTGGTAGAAGTCCCTCGTAGAAATATTGTAGGAGAAGTTCCTCCTTCATCTGATGCTGTGGACATGAAGCAACAAGGGATTTAAACCGTTCATAATAAGTAGGAAAAGATTCACCTGCTTCTTGTTGAATTCCACTTATCCTTTTTCGTAGGAGGATGACTCGAGAAGTTGGGAAAAACTTCTCCAAGAAAGCCCGTTTCATGCTCTCCCATGATGTGACAGTTCCGGGGGCCAATTCGTACAACCAATCCTTTGCCTTTTCCAAGAGAGAAAAGGGAAAGGCCTTCATCATCAGAATACTTCCATCTACGTTGATTGGTGTCATGCTTGAGCACACCACCTCGAATTCCTTCAAATGCTTGTTTGGGTCTTCCATGGACAGCCCATGGTACTTAGGAATGTGATGCAACAAGCTTGACTTCAATTCAAACTCATCAGTTTTGCCTTGAGCCGCCCTAGGGTATTGAATGCATAATGGCACGGCATTGTCAAGTCCTGAGGCTGAAAGCTCTTTGATTGTACGATTGTCCACAGCCATGTCGTCCACTTCCTCTTCAAATTCAGATTCGGCCTCTGAACTTGCACTTGATTCACTGGGTTCTGGATTCTTCCTCTTTCGTCTTAACTCTCGCTCGAAATCTGCGTCAAAGTCCAGAATATGTTCACGAACTGGGTGAGAACTCCGAGTCATACACTAGTACCTAAACAAGAAACAAAAACAAGGTCAGAATCTGATCTAATCAAACCAAACGAAAATAACAATCCAAGGGATTAGCACAGTTGCTAATCCCCGGCAACGGCGCCAAAAATTTGATGCAAAATATATAAGCACACAAATTAAACCCTCTTTTTATCAATTGTAGCAAAGTATGTAAGGAGGGATCGTTCTAGGCCGGGGATTAGGAGGGATTGCTAAATCACTTGAAAACTGACTCAAAAACTTAAAACAAAGTTAAAACACTAAATTAGACTCAAAGAATGCAAAACTATACTCTAAAACACTAAAACAAACCAAAAGACTCAAAACAGCAAACAAACACTCAAAACTGCCCAGAAAGTGGTTTTAAGGCAGAGGGAGTTAAAAACACAAACTAAATTGATTTCTAACTAACTTGACACTTCAAAATAAAGGGGGAATTGGTTTTGACGAATTTGAAAACAAAACATAAACTTTGTAAAACAAAACAGATTGTAAAACGAAATTGGTTAATGTGAATGGATGAAAGGCTAGCTAAGGGGTTCTTCTCCACACATGTCATACTTGCATACAAAACGATTTCTAATTGCTTTTCAATAAACCATGGATTCTCAACGCCCCAGATTAACTGTGAATTGCACTAATTAACCGTCAGATTTTCCCAACGTTATTGAATTAGATGATTGCATACGACAACCCAAAACATTCCCCACAAGTTCCCTACATGAATTGTGATAGGAGCATATTTATGCTACTTAGTTAGTGTGTTTCCTTGCATTTGCTTAGCTATTTGTTGCTTAGTATAGTGTTTAAAGTCATTTTTGTGTGTTTTTAGGTCCAAGAAGCAAAGTTGGCAAAAAGATGCATTTTGGAGCATTTTAGAGCAAATCTGGGCTTGGAATGGATAGCACAAGCAATGGGCATGAGGATGGACGAATTTGGAGTTTAAATGAAGTTGGGAATATGTTTCAAGGTTGGAGAAATAAATTCAAAACATTGAAGATAAGGAATCAGCTCAAAAGAAGGAGGATTATCCAAAACATTATCCAAACAACCTTATCTTATCTTATCTTATCCAATCCTTATCTTATCTTAACAAACCTTATCCTAACCTAATCCTTTTCTAATTCAATTCCTGGTACAATGAGGGTTTATTTTCTGATTGGGGGACATTTAAATTGAGTTTCTAGAAACTCTAAGCCTTGCCGCACCTAGCTTTTCAGAAAACTTGGTTTCCTTGCCTTGCAAGGCTTTCTAGAAGCCTTATCCCACCTTATCCTATTGTGCCGCACCTTAGGCCCTTTCCTATTGGAAATCTGATTGTTTTGAGCCTATTTCTGGATGGATTTGGCTTTCTAGAAGTCCCAATCTGATTCACCTAGGGTTTTGGTGCCTATATATATACAAATCAATCCTTTGCCGTACACACCACCCTCCATACACAACCATTCACGCCAGAAATCATTCCCCTACCCCCTGCCGTGCCATATCATCCACACAAAACCCAGAAACCCCTCTTGTGCCGCAGCTATTCAAGGAAGGAGAAGGTGCCACTCTAAGTCGTGACTACTGCTGGAGCGTTTTTAGGTGTTGTCTATCTTTGTTTTTAATGTTTCAATTCAGTATTCTTTGTTTAATTGCTGTCATGAGGAACTAAACCCCTATTAGTTAGAGGGGGAATTTGAAGCCATGAATATATGTTTCTTATGATTTGATTCACTCCAGTTATGATTTCATAAATTGTGAATGTGGTTTGCTTATCTGTTTTATTAAGAACTTGTTCTTGTGTGTTGATTAAGGATGCATACTTAGTTTACATGCATGAATTTGATGCTAGAATATAAGGGAATTTCACCTAATCGTTATGAACTTATATTCACAAGTAGTAAAGGTTGCTAGTCACAATCATGTTAAGTAAACCCTAGGCTGGATTAACATGCGTATTCCATAGTTATGAATGCCTTGTCAATGTTCATGATTTCCATGGAACTTAATGATCTTTGATATGTATCTCTATCATGCGTATTCCATAGTTAGGGAACTTGATAAGAATAATTTGGTTGTAATGCGTTATCCATTCAATTCAATGAACTTAGGGAAATCTGGGAATTAATTAGTTCAATACAATTAATTCGGAACATTGTCATTCATAGTTTATCGAAAGAGTAACTGGGAATCAAATTGTATGCATATGTTTATGTGTGGATAAGGATCCCTCTAACTAGCCATTCACCCATTCAAATCACCAATCTCGTGCCTTTTTAAGTTGTCTTTGCAAAGTTTCTGTTTTAGTTTTAAATTCGTCAAAAACAATCCCCCTTTCATTTAAACTTGTTTTTAGAGTCAAAACCTGTTTTCTCTTAGTTGTTTGAGTCTTTTAAGTTCTATTTTCGTCAAAATCACTTGTTAGGTCTAGATTTGAGTCTTTTTTTTATTGTTTCTTGCTGTTTTTAGTGTTTTAAGTTAGTTTTGAGTCATTAGAGTCTAGTTTAGTGTTTTTGAGTCTTATTTGTGTTGATTAGCATCCCTAGTTAATCCCCGGTTTAGAACGATCCCTACTTGCATCTTTACTACAATTGTCATCAATAGGGTTTAATTTGTGTGTCAAGTTAATTCTCACACCAAATTTTGGCGCCGTTGCCGGGGATTAGCAAACTTGCTAATCTCCCTAGTTTCTGCCGTGTATTTTAACTTGTTTTTGTTTCTGTTTTGCTTAGTTTTCTGATTTGTTTTGTTTTCTTTGTTTTAGGTACTAGTGTATGACTCGAAGTTCTCAACCCGTTCACGCACATATCTTGGAGTTTAACGACGATTTTGAACGAGATTTGAGAAGGAAGAGGAAGCACCCAGAACCTGATCTACTTAGTTCAAGTTCTAATTCCGAATCTGAAGTTGAAATTGAAGAGGATTTGGAAGAGGAGAACGACATGGCTGCAGATAACCGAACAATCAAAGAACTTTCAGCCTCGGGATTGGACAATGCAACCCCTTTATGCATTCAATATCCTAGGGCAGCTCAAGGCAAAATTGATGAGTTTGAATTGAAGTCCAGCTTGTTGCACCACATCCCCAAATTCCACGGGTTGTCCATGGAAGATCCAAACAAGCACTTGAAGGAATTTGAAGTGGTTTGTTCAAGCATGACCCCTGTCAATGTTGATGGAAGTATATTGAAGATGAAAGCCTTTCCATTCTCTCTTTTGGAAAAGGCTAAGGATTGGCTCTATGAACTAGCACCTGGAACCGTTACTTCATGGGAAAGCATGAAGCGCGCATTCTTAGAGAAATTTTTCCCAACTTCAAGAGTCATTCTCTTGAGGAAAAAGATAAGTGGCATCCAACAAAACCAAGGGGAATCGTTTCCAGCCTATTATGAGCGTTTCAAGGCGCTTGTTGCTTCTTGTCCACAACACCAAATGAAGGAAGAGCTTCTCCTCCAATATTTCTATGAAGGACTTCTCCCCATTGAGAGACAAATGCTTGATGCTTCAGCGGGAGGAGCTTTGGTTGATAAAACACCCGTGGCTGCCAAGACTCTAATTGCAAATCGAGCCTTGAATGCGCAACAATACGAAGGAGTTGGACAGAGAGAAGGGCCACGGCAACAACAAGTGAATGAGGTAAATGCAATTTCAGAATTACAATCTCAAATGGCTAATCTCACTCTTCTTTTGTCACAGGTTGTGGATGGAAACAAAGCACAAGGGCCGGCCATATGTGGAGTGTGTTCTATGCAGGGACATCTCAACGATCAATGCCCTCAATTGATAGAGAATGGGGGGTGGGAAACTGCCCAAGCCGTGGGTTTCCAAGGCCAAACCCAACAAAGACACGACCCCTACTCAAACACATACAATCCGGGATGGAGAGATCATCCAAACTTCAAGTGGAGGGATTCTCAGCAAGCACAGCCACAAAACGGATTTAGACAGCCCCCTGGGATGTTTCCAATGCCATATGCAGCCCCACAACCTCACCCAACTTCGGCCCG
Source organism: Heteromeles arbutifolia (assembly GCA_024362995.1). Lineage (NCBI taxonomy): Eukaryota > Viridiplantae > Streptophyta > Magnoliopsida > Rosales > Rosaceae > Heteromeles > Heteromeles arbutifolia. Next base: position 13,362,124 of record JANCRC010000015.1, read on the forward strand.
AACCAATTCAGGTTCATCGTCAAATAATGATAAAATTCTTCAAGCACTAACCTCTTTGACGCAGGACATGCAGAGTATAAAACATCAAGTTAAAGAGGTGGATGAATTGAAGAAACAAATGGGTCAAATGGCCGAATTCATGGGCCAATTCCGAGAACAAGGCAGATTGCCTAGTTCAACCATTGTTAATCCTAAGGGAGGATTTGAAACTGCCCAAGCAATCACATTGAGAAGTGGTAAGCAGGTTGGAACTGATTCACAACCATCTAGATCAAGTCAAGAAGAGGACAAGAAGCTGCAATTAGAGGAGGATGAAGCACCCAAACCCACGGCAAGGAATGCACAATCCTTGCCGCAGCCAATCCCCACTTCAAAACCGTCCTCAACCATCAAGGTAAGTTCCAATATGAATTCTTCAAGCTCTACTCCACTAATTGTGCCCTTTCCTGGCAGGTTGCGGCAATCAAAGAAAGAGGATGCTGAAAAAGACATTCTAGAGACATTCCGGAAAGTTCAAGTCAATATCCCACTCCTTGATGCAATAAAGCAAGTCCCAAGGTATGCTAAGTTTTCGAAAGAGCTTTGTACAACAAGGAGAAGGATTTCTAACAAAGAAGTGGTTCAAGTAAGTGAGAATGTCTCTGCTGTTTTACAAAGGAAATTACCCCCTAAATGCAAAGATCCGGGTAGTTTTACAATTCCTTGCGTTATTGGTAGTACTAAGTTTGAACATGCTATGTTAGACTTAGGAGCTTCAATTAATGTCATGCCATACTCTATTTATGCATCTATGAATTTAGGAGAGCTTAAAAACGATGGTGTTATTATCCAATTAGCCGATCGTTCTAATGCATATCCAAAAGGAGTTTTGGAAGATGTTTTGGTGCAGGTTGGAAATCTGATTTTTCCAGCGGATTTTTATGTGCTTGACATGGAGGATACACCCCATTCTACCCCATTGCCGATCCTCCTTGGGAGACCTTTCATGAAAACAGCCCGCACCAAGATCGATGTGTTCAAAGGGACGTTGACAATGGAATTTGATGGGGAAGTTATTGATTTCAATCTTGCTGAAACTATTAAATTTCCTAAAGAAAATCATTCTTGTTTTGCTATTGATATATTCGATGAATTGGCGCAGGATTACCTTGATTCCTTGGATAGGGACCCCCTTGAATCAACAATTGCACAAGGAATTGGGCAAAAACCCAATATTGCCGTGCCTATAAGTGAAGAAGAGGCCGAGATGGTGGCTGCCCTAGAGTCACTACCTCAGCACCATGGTAAGCCTTCAAAACCAATTTCAATTCCAATTTCTACTAACAAGTTGTTACCCTCAGTAATTCAGGCACCCGTACTTGAGCTTAAACCATTGCCAGATCATTTGAAGTACGTCTTTTTGGGAGATAACGAGACATTGCCCGTCATTGTATCCTCCACACTCACGGCAACAGAGGAAGGAAAGTTAATTCAGGTGTTGAAAGAGCACAAAACAGCCATTGGATGGACATTGGCCGATATTAGGGGGATTAGCCCTACAACATGCATGCATCGCATACTTCTAGAGGAGGGGGCTAAACCAACTCGAGAGGCTCAACGCCGACTCAACCCTCCAATGATGGAAGTTGTGAAGAAGGAGATTATAAAGCTCCTTGATTGTGGAGTGATTTATCCAATCTCGGATAGTCGTTGGGTTTCACCGGTGCAATGTGTTCCAAAGAAATCCGGAGTCACTGTGGTGAAGAATGCCGAGAATGAACTTGTGCCCACACGTATCCAAACAGGTTGGAGAGTGTGCATTGACTATAGGAGGCTAAACGCCACCACGAGGAAGGACCACTTCCCTTTGCCGTTCATTGATCAAATGCTTGAAAGGTTAGCCGGTCATTCTTTTTATTGTTTTCTTGATGGGTACTCTGGATATAATCAGATTGTTATAGCTCCGGATGACCAAGAAAAGACCACTTTCACGTGCCCCTTTGGTACCTTTGCCTATCGTCGCATGCCATTCGGTTTATGCAATGCACCTGCCACCTTTCAAAGATGCATGGTAAGTATCTTTTCAGATTTTGTGGAGAAAATTATTGAGGTATTCATGGATGATTTTAGTGTTTTTGGGGATTCGTTTGATGGGTGCTTAGATAATCTCACTTTGATTCTAAAACGTTGCACTGAAACTAACCTTGTTTTGAATTGGGAAAAATGTCACTTTATGGTAAAACAAGGCATAGTTTTAGGTCATATCATTTCAGAAAGGGGAATTGAGGTTGATAAATCAAAAATAGATCTTGTACGCTACTTACCCTCTCCTACTTCGGTTAGAGAGGTTCGTTCTTTTCTTGGACATGCAGGATTCTATAGGCGATTCATCAAGGACTTTTCAAAGATTTCAAACCCTCTTTGCCGTCTCCTCCAGAAAGATGTAGCTTTTGACTTCAACGAGGAATGTGAGAAGGCATTCAAACACCTCAAAGAGATGCTAACTTCGGCCCCCATCATAGTCCCACCAGATTGGAGCCTTCCTTTTGAGCTTATGTGTGATGCTTCGGATTATGCATTAGGAGCTGTTTTGGGACAAAGGAAGGACAAGAAGCCCCATGTCATCTATTATGCATCTCGGACCTTGAATGATGCACAATTGAATTACTCTACCACTGAAAAAGAACTTCTTGCTGTTGTGTTTGCTTTAGATAAGTTTCGTTCTTATTTACTTGGTACTAAAGTTATTATTTACACTGACCATGCAGCTTTGAAGTATTTGTTCACCAAGAAAGAGGCCAAACCAAGACTCATTCGCTGGATGCTTCTTCTCCAAGAGTTCGATATTGAAATCCGGGACAAGAAGGGGAGTGAAAACGTGGTGGCTGATCACTTGAGCCGTATGGTGCATGAGGAGGATGCCGTGCCTATCCAAGAGACATTCCCAGATGAGCAGCTGCTGTCCATCAAGGTAAGTGAGCCATGGTATGCTGATGTAGTAAATTATTTGGTGTCTAAACACATTCCAAGAGAACTAAACAAGCACCAAAGTGATAAACTTAAAAAGGATGCACGTTCTTATGTTTGGGATGACCCATACTTGTGGAAATATTGCCCTGATCAGGTTCTACGTAGGTGTGTGCATGATTCTGAGTTTAATTCAATTTTAACTTTTTGTCACACCTATGCATGTGGAGGTCACTTTGGTACTCAAAGAACAGCACATAAAGTTTTAGAATGTGGATTTTATTGGCCTACTATCTTTAGAGATGCTAGAACTTTTTGTATGACTTGTGATAGATGTCAAAGAACGGGCAATATAGGTCCTAAACAACAAATGCCGCAACACCCCATATTTAGTGTTGAAATCTTTGATGTTTGGGGTATTGATTTCATGGGTCCTTTTCCTTCCTCACATGGTTTCCTTTATATTTTGCTTGCTGTGGATTATGTGTCGAAATGGGTGGAAGCAAAAGCCACCCGAACTAATGATTCTAAAGTGGTTGCAGATTTTGTTAGAACTAACATATTTGCTAGATTTGGAATGCCAAGAGTCCTAATCAGTGATGGGGGGTTCCCATTTTTGCAATCGAACCATTGAGGCGCTGCTCAAGAAGTATAATGTCACGCATAAGGTTTCAACACCTTATCACCCTCAAACCAGTGGGCAAGCCGAGGTTTCAAATAGAGAAATCAAGCAGATTTTGGAGAAAACTGTAGGGCCAACTCGGAAGGATTGGAGTTTGCGTTTGAATGATGCATTGTGGGCATATCGCACTGCCTATAAAACCCCAATTGGAATGTCCCCATTTCGGCTAGTCTATGGGAAACCATGTCATCTTCCCGTCGAGTTAGAACATCGTGCACATTGGGCTGTCAAAACATTCAACATGGACATTGATGCCGCAGGTCTTCATAGAAAGCTTCAATTGAATGAGTTAGAAGAAATTAGGAATGAAGCTTATGAGAATGCACGGATCTACAAGGAGAAAACAAAGGCATTCCATGACAAGATGATTCGTAGCAAGCTGTTCTCTATAGGGCAGAAAGTGTTACTTTTCAATTCTCGCCTTCGTCTATTTCCAGGTAAGTTGCGTTCTAAGTGGATTGGTCCTTTTGTGGTTACTAATGTTTTTCCTCATGGTGCAGTCCAAATTCAAAGTTTAAAAACGCAACAAGAATTCAAAGTGAATGGACATCGATTGAAGCCATATTATGAGCACTTTGAAGAGCACATTACGGAGGATATATCCCTTAATGCCGTGGGCCCCATTGAAGAATAGAGGGAAGGTTCGTCCGGCTGGAAGACGTTAAAGCAAGCGCTTCTTGGGAGGCAACCCATGCAAATAAAGACGACCTAGGAACTCTCCGGCTCCACAACCAGATTTGCGTTTCTAAACCCTACTCTTTATTGCTTTTCCTTTGCCATCTTGTTATGTTAGTTAGTTGTGTTTATTGCTGTTTGTTTTCTGTGAGTATATGTTTGAAACATTGAGGACAATGTTTGGTTTAAGTGTGGGGGGGGTAACAAAGTGTTTTTTGCATGAAATTCGTGGGTTTTTATCACCTATCACTTTGAATGTTGTTTTCAGTGTTTTTAAGTGTTTTTAAGCTGTTTTGGTGTGTTTTAGTGTGTTTTGAAAAGAAAATCCGAAAATACCATAAAAATTTGAAAAATTGTTTTGAAAAACCCAAAAAGAGTTGTTTTTGTGTGTTTGTTTGTGTCTTAGGGTACCTTCCAACACAATGATGAGGATTTGGTTTTTAATTGCATAACTGTTAAAGAAAGTTACAAACATGGATGAAAGTTTGATATGCTCTTTGGTTTATGCTTGGTTGTAGTTGACATTCATGAATTCACATGTAATCACAAAAAGGATAAAATCAGTTTTTGTAACATGCTTGAAGGAAGTAACTCAAACTAACGCTACAACCCTGAGAGACTTGAGCCTAAAACGTTCTTTGGAGAGTTAAAAATCTGTGCATTCTTTGTTTTCTAAAGTCGTTGCATGATCTCATTATTCTTTGCTTGGTTGCTACTTAGAAGGCGTTTCATTATTTAGTTCCAAATACTAGAACTCATACCCGTTTCATTCAAAGCATGAAATTGATTAGCATAACACATAATCAAGATGAAGTTGTTTAGTTTAAAACCAGAGCCAAAAAGCCTAACCCTTTGCATATGTATTGTAGGTTTAACCCTTTTGAGCCTTGTTTAGCCTATGTTCTTTGTTTACCCACATTATCCTTACCTAGCCTAGATTAGGACCATCCTTACCCTTGTTCTTAAGGCATAGTAAGCATGACCTAAGAATGAATTCCCTTTGTTCGTTATTTGGGCAGCAAACAAGTGTGGGGGAAGGGATTGATGTGTCTGATTGTGTGCCAACAAAGTATCAAAGAGGGCACGGGTAGCAAAAGAAAAAAAGAAAAAAAAAGAGAAAAATTCGTGTGAAAAAGAAAAGAAGAAGAAAAGTTGTGAAAAAGTATGAAAAGTGTTCAAAATAAGTGAGATTAAAGCTCACAAGTGTTGATTGTTGAAGAAGGGGTCCAAAAAGTTGAATTTGGCCCTAAAAATATGTGTTTTCTGTCCCTTTGTGTTCAAAGTGTACGACTGCATTCAAAAAAGGGAGTTCTAAGTGTCATATTCATTGCTTTGCTTGCTATTGCTTTAAGAACGTTTGTTTTCCTTACGTTTCTTTGTTAGCCAATACCCCCTAGCCCCGTTATAACCCTATACTTCAATCTTGAGTGTTGTGTGTTTCAATATGTGGAGTTTGGGATTGGTACGAGCATATGGTGTCCCTGGTTCTCGCATCTAAGTAGTGGCATTCCGTTCATGAGATCATATCTATACATGCATTCCAGAAATTGCTTTCTTTGTCATAAACATATATGTGAGTATTAGTTTTCATATTTACATCAATCTTCTCACATATAACTAGTGTAGGGAGTGTAGTCAGAAAATCTGTGTGATTGAGTGCATATCTAGTAAGGAATTGAGGGATTCTCTAAGGCATGTTACTACATTCAAAATGTTGTTTTAATTGATTAAATGCGAGCTAATGTGTGGTAACTTTGATTAAGTATGTGCTTAAGGGTAGGGATAACTAAAATCTGTGGGAGTAATGATCTTTGGCATGTTATGTACCATTGAAGATCCCTGAGGTGAATGTTGGAAGGTTTAGGTTATGTTTTGTTTGTTTTGTTTTGCTTGAGGACTAGCAAAAGCTAAGTGTGGGGGAATTTGATAGGAGCATATTTATGCTACTTAGTTAGTGTGTTTCCTTGCATTTGCTTAGCTATTTGTTGCTTAGTATAGTGTTTAAAGTCATTTTTGTGTGTTTTTAGGTCCAAGAAGCAAAGTTGGCAAAAAGATGCATTTTGGAGCATTTTAGAGCAAATCTGGGCTTGGAATGGATAGCACAAGCAATGGGCATGAGGATGGACGAATTTGGAGTTTAAATGAAGTTGGGAATATGTTTCAAGGTTGGAGAAATAAATTCAAAACATTGAAGATAAGGAATCAGCTCAAAAGAAGGAGGATTATCCAAAACATTATCCAAACAACCTTATCTTATCTTATCTTATCCAATCCTTATCTTATCTTAACAAACCTTATCCTAACCTAATCCTTTTCTAATTCAATTCCTGGTACAATGAGGGTTTATTTTCTGATTGGGGGACATTTAAATTGAGTTTCTAGAAACTCTAAGCCTTGCCGCACCTAGCTTTTCAGAAAACTTGGTTTCCTTGCCTTGCAAGGCTTTCTAGAAGCCTTATCCCACCTTATCCTATTGTGCCGCACCTTAGGCCCTTTCCTATTGGAAATCTGATTGTTTTGAGCCTATTTCTGGATGGATTTGGCTTTCTAGAAGTCCCAATCTGATTCACCTAGGGTTTTGGTGCCTATATATATACAAATCAATCCTTTGCCGTACACACCACCCTCCATACACAACCATTCACGCCAGAAATCATTCCCCTACCCCCTGCCGTGCCATATCATCCACACAAAACCCAGAAACCCCTCTTGTGCCGCAGCTATTCAAGGAAGGAGAAGGTGCCACTCTAAGTCGTGACTACTGCTGGAGCGTTTTTAGGTGTTGTCTATCTTTGTTTTTAATGTTTCAATTCAGTATTCTTTGTTTAATTGCTGTCATGAGGAACTAAACCCCTATTAGTTAGAGGGGGAATTTGAAGCCATGAATATATGTTTCTTATGATTTGATTCACTCCAGTTATGATTTCATAAATTGTGAATGTGGTTTGCTTATCTGTTTTATTAAGAACTTGTTCTTGTGTGTTGATTAAGGATGCATACTTAGTTTACATGCATGAATTTGATGCTAGAATATAAGGGAATTTCACCTAATCGTTATGAACTTATATTCACAAGTAGTAAAGGTTGCTAGTCACAATCATGTTAAGTAAACCCTAGGCTGGATTAACATGCGTATTCCATAGTTATGAATGCCTTGTCAATGTTCATGATTTCCATGGAACTTAATGATCTTTGATATGTATCTCTATCATGCGTATTCCATAGTTAGGGAACTTGATAAGAATAATTTGGTTGTAATGCGTTATCCATTCAATTCAATGAACTTAGGGAAATCTGGGAATTAATTAGTTCAATACAATTAATTCGGAACATTGTCATTCATAGTTTATCGAAAGAGTAACTGGGAATCAAATTGTATGCATATGTTTATGTGTGGATAAGGATCCCTCTAACTAGCCATTCACCCATTCAAATCACCAATCTCGTGCCTTTTTAAGTTGTCTTTGCAAAGTTTCTGTTTTAGTTTGTGTTAGTAGAGTCTAAATTCGTCAAATCTTGAGTCTCTTAGTCTTTTGAGTCAATTTGAGTCTTAATTTCGTTCAAATCAATCTTAGGTGTTAGTTTTGAGTCTAAAGAATCTGTTCTGTGTGTTTTAAGTCTAATTTAGCTTGTTTTGAGTGTCTAGAATCCAGAAACTGTCTAGTTTGAGTTCTATTTGCTGTTTTGAGTTAATTGAGTCTAGTTTAGTGTTTTAAAGTTTATATAGTGTAGATTAGCATCCCTTCTAATCCCCGGCCTAAAACGATCCCTACTTTCATATACTACGTCGATAGGGTTTTAATTTGAGTGTCAAGTAATTCTCACATCAAATTTTGGCGCCGTTGCCGGGGATTAGCAAATTTGCTAATCCCCCGTGTTTCTGTTTGTGCTTTTGTTTTGCTTAGTTTTCTGATTTGTTTTGTTTTTACGCACATATCTTGGAGTTTAACGACGATTTTGAGCCAGATTTGAGAAGGAAGAGGAAGCACCCAGAACCTGGTCTACTTAGTTCAAGTTCTAATTCCGAATCTGAAGTTGAAATTGAAGAGGATTTGGAAGAGGAGCACGACATGGCTGCAGATAACCGAACAATCAAAGAACTTTCAGCCTCGGGATTGGACAATGCAACCCCTTTATGCATTCAATATCCTAGGGCGGCTCAAGGCAAGACTGACGAATTCGAATTGAAGTCTAGCTTGTTGCACCACATCCCCAAATTCCACGGGTTGTCCATGGAAGATCCGAACAAGCACTTGAAGGAATTTGAAGTGGTTTGTTCAAGCATGACCCCTGTCAATGTTGATGGGAGTATATTGAAGATGAAAGCCTTTCCATTCTCTCTTTTGGAAAAGGCTAAGGATTGGCTCTACGAACTATCACCTGGAACCGTTACTTCGAGGGAAAGCATGAAGCGCGCATTCTTAGAGAAATTTTTCCCAACTTCAAAAGTCATTCTCTTGAGGAAAAGGATAATTGGCATTCAACAAAACCAAGGGGAATCATTTCCAGCCTATTATGAGCGTTTCAAGGCGCTTGTTGCTTCTTGTCCACAACACCAAATGAAAGAAGAGCTTCTCCTCCAATATTTCTATGAAGGACTTCTCCCTATTGAGAGACAAATGCTTGATGCTTCAGTGGGAGGAGCCTTGGTTGACAAAACACCCGTGGCTGCCAAGACTCTAATTGCAAATCGAGCCTTGAATGCGCAACAATACGAAGGAGTTGGACAGAGAGAAGGGCCACGGCGGCAACAAGTGAATAAGGTAAATGCAATTTCAGAATTACAATCTCAAATGGCTAATCTCACTCTTCTTTTGTCACAGGTTGTGGATGGAACCAAAGCACAAGGGCCGGCCATATGTGGAGTGTGTTCTATACAGGGACATCTCAACGATCAATGCCCTCAATTGATTGAGAATGGGGGGTGGGAAACTGCCCAGGCCGTGGGTTTTCAAGGCCAAACCCAACAAAGACACGACCCATACTCAAACACATACAATCCGGGATGGAGAGATCATCCAAACTTCAAGTGGAGGGACTCTCAACAAGCACAGCCACAAAGCGGATTTAGACAGCCCCCTGGGATGTTTCCAAGGCCGTATGCAGCCCCACAACCTCAAACAACTTCGGCCCAAACCAATTCAGGTTCGTCGTTAAATAATGATAAAATTCTTCAAGTACTAACCTCTTTGACGCAGGACGTGCAGAGCATAAAAAATCAAGCTAAAGAGGTGGATGAATTGAAGAAACAAATGGGGCAAATGGCTGAATTCATGGGCCAATTCCGAGAACAAGGCAGATTGCTTAGTTCAACCGTTGTTAATCCTAGGGGAGGATTTGAAACCGCCCAAGCGATCATGTTGAGAAGTGGTAAGCAGGTTGGAACTGATTCACAACCATCTAGATCAAGTCAAGAAGAGGACAAGAAGCTGCAACTGGAGGAGGATGAATCACCCAAACCCACGGCAAGGAATGCACAATCCTTGCCGCAGCCAATCCCCACTTCTAAACCGTCCTCAACCATCAAGGTAAGTTCCAATATGAATTCTTCTAGCTCTACTCCACTAATTGTGCCCTTTCCTGGCAGGTTGCGGCAATCAAAGAAAGAGGATGCTGAAAAAGACATTCTAGAGACATTCCGGAAAGTTCAAGTCAATATCCCACTCCTTGATGCAATAAAGCAAGTCCCAAGGTATGCTAAGTTTTTGAAAGAGCTTTGTACAACAAGGAGAAGGATTTCTAACAAAGAAGTGGTTCAAGTAAGTGAGAATGTCTCTGCTGTTCTACAAAGGAAATTACCCCCTAAATGCAAAGATCCGGGTAGTTTTACAATTCCTTGCGTTATTGGTAGTACTAAGTTTGAACATGCTATGTTAGACTTAGGAGCTTCAATTAATGTCATGCCATACTCTATTTATGCATCTATGAACTTAGGTGAGCTTAAAAACGATGGTGTTATAATCCAATTAGCCGATCGTTCTAATGTATATCCAAAAGGAGTTTTGGAAGATGTTTTGGTGCAGGTTGGAAATCTGATTTTTCCAGCGGACTTTTATGTGCTTGACATGGAGGATACACCCCATTCTACCCCATTGCCGATCCTCCTTGGGATACCTTTCATGAAAACAGCCCGCACCAAGATCGATGTGTTCAAAGGGACGTTGACAATGGAATTTGATGGGGAAGTTATTGATTTCAATCTTGCTGAAACTATTAAATTTCCTAAAGAAAATCATTCTTGTTTTGCTATTGATATATTTGATGAATTGGCGCAGGATTACCTTGATTCCTTGGAGAGGGATCCCCTTGAATCAACAATTGCACAAGGAATTGGGCAAAAACCCAATATTGCCGTGCCTAGAAGTGAAGAAGAGGCCGAGATGGTGGCTGCCCTAGAGTCACTACCTCAGCACCATGGTAAGCCTTCAAAACCAAGTTCAATTCCAATTTCTACCTACAAGTTGTTACCCTCAGTAATTCAGGCACCCGTACTTGAGCTTAAACCATTTCCGGATCATTTGAAGTACGTCTTTTTGGGAGATAACGAGACGTTGCCCGTCATTGTGTCCTCCACACTCACGGCAACAGAGGAACGAAAGTTAATTCGGGTGTTGAAAGAGCACAAAACAGCCATTGGGTGGACATTGGCCGATATTAGGGGGATTAGCCCTACAACATGCATGCATCGCATACTTCTAGAGGAGGGGGCTAAACCAACTCGAGAGGCTCAACGCCGACTCAACCCTCCAATGATGGAAGTTGTGAAGAAGGAGATTCTAAAGCTCCTTGATTGTGGAGTGATTTATCCAATCTCGGATAGTCGTTGGGTTTCACCGGTGCAATGTGTTCCAAAGAAATCCGGAGTCACTGTGGTGAAGAATGCCGAGAATGAACTTGTGCCCACACGTATCCAAACAGGTTGGAGAGTGTGCATCGATTATAGGAAGCTCAATGCCACCACAAGGAAGGACCACTTCCCTTTGCCGTTTATTTATCAAATGCTTGAAAGGTTAGCCGGTCATTCTTTTTATTGTTTTCTTGATGGTTACTCTGGATATAATCAGATTGTCATAGCTCCGGATGACCAAGAAAAGACCACTTTCACGTGCCCTTTTGGTACCTTTGCCTATCGACGCATGCCATTCGGTTTATGCAATGCACCTGCCACCTTCCAAAGATGTATGGTAAGTATATTTTCAGAGTTTGTGGAGAAGATTATTGAGGTATTTATGGATGACTTTAGTGTCTTTGGTGATTCATTTGATGGTTGCTTAGATAATCTCACTTTGATTCTAAAACGTTGCATTGAAACTAACCTTGTTTTGAATTGGGAAAAATGTCACTTTATGGTAAAACAAGGCATAGTTTTAGGTCATATTGTTTCAGAAAGGGGAATTGAAGTTGATAAATCAAAAATAGATCTTGTACGCTACTTACCCTCTCCTACTTCGGTTAGAGAGGTTCGTTCTTTTCTTGGACATGCAGGATTCTATAGGCGATTCATCAAGGACTTTTCAAAGATTTCAAACCCTCTTTGCCGTCTCCTCCAGAAAGATGTGGCTTTTGACTTCAACGAGGAGTGTGAGAAGGCATTCAAACACCTCAAGGAGATGCTAACCACGGCACCAATCATTATGCCACCAGATTGGAATCTTCCGTTTGAGCTAATGTGCGATGCTTCCGATTATGCATTAGGGGCCGTGCTAGGACAAAGGAAGGACAAAAATCTGCACGTCATCTACTATGCCTCAAGGATCTTGAACGATGCTCAATTGAACTACTCTACGACGGAAAAAGAACTTCTTGCCGTTGTCTTTGCTTTAGATAAGTTTCGTTCATATTTACTTGGTACTAAAGTCATTATTTACTCTGACCATGCAGCTTTGAAGTATTTGTTCACCAAGAAAGAGGCCAAACCAAGACTCATTCGCTGGATGCTTCTTCTCCAAGAGTTCGATATTGAAATCCGGGACAAGAAGGGGAGTGAAAACGTGGTGGCTGATCACTTGAGCCGTATGGTGCATGAGGAGGATGTCGTGCCTATCCAAGAGACATTCCCAGATGAGCAGCTACTGTCCATCAAGGTAAGTGAGCCATGGTATGCTGATGTAGTAAATTATTTGGTGTCTAAACACATTCCAAGAGAGCTAAACAAGCACCAAAGTGATAAACTTAAAAAGGATGCACGTTCTTATGTTTGGGATGACCCATACTTGTGGAAATATTGCCCTGATCAGGTTCTACGTAGGTGTGTGCATGATTCTGAGTTTAATTCAATTTTAACTTTCTGTCACACCTATGCATGTGGAGGTCACTTTGGTACTCAAAGAACAGCACATAAAGTTTTAGAATGTGGATTTTATTGGCCTACTATCTTTAGAGATGCTAGAACTTTTTGTATGACTTGTGATAGATGTCAAAGAACGGGCAATATAGGTCCTAAACAACAAATGCCGCAACACCCCATATTTAGTGTTGAAATCTTTGATGTTTGGGGTATTGATTTCATGGGTCCTTTTCCTTCCCCACATGGTTTCCTTTATATTTTGCTTGCTGTGGATTATGTGTCGAAATGGGTGGAAGCAAAAGCCACCCGAACTAATGATTCTAAAGTGGTTGCAGATTTTGTTAGAACTAACATATTTGCTAGATTTGGAATGCCAAGTGTCTTAATCAGTGATGGGGGTTCCCATTTTTGCAATCGAACCATTGAGGCGCTGCTCAAGAAGTACAATGTCATGCATAAGGTGGCAACACCTTATCACCCTCAAACCAGTGGGCAAGCCGAGGTTTCAAATAGAGAAATCAAGCAGATTTTGGAGAAAACCGTAGGGCCAACTCGGAAGGATTGGAGCTTGCGTTTGAATGATGCATTGTGGGCATATCGCACTGCCTATAAAACCCCAATTGGAATGTCCCCATTTCGGCTAGTCTATGGGAAACCATGTCATCTTCCCGTCGAGTTAGAACATCGTGCACATTGGGCTGTCAAAACATTCAACATGGACATTGATGCCGCAGGTCTTCATAGAGAGCTTCAATTGAATGAGCTAGAAGAAATTAGGAATGAAGCTTATGAGAATGCACGGATCTACAAGGAGAAAACAAAGGCATTCCATGACAAGATGATTCGTAGCAAGCTGTTCTCTATAGGGCAGAAAGTGTTACTTTTCAATTCTCGCCTTCGTCTATTTCCAGGTAAGTTGCGTTCTAAGTGGATTGGTCCTTTTGTGGTTACTAATGTTTTTCCTCATGGTGCAGTCCGAATTCAAAGTTTAAAGACGCAACAAGAATTCAAAGTGAATGGACATCGATTGAAGCCATATTATGAGCACTTTGAAGAGCACATTACGGATGACATATCCTTTAATGCCGTGGGCCCCATTGAAGAATAGAGGGAAGGTTCGTCCGGCTGGAAGACGTTAAAGCAAGCGCTTCTTGGGAGGCAACCCATGCAAATAAAGACGACCTAGGAACTCTCCGGCTCCACAACCAGATTTGCGTTTCTAAACCCTACTCTTTATTGCTTTTCCTTTGCCATCTCTGTTATGTTAGTTAGTTGTGTTGATTGCTGTTTGCTTTCTGTGAGTCTATGTTTGAAACATTGAAGACAATGTTTGGTTTAAGTGTGGGGGGGTAAACGAAGTGTTTTCATGGAAAAATTCGTGGGTTTTTATCCCCTATCACTTCTAAAGTTGTTTTTCACTGTTTTTGAGTGTTTTTAGGGTGTTTTGAAGTATTTTTATGTGTTTTGAACGAAAAATATGAAAATTTTGAAAAAAAATCGAAAATTGTTTTGAAAAACCCAAAAAAGAGTCGTTTTTTAGTCGTTTTTGTGTGTTTGTGTCTTAGGGTACCTTCCAACACAATGATGAGGATTTGGTTTTTAATTGCATAACTGTTAAAGAAAGTTACAAACTTGGATTGACGTTTGATATGCTCTTTGGTTTATGCTTGGTTGTAGTTGACATTCATGAATTCACATGTAATCACAAAAAGGATAAAATCAGTTTTTGTAACATGCTTGAAGGAAGTAACTCAAACTAACGCTACAACCCTGAGAGACTTGAGCCTTTAACGTTCTTTGGAGAGTTAAAAATCTGTGCATTCTTTGTTTTCTACAGTCGTTGCATGATCTCATTATTCTTTGCTTGGTTACTACTTAGAAGGCGTTTCATAATTTAGTTCCAAATACTAGAACTCATACCCGTTTCATTCAAAGCATGAAATTGATTAGCATAACACATAACAAGATGAAGTTGTTTAGTAAACCAAGAGCCAAATAGCCGTACCCCATGTTCATTTGATTTGTAGGTTTTAACCCCGTTGAGCCTTGTTTAGCCTATGTTCTTTGTTAACCCACATTATCCTCACCTAGCCTAGATTAGGACCATCCATACCTTTGTTCTTGAAGCATAGTAACGCATGACTCAATATGAATTCCTTTTGATCATTGTTTGGCAGAAAACAAGTGTGGGGGAAGTGAGTTTTGTTGTGGGTGTGCCAAAGTCTTGCATGAGGCACGGGTAGAAAGAAAACAAAAGAAAAAAGAAAACAAAAAGAAGAAGAAAAATTCGTGGAAAATAGAAAGGAAAAAAGAAAAAGTTGTGAAAAGAATGAAAAAGGAGTTGAAAAGATGTGAAAAAGAGTTCTCAAGTGTTGTTTGTTGAAGAAAGGGTCCAAAACATTAAATCCGGCCGTATTTGTTGCTTGAATCTTCCCTTTGTGTTTAAAAGTTGATTTCTGCATGCCAAAGGGAATTCTAAGTTCAATTTCATTATTTTGCTGGCTATTGCTTTAAGAACGTTTGTTTTTCCTATCCTTTCTTTGTTAGCCAACTCCCCAAGCCCCGTTACAACCCTTGACTTTAATCTTGAGTGTTGTGTGTTTCAATATGTGGAGTTTGGGATTGATATGAGCATATGGTGTCCGTGGTTCTCGCATCTAAGTAGTAGCATTCCGTTCATGAGATTATAAATAAACATGCATTCCAGAAATTACTTTTCTTGTTATACACATATGTGAGTATTAGTTTCATATTTACATCAATCTTCTCACATATAACTAGTGTAGGGAGTGTAGTCAGAAAATCTGTGTGATTGAGTGCATATCTAGTAAGGAATTGAGGGATTCTCTAAGGCATGTTACTACATTCAAAATGTTGTTTTAATTGATTAAATGCGAGCTAATGTGTGGTAACTTTGATTAAGTATGTGCTCAAGGGTAGGGATAACTAAAATCTGTGGGAGTAATGATCTTTGGCATGTTATGTATCATTGAAGATCCCTGAGGTGAACGTTGGAAGGTTTAGGTTACGTTTTGTTTGTTTTGTTTTGCTCGAGGACTAGCAAAAGCTAAGTGTGGGGGAATTTGATAGGAGCATATTTATGCTACTTAGTTAGTGTGTTTTCTTGCATTTGCTTAGCTACTTGTTGCTTAGTATAGTGTTTAAAGTCATTTTCGTGTGTTTTTAGGTCCAAGAAGCAAAGTTGGCAAAAAGATGCATTTTGGAGCATTTTAGAGCAAATCTGGGCTTGGAATGTGGATAGCACAAGCAATGGGCATGAAGATGGACGAATTTGGAGTCTAAATGGAGTTGGGAATATGTTTAAAGGTTGGAGAAATAAATTCAAATCATTGAAGATAAGGAATCAGCTCAAAAGGAGGAGGATTATCCAAAACATTATCCAAACAACCTTATCTTATCTTATCTTATCCAACCCTTATCTTATCTTAACAAACCTTATCCTAGCCTAATCCTTTTCTAATTCAATTCCTGGTACAATAAGGGTTTATTTTCTGATTGGGGACATTTAAATTAAGTTTCTAGAAACCCTAAGCCTTGCCGCACCTCGCCTTCCAGAAAACCTGATTTCCTTGCCTTGCAAGGCTTTCTAGAAGCCTTATCCCTCCTTATCCAAATCTGCCGCACCTTAGGCCCTTTCCCATTGGAAATCTGATTGTTTTGAGCCTATTTCTGGATGGATTTGGCTTTCTAGAAGTCCTAATCTGATTCACTTAGGGTTTTTGGTGCCTATATATATATTAATCAACCCTTTGCCATACACACCACCCTCCATATACATCATTCACGCCAGAAATCATCCACCACCCTCTGCCGTGCCATATCATCCACACAAACCCAGAAAACCCCTCTTGTGCCGCAGCTATTCAAGGAAGGAAGGAGAAGGTGCCACTCTAAGTCGTGACTATTGCTGGAGCGTTCTTAGGTGTTGTCTATCTTTGTTTTCAATGTTTCAATTCAGTTTTCTTTGTTTAATTGCTATCATGAGGAACTAAACCCCTATTAGTTAGAGGGGGAATTTGAAGCCATGAATATATGTTTCTTATGATTTGATTTACTCCAGTTATGATTTCATAAATTGTGAATGTGGTTTACTTATCTGTTTTATTAAGAACTTGTTCTTGTGTGTTGATTAAGGATGCATACTTAGTTTACATGCATGAATTTGATGCTAGAATATAAGGGAATTTCACCTAATCGTTATGAACTTATATTCACAAGTAGTAAAGGTTGCTAGTCACAATCATGTTAAGTAAACCCTAGGCTGGATTAACATGCGTCTTCCATAGTTATGAATGCCTTGTCAATGTTCATGATTTCCATTGAACTTAATGATAACCCTATACTTCAATCTTGAGTGTTATGTGTTTCAATATGTGGAGTTTGGGATTGGTATGAGCATATGGTGTCCCTGGTTCTCGCGTCTAAGTAGTAGCATTCCATTCATGAGATCATATCTATACATGCATTCCAGAAATTACTTTTCTTGTTATACATATATGTGAGTATTAGTTTCATGTTTACATCAATCTTCTCACATATAACTAGTGTAGGGAGTGTAGTCAGAAAATCTGTGTGATTGAGTGCATATCTAGTAAGGAATTGAGGGATTCTCTAAGGCATGTTACTACATTCAAAATGTTGTTTTAATTGATTAAATGCGAGCTAATGTGTGGTAACTTTGATTAAGTATGTGCTCAAGGGTAGGGATAACTAAAATCTGTGGGAGTAATGATCTTTGGCATGTTATGGATTTGGCTTTCTAGAAGTCCTAATCTGATTCACCTAGGGTTTTTGGTGCCTATATATATATTAATCCACCCTTTGCCGTACACACCACCCTCCATATACATCATTCATGCCAAAAATCATCCACCACTCTCTGCCGCCCCTTTCCTTCACCATTCTCCATAGTTTCTGACCTAATTCACCCTCTGCCGTGCCATATCATCCACACAAACCCAGAAAACCCCTCTTGTGCCGCAGCTATTCAAGGAAGGAAGGAGAAGGTGCCACTCTAAGTCGTGACTATTGCTGGAGCGTTCTTAGGTGTTGTCTATCTTTGTTTTCAATGTTTCAATTCAGTTTTCTTTGTTTAATTGCTATCATGAGGAACTAAACCCCTATTAGTTAGAGGGGGAATTTGAAGCCATGAATATATGGTTCTTATGATTTGATTCACTCCAGTTACGATTTTGATGTGAGAATTACTTGACACTCAAATTAAAACCCTATCGACGTAGTATATGAAAGTAGGGATCGTTTAAGGCCGGGGATTAGAAGGGATGCTAATCTATAGAAATTAAACTCTAAAACACTAAAACTGGACTCTAGACAATGAAAACAGGTACTATGGGTCAATCTGAACGAATTTTAACTTCCAACAACTTAAAACAACCTAACTTGACTCAAAACAAACTTAAAACAACAAATAAACCTCAACTAGACAGATTCTAGACACTAGAGACTCAAAACAGGCTAAATAGACTCAAAACAACAAAACTAACTTAAACAGTCTCAAAACAGGTTCTATGAACTGAATTGGATGACTTTTGGACTAGTTAGACTCAAAACACTAAAAGGGGACAGATTTGGACGAATTTAAACAAACTAAGACTCAATTAAGAACTAAGGGGGTTTTTGGACGAATTAAGCAAAACTAAGCAGATTTAAGCAAACAAAGTAAATTGAAAGAGATAAAGGTGAATTCAGGGGTGAAAACTAGTTAGAGGGTTCTTCTCCACACATGAACATATGCATACGAATTGATTTCCAGTTATTCTTTCGATAAACCATGAATGACAATGCTTTGAATTAATTGTATTGCACTAATGAATTCCCAGATTTCCCTAAGTTCATTGAATTGAATGGATAATGCATCACAACCAAATTATTCTTATCAAGTTCCCTAACTATGGAAGACGCATGATAGAGATACATATCAAAGATCATTAAGTTCCATGGAAATCATAAACATTGACAAGGCATTCATAACTATGGAATACGCATGTTACTCTTGCCTAGGATTTACTTAACACAATTGTGACTAGCAATCTTTGCTACTTGTGAATATAAGTTCCTAACGATTAGGTGAAATTCCCTTATATCCTAGCATCAAATTCATGCATGTAAACTAAGTAGACCTCCTTAATCAACACACAAGAACAAGTTCTTCATAAAACAGATAAGTAAATCACATTCACAATTTATGAAACAATAACTGAAGGTAATCAATTCATATCAAACATATGTCCATGGCTTTGAATCCACCTCTAACTAAAACGAAATTAGTTCCACATGTTCAACATAATTGAAAAGCAAGTTAAATTAAACATGAAACGAAACAAGAGAAGAAAGAACTCCTCCCTCACCAATGGAAGCCACGGCAAGGCCTTGTCTTCCCTTCTCTGCAGCAAAATATGGATTTCTGAATGTATATGGGGGTGTAGAATTCGTATGGATGGGTGGTGTCTGCGGCAGGGCTTGGGAATATGTATATATAGCATGGCAAACCCTAGGGAAATCAGTTTAGGACTTGGACTTAGCAGAAAAATAGGATTAGGGTGCGGCAAATAATTTGGAAAAGGAATTGTGGTCCAATTAATTTCTGAAAAGGATTTGTAGAACCCAAATCCATAAGGAAAAGTCCTAACAATCCGAATCCAAGAGGGAAAGGGAGTGAAAACCCACGGCACAAAGGGATAAGGCAGGGAATGCCTTGCAAGGCAAGGAAAAAGGATTCTAGAAGGGAAGGAGACGCCAGATTTTTAGGCTTCTAGAAAGAATGTGTTTCTGGGCAGATTTTGGGGTTTCTAGAAGAGTTTGGGGCGCCACTTTTGTAGGGGAATGGATAGGACTTCTAGAAATCAGGTTTTAAGTCCCCTAAACTGAAGAAAACAGGTTAGGATAAGATTAGGATAAGATAAGGTAAGATAAGATAAGGATTGGGTAAGATAAGATAAGATAAGGTTGTTTGGATAATGTTTTGGATAATTCTCCTTCTTTTGAGCTGAGTCCTTATCTTCTTTATCTTCAATTTCTTTCTTCCATCTTCTTAGCTGATTTCAAGCCTTTATATCTTCAATTTCGTCCATCAACTTGCCTCCATGCTTGCACTACCCAATCTTGGCCCAAAAATGCTCTAGAATGCTCCAAATTGCTTCTTTTTGCCATCTTGACACTTTGAACCTACAAATACACGAAAATAGCTTAAAATACAAAATTAACTAAGAACTAACAACGTAAATGCATGAAAACAAGCTAACTAAGTCGCATAAATATGCTCCTATCAAATTCCCCCACACTTAGCTTTTGCTAGTCCTCAAGCAAAACGAATCAAAACAAACGAAACAAACACCAAACAAACTAGACCTTCCAACTTTCACCTCAGGGATTTCCAACATACATGACATATTTAAGATCATCATAACCATAGCTTTTAGTCTTCCCCACCCTTTAGTACATACTTAATCACAGTCACCATTCATTAGTTCTCATCTAACCAATTAAAACAATGTTTTAAACGTAGTAACATGCCTTAGAGAATTCACTCAATTCCTCACTAGGTACACTCTTATTTTCACTCAGATTTTCTAACTACACTCCCTATACTAGATATATGTGAGAAGATTGATGTAAACATGAAAACGAACACTCACATATGTTTATAACAAAGAAAGCAATTTCTGGAGTTAATAAACATGTTTATATATGATCTCATGAATGGAATGCTACTACTTAGATGCGAGAACCAGGGATACCATATGCTCGTACCAATCCCAAACTCCACATATTGAAACACACAACACTCAAGATTGAAGTATAGGGTTGTAACGGGGCTTGGGGTATTGGCTAACAAAGAAAGGTAAGGAAAACAAACGTTCTTAAAGCAAAAGCAAGCAAAGTAATGAATATGACACTTAAAACTCCCTTTCTTGAATGCAACCACACACTTTGGTACATAAGGGGAAGATTACACATATTTAGGGCCGAATTCATCTTTTTGGACCCTTTCTTCAACAATCAACACTTGTGAGCTTATTCTCACTTATTTTGAACACTTTTCATACTTTTTTTTTAACAAACTTTTCTTCTTTTTGATGTGAGAATTACTTGACACTCAAATTAAAACCCTATCGACGTAGTATATGAAAGTAGGGATCGTTTAAGGCCGGGGATTAGAAGGGATGCTAATCTATACAAATTAAACTCTAAAACACTAAAACTGGACTCTAGACAATGAAAACAGGTACTATGGATCAATCTGAACGAATTTTAACTCTAGACAACCTAACTTGACTCAAATAACACAAAACAAACTTAAAACAACAAATAAAACTCAACTAGGCAGATTCTAGACACTAGAGACTCAAAACAGGCTAAATAGACTCAAAACAACAAAACTAACTTAAACAGACTCAAAACAGGTTCTATGGGGTGAATTGGATGACTTTTGGACTAGTTAGACTCAAAACACTAAAAGGGGACAGATTTGGACGAATTTAAACAAACTAAGACTCAATTAAGAACTAAGGGGGTTTTTGGACGATTTAAGTAAAACTAAGCAGATTTAAGCAAACAAAGTAAATTGAAAGAGATAAAGGTGAATTCAGGGGTGAAAACTAGTTAGAGGGTTCCTCTCCACACATGAACATACGCATACGAATTGATTTCCAGTTATTCTTTCGATAAACCATGAATGACAATGCTTCGAATTAATTGTATTGCACTAATTAATTCCCAGATTTCCCTAAGTTCATTGAATTGAATGGATAACGCATTGCAACCAAATTATTCTTATCAAGTTCCCTAACTATGGAATACGCATGATAGAGATACATATCAAAGATCATTAAGTTCCATGGAAATCATAAACATTGACAAGGCATTCATAACTATGGAATACGCATGTTACTCTTGCCTAGGATTTACTTAACACAATTGTGACTAGCAATCTTTACTACTTGTGAATATAAGTTCCTAACGATTAGGTGAAATTCCCTTATATCCTAGCATCAAATTCATGCATGTAAACTAAGTAGGCCTCCTTAATCAACACACAAGAACAAGTTCTTCATAAAACAGATAAGTAAATCACATTCATAATTTATGAAACAATAACTGAAGGTAATCAATTCATATCAAACATATGTCCATGGCTTTGAATCCACCTCTAACTAAAACGAAATTAGTTCCACATGTTCAACATAATTGAAAAGCAAGTTAAATTAAACATGAAACGAAACAAGAGAAGAAAGAACTCCTCCCTCTCTAATGGAAGCCACGGCAAGGCCTTGTCTTCCCTTCTCTGCAGCAAAATATGGATTTCTGAATGTATATGGGGGTGTAGAATTCGTATGGATGGGTGGTGGTCTGCGGCAAGGCTTGGAAATATGTATATATAGCATGGCAAACCCTAGGGGAATCAGTTTAGGACTTGGACTCAGCATAAGCAAGGGATTAGGACCCTAGGTGCGGCATAATATGTAGGAAAAAGGATTATGGCCCAATTGATTTCTGAGAAGGATTTGTAGAACCCAAATCCACAAGAAAATAGGCTAACAAATCAGAATCTGAGAGGGAAAGGGATAAGGATGCACGGCATGGCTTGGATAAGGCAGGGAATTGAGTGCAAGGCAAGGCAAATGCCTTCTAGAAAGGAGGGAGACGCCAGATTTATAGGGTTCTAGAAAGAATGTGTTTTGTGGCAGATTTTGGGGTTTCTAGAAGAGTTTGGGGCGCCACTTTTGTAGGGGAATGGATAGGACTTCTAGAAATCAGGTTTTAAGTCCCCTAAACTGAAGAAAACAGGTTAGGATAAGATTAGGATAAGATAAGGTAAGATAAGATAAGGATTGGGTAAGATAAGATAAGATAAGGTTGTTTTGGATAATGTTTTGGATAATTCTCCTTCTTTTGAGCTGATTCCTTATCTTCTTTATCTTCAATTTCTTTCTTCCATCTTCTTAGCTGATTTCAAGCCTTTATATCTTCAATTTCGTCCATCAACTTGCCTCCATGCTTGCACTACCCAATCTTGGCCCAAAAATGCTCTAGAATGCTCCAAATTGCTTCTTTTTGCCATCTTGACACTTTGAACCTACAAATACACGAAAATAGCTTAAAATACAAAATTAACTAAGAACTAACAACGTAAATGCATGAAAACAAGCTAACTATGTCGCATAAATATGCTCCTATCAAATTCCCCCACACTTAGCTTTTGCTAGTCCTCAAGCAAAACGAAACAAAACAAACGAAACAAACACCAAACAAACTAGACCTTCCAACTTTCACCTCAGGGATTTCCAACATACATGACATATTTAAGATCATCATAACCATAGCTTTTAGTCTTCCCCACCCTTTAGCACATACTTAATCACAGTCACCATTCATTAGTTCTCATCTAACCAATTAAAACAATGTTTTAAACGTAGTAACATGCCTTAGAGAATTCACTCAATTCCTCACTAGGTACACTCTTATTTTCACTCAGATTTTCTAACTACACTCCCTATACTAAGTATATGTGAGAAGATTGATGTAAACATGAAAACAAACACTCACATATGTTTATAACAAAGAAAGCAATTTCTGGAGCTATTAATGCATGTATAGATATGATCTCATGAATGGAATGCCACTACTTAGATGCGAGAACCAGGGATACCATATGCTCATACCAATCCCAAACTCCACATATTGAAACACATAACAATCAAGATAGAAGTCTAGGGGTTATAACGGGGCTAAGGGTATTGGCTAACAAAGAAACGTAAGGAAAACAAACGTTCTTAAAGCAATAGCAAGCAAAGTAATGAATATGACACTTAGAACTCCCTTTCTTGAATGCAGCCGCACACTTTGATACACAAGGGGAAGATCACACATATTTAGGGCCAACTTCAACTTTTTGGACCCTTTCTTCAACATCCAACATTTGTGAGCTTATTCTCACTTATTTTGAACACTTTTCATACTTTTTTTCACAAACTTTTCTTCTTTTTTTTTTTTTTCACGAATTTTTTTTCTTTTTTTTCTTCTTTTTTTTTCTGCTTCTTCACCCGTGCCCTCTTTGATACTTTGTTGGCACACAATCAGACACATAAATCCCTTCCCCCACACTTGTTTGCTGACTAATAACGAACAAAGGGAATTCACTCTAGGTCATGCTTAGCTACGCCTTAAGAACAAGGGTAAGGATGGTCCTAATCTAGGCTAGTGATGTGAGAATTACTTGACACTCAAATTAAAACCCTATCGACGTAGTATATGAAAGTAGGGATCGTTTAAGGCCGGGGATTAGAAGGGATGCTAATCTATACAAATTAAACTCTAAAACACTAAAACTGGACTCTAGACAATGAAAACAGGTACTATGGGTCAATCTGAACGAATTTTAACTTCAAACAACTTAAAACAACCTAACTTGACTCAAATAACACAAAACAAACTTAAAACAACAAATAAAACTCAACTAGGCAGATTCTAGACACTAGAGACTCAAAACAGGCTAAATAGACTCAAAACAACCAAACTAACTTAAACAGACTCAAAACAGATTCTAAGGGATGAATTGGATGACTTTTGGACTAGTTAGACTCAAAACACTAAAAGGAGACAGATTTGGACGAATTTAAACAAACTAAGACTCAATTAAGAACTAAGGGGGTTTTTGGACGATTTAAGCAAAACTAAGCAGATTTAAGCAAACAAAGTAAATTGAAAGAGATAAAGGTGAATTTAGGGGTGAAAACTAGTTAGAGGGTTCTTCTCCACACATGAACATATGCATACGAATTGATTTCCAGTTATTCTTTCGATAAACCATGAATGACAATGCTCCAAATTAATTGTATAGAACTAATTAATTCTCAGATTTCCCTAAGTTCATTGAATTGAATGGATAACGCATCACAACCAAATTATTCTTATCAAGTCCCCTAACTATGGAATACGCATGATAGAGATACATATCAAAGATCATTAAGTTCCATGGAAATCATAAACATTGACAAGGCATTCATAACTATGGAAGACGCATGTTAATCCAGCCTAGGGTTTACTTAACATGATTGTGACTAGCAACCTTGACTACTTGTGAATATAAGTTCATAACGATTAGGTGAAATTCCCTTATATCCTAGCATCAAATTTATGCATGCAAATCAAGTGTCGACCCCCAACCCACATACATAAACAAGTTCTTAATAAGCACAGAAAAGTAAACCACATTCATACTTTATGAAATCGTAACTGGAGTGAATCAAATCATAAGAAACATATATTCATGGCTTCAAATTCCCCCTCTAACTAATAGGGGTTTAGTTCCTCATGACAGCAATTAAACAAAGAAAACTAAATTGAAACATTGAAAACAAGGATAGACAACACCTAAGAATGCTCCAGCAATAGTCACGACTTAGAGTGGCACCTTCTCCTTCCTTCCTTAAATAGCTGCGGCACAAGAGGGGTGGATGATATGGCACGGCAGGGGGTAGGGGATGATTTCTGGCGTGATTGGTTGTGTATGGAGGGTGGTGTGCACGGCAAAGGATTGATTTGTGTATATATAGGCACCAAAACCCTAGGTGAATCAGATTGGGACTTCTAGAAAACCAAATCCATCCAGAAATAGGCTCAAAACAATCAGATTTCCAATAGGAAAGGGCCTAAGGTGCGGCAGATTAGGATAAGGAGGGATAAGGCTTCTAGAAAGCCTTGCAAGGCAAGGAAACCAAGTTTTCTGGAAAGCTAGGTGCGGCAAGGCTAAGAGTTTCTAGAAACTCAATTTAAATGTCCCCCAATCAGAAAATAAACCCTCATTGTACCAGAAATTGAATTAGAAAAGGATTAGGATAGGATAAGGTTTGTTAAGATAAGATAAGGATTGGATAAGATAAGATAAGATAAGGTTGTTTGGATAATGTTTTGGATAATCCTCCTTCTTTTGAGCTGATTCCTTATCTTCAATGATTTGAATTTATTTCTCCAACCTTGAAACATAATCCCAACTCCATTTGAACTCCAAATTCGTCCATCTTCATGCCCATTGCTTGCGCTATCCATTCCATGCCCAGATTTGCTCTAAAATGCTCCAAAATGCATCTTTTTGCCAACTTTGCTTCTTGGACCTAAAAACACACGAAAATGACTTTAAACACTATACTAAACAACAAATAGCTAAGCAAATGCAAGGAAACACACTAACTAAGTAGCATAAATATGCTCCTATCAAATTCCCCCACACTTAGCTTTTGCTAGTCCTCAAGCAAAACAAAACAAACAAAACATAACCTAAACCTTCCAACATTCACCTCAGGGATCTTCAATGATACATAACATGCCAAAGATCATTACTCCCACAGATTTAGTTATCCCTACCCTTGAGCACATACTTAATCAAAGTTACCACACATTAGCTCGCATTTAATCAATTAAAACAACATTTTGAATGTAGTAACATGCCTTAGAGAATCCCTCAATTCCTTACTAGATATGCACTCAATCACACAGATTTTCTGACTACACTCCCTACACTAGTTATATGTGAGAAGATTGATGTAAATATGAAAACTAATACTCACATATATGTTTATGACAAAGAAAGCAATTTCTGGAATGCATGTATGGATATGATCTCATGAACAGAATGCTACTACTTAGATGCGAGAACCAGGGACACCATATGCTCATACCAATCCCAAACTCCACATATTGAAACACATAACACTCAAGATTGAAGTATAGGGTTATAACGGGGCTAGGGGGTATTGGCTAACAAAGAAAGGTAAGGAAAACAAACGTTCTTAAAGCAATAGCAAGCAAAGCAATGAATATGACACTTAGAACTCCCTTTCTTGAATGCAGCCGCACACTTTGAACACAAAGGGGAAGAAAACACATATTTTAGGGCCAATTTCAACGTTTTGGACCCCTTCTTCAACAATCAACACTTGTGAGCTTCAATCTCACTTATTTTGAACACTTTTCATACTTTTTCACAACTTTTCTTCTTATTTTCTTTTTCACACGAATTTTTCTCTTTCTTTTTTTTCTTTTTTTTCTTTCTCACCCGTGCCCTTGTTTGAAACTTTGTTGGCACACAATCAGACACATAAATCCCTTCCCCCACACTTGTTTTGTCGCCCAAATAACGAACAAAGGGAATTCATTCTTAGGTCATGCTTAGCTACGCCTTAAGAACAAGGGTAAGGATGGTCCTAATCTAGGCTAGGTAAGGATAATGTGGGTAAACAAAGAACATAGGCTAAACAAGGCTCAAAAGGGTTAAACCTACAATACATATGCAAAGGGTTAGGCTTTTTGGCTCTGGTTTTAAACTAAACAACTTCATCTTGATTATGTGTTATGCTAATCAATTTCATGCTTTGAATGAAACGGGTATGAGTTCTAGTATTTGGAACTAAATGATGAAATGCCTTCTAAGTAGCAACCAAGCAAAGAATAATGAGATCATGCAACGACTTTAGAAAACAAAGAATGCACAGATTTTTAACTCTCCAAAGAACGTTAAAGGCTCAAGTCTCTCAGGGTTGTAGCGTTAGTTTGAGTTACTTCCTTCAAGCATGTTACAAAAACTGATTTTATCCTTTTTGTGATTACATGTGAATTCATGAATGTCAACTACAACCAAGCATAAACCAAAGAGCAATTCAAACTTTCATCCATGTTTGTAACTTTCTTTAACAGTTATGCAATTAAAAACCAAATCCTCATCATTGTGTTGGAAGGTACCCTAAGACACAAACAAACACACAAAAACAACTCTTTTCAAATTTTTATGGTATTTTCGGATTTTCTTGTCAAAACACACTAAAAGACTCCAAAACAGCTTAAAAACACTGAAAACAACATTCAAAGTGATAGGTGATAAAAACCCACGAATTTCATGCAAAAAACACTTTGTTACCCCCCCACACTTAAACCAAACATTGTCCTCAATGTTTCAAACATATACTCACAGAAAGCAAACAGCAATCAACACAACTAACTAACATAACAAAATGGCAAAGGAAAAACAATAAAGAGTAGGGTTTAGAAACGCAAATCTGGTTTTGGAGCCGGAGAGTTCCTAGGTCGTCTTTATTTGCATGGGTTGCCTCCCAAGAAGCGCTTGCTTTAACGTCTTCCAGCCGGACGATTCTTCCTTCTATTATGCTTCATTGGAGGCCACGGCATGGACATGATCTTTGAATGGAAGGTGATACTTGAAATGATCCGGCAATGGTTTAAATTCTAGTGTGGGTGCCTGAATCATTAACAACATATTAGTATAAAACAGAATTGAAATTCGGGGAGGTGGCTTACTTGTTTGCTCCGACGAGAACTCAAGGACAAACACCACATCGTTGAAAGTTTCAGGAATTTTGCACTTGGCCAGATTGAATGTGATGGTTGTAACTTGTCCCGTGTCATAAAATTCAACTTCTTTTGGTTTTATTGTCTTATGAACATCCTCTTTGATCCATTCTTGATATTCTCCAGCCACTTCTTTCTCTTGAATCATTCTTCTTGATGTACCAGGTTCTTTCAGAAATTCAACACATTTTGGAATTGGATTTGGTGTATCAAGAATCGGGATATCATTTTGCACCTTGGGAAGGGCTTCCACGATGTCTGTTTCACTTTCATCTTGACTGGATGGCTTAGAAGCACTAGGGGTCTGCGGCAAAGGATGAGAGATGATTGGGTGTTGCAACAAGGCTTCTTCTAAGCTTGTCTTGGCTGAATCTTCCTCCTTCTCTTTGAACAGCAGCTCTTTGTTCACTTCTAGGGTATGTTTGGACGTTTTTGGTTCAGCATCAACCTCCATACCACTTTCTAAAGTGATAACTTCAGCAATTGCAACATCTCCCATCGAATTGACAATAGTTGAGTTGAAGAGTTTGCTTTGTTCTTGCATTTGTCCTATGAACTCCGCCATCTGCCCCATTTGTTTCTTTAAATCGTCCACCTCTTTAGCTTGATTCTTTATGCTCTGTATGTCCTGCGTCAAAGAGGTTAGTACTTGAAGAATTCTATCATTATCAACGGACGAACCTGATTTGGTTTGGGCAGGTTGAGGCTGTGGTGGTTCATATGGCTTTTGATAGATCTCCTCAGATGGCTGCCAATACCCTTCTTGTTGTGAGCCCTGCTTCAAAGAGGTTAGTACGTCACGAATTTCATCATAACTCATAGGCATACTTGAATTCGATTGGAATTGTTGTGGGGGAGGTTGTGGTGGCTGCACAGATCTTGAATAGAACTCCTCCTCTTGCTGCCAATATCCACCTTGTTGAATTTGTTGAGGTTCCTCCCACATATAATCTGAATAATCTCTCCAATCCGAATTGTAAGCGTTGGAAAACATGTTGTCCCTTGATTGGTTATGGCTTTGATAACCCCAAGCACCTCCGTTTGCAGTGAATTGACGAGTTTGATGTCCTTGCCCATAGGGTACATTAAATGTAGGGGCAGTGTGCAATGTGGTTCTTTTGGCAATCTGGGACAATTGAGAAGTAAGATTGGCCAATTGAGCTTGAATGTTGGCAATTGCCATGTCTAGTACCTGAAACAAAGAAAACAAAACGAATCAGAAAACTAAGCAAAACAGAAACAAAAACAAGTTAAAATACACGGCAGAAACTAGGAAGATTAGCAAGTTTGCTAATCCCCGGCAACGGCGCCAAAATTTGATGTGAGAATTACTTGACACTCAAATTAAAACCCTATCGACGTAGTATATGAAAGTAGGGATCGTTTAAGGCCGGGGATTAGAAGGGATGCTAATCTATACAAATTAAACTCTAAAACACTAAAACTGGACTCTAGACAATGAAAACAGGTACTATGGGTCAATCTGAACGAATTTTAACTTCAAACAACTTAAAACAACCTAACTTGACTCAAATAACACAAAACAAACTTAAAACAACAAATAAAACTGAACTAGGCAGATTCTAGACACTAGAGACTCAAAACAGGCTAAATAGACTCAAAACAACCAAACTAACTTAAACAGACTCAAAACAGATTCTAAGGGATGAATTGGATGACTTTTGGACTAGTTAGACTCAAAACACTAAAAGGAGACAGATTTGGACGAATTTAAACAAACTAAGACTCAATTAAGAACTAAGGGGGTTTTTGGACGATTTAAGCAAAACTAAGCAGATTTAAGCAAACAAAGTAAATTGAAAGAGATAAAGGTGAATTTAGGGGTGAAAACTAGTTAGAGGGTTCTTCTCCACACATGAACATATGCATACGAATTGATTTCCAGTTATTCTTTCGATAAACCATGAATGACAATGCTCCAAATTAATTGTATAGAACTAATTAATTCTCAGATTTCCCTAAGTTCATTGAATTGAATGGATAACGCATCACAACCAAATTATTCTTATCAAGTCCCCTAACTATGGAATACGCATGATAGAGATACATATCAAAGATCATTAAGTTCCATGGAAATCATAAACATTGACAAGGCATTCATAACTATGGAAGACGCATGTTAATCCAGCCTAGGGTTTACTTAACATGATTGTGACTAGCAACCTTGACTACTTGTGAATATAAGTTCATAACGATTAGGTGAAATTCCCTTATATCCTAGCATCAAATTTATGCATGCAGCCCCACAACCTCACCCAACTTCGGCCCAAACCAATTCAGGTTCGTCGTTAAATAATGATAAAATACTTCAAGCACTAACCTCTTTGACGCAGGACATGCAGAGCATAAAACATCAAGTTAAAGAGGTGGATGAATTGAAGAAACAAATGGGTCAAATGGCTGAATTCATGGGCCAATTCCGAGAACAAGGCAGATTGCCTAGTTCAACCATTGTTAATCCTAAGGGAGGATTTGAAACTGCCCAAGCAATCACGTTGAGAAGTGGTAAGCAGGTTGGAACTGATTCACAACCATCTAGATCAAGTCAAGAAGAAGACAGGAAGCTGCAATTGGAGGAGGATGAAGCACCCAAACCCACGGCAAGGAATGCACAATCCTTGCCGCAGCCAATCCCCACTTCAAAACCGTCCTCAACCATCAAGGTAAGTTCCAATATGAATTCTTCAAGCTCTACTCCACTAATTGTGCCCTTTCCTGGCAGGTTGCGGCAATCAAAGAAAGAGGATGCTGAAAAAGACATTCTAGAGACATTCCGGAAAGTTCAAGTCAATATCCCACTCCTTGATGCAATAAAGCAAGTCCCAAGGTATGCTAAGTTTTTGAAAGAGCTTTGTACAACAAGGAGAAGGATTTCTAACAAAGAAGTGGTTCAAGTAAGTGAGAATGTCTCTGCTGTTTTACAAAGGAAATTACCCCCTAAATGCAAAGATCCGGGTAGTTTTACAATTCCTTGTGTTATTGGAAATACTCGTTTTGAATCTGCCATGTTAGACTTAGGTGCATCTATAAATGTCATGCCATATTCTGTTTATGCATCTATGAATCTAGGAGAGCTTAAAAATGATGGTGTTATTATCCAATTAGCCGATCGATCTAATGCATACCCAAAAGGAGTTTTGGAAGATGTTTTGGTGCAGGTAGACCACTTGATTTTTCCTGCAGATTTCTATGTGCTTGACATGGAGGATTCAGACCATTCCCATCCATTACCACTCTTACTTGGCCGACCATTCATGAAAACAGCCCAAACCAAGATTGATGTGGCCAAGGGAACGTTAACTATGAAGTTTGGTGGTGATAAGATTAGATTTAATGTTTCTAAGTCTGTTGAGAATCCTAACGTTGTTCGTTCTTGTTTTGCCATGGATAAAAAAAAAAAGATAGGGCCGGACCGTTCAAGCACAAAGGATACATCAAGAACCATACAAAACGAGGGAATTGGAGTGGAGCACAAGGACCATACAGCCACTGCCTTCAAAATGCCCCAATTGGTCGAAAATATCATGGGGAAGAATGTTCCCTTTGTGATTAAACATGAATTCATGAATTACAACCATAACCAAGCATAAACCAGAGAGCAATTCAAACCTCCATCCATGTTTATAACTTTCCTCAATAGTCATGCAATTAAGAACCAAATCCTCATCATTGTGTTGGAAGGTACCCTAAGACACAAACGAACACACAAAAACAACTCTTTTTGGGTTTTTCAAAACAATTTTTCAAATTTTTATGGTATTTTCGAATTTTCTTTTCAAAACACACTAAAAGACTCCAAAACAGCTTAAAAACACTGAAAACAACATTCAAAGTGATAGGTGATAAAAACCCACGAATTTCATGCAAAAACACTTTGTTACCCCCCCACACTTAAATCAAACATTGTCCTCAATGTTTCAAACATAAACTCACACAAAAGCAAGCAAATAACACAACTAACACACATAACAGACATGGCAAAACAGAAGCAATAAAGAGAGAGAGTTTAAGAACGCAAATCTGGTTTTGGAGCTAGAATTCCATCGTTCTCTCGTTTGAACACATGGGTTGCCTCCCAAGAAGCGCTTGCTTTAACGTCTTCCAGCCGGACGATTCTTCCATTTAAGTTCCCATGGTACCCACGGCATGCAGAGGTAGTTCTTCCACCACATGCTCCTCAAACAGCTCGTGCATTGGATCTTTGAATGGTAAGGGATAGTGATCCTTCCGGATTGTGGCATTGAACATCCTAAAATCAATGTAATCATGCCCACCAGCTTGGATTTGATTGGGAATCTGCACCATACAAGGTAACAACCTATTAGTTGAAATGGGAATCGAATCTGGAATAGATGGCTTACCAATGTACTGCAATGAAGTGGCAGCACTATGAACATTCTTCCCCATGATATTTTCGACCAATTGGGGCATTTTGAGGGCAGTGGCTGTATGGTCCTTGTGCTCCACTCCAATTCCCTCGTTTTGTATGGTTCTTGATGTATCCTTTGTGCTTGAACGGTCCGGCCCTATCTTTTTTATTTTATCCATGGCAAAACAAGAACGAACAACGTTAGGATTCTCAACAGACTTAGAAACATTAAATTTAATCTTATCACTACCAAACTTCATAGTTAACGTTCCCTTGGCCACATCAATCTTGGTTTGGGCTGTTTTCATGAATGGTCGGCCAAGTAAGAGTGGTAATGGATGGGAATGGTCTGAATCCTCCATGTCAAGCACATAGAAATCTGCAGGAAAAATCAAGTGGTCTACCTGCACCAAAACATCTTCCAAAACTCCTTTTGGGTATGCATTAGATCGATCGGCTAATTGGATAATAACACCATCATTTTTAAGCTCTCCTAGATTCATAGATGCATAAACAGAATATGGCATGACATTTATAGATGCACCTAAGTCTAACATGGCAGATTCAAAACGAGTATTTCCAATAACACAAGGAATTGTAAAACTACCCAGATCTTTGCATTTAGGGGGTAATTTCCTTTGTAAAACAGCAGAGACATTCTCACTTACTTGAACCACTTCTTTGTTAGAAATCCTTCTCCTTGCTGTACAAAGCTCTTTCAAAAACTTAGCATACCTTGGGACCTGCTTTATTGCATCAAGGAGTGGGATATTGACTTGAACTTTCCGGAATGTCTCTAGAATGTCCTTTTCAGCATCCTCTTTCTTTGATTGCCGCAACCTGCCAGGAAAGGGCACAATTAGTGGAGTAGAGCTATAAGAACTCATATTGGAACTTACCTTGATGGTTGGGGATGGTTTAGAAGTGGGAATTGGCTGCGGCAAAGATGTCTCTTTCCTTGCCGTGGGTTTGGGTGATTCATAATCCTCCAATTGCAGCTTCGTGTCCTCTTCTTGACTTGATCTAGATGGTTGTGAATCAGTTCCAACCTGCTTACCACTTCTCAATGTGATTGCTTGGGCGGTTTCAAATCCTCTTTTGGAATTAACAACGGTTGAACTAGGCAATCTGCCTTGTTCTCTGAATTGGCCCATGAATTCAGCCATTTGCCCCATTTGTTTCTTCAATTCGGCCACCTCTTTAGCTTGATTCTTTATGCTCTGTATGTCCTGCGTCAAAGAGGTTAGTACTTGAAGAATTTTATCATTATCTAACAACGAACCTGAATTGGTTTGGGCCGAAATTGGTTGAGGTTGTGTGGCTGCATATGGCCTTGGAAACATCCCAGGGGGCTGTCTAAATTCGCTTTGTGGCTGTGCTTGTTGAGAGTCCCTCCACTTGAAGTTTGGATGATCTCTCCATCCCGGATTGTATGTATTGGAAAAGGGGTCACCACGGTTTTGGTATTGATTCCCAAAACCCATGGCATTGAGTGTCTCCCACCCTCCATTCTCTATCAATTGTGGGCACTTATCCGTGGGATGTCCTTGCATGGAGCACACGCCACAAGAAGCCACGGTTTGCACTTTTGGTCCTTCAACAACCTAAGAAAGAAGAGTGGTAAGGTTAGCCATTTGATTTTGAAGTTCGGTTATAGCACTTACCTCATTCACTTGGTGTTGCCGTGGAATGCTCCTTTGTCCAACACCTTCGTATTGTTGAGCGTTCAACGCTCGATTAGCAATCAAGGTCTTTGCAGCCGTGGGGGTCTTGTCCACCAAGGCTCCTCCCGCTGAGGCATCTAACATTTGACGTTCGATTGGTAGGAGTCCCTCGTAGAAGTATTGTTGATGTGAAAATTACTTGACACTCAAATTAAAACCCTATCGACATAGTATATGAAAGTAGGGATCGTTTAAGGCCGGGGATTAGAAGGGATGCTAATCTATACAAATTAAACTCTAAAACACTAAAACTGGACTCTAGACAATGAAAACAGGTACTATGGGTCAATCTGAACGAATTTTAACTTCAAACAACTTAAAACAACCTAACTTGACTCAAATAACACAAAACGAACTTAAAACAACAAATAAAACTCAACTAGGCAGATTCTAGACACTAGAGACTCAAAACAGGCTAAATAGACTCAAAACAACCTAACTAACTTAAACAGACTCAAAACAGGTTCTAAGGGGTGAATTGGATGACTTTTGGACTAGTTAGACTCAAAACACTAAAAGGGGACAGATTTGGACGAATTTAAACAAACTAAGACTCAATTAAGAACTAGGGGGGTTTTTTGGACGAATTAAGCAAAACTAAGCAGATTTAAGCAAACAAAGTAAATTGAAAGAGATAAAGGTGAATTCAGGGGTGAAAACTAGTTAGAGGGTTCTTCTCCACACATGAACATATGCATACAAATCGATTTCCAGTTATTCTTTCGATAAACCATGAATGACAATGCTTTGAATTAATTGTATTGAACTAATTAATTCCCAGATTTCCCTAAGTTCATTGAATTGAATGGATAACGCATCACAACCAAATTATTCTTATCAAGTTCCCTAACTATGGAAGACGCATGATAGAGATACATATCAAAGATCATTAAGTTCCATGGAAATCATAAACATTGACAAGGCATTCATAACTATGGAAAACGCATGTTACTCTTGCCTAGGATTTACTTAACACAATTGTGACTAGCAATCTTTACTACTTGTGAATATAAGTTCCTAACGATTAGGTGAAATTCCCTTATATCCTAGCATCAAATTCATGCATGTAAACTAAGTAGGCCTCCTTAATCAACACACAAGAACAAGTTCTTCATAAAACAGATAAGTAAATCACATTCACAATTTATGAAACAATAACTGAAGGTAATCAATTCATATCAAACATATGTCCATGGCTTTGAATCCACCTCTAACTAAAACGAAATTAGTTCCACATGTTCAACATAATTGAAAAGCAAGTTAAATTAAACATGAAACGAAACAAGAGAAGAAAGAACTCCTCCTTCTCCAATGGAAGCCACGGCACAGCCTTGTCTTCCCTTCTCTGCAGCAAAATATGGATTTCTGAAGGTGGGTGGTGTAGAATTCGTATGGATGGGTGGTGGTCTGCGGCAGGGGTTGGGAATATGTATATATAGCATGGCAAACCCTAGGGGAATCAGTTTAGGACTTGGACTCAGCATAAGCAAGGGATTAGGACCCTAGGTGCGGCAGAATATGTAGGAAAAAGGATTTGTGGTCCAATTAATTTCTGAGAAGGATTTGTAGAACCCAAATCCACAAGGAAAAGTCCTAACAATCAGAATCCAAGAGGGAAAGGGAGTGAAAACCCACGGCACAAAGGGATAAGGCAGGGAATGCCTTGCAAGGCAAGGAAAAAGGATTCTAGAAGGGAAGGAGACGCCAGATTTTTAGGCTTCTAGAAAGAATGTGTTTCTGGGCAGATTTTGGGGTTTCTAGAAGAGTTTGGGGCGCCACTTTTCTAGGGGAATGGATAGGACTTCTAGAAATCAGGTTTTAAGTCCCCTAAACTGAAGAAAACAGGTTAGGATAAGATTAGGATAAGATAAGGTAAGGATTGGGTAAGATAAGATAAGATAAGGTTGTTTGGATAATGTTTTGGATAATTCTCCTTCTTTTGAGCTGATTCCTTATCTTCTTTATCTTTGACTTCTTTCTTCCATCTTCTTAGCTGATTTCAAGCCTTTATATCTTCAATTTCGTCCATCAACTTGCCTCCATGCTTGCACTACCCAATCTTGGCCCAAAAATGCTCTAGAATGCTCCAAATTGCCTCTTTTTGCCATCTTGACACTTTGAACCTACAAACACACGAAAATAGCTTAAAATACAAAATTAACTAAGAACTAACAACGTAAATGCATGAAAACAAGCTAACTAAGTCGCATAAATATGCTCCTATCAATTGTAGGAGAAGTTCCTCCTTCATCTGATGCTGTGGACATGAAGCAACAAGAGATTTAAAACGTTCATAATACGTAGGAAAAGATTCACCTTCTTCTTGCTGAATTCCACTTATCCTTTTTCGTATGGTGATGACTTGAGAAGTTGGGAAAAACTTCTCCAAGAAAGCCCGTTTCATGCTCTCCCACGATGTGACAGTCCCGGGAGCCAATTCATACAACCAATCCTTCGCCTTTTCCAAGAGAGAAAAGGGAAAGGCCTTCATCTTCAAAATACTCTCATCGACATTGACGGGGGTCATGCTTGAACACACCACTTCGAATTCTTTCAAGTGTTTGTTCGGATCTTCCATGGACAACCCGTGGAATTTGGGGATGTGGTGCAACAAGCTTGACTTGAATTCAAACTCATCGGTCTTTCCCTGACTTGCCGCAGGGTATTGGATGCATAGAGGCACGGCATTGTCAAGTCCTGAGGCTGAAAGCTCTTTGATTGTACGATTGTCCACAGCCATGGCTTGTTCTTTCTCTTCTTGTTCTTCAAATTCAGATTCAGAGCTAGAACTAGTACCTACAACTAAGAAAACAAAACGAACTCAGAAAACAAAGAAAAACAAAAACAACTAAGACACACGGCAGAAAATAGGGAGATTAGCAAGTTTGCTAATCCCCGGCAACGGCGCCAAAATTTGATGTGAGAATTACTTGACACTCAAATTAAAACCCTATCGACGTAGTATATGAAAGTAGGGATCGTTTAAGGCCGGGGATTAGAAGGGATGCTAATCTATACAAATTAAATTCTAAAACACTAAAACTGGACTCTAGACAATGAAAACAGGTACTATGGATCAATCTGAACGAATTTTAACTCTAGACAACCTAACTTGACTCAAATAACACAAAACAAACTTAAAACAACAAATAAAACTCAACTAGGCAGATTCTAGACACTAGAGACTCAAAACAGGCTAAATAGACTCAAAACAACAAAACTAACTTAAACAGACTCAAAACAGGTTCTATTGGGTGAATTGGATGACTTTTGGACTAGTTACAAAATTTGATGTGAGAATTACTTGTCACTCAAATTAAAACCCTATCGACGTAGTATATGAAAGTAGGGATCGTTTTAGGCCGGGGATTAGAAGGGATGCTAATCTGCACAAATTAGACTCTTAAAACAATAAACTGGACTTAAAACAATGAAAACAAGTACTAGGGATCAATTTGGACGAATTTTAACTCTAGACACCCTTAAACAACCTAACTTGACTCAAATAACTCAAAACAAACTCAAAACAGCAAATAGAATTCAATTAAACAGTTTCTGGACTCTAAAGACTCAAAACAGGCTAAATAGACTCAAAACAGCAAAACTAACTTAAGTAGACTCAAAACAGGTTCTATGAAGTGAATTGGATGACTTTTGGACTAGTTAGACTCAAAACACTAAAAGGGGACAGATTTGGACGAATTTAAACAAACTAAGACTCAATTAAGAACTAGGGGGGTTTTTTGGACGAATTAAGCAAAACTAAGCAGATTTAAGCAAACAAAGTAAATTGAAAGAGATAAAGGTGAATTCAGGGGTGAAAACTAGTTAGAGGGTTCCTCTCCACACATGAACATATGCATACGAATTGATTTCCAGTTATTCTTTCGATAAACCATGAATGACAATGCTTTGAATTAATTGTATTGAACTAATTAATTCCCAGATTTCCCTAAGTTCATTGAATTGAATGGATAACGCATCACAACCAAATTATTCTTATCAAGTTCCCTAACTATGGAATACGCATGATAGAGATACATATCAAAGATCATTAAGTTCCATGGAAATCATAAACATTGACAAGGCATTCATAACTATGGAATACGCATGTTACTCCTGCCTAGGATTTACTTAACACAATTGTGACTAGCAATCTTTACTACTTGTGAATATAAGTTCCTAACGATTAGGTGAAATTCCCTTATATCCTAGCATCAAATTCATGCATGTAAACTAAGTAGGCCTCCTTAATCAACACACAAGAACAAGTTCTTCATAAAACAGATAAGTAAATCGCATTCACAATTTATGAAACAATAACTGAAGGTAATCAATTCATATCAAACATATGTCCATGGCTTCGAATCCACCTCTAACTAAAACGAAATTAGTTCCACATGTTCAACATAATTGAAAAGCAAGTTAAATTAAACATGAAACGAAACAAGAGAAGAAAGAACTCCTCCCTCTCTAATGGAAGCCACGGCAAGGCCCTGTCTTCCCTTCTCTGCAGCAAAATATGGATTTCTGAATGTATATGGGGGTGTAGAATTCGTATGGATGGGTGGTGGTCTGCGGCAAGGCTTGGAAATATGTATATATAGCATGGCAAACCCTAGGGGAATCAGTTTAGGACTTGGACTCAGCAGAAAAATAGGATTAGGGTGCGGCAATTAATTTGGAAAAGGAATTGTGGTCCAATTAATTTCTGAAAAGGATTTGTAGAACCCAAATCCACAAGGAAAAGTCCTAACAATCAGAATCCAAGAGGGAAAGGGCCTGAAAACCCACGGCACAAAGGGATAAGGGCAGGGAATGCCTTGCAAGGCAAGGAAAAGACCTTCTAGAAAGGAGGGAGACGCCAGATTTTCAGGCTTCTAGAGAGAATGTGTTTCTGGGCAGATTTTGGGGTTTCTAGAAGAGTTTGGGGCGCCACTTTTGTAGGGGAATGGATAGGACTTCTAGAAATCAGGTTTTAAGTCCCCTAAACTGAAGAAAACAGGTTAGGATAAGATTAGGATAAGATAAGGTAAGATAAGATAAGGATTGGGTAAGATAAGATAAGATAAGGTTGTTTTGGATAATGTTTTGGATAATTCTCCTTCTTTTGAGCTGATTCCTTATCTTCTTTATCTTCAATTTCTTTCTTCCATCTTCTTAGCTGATTTCAAGCCTTTATATCTTCAATTTCGTCCATCAACTTGCCTCCATGCTTGCACTACCCAATCTTGGCCCAAAAATGCTCTAGATTGCTCCAAATTGCTCCTTTTTGCCATCTTGACACTTTGAACCTACAAACACACGAAAATAGCTTAAAATACAAAATTAACTAAGAACTTGATAGGAGCATATTTATGCTACTTAGTTAGTGTGTTTCCTTGCATTTGCTTAGCTATTTGTTGCTTAGTATAGTGTTTAAAGTCATTTTCGTGTGTTTTTAGGTTCAAGAAGCAAAGTTGGCAAAAAGATGCATTTTGGAGCATTTTAGAGCAAATCTGGGCTTGGAATGGATAGCACAAGCAATGGGCATGAGGATGGACGAATTTGGAGTTTAAATGAGGTTGAGAATATGTTTCAAGGTTGGAGAAATAAATTCAAAACATTGAAGATAAGGAATCAGCTCAAAAGAAGGAGGATTATCCAAAACATTATCCAAACAACCTTATCTTATCTTATCTTATCCAATCCTTATCTTATCTTAACAAACCTTATCCTATCCTAATCCTTTTCTAATTCAATTTCTGGTACAATGAGGGTTTTAATTTCAGTTTAGGAGACATAAAAACCTTATCTCCTCCATGCCGCACCTAGCCTTCTAGAATATCTGATTTCCTTGCCTTGCAAGGCTTTCTAGAAGCCTTATCCCACCTTATCCTATTGTGCCGCACCTTGGGCCCTTTCCCATTGGAAATCTGATTGTTTTGAGCCTATTTCTGAATGGATTTGGTTTTCTAGAAGTCCCAGTCTGATTCACTTAGGGTTTTTGGTGCCTATATATATACAAATCAATCCTTTGCCGTACACACCACCCATCCATACACGCACCCAGAAAACCCCTCTTGTGCCGCAGCTATTCAAGGAAGGAAGGAGAAGGTGCCACTCTAAGTCGTGACTATTGCTGGAGCGTTCTTAGGTGTTGTCTATCCTTGTTTTCAATGTTTCAATTTAGTTTTCTTTGTTTAATTGCTGTCATGAGGAACTAAACCCCTATTAGTTAGAGGGGGAAT
Source organism: Heteromeles arbutifolia (assembly GCA_024362995.1). Lineage (NCBI taxonomy): Eukaryota > Viridiplantae > Streptophyta > Magnoliopsida > Rosales > Rosaceae > Heteromeles > Heteromeles arbutifolia. Next base: position 13,402,460 of record JANCRC010000015.1, read on the forward strand.
TTGAAGCCATGAATATATGTTTCTTATGATTTGATTCACTCCAGTTACGATTTCATAAAGTATGAATGTGGTTTACTTTTCTGTGCTTATTAAGAACTTGTTTATGTATGTGGGTTGGGGGTCGACACTTGATTTACATGCATAAATTTGATGCTAGGATATAAGGGAATTTCACCTAATCGTTATGAACTTATATTCACAAGTAGTAAAGGTTGCTAGTCACAATTGTGTTAAGTAAACCCTAGGCAGGAGTAACATGCGTATTCCATAGTTATGAATGCCTTGTCAATGTTTATGATTTCCATTGAACTTAATGATCTTTGATATGTATCTCTAACATGCGTATTCCATAGTTAGGGAACTTGATAAGAATAATTTGGTTGTGATGCGTTATCCATTCAATTCAATGAACTTAGGGAAATCTGAGAATTAATTAGTTCAATACAATTAATTCGGAACATTGTCATTCATGGTTTATCGAAAGAGTAACTGGGAATCAAGTTGTATGCATATGTTTATGTGTGGATAAGGATCCTTCTAACTAGCCATTCACCCATCTAAGTCCCCAATTTCGTGCAGATTTCATTAAGTACTTTAAGTTTCTTGTTTTGTTTTCAAATTCGTTCAAAAACAAACCCCCCTTTACTTGTTGAGTCATATTAGTTAAAATCTGTTTTGATTTGTGTTTTTAAGTGTCTTGAGTCAAGTTAAAGTCTATTTTCGTCCAAAGTAGTGTTAGAGTTCAAAACTGCCCAGTTTGTGTTTTTAGGCAGTTTTGAGTGTTTTTGTGCTGTTTTGAGTCTTTTGAGTTGTTTTAGTGTTTTAGAATTTAGTCTTGCATTCTTTGAGTCTAGTTTAGTGTTTTAAACTTTGTTTTTACGTTTTTGAGTCTTATTTGTGTTGATTAGCATCCCTAGTTAATCCCCGGTTTAGAACGATCCCTACTTGCATCTTTACTACAATTGTCATCAATAGGGTTTAATTTGTGTGTCAAGTAATTCTCACATCAGAACTAACAACGTAAATGTATGAAAACAAGCTAACTAAGTCGCATAAATATGCTCCTATCAAATTCCCCCACACTTAGCTTTTGCTAGTCCTCAAGCAAAACGGAACCAAACAAACGAAACAAACACCAAACAAACTAGACCTTCCAACTTTCACCTCAGGGATTTCCAACATACATGACATATTTAAGATCATCATAACCATAGCTTTTAGTCTTCCCCACCCTTTAGCACATACTTAATCACAGTCACCATTCATTAGTTCTCATCTAACCAATTAAAACAATGTTTTAAACGTAGTAACATGCCTTAGAGAATTCACTCAATTCCTCACTAGGTACACTCTTATTTTCACTCAGATTGTCTAACTACACTCCCTATACTAAGTATATGTGAGAAGATTGATGTAAACATGAAAACGAACACTCACATATGTTTATAACAAAGAAAGCAATTTCTGGAGCTATTAAGCATGTATATATATGATCTCATGAATGGAATGCTACTACTTAGATGCGAGAACCAGGGATACCATATGCTCGTACCAATCCCAAACTCCACATATTGAAACACACAACACTCAAGATTGAAGTATAGGGTTGTAACGGGGCTAAGGGTATTGGCTAACAAAGAAAGGTAAGGAAAACAAACGTTCTTAAAGCAATAGCAAGCAAAGTAATGAATATGACACTTAGAACTCCCTTTAGCATGCAGAAATCAACTTTGATACATAAGGGGAAGATCACACATACTTTAGGGCCAATTTCAACTTTTTGGACCCTTTCTTCAACATCCAACATTTGTGAGCTTATTCTCACTTATTTTGAACACTTTTCACACTTTTTTTTTGTTCTTTCTATTTTTCACGAATTTTTCTTCTTTTTTTTCTTCTTTTTCACCCGTGCCCTCTTTGATACTTTGGCACATATAAACGCACAACTTTCTTTCGCCCACACTTGTTTGCTGCCTAATAATGAACAAAGGGAATTCACTCTAGGTCGTGCTTCACTACGCCCTAAGAACAAGGGTAAGGATGGTCGTAATCTAGGCTAGGTAAGGATATTGTGGGTAAACAAAGAACATAGGCTAAACAAGGCTCAAAAGGGTTAAACCTACAATACATATGCAAAGGGTTAGGCTTTTTGGCTCTGGTTTTAAACTAAACAACTTCATCTTGATTATGTGTTATGCTAATCAATTTCATGCTTTGAATGAAACGGGTATGAGTTCTAGTATTTGGAACTAAATGATGAAACGCCTTCTAAGTAGCAACCAAGCAAAGAATAATGAGATCATGCAACGACTTTAGAAAACAAAGAATGCACAGATTTTTAACTCTCCAAAGAACGTTAAAGGCTCAAGTCTCTCAGGGTTGTAGCGTTAGTTTGAGATTCTTCCTTCAAGCATGTTACAAAAACTGATTTTTTCTCTTGTGATTAAACATGAATTCATGAACTATAACCATAATCAAGCATAAACCAGAGAGCAATTCAAACCTCCATCCATGTTTATAACTTTCCTCAATAGTCATGCAATTAAGAACCAAATCCTCATCATTGTGTTGGAAGGTACCCTAAGACACAAACAAACATACAAAAACAACTCTTTTTGGGTTTTTCAAAACAATTTTTCAAATTTTTATGGTATTTTCGGATTTTCTTTTCAAAACACACTAAAAGACTCCAAAACAGCTTAAAAACACTTAAAAACACTGAAAACAACATTCAAAGTGATAGGTGATAAAAACCCACGAATTTCATGAAAAAAACACTTTGTTACCCCCCCACACTTAAACCAAACATTGTCCTCAATGTTTCAAACATATACTCACAGAAAAGCAAGCAAATAACACAACTAACACACATAACAGATATGGCAAAACAAAAGCAATAAAGAGAGAGAGTTTAAGAACGCAAATCTGGTTTTGGAGCTAGAATTCCATCGTTCTCTCGTTTGAACACATGGGTTGCCTCCCAAGAAGCGCTTGCTTTAACGTCTTCCAGCCGGACGATTCTTCCTTCTATTATGCTTCATTGGAGGCCACGGCATGGACCTGATCTTTGAATGGAAGGTGATACTTGAAATGATCCGGCAATGGTTTAAATTCTAGTGTGGGTGCCTGAATCATTAACAACATATTAGTATAAAACAGAATTGAAATTCGGGGAGGTGGCTTACTTGTTTGCTCCGACGAGAACTCAAGGACAAACACCACATCGTTGAAAGTTTCAAGAATTTTGCACTTGGCCAGATTGAATGTGATGGTTGTAACTTGTCCCGTGTCATAAAATTCAACTTCTTTTGGTTTTATTGTCTTATGAACATCCTCTTTGATCCATTCTTGATATTCTCCAGCCACTTCTTTCTCTTGAATCATTCTTCTTGATGTACCAGGTTCTTTCAGAAATTCAACACATTTTGGAATTGGATTTGGTGTATCAAGAATCGGGATATCATTTTGCACCTTGGGAAGGGCTTCCACGATGTCTGTTTCACTTTCATCTTTCTTGGGAATTAAAAATCTGCGAGGAAAAGGTGCATTTGGAGGAATAACATTAGATTGAACTGAATTTGAACCCAACTTACCTTGACTGGATGGCTTAGAAGCACTAGGGGTCTGCGGCAAAGGATGAGAGATGATTGGGTGTTGCAACAAGGCTTCTTCTAAGCTTGTCTTGGCTGAATCTTCCTCCTTCTCTTTGAACAGCAGCTCTTTGTTCACTTCTAGGGTATGTTTGGACGTTTTTGGTTCAGCATCAACCTCCATACCACTTTCTAAAGTGATAACTTCAGCGATTGCAACATCTCCCATCGAATTGACAATAGTTGAGTTGAAGAGTTTGCTTTGTTCTTGCATTTGTCCTATGAACTCCGCCATCTGCCCCATTTGTTTCTTTAAATCGTCCACCTCTTTAGCTTGATTCTTTATGCTCTGTATGTCCTGCGTCAAAGAGGTTAGTACTTGAAGAATTCTATCATTATCAACGGACGAACCTGATTTGGTTTGGGCAGGTTGAGGCTGTGGTGGTTCATATGGCTTTTGATAGATCTCCTCAGATGGCTGCCAATACCCTTCTTGTTGTGAGCCCTGCTTCAAAGAGGTTAGTGCGTCACGAATTTCATCATAACTCATAGGCATACTTGAATTCGATTGGAATTGTTGTGGGGGAGGTTGTGGTGGCTGCACAGATCTTGAATACAACTCCTCCTCTTGCTGCCAATATCCACCTTGTTGAATTTGTTGAGGTTCCTCCCACATATAATCTGAATAATCTCTCCAATCCGAATTGTAAGCGTTGGAAAACATGTTGTCCCTTGATTGGTTATGGCTTTGATAACCCCAAGCACCTCCGTTTGCAGTGAATTGACGAGTTTGATGTCCTTGCCCATAGGGTACATTAAATGTAGGGGCAGTGTGCAATGTGGTTCTTTTGGCAATCTGGGACAATTGAGAAGTAAGATTGGCCAATTGAGCTTGAATGTTGGCAATTGCCATGTCTAGTACCTGAAACAAAGAAAACAAAACAAAACAAAATAAAAAACTCAAACGTAAAAATAAAAACACAAACAGAAACACGGGGGATTAGCAAATTTGCTAATCCCCGGCAACGGCGCCAAAATTTGATGTGAGAATTACTTGTCACTCAAATTAAAACCCTATCGACGTAGTATATGAAAGTAGGGATCGTTTTAGGCCGGGGATTAGAAGGGATGCTAATCTGCACAAATTAGACTCTTAAAACAATAAACTGGACTTAAAACAATGAAAACAAGTACTAGGGATCAATTTGGACGAATTTTAACTCTAGACACCCTTAAACAACCTAACTTGACTCAAATAACTCAAAACAAACTCAAAACAGCAAATAGAATTCAATTAAACAGTTTCTGGACTCTAAAGACTCAAAACAGGCTAAATCGACTCAAAACAGCAAAACTAACTTAAGTAGACTCAAAACAGGTTCTATGAAGTGAATTGGATGACTTTTGGACTAGTTAGACTCAAAACACTAAAAGGGGACAGATTTGGACGAATTTAAACAAACTAAGACTCAATTAAGAACTAGGGGGGTTTTTTGGACGAATTAAGCAAAACTAAGCAGATTTAAGCAAACAAAGTAAATTGAAAGAGATAAAGGTGAATTCAGGGGTGAAAACTAGTTAGAGGGTTCCTCTCCACACATGAACATATGCATACGAATTGATTTCCAGTTATTCTTTCGATAAACCATGAATGACAATGCTTTGAATTAATTGTATTGAACTAATTAATTCCCAGATTTCCCTAAGTTCATTGAATTGAATGGATAACGCATCACAACCAAATTATTCTTATCAAGTTCCCTAACTATGGAATACGCATGATAGAGATACATATCAAAGATCATTAAGTTCCATGGAAATCATAAACATTGACAAGGCATTCATAACTATGGAATACGCATGTTACTCCTGCCTATGATTTACTTAACACAATTGTGACTAGCAATCTTTACTACTTGTGAATATAAGTTCCTAACGATTAGGTGAAATTCCCTTATATCCTAGCATCAAATTCATGCATGTAAACTAAGTAGGCCTCCTTAATCAACACACAAGAACAAGTTCTTCATAAAACAGATAAGTAAATCGCATTCACAATTTATGAAACAATAACTGAAGGTAATCAATTCATATCAAACATATGTCCATGGCTTCGAATCCACCTCTAACTAAAACGAAATTAGTTCCACATGTTCAACATAATTGAAAAGCAAGTTAAATTAAACATGAAACGAAACAAGAGAAGAAAGAACTCCTCCCTCTCTAATGGAAGCCACGGCAAGGCCCTGTCTTCCCTTCTCTGCAGCAAAATATGGATTTCTGAATGTATATGGGGGTGTAGAATTCGTATGGATGGGTGGTGGTCTGCGGCAAGGCTTGGAAATATGTATATATAGCATGGCAAACCCTAGGGGAATCAGTTTAGGACTTGGACTCAGCAGAAAAATAGGATTAGGGTGCGGCAATTAATTTGGAAAAGGAATTGTGGTCCAATTAATTTCTGAAAAGGATTTGTAGAACCCAAATCCACAAGGAAAAGTCCTAACAATCAGAATCCAAGAGGGAAAGGGCCTGAAAACCCACGGCACAAAGGGATAAGGGCAGGGAATGCCTTGCAAGGCAAGGAAAAGACCTTCTAGAAAGGAGGGAGACGCCAGATTTTCAGGCTTCTAGAGAGAATGTGTTTCTGGGCAGATTTTGGGGTTTCTAGAAGAGTTTGGGGCGCCACTTTTGTAGGGGAATGGATAGGACTTCTAGAAATCAGGTTTTAAGTCCCCTAAACTGAAGAAAACAGGTTAGGATAAGATTAGGATAAGATAAGGTAAGATAAGATAAGGATTGGGTAAGATAAGATAAGATAAGGTTGTTTTGGATAATGTTTTGGATAATTCTCCTTCTTTTGAGCTGATTCCTTATCTTCTTTATCTTCAATTTCTTTCTTCCATCTTCTTAGCTCATTTCAAGCCTTTATATCTTCAATTTCGTCCATCAACTTGCCTCCATGCTTGCACTACCCAATCTTGGCCCAAAAATGCTCTAGATTGCTCCAAATTGCTCCTTTTTGCCATCTTGACACTTTGAACCTACAAACACACGAAAATAGCTTAAAATACAAAATTAACTAAGAACTAACAACGTAAATGTATGAAAACAAGCTAACTAAGTCGCATAAATATGCTCCTATCATTAGACTCAAAACACTAAAAGGGGACAGATTTGGACGAATTTAAACAAACTAAGACTCAATTAAGAACTAAGGGGGTTTTTGGACGATTTAAGTAAAACTAAGCAGATTTAAGCAAACAAAGTAAATTGAAAGAGATAAAGGTGAATTCAGGGGTGAAAACTAGTTAGAGGGTTCCTCTCCACACATGAACATACGCATACGAATTGATTTCCAGTTATTCTTTCGATAAACCATGAATGACAATGCTTTGAATTAATTGTATTGCACTAATTAATTCCCAGATTTCCCTAAGTTCATTGAATTGAATGGATAACGCATTGCAACCAAATTATTCTTATCAAGTTCCCTAACTATGGAATACGCATGATAGAGATACATATCAAAGATCATTAAGTTCCATGGAAATCATAAACATTGACAAGGCATTCATAACTATGGAATACGCATGTTACTCTTGCCTAGGATTTACTTAACACAATTGTGACTAGCAATCTTTACTACTTGTGAATATAAGTTCCTAACGATTAGGTGAAATTCCCTTATATCCTAGCATCAAATTCATGCATGTAAACTAAGTAGGCCTCCTTAATCAACACACAAGAACAAGTTCTTCATAAAACAGATAAGTAAATCACATTCATAATTTATGAAACAATAACTGAAGGTAATCAATTCATATCAAACATATGTCCATGGCTTTGAATCCACCTCTAACTAAAACGAAATTAGTTCCACATGTTCAACATAATTGAAAAGCAAGTTAATTTAAACATGAAACGAAACAAGAGAAGAAAGAACTCCTCCCTCTCTAATGGAAGCCACGGCAAGGCCTTGTCTTCCCTTCTCTGCAGCAAAATATGGATTTCTGAATGTATATGGGGGTGTAGAATTCGTATGGATGGGTGGTGGTCTGCGGCAAGGCTTGGAAATATGTATATATAGCATGGCAAACCCTAGGGGAATCAGTTTAGGACTTGGACTCAGCATAAGCAAGGGATTAGGACCCTAGGTGCGGCATAATATGTAGGAAAAAGGATTATGGCCCAATTGATTTCTGAGAAGGATTTGTAGAACCCAAATCCACAAGAAAATAGGCTAACAAATCAGAATCTGAGAGGGAAAGGGATAAGGATGCACGGCATGGCTTGGATAAGGCAGGGAATTGAGTGCAAGGCAAGGCAAAGGCCTTCTAGAAAGGAGGGAGACGCCAGATTTATAGGGTTCTAGAAAGAATGTGTTTTGTGGCAGATTTTGGGGTTTCTAGAAGAGTTTGGGGCGCCACTTTTGTAGGGGAATGGATAGGACTTCTAGAAATCAGGTTTTAAGTCCCCTAAACTGAAGAAAACAGGTTAGGATAAGATTAGGATAAGATAAGGTAAGATAAGATAAGGATTGGGTAAGATAAGATAAGATAAGGTTGTTTTGGATAATGTTTTGGATAATTCTCCTTCTTTTGAGCTGATTCCTTATCTTCTTTATCTTCAATTTCTTTCTTCCATCTTCTTAGCTGATTTCAAGCCTTTATATCTTCAATTTCGTCCATCAACTTGCCTCCATGCTTGCACTACCCAATCTTGGCCCAAAAATGCTCTAGAATGCTCCAAATTGCTTCTTTTTGCCATCTTGACACTTTGAACCTACAAATACACGAAAATAGCTTAAAATACAAAATTAACTAAGAACTAACAACGTAAATGCATGAAAACAAGCTAACTAAGTCGCATAAATATGCTCCTATCACTTTTCCTTTTGCACGAATTTGGCACATATAAACGCACAACTTTCTTTCCCCCACACTTGTTTGCTGCCCAATAACGAACAAAGGGAAATCACTCTAAGTCATGCTTAGCTATGCCTTAAGAACAAGGGTAAGGATGGTCCTAATCTAGGCTAGGTAGGGATATTGTGGGTAAACAAAAAACATAGGCTAAACAAGGCTCAAAAGGGTTAAACCTACAAGACAAATAACATAGGGTTAGGCTTTTTGGCTCTGGTTTTAAACTAAATGATAGGAGCATATTTATGCGACTTAGTTGGCTTGTTCTTGTGCATTTATGTTGTGTTTTCTTAGTTATGTTAGTGTTTAAAGCCATTTTCGTGTGTTTCTAGGTCCTAAAGACAAAATATGCAAGAAGATGCATTTTGGAGCATTTTGGAGCAAAATTGGGCTTGGAATGGATATCACATGTTTGGAGCAAAAGGAATGGACGAAATTGAAGACTTGAAGATACAAGGATTCCTAATCAAACAAGGATTCCTAATCAAAGAAGGATTCCTAATCAACGAAGGATTCCTAATTGAAGATGGATTCCTAGAAGAATGAGGATTCCTACTCACATAAGGATTCCTACTCAAACAAGGATTCCTACTTGAAGTAGGAAAGTTAAGCCAAGGTTTCCTATTTTGGTTTACCTTTCCTAATCCTTAATGTTTCCAAATTCCAGCAACTTTGAAGGCTTCCTTTGCATTCTAGGACACAAATTGAAGGACCTAGACCACCTAAGAACCCTTGCCGCACCTCCTTACCCCTTTCCTCTTCCTTGCCGTGCAAGGGAGAGGGTTATTTCCTGTTTCCTTGCATTAAAACACATTCCTTTTTAATTTAAAGTCCTGGCCGCACATCCCTGGCACTTTCCTTTAGTTTTCTGATTTTGTTTCCTCTTTCTAGATGCTTTTGACTTAATTTCTGATTACCAAAATAAGTTAGGGTTTTAATTTCCCTAAAACCTTTAAATAAACTTCCTTGTTGCAGCCACAAATCATCCATCCACACAACCTGTCTCGCCAGAATTCCTTCCCCAACCCTAGCCGCACCTATCCTTCACCATTCTCCATAATTTCTGACCAAAAACACTCCCTGCCGCACCATACATCCATCCTAGCCATAAACCCAGCCTTCTACACCATTCATAATCCCCAAAACTCACCAACAACCCTTGTGCCGCAGCAGAGAGGAAGGAGGAAAGCCCTTGGATGCGCCTGCCATTCAAGTTAGGATTGCTGGAGCGTTTAGGTGTTTTCTTTCTTTTGTTTTCAATGTATAAACTTGTTATTCTTTGTTCTGCGATTATGAGGAACTAAATCCCTTTTGGCTAGGGGAAGATTCAAAGCCATGAACATACTTGCAATATGAATTGATTACCTTCAGTTGTGATTTCATAAGTTGTGAATCCAATTTGTTTAACTGCTTGATTGATAACTTATTTGTGTATGTTTATTAAGAGTGCACACTTAATTTGCATGCATGAATATGATGCTAGAATATAAGGGAGTTTCACCTAATAGTTACAAACTTATATTCACAAGTAGTGGAGGTCGCTTATAAACGATCGCGTTAAATGAATTCTTGGCAGGAGTTTCATGCTCATCATAGTAACGAATGCCTCGTCAATACTTATAGTTCTCATGATGCTTAATGATCTGTGATTGTATCTTTATTGTGCTGTTCACGTAAAGAACTTTTAGAGAATGCTTTGAATTGTTGTATGCGCTTTCCCATCCAATTCAATAACTTAAGGAGAACTTGAAGGTTAATTTAAGCGGACCTAATTAACCTGGGGTGTTGAGTTTCATGATTTATCGAAAGAACAACTGAAAATTGGTTTATGTGCAAGTGTGTCATGTGTGGAGAAGAATCCTCTAGCTAGCCCATCATCCATAAGTTTTACCAAACTCGTCCAAAATCTGTTTTAGTTTACAATCTGTTTGTTTTGTTTTCAAATTCGTCAAAACCCAACCCCCTTTTACTTTGTTGAGTCATATTAGTTAGAAATTGATTTAGTTTGTGTTTTTGAGTGTTTTGAGTCAAGTTAGAATCTATTTTCGTCCAAAGTAGTGTTTAGAGTCTAAAACTGCCCAGTTTGTGTTTTTAGGTAGTTTTGAGTGTTTTTGTGCTGTTTTGAGTCTTTTGAGTCTTTTGAGTTGTTTTAGTGTCTTAGAGTCTAGTTTTGCATTCTTTGAGTCTAGTTTAGTGTTTTAAACTTTGTTTTAATGATTTTGAGTCAGTTTTGAGGTTTTAGCAAGCCCTCCTAATCCCCGGTCCAGAACGATCCCTACTTGCATCTATACTACAATTGTCAACAAGAGGGTTAAATTTGTGTGCTGTTTTACATCGCATCAAATTTTTGGCGCCGTTGCCGGGGATTAGCAACTTTGCTAATCCCTTGGATCTTTTGTTTCTGATTACTTTTAAATTGTTTCAGTTTCTGACTTTGTTTGTTTCTTGTTTTTAGGTACTAGTTTATGACTCGAAGCTCTCAACCTGTTCAAAAGAATATTTTGGAATTTGACGACGATTTTGAGAGGACTTTGAGAAGGCAGAGGAACCAGCAAGAATCTAATCCACCTAGCCCTGAACCTGAGCTTGAAGAACCGGTGCTAGAAGAGGAAGAGGAGCCCACGGCTCAAGTGTTGGAGGAAGTGCAAACCATGGCAGCGGACAATCGAACAATCAAGGAGCTCTCTGCTTCGGGATTTGCCAATGCCGCCCCCCTATGTATTCAATACCCTAGGGCTGCCCAAGACAAGACTGATGAGTTTGAGTTGAAGTCCAGTTTGTTGCACCACATCCCAAAGTTCCATGGGCTGTCCATGGAGGATCCAAACAAACACTTGAAGGAGTTTGAAGTGGTGTGTTCAAGCATGACCCCTATCAATGTGGATGGAAGCATATTGAAGATGAAAGCTTTTCCATTCTCTCTAATGGACAAAGCTAAAGATTGGTTGTATGAATTAGCCCCCGGAACTGTCACATCATGGGAGAGCATGAAACGGGCGTTTTTGGAGAAGTTTTTCCCAACTTCTCGAGTCATTCTTCTACGCAAAAGGATAAGTGGAATTCAGCAAGACGAAGGTGAATCATTTCCCACTTATTATGAACGTTTTAAATCTCTTGTTGCTTCATGTCCACAGCACCAAATGAAGGAGGAGCTTCTTCTTCAATATTTCTACGAAGGGCTTCTACCAATTGAACGCCAAATGCTAGATGCCTCAGCGGGAGGAGCGTTGGTGGACAAGACACCCATGGCTGCCAAGATCTTGATTGCTAATCGAGCTTTGAACGCTCAACAATATGAAGGCGTTGGACAAAGAGGAACCCCACGGCAGCAAGTAAATGAGGTAAGTTCCACATCTGACATTCAATCCCAATTAACTAATCTTACTTCCATTGTGTCTCAGATGGCTGAAGGAATGAAGATGCATGGATCAAGTGTGTGTGGCGTGTGTTCTATCCAAGGACACCCCTCTGATAAGTGCCCGCAACTAATTGAGAATGGTGGATGGGAATCTGCCAATGCAGTGGGTTTTGGAGGCCAAAACCAACCAAGGAACGATCCATATTCCAATACGTATAATCCAGGTTGGAGAGACCATCCAAATTTCAAGTGGAGGGAGCCCCAACAATCTCAACAACAAGGAGGTTTTAGACAGCAACCCCCAGGCTTCTACACCAAGCCATATGCACCCACACAAGTTCCGCAACAATCTGCCCCAAATGCTTCAGGTACATCTCTAGATAATGATACACTTCTTAAGCTATTAACCAATTTGTCTCAGGGGCAAGAAAATCAAGCCAAAGCAATGCAAAACCAAGACAAAAGGGTGAATCATTTGGAGAAACAAATTGGGCAGATTGCAGAATTTGTAGGGAAATTTCGAGACCAAGGCCAACTCCCTAGTTCCACCATTCCAAATCCAAAGGGAGGTTTCGAAACTGCAAAAGCCATATTGTTGAGAAGTGGCAAAGAAGTTGGGGCAGGAACACAACCATCAACATCAGGTCACAAAGAGGATGAAAAACTTCAATTTGAAGAGGAGGGACAAAGCCAACCCACGGCAAGGAAGGATACACCTTTGCCGCAGGCCCTAAGTGCTCCTAAACCATCAAATCTGTCCAACAAGGGTAAGAATGTGTCAAATTCAATTCCTACTAATGTTTTTCCTTCGAATGTTCCTTTTCCTAGCAGATTCATGCAAACAAAGAAAGAGGAAGCTGAAAAGGACATTCTAGAGACATTTAGGAAAGTTCAAGTCAATATACCACTTTTGGATGCAATTAAGCAAGTTCCAAGGTATGCCAAGTTTCTGAAGGAGTTGTGCACAACTAGGAAGAGAGTTTCAAACAAGGAGGTTGTGAAGGTAAGTGAAAATGTTTCAGCCGTATTGCAACGTAAACTGCCCCCTAAATGCAAAGATCCCGGCAGTTTTACGATTCCTTGTGTAATTGGCCATACTCGTTTTGAATCTGCCATGCTTGACTTAGGTGCATCTATAAATGTCATGCCTTATTCCATTTATGCATCTATGAACTTGGGTGAATTGAAAAAGGATGGTGTGATCATACAATTGGCTGATCGTTCTAACGCTTATCCAAAAGGAGTATTGGAGGATGTTTTAGTGCAGGTGAATCATTTAGTCTTCCCAGCTGATTTTTATGTTTTGGACATGGAAGATTTAGCCCATTCCACCTCTTTGCCGATTCTCCTTGGTAGGCCATTCATGAAGACAGCCCGCACCAAGATTGATGTGTTCAAAGGAACGTTGTCAATGGAATTTGATGGGGAAGTGATTGATTTCAATATTTCTGAAACCATGAGATATCCTAATGATGATCACTCTTGTTTTTCTATTGATATTATTGATTCTTTGGCGCAGGGGTATTTGGAAGATTTGAATGACGATGCACTTGAAAAGGTCATTACAAGAGGGATGGAGCTCAACAACAAGTGGGCAGAACCCATGCTAACCCACGGCATACATGAACCCATCCATGCCGTGCCCCCTTGTGAGGAATTCATTGAGATGGCTGCTGCCCTTGAGTCGTTACCCAAGTATGATGGTAAGTCTCCTAACTTTGATTCAATTCCCATTTCGACTAATAAGTTGCTTCCTTCAGTAATTCAGGCACCTACCCTTGAACTTAAACCGTTACCAAACCATTTGAAGTACGTTTTCTTGGGGGAAAAAGAGACCTTACCTGCCATTATTTCCTCATCCCTCACGGCACAAGAAGAAGAGAAGCTAGTGCGTGTTTTAAGAGAGTTCAAATCTGCCCTAGGTTGGACCTTAGCCGACATCAAGGGGATAAGCCCTACAACCTGTATGCATCACATATTTCTCGAGGAGGGGGCCAAACCAACTAGAGAGGCTCAACGCCGTCTCAACCCTCCGATGATGGAAGTTGTGAAAAAGGAGATAATCAAGCTACTTGATTGTGGAGTGATCTATCCAATCTCCGATAGTCGTTGGGTTTCCCCTGTGCAATGTGTTCCAAAGAAATCTGGAGTGACTGTGGTCAAGAATGCTGAAGAGGAGCTTGTGCCTACTCGAATCCAAACAGGTTGGAGGGTTTGTATCGATTATAGGAAGCTCAACGCCACCACACGAAAGGATCACTTCCCATTGCCATTCATTGATCAAATGCTTGAAAGGTTAGCAGGTTATGCATTTTATTGTTTCCTTGATGGTTATTCTGGTTATAACCAAATTGTCATAGCACCTGAGGACCAAGAAAAAACCACTTTCACATGCCCATTTGGTACATTTGCTTATCGTCGTATGCCATTTGGTTTATGCAATGCACCTGCCACATTTCAAAGATGTATGATGAGCATTTTTTCTGATTATGTTGAGAAAATTATTGAGGTTTTCATGGATGATTTCAGCGTTTTTGGTGATTCATTTGATGGGTGTTTGCATAATCTCAGTTTGATCTTAAAACGATGTGTTGAAACTAACCTTGTTCTTAATTGGGAAAAATGTCATTTCATGGTTAAACAAGGCATAGTTTTAGGTCATATCATCTCTGAAAATGGTATTGAGGTTGATAAGTCTAAAATAGATCTTGTACGCTACTTACCCTCTCCTACTTCGGTTAGAGAGGTTCGTTCTTTTCTTGGTCATGCAGGATTCTATAGAAGATTTATCAAGGATTTTTCCAAGATTGCACAGCCCCTATGCCGTCTCCTACAAAAGGAAGTGTCGTTTGAATTTAACGAGGCGTGTGAGAAAGCAGTTTTGAGTGTTTGTTTGCTGTTTTGAGTCTTTTGGTTTGTCTTAGTGTTTTAAAGTATAGTTTTGCATTCTTTGAGTCTAATTTAGTGTTTTAACTTTGTTTTAAGTTTTTGAGTCAGTTTTCAAGTGATTTAGCAATCCCTCCTAATCCCCGGCCTAGAACGATCCCTACTTACATACTTTGCTACAATTGATAAAAAGAGGGTTTAATTTGTGTGCTTATATATTTTGCAAACATTTTTGGCGCCGTTGCCGGGGATTAGCAACTGTGCTAATCCCTTGGATTGTTATTTTCGTTTGGTTTAATTAGATCAGATTCTGACCTTGTTTTTGTTTCTTGTTTAGGTACTAGTGTATGACTCGGAGTTCTCACCCAGTTCGTGAACATATTCTGGACTTTGACGCAGATTTCGAGCGAGAGTTAAGACGAAAGAGGAAGAATCCAGAACCCAGTGAATCAAGTGCAAGTTCAGAGGCCGAATCTGAATTTGAAGAGGAAGTGGACGACATGGCTGTGGACAATCGTACAATCAAAGAGCTTTCAGCCTCAGGACTTGACAATGCCGTGCCCTTATGCATTCAATACCCTAGGGCGGCTCAAGGCAAAACTGATGAGTTTGAATTGAAGTCAAGCTTGTTGCATCACATTCCTAAGTACCATGGGCTGTCCATGGAAGACCCAAACAAGCATTTGAAGGAATTCGAGGTGGTGTGCTCAAGCATGACACCAATCAACGTAGATGATAGGAGCATATTTATGCTACTTAGTTAGTGTGTTTTCTTGCATTTGCTTAGCTATTTGTTGCTTAGTATGGTGTTTAAAGTCATTTTCGTGTGTTTTTAGGTCCTAGAAGCAAAGTTGGCAAAAAGATGCATTTTGGAGCATTTTAGAGCAAATCTGGGCTTGGAATGGATAGCACAAGCAATGGGCATGAAGATGGACGAATTTGGAGTTTAAATGGAGTTGGGAATATGTTTCAAGGTTGGAGAAATAAATTCAAATCATTGAAGATAAGGAATCAGCTCAAAAGAAGGAGAATTATCCAAAACATTATCCAAAACAACCTTATCTTATCTTATCTTACCCAATCCTTATCTTATCTCACCTTATCTTATCCTAATCTTATCCTAACCTGTTTTCTTCAGTTTAGGGGACTTAAAACCTGATTTCTAGAAGTCCTATCCATTCCCCTACAAAAGTGGCGCCCCAAACTCTTCTAGAAACCCCAAAATCTGCCCAGAAACACATTCTTTCTAGAAGCCTTATCCCTCCTTATCCAAGTCTGCCGCACCTTAGGCCCTTTCCCATTCGAAATCTGATTGTTTTGAACCTATTTCTGGATGGATTTGGCTTTCTAGAAGTCCTAATCTGATTCATCTAGGGTTTTGGTGCCTATATATATACTAATCAATCCTTTGCCGTGCACACCACCCTCCATATACACAATCATTCACGCCAGAAATCATCCACCACTCTCTGCCGCCCCTTTCCTTCACCATTCTCCATAGTTTCTGACCTAATTCACCCCCTGCCGTGCCATATCATCCACACAAACCCAGAAAACCCCTCTTGTGCCGCAGCTATTCAAGGAAGGAAGGAGAAGGTGCCACTCTAAGTCGTGACTACTGCTGGAGCGTTCTTAGGTGTTGTCTATCCTTGTTTTCAATGTTTCAATTCAGTTTTCTTTGTTTAATTGCTATCATGAGGAACTAAACCCCTATTAGTTAGAGGGGGAATTTGAAGCCATGAATATATGTTTCTTATGATTTGATTTACTCCAGTTATGATTTCATAAATTGTGAATGTGGTTTGCTTAACTGTTTTATTAAGAACTTGTTCTTGTGTGTTGATTAAGGATGCATACTTAGTTTACATGCATGAATTTGATGCTAGAATATAAGGGAATTTCACCTAATCGTTATGAACTTATATTCACAAGTAGTAAAGGTTGCTAGTCACAATCATGTTAAGTAAACCCTAGGCTGGATTAACATGCGTCTTCCATAGTTATGAATGCCTTGTCAATGTTCATGATTTCCATTGAACTTAATGATCTTTGTTGAATGTCTCTATCATGCGTATTCCATAGTTAGGGAGTTTGAGAAAGAATAATTTGGTTGTGATGCGTTATCCATTCAATTCAATGAATCTAGGGAAATCTGGGAATTGATTAGTTCAATACAATTAATTCGGAACATTGTCATTCATGGTTTATCGAAAGAGTAACTGGGAATCAAGTTGTATGCATATGTTTATGTGTGGATAAGGATCCTTCTAACTAGCCATTCACCCATTTAAATCACCAATTTCGTACAAAACTAAGTCTAGTTTACAATTCTGTTTTGCTTAAGTTTAAATCCGTTTTCAAACAATCCCTTGATTTTAGTTTGTGTTAGTAAGGTCTAAATTCGTCAAATCTTGAGTCTTTTAGTCTTTTGAGTCAATTTGAGTCTTAATTTCGTTCAAATCAATCTTAGGTGTTAGTTTAGAGTCTAGATAACTTGTTTTGTGTGTTTTAGGTCTATTTAGCTTGTTTTGAGTCTTTAGAGTCCAGAAACTGTTTAACTGAATTCTATTTGCTGTTTTGAGTTATTTGAGTCAAGTTAGGTTGTTTAAAGGTGTCTAGAGTTAAAATTCGTCCAAATTGATCATAGTACCTGTTTTCATTGTCTAGAGTCCAGTTTTAGTGTTTTAGAGTTTAATTTGTGTAGATTAGCATCCCTTCTAATCCCCGGCCTTAAACGATCCCTACTTTCATATACTACGTCGATAGGGTTTTAATTTGAGTGTCAAGTAATTCTCACATCAGTAGATGGAAGTATTCTGATGATGAAGGCCTTCCCCTTTTCTCTCTTGGAAAAGGCAAAGGATTGGTTGTATGAATTGGCCCCCGGAACTGTCACATCATGGGAGAGCATGAAACGGGCTTTCTTGGAGAAGTTTTTCCCAACTTCTCGAGTCATCCTCCTACGAAAAAGGATAAGTGGAATTCAACAAGAAGCAGGTGAATCTTTTCCTACTTATTATGAACGTTTTAAATCTCTTGTTGCTTCATGTCCACAGCATCAGATGAAGGAGGAACTTCTCCTACAATATTTCTACGAGGGACTTCTACCAATCGAACGTCAAATGCTAGATGCCTCAGCGGGAGGAGCCTTGGTGGATAAGACCCCCACGGCAGCCAAGACATTGATAGCCAATCGAGCGTTGAACGCTCAACAATACGAAGGTGTTGGGCAAAGGAGCATCCCACGGCAACACCAAGTCAATGAGGTAAGTGCCATAACCGAACTTCAAAATCAAATGGCTAACCTTACTACTTTGCTTTCTCAGGTGGTGGAAGGTCCAAAAGTACAAAATGTAGCTTCTTGTGGCGTGTGCTCCATGCAAGGACATCACAGATAAGTGCCCACAATTGATAGAGAATGGAGGGTGGGAGACACTCAATGCCGTGGGTTTTGGCAATCAATACCAACCACGTGGTGATCCTTTTTCCAATACCTACAACCCTGGGTGGCTTGATCATCCAAATTTCAAATGGCGAGAACCCCAACAAGGCCAACAACAAAGCGGATTTAGGCAACAACCCCCGGGTTTCTATCAGAAGCCGTTGGCACCAACTCAAGCCCAAGCACAACCTGCCCAAAACAAATCAGGTTCTTCAATTGATAATGATCAGATTTTTCAATTGCTAACTTCTATGGCGCAGGGTATGCAAACTAGGGACAAGAAGGTGGACGAGTTGGAGAAGCAGGTAGGACAGATTGCCGAGTTCATGGGGCAATTTCGAGAGCAAGGCAAGTTGCCAAGTTCAACCGTTGTGAATCCAAAAGGTGGATTCGAATCTGCAAAAGCCATGAGTCTGCGAAGTGGGAATCAAGTAGGATCTGACCCTAAACCATCCAAATCATGTTCCAATGAGGAGGACGAGTTGAGAATCGAAGAGAAGGAGCAAAGCCCACTCACGGGAAAGGTGGAAACACCTTTGCCGCAAGCCCTAAGTGATCCTAAACCATCCAATTTGTCCAATAGAGGTAAAAACGTGTCAAATTCAGTTCCTACTAATGTTTTTCCTTCGAATGTGCCTTTTCCAAATAGGTTCAAGCAAACAAAGAAAGAAGAAGCAGAAAAGGACATTCTTGAGACATTTAGGAAAGTTCAAGTCAATATTCCCCTTTTGGATGCAATTAAGCAAGTCCCCAGGTACGCCAAGTTCTTGAAGGAACTTTGCACTAATAGGAGGAGGATTTCGACCAAGGAGGTTGTAAAAGTGAGTGAAAATGTCTCAGCCATCTTGCAACGCAAACTGCCCCCTAAATGCAAAGATCCGGGTAGTTTTACAATTCCGTGTGTCATTGGTAATTCTAGGTTTGAATCTGCCATGTTAGACTTAGGTGCATCTATAAATGTCATGCCATATTCAATTTATGCATCTATGAACCTAGGAGCGTTGAAAAACGATGGTGTTATCATACAATTGGCCGACAGATCTAATGCCTATCCAAAGGGAGTTTTGGAGGATGTTTTGGTGCAGGTTAATCACTTGATATTCCTGGCGGATTTCTACGTGCTTGAAATGGATGAATCGGACCATTCCCCGTCATTGCCCATCCTCCTTGGAAGGCCATTCATGAAAACTGCTCGCACGAAGATTGATGTGTTTAATGGCACTTTGACGATGGAATTTGATGGGGAAGTTATTAATTTCAATCTTTCTGATTCTATGAAGTACCCTAGTGAGAATCATTCATGTTTTGCTATTGATATAATTGACTCTTTGGCACAGGACCATTTGGACAATTTGAAGGACGATGCACTTGAATTGGCCATTGCACAAGGAAGGGACATGCCCAACATTGAAACAGCCACAAAAGCAACCCACGGCATGCATGAAGCATCCTTTGCCGTGCCCCCTAGTGAGGATGTCATTGAGATGGTGGCTGCCCTTGAGTCACTGCCATCACAATCTGGTAAGTTTTTGGACCCAATTTTAAGTTCAGTTTCGGCTAATAAGATGCTTCCCTCAGTTGTGCAGCCACCTACACTTGAACTTAAGCCTTTGCCAAGTCACTTGAAGTACGTTTTCTTGGGAGAAGATGAGACGTTGCCCGTCATCATCTCATCCTCACTCACGGCACAAGAGGAAAACAAATTGGTGAGGGTGCTAAAAGAGTACAAAACAGCAATTGGATGGACTTTGGCCGACATAAAGGGAATTAGCCCTACCACGTGCATGCATCGCATACTTCTAGAGGAGGGGTCCAAAACATCTCGAGAGGCTCAACGCCGTCTCAACCCTCCGATGATGGAAGTTGTGAAGAAGGAGATAATCAAGCTTTTGGATTGTGGAGTGATCTATCCAATCTCGGATAGTAGGTGGGTTTCACCCGTTCAATGTGTGCCAAAGAAATCTGGCGTGACAGTGGTAGCCAATGCCGAGAACGAACTTGTTCCTACACGCATTCAAACCGGTTGGAGGGTGTGCATCGACTATAGGAAGCTAAACGCCACCACAAGGAAGGATCACTTCCCACTGCCATTTATTGACCAAATGCTTGAGAGGTTAGCAGGTTATGCTTTCTATTGTTTTCTTGATGGTTATTCTGGTTATAATCAAATTGTCATAGCACCCGAGGATCAAGAAAAAACTACTTTCACATGCCCCTTTGGTACTTTTGCATATCGTCGCATGCCTTTTGGTTTATGTAATGCACCTGCCACATTTCAAAGATGCATGATGAGCATATTTTCTGATTATGTTGAGAAAATAATTGAAGTTTTCATGGATGATTTTAGCGTTTTTGGTGACTCTTTTGATGGTTGCTTGCATAATCTTAGTTTGATTCTAAAACGTTGCGTTGAAACTAACCTTGTTCTCAATTGGGAAAAATGTCATTTCATGGTTAAGCAAGGCATAGTTCTAGGTCATATCATCTCTGAAAATGGCATTGAGGTTGATAAGTCAAAAATAGATCTTGTACGTCACTTACCCTCTCCGACTTCGGTTAGAGAGGTTCGTTCTTTTCTTGGCCATGCAGGTTTCTATCGTAGGTTTATCAAAGATTTCTCAAAGGTTGCACAACCTCTTTGCCGTCTCCTACAAAAAGAAGTGGCGTTTGAATTCACCAAGGAGTGCACGGCATCATTCAACCAACTCAAGGAGTTGTTGACCACGGCACCCATTATTGTTCCACCAGATTGGAGCCTACCTTTCGAGCTTATGTGTGATGCGTCCGGTTATGCTTTAGGGGCTGTTTTGGGACAAAGAAAGGACAAGAGGCCGCATGTCATCTACTACGCCTCACGAACATTGAATGATGCCCAGTTGAACTATTCCACTACGGAAAAAGAACTTCTTGCCGTTGTTTTTGCTTTAGATAAGTTTAGATCATATCTAATTGGTACTAAAGTAATTGTGTTCACTGACCATGCAGCATTGAAGTACTTGCTCACCAAAAAGGAGGCCAAGCCACGGCTAATTCGTTGGATATTGCTACTTCAAGAGTTCGACATTGAGATTCGTGACAGGAAGGGAAGTGAAAACGTGGTGGCTGACCACCTCAGCCGAATGGTGCATAACGAGGAGTCTCTACCTATTTTGGAGACATTCCCTGATGAACAATTGCTGTCAATAAAGGTTAGTGAGCCTTGGTATGCTGATTTGGTGAACTTTTTGGTGTCAAAACGTATTCCAAGAAATTTCACTAGGCACCAACGTGATAAACTTAGACATGATGCACGGTTTTATGTGTGGGATGATCCATATTTGTGGAAATTTTGCCCTGATCAAATTGTACGTCGATGTGTGCACGATTCTGAATTTCATTCAATTCTGAGTTTTTGTCATACATATGCATGTGGGGGACACTTTGGGACACAACGCACTGCCCTTAAGGTTTTAGAATGTGGATTTTATTGGCCGACTTTATTCAAAGATGCTAGAACCTTTTGTATGTCTTGTGATCGTTGCCAAAGAATGGGTAACATAGGTGCTAAGGACCAAATGCCGCAAAACATCATTCTCCCTGTTGAAATTTTTGATGTTTGGGGCATTGATTTCATGGGCCCATTTCCTTCATCGCATGGTTTTCTTTACATATTACTTGCCGTGGATTATGTCTCAAAATGGGTGGAAGCAAAGGCCACCCGGACTAATGATTCTAAAGTGGTTGCAGATTTTATTAGAACTAACATTTTTGCAAGGTTTGGTATGCCACGGGTGATCATTAGTGATGGAGGGTCGCACTTTTGCAATCGAACAATTGAGGCGTTGTTGAGGAAGTACAATGTCAATCATAAGGTGTCTACACCTTACCATCCTCAAACGAATGGCCAAGCCGAGGTTTCTAACCGGGAGATCAAACAGATCATAGAAAAAACCGTAGGGCCTACAAGGAAGGATTGGAGCTTGCGCCTGAACGATGCATTGTGGGCCTATCGCACGGCTTACAAAACACCCCTTGGCATGTCCCCATTTCGGCTAATATATGGCAAACCATGTCACCTACCTGTGGAGTTAGAGCACAAAGCACATTGGGCCGTGAAAACATTCAATTTGGAGTTAGATGCGGCTGGAATGCATACGAAGCTTCAATTGAATGAACTTGAGGAGATAAGGAACGAAGCATATGAGAACGCCCGAATCTACAAGGAGAAGACCAAGGCTTTTCATGACAAGATGATTCGTGGCAAATCATTCTCAGTTGGGCAGAAAGTGTTGCTATTCAATTCCCGTCTTCGGTTGTTTCCTGGTAAGTTACGTTCCAAGTGGGTTGGCCCATTTGTTGTTACTAATGTTTTTGTTCATGGTGCAGTGCAAATCAAAAGCTTGAAAACTGGACAAGAATTCAAGGTGAATGGGCACCGATTGAAGCCATATTATGAGACCTTTGTGGAGCAAACCGTGGATGACATCTCCTTGGATGCCGTGGGTACCAATCTGGAGTGATTGGGTTCTTTGTCCGGCTGTACGACGTTAAAGCAAGCGCTACTTGGGAGGCAACCCATGCATTCAACAAAGGAAGATCTAGGGAGCATTCCAATTCCAGATTTGCGTTCCTAAACCCTTCTCTTTGTTGTTGTTTCGTTTCTGCCTTGTTTATTGTTTCGTTGCTGTTTTGTTTGCTTGTTGTTTATTTGTGTTAGTTTATGCTTGAAACATTGAGGACAATGTTTGATTTAAGTGTGGGGGGGTAACCAAAATGTTTTGATGCAAATTCGTAGGGTTTTATCACCCATAACTTCTAATGTTGTTCCTTGCTGTTTTTAAGTGTTTTTAAGCTGTTTTGGTGTGTTTTAGTGTGTTTTGACTCAAAAATCCGAAAATCCCATAAAAATTGAAAAAATTGTTTTAAAAACCCAAAAAAGAGTGTTTTTGTGTGTTTGTTTGTGTCTTAGGGTACCTTCCAACACAATGATGAGGATTCGGTTTGTAATTGCATGACTGTTAAAGAGAGTTGTAAACATGGATGAAAGTTTGATTTATTCTTTGGTTTATGCTTGGTTGTGGTTATAACTTATGAATTCACATGCAATCATAAAAGAAAAATCAGTTTTTGTAACATGCTTGAAGGAAGGAACTCAAACTAACGCTACAACCTTGTGAGACTTGAGCCTAAACGTTTATTTGGAGAGTTAAAAATCTGTGCATTTGTTGTTTTCTAAAATCGTTGCATGGTCTCATCATTCTTTGCTTGGTTGCTACTTGGAAGGCGTTTCATCATTTAGTTCCAAATACTAGAACTCATACCCGTTTCATTCAAAGCATGAAATTGATTAGCATAACACATAACAAGATGAAGTTGTGTAGTGACCACCATAGCCAAATTGCCGTATCTCCCTATTCCATTGTGTTTTGTAGGTTTTAACCCCTTTGAGCCATATTTAGCCTATTTTCTTTGTTAGCCACATTATCCTCACCTAGCCTAGATTAGGACCATCCATACCTTTGTTCTTGAAGCATAGTAACGCATGACTCAATATGAATTCCTTTTGATCATTGTTTGGCAGAAAACAAGTGTGGGGGAAGTGAGTTTTGTTGTGGGTGTGCCAAAGTCTTGAATGAGGCACGGCAAAGAAAAGAAAAGAAAAGAAAAGAGGAAAAAAAAAAAAAAAAAAAGAAGAAAAATTCGTGGAGAATAGAAAGAAAAAAAGAAAAAGTTGTGAAAAGAATGAAAAAGGAGTTGAAAAGATGTGAAAAAGAGTTCTAAAGTGTTGTTTGTTGAAGGAAGGGTCCAAAACATTGAATCCGGCCCTATTTGTTGCTTGAATCTTCCCTTTGTGTTTAAAAGTTGATTTCTGCATGCTAAAGGGAATTATAAGTTCAATTTCATTATTTTGCTTGCTATTGCCTTAAGAACCTTTGTTTTCTTTACCTTTCTTTGTTAGCCAATACCCCAAGCCCCGTTACAACCCTTAACTTCAATCTTGAGTGTTGTGTGTTTCAATTTGTGGAGTTTGAATTTGGTAAGAGCATATGGTGTCACAGGTTCTCGCATCTAAGTAGTAGCGTTCCATTCATGAGATCATATCTAAACATGTTATTAACTCCGGAAATTGCTTTTCTTTGTTATATACATATGTGAGCGTTTGTTTTCATATTTACATCAGTCTTCTCACATATAACTAGTGTAGGGTGTGTAGTTAGAAAATCTGAGTGAAGATTGAGTACATATCTTGTAAGGAATTGAGGGAATTCTCTAAGGCGTGTTACTACATTCAAAACATCGTTTTAATTGGTTATTTGTGAACTAGTAAGTAGTGACTATGATTAAGTATGTGCTTAAGCGTAAAGATGGCCAAAATCTGTGGGAATGATGATTTTTAACATGTCATGTGTATTGGAGATCCCTGAGACAATTGTTGGAAGGTTTAGGTTACATTTTGTTTGTTTTGTTTTGCTCGAGGACTAGCAAAAGCTAAGTGTGGGGGAATTTGATAGGAGCATATTTATGCACCTTAGTTAGCTTGTTCTTGTGCATTTATGTTGTTTTTCCTTAGTTAAGGTAGTCTTTTAAGCTAGTTTGATGTATTTTCAGGTTCTAAGGGCAAGTATGCAAAAAGAAGCAATTTGGTCATTCTAGAGCATTTTTGGGCCAAGATGGGGTATTGCAAGCATGGAGGCAAGTTGATGGACGAAATTGAAGATAAGAAGATAAGGAATCAGCTCAAAGGAAGGAGAATTATCCAAAACATTATCCAAAACAACCTTATCTTATCTTATCTTATCCAATCCTTACCTTATCTTATCCTAATCTTATCCTAACCTGTTTTCTTCAGTTTAGGGGACTTAAAATCTGATTTCTAGAAGTCTTATCCCTTGTCCTATAAAAGTGGCACCCCAAATCCCTCTAGAAGCCCCAAAATCTGCCACAAAACACATTTTTTCTGGAAGCCTAAAAATCTGGCGCCTCCCTCCTTTCTAGAAGGTCTTTTCCTTGCCTTGCAAGGCTCCCTGCCTTATCCCTTTGTGCCGTGCCTTTTCACTTCCATTCCCTCTTGGATTCTGACTTATTAAGCCTTTTCCTTGTGGATTTGGGTTCTACAAATCCTTTTCAGAAATCAATTGGGCCAAAATCCTTTTTCCTAATGGATTCACAATTTCTGCCGCACCTAGGGCCCTAATTCCTTGTGCAATGCTGAGTCCAAGCCCTAATCTGATTACCCTAGGGTTTGTGGTGCCTATATATATAAGTTTAAAGGGTTGCCGCAGGTTACACACCCTCCATATACATCATTCACGCCAGAAACTCTTCACCACTCTCTGCCGCACCCATCCTTCACCATTCTCCATAATTTCTGACTCAATTCACTCCCTGCCGCACCATACTTCCAACCTAGCCATTAACCCAGCCTTCGACACCATTCATAACCCCCTAAATCTGTCCCAAGACCTTGTGCCGCAGCAAAGAGGAGGAGAAGAAGCCCTGGGACGTGCATGCCATTCAAGTTTGAATTGCTGGAAGTTTTAGGTGTTTCCTTTCCTTTGATTTCAATGTTTAAATTCAATACTCTTTGTTTTGTACGTATGAGGAACTAAACCCCTTTGCTAGGGGGTGATTCGAAACCATGTTTATGCTTGCTATATGATTTGATTACCTCTAGTTGTGATTCATAAATTGTGAATTCAATTTACTTATCTGTTCATATTAAAACTGATTTGTGTGTGTTGATTGAGGTGGCCAACTTAGTTTGCATGCATAAATCTAATGCTAGGATATAAGGAAGTTTCACCTAATCGTTACAACTTTATATTCACAAGTAGTAAAGGTTGATGATCTCAATTGTGTTAAGTAAATTCTTGGCATAAGTATCATGCGCTTTCATAGTTACAAGTGCCTCGTCAATACTTATGATTTCCATTGAATGTAATGATCTTTGATTGTATCTCTAGTATGCGCTTTCATATAGAGAACTCTTGAAGAATAAATTGATTGTGATGCGCAGTTTCCATCCAATTCATTGACATAAGGGAAATCTGAAAGTTAATTTAAGCAGACCTAATTAACTTGGAGTGTTGAGAATTCGTGGGTTATTGAATTGCAATTAGAAATCTTTTTGTATGCAAGTATGACATGTGTGGAGAAGAACCCCTAGCTAGCCTTCCATCCATTCACTTTAACCAATTTCGTTTTAAAATCTGTTTTGTTTTACAAAGTTTATGTTTTGTTTTCAAATTCGTCAAAACCAATTCCCCCTTTACTTTGTTGAGTCATATTAGTTAGAAACTGTTTTAGTTTGTGTTTTTGAGTGTTTTGAGTCAAGTTAAAACTTATTTTCGTCCAAAATTGTGTTTAGAGTCCAAAACAGCCAGTTTGTGTTTTTAAGGCAGTTTTGAGTGTTTGTTTGCTGTTTTGAGTCTTTTGGTTTGTCTTAGTGTTTTAAAGTATAGTTTTGCATTCTTTGAGTCTAATTTAGTGTTTTAACTTTGTTTTAAGTTTTTGAGTCAGTTTTCAAGTGATTTAGCAATCCCTCCTAATCCCCGGCCTAGAACGATCCCTACTTACATACTTTGCTACAATTGATAAAAAGAGGGTTTAATTTGTGTGCTTATATATTTTGCATCACTTAGTTTGTTTAAATTCGTCCAAATCTGTCCCCTTTTAGTGTTTTGAGTCTAACTAGTCCAAAAGTCATCCAATTCACCCCTTAGAACCTGTTTTGAGTCTGTTTAAGTTAGTTTTGCTGTTTTGAGTCTATTTAGCCTGTTTTGAGTCTCTAGTGTCTAGAATCTGCCTAGTTGAGTTTTATTTGTTGTTTTAAGTTTGTTTTGTGTTATTTGAGTCAAGTTAGGTTGTTTTAGGTTGTCTAGAGTTAAAATTCGTTCAGATTGACCCATAGTACCTGTTTTCATTGTCTAGAGTCCAGTTTTAGTGTTTTAGAGTTTAATTTGTATAGATTAGCATCCCTTGTAATCCCCGGCCTTAAACGATCCCTACTTTCATATACTACGTCGATAGGGTTTTAATTTGAGTGTCAAGTAATTCTCACATCAGGTTAATTTGGGGCATTGCCGTTCATAATTCAATGAAGGAGTAACTGGAAATCGAGTTGTTTGCATACATGTCATGTGTGGAGAAAGAGCCTCTAGCTAGCCCATCATCTAAGTTCCAAAATACGTTTTCAAAGCTGTCTAGTTTTACAATCTGTTTTGTTAGTTTAAATTCGTCCAAAACAAAACCCCCTTCTACTTTCTTGTTTCAAAGTGTTGAAAATTTGTTTTGTTTCTGCTTTTAAGTGTTTTGAGTCAACCCAACACCTTATTTTCGTCCAAAGTAGTGTTTAGAGTCCAAAACTGCCCAGTTTGTGTTTTCAGGCAGTTTTGAGTGTTTTTGTGCTGTTTTGAGTCTTTTGAGTTGTTTCAGTGTCTTAGAGTCTAGTTTTGCATTCTTTGAGCCTAGTTTAGTGTTTTAAACTTTGTTTTACGTTTTTGAGTCAGTTTCAAGTGTTTAGCAATCCCTCCTAATCCCCGGTGTAGAACTACAATTTGACAACAAGAGGGTTTAATTTGTGTGCTTAACTTTTATCACATCAAATTTTTGGCGCCTTTGCCGGGGATTAGCAACTTTGCTAATCCCTTGGATTTTTCTTTCTGTTTGTTTTTTTTAGTTTGTTTAAGTTTCTGACTTTGTTTTGTTCTCTTGTTTTTAGGTACTAGTTTATGAGTCGAAGCTCTCAACCTGTTCGTAAGAATATTTTGGACTTTGACGACGATTTTGAGAGGACTTTGAGAAAGAATAAGAATCAACAAGAGCCCCAATCATCTCAACCTGCACCAAATCTTGAAGAAGATGATGTGAAAATTAACTTGACACACAAATTAAACCCTATTGATGACAATTGTAGTAAAGATGCAAGTAGGGATCGTTCTAAACCGGGGATTAACTAGGGATGCTAATCAACACAAATAAGACTCAAACACGTAAAAACAAAGTTTAAAACACTAAACTAGACTCAAAGAATGCAAGACTAAATTCTAAAACACTAAAACAACTCAAAAGACTCAAAACAGCACAAAAACACTCAAAACTGCCTAAAAACACAAACTGGGCAGTTTTGAACTCTAAACACTACTTTGGACGAAAATAGACTTTAACTTGACTCAAGACACTTAAAAACACAAATCAAAACAGATTTTAACTAATATGACTCAACAAGTAAAGGGGGGTTTGTTTTTGAACGACTTTGAAAACAAAACAAGAAACTTAAAGTACTTAATGAAATCTGCACGAAATTGGGGACTTAGATGGGTGAATGGCTAGTTAGAGGGATCCTTATCCACACATGAACATATGCATACAACTTGATTCCCAGTTACTCTTTCGATAAACCATGAATGACAATGTTCCAAATTAATTGTATAGAACTAATTAATTCTCAGATTTCCCTAAGTTCATTGAATTGAATGGATAACGCATCACAACCAAATTATTCTTATCAAGTTCCCTAACTATGGAAGACGCATGATAGAGATACATATCAAAGATCATTAAGTTCCATGGAAATCATAAACATTGACAAGGCATTCATAACTATGGAATACGCATGTTAATCCAGCCTAGGGTTTACTTAACACAATTGTGACTAGCAACCTTTACTACTTGTGAATATAAGTTCATAACGATTAGGTGAAATTCCCTTATATTCTAGCATCAAATTTATGCATGCAAATCAAGTGTCGACCCCCAACCCACATACATAAACAAGTTCTTAATAAGCACAGAAAAGTAAACCACATTCATACTTTATGAAATCGTAACTGGAGTGAATCAAATCATAAGAAACATATATTCATGGCTTCAAATTCCCCCTCTAACTAATAGGGGTTTAGTTCCTCATGACAGCAATTAAACAAAGAAAACTAAATTGAAACATTGAAACCAAGGATAGACAACACCTAAGAACGCTCCAGCAGTAGTCACGACTTAGAGTGGCACCTTCTCCTTCCTTGAATAGCTGCGGCACAAGAGGGGTTTTCTGGGTTTGGGTGGATAATATGGCACGGCAGGGGTAGGGGATATTTCTGGCGTGATTGGTTGTGTATGGGGGGTGGTGTAGAATTCGTATGGATGGGTGGTGTGCACGGCAAAGGGTGTTTTAATATATATAGGCACCAAAAACCCTAAGTGAATCAGATTGGGACTTCTAGAAAACCAAATCCATCCAGAAATAGGCTCAAAACAATCAGATTTCCAATGGGAAAGGGCCTAAGGTGCGGCACAATAGGATAAGGTGGGATAAGGCTTCTAGAAAGCCTTGCAAGGCAAGGAAATCAGATATTCTAGAAGGCTAGGTGCGGCATGGAGGAGATAAGGTTTTTATGTCTCCTAAACTGAAATTAAAACCCTCATTGTACCAGAAATTGAATTAGAAAAGGATTAGGATAGGATAAGGTTTGTTAAGATAAGATAAGGATTGGATAAGATAAGATAAGATAAGGTTGTTTGGATAATGTTTTGGATAATCCTCCTTCTTTTGAGCTGATTCCTTATCTTCTTTGATTTGAATTTATTTCTCCAACCTTGAAACATATTCCCAACTCCATTTAAACTCCAAATTCGTCCATCTTCATGCCCATTGCTTGTGCTATCCATTCCAAGCCCAGATTTGCTCTAAAATGCTCCAAAATGCATCTTTTTGCCAACTTTGCTTCTTGGACCTAAAAACACACGAAAATGACTTTAAACACTATACTAAGCAACAAATAGCTAAGCAAATGCAAGGAAACACACTAACTAAGTAGCATAAATATGCTCCTATCAAATTCCCCCACACTTAGCTTTTGCTAGTCCTCAAGCAAAACAAAACAAACAAAACATAACCTAAACCTTCCAACATTCACCTCAGGGATCTTCAATGATACATAACATGCCAAAGATCATTACTCCCACAGATTTTAGTTATCCCTACCCTTGAGCACATACTTAATCAAAGTTACCACACATTAGCTCGCATTTAATCAATTACAACAACATTTTGAATGTAGTAACATGCCTTAGAGAATCCCTCAATTCCTTACTAGATATGCACTCAATCACACAGATTTTCTGACTACACTCCCTACACTAGTTATATGTGAGAAGATTGATGTAAATATGAAAACTAATACTCACATATATGTATAACAAGAAAAGTAATTTCTGGAATGCATGTATAGATATGATCTCATGAACGGAATGCTACTACTTAGATGCGAGAACCAGGGATACCATATGCTCATACCAATCCCAAACTCCACATATTGAAACACATAACACTCAAGATTGAAGTATAGGGTTGTAACGGGGCTAGGGGGTATTGGCTAACAAAGAAAGGTAAGGAAAAACAAACGTTCTTAAAGCAATAGCAAGCAAAGCAATGAATATGACACTTCGAACTCCCTTTCTTGAATGCAGCCGTACACTTTGAACACAAAGGGGAAGATTACACATATTTTAGGGCCAATTTCAACGTTTTGGACCCCTTCTTCAACAATCAACACTTGTGAGCTTCAATCTCACTTATTTTGAACACTTTTCATACTTTTTCACAACTTTTCTTTTTCTTTTCTTTTTCACACGAATTTTTCTCTTTCTTTTTTCTTTTTTTTTTTCTTCACCCCGTGCCCTTGTTTGATACTTTGTTGGCACACAATCAGACACATAACTCCCTTCCCCCACACTTGTTTTGCCGCCCAAATAACGAACAAAGGGAATTCATTCTTAGGTCATGCTCACTATGCCTTAAGAACAAGGGTAAGGATGGTCCTAATCTAGGCTAGGTAAGGATAATGTGGGTAAACAAAGAACATAGGCTAAACAAGGCTCAAAAGGGTTAAACCTACAATACATATGCAAAGGGTTAGGCTTTTTGGCTCTGGTTTTAAACTAAACAACTTCATCTTGATTATGTGTTATGCTAATCAATTTCATGCTTTGAATGAAACGGGTATGAGTTCTAGTATTTGGAACTAAATAATGAAACGCCTTCTAAGTAGCAACCAAGCAAAGAATAATGAGATCATGCAACGACTTTAGAAAACAAAGAATGCACAGATTTTTAACTCTCCAAAGAACGTTAAAGGCTCAAGTCTCTCAGGGTTGTAGCGTTAATTTGAGTTACTTCCTTCAAGCATGTTACAAAAACTGATTTTTTTTTTTCTTTTTGTGATTACATGTGAATTCATGAATGTCAACTACAACCAAGCATAAACCAAAGAGCATATCAAACTTTCATCCACGTTTGTAACTTTCTTTAACAGTTATGCAATTAAAAACCAAATCCTCATCATTGTGTTGGAAAGTACCCTAAGACACAAACAAACACACAAAAACAACTCTTTTTGGGTTTTTCAAAACAAATTTTCAAATTTTTATGGTATTTTCGGATTTTCTTTTCAAAACACACTAAAACACACCAAAACAGCTTAAAAACACTGAAAACAACATTCAAAGTGATAGGTGATAAAAACCCACGAATGATAAAAACCCACGAATTTCATGCAAAAAACACTTTGTTACCCCCCCACACTTAAACCAAACATTGTCCTCAATGGTTCAAACATATACTCACAGAAAGCAAACAGCAATCAACACAACTAACTAACATAACAAGATGGCAAAGGAAAAGCAATAAAGAGTAGGGTTTAGAAACGCAAATCTGGTTGTGGAGCCGGAGAGTTCCTAGGTCGCCTTTATTTGCATGGGTTGCCTCCCAAGAAGCGCTTGCTTTAACGTCTTCCAGCCGGACGAACCTTTCATTTAAGTTCCCATGGTACCCACGGCATTAAGGGATATATCCTCCGTAATGTGCTCTTCAAAGTGCTCATAATATGGCTTCAATCGATGTCCATTCACTTTGAATTCTTGTTGCGTTTTTAAACTTTGAATTTGGACTGCACCATGAGGAAAAACATTAGTAACCACAAAAGGACCAATCCACTTAGAACGCAACTTACCTGGAAATAGACGAAGGCGAGAATTGAAAAGTAACACTTTCTGCCCTATAGAGAACAGCTTGCTACGAATCATCTTGTCATGGAATGCCTTTGTTTTCTCCTTGTAGATCCGTGCATTCTCATAAGCTTCATTCCTAATTTCTTCTAGCTCATTCAATTGAAGCTTTCTATGAAGACCTGCGGCATCAATGTCCATGTTGAATGTTTTGACAGCCCAATGTGCACGATGTTCTAACTCGACGGGAAGATGACATGGTTTCCCATAGACTAGCCGAAATGGGGACATTCCAATTGGGGTTTTATAGGCAGTGCGATATGCCCACAATGCATCATTCAAACGCAAACTCCAATCCTTCCGAGTTGGCCCTACAGTTTTCTCCAAAATCTGCTTGATTTCTCTATTTGAAACCTCGGCTTGGCCACTAGTTTGAGGGTGATAAGGTGTTGAAACGTTATGCGTGACATTATACTTCTTGAGCAGCGCCTCAATGGTTCGATTGCAAAAATGGGAGCCCCCATCACTGATTAGGACTCTTGGCATTCCAAATCTAGCAAATATGTTAGTTCTAACAAAATCTGCAACCACTTTAGAATCATTAGTTCGGGTGGCTTTTGCTTCCACCCATTTCGACACATAATCCACAGCAAGCAAAATATAAAGGAAACCATGTGAGGAAGGGAAAGGACCCATGAAATCAATACCCCAAACATCAAAGATTTCAACACTAAATATGGGGTGTTGCGGCATTTGTTGTTTAGGACCTATATTGCCCGTTCTTTGACATCTATCACAAGTCATACAAAAAGTTCTAGCATCTCTAAAGATAGTAGGCCAATAAAATCCACATTCTAAAACTTTATGTGCTGTTCTTTGAGTACCAAAGTGACCTCCACATGCATAGGTGTGACAAAAAGTTAAAATTGAATTAAACTCAGAATCATGCACACACCTACGTAGGACCTGATCAGGGCAATATTTCCACAAATATGGGTCATCCCAAACATAAGAACGTGCATCCTTTTTAAGTTTATCACTTTGGTGCTTGTTTAGCTCTCTTGGAATGTGTTTAGACACCAAATAATTTACTACATCGGCATACCATGGCTCACTTACCTTGATGGACAGCAGCTGCTCATCTGGGAATGTCTCTTGGATAGGCACGGCATCCTCCTCATGCACCATACGGCTCAAGTGATCAGCCACCACGTTTTCACTCCCCTTCTTGTCCCGGATTTCAATATCGAACTCTTGGAGAAGAAGCATCCAGCGAATGAGTCTTGGTTTGGCCTCTTTCTTGGTGAACAAATACTTCAAAGCTGCATGGTCAGTGTAAATAATAACTTTAGTACCAAGTAGATAAGAACGAAACTTATCTAAAGCAAACACAACAGCAAGAAGTTCTTTTTCAGTGGTAGAGTAATTCAATTGTGCATCATTCAAGGTCCGAGATGCATAATAGATGACATGGGGCTTCTTGTCCTTCCTTTGTCCCAAAACAGCTCCTAATGCATAATCCGAAGCATCACACATAAGCTCAAAAGGAAGGCTCCAATCTGGTGGGACTATGATGGGGGCCGAAGTTAGCATCTCCTTGAGGTGGTTGAATGCCTTCTCACATTCCTCGTTGAAGTCAAAAGCTACATCTTTCTGGAGGAGACGGCAAAGAGGGTTTGAAATCTTTGAAAAGTCCTTGATGAATCGCCTATAGAATCCTGCATGTCCAAGAAAAGAACGAACCTCTCTAACCGAAGTAGGAGAGGGTAAGTAGCGTACAAGATCTATTTTTGATTTATCAACCTCAATTCCCCTTTCTGAAATGATATGACCTAAAACTATGCCCTGTTTTACCATAAAGTGACATTTTTCCCAATTCAAAACAAGGTTAGTTTCAATGCAACGTTTTAGAATCAAAGTGAGATTATCTAAGCACCCATCAAACGAATCCCCAAAAACACTAAAATCATCCATGAATACCTCAATAATCTTCTCCACAAAATCTGAAAAGATACTTACCATGCATCTTTGAAAGGTGGCAGGTGCATTGCATAAACCGAATGGCATGCGACGATAGGCAAAGGTACCAAAGGGGCACGTGAAAGTGGTCTTTTCTTGGTCATCCGGAGCTATAACAATCTGATTATATCCAGAGTACCCATCAAGAAAACAATAAAAAGAATGACCGGCTAACCTTTCAAGCATTTGATCAATGAACGGCAAAGGGAAGTGGTCCTTCCTCGTGGTGGCGTTTAGCTTCCTATAGTCAATGCACACTCTCCAACCTGTTTGGATACGTGTGGGCACAAGTTCATTCTCGGCATTCTTCACCACAGTGACTCCGGATTTCTTTGGAACACATTGCACCGGTGAAACCCAACGGCTATCTGAGATTGGATAAATTACTCCACAATCAAGAAGCTTTATAATCTCCTTCTTCACAACTTCCATCATTGGAGGGTTGAGTCGGCGTTGAGCCTCTCGAGTTGGTTTAGCCCCCTCCTCTAGAAGTATGCGATGCATGCATGTTGTAGGGCTAATCCCCCTAATATCGGCCAATGTCCATCCAATGGCTGTTTTGTGCTCTTTCAACACCTGAATTAACTTTCCTTCCTCTGTTGCCGTGAGTGTGGAGGATACAATGACGGGCAATGTCTCGTTATCTCCCAAAAAGACGTACTTCAAATGATCCGGCAATGGTTTAAGCTCAAGTACGGGTGCCTGAATCACTGAGGGTAACAACTTGTTAGTAGAAATTGGAATTGAAATTGGTTCTGAAGGCTTACCATGGTGCTGAGGTGGTGACTCTAGGGCAGCCACCATCTCGGCCTCTTCTTCACTTATAGGCACGGCAACATTGGGTTTTTGCCCAATTCCTTGTGCAATTGTTGATTCAAGGGGGTCCCTATCCAAGGAATCGAGGTAATCCTGCGCCAATTCATCAAATATATCAATAGCAAAACAAGAATGATTTTCTTTAGGAAATTTAATAGTTTCAGCAAGATTGAAATCAATAACTTCCCCATCAAATTCCATTGTCAACGTCCCTTTGAACACATCGATCTTGGTGCGGGCTGTTTTCATGAAAGGTCTCCCAAGGAGGATCGGCAATGGGGTAGAATGGGGTGTATCCTCCATGTCAAGCACATAAAAATCCGCTGGAAAAATCAGATTTCCAACCTGCACCAAAACATCTTCCAAAACTCCTTTTGGATATGCATTAGAACGATCGGCTAATTGGATAATAACACCATCATTTTTAAGCTCTCCTAAATTCATAGATGCATAAATAGAGTATGGCATGACATTTATAGATGCACCTAAGTCTAACATGGCATGTTCAAACTTAGTACTACCAATAACGCAAGGAATTGTAAAACTACCCGGATCTTTGCATTTAGGGGGTAATTTCCTTTGTAAAACAGCAGAGACATTCTCACTTACTTGAACCACTTCTTTGTTAGAAATCCTTCTCCTTGTTGTACAAAGCTCTTTCAAAAACTTAGCATACCTTGGGACTTGCTTTATTGCATCAAGGAGTGGGATATTGACTTGAACTTTCCGGAATGTCTCTAGAATGTCTTTTTCAGCATCCTCTTTCTTTGATTGCCGCAACCTGCCAGGAAAGGGCACAATTAGTGGAGTAGAGCTTGAAGAATTCATATTGGAACTTACCTTGATGGTTGAGGACGGTTTAGGAGTGGGGATTGGCTGCGGCAAGGATTGTGCATTCCTTGCCGTGGGTTTTGGTGCTTCATCCTCCTCCAATTGCAGCTTCTTGTCCTCTTCTTGACTTGATCTAGATGGTTGTGAATCAGTTCCAACCTGCTTACCACTTCTCAACGTGATTGCTTGGGCAGTTTCAAATCCTCCCTTAGGATTAACAATGGTTGAACTAGGCAATCTGCCTTGTTCTCGGAATTGGCCCATGAATTCAGCCATTTGACCCATTTGTTTCTTCAATTCATCCACCTCTTTAACTTGATGTTTTATGCTCTGCATGTCCTGCGTTAAAGAGGTTAGTGCTTGAAGAATTTTATCATTATTTAACGACGAACCTGAATTGGTTTGGGCCGAAGTTGGGTGAGGTTGTGGGGCTGCATACGGCTTTGGAAACATCCCAGGGGGCTGTCTAAATCCGCTTTGTGGCTGTGCTTGCTGAGAATCCCTCCACTTGAAGTTTGGATGATCTCTCCATCCCGGATTGTATGTGTTTGAGTAAGGGTCGTGTCTTTGTTGGGTTTGGCCTTGGAAACCCACGGCTTGGGCAGTTTCCCAACCCCCATTCTCAATCAATTGAGGGCATTGATCGTTGAGATGTCCCTGCATAGAACACACTCCACATATGGCCGGCCCTTGTGCTTTGTTTCCATCCACAACCTGTGACAAAAGAAGAGTGAGATTAGCCATTTGAGATTGTAATTCTGAAATTGCATTTACCTCATTCACTTGTTGTTGCCGTGGCCCTTCTCTCTGTCCAACTCCTTCGTATTGTTGCGCATTCAAGGCTCGATTTGCAATTAGAGTTTTGGCAGCCACGGGTGTTTTGTCAACCAAAGCTCCTCCCGCTGAAGCATCAAGCATTTGTCTCTCAATGGGGAGAAGTCCTTCATAGAAATATTGGAGGAGAAGCTCTTCCTTCATTTGATGTTGTGGACAAGAAGCAACAAGCGCCTTGAAACGCTCATAATAGGCTGGAAACGATTCCCCTTGGTTTTGTTGAATGCCACTTATCTTTTTCCTCAAGAGAATGACTCTTGAAGTTGGGAAAAATTTCTCTAAGAATGCGCGCTTCATGCTTTCCCACGAAGTAACGGTTCCAGGTGCTAGTTCGTAGAGCCAATCCTTAGCCTTTTCCAAAAGAGAGAATGGAAAGGCTTTCATCTTCAATATACTCCCATCAACATTGACAGGGGTCATGCTTGAACAAACCACTTCAAATTCCTTCAAGTGCTTGTTTGGATCTTCCATGGACAACCCGTGGAATTTGGGGATGTGGTGCAACAAGCTAGACTTCAATTCAAACTCATCAGTTTTGCCTTGAGCCGCCCTAGGATATTGAATGCATAAAGGGGTCGCATCGTCCAATCCCGAGGCTGAAAGTTCTTTGATTGTTCGGTTATCTGCAGCCATGTCGTGCTCCTCTTCCAAATCTTCTTCAATTTCAACTTCAGATTCGGAATTAGAACTTGAACTAAGTAGATCAGGTTCTGGGTGCTTCCTCTTCCTTCTCAAATCTCGCTCAAAATCGTCGTTAAACTCCAAGATATGTGCGTGAACGGGTTGAGAACTTCGAGTCATACACTAGTACCTAAAACAAAGAAAACAAAACAAATCAGAAAACTAAGCAAAACAGAAACAAAAACAAGTTAAAATACACGGCAGAAACTAGGGAGATTAGCAAGTTTGCTAATCCCCGGCAACGGCGCCAAAATTTGATGTGAAAATTAACTTGACACACAAATTAAACCCTATTGATGACAATTGTAGTAAAGATGCAAGTAGGGATCGTTCTAAACCGGGGATTAACTAGGGATGCTAATCAACACAAATAAGACTCAAACACGTAAAAACAAAGTTTAAAACACTAAACTAGACTCAAAGAATGCAAGACTAAATTCTAAAACACTAAAACAACTCAAAAGACTCAAAACAGCACAAAAACACTCAAAACTGCCTAAAAACACAAACTGGGCAGTTTTGAACTCTAAACACTACTTTGGACGAAAATAGACTTTAACTTGACTCAAGACACTTAAAAACACAAATCAAAACAGATTTTAACTAATATGACTCAACAAGTAAAGGGGGGTTTGTTTTTGAACGACTTTGAAAACAAAACAAGAAACTTAAAGTACTTAATGAAATCTGCACGAAATTGGGGACTTAGATGGGTGAATGGCTAGTTAGAGGGATCCTTATCCACACATGAACATATGCATACAACTTGATTCCCAGTTACTCTTTCGATAAACCATGAATGACAATGTTCCAAATTAATTGTATAGAACTAATTAATTCTCAGATTTCCCTAAGTTCATTGAATTGAATGGATAACGCATCACAACCAAATTATTCTTATCAAGTTCCCTAACTATGGAAGACGCATGATAGAGATACATATCAAAGATCATTAAGTTCCATGGAAATCATAAACATTGACAAGGCATTCATAACTATGGAATACGCATGTTAATCCAGCCTAGGGTTTACTTAACACAATTGTGACTAGCAACCTTTACTACTTGTGAATATAAGTTCATAACGATTAGGTGAAATTCCCTTATATTCTAGCATCAAATTTATGCATGCAAATCAAGTGTCGACCCCCAACCCACATACATAAACAAGTTCTTAATAAGCACAGAAAAGTAAACCACATTCATACTTTATGAAATCGTAACTGGAGTGAATCAAATCATAAGAAACATATATTCATGGCTTCAAATTCCCCCTCTAACTAATAGGGGTTTAGTTCCTCATGACAGCAATTAAACAAAGAAAACTAAATTGAAACATTGAAACCAAGGATAGACAACACCTAAGAACGCTCCAGCAGTAGTCACGACTTAGAGTGGCACCTTCTCCTTCCTTGAATAGCTGCGGCACAAGAGGGGTTTTCTGGGTTTGGGTGGATAATATGGCACGGCAGGGGTAGGGGATATTTCTGGCGTGATTGGTTGTGTATGGGGGGTGGTGTAGAATTCGTATGGATGGGTGGTGTGCACGGCAAAGGGTGTTTTAATATATATAGGCACCAAAAACCCTAAGTGAATCAGATTGGGACTTCTAGAAAACCAAATCCATCCAGAAATAGGCTCAAAACAATCAGATTTCCAATGGGAAAGGGCCTAAGGTGCGGCACAATAGGATAAGGTGGGATAAGGCTTCTAGAAAGCCTTGCAAGGCAAGGAAATCAGATATTCTAGAAGGCTAGGTGCGGCATGGAGGAGATAAGGTTTTTATGTCTCCTAAACTGAAATTAAAACCCTCATTGTACCAGAAATTGAATTAGAAAAGGATTAGGATAGGATAAGGTTTGTTAAGATAAGATAAGGATTGGATAAGATAAGATAAGATAAGGTTGTTTGGATAATGTTTTGGATAATCCTCCTTCTTTTGAGCTGATTCCTTATCTTCTTTGATTTGAATTTATTTCTCCAACCTTGAAACATATTCCCAACTCCATTTAAACTCCAAATTCGTCCATCTTCATGCCCATTGCTTGTGCTATCCATTCCAAGCCCAGATTTGCTCTAAAATGCTCCAAAATGCATCTTTTTGCCAACTTTGCTTCTTGGACCTAAAAACACACGAAAATGACTTTAAACACTATACTAAGCAACAAATAGCTAAGCAAATGCAAGGAAACACACTAACTAAGTAGCATAAATATGCTCCTATCAGAAGACGAAGTACAAGTGGAGGAGGAGGCCACGGCTCAGATTTTAGAGGAAGCACTAGCCATGGCAGCGGACGATCGAACAATCAATGAGCTTTCTGCCTCGGGATTGGACAATGCCGCACCCCTATGCATCCAATACCCCACGGCTGCTCAAGGCAAGACTGAGGAGTTTGAGTTGAAGTCCAGCTTGCTGCACCACATTCCAAAGTACCATGGGCTGTCCATGGAGGATCCAAACAAGCACTTGAAAGAGTTCGAAGTGGTGTGTTCAAGCATGACCCTTGTCGATGGAAGCATATTGAAGATGAAGGCTTTTCCTTTTTCTCTCTTGGAAAAGGCTAAAGATTGGTTGTATGAATTAGCCCCTGGAACTGTCACGTCTTGGGAGAGCATGAAACGGGCATTCTTAGAGAAGTTTTTCCCAACTTCTCGAGTCATTCTTCTACGCAAGAGGATTAGTGGCATTCAGCAAAATGAAGGTGAATCGTTTCCCACTTATTATGAACGTTTTAAAACTCTTGTTGCTTCATGTCCACAGCATCAAATGAAGGAGGAGCTTCTTCTTCAATATTTCTACGAAGGGCTCCTACCCATTGAACGTCAAATGCTAGATGCCTCAGCGGGATGAGCTTTGGTGGACAAAACACCCATGGCTGCCAAGACCTTGATTGCTAACCGAGCTTTGAATGCTCAACAATATGAAGGTGTTGGACAGAGAAGCACCTCACGGCAACCACAACAAGTGAATGAGGTAAGTGCTATTTCCGAACTTCAAAATCAAATGGCTAACCTTACCACTCTTCTTTCTCAGGTTGTGGAAGGACCAAAAATACAAAGTGTGGCTGTTTGTGGCGTGTGTTCCATGCAAGGACATCCCTCTGATAAGTGCCCGCAACGGATTGAGAATGGAGGGTGGGAATCTGCCAATGCCGTGGGTTTTGGGAATCAACAACCAAGAAGTGATCCTTTCTCTAACACATACAATCCAGGTTGGAGAGATCATCCAAATTTCAAATGGCGAGAACCCCAACAAAATCAACAACAAAGTGCATTTAGGCAGCAGCCCCCGGGTTTCTATTCAAAACCATATGCATCCACACAACCCCAAGCACAACCTGCCCAAACCAAATCAGGTTCGTCCGTTGATAATGATCAAATTTTTCAATTACTAACTTCTACGGCGCATGGTATGCAAACTAGGGACAAAAAGGTGGATGAGTTGGAGAAACAAGTGGGGCAGATTTCAGAGTTCCTAGGGCAATTCAGGGAACAAGGCAAACTTCCTAGCTCAACCATTGTGAATCCAAAGGGAGGATTTGAATCTGCCAAGGCCATTTTGTTGAGAAGTGGAAAAGAAGTTGGAACGGACACCCAAGCATCAAAATCTGCCCAAACGGAGGATGAGAAGCTGCAACAAGATGAGGATGCCCAACACACACCCACGGCAAGGAAGAAGACAACCTTGCCGTGCACTGCTTGTAACCCTAAATCGTCCACCACAGGTAAGTTGGGTTCTAATTATGTTAATTCTAACCTTATTCCATCCGATGCACCCTTTCCTCCCAGATTCATGCAAACAAAGAAGGAGGAAAGCGAAAAGGACATTTTGGATACATTTAGGAAGGTGCAAGTCAACATTCCACTTCTAGATGCCAATAAACAAGTTCCCAAGTATGCTAAGTTTCTGAAGGAGTTGTGCATTACAAGAAAGAGGGCTTCGAACAAAGAGGTGGTAAGAGTAAGTGAGAATGTCTCAGCCGTTTTGCAAAGAAAATTACCTCCTAAATGTAAAGATCCTGGCAGTTTTACAATTCCTTGTGTTATTGGCAATACTCATTTTGAATCTGCCATGTTAGACTTAGGTGCATCAATAAATGTCATGCCTTATTCAATCTATGCATCTAGGAACTTGGGTGAATTGAAAAATGATGGAGTAGTTATTCAATTGGCCGATAGATCTAATGCATATCCAAAAGGCGTTTTGGAGGATGTTTTAGTGCAGGTGAATCACCTAGTCTTTCCTGCGGACTTCTATGTGCTTGAAATGGAAGATTCGGACCAATCTCCTCCATTACCACTCTTACTTGGCCGAACATTCATGAAGACTGCCCGAACAAAGATAGACGTATTTAAAGGCACATTGACCATGGAATTTGACGGGGAAGTGATTGATTTCAATATTTATGATGCTATGAGATATCCTCATGATAGTCACTCTTGTTTCTCTATTGATATCATTGACTCTTTTGCGCAGGAATTCCTTGACAATTTGAGTGAGGATGCACTTGAACAGACCCTCACATAAAGCATTGGACTCAAAAACGAAGGGTTGGCACTTAGGCATACCCACGGCAACAACAAGGACAACCTTGTCGTGCCTATTCAAGAGGAAATGGTGGAAATAGTTGCTGCCCTCAAGTCAAATCCAGAACATATTGGTAAGTTTCCTAACCAAACTTCACTTCCCGTTTCAAC
Organism: Heteromeles arbutifolia; assembly: GCA_024362995.1. Taxonomy (NCBI): domain Eukaryota; kingdom Viridiplantae; phylum Streptophyta; class Magnoliopsida; order Rosales; family Rosaceae; genus Heteromeles; species Heteromeles arbutifolia. Next base: position 13,444,521 of record JANCRC010000015.1, read on the forward strand.
TAACAAGTTGCTTCCTTCCATAATCCAGCCACCTTCCCTAGAGCTTAAACCATTGCCTAGCCATTTGAAGTATGTGTTTTCGGGAGAACAAGAGACGCTGCCCATCATCATCTCTTCTTCACTCACGGCACAAGAGGAGGACAAGTTGGTGAGAGTGCTTCGGGAATACAAAACTGCCATTGGGTGGACATTGGCAGATATAAAGGGAATTAGCCCAACCACTTGCATGCATCGAATACTCTTGGAAGAAGGCGCCAAACCATCTAGAGAAGCACAACGCCGACTCAATCCACCCATGATGGACGTTGTGAAGAAGGAAATCATCAAGCTCTTAGATTGTGGAGTGATCTACCCAATTTCTGATAGCCGTTGGGTCTCTCCAGTCCAAGTGGTCCCTAAGAAGTCCGGAGTGACAGTTGTGAAGAATGAAGAGAATGAGCTTGTGCCTACTCGAATCCAAACAGGTTGGAGGGTTTGTATCGATTATAGGAAGCTCAACGCCACCACAAGGAAGGATCACTTCCCTTTGCCATTCATTGATCAAATGCTTGAAAGGTTAGCAGGTTATGCAATCTATTGTTTTCTTGATGGTTATTATGGTTACAATCAAATTGTCATAGCACCTGAGGACCAAGAAAAAACCACTTTCACATGCCCATTTGGTACATTTGCTTATCGTCGCATGCCATTTGGTTTATGCAATGCACCTGCCACATTTCAAAGATGCATGATGAAGCATATTTTCAGATTATGTTGAGAAAATTATTGAAGTTTTTATGGATGATTTCAGCGTTTTTGGTGATTCATTTGATGGATGTTTGCATGAAATCTCAGTTTGATCTTAAAACGATGCATTGAAACTAACCTTGTTCTCAATTCGGAAAACTGTCATTTTATGGTTAAGCAAGGCATAGTTTTAGGTCATATCATCTCTGAAAACAGTATTGAGGTTGATAAGTCAAAGATAGATCTTGTACGTCACTTACCCTCTCCTACTTCGATTAGAGAGGTTCGTTCTTTTCTGGGACATGCAGGTTTCTATCGACGATTCATCAAAGACTTCTCAAAGGTTTCCCAACCTCTTTGCCTACTCCTTCAAAAAGATGTGGCGTTTGATTTCAATGAGGAGTGCACGGCATCCTTCACACAACTCAAGGAGTTGCTGACCACGGCCCCAATTATTGTTCCACCTTATTGGAGTCTTCCTTTCGAGCTCATGTGTGACGCATCCGATTATGCTGTAGGGGTTGTTTTAGGACAAAGGAAGGACAAGAGGCTGCATGTCATCTACTATGCCTCACGGACATTGAATGATGCTCAATTAAACTATTCTACAACGGAAAAAGAACTTCTTGCCGTTGTCTTTGCTTTAGATAAATTTCGTTCATACTTAATTGGCACTAAAGTGATTGTATATTCTGACCATGCAGCCTTGAAGTATCTTCTCACCAAGAAGGAGGCCAAACCAAGGCTGATTCGTTGGATGCTCCTGCTACAAGAATTCGACATTGAAATTTGGGACAAAAAAGGGAGTGAAAACGTGGTGGCTGACCACCTGAGCCGTATGGTGCATGAAGAGGACTCTCTCCCTATTTCAGAGACGTTCCCGGATGAGCAATTGTTGTCCATCGAGGTAAGTGAACCATGGCACGCAGATTTAGTGAACTACTTGGTAACTAAACGTTTTCCAACCACTTTCACTAAACCCCAACGTGACAAACTTAAGAGTGATGCACGATTTTATGTGTGGGATGATCCATATTTGTGGAAGTATTGCCCAGATCAGATTGTTCGACGATGTGTGCACAATTATGAGTTTAATTCCATTATGGCCTTTTGCCACTCTTATGCATGTGGGGGTCATTTTGGCACCCAAAGAACAGCCCTCAAGGTGTTAGAGTGTGGTTTTTATTGGCCTACATTGTTTAAAGATGCTCGAATGTTTTGTTTCGATATCAAAGAACAGGTAGCATAGGTGCCAAAGATCAAATGCCACAAAACCCTATCTTCAATGTTGAAATTTTTTATGTTTGGGATATTGATTTCATGGGTCCCTTTCCTTCTTCATATGGTTTCACTTATATCTTGCTTGCAGTTGATTATGTTTCCAAATGGGTAGAAGCAAAGGCTACCCGTACTAACGATTCTAGAGTGGTTGCATATTTCATCAAAACTAACATTTTCTCTAGATTTGGGATGCCACGGGTCTTCATCAGTGATGGATGGTCACATTTTTGCAATCGCACCATTGAGGTGCTGTTTAAGAAATACAATGTCAAGCATAAGGTTTCGACACCTTATCATCCTCAAACAAGTGGCCAAGCCGAAGTTTCGAATAGAGAAATCAAGCAAATCTTGGAGAAGACTATTGGGCCAACCCGGAAGGATTGGAGCTTGCGTTTAGACGATGCATTATGGGCGTATCGAACTGCCTACAAAAAACCTCTAGGGATGTCTCCATTTCAGCTAATCTATGGCAAGCCGTGTCATCTACCTGTGGAACTAGAGCACAAGGCGCATTGGGCTGTGAAAACATTCAATTTGGACTTAGATGCTGCTGGCATGCATAGGAAGCTCCAATTGAATGAACTTGAGGAGCTAAGGAACGAAGCATATGAGAATGCCCGGATTTACAAGGAGAAAACAAAGGCGTTTCATGACAAGATGATTCGAGGCAAAACATTCTCCATTAGGCAGAAATTGTTGCTTTTCAACTCCCGTTTACGTTTATTCCCTGGTATGTTACAGTCTAAGTGGATTGGACCTTTTGTTGTTACTAATGTTTTTCCCTATGGTGCAGTTCAAGTCCAAAGCTTAAGGAATGGACAAGAATTCAAGGTAAACGGACATCGATTGAAGCCATACTATGAGAGTGCCGTGGGGCAGGTTGTGGAGGAGATCTCTCTCCAAGCTGTGGGCTCCAATAGGGAGTGACTGAGTTTTTCGTCCGGCTGCAAGACGTTAAAGCAAGCGCTACTTGGGAGGCAACCCATGCATTCAACAAAGGAAGACCTAGGGATCACTCCAAATCCAGATTTGCGTTCCTAAACCCTTCTCTTTGTTGTTGTTGCTTTTCTGCCATGTTCAGTGTGTTTGTTTGTTAGTTTGTTTGTTTTTGTGTGAGTTTATGCTTGAAGCATTGAGGACAATGTTTGATTTAAGTGTGGGGGGGGGGGGGGGGGGGTAACAAAGTGTTTTTGATGCAAATTCGTGGGATTCTATCACCCATTACTTCAAACGTTGTTCTTTGCTGTTTTTAAGTGTTTTTAAGCTGTTTTGGAGTCTTTTAGTGTGTCTTGACATAAAAATCCGAAAATCTCATAAAAGTTTGAAAAATTGTTTTGAAAAAACCCAAAAAGAGTTGTTTTTGTGTGTTTGTTTGTGTCTTAGGGTACCTTCCAACACAATGATGAGGATTTGGTTTTTAATTACATGGCTGTTAAAGAGAGTTATAAACATGGATGAATGTTTGATTTACTCTTTGGTTTATGCTTGGTTGTGGTTATAATTTTTGAATTCGCATGTAATCATAGAGGAAAAATCAGTTTTTGTAACATGCTTGAAGGAAGGAACTCAAATTAACGCTACAACCTTGTGAGACTTGAGCTTAAAACATTCTTTGGAGAGTTGATAATCTGTGCATTCTTGCTTTCTAAAGTTGTTGCATGATCTCATTATTCTTTGCTTGGTATGTAGTGAAGGTTGCTAGTCACAATCGCGTTAAGTTCAATTCCTAGCATGAGTGATATGATGTCATAGTTGCAAGTGTTTTGTCAATGCTTATGATTTTCATTGAACGTAATGATCTTTGATTTTATCTCTATTATGATGTCATGTAGGGGACTTTTGAAGAATGCTTTGGGTTGTCGAATGATGTCATCCAATCCAATAATACAAGGAAAATCTGAGGGTTAACTAGTGATGTCACGGTTAATTTGGGGCATTGCCGTTCATAATTCAATGAAGGAGTAACTGGAAATCGAGTTGTTTGCATACATGTCATGTGTGGAGAAAGAGCCTCTAGCTAGCCCATCATCCATCTAAGTTCCAAAATTCATTTTCAAAGCTGTCTAATTTTACAATCTGTTTTGTTAGTTTAAATTCGTCCAAAACAAAACCCCCTTCTACTTTCTTGTCTCAAAGTGTTGAAAATCTGTTTTGTTTCTGCTTTTAAGTGTTTTGAGTCAACCCAACACCTTATTTTCGTCCAAAGTAGTGTTTAGAGTCCAAAACTGCCCAGTTTGTGTTTTTAGGCAGTTTTGAGTGTTTTTGTGCTGTTTTGAGTCTTTTGAGTTGTTTTAGTGTCTTAGAGTCTAGTTTTGCATTCTTTGAGCCTAGTTTAGTGTTTTAAACTTTGTTTTACATTTTTGAGTCAGTTTCAAGTGTTTAGCAATCCCTCCTAATCCCCGGTCTAGAACGATCCCTACTTGCATCTTTACTACAATTTGACAAGAGGGTTTAATTTGTGTGCTTAACTTTTATCACATCAGTAGTGGAGGTCGCTTATAAACGATCGCGTTAAATGAATTCTTGGCAGGAGTTTCATGCTCATCATAGTAACGAATGCCTCGTCAATACTTATAGTTTTCATGATGCTTAATGATCTTTGATTGTATCGTTATTGTGCTGTTCACGTAAAGGACTTGTGAAGAATGCTTTGAATTGTTGTATGCGCTTTCCCATCCAATTCAATAACTTAAGGAGAACTTGAAGGTTAATTTAAGCAGACCTAATTAACCTGGGGTGTTGAGTTTCATGATTTATCGAAAGAACAACTGAAAATTGGTTTATGTGCAAGTGTGTCATGTGTGGAGAAGAACCCTCTAGCTAGCCCATCATCCATATTTTATCCAAATTCGTCCAAAATCTGTTTTAGTTTACAATCTGTTTGTTTTGTTTTCAAATTCGTCAAAATCAAATCCCCCTTTATTTTGAAGTCTTAGATTAGTTAAAATCTGTTTTGATTTGTGTTTTTAAGTGTCTTGAGTCAAGTTAAAATCTATTTTCGTCCAAAGTAGTGTTTAAAGTTCAAAACTGCCCAGTTTGTGTTTTTAGGCAGTTTTGAGTGTTTTTGTGCTGTTTTGAGTCTTTTGAGTTGTTTTAGTGTTTTAGAATTTAGTTTTGCATTCTTTGAGTCTAGTTTCAAGTGTTTTAGCAATCCCTCCTAATCCCTGGTCCAGAACGATCCCTACTTGCATCTATACTACAATTGTCAACAAGAGGGTTTGATTTGTGTGCTGTTTTACATCGCATCACATACAATTAGGATTGGAGAGATTATTGATTATATGTGGGAGGAACCTTAACAATTTCAACAAGGTGAATACTGGCAGCAAGAGGAGGAGTTCTATTCGAGACCTATCCAGCCACCACAGCCTCCCCCACAACAATTCCAATCAAATTCAAGTATGCCCATGAGTTATAATGAAATTCTTGAAGGACTAATCTCTTTTACACAGGGCTCACAAAAAGAAGAACAATTGCAGCCATCCGAGGAGTTTTATCAATGGCCATATGCACCATTACAGCCTCCACCACAATCTGCCCAAACAAACTCAGGTATGTCTTTGTGTGATGATAACATTATTCAATTAATCACCTCTTTGACACAGGGAGTAGAAAATCAAAACAAGGAGATGAAAGACCGAGTCAAAAGAGTGGACGAATTGGAGAAGCAAGTTGGGCAGATTATGGAGTTCATGGCGCAGATTCAAGAGCAAAGTGAACTCTCCAACTCAACTATTGCAAATTCGAAGGAAGATTTTGAAATCCATGATGCTATCACTTTGGGAAGTGCTATGGAGGTTGGAGCTAACCTAAAAACGTCCAAAATGAAAAAGAAGCCATTCCGAAGGTGCAAAGTGATATCCCAATTCTTGGCACACCAAATCAAGTTCCAGATTGTGTTGAAGTGTTCAAAGAACCTTGTACACCAAGAAGAAGGAGTCAAGAGAAGGAAGTGGCGGGAGAATGTGTAAAATGCATCAAGAATGATGTATTTGAAACAACAAAGCCCAAAGAAGTTGAATTTGATGACACGGGACAAGTAGCAACCATCATAGTAAATCTGGCCAAGTTTAAAGTCCCTGAAACCTTCAAAGATGTGGTGTTCGTAATTGAGTTTGTGTCAGAGCAAGCAAGTAAGCCATCTTCTCTAATTTCGATTTTGTTTTCTACTAACTTGTTGATTTTGATGATTCAGGCACCTACACTAGAATTTAGACCATTGCAGGATCATTTCAAGTATCACCGTCCATTCAAAGATAAACCCATGCATTCGAAGAAGGGAGACCTAGGAATCACCCCACAATCTGATTTGCGTTCCTAAACCCTTCTCTTTACTGCTTTCATTTTGCTTTGATTAGTTAGTTGTTTGTTTGTTTGTTTTTCTGTGAGTTTATGCTTGAAACATTGAGGACAACGTTTGATTTAAGTGTTGGGGGGGGGGGGTAACAAAGTGTTTTTGATGCAAATTCGTGGGATTCTATCACCTATTACTTCTAAGGTTGTTTCTCACTGTTTTTAAGCTGTTTTTGGGTGTTTTGAAGTAAAAATCCGAAAATTTGAAAAACAGTTTGAAAAATACCAAAAAGAGTTGTTTTTGAATTGTTCTTGCGTGTTTGTGTCTTCGGTACCTTCCAACACAATGATGAGGATTTGGTTTTTAATTGCATGACTGTTGAAGAAAGTTACGAACATGGATGGAAGTTTGATATGCTCTTGGTTTATGCTTAGTTGTAGTTGTTTACGAATTCACATTTGATCACAAAAGGATAAAATCAGTTTTTGTAACATGCTTGAAGGAAGGAACTCAAACTAACGCTACAACCCTGTGAGACTTGAGCCTACACGTTCTTTTGGAGAGTTATTAATCTGTCATTCTTTGTTTTCTAAAGTCGTTGCATGATCTCATTAATTCTTTGCTTGGTTGCTGCTTAGAATGCATTTTCATCATTATAGTGATAGGACCATATTTACGCGTCTTAGTTAGCTTGTTTCCTTGCATTTACTTACTTAGTTTATGTTTATTATAGTGTTTTAAGCTATTTTCATGTGTTTGTAGGTCCAATTGGCAAAGTTGGCAAGAAAGTGCATTTTAAACCATTTTGGAGCAATTCCGGGCTGAAATGGATTGCATGCATAAAGAGGACAAGGAATGGACGAATTTGAAGATCAAGAAAGGCTAGGAGTGTGCAAAAGAGTTGGAGAAATAAATTCAAGTCAAAGAAGATAAGGAATCAGCTACAAAGAAGGAGAATTATCCAAAACATTATCCAAACTACCTTATCTTATCCTATCCTAACCTTATCCCTTGTTTCCTTTGGTTTTCTAGCTTCTAGAAGCCCTTTTCCTTGTTGGAGTGGATTGTTAAACCCTTTTCCTTATCAGATTGGAGTCCAAATCCCTTTTCTAAAAACCCTAGCCGTGCCTAGCCCTTTTCCTTGTGGATTTGGGTTGTGCAAATCCTTTTCAAAAATTAATTGGGCCATAATATTTTTTCCTAATGGATTTACACATCCTGCCACACATAGGGCCTAATCCTTTCCTTATGTGAAGTCCAAGCCCTAATCTGATTACCCTAGGGTTTGTGGTGCCTATATATACAAATTTAGAGGGATGCCGCAGGTTTCACCACCCCCTATAATTCGTAGTCATCACCATCCATACACAGAAACACCCTTTGCAGCAAGAAGGAGAGGAGGAGAGCTTTGCCGTGGCTTCCATTGGAGGAGGACCTTGTGCCGTAACAACCTGCAACCGTTGGAGACTTCCTGAGTTCTTTCTTCCCTTGTTTTAGTTTCAATGTTTATTTCAGATTGCTTTTCAATTGTTACGAACATGTGTAACTAAGTTTTTCTTAGTTAGAGGTGAATTCGAAGCCATGGACATATGTTTAACATGAATTGATTACCTCCAGTTATTGTTTCGTAAAACATGAATGCGATTCACTTTTCTGTTTGATTAAAACTTATTCTTGTATGTGGGTTAAGGGTGCACACTTAGTTTGCATGCATGAATTTGATGCTAGAGTATAAGGGCATTTCACCTAATCATTATGAACTTATATTAACAAGTAGTAAAAGTCACTAGTCATGATTGTGTTAAGTGAATCCATGGCAGGAGTATCATCATGCTTTTCATAGTTACGAATGCCTTGTCAATGCTTATGATTTTCATAGAACTTAATGATCTTTGAATGTATCTCTATTATGCGTATTCCATGTAGGGAACTTGATAAGAATAATTTGGTTGTCGATGCGTTATCCATCCAATTCAACGAATTAAGGAAAATCTGAAAGTTCATTTGTGCATTCACGATTAATTTGGGGCATTGTCATTCATGGTTTAAAGAAACAATACTGGAAATCAATTTGTATGCATATGTTCATGTGTGGAGAAGGATCCTCTAACTAGCTTCTCTCCCTTGAATTCACCTTAATTTCGTTTTAACTTACTTTGTTTGCTGCAATTTACTTAGTTTTGTCAAATTCGTCCAAAAACCACCTCAGTTCTTATTTGTGTTTTAGTTTTGTCAAATTCGTCCAAATTTGTCCCCTTTCTGTGTTTTGAGTTTTACTAGTCTAGAATTTGTCCAATTCACTATCTAGTATCTGTTTTGAGTCTATTTAGCTTAGTTTGTGTGTTTTGAGTCATAAGAGTCTAGTTTAGTCATAAGAGTCTATCTTTGACTTATCAACCTCAATACCGTTTTCAGAGATGATATGACCTAAAACTATGCCTTGTTTAACCATAAAATGACACTTTTCCCAATTGAGAACAAGGTTAGTTTCAATGCATCGTTTTAAGATCAAACTGAGATTATGCAAACATCCATCAAATGAATCACCAAAAACGCTGAAATCATCCATAAAAACTTCAATAATTTTCTCAACATAATCTGAAAATATGCTCATCATGCATCTTTGAAATGTGGCAGGTACATTGCATAAACCAAATGGCATGCGACGATAAGCAAATGTACCAAATGGGCATGTGAAAGTGGTTTTTTCTTGGTCCTGAGGTGCTATGACAATTTGATTGTAACCAGAATAACCATCAAGAAAACAATAGAATGCATAACCTGCTAACCTTTCAAGCATTTGATCAATGAACGACAAAGGGAAGTGATCCTTCCTTGTGGTGGCGTTGAGCTTCCTATAATCGATACAAACCCTCCAACCTGTTTGGATTCGAGTAGGCACAAGCTCATTCTCTTCATTCTTCAAAATTGTCACTCCGGACTTCTTAGGGACCACTTGGACTGGAGAGACCCAACGGCTATCAGAAATTGGGTAGATCACTCCACAATCTAAGAGCTTGATGATTTCCTTCTTCACAACGTCCATCATGGGTGGATTGAGTCGGCGTTGTGCTTCTCTAGATGGTTTGGCGCCTTCTTCCAAGAGTATTCGATGCATGCAAGTGGTTGGGCTAATTCCCTTTATATCGGCCAATGTCCACCCAATGGCAGTTTTGTATTCCCGAAGCACTCTCACCAACTTGTCCTCCTCTTGTTCCGTGAGTGAAGAAGAGATGCAGCGTGTCTTGTTCTCCCAAAAACACATACTTCAAATGTCTAGGCAATGGTTTAAGCTTTAGGGAAGGTGGCTGAATTATGGAAGGAAGCAGCTTGTTAGTCGAAACGGGAAGTAAAGTTTGGTTAGGAAACTTACCAATATGTTCTGGATTTGACTTAAGGGCAGCAACCATTTCCACCAATTCCTCTTGAATAGGCACGGCAAGGTTGTCCTTGTTGTTGCCGTGCGAATGCCTAAGTGCCAACCCTTCATTTTTGAGTCCAATGCCTTGTGTGAGGGTCTGTTCAAGTGCATCCTCACTCAAATTGTCAAGGAATTCCTGCGCAAAAGAGTCAATGATATCAATAGAGAAACAAGAGTGATTATCTTGAGGATATCTCATAGCATCATAAATATTGAAATCAATCACTTCCCCATCAAATTCCATGGTGAATGTTCCTTTGAATACGTCTATCTTTGTTCGAGCAGTCTTCATGAATGGTCGGCCAAGTAAGAGTGGTAATGGAGGAGAACGGTCCGAATCTTCCATTTCAAGCACATAGAAGTCCCCCGGAAAGACTAGGTGATTCACCTGCACTAAAACATCCTCCAAAACACCTTTTGGATATGCATTAGATCTATCGGCCAATTGAATAATTACTCCATCATTTTTCAATTCACCCAAGTTCATAGATGCATAGATTGAATAAGGCATGACATTTATTAATGCACCTAAGTCTAACATGGCAGATTCAAAACGAGTATTGCCAATAACACAAGGAATTGTAAAACTGCCAGGATCTTTGCATTTAGGAGGTAATTTTCTTTGCAAAACGGCTGACACATTCTCACTTACTCTTACCACCTCTTTGTTCGAAGCCCTCTTTCTTGTAGTGCACAACTCCTTCAGAAACTTAGCATACTTGGGAACTTGTTTAATGGCATCTAGAAGTGGAATGTTGACTTGCACCTTCCTAAATGTATCGAAAATGTCCTTTTCGCTTTCCTCCTTCTTTGTTTGCATGAATCTGCGAGGAAAGGGTGCATCAGATGGAATAAGGTTAGAATTAACACAATTTGAACCCAACTTACCTGTGGTGGCCGATTTAGGGTTACAAGGAGTGCACGGCAAGGTTGTCTTCTTCCTTGCCGTGGGTGTGTGTTGGGCAACCTCTTCTTGTTGCAGCTTCTCGTCCTCCGTTTGGGCAGATTTTGATGCTTGGGGGTCCGTTCCAACTTCTTTTCCACTTCTCAACAAAATGGCCTTGGCGGATTCAAATCCTCCCTTTGGATTCACAATGGTTGAGCTAGGAAGTTTGCCTTGTTCCCCGAATTGCCCTAGGAACTCGGAAATTTGCCCCACTTGTTTCTCCAACTCATCCACCTTTTTGTCCCTAGTTTGCATACCCTGCGCCATAGAAGTTAGTAATTGAAAAATTTGATCATTATCAACGGATGAACCTGATTTGGTTTGGGCAGGTTGTGCTTGGGGTTGTGTGGATGCGTATGGTTTTGAATAGAAACCCGGGGGCTGCTGCCTAAATGCACTTTGTTGTTGATTTTGTTGGGGTTCTCGCCATTTGAAATTTGGATGATCTCTCCAACCTGGATTGTATGTATTAGAGAAAGGATCACTTCTTGGTTGTTGATTCCCAAAACCCACGGCATTGGCAGATTCCCACCCTCCATTCTCAATCAGTTGCGGGCACTTATCAGAGGGATGTCCTTGCATGGAACACACGCCACAAACAGCCACACTTTGTGCTTTTGGTCCTTCCACAACCTGAGAAAGAAGAGTGGTAAGATTAGCCATTTGATTTTGAAGTTCGGAAATAGCACTTACCTCATTCACTTGTTGTTGTTGTCTGAGGTGCTTCTTTGTCCAACACCTTCATATTGTTGAGTGTTCAAAGCTCAGTTAGCAATCAAGGTCTTGGCAGCCATGGGTGTTTTGTCCACCAAAGCTCCTCCCGCTGAGGCATCTAGCATTTGACGTCCAATGGGTAGAAGCCCTTCGTAGAAATATTGAAGAAGAAGCTCCTCCTTCATTTGATGCTGTGGACATGAAGCAACAAGAGTTTTAAAATGTTCATAATAAGTGGGAAACGATTCACCTTCATTTTGCTGAATGCCACTAATCCTCTTGCGTAGAAGAATGACTCGAGAAGTTGGGAAAAACTTCTCTAAGAATGCCCGTTTCATGCTATCCCAAGATGTGACAGTTCTAGGGGCTAATTCATACAACCAATCTTTAGCCTTTTCCAAGAGAGAAAAAGGAAAAGCCTTCATCTTCAATATGCTTCCATCGACATTGACAGGAGTCAGGCTTGAACACACCACTTCGAACTATTTCAAGTGCTTGTTTGGATCCTCCATGGACAGCCCATGGTACTTTGGAATGTGGTGCAACAAGCTGGACTTCAACTCAAACTCCTCAGTCTTGCCTTGAGCAGCCATGGGGTATTGGATGCATAGGGGTGTGGCATTGTCCAATCCCGAGGCAGAAAGCTTCTTGATTGTTCGATCGTCCGCTGCCATGGCTTGTGCTTCCTCTAAAATCTGGGCCGTGGCCTCCTCCTCCACTTGTACTTCGTCTTCTTCAAGATTTGGTGCAGGTTGAGATGGTTGGGGCTCTTGTTGATTCTTATTCTTTCTCAAAGTCCTCTCAAAATCGTCATCAAAGTCCAAAATATTCTTACGAACAAGTTGAGAGCTTCGAGTCATAAACTAGTACCTAAAAACAAGAGAACAAAACAAAGTCAGAAACTTAAACAAACTAAAAAAAAAAACCAGAAAGAAAAATCCAAGGGATTAGCAAAGTTGCTAATCCCCGGCAACGGCGCCAAAAATTTGATGCGAAACAAGTTAAGCACACAAATTAAACCCTCTTGTTGTCAAATCGTAGTATAAATGCAAGTAGGGATCGTTCTAAACCGGGGATTAGGAGGGCTTGCTAAAACCTCAAAACTGACTCAAAAACATTAAAACAAAGTTAAAAACGTTTGAAAAGACTCAAAAGACTCAAGGCAAATTCACAAGACTCAAAATAAGCTAAAAACACTCAAAACTGCCTAAAAACACTAACTAGGCAGTTTCTGACACGAAACACAATTTTGGATGAAAATAAGGTTATGGCTTGACTCAAAACACTTAAAAACAGAAACAAAACAGATTTTCAACACTTTGAAACAAGAAAGTAAAAGGGGGTTTTGTTTTGGACGAATTTAAACTAACAAAACAGATTGAAAAATTAAACAGCTTTGAAAACGAATTTGGGGAATAAGATCGATGATGGGCTAGCTAGAGGCTCTTTCTCCACACATGACATGTATGCAAACGTGATGTGAAATTTAACTTGACACACAAATTAAACCCTATTGATGACAATTGTAGTAAAGATGCAAGTAGGGATCGTTCTAGACCGGGGATTAACTAGGGATGCTAATCAACACAAATAAGACTCAAAAACACTAAACTAGACTCTAATGACTCAAAACTAACTTAAAACACTAAAAACAGCAAGAAACAATAAAAAAGACTCAAATCTAGACCTAATAATTGGTTTTGACGAAAATAGAACTTAAAAGACTCCAACAACCAAAAGAAAACAGGTTCTCTAAAAACAAGATTAAATGAAAGGGGATTGTTTTTGACGAATTTAAAACTTAAAACTAAAACCTTGCATAAAACACTTTTAAAAACGAATTTTGTGATTTGAAAAGAGTGAAAGGCTAGTTAGAGGGCCCTTCTCCGCACATGAACATATGCATATAAATCGATTTCCAGTTATTCTTTCAACAAACCATGAATGACAATGCCCCAAATTAATTGTGTAGAACTAATTAATTCTCAGATTTCCCTAGACTCATTGAATTGGATGAAAAGCATACGACAACCCAAATCATTCTTTATTAAGCTCCCTAACTATGAAAAGCATGATAGAGACAGGAAACAAAGATCATTAAGCTTTGTGAAAATCATAAGCATTGACATGACATTCGTGACTACGAAAAGCATGACACTCCTGCCATGAATTTACTTAACGCGATCGTGACTAGCAACCTCCACTACTTGTGAATATAAGTTTGTAACTATTAGGTGAAACTCCCTTATATTTTAGCATCAAATTCGTGCATACAAACTAGGTAGGCCTCCTTAATCAACACACAAGAACAAGTTCTCAATAACTCAGATAAGTAAACCACATTCACGATTTATGAAATTATAACTGGAGGAAATCAATTCATATAAAACATATGTCCATGGCTTTGAATTCGCCTCTAACAATAAATAAATTAGTTCCTCATGTTCGCAATCAAACAAATATAAATAAAATTAAACATTGAAAACAAAGGATAAAATACACCTAGAAAACGCTCCAGATTCCTTCCTTCCTTGCAAGCTGCGGCACAATGAGTGTGTGGTGGATGGATGTAGGTGAGTTATGGTAGAGGGTGGTGTTCTGAATGGTGCAGCAAAAGAGTGTATTTATAGGCCTAGGGATTACATGGCCTAGGTTGTCAAGGAAAAGGATTTAGGACTCCAAACCAACAAGGAAAAGGCCATCTAGAAAGGTTGGGGCGCCAGATTTTTAAAGCTTCTAGAAAGGAGTGTTGTGGCATGTTTCTAGAACAAAAAGGCCTCCTAAAAACAGGTTTTAGGCATCCTAATATGAAAAGGAGTCCCCCTTGTAGCTGGAATTAAGGTAGGACAAGATTAGGATAGGATAAGATAAGATAAGGTAAGATAAGGTTAGTTGGATAAGATAAGGTTGGATAAGGTTTTGGATAATTCTCCTTCTTTGTAGCTGATTCCTTATCTTCTTTGACTTAAATTTATTTCTCCAACTCTTTTGCACATTCCTAGCCTCTCTTGAACTTCAAATTCGTCCATCCATCTTGCTCCATACTTGTGACATCCATTCTTGGCCCAAAACTGCTCTAAAATGCTCCAAATTGCACCTTTTTGCCAACTTTGCTTCTTGAACCTATAAACACACGAAAATGACTTAAGACACTATAACAAGCAAGAAATAACTAAGTAAATGCAAGAAACGACTCGATTTTCAGTTACTCCTTTATTGAATTATAAACGACAATGCCCCAAATTAACCGTGACATCACTTGTTAAACCTCAGATTTTCCTTGTATTATTGGATTGGATGACATCATTCGACAACCCAAAGCATTCTTCAAAAGTCCCCTACATGACATCATAATAGAGATACAATCAAAGATCATTACGTTCAATGAAAATCATAAGCATCGACAAAGCACTTGCAACTATGACATCATGTCACTCATGCTAGGAATTGAACGTAACGCGATTGTGACTAGCAACCTTCACTACATATGAATATAAGTTTGTAACGATTATGTGAAAGTCCCTTATACTCTAGCATCATATTTATGCATGCCAATTAAGTGTTGACCCTCAATCAACAAACACAAATAAGTTCTTAATCAAACAGTTAAGCCAATTGCATTCACAATTCAAGAATTCATAACTGGAATTTATCAACTCAAATTGCACACATAATCATGGCTTTGAAATCACCCCTAGCTAAGAAGGGTTTAGCCACTCATGTTTACAACAAGACGAAAGGAAAAGAAATTAAACATTGTAAACAAAGAACGAATTACACCTAGAATGCTCTAACAATCAAGCTTGAACATCCAAGAGTCCTTCCTTCTTTCTCCTTGCCGCGCCACAAAGGTGGGTGCAGTCTATGGGATGTGTTTTGGGGTCAGGAATGTATTTTGGGTGAAAGGAAGTTGAGGCAAAGGTGTACGGATGAATTCTGGCGTGAATGAATGAAGGGGTGAATGAATGGCACCTTTGGTGCCGCACAAAAGTGTTTTATTTAAAGACTTTAGGGTAATAAAGCTAGGAAACAATTTAGGAAACAGAAATTAAACCAAAACTTTAAGGGAAATAGGAATTAAAGTCAGAATCCTAAGGGAATTGGGCAAGTGGGTGCGGCAAGGATGGAATAGGTAAGGGAATGCCTTGCAAGGCAAGGAAAAAGGATTTCCTTGCTGATTTAGGTCCAGAAATTAGGCACGTGAGAGATCCCTTGCACGGCAACGATGGGAAATAAGGGAATGGTGCAGCAAGGGTTGATTTGGTGCAAGGAAGGTTCAATTTGTGTCCTAAAATGCATAGGAGGCCTTCAATTTTGCTGGAACTTAGGAATATTTAGGATTAGGAAAGGTCAAACCAAAATAGGAAACCTTGGCTTAACTTTCCTACTTCAAGTAGGAATCCTTGTTTGAGTAGGAATCCATCTCCAATTAGGAATCCTTCTTCAATTAGGAATCCTAACATCTTCAAATCTTCAATTTCGTCCATTCCTTTTGCTCAAAGCATGTGATATCCATTCCAAGCCCAATTTTGCTCCAAAAGCCTCCAAAATGCACTTTCTTGCATACTTTGCCCTTAGAACCTGAAAACACAGGAAAATGGCTTAAAAGACTAAAATAACTAAAGAATAACAACATAAATGCACAAGAACAAGCCTACTTGCATCTATACTACAATTGTCAACAAGAGGGTTTAATTTGGTGCTTATTTATTTCGCATCACTAGATACTCTCAATTTTCACTCAGATTTTCTGACTACACACCCTACACTAGGTGTATGTGAGAAGATTGATGTAAACATGAAAACAAGAACTCACATATATTGTAACAAAGAAAGCATTTTTCTGGAGTTAGAAGTGAGTATATAAATATGATGTCATGAAAGGAATGCCACTACTTAGATGCAAGAACCATGGATTCCGTATGCTCATACCAATTCCAAACTCCACATATTGAAACACACAACACCCAAGATCGAAGTTAAAGGGTTGAAACGGGGCTAAGGGTGTTGGGTAAGAAAGAAAGGACATGGAAAACAAAGGTTCTTAAAGAAATAATAAGCAAAGTAAAGAAATTGACACTTAGAATTCAATTTTGAGTGCAAAAATCAACTTTAAACACAAAAGGGAAGATTTACACATTCTATGGCCGAATTTTGATGTTTTGGACCCTTCCTTCAACAATCAACACTTGTGAGCTCATTCTCACTTATTTTTCAACTCTTTTTCATTCTTTTCACAACCTTTTCTTTTTCTTTTTCTTTTTCCACGAATTTTTCTTTTTCTTGGCACACAAACACACACAAATCCCTTCCCCCACACTTGATTTACTGCATAATGTAGATCAAAAGGAATTCATTCCAAGTCATGCTTCACTATCCTTTAAGAACAAGGGTCTAGATAATCTTAAACTAGGCTACGTAAGGATAATGTGGTTAACAAAGGACATAGGCTAAACAAGGCTCAACGGGGTTAAACCTACAAAACATATGACAAAGGGGTTCGGCTTTTTGGCTGTGGTGGTAACTACACAACTTCATCTTGATATGTGTTATGCAAATCAATGTCATGCTTTGAATGGAACGGGTATGAGTTCTAGTATTTGGAACTAAATGATGAAACATCTTCTAAGTGGCAACCAAGCAAAGAATAATGAGATCATGCAACGACTTTAGAAAACAAAGAATTACAGATTAATAACTCTCCAAAAGAATGTTTTAGGTTCAAGTCTCTCAAGGATGTAGCGTTAGTTTGAGTTTCTTCCTTCAAGCATGTCACAAAAACTGATTTTTCCTTTATGATTGCATGTGAATTCATAAATTATAACCACAACCAAGCATAAACCAAAGAGTAAATCAAACTTTCATCCATGTTTATAACTCTCTTTAACAGTCATGTAATTAAAAACCAAATCCTCATCATTGTGGTGGAAGGTACCTAAGACACAAACACACCAAAACAACACAAAAACAACTCTTTTTGGGTTTTTGAAAACAATTTTTCAAATTTTTATGAGATTTTCGGATTTTTATGTCAAGACATACTAAAACACTCCAAAACAGCTTAAAAACACTTAAAAACAGCAAGGAACAACTTTTGAAGTAATCCGTGATAAAATCCCACGAATTTGCATAAAAAACACTTTGTTACCCCCGCACACTTAAATCAAACATTGTCCTCACTGTTTCAAGCATAAACTCACAGAAAGAAACAAACAAACAACTAACTAATCATGGCAAGATAAATGCAGTAAAGAGAAGGGTTTAGGAACGCAAATCTGATTGTGGGGCGATTCCTAGGTCTCCCTACTTCGAATGCATGGATTGATCTTGGAATGGACGGTGATACTTGAAATGATCTGGCAATGGTTTAAATTCTAGTGTGGGTGCCTGAATCATTAAAATCAGCAAGTTAGTAGAAAACAAAATTGAAATTAAAATAGATGGCTTACTTGCTTGCTCCGACACAAACTCAATTACAAACACCACATCTTTGAATGTTTCAGGAATGTTGGACTTGGCCAGATTGACTATGATGGTTGTGACTTGACCCGTGTCATCAAACTCTGGGCTTTGTTGTCTCATATATGTCCTCTTTGATGAATTCTTGGTATTCTTCAGCCACTTCCTTCTCTTGACTCCTTCTTCTTGGTGTACAAGGTTCTTGAACACTTCAATACAATCTGGAACTTGATTTGGTGTGCCAAGAATTGGGATATCACTTTGCACCTTTGGAATGGCTTCCACCATGTCTTTTTCACTCTAATCTTTCTTAGGAATTAAAAACCTGTGAGGAAAAGGTGCATTCGGAGGAATAACATTAGAATGAAATGAATTTGGGACGTCCTTACTTGTGGTGGGTGGTTGAGAGGGCTTAGGGGGCTGCGGCAAGGGTTGTTCTACCCTTGCCGTGTGTATGTCTTCTTCCTCCTCCTCAATCAGCAGCTCCTCATCCACTTCTAGGCTATGTTTGGACGTTGTTAGGTCAGCTCCAACCTCCATAGCACTTCCCAAAGTGATAGCATCATGGATTTCAAAATCTTCCTTCGAATTTGCAATAGTTGAGTTGGAGAGTTCACTTTGCTCTTGAATCTGCGCCATGAACTCCATAATCTGCCCAACTCGCTTCTCCAATTCGTCCACTCTTTTGACTCGGTCTTTCATCTCCTTGTTTTGATTTTCTACTCCCTGTGTCAAAGAGGTGATTAATTGAATAATGTTATCATTACACAGAGACATACCTGAGTTTGTTTGGGCATATTGTGGTGGAGGCTGTAATGGTGCATGTGGCCATTGATAAAACTCCTCAGATGGCTGCAATTGTTCTTCTTTTTGTGAGCCCTGCATCAAAGAGATTAGTCCTTCAAGAATTTCATTATAACTCATGGGCATACTTGAATTCGATTGGAATTGTTGTGGGGGAGGCTGTGGTGGCCGCATAGGTCTTGAATAGAACTCCTTGATAGGAGCATATTTATGCGACTTAGTTTGCTTGTTTTCATGCATTAATGTCCTTAGTTCTTAGTTAATTTTGTATTTTAAGCTATTTTCGTGTGTTTGTAGGGTCTAAGTGTCAAAATGGCAAAAAGAAGCAGTTTGGAGCATTCTAGAGCATTTTTGGGCCAAGATTGGGTAGTGCAAGCATGGAGGCAAGTTGATGGACGAATTTGAAGATAAAAAGGCTTGAAATCAGCTTAAAGGATGGAGGAAAGAAGTCAAAGATAAAGAAGATAAGAAGTTAGCAAGAAATATGGAACATTATCCAAATCTTATCTCATCTTATCCAAAACATTATCCTATCTTATCTTGACTTTCCTATCCAAATGCACAAAGGTTTCAACTACAGAGAAAGAGTCCAAAACACTTTGGGATACTTAATTCCCAGCTAGAGAGGGATGCCGCACCTATTTTCTTATTCTAGAGGGATTTGGTCCATTTAATTCCCCAAAACTTCAAGGATTCTGATTTCTAGAAGGGTGAGGAGTCCAAAACCTACCTAAACACCTTCCCAGCCGTGACCTAGCCTTCCCCTATACATATATGATTGTGCCGCACAGATTGAGTCTCTCTACACATCCTTTCGCATCTCAACCATTCTAAACACATTCCACCACCCATCCACACCACATTTGCCCATCCATAAACCCTACCAGCCACCTGTGCCGCAGAGTTGCAAGGAGGAAGGAGAGGAGGAGCAGCTTTGAAGCGTGTTGCACCCAATCTAGAGTGCTGGGCGTTCTTAGGTGTTTTCTACCTTATGTTTTCGTTGATTAATTTAATTTTCCTTTGTCTTGTGATAGAAGCATATTTATGCTACTTAGTTAGTGTGTTTCCTTGCATTTGCTTAGCTTTTTGTTGCTTAGTATAGTGTTTAAAGTCATTTTCGTGTGTTTTTAGGTCCAAGAAGCAAAGTTGGCAAAAAGATGCATTTTGGAGCATTTTAGAGCAAATCTGGGCTTGGAATGGATAGCACAAGCAATGGGCATGAAGATGGACGAATTTGGAGTTTAAATGGAGTTGGGAATATGTTTCAAGGTTGGAGAAATAAATTCAAAACATTGAAGATAAGGAATCAGCTCAAAAGAAGGAGGATTATCCAAAACATTATCAAAACAACCTTATCTTATCTTATCTTATCCAATCCTTATCTTATCTTAACAAACTTTATCCTATCCTAATCCTTTTCTAATTCAATTCCTGGTACAATGAGGGTTTATTTTCTGATTGGGGGACATTTAAATTAAGTTTCTAGAAACCCTAAGCCTTGCCGCACCTAGCTTTTCAGAAAACTTGATTTCCTTGCCTTGCAAGGCTTTCTAGAAGCCTTATCCCTCCTTATCCTATTGTGCCGCACCTTAGGCCCTTTCCCATTGGAAATCTGATTGTTTTGAGCCTATTTCTGAATGGATTTGGCTTTCTAGAAGTCCTAATCTGATTCACCTAGGGTTTTGGTGCCTATATATATACAAATCAATCCTTTGCCGTGCACACCACCCCCCATACACAACCAATCACGCCAGAAATCATCCCCTACCCCCTGCCGTGCCATATCATCCACACAATCCCAGAAACCCCTCTTGTGCCGCAGCTATTCAAGGAAGGAAGGAGAAGGTGCCACTCTAAGTCGTGACTACTGCTGGAGCTATCTTAGGTGTTGTCTATCCTTGTTTTCAATGTTTCAATTCAGTTTTCTTTGTTTAATTGCTATCATGAGGAACTAAGCCCCTATTAGTTAGAGGGGGAATTTGAAGCCATGAATATATGTTTCTTATGATTTGATTTACTCCAGTTATGATTTCATAAATGATAGGAGCATATTTATGCTACTTAGTTAGTGTGTTTCCTTGCATTTGCTTAGCTATTTGTTGCTTAGTATAGTGTTTAAAGTCATTTTCGTGTGTTTTTAGGTTCAAGAAGCAAAGTTGGCAAAAAGATGCATTTTGGAGCATTTTAGAGCAAATCTGGGCTTGGAATGGATAGCACAAGCAATGGGCATGAGGATGGACGAATTTGGAGTTTAAATGAGGTTGAGAATATGTTTCAAGGTTGGAGAAATAAATTCAAAACATTGAAGATAAGGAATCAGCTCAAAAGAAGGAGGATTATCCAAAACATTATCCAAACAACCTTATCTTACCTTATCCTATCCTAATCCTTTTCTAATTCAATTTCTGGTACAATGAGGGTTTTAATTTCAGTTTAGGAGACATAAAAACCTTATCTCCTCCATGCCGCACCTAGCCTTCTAGAATATCTGATTTCCTTGCCTTGCAAGGCTTTCTAGAAGCCTTATCCCACCTTATCCTATTGTGCCGCACCTTAGGCCCTTTCCCATTGGAAATCTGATTGTTTTGAGCCTATTTCTGAATGGATTTGGTTTTCTAGAAGTCCCAGTCTGATTCACTTAGGGTTTTTGGTGCCTATATATATACAAATCAATCCTTTGCCGTACACACCACCCATCCATACACGCACCCAGAAAACCCCTCTTGTGCCGCAGCTATTCAAGGAAGGAAGGAGAAGGTGCCACTCTAAGTCGTGACTATTGCTGGAGCGTTCTTAGGTGTTGTCTATCCTTGTTTTCAATGTTTCAATTTAGTTTTCTTTGTTTAATTGCTGTCATGAGGAACTAAACCCCTATTAGTTAGAGGGGGAATTTGAAGCCATGAATATATGTTTCTTATGATTTGATTCACTCCAGTTACGATTTCATAAAGTATGAATGTGGTTTACTTTTCTGTGCTTATTAAGAACTTGTTTATGTATGTGGGTTGGGGGTCGACACTTGATTTACATGCATAAATTTGATGCTAGGATATAAGGGAATTTCACCTAATCGTTATGAACTTATATTCACAAGTAGTAAAGGTTGCTAGTCACAATCATGTTAAGTAAACCCTAGGCAGGAGTAACATGCGTATTCCATAGTTATGAATGCCTTGTCAATGTTTATGATTTCCATGGAACTTAATGATCTTTGATATGTATCTCTAACATGCGTATTCCATAGTTAGGGAACTTGATAAGAATAATTTGGTTGTGATGCGTTATCCATTCAATTCAATGAACTTAGGGAAATCTGGGAATTAATTAGTTCAATACAATTAATTCGGAACATTGTCATTCATGGTTTATCGAAAGAGTAACTGGGAATCAAGTTGTATGCATATGTTTATGTGTGGATAAGGATCCCTCTAACTAGCCATTCACCCATCTAAGTCCCCAATTTCGTGCAGATTTCATTAAGTACTTTAAGTTTCTTGTTTTGTTTTCAAATTCGTTCAAAAACAAACCCCCCTTTACTTGTTGAGTCATATTAGTTAAAATCTGTTTTGATTTGTGTTTTTAAGTGTCTTGAGTCAAGTTAAAGTCTATTTTCGTCCAAAGTAGTGTTAGAGTTCAAAACTGCCCAGTTTGTGTTTTTAGGCAGTTTTGAGTGTTTTTGTGCTGTTTTGAGTCTTTTGAGTTGTTTTAGTGTTTTAGAATTTAGTCTTGCATTCTTTGAGTCTAGTTTAGTGTTTTAAACTTTGTTTTTACGTTTTTGAGTCTTATTTGTGTTGATTAGCATCCCTAGTTAATCCCCGGTTTAGAACGATCCCTACTTGCATCTTTACTACAATTGTCATCAATAGGGTTTAATTTGTGTGTCAAGTAATTCTCACATCAAATTTTGGCGCCGTTGCCGGGGATTAGCAAACTTGCTAATCTCCCTAGTTTCTGCCGTGTATTTTAACTTGTTTTTGTTTCTGTTTTGCTTAGTTTTCTGATTTGTTTTGTTTTCTTTGTTTTAGGTACTAGTGTATGACTCGAAGTTCTCAACCCGTTCACGCACATATCTTGGAGTTTAACGACGATTTTGAGCGAGATTTGAGAAGGAAGAGGAAGCACCCAGAACCTGATCTACTTAGTTCAAGTTCTAATTCCGAATCTGAAGTTGAAATTGAAGAGGATTTGGAAGAGGAGCACGACATGGCTGCAGATAACCGAACAATCAAAGAACTTTCAGCCTCGGGATTGGACGATGCGACCCCTTTATGCATTCAATATCCTAGGGCGGCTCAAGGCAAAACTGATGAGTTTGAATTGAAGTCTAGTTTGTTGCACCACATCCCCAAATTCCACGGGTTGTCCATGGAAGATCCAAACAAGCACTTGAAGGAATTTGAAGTGGTTTGTTCAAGCATGACCCCTGTCAATGTTGATGGGAGTATATTGAAGATGAAAGCCTTTCCATTCTCTCTTTTGGAAAAGGCTAAGGATTGGCTCTACGAACTAGCACCTGGAACCGTTACTTCGTGGGAAAGCATGAAGCGCGCATTCTTAGAGAAATTTTTCCCAACTTCAAGAGTCATTCTCTTGAGGAAAAAGATAAGTGGCATTCAACAAAACCAAGGGGAATCGTTTCCAGCCTATTATGAGCGTTTCAAGGCGCTTGTTGCTTCTTGTCCACAACATCAAATGAAGGAAGAGCTTCTCCTCCAATATTTCTATGAAGGACTTCTCCCCATTGAGAGACAAATGCTTGATGCTTCAGCGGGAGGAGCTTTGGTTGACAAAACACCCGTGGCTGCCAAAACTCTAATTGCAAATCGAGCCTTGAATGCGCAACAATACGAAGGAGTTGGACAGAGAGAAGGGCCACGGCAACAACAAGTGAATGAGGTAAATGCAATTTCAGAATTACAATCTCAAATGGCTAATCTCACTCTTCTTTTGTCACAGGTTGTGGATGGAAACAAAGCACAAGGGCCGGCCATATGTGGAGTGTGTTCTATGCAGGGACATCTCAACGATCAATGCCCTCAATTGATTGAGAATGGGGGTTGGGAAACTGCCCAAGCCGTGGGTTTCCAAGGCCAAACCCAACAAAGACACGACCCCTACTCAAACACATACAATCCGGGATGGAGAGATCATCCAAACTTCAAGTGGAGGGATTCTCAGCAAGCACAGCCACAAAGTGGATTTAGACAGCCCCCTGGGATGTTTCCAAAGCCGTATGCAGCCCCACAACCTCACCCAACTTCGGCCCAAACCAATTCAGGTTCGTCGTTAAATAATGATAAAATTCTTCAAGCACTAACCTCTTTGACGCAGGACATGCAGAGCATAAAACATCAAGTTAAAGAGGTGGATGAATTGAAGAAACAAATGGGTCAAATGGCTGAATTCATGGGCCAATTCCGAGAACAAGGCAGATTGCCTAGTTCAACCATTGTTAATCCTAAGGGAGGATTTGAAACTGCCCAAGCAATCACGTTGAGAAGTGGTAAGCAGGTTGGAACTGATTCACAACCATCTAGATCAAGTCAAGAAGAGGACAAGAAGCTGCAATTGGAGGAGGATGAAGCACCCAAACCCACGGCAAGGAATGCACAATCCTTGCCGCAGCCAATCCCCACTTCAAAACCGTCCTCAACCATCAAGGTAAGTTCCAATATGAATTCTTCAAGCTCTACTCCACTAATTGTGCCTTTTCCTGGCAGGTTGCGGCAATCAAAGAAAGAGGATGCTGAAAAAGACATTCTAGAGACATTCCGGAAAGTTCAAGTCAATATCCCACTCCTTGATGCAATAAAGCAAGTCCCAAGGTATGCTAAGTTTTTGAAAGAGCTTTGTACAACAAGGAGAAGGATTTCTAACAAAGAAGTGGTTCAAGTAAGTGAGAATGTCTCTGCTGTTTTACAAAGGAAATTACCCCCTAAATGCAAAGATCCGGGTAGTTTTACAATTCCTTGCGTTATTGGTAGTACTAAGTTTGAACATGCCATGTTAGACTTAGGTGCATCTATAAATGTCATGCCATACTCTATTTATGCATCTATGAATTTAGGAGAGCTTAAAAATGATGGTGTTATTATCCAATTAGCCGATCGTTCTAATGCATATCCAAAAGGAGTTTTGGAAGATGTTTTGGTGCAGGTTGGAAATCTGATTTTTCCAGCGGATTTTTATGTGCTTGACATGGAGGATACACCCCATTCTACCCCATTGCCGATCCTCCTTGGGAGACCTTTCATGAAAACAGCCCGCACCAAGATCGATGTGTTCAAAGGGACGTTGACAATGGAATTTGATGGGGAAGTTATTGATTTCAATCTTGCTGAAACTATTAAATTTCCTAAAGAAAATCATTCTTGTTTTGCTATTGATATATTTGATGAATTGGCGCAGGATTACCTTGATTCCTTGGATAGGGATCCCCTTGAATCAACAATTGCACAAGGAATTGGGCAAAAACCCAATGTTGCCGTGCCTATAAGTGAAGAAGAGGCCGAGATGGTGGCTGCCCTAGAGTCACTACCTCAGCACCATGGTAAGCCTTCAGAACCAATTTCAATTCCAATTTCTACTAACAAGTTGTTACCCTCAGTGATTCAGGCACCCGTACTTGAGCTTAAACCATTGCCGGATCATTTGAAGTACGTCTTTTTGGGAGATAACGAGACATTGCCCGTCATTGTATCCTCCACACTCACGGCAACAGAGGAAGGAAAGTTAATTCAGGTGTTGAAAGAGCACAAAACAGCCATTGGATGGACATTGGCCGATATTAGGGGGATTAGCCCTACAACATGCATGCATCGCATACTTCTAGAGGAGGGGGCTAAACCAACTCGAGAGGCTCAACGCCGACTCAACCCTCCAATGATGGAAGTTGTGAAGAAGGAGATTATAAAGCTTCTTGATTGTGGAGTAATTTATCCAATCTCAGATAGCCGTTGGGTTTCACCAGTGCAATGTGTTCCAAAGAAATCCGGAGTCACTGTGGTGAAGAATGCCGAGAATGAACTTGTGCCCACACGTATCCAAACAGGTTGGAGAGTGTGCATTGACTATAGGAAGCTAAACGCCACCACGAGGAAGGACCACTTCCCTTTGCCGTTCATTGATCAAATGCTTGAAAGGTTAGCCGGTCATTCTTTTTATTGTTTTCTTGATGGGTACTCTGGATATAATCAGATTGTTATAGCTCCGGATGACCAAGAAAAGACCACTTTCACGTGCCCCTTTGGTACCTTTGCCTATCGTCGCATGCCATTCGGTTTATGCAATGCACCTGCCACCTTTCAAAGATGCATGGTAAGTATCTTTTCAGATTTTGTGGAGAAGATTATTGAGGTATTCATGGATGATTTTAGTGTTTTTGGGGATTCGTTTGATGGGTGCTTAGATAATCTCACTTTGATTCTAAAACATTGCATTGAAACTAACCTTGTTTTGAATTGGGAAAAATGTCACTTTATGGTAAAACAGGGCATAGTTTTAGGTCATATCATTTCAGAAAGGGGAATTGAGGTTGATAAATCAAAAATAGATCTTGTACGCTACTTACCCTCTCCTACTTCGGTTAGAGAGGTTCGTTCTTTTCTTGGACATGCAGGATTCTATAGGCGATTCATCAAGGACTTTTCAAAGATTTCAAACCCTCTTTGCCGTCTCCTCCAGAAAGATGTAGCTTTTGACTTCAACGAGGAATGTGAGAAGGCATTCAACCACCTCAAAGAGATGCTAACTTCGGCCCCCATCATAGTCCCACCAGATTGGAGCCTTCCTTTTGAGCTTATGTGTGATGCTTCAGATTATGCATTAGGAGCTGTTTTGGGACAAAGGAAGGACAAGAAGCCCCATGTCATCTATTATGCATCTCGGACCTTGAATGATGCACAATTGAATTACTCTACCACTGAAAAAGAACTTCTTGCTGTTGTGTTTGCTTTAGATAAGTTTCGTTCTTATTTACTTGGTACTAAAGTTATTATTTACACTGACCATGCAGCTTTGAAGTATTTGTTCACCAAGAAAGAGGCCAAACCAAGACTCATTCGCTGGATGCTTCTTCTCCAAGAGTTCGATATTGAAATCCGGGACAAGAAGGGGAGTGAAAACGTGGTGGCTGATCACTTGAGCCGTATGGTGCATGAGGAGGATGCCGTGCCTATCCAAGAGACATTCCCAGATGAGCAGCTGCTGTCCATCAAGGTAAGTGAGCCATGGTATGCCGATGTAGTAAATTATTTGGTGTCTAAACACATTCCAAGAGAGCTAAACAAGCACCAAAGTGATAAACTTAAAAAGGATGCACGTTCTTATGTTTGGGATGACCCATATTTGTGGAAATATTGCCCTGATCAGGTTCTACGTAGGTGTGTGCATGATTCTGAGTTTAATTCAATTTTAACTTTTTGTCACACCTATGCATGTGGAGGTCACTTTGGTACTCAAAGAACAGCACATAAAGTTTTAGAATGTGGATTTTATTGGCCTACTATCTTTAGAGATGCTAGAACTTTTTGTATGACTTGTGATAGATGTCAAAGAACGGGCAATATAGGTCCTAAACAACAAATGCCGCAGCACCCCATATTTAGTGTTGAAATCTTTGATGTTTGGGGTATTGATTTCATGGGTCCTTTTCCTTCCTCACATGGTTTCCTTTATATTTTGCTTGCTGTGGATTATGTGTCGAAATGGGTGGAAGCAAAAGCCACCCGAACTAATGATTCTAAAGTGGTTGCAGATTTTGTTAGAACTAACATATTTGCTAGATTTGGAATGCCAAGAGTCCTAATCAGTGATGGGGGCTCCCATTTTTGCAATCGAACCATTGAGGCGCTGCTCAAGAAGTATAATGTCACGCATAAGGTTTCAACACCTTATCACCCTCAAACTAGTGGGCAAGCCGAGGTTTCAAATAGAGAAATCAAGCAGATTTTGGAGAAAACTGTAGGGCCAACTCGGAAGGATTGGAGTTTGCGTTTGAATGATGCATTGTGGGCATATCGCACTGCCTATAAAACCCCAATTGGAATGTCCCCATTTCGGCTAGTCTATGGGAAACCATGTCATCTTCCCGTCGAGTTAGAACATCGTGCACATTGGGCTGTCAAAACATTCAACATGGACATTGATGCCGCAGGTCTTCATAGAAAGCTTCAATTGAATGAGTTAGAAGAAATTAGGAATGAAGCTTATGAGAATGCACGGATCTACAAGGAGAAAACAAAGGCATTCCATGACAAGATGATTCGTAGCAAGCTGTTCTCTATAGGGCAGAAAGTGTTACTTTTCAATTCTCGCCTTCGTCTATTTCCAGGTAAGTTGCGTTCTAAGTGGATTGGTCCTTTTGTGGTTACTAATGTTTTTCCTCATGGTGCAGTCCAAATTCAAAGTTTAAAAACGCAACAAGAATTCAAAGTGAATGGACATCGATTGAAGCCATATTATGAGCACTTTGAAGAGCACATTACGGAGGATATATCCCTTAATGCCGTGGGTACCATGGGAACTTAAATGAAAGGTTCGTCCGGCTGGAAGACGTTAAAGCAAGCGCTTCTTGGGAGGCAACCCATGCAAATAAAGGCGACCTAGGAACTCTCCGGCTCCACAACCAGATTTGCGTTTCTAAACTCTCACTCTTTATTGCTTTTCCTTTGCCATCTTGTTATGTTAGTTAGTTGTGTTGATTGCTGTCTGCTTTCTGTGAGTATATGTTTGAAACATTGAGGACAATGTTTGGTTTAAGTGTGGGGGGGTAACAAAGTGTTTTTGCATGAAATTCGTGGGTTTTTATCACCTATCACTTTGAATGTTGTTTTCAGTGTTTTTAAGTGTTTTTAAGCTGTTTTGGTGTGTTTTAGTGTGTTTTGAAAAGAAAATCCGAAAATACCATAAAAATTTGAAAAATTGTTTTGAAAAACCCAAAAAGAGTTGTTTTTGTGTGTTTGTTTGTGTCTTAGGGTACCTTCCAACACAATGATGAGGATTTGGTTTTTAATTGCATAACTGTTAAAGAAAGTTACAAACATGGATGAAAGTTTGATATGCTCTTTGGTTTATGCTTGGTTGTAGTTAACATTCATGAATTCACATGTAATCACAAAAAGGATAAAATCAGTTTTTGTAACATGCTTGAAGAAAGTATATGTTTGAGCCTTTAACGTTCTTTGGAGAGTTAAAAATCTGTGCATTCTTTGTTTTCTAAAGTCGTTGCATGATCTCATTATTCTTTGCTTGGTTGCTACTTAGAAGGCGTTTCATCATTTAGTTCCAAATACTAGAACTCATACCCGTTTCATTCAAAGCATGAAATTGATTAGCATAACACATAATCAAGATGAAGTTGTTTAGTTTAAAACCAGAGCCAAAAAGCCTAACCCTTTGCATATGTATTGTAGGTTTAACCCTTTTGAGCCTTGTTTAGCCTATGTTCTTTGTTTACCCACATTATCCTTACCTAGCCTAGATTAGGACCATCCTTACCCTTGTTCTTAAGGCATAGTGAGCATGACCTAAGAATGAATTCCCTTTGTTCGTTATTTGGGCGGCAAAACAAGTGTGGGGGAAGGGATTTATGTGTCTGATTGTGTGCCAACAAAGTATCAAGAGGGCACGGGTAGAAGAAGAAAAAAAAAGAAAAAAGAAAGAGAAAAATTCGTGTGAAAAAGAAAGGAAAAGAAAAGTTGTGAAAAAGTATGAGAAGTGTTCAAAATAAGTGAGATATAAGCTCACAAGTGTTGATTGTTGAAGAAGGGGTCCAAAAGTTGAAATTGGCCCTAAGTATGTGTTTTCTTCCCCTTCGTGTTCAAAGTGTACGGCTGCATTCAAGAAAGGGAGTTCTAAGAGTCATATTCATTGCTTTGCTTGCTATTGCTTTAAGAACGTTTGTTTTCCTTACCTTTCTTTGTTAGCCAATACCCCTTAGCCCCGTTATAACCCTATACTTCAATCTTGAGTGTTGTGTGTTTCAATATGTGGAGTTTGGGATTGGTATGAGCATATGGTGTCCCTGGTTCTCGCGTCTAAGTAGTGGCATTCCATTCATGAGATCATATCTATACATGTATTCCAGAAATTACTTTTCTTGTTATACATATATGTGAGTATTAGTTTTCATATTTACATCAATCTTCTCACATATAACTAGTGTAGGGAGTGTAGTCAGAAAATCTGTGTGATTGAGTGCATATCTAGTAAGGAATTGAGGGATTCTCTAAGGCATGTTACTACATTCAAAATGTTGTTTTAATTGATTAAATGCGAGCTAATGTGTGGTAACTTTGATTAAGTATGTGCTCAAGGGTAGGGATAACTAAAATCTGTGGGAGTAATGATCTTTGGCATGTTATGTACCATTGAAGATCTCTGAGGTGAACGTTGGAAGGTTTAGGTTATGTTTTGTTTGTTTTGTTTTGCTTGAGGACTAGCAAAAGCTAAGTGTGGGGGAATTTGATAGGAGCATATTTATGCTACTTAGTTAGTGTGTTTCCTTGCATTTGCTTAGCTATTTGTTGCTTAGTATAGTGTTTAAAGTCATTTTCGTGTGTTTTTAGGTTCAAGAAGCAAAGTTGGCAAAAAGATGCATTTTGGAGCATTTTAGAGCAAATCTGGGCTTGGAATGGATAGCACAAGCAATGGGCATGAGGATGGACGAATTTGGAGTTTAAATGAGGTTGAGAATATGTTTCAAGGTTGGAGAAATAAATTCAAAACATTGAAGATAAGGAATCAGCTCAAAAGAAGGAGGATTATCCAAAACATTATCCAAACAACCTTATCTTACCTTATCCTATCCTAATCCTTTTCTAATTCAATTTCTGGTACAATGAGGGTTTTAATTTCAGTTTAGGAGACATAAAAACCTTATCTCCTCCATGCCGCACCTAGCCTTCTAGAATATCTGATTTCCTTGCCTTGCAAGGCTTTCTAGAAGCCTTATCCCACCTTATCCTATTGTGCCGCACCTTAGGCCCTTTCCCATTGGAAATCTGATTGTTTTGAGCCTATTTCTGAATGGATTTGGTTTTCTAGAAGTCCCAGTCTGATTCACTTAGGGTTTTTGGTGCCTATATATATACAAATCAATCCTTTGCCGTACACACCACCCATCCATACACGCACCCAGAAAACCCCTCTTGTGCCGCAGCTATTCAAGGAAGGAAGGAGAAGGTGCCACTCTAAGTCGTGACTATTGCTGGAGCGTTCTTAGGTGTTGTCTATCCTTGTTTTCAATGTTTCAATTTAGTTTTCTTTGTTTAATTGCTGTCATGAGGAACTAAACCCCTATTAGTTAGAGGGGGAATTTGAAGCCATGAATATATGTTTCTTATGATTTGATTCACTCCAGTTACGATTTCATAAAGTATGAATGTGGTTTACTTTTCTGTGCTTATTAAGAACTTGTTTATGTATGTGGGTTGGGGGTCGACACTTGATTTACATGCATAAATTTGATGCTAGGATATAAGGGAATTTCACCTAATCGTTATGAACTTATATTCACAAGTAGTAAAGGTTGCTAGTCACAATCATGTTAAGTAAACCCTAGGCAGGAGTAACATGCGTATTCCATAGTTATGAATGCCTTGTCAATGTTTATGATTTCCATGGAACTTAATGATCTTTGATATGTATCTCTAACATGCGTATTCCATAGTTAGGGAACTTGATAAGAATAATTTGGTTGTGATGCGTTATCCATTCAATTCAATGAACTTAGGGAAATCTGGGAATTAATTAGTTCAATACAATTAATTCGGAACATTGTCATTCATGGTTTATCGAAAGAGTAACTGGGAATCAAGTTGTATGCATATGTTTATGTGTGGATAAGGATCCCTCTAACTAGCCATTCACCCATCTAAGTCCCCAATTTCGTGCAGATTTCATTAAGTACTTTAAGTTTCTTGTTTTGTTTTCAAATTCGTTCAAAAACAAACCCCCCTTTACTTGTTGAGTCATATTAGTTAAAATCTGTTTTGATTTGTGTTTTTAAGTGTCTTGAGTCAAGTTAAAGTCTATTTTCGTCCAAAGTAGTGTTAGAGTTCAAAACTGCCCAGTTTGTGTTTTTAGGCAGTTTTGAGTGTTTTTGTGCTGTTTTGAGTCTTTTGAGTTGTTTTAGTGTTTTAGAATTTAGTCTTGCATTCTTTGAGTCTAGTTTAGTGTTTTAAACTTTGTTTTTACGTTTTTGAGTCTTATTTGTGTTGATTAGCATCCCTAGTTAATCCCCGGTTTAGAACGATCCCTACTTGCATCTTTACTACAATTGTCATCAATAGGGTTTAATTTGTGTGTCAAGTAATTCTCAATGGGAAAGGGCCTAAGGTGCGGCACAGTAGGATAAGGTGGGATAAGGCTTCTAAAAAGCCTTGCAAGGCAAGGAAATCAGATATTCTAGAAGGCTAGGTGCGGCATGGAGGAGATAAGGTTTTTATGTCTCCTAAACTGAAATTAAAACCCTCATTGTACCAGAAATTGAATTAGAAAAGGATTAGGATAGGATAAGGTTTGTTAAGATAAGATAAGGATTGGATAAGATAAGATAAGATAAGGTTGTTTGGATAATGTTTTGGATAATCCTCCTTCTTTTGAGCTGATTCCTTATCTTCAATGTTTTGAATTTATTTCTCCAACCTTGAAACATAATCCTAGCTTCATTTAAACTCCAAATTCGTCCATCCTCATGCCCATTGCTTGTGCTATCCACTCCATGCCCAGTTTTGCTCTAAAATGCTCCAAAATGCATCTTTTTGCCAACTTTGCTTCTTGGACCTAAAAACACACGAAAATGACTTTAAACACTATACTAAGCAACAAATAGCTAAGCAAATGCAAGGAAACACACTAACTAAGTAGCATAAATATGCTCCTATCAATGAATATATGTTTCTTATGATTTGATTTACTCCAGTTATGATTTCATAAATTGTGAATGTGGTTTGCTTAACTGTTTTATTAAGAACTTGTTCTTGTGTGTTGATTAAGGATGCATACTTAGTTTACATGCATGAATTTGATGCTAGAATATAAGGGAATTTCACCTAATCGTTATGAACTTATATTCACAAGTAGTAAAGGTTGCTAGTCACAATCATGTTAAGTAAACCCTAGGCTGGATTAACATGCGTCTTCCATAGTTATGAATGCCTTGTCAATGTTCATGATTTCCATTGAACTTAATGATCTTTGTTGAATGTCTCTATCATGCGTATTCCATAGTTAGGGAGTTTGAGAAAGAATAATTTGGTTGTGATGCGTTATCCATTCAATTCAATGAATCTAGGGAAATCTGGGAATTGATTAGTTCAATACAATTAATTCGGAACATTGTCATTCATGGTTTATCGAAAGAGTAACTGGGAATCAAGTTGTATGCATATGTTTATGTGTGGATAAGGATCCTTCTAACTAGCCATTCACCCATTCAAATCACCAATTTCGTGCCTTTTTAAGTTGTCTTTACAATTTTGTTTGTTTAAGTTTAAATTCGTTCAAAAACAAATCCCCCTTTATTTTGAAGTGTTAGAATAGTTAAAATCTGTTTTGATTTGTGTTTTTAAGTGTCTTGAGTCAAGTTAAAATCTATTTTCGTCCAAAGTAGTGTTTAGAGTTCAAAACTGCCCAGTTTGTGTTTTTAGGCAGTTTTGAGTGTTTTTGTGCTGTTTTGAGTCTTTTGGTTTGTTTCAGTGTTTTAGAGTATAGTTTTGCATTCTTTGAGTCTAATTTAGTGTTTTAACTTTGTTTTAAGTTTTTGAGTCAGTTTTCAAGTGATTTAGCAATCCCTCCTAATCCCCGGCCTAGAACGATCCCTACTTACATACTTTGCTACAATTGTCAAAAAGAGGGTTTAATTTGTGTGCTTATATATTTCGCATCATCTTGCTGTAATCATGAGAGGCTAAACTCGTTTTTAGCTAGAGGCTACTTTGAAACAATGATTTTGTGTGTGATATGACTTGATAAATTTCAGTTACAGATTCTTGAAGTATGAATGCAATTGGCTTAACTGTTTGAATTAGAACTTATTTCTGTTTGTTGGTTGAGGGTCGACACTTAATTGGCATGCATAAATTTGATGCTAGGATATAAGTGAGTTTCACATAATCGTTACAAACTTATGTTCACAAGTAGTAAAGGTTGCTGGAATAATCGTGTTAAGTTCAATTCTTGGTGTGAGTAACATGATGTCATAGTTATGAATGCCTCGTCAATGCTTATGATTCTCATTGAGCATAATGATCTCTGATTGTGTCTCTATTATGATGTCATGTAGGGAAATTGATGAGAATAATTTGGTTGTAGATGAGTTGTCCGTCCAATTCAATGAAATTAGGAGAATCTGAGGGTTAATTAGTGATTGACACGGTTAATCTGGGGCATTGTCATTCGTAATTCAATGAAAACGTAACTGTAAGTCAAGTTATATGCATATAAATCATGTGTGGATAAGGAAACCTCTAGCCAGTTCACCATCCATCCTAAAAACCCAATTTCGTCTAAATCTGCCTAGTTTAAAGTCTTTGTTTGTTTTAGTTTAGTTTCACTCTAAAACCAATCCCCCTTCACTTGTTTGAGTCAAATTAGTTAGAATTTGTCTTAGTTTGTGTCTTTGTGTGTTTTGAGTCAAATTTAATTCAATTTTCGTCCAAAGTTGTGTCTAGTGTCTAGAATCTGTCCAAATAGTGTTTTTAAGCAGTTTTGAGTATTTTGAACCTGTTTTGAGTCTTACTAGTCTATTTAGAGTCTTTTGAGTCTTGTTTTACTTATTTGAGTCAGTTTGTGTTAGATTAGCAAGCCCTCCTAATCCCCGGTACAGAACGATCCCTACTTGCGTTTATACTACAATTGATAACAAGAGGGTTTAATTTGTGTGCTTAACTTTAATCACATCACTCCTCCTCTTGCTGCCAGTATCCACCTTGTTGAAATTGTTAAGGTTCCTCCCACATATAATCTGAATAATCTCTCCAATCCGAATTGTAAGTGTTGGAAAACATGTTGTTGCTGATGCAATGTAAAACAAGCACACAAATTAAACCCTCTTGTTGTCAAATTGTAGTAAAGATGCAAGTAGGGATCGTTCTAGACCGGGGATTAGGAGGGCTTGCTAAAACCTCAAAAGACTCAAGGCAAGTTCACAAGACTCAAAATAAGCTAAAAACACTCAAAACTGCCTAAAAACACTAACTAGGCAGTTTCTGACACTAAACAAAATTTTGGACGAAAATAAGGTATTGGCTTGACTCAAAACACTTAAAAACAGAAACAAACAGATTTTCAACACTTTGAAACAAGAAAGTAAAAGGGGGTTTTGTTTTGGACGAATTTAAACTAACAAAACAGATTGTAAAACTAAACAGCTTTGAAAACGAATTTGGGGAATAAGATGGATGATGGGCTAGCTAGAGGCTCTTTCTCCACACATGACATGTATGCAAACGACTCGATTTCCAGTTACTCCTTCATTGATATATGAACGACAATGCCCCAAATTAACCGTGACATCACTAGTTAACCCTCAGATTTTCCTTGTATTATTGGATTGGATGACATCATTCGACAACCCAAAGCATTCTTCAAAAGTCCCCTACATGACATCATAATAGAGATACAATCAAAGATCATTACGTTCAATGAAAATCATAAGCATTGACAAAAGCACTTGCAACTATGACATCATGTCACTCATGCTAGGAATTGAACTTAACGCGATCGTGACTAGCAACCTTCACTATATATGAATATAAGTTTGTAACGATTATGTGAAACTCCCTTATACTCTAGTGATAGGAGCATATTTATGCGACTTAGTTAGCATGTTTTCTTGCATTTTCTTAGTTAGTTTCTACTTATTATAGTGTTTTAGGCTATTTTCGTGTGTTTGTAGGTTCTAAGTGTCAAAATGGCAAAAAGAAGCAATTTGGAGCATTCTAGAGCATTTTTGGGCCAAGATTGGGTAGTGCAAGCATGGAGGCAAGTTGATGGACGAGTTTGAAGACAAAAAGGCTTGAAATCAGCCCAAAAACACTCTTTCTAGAAGTCCTATCCCTTGTCCTACAAAAGTGGCGCCCCAAACCCTTCTAGAAACCCCAAAATCTGTCATAAAACACATTCTTTCTATAACCCTAAAAAAGTGCCGCACCTAAACCCTTCTAGAATCCTTTTTCCTTGCCTTGCAAGGCATTCCCTGCCCTTATCCTCTCAGCCGTGCATCCCTATCCTTTTCTCACTTGGATTCTGATTTAATTAGCCTATTTCCTTGTGGATTTGGGTTCTACAAATCCTTTTCAGAAATTAATTGGGCTAAACCCTTTATTCCTTAATTTCTGCTAAGTCCAAGTCCTAAACTGATTTCCCTAGGGTTTGCCATGCTATATATACATATTTCCAAGCCTTGCCGCACACCACCACTCATCCATACGAATTCTACACCATTCACCATCCATCCTTCACCATAACTCACCTACATCCATCCACCACCACAATTCACACCATATACACATAAATTCATCAAGTGCCGCAGCAAGGAAGGAAGGAGAAGAGGAGCTTTGTGCCGTGCCACCATCCAAGGGGGAGTTGTGCTTGCCATTGGAGTGTGGAGTGTTTCTGGGTTTTTTCTATCCTTAGTTTTAGTTCAATGTTTAATTTAGATTGCGTTTCAACTTTGTTAGACATGTGGAGCTAATCCCTAATTAGTTAGGGGGAAGTTTGAAGCCATGAACATGTTTGAGATATGAATTGATTTCTGCCAATTGGGATTTGATAAGTTATGATTGCAATTCAATTATCTGTTTTATTCATAACTGATCTGTGTATGTTTATTAAGATGCATACTTGGTTTTCATGCATCAATCAGATGCTAGAATATAAATGAGTTTCACCTAATCGTTACAAGTTTATATTCCTGAGTAGTGAAGGTTGATTGTCACAATCGCGTTAATTGAATTCTTGGCAAATGTATCATTGATAGGGGCATATTTATGCACCTTAGTTAGCTTGTTCTTGTGCATTTATGTTGTTTTTCCTTAGTTAAAGTAGTCTTTTAAGCTAGTTTGATGTATTTTCAGGTTCTAAGGGCAAGTATGCAAAAAGAAGCAATTTGGAGCATTTTAGAGCATTTTTGGGCCAAGATGGGGTAGTGCAAGCATGGAGGCAAGTTGATGGACGAAATTGAAGATATGAAGGCTTGAAATCAGCTAAGAAGATGGAAGAAAGAAGTCAAAGATAATGAAGATAAGGAATCAGCTCAAAAGAAGGAGAATTATCCAAAACATTATCTAAAACAACCTTATCTTATCTTATCTTATCCAATCCTTATCCAATCTTATCCTAATCTTATCCTAACCTGTTTTCTTCAGTTTAGGGGACTTAAAACCTGATTTCTAGAAGTCTTATCCCTTGTCCTATAAAAGTGGCGCCCTAAATCCCTCTAGAAGCCCCAAAATCTGCCATAAAACACATTCTTTCTGGAAGCCTAAAAATCTGGCGCCTCCCTCCTTTCTAGAAGGTCTTTTCCTTGCCTTGCAAGGCTCCCTGCCTTATCCCTTAGTGCCGTGCCTTCTCACTCCCATTCCCTCTTGGATTCTGACTTATTAAGCCTTTTCCTTGTGGATTTGGGTTCTACAAATCCTTTTCAGAAATCAATTGGGCCAAAATCCTTTTTTCTAATGGATTCACAATTTCTGCCGCACCTAGGGCCCTAATTCCTTGTGCAATGCTGAGTCTAAGCCCTAATCTGATTACCCTAGGGTTTGTGGTGCCTATATATATTAGTTTAAAGGGTTGCCGCAGGTTACACACCCTCCATATACATCATTCACGCCAGAAACTCTTCACCACTCTCTGCCGCACCATACATCCAACCTAGCCATTAACCCAGCCTTCTACACCATTCATAACCCCCTAAATCTGTCCCAAGACCTTGTGCCGCAGCAAAGAGGAGGAGAAGGAGCCCTGGGACGTGCATGCCATTCAAGTTTGAATTGCTGGAAGTTTTAGGTGTTTCCTTTCCTTTGATTTCAATGTTTAAATTCAATACTCTTTGTTCTGTGAGTATGAGGAACTAAACCCCTTTGCTAGGGGGTGATTCGAAACCATGTTTATGCTTGCTATATGATTTGATTACCTCTAGTTGTGATTCATAAATTGTGAATTCAATTTACTTATCTGTTCATATTAAAACTGATTTGTGTGTGTTGATTGAGGTGGCCAACTTAGTTTGCATGCATAAATCTAATGCTAGGATATAAGGAAGTTTCACCTAATCGTTACAACTTTATATTCACAAGTAGTAAAGGTTGATGATCTCAATTGTGTTAAGTAAATTCTTGGCATAAGTATCATGCGCTTTCATAGTTACAAGTGCCTCGTCAATACTTATGATTTCCATTGAATGTAATGATCTTTGATTGTATCTCTAGTATGCGCTTTCATATAGAGAACTCTTGAAGAATAAATTGATTGTGATGCGCAGTTTCCATCCAATTCATTGACATAAGGGAAATCTGAGAGTTAATTTAAGCGGACCTAATTAACTTGGAGTGTTGAGAATTCGTGGTTTATTGAATTGCAATTAGAAATCATTTTGTATGCAAGTATGACATGTGTGGAGAAGAACCCCTAGCTAGCCTTCCATCCATTCACTTTAACCAATTTCGTTTTAAAATCTGTTTTGTTTTACAAAGTTTATGTTTTGTTTTCAAATTCGTCAAAACCAATTCCCCCTTTACTTTGTTGAGTCATATTAGTTAGAAACTGTTTTAGTTTGTGTTTTTGAGTGTTTTGAGTCAAGTTAGAACTTATTTTCGTCCAAAATTGTGTTTAGAGTCCAAAACAGCCAGTTTGTGTTTTTAAGGCAGTTTTGAGTGTTTGTTTGCTGTTTTGAGTCTTTTGGTTTGTCTTAGTGTTTTAAAGTATAGTTTTGCATTCTTTGAGTCTAATTTAGTGTTTTAACTTTGTTTTAAGTTTTTGAGTCAGTTTTCAAGTGATTTAGCAATCCCTCCTAATCCCCGGCCTAGAACGATCCCTACTTACATACTTTGCTACAATTGATAAAAAGAGGGTTTAATTTGTGTGCTTATATATTCCGCATCAATCATGCATTCATAGTTACAATTGCCTCGTCAACACTTATGATTTTCATGAAACGTAATGATCTCTGGTTGTATCTCTATTATGCATTCATGTAGGGGATTTTTAGAGAATGATTTGGGTTGTCGCATGCATTCATCCAATTCAATGAGTTAAGGAAAATCTGAGGGTTAATTTGTGCATCACGGTTAATCTGGGGTGTTGAGCATCATAGTTTATTGAAAAGCAATTGGAAATCGATTCATGTATAAGTGTATCATGTGCGGAGAACGGACTTCTAACTAATCCGTCCATCATCTTATTTCCCAAATTCGTTTTACAATTTGTTTAGTTTTACAATTTGTTTGTTTGTTTCAATTTCGTCAAAACCAAAACCCCCATTTACTTTCTTGTTTCAAAGTGTCTAAAATCTGTTTTGTTTGTGTTTTAGAGTGTTTTGAGTCAAGTCAAAACCTTATTTTCGTCCAAAGTAGTGTTTAGAGTCTAAAACTGCCCAGATTGTGTTTTTGGGCAGTTTTGAGTGTTTTTAGCTTGTTTTGAGTCTTTTGAGTTTGTTTTGAGTCCCTGGAGTCTTTCCAAACGTTTTTAACTTTGTTTTTGTGTTTTAAAGTCAGTTTAAAGGTTTTAGCAAGCCCTCCGAATCCCCGGTTTAGAACGATCCCTACTTGCACTTATACTACAATTTGACAACAAGAGGGTTTAATTTGAGTGCTTAACTTTTATCACATCAAATTTTGGCGCCGTTGCCGGGGATTAGCAAATTGCTAATCCCCCGTTGTTTCTGTTCGTAAATTCTTTAGTTTCTGATTTCGTTTTGTTTTCGTAGTTTTAGGTACTAGTTCTAGCTCTGAATCTGAATTTCAAGAACAAGAAGAGGAAGAACAAGCCATGGCTGTGGATAATCATACAATCAAAGAGCTTTCAGCCTCAGGACTTGACAATGCCGTGCCTCTATGCATCCAATACCCTGCGGCAAGTCAAGGAAAGACCGATGAGTTTGAATTGAAGTCAAGCTTGTTGCATCACATTCCTAAGTACCATGGGCTGTCCACGGAAGATCCAAACAAGCATTTGAAGGAATTTGAGATGGTGTGCTCAAGCATGACACCAATCAATGTAGATGGGAATATTCTGAAGATGAAAGCCTTTCCATTCTCTCTATTTGAAAAGGCTAAGGATTGGTTATTCGAATTGGCACCTGGAACGGTCACTTCTTGGGAAAGCATGAAAAGAGCGTTTTTAGAGAAATTCTTCCCAACTTCGAGAGTTATTCTTTTGAGGAAGAGAATTAGTGGCATTGAACAAAGCCAAGGAGAATCTTTTCCAGCATACTATGAGCGTTTTAAGGCCCTAGTTGCATCCTGCCCACAACACCAAATGAAGGAAGAGCTTTTAATTCAATATTTCTACGAAGGACTTCTTCCAATTGAGAGACAAATGCTTGATGCTTCGGCGGCAGGTGCCTTGGTTGACAAAACCCCGGTCGCTGCCAAGATCTTAATTGCAAACCGAGCCTTGAATGCACAACAATACGAAGGTGTTGGACAAAGGGACCCCCCACGGCAACAACAAGTGAATGAGGTAAGTGCAATTTCAGAATTGCAATCTCAAATGGCTAATCTCACTCTTCTTTTGTCACAGGTTGTGGATGGAACCAAAGTGCAAGGTCCGGCCATATGTGGAGTGTGCTCTATGCAGGGGCATCTCAATGATCAATGCCCTCAATTGATAGAGAATGGAGGATGGGAAAGTGCCAATGTCGTGGGCTATCAAGGCCAAAATCAGCCACAGAATGATCCATACTACAATACTTACAATCCGGGCTGGAGAGATCACCCAAACTTCAAGTGGAGGGAGCCTCAACAACCTCAACAACAAGGTGGATTTAGACAGCAAACTCCGGGTTCTATCAAAGGCCATTCGAACCAATGCAACTTCAACCACAATCTGCTCAACCAAACTCAGGTTCGCTATTTGATAATGATCAAGCTATTCAACTACTAACTTCTGTAGCGCAGGGATTACAAAATCAAAATAATCGAATAGCGAATCAAGATAATGAGATGAGCGACATGAAGAAGCAAATAGGGCAGATTTCAGAGTTCCTTGGGCAGTTTCGAGAAGAAGGTAAACTTCCTAGTTCAACCATTGTGAATCCAAAGGGAGGATTTGAAACCGCTAAAGCCATCATGTTGAGAAGTGGAGAAGTTGGAACTGACCCACAACCATCCAAATCAAACCAAAAAGAAGACGAAAAGTTGCTGATTGAAGAGGAGGAGCAAGACAAGCCCACGGCAAGGAAGGAACCATCCTTGCTACAGCCCCCTAAGCCTTCCACACTGTCCAATTCAGGTAAGGGTGGTTCAAATTTGACTCATTCTAACCTAATTCCACCAAATTTGCCTTTCCCTAGCAGGTTTATGCAAGCTAGGAACGAAGATAATGAACAAGACATTCTAGAGACCTTTAGGAAGGTGCATGTCAATATCCTGCTCCTTGATGCTATAAAGCAAATCCTGAAGTACGCTAAGTTTTTAAAGAAGCTATGTACAACAAGGAAACGGATTCGGGAGAAAGAGGTGGTACATGTAAGTGAGAATGTCTCTGCAATGTTGCAAAGAAAGCTGCCATCTAAATGCAAAGATTGATGCGAAATATATAAGCACACAAATTTAACCCTCTTGTTGACAATTGTAGTATAGATGCAAGTAGGGATCGTTCTGGACCGGGGATTAGGAGGGCTTGCTAAAACCTCAAAACTGACTCAAAATCATTAAAACAAAGTTTAAAACACTAAACTAGACTCAAAGAATGCAAAACTAGACTCTAAAACACTAAAACAACTCAAAAGACTCAAAACAGCACAAAAACACTCAAAACTGCCTAAAAACACAAACTGGGCAGTTTTGAACTTTAAACACTACTTTGGACGAAAATAGATTTTAACTTGACTCAAGACACTTAAAAACACAACTCAAAACAGATTTTAACTAATCTAACACTTCAAAATAAAGGGGGATTTGATTCTGACGAATTTGAAAACAAAATAAACAGATTGTAAACTAAAACAGATTTTGGACAAATTTGGATAAAATATGGATGATGGGCTAGCTAGAGGATTCTTCTCCACACATGACACACTTGCACATAAACCAATTTTCAGTTGTTCTTTCGATAAATCATGAAACTCAACACCCCAGGTTAATTAGGTCCGCTTAAATTAACCTTCAAGTTCTCCTTAAGTTATTGAATTGGATGGGAAAGCGCATACAACAATTCAAAGCATTCTTCAAAAGTCCTTTACGTGAACAGCACAATAACGATACAATCAAAGATCATTAAGCATCATGAAAACTATAAGTATTGACGAGGCATTCGTTACTATGATGAGCATGAAACTCCTGCCAAGAATTCATTTAACGCGATCGTTTATAAGCGACCTCCACTACTTGTGAATATAAGTTTGTAACTATTAGGTGAAACTCCCTTATATTCTAGCATCAAACTCATGCATGCAAACTAAGTGTCGACCCTCAATCAACATACAAGAATAAGTTATCCAACAAGCAGTTAAACAAATTGAATTCACAACTTATGAAATCACAACTGAAGGTAATCAATTTATATTGCAAGTATATTCATGGCTTTGAATCTTCCCCTAGCCAAAAGGGCTTAGTTCCTCATGTTCACAGCAAA
Organism: Heteromeles arbutifolia; assembly: GCA_024362995.1. NCBI lineage: Eukaryota > Viridiplantae > Streptophyta > Magnoliopsida > Rosales > Rosaceae > Heteromeles > Heteromeles arbutifolia. The sequence continues at coordinate 13,486,965 of JANCRC010000015.1, forward strand.
ACAAAGAGAAATTAAATTTAACATTGAAAACAAAGATAGATTACACCTAGAAACGTTCCAGCAATCCAACGTCTTGAATGGCTAAGCACGGCTTCAAGTTAATCCTCTCCTTCTTCCTTTGTAAAGCTGCGGCACAAAGGGTTAAGGTGTGTAGAATGGGTGGTGATGGGTGGTAGAGGATGGATAGGTAGATAGGTGGATGGAATGGATGCAGAGAATCTGTCCAGAGAGCGAGAGAGATTTAAATGGTGCGGATGGCTTTATTTATAGGGCTAGGGTTGAAAGGCAATCAGAAAATAATAGGAAAGGTTCAATACTTAGCTATTATGGTTTATCGAAAGAATAACTGGAAATCAATTCGTATGCATATGTTCATGTGTGGAGAAGAACCCTCTAACTAGTTTTCACCCCTGAATTCACCTTTATCTCTTTCAATTTACTTTGTTTGCTTAAATCTGCTTAGTTTTGCTTAATTCGTCCAAAAACCCCCTTAGTTCAAATCTGTCCCCTTTTAGTGTTTTGAGTCTAACTAGTCCAAAAGTCATCCAATTCACCCCTTAGAACCTGTTTTGAGTCTGTTTAAGTTAGTTTGGTTGTTTTGAGTCTATTTAGCCTGTTTTGAGTCTCTAGTGTCTAGAATCTGCCTAGTTGAATTTTATTTGTTGTTTTAAGTTTGTTTTGTGTTATTTGAGTCAAGTTAGGTTGTCTAGAGTTAAAATTCGTTCAGATTGATCATAGTACCTGTTTTCATTGTCTAGAGTCCAGTTTTAGTGTTTTAGAGTTTAATTTGTATAGATTAGCATCCCTTCTAATCCCCGGCCTTAAACGATCCCTACTTTCATATACTACGTCGATAGGGTTTTAATTTGAGTGTCAAGTAATTCTCACATCACCCTTGTGCGGCAAGGTTGTGGAAAGAAAGGGAAAGGCACTTATGTGGCAGATTTTGGAAGAAAAGGGAAAGGAGATATGTGGCAAGGTTAGGGAAAGGTTCTAGGACTTCTAGAGACATGTAATGAGGCAACCTAACATGTTTTGGAACCCTTTTATGGCTGGAACATAGGTGATGAAGGATTAGGAAACTTCTAAGCCAAGAATAGAAACTTCCAACTTTAGAAACTTTGGCTTCCAATTTTGAACTCTTCATTCTTCATTCAATCCTAAGCTCATTTGATCTTCAATTTCGTCCATCCACTTAGCTCCAAGCATGTGCAATCCATCCCAAGCCTAAAACTGCTCCAAAAGGCACCAAAATGCACTTTCTTGCTCCTTTAGCCCTTAGAACCTGAAAACACACGAAAATGGCTTAAAAGACTAAAATAACTAAGAACTAACAACCTAAATGCAAGGAAACAAGCTAACTAAGTGATGTAAATATGCTCCTATCAAAGATCCAGGTAGTTTCACAATCCCTTGTGTAATTGGTGATACAAGGTTTGACCACGCTATGCTAGATTTAGGTGCATCAATAAATGTCATGCCATATTCTGTTTATGCATCCATGAATCTAGGGGAGCTTAAAAATGATGGTGTTATTATTCAATTAGCCGATCGATCTAATGCATATCCGAAAGGAGTTTTGGAAGATGTTTTGGTGCAGGTAGACCACTTGATTTTTCCTGCAGATTTCTATGTGCTTGATATGGAGGACTCAGCCCACTCTCCACCATCGCCACTCTTACTTGGACGACCTTTCCTGAAAAATGCTCAGACCAAGATTGACTTGGCCAAGGGAGCAGTAACTATGGCGTTTGGTGGTGATATGATTAATTTTAATATTTCTGAATCTGTTGAGAATACTAATGACGTTCGTTCTTGTTTTGTCATTGATGTAATAAAAAATAAAGGGCAGGAACATTCAGCACCAATCAAGAAGGATGCATTTCAAACCACTAACGAAGAGGGAATTGGAGTGAAGCACAAGGATTGCTGGGCCACAATGCTTAAACCCCCAAATCTGGCCGAGAGCACCCCAATGCATTTGTTGATAGTGCTGCCACTTCATTGCAGTACATTGGTAAGCCACCTATTCCAATTTCGATACCAATTTCAACTAATAGGTTGTTACCCTGTATGGTGCAGGTCCCCAATCGAATCCAAGCTGGTGGGAATGATTACATTCACTTTAGAATGCTCAACACCCCAATCGGGAAGGATTACTATCCCCTTCCATTCATAAAGCCCATGTATGAGTATTTTGAGGAGCATGTCGTGGAGAATGTACCCCTCCATGCCGTTGGCCCTATTCAAGCTTAATAGGAGGTATCGTCTGGCGGGAAGACGTTAAAGCAAGCACTTCTTGGGAGGCAACCCATGTGTTCAAACGAGGACAAGATGGAATTCAAGCTCCAAACACCAGATTTGCGTTCTTTAACCCTTCTCTTTACTGCTTTTACTTTGCCATAGTTGTGTTGTTTGCTTGCTTATGTGTGAGTCTATGTCTAAAACATTGAGGACAATGTTTGGTTTAAGTGTGGGGGGGGTAAACAAAGAGTGTTTTTCATGAAAATTCGTAGGATTTTGTCACCCATCACTTCTAAAGTTGTTTCTCACTGTTTTTAAGAGTTTTTAGTGTGTTTTGAAGTGTTTTTATGTGTCTTGAGCAGAAAATCCGAAAAAGAAAGAAAAAATTGAAAAAAGTTTGAAAAATACAAAAAGAGTCGTTTTTGTGTGTTTGTTTGTGTCTTAGGGTACCTTCCAACACAATGATGAGGATTTGGTTTTTAATTGCATGACTATTAAAGAAAGTTACAAGCATGGATAGAAGTTTGATATGCTCTTTGGTTTATGCTTAATTGTAGTTGTTGTTTACGTATTCACATGTAATCACAAAGAAAAAAAAATCAGTTTTTGTAACATGCTTGAAGGAAGAAACTCAAACTAACGCTACAACCCTGAGAGACTTGAGCTTAAACGTTCTTTGGAGAGTTAAAAATCTGTGCATTTATTGTTTTCTAAAGTCGTTGCATGATCTCATAATTCTTTGCTTGGTTGCTACTTAGAATGCGTTTCATCATTTAGTTCCAAATACTAGAACTCATGTCCGTTTCATTCAAAGCAAGATATTGAAGTGCATAACACATGATCAAGATGAAGTTGTGTAGTGAGCCAGTGCCAAAAAGCCTTATCCCTGTGCATTAAGTTTTGTAGGATTAACCCCCGTTGAGCTTTGTTTAGCCATTTTCTTTATTTACCCACATGTTCCCTACCTAGCCTAGATTAGGACCATCCTTACCCTTGTTCTTAAGGCGTAGTGAAGCATGACCTAGAGTGAATTCCCTTTGGTCATTATTAGGCAGCAAACAAGTGCGGGGGAAGGGAAGTTGTACGTTTATGTGTGCCAAAGTATCAAAAGAGGCACGGGTAAAAAATAAAAAAATAAATAAAAAAGAGAAAAAAAAAAGAAGAAAATTTGTGAGAAAAAGAAAAGAAAAAGAAAAGTTTGTGAAAAATGTATGAAAAGTGTTCAAAATAAGTGAGAATAACCTCACAAGTGTTGGTTGTTGAAGAAAGGGTCCAAAAAGTTGAATTCGGCCCTAAGTATGTGTGATCTTCCCTTTATGTATTAAAGTTTTTAGCTACGTTTTCAAAGGGAGTTCTAAGTGTCATATTCATTACTTTGCTCGCTATTGCTTGAAGAATGTTTGCTTCCCTTACCTTTCTTTGTTAGCCAATACCCTTAGCCTCGTTACAACCCTATACTTCTATCTTGAGTGTTGTGTGTTTCAATATGTGGAGTTTGGGATTGGTATGAGCATATGGTGTCCCTGGTTCTCGCATCTAAGTAGTAGCATTCCATTCATGAGATCATATCTATACATGCTTAATGACTCCAGAAATTGCTTTCCATGTTATAAACATATGTGAGTGTTCGTTTTCATGTTTACGTCAATCTTCTCACATATACCTAGTGTAGGGAGTGTAGTTAGAAAATCTGAGTGAAAATAAGAGTGTACCTAGTGAGGAATTGAGTGAATTCTCTAAGGCATGTTACTACATTCAAAACATTGTTTTAATTGGTTGAATGTGACCTAATGAATGGTGACTATGATTAAGTATGTACTAAAGGGTGGGGATGACTAAAATCTATGGTTATGATGATCTTGAATATGTCATGTGTGTTGGAAATCCCTGAGTTGAATGTTGGAAGGTCTAGTATGTTTGGTGTTTGTTTTGTTTCGTTTCGTTTTGCTTGAGGACTAGCAAAAGCTAAGTGTGGGGGAATTTGATAGGAGCATATTTATGCGACTTAATTAGCATGTTTTCTTGCATTTTCTTAGTTAGTTTCTACTTATTATAGTGTTTTAAGCTATTTTCGTGTGTTTGTAGGTTCTAAGTATCAAAATGGCAAAAGGAAGCAATTTGGAGCATTCTAGAGCATTTTTGGGCCAAGATTGGGTAGTGCAAGCATGGAGGCAAGTTGATGGACGAGTTTGAAGACAAAAAGGCTTGAAATCAGCCCAAAAACACTCTTTCTAGAAGTCCTATCCCTTGTCCTACAAAAGTGGCGCCCCAAACCCTTCTAGAAACCCCAAAATCTGTCATAAAACACATTCTTTCTAGAACCCTAAAAAAGTGCCACACCTAAACCCTTCTAGAATCCTTTTTCCTTGCCTTGCAGGGCATTCCCTGCCCTTATCCTCTCAGCCGTGCATCCCTATCCTTTTCTCACTTGGATTCTGATTTAATTAGCCTATTTCCTTGTGGATTTGGGTTCTACAAATCCTTTTCAGAAATTAATTGGGCTAAACCCTTTATTCCTTAATTTCTGCTAAGTCCAAGTCCTAAACTGATTTCCCTAGGGTTTGCTATGCTATATATACATATTTCCAAGCCTTGCCGCACACCACCACTCATCCATACGAATTCTACACACCATTCACCATCCATCCTTCAGCATAACTCACCTACATCCATCCACCACCACAATTCACACCATATACACGGAAATTCATCAAGTGCCGCAGCAAGGAAGGAAGGAGAAGAGGAGCTTTGTGCCATGCCACCATCCAAGGGGGAGCTGTGCTTGCCATTGGAGTGTGGAGCGTTTCTGGGTTTTTTCTATCCTTAGTTTTAGTTCAATGTTTAATTTAGATTGCGTTTCAACTTTGTTAGACATGTGGAACTAATCCCTAATTAGTTAGGGGGAAGTTTGAAGCCATGAACATGTTTGAGATATGAATTGATTTCTGCCAATTGGGATTTGATAAGTTATGATTGCAATTCAATTATCTGTTTTATTCATAACTGATCTGTGTATGTTTATTAAGGATGCATACTTGGTTTTCATGCATCAATCAGATGCTAGAATATAAATGAGTTTCACCTAATCGTTACAAGTTTATATTCCTGAGTAGTGAAGGTTGATTGTCACAATCGCGTTAATTGAATTCTTGGCAAACGTATCATGCATTCATAGTTACAATTGCTTCGTCAACACTTATGATTTTCATGAAACGTAATGATCTCTGGTTGTATCTCTATTATGCATTCATGTAGGGGACTTTTAGAGAATGATTTGGGTTGTCGCATGCATTCATCCAATTCAATGAGTTAAGGAAAATCTGAGGGTTAATTTGTGCATCACGGTTAATCTGGGGTGTTGAGCATCATAGTTTGTTGAAAAGCAATTGGAAATCGATTCATGTACAAGTGTGTCATGTGTCGAGAACGGACTTCTAACTAATCCGTCCATCATCTTATTTCCTAAATTCGTTTTACAATCTGTTTAGTTTTACAATTTGTTTGTTTGTTTCAATTTCGTCAAAACCAAAACCCCCATTTACTTTCTTGTTTCAAAGTGTCTAAAATCTGTTTTGTTTGTGTTTTAGAGTGTTTTGAGTCAAGTCAAAACCTTATTTTCGTCCAAAGTAGTGTTTAGAGTCTAAAACTGCCCAGATTGTGTTTTTAGGTAGTTTTGAGTGTTTTTAGCTTGTTTTGAGTCTTTTGAGTTTGTTTTGAGTCCGTGGAGTCTTTCCAAACGTTTTTAACTTTGTTTTTGTGTTTTAAAGTCAGTTTAGAGGTTTTAGCAAGCCCTCCTAATCCCCGGTTTAGAACGATCCCTACTTGCACTTATTCTACAATTTGACAACAAGAGGGTTTAATTTGAGTGCTTAACTTTTATCACATCATCTAGCATCATCTTATGCATGCCAATTAAGTGTCAACCCTCAATCAACAAACACAAATAAGTTCATAATCAAATTGCCCACATAATCATGGGTTTGAAATCACCCCTAGCCAAGAGGGGTTTAGCCACTCATGTTCACAGCAAAACAAAGAGAAATTAAATTAAACATTGAAAACAAAGATAGATTACACCTAGAAACGTTCCAGCAATCCAACGTCTTGAATGGCTAGGCACGACTTCAAGTTAATCCTTTCCTTCTTCCTTTGTAGAGCTGCGGCACAAGGGGTTAAGGTGTGTAGAATGGGTGGTGATGGGTGGTAGAGGATGGATAGGTTGATAGGTGGATGGATGATAGGAGCATATTTATGCGACTTAGTTAGCATGTTTTGTTGCATTTATTTAGTTAGTTATTGCTTATTTATGTGTTTTAATCTATTTTCGTGTGTTTGTAGGTTCAAATGACAAAGTTGGCAAGAAAGTGCAATTTGGAGCATTTTAGAGCACTTTTGGGCCAAGAATGGATGTCACAAGTATGGAACAAGATGGATGGACGAATTTGAAGTTCAAGAGAGGCTAGGAATGTGCAAAAGAGTTGGAGAAATAAATTCAAGTCAATGAAGATAAGAAATCAGCTACAAAGAAGGAGAATTACCCAAAACCTTATCCAATCTTATCTTATCCTTGATAGGAGCATATTTATGCGACTTAATTGGCTTGTTCTTGTGCATTTATGTTGTGTTTCCTTAGTTATTTTAGTGTTTAAAGTCATTTTCGTGTGTTTTCAGATTCTAAGGACAAAGTATGCAAGAAGATGCATTTTGGAGCCTTTTGGAGCAAAATTGGGCTTGGAATGGATATCACATGCTTGGAGCAAATGGAATGGACGAAATTGAAGACTTGAAGATGTTAGGATTCCTAATTGAAGAAGGATTCCTAATTGAAGATGGATTCCTAGAAGAATAAGGATTCCTAATCAACGAAGGATTCCTACTCACATGAGGATTCCTACTCAAACTAGGATTCCTACTCAAACAAGAATTCCTACTTGAAGTAGGAAAGTTAAGCCAAGGTTTCCTATTTTGGTTTGACCTTTCCTAATCCTAAATGTTCCTAAATGTCAGCAACTTTGAAGGCTTCCTATGCATTCTAGGACACAAATTGAAGGACCTAGACTACCTAAGGACCCTTGCAGCACCCTTTGGACCTTCCCTCTTCCTTGCCGTGCAAGGGGGAGTTCTTTCTTTCCTGTTTCCTTGCATTAAAACACATTCCTTTTTAATTTAGATCCTTGCCGCAAATCCCTTGCACTTTCCCTTAGTTTTCTGATTTTGTTTCCTTTTTTTAGAGCTTTTGACTAAATTTCTGTTTACCTAAATAACCTAGGGTTTTAATTCCTGAAACCTTTAAAATAAACTTCCTTGTTGCAGCAAAAAAAAAAGATCATTCATTCACCCAGTCTCGCCAGAAATCATCCACCACTCTCTGCCGCACCCGTCCTTCACCATTCTCCCTAGTTTCTGACCTAAAACAACCCTTGCCGCACCATACATCCATCCTAACCATAATCCCATCCTTCTACACCATCCATAATCCCCAAAACCTACCACAAAACCTTGTGCCGCAATCAAGGAAAGGAAGGGAAGTTCTTGAACGTGCTTGCTGTTCAGTTTGGATCGCTGGAGCGTTTAGGTGTTTTTTTTCTTTTGTTTTCAATGTATAAACTTGTTATTCTTTGTTCTGCGATTATGAGGAACTAAATCCCTTTTGGCTAGGGGAAGATTCAAAGCCATGAACATACTTGCAATATGAATTGATTACCTTCAGTTGTGATTTCATAAGTTGTGAATTCAATTTGTTTAACTGCTTGATTGATAACTTATTTGTGTATGTTTATTAAGAGTGCACACTTAATTTGCATGCATGAATATGATGCTAGAGTATAAGGGAGTTTCACCTAATAGTTACAAACTTATATTCACAAGTAGTGAAGGTTGCTTATAAACGATCGCGTTAAATGAATTCTTGGCAGGAGTTTCATGCTCATCATAGTAACGAATTCCTCGTCAATACTTATAGTTCTCATGATGCTTAATGATCTGTGATTGTATCTTTATTGTGTTGTTCACGTAAAGGACTTTTGAAGAATGATTTGAATTGTTGTATGCGCTTTCCCATCCAATTCAATAACTTAAGGAGAACTTGAAGGTTAATTTAAGCGGACCTAATTAACCTGGGGTGTTGAGTTTCATGATTTATCGAAAGAACAACTGAAAATTGGTTTATTTGCAAGTGTGTCATGTGTGGAGAAGAATCCTCTAGCTAGCCCATCATTCATATTTTATCCAATTTCGTCCAAAATCTGTTTTAGTTTACAATCTGTTTGTTTTGTTTTCAAATTCGTCAGAATCAAATCCCCCTTTATTTTGAAGTGTAAGATTAGTTAAAATCTGTTTTGATTTGTGTTTTGAAGTGTCTTGAGTCAAGTTAATATCTATTTTCGTCCAAAGTAGTGTTTAAAGTTCAAAACTGCCCAGTTTGTGTTTTTAGGCAGTTTTGAGTGTTTTTGTGCTGTTTTGAGTCTTTTAAGTTGTTTTAGTGTTTTAGAGTTTAGTTTTGCATTCTTTGAGTCTAGTTTAGTGTTTTAAACTTTGTTTTTACGTTTTTGAGTCAGTTTCAAGTGTTTTAGCAATCCCTCCTAATCCCCGGTCTAGAACGATCCCTACTTATACATATACTACAAATGTCAAAAAGAGGGTTTAATTTGTGTGCTTATATATTTCGCATCAATCCTACCTTAATTCCAGCTACAAGGGGGACTCCTTTTCATATTAGGATGCCTAAAAGCTGTTTTTAGGAGGCCTTTTTGTTCTAGAAACATGCCACAACACTCCTTTCTAGAAGCTTTAAAAATCTGGCGCCCCAACCTTTCTAGGTTGCCTTTTCCTTGTTGGTTTGGAGTCCTAAATCTTTTTCCTTGACAACCTAGGCCAAGTAATCCCTAGGCCTATAAATACACTCTTTTGCTGCACCATTCAGAACACTGATGCGAAATATATAAGCACACAAATTTAACCCTCTTGTTGACAATTGTAGTATAGATGCAAGTAGGGATCGTTCTGGACCGGGGATTAGGAGGGCTTGCTAAAACCTCAAAACTGACTCAAAATCATTAAAACAAAGTTTAAAACACTAAACTAGACTCAAAGAATGCAAAACTAGACTCTAAAACACTAAAACAACTCAAAAGACTCAAAACAGCACAAAAACACTCAAAACTGCCTAAAAACACAAACTGGGCAGTTTTGAACTTTAAACACTACTTTGGACGAAAATAGATTTTAACTTGACTCAAGACACTTAAAAACACAAATCAAAACAAATTTTAACTAATCTAACACTTCAAAACAAAGGGGGATTTGATTCTGACGAATTTGAAAACAAAATAAACAGATTGTAAACTGAAACAGATTTTGGACAAATTTGGTAAAACTTATGGATGATGGGCTAGCTAGAGGGTTCTTCTCCACACATGACACACTTGCACATAAACCAATTTTCAGTTGTTCTTTCGATAAATCATGAAACTCAACACCCCAGGTTAATTAGGTCCGCTTAAATTAACCTTCAAGTTCTCCTTAAGTTATTGAATTGGACGGGAAAGCGCATACAACAACTCAAAACATTCTCTAAAAGTCCCCTACGTGAGCAGCACAATAAAGATACAATCAGAGATCATTAAGCCTTGTGAAAACTATAAGCATTGACGAGGCATTCGTTACTATGATGAGCATGAAACTCCTGCCAAGAATAAGCATTCGTTAATTTGTAACTATTAGGTGAAACTCCCTTATATTCTAGCATCAAACTCATGGATGCAAACTAAGTGTCGACCCTCAATCAACATACAAGAATAAGTTATCCATCAAGCAGTTAAACAAATTGAATTCACAACTTATGAAATCACAACTGAAGGTAATCAATTTATATTGCAAGTATATTCATGGCTTTGAATCTTCCCCTAGCCAAAAGGGCTTAGTTCCTCATGTTCACAGCAAAACAAAGAGAAATTAAATTAAACATTGAAAACAAAGATAGATTACACCTAGAAACGTTCCAGCAATCCAACGTCTTGAATGGCTAGGCACGGCTTCAAGTTAATCCTCTCCTTCTTCCTTTGTAAAGCTGCGGCACAAAGGGTTAAGGTGTGTAGAATGGGTGGTGATGGGTGGTAGAGGATGGATAGGTAGATAGGTGGATGGAATGGATGCAGAGAATCTGTCCAGAGAGCGAGAGAGGGACTAAATGGTGCGGATGGCTTTATTTATAGGGCTAGGGTTGAAAGGCAATCAGAAAATCAAAGAGAATAAGAAAGTAAAATTCGGCAGAATATGTAGGAGAGAAAAGGAATGTGTTTTAAAGGTCAGAAATTAAGAGAGAAAGGGAAAGAAGGTGTGCATTGATTTGTAAGAGAAAGGGGAAGTATTTTTGGGCAGAAAATAGGCAAGTAAGGTGCAGGAATTAAAGAGAATAGGAAAGGAAATTCGGCAGAATTGTAAGACAGATTTAGGAATGTGTTTTGAGGCACAAAATAAGTAAGAAAGGCTCCTCCTTGTGCAGCAAGGCATAGAACACAAAGGGAACGTGATATTGGGTCAGAAAATAGGTAAGAAGAGGATCCCTTGTGCGGCAAGGTTGTGGAAAGAAAGGGAAAGGCACTTATGTGGCAGATTTTGGAAGAAAAGGGAAAGGAGATATGTGGCAAGGTTAGGGAAAGGTTCTAGGACTTCTAGAAACATGTAATGAGGCAACCTAACATGTTTTGGAACCCTTTTATGGCTGGAACATAGGTGATGAAGGATTAGGAAACTTCTAAGCCAAGAATAGAAACTTTCAAGAATGGAAACCTCCAAGAATAGAAACTTCCAACTTTAGAAACTTTGGCTTCCAATTTTGAACTCTTCATTCTTCATTCAATCCTAAGCTCATTTGATCTTCAATTTCGTCCATCCACTTAGTTCCAAGCATGTGCAATCCATCCCAAGCCTAAAACTGCTCCAAAAGGCACCAAAATGCACTTTCTTGCTCCTATAGCCCTTAGAACCTGAAAACACACGAAAATGGCTTAAAAGACTAAAATAACTAAGAACTAACAACCTAAATGCAAGGAAACAAGCTAACTAAGTGATGTAAATATGCTCCTATCAAACACCACCCTCTACCATAACTCACCTACGTCCATCCACCACACACTCATTGTGCCGCAGCCTTGCAAGGAAGGAAGGAATCTGGAGCGTTTTCTAGGTGTATTCTATCCTTTGTTTTCAATGTTTATCCTTTGTTTTCAATGTTTAATTTTATTTATATTTGTTTGATTGCGAACATGAGGAACTAATTTCTTTATAGTTAGAGGCGAATTCAAAGCCATGGACATATGTTTTATATTAGTTGATTTCCTCCAATTATGATTTCATGAATCGTGAATGTGGTTTACTTATCTGAGTTATTGAGAACTTGTTCTTGTGTGTTGATTAAGGAGGCCTACTTAGTTTGCATGCATGAATTTGATGCTAAAATAAAAGGGAGTTTCACCTAATCGTTACAAACTTATATTTACAAGTAGTGGAGGTTGCTAGTCACGATCGCGTTAAGTAAATTCATGGCAGGAGTGTCATGCTTTTCATAGTCACGAATGTCATGTCAATGCTTATGATTTTCACAAAGCTTAATGATCTTTGCTTCGTGTCTCTATCATGCTTTTCATAGTTAGGGAGCTTAATAAAGAATGATTTGGGTTGTCGTATGCTTTTCATCCAATTCAATGAGTCTAGGGAAATCTGAGAATTAATTAGTTCTACACAATTAATTTGGGGCATTGTCATTCATGGTTTATCGAAAGAATAACTGGAAATCGATTTATATGCATATGTTCATGTGTGGAGAAGGGCCCTCTAACTAGCCTTTTGATAGGAGCATATTTATGCGACTTAGTTAGCTTGTTCTTGTGCATTTAAGTTGTTATTTCTTAGCTATTTTAGTCTTTTAAGCCATTTTCGTGTGTTTTCAGGTTCTAAGGAGAAAGTATGCAAGAAGGTGCATTTTGGAGCCTTTTAGAGCAAATTTGGGCTTGGAATGGATATCACATGCTTGGAGCAAAAAGAATGGACGAAAGTGAAGACTTGTAGATGTTAGGATTCCTAATTGAAGAAGGATTCCTAATTGAGGAAGGATTCCTAATTGAGGAAGGATTCCTAATTGAAGAAGGATTCCTACTTGAAGTAGGAAAGTTAAGCCAAGGTTTCCTATTTTGGTTTGACCTTTCCTAATCCTAATTGTCCCTAAGTTCCAGCAACATTGAAGGCCTCATATGCATTTTAGGACACAAATTGAACCTTGCTTGCACCAAATCTGCCCTTGCCGCACCAACACCTTCGTATTGTTGAGCGTTCAACGCTCGATTGGCTATTGATGCGATGTAAAACAGCACACAAATTAAACCCTCTTGTTGACAATTGTAGTATAGATGCAAGTAGGGATCGTTCTGGACCGGGGATTAGGAGGGCTTGCTAAAACCTCTAAACTGACTCAAAAACATAAAAACAAAGTTAAAAACACTTAACAAGACTCAAAGAATGCAAAACTAAACTCTAGGACACTAAAACAACTTTAAAACACTCAAAACTGCCTAAAAACACAAACTGGGCAGTTTTGGACTCTAAACACAATTTTGGACGAAAATAAGTTTTAACTTGACTCAAAACACTCAAAAACACAAACTAAAACAGTTTCTAACTAATATGACTCAACAAGTAAAGGGGGGATTGGGTTTTGACGAATTTGAAAACAAAACAAGAAACTTAAAGTACTTAATGAAATCTGCACGAAATTGGGTGAAAACTATGGATGATGGGATAGCTAGGAGGTTCTTCTCCACACATGACACACTTGCATACAAAACGATTTCCAGTTGCTTTCCATAAACCACAAATCCTCAACGCCCCAGATTAACCGTGAATTGCACTAATTAACCCTCAGATTTTCCTGATTTTATTGAATTGGATGATTGCATACGACAACCCAAAGCATTCCCCACAAGTTCCCTACATGAATTGCATAATAGAGATACAAGCAAGAATCATTAAGTTCTATGAAAATCATAAGCATTGACGAGGCACTTGTAACTATGAATTGCATGATACTTATGCCAAGAATTTACTTAACGCGATCGTGACTAGCAACCTTCACTACTTGTGAATATAAGTTCATAACGATTAGGTGAAACTCCCTTATATTCTAGCATCAAATTCATGCATGCAAATTAAGTTGGCCACCTCAATCAACACACACAAATCAGTTATAATATGAACAGATAAGTAAATTGAATTCACAACTTATGAATCACAACTGGATGTAATCAAATCATATTGCAAGTATAATCATGGTTTCGAATCCCCCCCTAGCTAAGAGGGGTTTAGTTCCTCATACTCACAGAACAAAGATTATTGAATTGAAACATTGAAAACAAAAGAAAGATTACACCTAAAACGTTCCAGCAATCCTAACTCGAATGGCAAGCACGTCCAAGGGCTCTCCTCCTTCCTCTTTGCTGCGGCACAGGGTTGGTGGTGAGTTTTGGGGGTTATGAATGGTGTTGGGTGGTAGAGGATGGATGTATAGTGCGGCAGGGGTTGTTTTTGGTCAGAAACTATGGAGAATGGTGAAGGATAGGTGCGGCTAGGGTTGGGGAAGGAATTCTGGCGAGACAGGTTGTGTGGATGGATGAAAGGTTCCCTTTGTGGCTGCACAAGGAAGTTTATTTAAAGGTTTTAGGGAAATTAAAACCCTAACTTATTTAGGTAATCAGAAATTAAGTCAAAAGCATCTAGAAAGAGGAAACAAAATCAGAAAACTAAGGGAAAGTGCCAGGGGTGTGCGGCAAAGACTTTAAATTAAAAAGGAATGTGTTTTAATGCAAGGAAACAGGAAATAACCCTCTCCCTTGCACGGCAAGGAAGAGGAAAGGGGTAAGGAGGTGCGGCAAGGGTCCTTAGGTGGTCTAAGTCCTTCAATTTGTGTCCTAGAATGCATAGGAAGCCTTCAAAGTTGCTGGAATTTGGAAACATTTAGGATTAGGAAAGGCAAACCAAAATAGGAAACCTTGGCTTAACTTTCCTACTTCAAGTAGGAATCCTTATGTGAGTAGGAATCCATCTTCAATTAGGAATCCTTCGTTGATTAGGAATCCTAACATCTTCAAGTCTTCAATTTCGTCCATTCCTTTTGCTCCAAACATGTGATATCCATTCCAAGCCCAATTTTGCTCCAAAATGCTCCAAAATACATCTTCTTGCATACTTTGTCTTTAGGACCTAGAAACACACGAAAATGGCTTTAAACACTAAAATAACTAAGAAAACACAACATAAATGCACAAGAACAAGCCAACTAAGTCGCATAAATATGCTCCTATCAAATTCCCCCATACTTAGCTTTTGCTAGTCCTCGAGCAAAACAAACAAACAAAAGAAAACAAACGAAACAAAATAAACAAAACACAACCTACACCTTCCAACATTTGCCTCAGGGATTTCCAATGCACATGACATATTAAAAATCATCACTTGCACAGATTTTAGTCAACTTAACACTTGAGCACATACTTAATCACAGTCACCACTTACTAGTTCACATTTAACCAATTAAAACGATGTTTTGAATGTGGTAACATGCCTTAGAGAATTCACTCAATTCCTTACAAGATATGCACTCAATTTTCACACACATTTTCTGACTACACACCCTACACTAGGTATATGTGAGAAGATTGATGTAAACATGAAAACGAACACTCACATATGTTTATCACAAGGAAAGCAATTTCTGGAGTTAATAAACATGTTTAGATATGATCTCATGAATGGAATGCTACTACTTAGATGCGAGAACCAGTGACACCATATGCTCATACCAATTCCAAACTCCACATATTGAAACACACAACACCCAAGATTGAAGTTAAAGGGTTATACGGGGCTTGGGGGTATTGGCTAACAAAGAAAGGTAAGGAAAAACAAAGGTTCTTAAAGAAATAGTAAGCAAAGTAATGAAATTGACACTTGGAATTCACTTTTGAATGCAGAAATCAACTTTAAACACCAAAAGGGAAGAAATACACATTCTAGGGCCGAATTTTGACGTTTTGGACCCTTCCTTCAACAATCAACACTTGTGAGCTCATTCTCACTTATTTTTCAACTCTTTTTCATTCTTTTCACAACTTTTTCTTTTTCTTTTTCTTTTTCCACGAATTTTTCTTTTTTTTTTTTTTTTTTTTTTTTTTCAAACCCGTGCCTTATTAAAGACTTTGGCACACACACACACAAAATCCCTTCCCCCACACTTGTTTTCTGCAAAAGGATAATCAAAAGGAATTCATTCTAATTCATGCTTCAGTATCCTTTAAGAACAAGGGTATGGATGGTCCTAATCTAGGCTAGGTGAGGATAATGTGGTTCACAAAGAAAATAGGCTAAACAAGGCTCAAAGGGGTTTAAACCTACAAAACAAATGATATAGGGGGTTCGGCTGTTTGGCTGTGGTGGTTCACTAAATAACTTCATCTTGATCGTGTGTTATGCAAATCAATGTCATGCTTTGAATGGAATGGGCATGAGTTCTAGTATTTGGAACTAAATGATGAAACGCCTTCTAAGTAGCAACCAAGCAAAGAATGATGAGATCATGCAACGACTTTAGAAAACACAAATGCACAGATTATAACTCTCCAAAAGAACGTTTAAGGCTCAAGTCTCACAAGGTTGTAGCGTTAATTTGAGTTCCTTCCTTCAAGCATGTTACAAAAACTGATTTTATCCTTTATGATTGCATGTGAATTCATAAATTATAACCACAACCAAGCATAGACCAAAGAGTAAATCAAACTTTCATCCATGTTATAACTCTCTTTAACAGTCATGTAATCAAAAACCAAATCCTCATCATTGTGTTGGAAGGTACCTAAGACACAAACACACAAAAACGACACAAAAACAACTCTTTTTGAGTTTTTCAAACCAATTTTTCAAATTTTTATGAGATTTTCGGATTTTTATGTCAAGACATACTAAAACACTCCAAAACAGCTTAAAAACACTTAAAAACAGCAAGGAACAACTTTTGAAGTAATGGGTGATAAAATCCCACGAATTTGTATCAAAAACACTTTGTTACCCCCCCACACTTAAATCAAACATTGTCCTCAATGTTCCACAAAACAGCAACTCAACAATAAACAAGGCAGAAACGAAAACAACAACAAAGAGAAGGGTTTAGGAACGCAAATCTGGAATTGGAGTGCTCCCTAGGTCTTCTCTTTGTTGAATGCATGGGTTGCCTCCCAAGAAGCGCTTGCTTTAACGTCTTGCAGCCGGACGAAGAACTCATTCACTCCCCATTGGAGCCCACGGCCTGAAGAGAAATCTCCTCCACGGCATGCTCCTCAAAGTGCTCATAGTAAGGCTTCAAACGCTGTCCGTTTACTTGGAATTCATGACCTGTTTTTAGGCTTTGAATCTGGATTGCACCATAAGGAGATATGTTAGTAATAACAAACGGTCCAATCCACTTTGAACGTAACTTACCGGGAAACAAACGGAGACGGGAATTGAACAATAGCACTTTCTGCCCTAAGGAGAATGTTTTGCCACGAATCAGTTTGTCATGGAAAGCCTTGGTCTTCTCCTTGTAAATGCGAGCATTCTCATAAGCGTCATGCCTAATCTCTTCAAGTTCATTCAATTGAAGCTTTCTTTGATTTCCAGCCATGTCCACATCCATATTGAAGGTCTTGACCGCCCAATGTGCCTTGTGCTCAAGCTCCACGGGTAAATGGCAGGGCTTGCCATAGATGAGCCGAAATGGGGACATCCCAATGGGTGTTTTGTATGCTGTACGATATGCCCACAGTGCATCATCTAAACGTGAGCTCCAATCCTTCCTTGTCGGTCCAACGGTCTTTTCCAGTATTTGCTTGATTTCTCGGTTAGAAACCTCGGCTTGGCCATTCGTTTGAGGGTGATAAGGTGTAGAAACCTTATGGTTGACATTGTACTTTCGAAACAACGCCTCAATGGTCCGGTTGCAAAAGTGAGACCCTCCATCACTTATGATCACTCGTGGCATGCCAAACCTTGCAAATATGTTAGTTCTAATGAAATCTGCAACCACTTTAGAATCATTAGTCCGGGTGGCTTTTGCTTCCACCCACTTTGACACATAATCAACCGCAAGCAAAATATACATGAAACCAAACGAGGAAGGGAAGGGACCCATAAAATCAATACCCCAAACATCAAAAATTTCAACATTGAGGATGGAAACCTGTGGCATTTGATCTCTTGCACTGATATTTCCTGTTCTTTGGCATTTATCACATGTTAAACAAAAAGTTCTAGCATCTTTAAAGATACTAGGCCAATAGAATCCACATTGTAACACCTTAAGTGCTGTTCTTTGTGTGCCAAAGTGACCACCACATGCATATGTATGACAAAAGCTCAAAATTGAATGAAATTCAGAATCTTGCACACATCGACGTACAATCTGATCAGGGCAAAATTTCCATAAGTATGGATCATCCCACACATAAAACCGTGCATCATTCCTGAGCTTATCACGTTGGTGTCTAGTGAACGTGTTTGGAAATTGTTTAGACACCAAAAAGTTAACCAAATCAGCATACCAAGGTTCACTTACCTTTACGGACAGCAATTGTTCATCAGGAAACGTTTCAGCAATGGGTAAGGACTCCTCATGATGCACCATACGGCTTAGGTGGTCAGCCACCACGTTTTCACACCCTTTCTTGTCCCTAATTTCAATATCGAACTCTTGAAGTAAAAGCATCCAGCGAATGAGTCTTGGTTTAGCTTCCTTTTTGGTGAGCAAGTACTTCAGAGCTGCATGATCAGTGAAAACAATAACTTTAGTGCCAATTAAATAAGACCGAAACTTATCTAATGCAAATACAACAGCCAAGAGTTCTTTTTCAGTTGTGGAATAATTCAATTGGGCGTCATTTAAGGTGCGTGAAGCATAATAAATGACATGTGGCTGCTTGTTTTTCCTTTGACCCAAAACAGCTCCAATTGCATAATCCGATGCATCACACATGAGCTCAAAGGGAATGCTCCAGTCTGGTGGAGTGATGATTGGTGCCGTGGTGAGTAAGGCCTTGAGATGGTTGAATGCTTTCTCACACGCCTCATTAAATTCAAACGACACTTCCTTTTGTAGGAGACGGCATAGGGGCTGTGCAATCTTGGAAAAATCCTTGATAAATCGTCTATAGAATCCTGCATGACCAAGAAAAGAACGAACCTCTCTAACCGAAGTAGGAGAGGGTAAGTAGCGTACAAGATCTATTTTAGACTTATCAACCTCAATACCTTTTTCAGAGATTATGTGACCCAAAACAATACCTTGTTTAACCATGAAATGACATTTCTCCCAATTTAACACAAGGTTTGTTTCAACACAACGTTTCAAGATTAAAGTGAGGTTATCCAAGCAATTATCGAATGAATCACCAAACACACTAAAATCATCCATGAATATTTCAATAATCTTTTCAACATAATCAGAAAATATACTAACCATACACCTTTGAAACGTGGCAGGGGCATTGCATAAACCGAATGGCATGCGTCGATATGCAAATGTTCCAAAGGGACAAGTGAAAGTGGTCTTTTCTTGATCATCCGGGGCGATGACAATTTGATTATAACCAGAGTATCCATCAAGAAAACAATAAAATGAATGACCCGCTAACCTCTCAAGCATTTGATCAAGGAATGGCAATGGAAAGTGATCCTTTCTTGTTGTGGCGTTGATCTTTCTATAGTCAATGCATACTCGCCAACCGGTTTGGATCCGGGTGGGCACAAGCTCATTCTCAGCGTTCTCCACGACGGTCACTCCAGATTTCTTGGGAACAACTTGGATAGGTGAGACCCAACGGCTATCGGAGATAGGATAGATCACTCCACAATCAAGTAGCTTGATTATCTCTTTTTTCACAACTTCCATCATCGGAGGGTTGAGACGGCGTTGAGCCTCTCTAGTTGGTTTGGCCCCCTCCTCCAGAAATATGTGATGCATGCAAGTTGTAGGGCTTATCCCCTTGATGTCGGCCAAGGTCCATCCTAGGGCAGATTTGAACTCCCTTAAAACACGCACTAGCTTCTCTTCTTCTTGTGCCGTGAGGGATGAGGAAATAATGGCAGGTAAGGTCTCTTTTTCCCCCAAGAAAACATACTTCAAATGATTTGGTAACGGTTTAAGTTCAAGGGTAGGTGCCTGAATCACTGAAGGAAGCAACTTATTAGTCGAAACGGGAATTGAATCAAAGTTAGGAGACTTACACTCATGCATGGGTAATGACTCAAGAGCAGCAACCATCTCAATGGATTCCTCACAAGAGGGCACGACATGGATTGGTTCATGTGTGCCGTGGGTTAGCATGGGTTCTGCCCACTTGTTGTTGAGTTCCATCCCTCTTGTAATGACCTTTTCAAGTGCATCGTCATTCAAATCTTCCAAATACCCCTGCGCCAAAGAATCAATAATATCAATAGAAAAACAAGAGTGTTCATCATTAGGATATCTCATGGTTTCAGAAATATTGAAATTAATCACTTCCCCATCAAATTCCATTGACAACGTTCCTTTGAACACATCAATCTTGGTGCGGGCTGTCTTCATGAATGGCCTACCAAGGAGAATCGGCAAAGAGGTGGAATGGGTTGAATCTTCCATGTCCAAAACATAAAAATCAGCCGGGAAGACTAAGTGGTTCACCTGCACTAAAACATCCTCCAATACTCCTTTTGGATAAGCGTTAGAACGATCAGCCAATTGTATGATCACACCATCCTTTTTCAATTCACCCAAGTTCATAGATGCATAAATAGAATAAGGCATGACATTTATAGATGCACCTAAGTCAAGCATGGCAGATTCAAAACGAGTATGGCCAATTACACAAGGAATCGTAAAACTGCCGGGATCTTTGCATTTAGGGGGCAGTTTACGTTGCAATACGGCTGAAACATTTTCACTTACCTTCACAACCTCCTTGTTTGAAACTCTCTTCCTAGTTGTGCACAACTCCTTCAGAAACTTGGCATACCTCGGAACTTGCTTAATTGCATCCAAAAGTGGTATATTGACTTGAACCTTCCTAAATGTCTCTAGAATGTCCTTTTCTGCTTCCTCTTTCTTTGTTTGCATGAACCTGCTAGGAAAAGGAACATTCGAAGGAAAAACATTAGTAGGAACTGAATTTGACACGTTCTTACCTTTGTTGGACAGATTTGATGGTTTAGGAGCATTTAGGGCCTGCGGCAAAGGTGTATCCTTCCTTGCCGTGGGTTGGCTTTGTTCCTCCTCTTCAATTTGAAGTTTTTCATCTTCTTTTTGACCTGATGTTGAGGGTTGTGTACCTGCCCCAACCTCTTTTCCACTTCTCAACAATATGGCTTTTGCAGATTCGAAACCTCCTTTTGGATTCACAACGGTTGAGCTAGGAAGTTTGCCTTGTTCTCGGAATTGCCCCATGAATTCTGCCATTTGGCCCATTTGTTTCTTCAACTCATCCACCTCTTTAGCTTGATTGAGCATTGTTTTGGTTTGATTTTGCTGTCCCTGCACCAAAGAGGTTAGTAATTGAGTAATGTGATCATTATCCATGGATGTACCTGAATTAGTTTGAGCAGATTGCTGTGGTGCTTGTGTGGGTGCGACTGGCTTAGTGTAGAAGCCCGGGGGTTGCTGCCTAAAGCCTCCTTGTTGTTGGGATTGTTGGGGCTCCCTCCACTTGAAATTTGGGTGGTCTCTCCAACCTGGATTGTAGGTATTAGAGTATGGATCGTTCCTTGGCTGGTTTTGGCCTCCAAAACCTACGGCATTGGCAGATTCCCATCCACCATTCTCAATTAATTGAGGACACTTCTCAGATTGGTGGCCTTGAATGGAGCACACGCCACATACATTGGAGGACATTCCTTGCGTTTTACATCCTTCCATAAACTGTGAAAACATAGAAGTAAGGTTAGTGATTTGAGATTGTAAATCAGAAACGGCACTTACCTCATTTACTTGCTGCCGTGAGTTGCTTCTTTGTCCAACACCTTCATATTGTTGAGCGTTCAATGCTCGGTTAGCTATCAAGGTCTTGGCAGCCATGGGTGTCTTGTCCACCAAAGCTCCGCCCGCTGAGGCATCTAGCATCTGACGTTCAATGGGTAGAAGCCCTTCGTAGAAATACTGAAGAAGAAGCTCCTCCTTCATTTGATGCTGTGGACATGAAGCAACAAGAGTTTTAAAACGTTCATAATAAGTAGGAAACGATTCACCTTCATTTTGCTGAATGCCACTAATCCTTTTACGTAAGAGAATGACTCGAGAAGTTGGGAAAAACTTCTCCAAGAACGCCCGTTTCATGCTCTCCCAAGATGTGACAGTTCCGGGGCCTAGTTCATACAACCAATCTTTAGCCTTTTCCAAGAGAGAAAAAGGGAAAGCCTTCATCTTCAGTATGCTTTCGTCGACATTGACAGGGGTCATGCTTGAACACACCACTTCGAACTCTTTCAAGTGCTTGTTTGGATCCTCCATGGACAGCCCATGGTACTTTGGAATGTGGTGCAACAAACTTGACTTCAACTCAAACTCCTCGGTTTTGCCTTGAGCAGCCATGGGGTATTGGATGCATAGGGGTGTGGCATTGTCCAATCCCGAAGCAGAGAGCTCCTTGATTGTTCGATTGTCCGCTGCCATGACTTGTACCTCTTCCACAACCTGTGCCGTGGGGTCTTCTTCCTCTTCTAGCACTGGTTCTTCAAGCTCAGGTTCAGGGCTAGATGGATTAGATGCTTGTTGAGTTTTTTTTCTTCTCAAAGTCCTTTCAAAATCGTCGTCAAAGTCCAAAATATTCTTACGAATAGTTTGAGAACTCCGAGTCATAAACTAGTACCTAAAAACAAGAAACAAAACAAAGTCAGAAACTGAAACAATTTAAAAGTAATCAGAAACAAATGATCCAAGGGATTAGCAAAGTTGCTAATCCCCGGCAACGGCGCCAAAAATTTGATGCGATGTAAAACAGCACACAAATTAAACCCTCTTGTTGACAATTGTAGTATAGATGCAAGTAGGGATCGTTCTGGACCGGGGATTAGGAGGGCTTGCTAAAACCTCTAAACTGACTCAAAAACATAAAAACAAAGTTAAAAACACTTAACAAGACTCAAAGAATGCAAAACTAAACTCTAGGACACTAAAACAACTTTAAAACACTCAAAACTGCCTAAAAACACAAACTGGGCAGTTTTGGACTCTAAACACAATTTTGGACGAAAATAAGTTTTAACTTGACTCAAAACACTCAAAAACACAAACTAAAACAGTTTCTAACTAATATGACTCAACAAGTAAAGGGGGGATTGGGTTTTGACGAATTTGAAAACAAAACAAGAAACTTAAAGTACTTAATGAAATCTGCACGAAATTGGGTGAAAACTATGGATGATGGGATAGCTAGGAGGTTCTTCTCCACACATGACACACTTGCATACAAAACGATTTCCAGTTGCTTTCCATAAACCACAAATCCTCAACGCCCCAGATTAACCGTGAATTGCACTAATTAACCCTCAGATTTTCCTGATTTTATTGAATTGGATGATTGCATACGACAACCCAAAGCATTCCCCACAAGTTCCCTACATGAATTGCATAATAGAGATACAAGCAAGAATCATTAAGTTCTATGAAAATCATAAGCATTGACGAGGCACTTGTAACTATGAATTGCATGATACTTATGCCAAGAATTTACTTAACGCGATCGTGACTAGCAACCTTCACTACTTGTGAATATAAGTTCATAACGATTAGGTGAAACTCCCTTATATTCTAGCATCAAATTCATGCATGCAAATTAAGTTGGCCACCTCAATCAACACACACAAATCAGTTATAATATGAACAGATAAGTAAATTGAATTCACAACTTATGAATCACAACTGGATGTAATCAAATCATATTGCAAGTATAATCATGGTTTCGAATCCCCCCCTAGCTAAGAGGGGTTTAGTTCCTCATACTCACAGAACAAAGATTATTGAATTGAAACATTGAAAACAAAAGAAAGATTACACCTAAAACGTTCCAGCAATCCTAACTCGAATGGCAAGCACGTCCAAGGGCTCTCCTCCTTCCTCTTTGCTGCGGCACAGGGTTGGTGGTGAGTTTTGGGGGTTATGAATGGTGTTGGGTGGTAGAGGATGGATGTATAGTGCGGCAGGGGTTGTTTTTGGTCAGAAACTATGGAGAATGGTGAAGGATAGGTGCGGCTAGGGTTGGGGAAGGAATTCTGGCGAGACAGGTTGTGTGGATGGATGAAAGGTTCCCTTTGTGGCTGCACAAGGAAGTTTATTTAAAGGTTTTAGGGAAATTAAAACCCTAACTTATTTAGGTAATCAGAAATTAAGTCAAAAGCATCTAGAAAGAGGAAACAAAATCAGAAAACTAAGGGAAAGTGCCAGGGGTGTGCGGCAAAGACTTTAAATTAAAAAGGAATGTGTTTTAATGCAAGGAAACAGGAAATAACCCTCTCCCTTGCACGGCAAGGAAGAGGAAAGGGGTAAGGAGGTGCGGCAAGGGTCCTTAGGTGGTCTAAGTCCTTCAATTTGTGTCCTAGAATGCATAGGAAGCCTTCAAAGTTGCTGGAATTTGGAAACATTTAGGATTAGGAAAGGCAAACCAAAATAGGAAACCTTGGCTTAACTTTCCTACTTCAAGTAGGAATCCTTATGTGAGTAGGAATCCATCTTCAATTAGGAATCCTTCGTTGATTAGGAATCCTAACATCTTCAAGTCTTCAATTTCGTCCATTCCTTTTGCTCCAAACATGTGATATCCATTCCAAGCCCAATTTTGCTCCAAAATGCTCCAAAATACATCTTCTTGCATACTTTGTCTTTAGGACCTAGAAACACACGAAAATGGCTTTAAACACTAAAATAACTAAGAAAACACAACATAAATGCACAAGAACAAGCCAACTAAGTCGCATAAATATGCTCCTATCAGCTATCAATGTCTTGGCTGCCGTGGGGGTCTTATCCACCAAGGCTCCTCCCGCTGAGGCATCTAGCATTTGACGTTCGATTGGTAGAAGTCCCTCGTAGAAATATTGTAGGAGAAGTTCCTCCTTCATCTGATACTGTGGACATGAAGCAACAAGAGATTTAAAACGTTCATAATAAGTAGGAAAAGATTCACCTGCTTCTTGTTGAATTCCACTTATCCTTTTTCGTAGGAGGATGACTCGAGAAGTTGGGAAAAACTTCTCCAAGAAAGCCCGTTTCATGCTCTCCCATGATGTGACAGTTCCGGGGGCCAATTCATACAACCAATCCTTTGCCTTTTCCAAGAGAGAAAAGGGGAAGGCCTTCATCATCAGAATACTTCCATCTACGTTGATTGGTGTCATGCTTGAGCACACCACCTCGAATTCCTTCAAATGCTTGTTTGGGTCTTCCATGGACAGCCCATGGTACTTAGGAATGTGATGCAACAAGCTTGACTTCAATTCAAACTCATCAGTTTTGCCTTGAGCCGCCCTAGGGTATTGAATGCATAAGGGCACGGCATTGTCAAGTCCTGAAGCTGAAAGCTCTTTGATTGTACGATTGTCCACAGCCATGTCGTCCACTTCCTCTTCAAATTCAGATTCGGCCTCTGAACTTGCACTTGATTCACTGGGTTCTGGATTCTTCCTCTTTCGTCTTAACTCTCGCTCGAAATCTGCGTCAAAGTCCAGAATATGTTCACGAACTGGGTGAGAACTCCGAGTCATACACTAGTACCTAAACCAAGAAACAAAAACAAGGTCAGAATCTGACCTAATTAAACCAAACGAAAATAACAATCCAAGGGATTAGCACAGTTGCTAATCCCCGGCAACGGCACCAAAAATTTGATGCAAAATATATAAGCACACAAATTAAACCCTCTTTTTATCAATTGTAGCAAAGTATGTAAGTAGGGATCGTTCTAGGCCGGGGATTAGGAGGGATTGCTAAATCACTTGAAAACTGACTCAAAAACTTAAAACAAAGTTAAAACACTAAGTTAGACTCAAAGAATGCAAAACTATACTTTAAAACACTAAGACAAACCAAAAGACTCAAAACAGCAAACAAACACTCAAAACTGCCTTAAAAACACAAACTAAAACAGTTTCTAACTAATATGACTCAACAAAGTAAAGGGGGAATTGGTTTTGACGAAATTGAAAACAAAACATAAACTTTGTAAAACAAAACAGATTTTAAAACGAAATTGGTTAAAGTGAATGGATGGAAGGCTAGCTAAGGGGTTCTTCTCCACACATGTCATACTTGCATACAAAAAGATTTCTAATTGCAATTCAATAACCCACAAATTCTCAACACTCCAAGTTAATTAGGTCTGCTCAAATTAACTTTCAGATTTCCCTTATGTCAATGAATTGGATGGAAACTGCACATCACAATCAATTTATTCTTCAAGAGTTCTCTATATGAAAGCGCATACTAGAGATACAATCAAAGATCATTACATTCAATGGAAATCATAAGTATTGACGAGGCACTTGTAACTATGAAAGCGCATGATACTTATGCCAAGAATTTACTCAACACAATTGAGATCATCAACCTTTACTACTTGTGAATATAAAGTTGTAACGATTAGGTGAAACTTCCTTATATCCTAGCATTAGATTTATGCATGCAAACTAAGTTGGCCACCTCAATCAACACACACAAATCAGTTTTAATATGAACAGATAAGTAAATTGAATTCACAATTTATGAATCACAACTAGAGGTAATCAAATCATATAGCAAGCATAAACATGGTTTCGAATCACCCCCTAGCAAAGGGGTTTAGTTCCTCATACGTACAAAACAAAGAGTATTGAATTTAAACATTGAAATCAAAGGAAAGGAAACACCTAAAACTTCCAGCAATTCAAACTTGAATGGCATGCACGTCCCAGGGCTTCTTCTCCTCCTCTTTGCTGCGGCACAAGGTCTTGGGACAGATTTAGGGGGTTATGAATGGTGTAGAAGGCTGGGTTAATGGCTAGGTTGGATGTATGGTGCGGCAGGGAGTGAATTAGGTCAGAAACTATGGAGAATGGTGAAGGATGGGTGCGGCTAAGGTTGGGGAAGGAATTCTGGCGAGAATGGTGTGTATGGAGGTGGTGTAACCTGCGGCAACCCTTTAAACTAATATATATAGGCACCACAAACCCTAGGGTAATCAGATTAGGGCTTAGACTCAGCATTGCACAAGGAATTAGGGCCCTAGGTGCGGCAGAAATTGTGAATCCATTAAAAAAAAGGATTTTGGCCCAATTGATTTCTGAAAAGGATTTGTAGAACCCAAATCCACAAGGAAAAGACTTAATAAGTCAGAATCCAAGAGGGAATGGGAGTGAGAAGGCACGGCACAAAGGGATAAGGCAGGGAGCCTTGCAAGGCAAGGAAAAGACCTTCTAGAAAGGAGGGAGGCGCCAGATTTTTAGGCTTCCAGAAAGAATGTGTTTTATGGCAGATTTTGGGGCTTCTAGAGGGATTTAGGGCGCCACTTTTATAGGACAAGGGATAAGACTTCTAGAAATCAGGTTTTAAGTCCCCTAAACTGAAGAAAACAGGTTAGGATAAGATTAGGATAAGATAAGATAAGATAAGGTAAGGATTGGATAAGATAAGATAAGATAAGGTAAGGATTGGATAATGTTTTGGATAATTCTCCTCCTTTTGAGCTGATTCCTTATCTTCTCTATCTTTGACTTCTTTCTTCCATCTTCTTAGCTGATTTCAAGCCTTCATATCTTCAATTTCGTCCATCAACTTGCCTCCATGCTTGCACTACCCCATCTTGGCCCAAAAATGCTCTAGAATGCTCCAAATTGCTTCTTTTTGCATACTTGCCCTTAGAACCTGAAAATACATCAAACTAGCTTAAAGACTACTCTAACTAAGGAAAAACAACATAAATGCACAAGAACAAGCTAACTAAGGTGCATAAATATGCTCCTATCAAATTCCCCCACACTTAGCTTTTGCTAGTCCTCGAGCAAAACGAAACAAACAAAATGTAACCTAAACCTTCCAACAATTGTCTCAGGGATTTCCAATACACATGACATGTTAAAAATCATCATTCCCACAGATTTTAGCCATCTTTACGCTTAAGCACATACTTAATCATAGTCACTACTTACTAGTTCACAAATAACCAATTAAAACGATGTTTTGAATGTAGTAACATGCCTTAGAGAATTCCCTCAATTCCTTACAAGATATGCACTCAATCTTCACTCAGATTTTCTAACTACACACCCTACACTAGTTATATGTGAGAAGATTGATGTAAATATGAAAACAAACGCTCACATATGTATATAACAAAGAAAAGCAATTTCCGGAGTTAATAACATGTTTAGATATGATCTCATGAATGGAACGCTACTACTTAGATGCGAGAACCAGTGACACCATATGCTCTTACCAAATTCAAACTCCACAAATTGAAACACACAACACTCAAGATTGAAGTTAAGGGTTGTAACGGGGCTTGGGGTATTGGCTAACAAAGAAAGGTAAAGAAAACAAAGGTTCTTAACGCAATAGCAAGCAAAATAATGAAATTGAACTTAGAATTCCCTTTAGCATGCAGAAATCAACTTTTAAACACAAAGGGAAGATTCAAGCAACAAATAGGGCCGGATTCAATGTTTTGGACCCTTCCTTCAACAAACAACACTTTAGAACTCTTTTTCACATCTTTTCAACTCCTTTTTCATTCCTTTCACAACTTTTTCTTTTTTTCTTTCTATTCTCCACGAATTTTTCTTCTTTTTTTTTTTTTTTTTTTTTCCTCTTTTCTTTTCTTTTCTTTTCTTTGCCGTGCCTCATTCAAGACTTTGGCACACCCACAACAAAACTCACTTCCCCCACACTTGTTTTCTGCCAAACAATGATCAAAAGGAATTCATATTGAGTCATGCGTTACTATGCTTCAAGAACAAAGGTATGGAGGTAAGTATTCCCGCCTGTCACGCGGGTGACCCGGGTTCGATCCCCGGCAACGGCGCCAAAAATTTGATGCAAAATATATAAGCACACAAATTAAACCCTCTTTTTATCAATTGTAGCAAAGTATGTAAGTAGGGATCGTTCTAGGCCGGGGATTAGGAGGGATTGCTAAATCACTTGAAAACTGACTCAAAAACTTAAAACAAAGTTAAAACACTAAATTAGACTCAAAGAATGCAAAACTATACTTTAAAACACTAAGACAAACCAAAAGACTCAAAACAGCAAACAAACACTCAAAACTGCCTTAAAAACACAAACTAAAACAGTTTCTAACTAATATGACTCAACAAAGTAAAGGGGGAATTGGTTTTGACGAAATTGAAAACAAAACATAAACTTTGTAAAACAAAACAGATTTTAAAACGAAATTGGTTAAAGTGAATGGATGGAAGGCTAGCTAAGGGGTTCTTCTCCACACATGTCATACTTGCATACAAAAAGATTTCTAATTGCAATTCAATAACCCACGAATTCTCAACACTCCAAGTTAATTAGGTCTGCTTAAATTAACTTTCAGATTTCCCTTATGTCAATGAATTGGATGGAAACTGCACATCACAATCAATTTATTCTTCAAGAGTTCTCTATATGAAAGCGCATACTAGAGATACAATCAAAGATCATTACATTCAATGGAAATCATAAGTATTGACGAGGCACTTGTAACTATGAAAGCGCATGATACTTATGCCAAGAATTTACTTAACACAATTGAGATCATCAACCTTTACTACTTGTGAATATAAAGTTGTAACGATTAGGTGAAACTTCCTTATATCCTAGCATTAGATTTATGCATGCAAACTAAGTTGGCCACCTCAATCAACACACACAAATCAGTTTTAATATGAACAGATAAGTAAATTGAATTCACAATTTATGAATCACAACTAGAGGTAATCAAATCATATAGCAAGCATAAACATGGTTTCGAATCACCCCCTAGCAAAGGGGTTTAGTTCCTCATACGTACAAAACAAAGAGTATTGAATTTAAACATTGAAATCAAAGGAAAGGAAACACCTAAAACTTCCAGCAATTCAAACTTGAATGGCATGCACGTCCCTGATAGGAGCATATTTACATCACTTAGTTAGCTTGTTTCCTTGCATTTAGGTTGTTAGTTCTTAGTTATTTTAGTCTCTTAAGCCATTTTCGTGTGTTTTCAGGTTCTAAGGGCTAAAGGAGCAAGAAAGTGCATTTTGGTGCCTTTTGGATCAGTTTTAGGCTTGGGATGGATTGCACATGCTTGGAGCTAAGTGGATGGACGAAATTGAAGATCAAATGAGCTTAGGATTGAATGAAGAATGAAGAGTTCAAAATTGGAAGCCAAAGTTTCTAAAGTTGGAAGTCGGAAGTTCCTAACCTTGCCACATATCTCCTTTCCCTTTTCTTCCAAAATCTGCCACATAAGTGCCTTTCCCTTTCTTTCCACAACCTTGCCGCACAAGGGATCCTCTTCTTACCTATTTTCTGACCCAAAATCACATTCCCTTTGTGTTCTATGCCTTGCCGCACAAGGAGGAGCCTTTCTTACTTATTTTGTGCCTCAAAACACATTCCTAAATCTGTCTTACAATTCTGCCGAATTTCCTTTCCTATTCTCTTTAATTCCTGCACCTTACTTGCCTATTTTCTGCCCAAAAATACTTCCCCTTTCTCTTACAAATCAATGCACACCTTCTTTCCCTTTCTCTCTTAATTTCTGACCTTTAAAACACATTCCTTTTCTCTCCTACATATTCTGCCGAATTTTACTTTCTTATTCTCTTTGATTTTCTGATTCTTTCTTACCTATTAAATTGTGGAACCATAATAGCTAAGTATTGAACATTTCCTATTATTTTCTGATTGCCTTTCAACCCTAGCCCTATATATAAAGCCATCCGCACCATTTAGTCTCTCTCTCGCTCTCTGGACAGATTCTCTGCATCCATTCCATCCACCTATCTACCTATCCATCCTCTACCACCCATTACCACCCATTCTACACACCTTAACCCCTTGTGCCGCAGCAAAGGAGAAGGAAGGAGACCCCTGGACGTGCTTGCATTCAAGACGTTGGATTGCTGGAACGTTTCTAGGTGTAATCTATCTTTGTTTTCAATGTTTAATTTAATTTCTCTTTGTTTTGCTGTGAACATGAGTGGCTAAACCCCTCTTGGCTAGGGGTGATTTCAAAGCCATGATTATGTATGCAAATTGAGTTGATAAATTCCAGTTATGAATTCGTGAGTTGTGAATGTAATTGGCTTAACTGTGGAATTGATAACTTATTTGTGTTTGTTGATTGAGGGTCGACACTTAATTGGCATGCATAAATATGATGCTAGAGTATAAGGGAGTTTCACATAATCGTTACAAAGTTATATTCATGTGTAGTGAAGGTCGCTGGTCACGATCGCGTTAAGTTCAATTCCTAGCACGAGTATCATGATGTCATAGTTACAAGTGCTTTGTCAATGCTTATGATTTTCATTGAACGTAATGATCTTTGATTGTATCTCTATTATGATGTCATGTAGGGGACTTTTGAAGAATGCTTTGGGTTGTCGAATGATGTCATCCAATCCAATAATACAAGGAAAATCTGAGGATTAATTAGTGATGTCACGGTTAATTTGGGGCATTGTCGTTTATAATTCAATGAATGATTAACTGGAAATCGAGTCGTTTGCATACATGTCATGTGTGGAGAAAGAGCCTCTAGCTAGTCTATCATCCATCCAATTCACCAATTTCGTGCAAAATCTGTCTAGTTTTAGTTTCTGACTTGTTTTACTTTAAATTCGTCCAAAACCCAATCCCCCTTTAATTAAGTGTGTTAGATTAGTTAGAAGTGTGTTTAAATCTGTCCAAATTAGTGTTTTGAGTCTTACTAGTCTAGAATTTGTCCAAATCAGTCCCTAGTGTCTGTTTTGAGTCTTTTTGGTTGTTTTAAGCTGTTTTGAGTCTTTTAAGTTTGTTTTGAGTCTTGTGAGTCTTGTTAAGTGTTTTTAACTTTGTTTTTATGTTTTTGAGTCAGTTTAGAGGTTTTAGCAAGCCCTCCTAATCCCCGGTCCAGAACGATCCCTACTTGCATCTATACTACAATTGTCAACAAGAGGGTTTAATTTGAGTGCTGTTTTACATCGCATCAGTCCCAGGGCTTCTTCTCCTCCTCTTTGCTGCGGCACAAGGTCTTGGGACAGATTTAGGGGGTTATGAATGGTGTAGAAGGCTGGGTTAATGGCTAGGTTGGATGTATG
The DNA here is from genome assembly GCA_024362995.1 of Heteromeles arbutifolia. Classification (NCBI taxonomy): domain Eukaryota; kingdom Viridiplantae; phylum Streptophyta; class Magnoliopsida; order Rosales; family Rosaceae; genus Heteromeles; species Heteromeles arbutifolia. The sequence continues at coordinate 13,518,558 of JANCRC010000015.1, forward strand.
GTGCGGCAGGGAGTGAATTAGGTCAGAAACTATGGAGAATGGTGAAGGATGGGTGCGGCTAAGGTTGGGGAAGGAATTCTGGCGAGAATGGTGTGTATGGAGGTGGTGTAACCTGCGGCAACCCTTTAAACTAATATATATAGGCACCACAAACCCTAGGGTAATCAGATTAGGGCTTAGACTCAGCATTGCACAAGGAATTAGGGCCCTAGGTGCAGCAGAAATTGTGAATCCATTAAAAAAAAGGATTTTGGCCCAATTGATTTCTGAAAAGGATTTGTAGAACCCAAATCCACAAGGAAAAGACTTAATAAGTCAGAATCCAAGAGGGAATGGGAGTGAGAAGGCACGGCACAAAGGGATAAGGCAGGGAGCCTTGCAAGGCAAGGAAAAGACCTTCTAGAAAGGAGGGAGGCGCCAGATTTTTAGGCTTCCAGAAAGAATGTGTTTTATGGCAGATTTTGGGGCTTCTAGAGGGATTTAGGGCGCCACTTTTATAGGACAAGGGATAAGACTCCTAGAAATCAGGTTTTAAGTCCCCTAAACTGAAGAAAACAGGTTAGGATAAGATAAGATAAGATAAGGTAAAGATTGGATAAGATAAGATAAGATAAGGTAAGGATTGGATAATGTTTTGGATAATTCTCCTCCTTTTGAGCTGATTCCTTATCTTCTCTATCTTTGACTTCTTTCTTCCATCTTCTTAGCTGATTTCAAGCCTTCATATCTTCAATTTCGTCCATCAACTTGCCTCCATGCTTGCACTACCCCATCTTGGCCCAAAAATGCTCTAGAATGCTCCAAATTGCTTCTTTTTGCATACTTGCCCTTAGAACCTGAAAATACATCAAACTAGCTTAAAAGACTACTCTAACTAAGGAAAAACAACATAAATGCACAAGAACAAGCTAACTAAGGTGCATAAATATGCTCCTATCACAAACTTATATTTACAAGTAGTGGAGGTTGCTAGTCACGATCGCGTTAAGTAAATTCATGGCAGGAGTGCCATGCTTTTCATAGTCACGAATGTCATGTCAATGCTTATGATTTTCACAAAGCTTAATGATCTTTGTTTCGTGTCTCTATCATGCTTTTCATAGTTAGGGAGCTTAATAAAGAATGATTTGGGTTGTCGTATGCTTTTCATCCAATTCAATGAGTCTAGGGAAATCTGAGAATTAATTAGTTCTACACAATTAATTTGGGGCATTGTCATTCATGGTTTGTCGAAAGAATAACTGGAAATCGATTTATATGCATATGTTCATGTGTGGAGAAGGGCCCTCTAACTAGCCTTTCACCCTTTAATTCACCCAAATTCGTACCAAACTTTGTTTAGTGTCTTAATCAGTTTGTTTTTACTTTAAATTCGTCAAAAACCCAATCCCCTTTATTTTCTTGTGTCAACTTAGTTAGAATCTGTTTAATTTTGTGTCTTTTAGCATTTTGAGTCAAGTTAAAGTTAGAATTCATCCAAATAACTCCCTAGAGTCTGTTTTGAGTGTAGTTGTTAGTTTTGTGCTGTTTTACGTTGTTTTGAGTCTAGTTAAGTGTTTTTAAGTTTAGTTTTGTGTTTTTGAGTCAGATTTGTGTAGGTTAGCATCCCTTCTAATCCCCGGCTAGAACGATCCCTAATTACACATACTACATTGATAGGGTTTAAGTTTGAGTGCAATTGTGTTAATTCTAACCTTATTCCATCCGATGCACCCTTTTCTCGTAGATTCATGCAAACAAAGAAGGAGGAAAGCGAAAAGGACATTTTGGATACATTTAGGAAGGTGCAAGTCAACATTCCACTTCTAGATGCCATTAAACAAGTTCCCAAGTATGCTAAGTTTCTGAAGGAGTTGTGCACTACAAGAAAGAGGGCTTTGAACAAGGAGGTGGTAAGAGTAAGTGAGAATGTCTCAGCCGTTTTGCAAAGAAAATTACCTCCTAAATGCAAGGATCCTGGCAGTTTTACAATTCCTTGTGTTATTGGCAATACTCGTTTTGAATCTGCCATGTTAGACTTAGGTGCATCAATAAATGTCATGCCTTATTCATTATATGCATCTATGAACTTGGGTGAATTGAAAAATGATGGAGTAGTTATTCAATTGGCCGATAGATCTAATGCATATCCAAAAGGTGTTTTGGAGGATGTTTTAGTGCAGGTGAATCACCTAGTCTTTCCAGCGGACTTCTATGTGCTTGAAATGGAAAATTCAGACCATTTGATAGGAGCATATTTATGCGACTTAATTGGCTTGTTCTTGTGCATTTATGTTGTGTTTCCTTAGTTATTTTAGTGTTTAAAGTCATTTTCGTGTGTTTTCAGATTCTAAGGACAAAGTATGCAAGAAGATGCATTTTGGAGCCTTTTGGAGCAAATTTGGGCTTGGAAGGGTTATCACATGCTTGAAGCAAAAGGAATGGATGAAATTGAAGTCTTGAAGAAGTTAGGATTCCTAATTGAAGAAGGATTCCTAATTGAAGATGGAGTCCTAGAAGAATGAGGATTCCTACTCAAATAAGGATTCCTACTTGAAGTAGGAAAGTTAAGCCAAGGTTTCCTATTTTGGTGTGACCTTTCCTAATCTTAAATGTCCCTGAATTCCAGCAACTTTGAAGGCCTCATATGCATTTTAGGACACAAACTACACTTTCCTTGCACCATTAATGTCCTTGCTGCACCTTTCCCCCTTTCCCTTTAGTTTCAGGATACTTTCCCTTTCCTAATCATCCAGCCGCACCTCCTTGCCCTTTACTCTTCCTTGCCGTGCAAGGGAGAGGGTTATTTCCTGTTTCCTTGCATTAAAACACATTCCTAATTTATTTTAGATCCTTGCCGCAAATCCCTTGCACTTTCCCTTAGTTTTCTGATTTTGTTTCCTCTTTCTAGAGCTTTTGACTTAAATTCTGTTTACCTAAATAACCTAGGGTTTTATTTCCTGAAACCTTTAAATAAACTTCCTTGTTGCAGCCACAAAAGATCATATACACACCCATTCACGCCAGAAATCCCTACTCACTCTCAGCCGCACCTATCCTTCACCATTCTCCATAGTTTCTGACCTAATCCACTCCTTGCCGCACCATACATCCATCCTAGCCATAAACCCAACCTTCTACACCATTCATAACCCCAAAAACTCACCACCAAACCTTGTGCCGCAGCAAAGAGGAAGGAGGAGAGCCCTTGGACGTGCCTGCCATTCGAGTTAGGATTGCTGGAACGTTTTAGGTGTAATCTTTCTTTTGTTTTCAATGTATAAACTTGTTATTCTTTGTTCTGTGAGTATGAGGAACTAAACCCCTCTTAGCTAGGGGGGAATTCGAAACCATGGTTATACTTGCAATATGATTTGAATATATCCAGTTGTGATTCAGAAGCTGTGAATTCAATTTACTTATCTGTTGAATTAAAACTGAATTGTGTGTGTTGGTTGAGAGTGCACGCTTAATTTTCATGAATAAATCTGATGCTAGGATATAAGGGAGTTTCACCTAATCGTTATGAACTTATATTCACAAGTAGTGAAGGTTGCTGGTCATAATCGTGTTAAGTAAATTCTTGGCATAAGTATCATGCGCTTTCATAGTTACGAGTGCCTCGTTAGTACTTATGATTTTCATTGAACTTAATGATCTTTGATTGTGTCTCTATCATGCGCTTTCATGTAGGGAACCTTTGAAGAATAATTTGATTGTGATGCGCTTTTTCCATCCAATTCAATGACATGAGGAAAATCTGAGGGTTAATTTAAGCGTACCTAATTAATCTGGGGTGTTGAGAATTCGTGGTTTATTGAAAAGCAACTGGAAATCGTTTTTTTTTGCAAGTGTGTCATGTGTGGAGAAGAACCTCCTAGCTAGTCCATCATCCATAGTTTCACCCAAATTCGTGCAGATTTCATTAGTTCTTTACTTTATCTGTTTTGTTTTCAAATTCGTCAAAACCCAATCCCCATTTACTTTGCTGAGTCATATTAGTTAGAAACTGATTTAATTTGTGTTTTTAAGTGTTTTGAGTCAAATTAAAGTCTATTTTCGTCCAAAGTAGTGTTTAGAGTCCAAAACTGCCCAGTTTGTGTTTTTAGGCAGTTTTGAGTGTTTTTGTGCTGTTTTGAGTCTTTTGAGTGTTTTTGTGCTGTTTTGAGTCTTTTGAGTTGTTTTAGTATTTTAGAGTCTAGTTTTGCATTCTTTGAGTCTAGTTTAGTGTTTTAAACTTTGTTTTTACGTTTTTGAGTCAGTTTCAAGTGTTTAGCAATCCCTCCTAATCCCCGGTCTAGAACGATCCCTAGTTGCATCTATACTACAATTGTCAACAAGAGGGTTTAATTTGTGCGCTTATCTATTTCGCATCAAATTTTTGGTGCCGTTGCCGGGGATTAGCAACTTTGCTAATCCCTTGGATTTTTCTTTCTGTTTGTTTTTTTTTTAGTTTTTGTTTAAGTTTCTAACTTTGTTTTGTTCTCTTGTTTTTAGGTACTAGTTTATGACTCGAAGCTCTCAACCTGTTCGTAAGAATATTTTAGACTTTGACGACGATTTTGAGAGGACTTTGAGAAAGCAAAAGAATCAAAAAGAGCCCCAGCCATGGCAGCAGACAATCGAACAATCAATGATGGAAGTTGTGAAGAAGGAGACAATCAAGCTCCTTGACTGTGGAGTGATCTATCCAATCTCCGATAGTCGTTGGGTCTCACCTGTGCAATGTGTTCCAAAGAAATCTGGAGTGACTGTGGTAAAGAATGCCGAAGAGGAGCTTGTGCCTACTCGAATCCAAACAGGTTGGAGGGTTTGCATCGATTATAGGAAGCTCAACGCCACCACAAGGCAGGATCACTTCCCATTGCCATTCATTGATTAGATGCTTGAAATGTTAGCAGGTTATGCATTCTATTGTTTTCTTGATGGTTATTCTGGTTATAATCAAATTGTCATAGCACCTGAGCACCAAGAAAAACCCACTTTCACATGCCCATTTGGTACATTTGCTTATCGTCGCATGCCTTTAGACATGAATGACAACACCCCAAGTTAACCGTGACAACACAAATTAACCATCAGATTTTCCTTAGTTCATTGAATTGAATGGAAGACGCATTACAACCAAATTATCCTTATCAAGTCTCCTAACTATGACAGCATGATAGAAAACATATCAAAGGTTATTACGTTCTTTGAAAATCATAAGTGTTGACGAGGCATTCGTAACTATGACAGCATGATACTCTTGCCTAGGACTTACTTAACATGATTGTGACTAGCAACCTTTACTACTTGTGAATATAAGTTCATAACGATTAGGTGAAACTCCCTTATACTCTAGCATCAAATTCATGCATGCAAATTAAGTGTCGACCCACAATTAACACACGCAAACAAGTTTTAATAACTCAGTTAAGCAAATCACACTCTAGTCTTAAGAAACAATAACTGGACGTAATCAATTCATATATAACATATAATCATGGCTTCAAATTCACCTCTAACTATAAAGAAATTAGTTCCTCATGTCCACAAGCAAACAAACATAAATAAAATTAAACATTGAAAACAAAGGATAGAAAACACCTAGAAACGCTCCAGATTCCTTCCTTCCTTTGCAAGCTGCGGCACAATGGGGTTGAATGGCTGATTGTGGTGTAGAGATGTGTGAATGATAGCTGGTGGTGGTTTGAATGGTGCAGCAAAAGGGTCAATTTATAGGGGGAGGGTGCGGCACCAACATATATGGTAGGAAAAGGATTACAAAATGTAGTTTGTGTAGGAAAATAAAATCACAATCCTAAGGGGAAAAGGTTTATGTAATCCTAGCAGGAAATAGGACATCTAGAAGGTCAAAAACCCAAGGGATCAAGGACAAGGGTGCGTCACCTTTGTAGGAGAGGTGTTTTCTAGGTGTTTTCTATCCTTGTTTCAATGTTTGATTTTATTTATATTTGTTTGATTGCGAACATGAGGAACTAATTTCTTTATAGTTAGAGGCGAATTCAAAGCCATGGACATATGTTTTATATGAATTGATTTCCTCCAGTTATGATTTCATGAATCGTGAATGTGGTTTACTTATCTGAGTTATTGAGAACTTGTTCTTGTGTGTTTATTAAAGAGGCCTACTTAGTTTGCATGCATGCATTTGATGCTAAAATATAAGGGAGTTTCACCTAATAGTTACAAACTTATATTTACAAGTAGTGAAGGTTGCTAGTCACGATCGCGTTAAGTAAATTCCTGGCAGGAGTGTCATGCTTTTCATAGTCACGAATGTCATGTCAATGCTTATGATTTTCACAAAGCTTAATGATCTTTGATATGTATCTCTAGTATGCGAATATAGGGAGCTTAATAAAGAATAATTTGAGTTGTCGTATGCTTTTCATCCAATTCAATGAGTCTAGGGAAATTTGAGAATTAATTAGTTCTACACAATTAATTTGGGGCATTGTCATTCATGGTTTGTCGAAAGAATAACTGGTAATCGATTTATAGATATATGTTCATGTGTGGAGAAGGGCCCTCTAACTAGCCTTTCACCGTTTTTAATTCACAAAATTCATTTTTATAAGTGTTTTATGCAAAGTTTCTGTTTTAAGTTTTAAATTCGTCAAAAACCCAATCCCCTTTACTTTCTTGTGTCAACTTAGTTAGAATCTGTTTAATTTTGTGTCTTTTAGCATTTTGAGTCAAGTTAAAGTTAGAATTCGTCCAAATAACTCCCTAGTGTCTGTTTTGAGTCTATTTTGTTGTTTTAAGCTGTTTTGAGTCTTTAAGTCTAGTTTAGTGTTTTAGAGTGTAGATTAGCATCCCTCCTAATGCCTGGCTAGAACGATCCCTACTTACACATACTACATTGATAGGGTCTAAAGTTGAGTGCAATTTAATTTCACATCAGGTGGCTGCCCTCGAATCATTGCCACCACAATCTGGTAAGTTTCTGGACCCAATTTCAATTTCAGTTTCGGCTAATAAGTTACTTCCATCAGTTATGCAGCCATCTACACTTGAACTTAAACCATTGCCAAGTCATTTGAAGTATGTTTTCTTGGGAGAAGATGAGACGTTGCCCGTCATCATCTCAAGCACGCTCACGGCACAAGAGGAGGACAAGTTGGTGAGGGTGTTAAAGGAGTACAAAACGGCAATTGGGTGGACATTGGCCGACATCAAAGGAATCAGCCCTACCACTTGCATGCATCGTATACTTTTGGAGGAGGGGTCTAAAACATCTCGAGAGGCTCAACACCGACTCAACCCTCCAATGATGGAAGTTGTGAAGAAGGAGATAATCAAGTTACTTGATTGTGGAGTGATCTATCCAATCTTCGATAGTCGTTGGGTTTCACATGTGTAATGTGTTCCAAAGAAATCTGGAGTGACTGTGGTAAAGAATGCCGAATAGGAGCTTATGGCTACTCGAATCCAAACAGGTTGGAGGGTTTGTATCGATTATAGGAAGCTCAACGCCACCACAAGGAAGGATCACTTCCTTTTGCCGTTCATTGATCAAATGCTTGAAAGGTTAGCAGGTTATGCATTCTATTGTTTTCTTGATGGTTATTCTGGTTATAATCAAATTGTCATAGCACCCGAGGACCAAGAAAAAACCACTTTCACATGCCCATTTGGTACATTTGCTTATCGTCGCATGCCATTTGGTTTATGCAATGCACCTTCCACAATTCAAAGATGCATGATGAGCATATTTTCTGATTATGTTGAGAAAATTATTGAAGTTTTTATGGATGATTTCAGCGTGTTTGGTGATTCATTTGATGGTTGTTTGAATAGTCTCAGTTTGATCTTAAAACGATGCGTTGAAACTAACCTTGTTCTAAATTGGGAAAAATGTTTCATGGTTAAATAAGGCATAGTTTTAGGTCATATCATCTCTGAAAATGGTATTGAGGTTGATAAGTCAAAGATAGATCTTGTACCTCACTTACCCTCTCCTACTTCGGTTAGAGAGGTTCGTTCTTTTCTTAGACATGCAGGTTTCTACCGAAGATTCATCAAAGACTTCTCAAAGGTTTCTCAACCTCTTTGCCGTCTCCTTCAAAAAGATGTGGCGTTTAATTTCAATGAGGAGTGCACAACATCATTCAAACAACTCAAGGAGTTGCTGACCACGGCCCCAATTATTGTTCCACCTGATTGGAGCCTTCCTTTCGAGCTTATGTGTGACGCATCCGATTATGCTTTAGGGGCTGTTTTAGGACAAGAGGCCGCATGTCATCTACTATGCCTCTCGGACGTTGAATGATGCCCAATTGAACTATTCCACAACTGAAAAAGAACTTCTTGCTGTTGTCTTTGCTTTAGATAAATTTAGATCATATTTAATTGGTACTTAAGTAATTGTTTTCACTGATCATGCAGCTTTGAAATATTTGCTCACAAAGAAGGAAGCCAAGCCAAGGCTAATTCGATGGATGCTGCTTCTTCAAGAGTTCGACATTGAGATTCGAGACAAAAAGGGAAGTGAAAACGTGGTGGCTGACCACCTCAGCCGTATGGTGCATAATGAGGAGTCCTTACCCATTGCTGAAACATTTCTTGATGAACAATTGCTGTCCATTAAGGTAAGTGAACCTTGGTATGCTGATTTGGTCAACTTTTTTGTGTCTAAACGAATTCCAAACACTTTCAATAGACACCAACGTGATAAGCTCATAAATGAGGCACGGTTTTATGTATGGGATGATCCATATTTATGGAAATATTGCCCTGATCAGATTGTACGTCGATGTGTGCATGATTCTGAGTTTCATTCCATTTTAAGCTTTTGTCATACATATGCATGTGGTGGTCACTTTGGCACACCAAGAACAGCACTGAAGGTGTTACAATGTGGATTCTATTGGCCTAGTATCTTTAAGGATGCTAGAACTTTTTGCGTAACATGTGATAAATGCCAAAGAACAGGAAATATAGGCGCAAGAGATCAAATGCCGCAAAATGTCATACTTCCTGTCGAAATTTTTGATGTTTGGGGCATTGATTTCATGGGTCCTTTTCCTTCATCACATGGTTTTCTTTATGATGTGAAAATTACTTGACACTCAAATTAAAACCCTATGGACGTAGTATATCAAAGTAGGGATCGTTTTAGGCTGGGGATTAGAAGGGATGCTAATCTACACAATTTAAACTCTAAAACATTAAACTAGACTCTTATGACTCAAAACTGACCAAATTGACTCAAAACACACAAACTAAGCTAAATAGACTCAAAACAGATACTAGAGAGTGAATTGGACAAATTCTAGACTAGTAAGAGTCAAAACACTGAAGGGGGACATATTTGGATGAATTTGACAAAACTAAAACACAAATAAGAACTGAGGGGGTTTTTGGACGAATTTGACAAAACTAAGTAAATTGCAGCAAACAAAGTAAGTTAAAACGAAATTAAGGTGAATTCAAGGGTGAAAAGCTAGTTAGAGGATCCTTCTCCACACATGAAACATATGCATACAAATTGATTTCCAGTATTGTTTCTTTAAACCATGAATGACAATGCCCCAAATTAATCGTGAATGCACAAATCAACTTTCAGATTTTCCTTAATTCGTTGAATTGGATGGATAACGCATCGACAATCAAATTATTTGATAGGAGCATATTTATGCTACTTAGTTAGTGTGTTTCCTTGCATTTGCTTAGCTATTTGTTGCTGAGTATAGTGTTTAAAGTCATTTTCGTGTGTTTTTAGGTCCAAGAAGCAAAGTTGGCAAAAAGATGCATTTTGGAGCATTTTAGAGCAAAACTGGGCATGGAATGGATAGCACAAGCAATGGGCATGAGGATGGACGAATTTGGAGTTTAAATGAAGCTAGGATTATGTTTCAAGGTTGGAGAAATAAATTCAAAACATTGAAGATAAGGAATCAGCTCAAAAGAAGGAGGATTATCCAAAACATTATCCAAACAACCTTATCTTATCTTATCTTATCCAATCCTTATCTTATCTTAACAAACCTTATCCTATCCTAATCCTTTTCTAATTCAATTTCTGGTACAATGAGGGTTTTAATTTCAGTTTAGGAGACATAAAAACCTTATCTCCTCCATGCCGCACCTAGCCTTCTAGAATATCTGATTTCCTTGCCTTGCAAGGCTTTTTAGAAGCCTTATCCCACCTTATCCTACTGTGCCGCACCTTAGGCCCTTTCCCATTGGAAATCTGATTGTTTTGAGCCTATTTCTGGATGGATTTGGTTTTCTAGAAGTCCCAATCTGATTCACTTAGGGTTTTTGGTGCCTATATATATTAAAACACCCTTTTGCCGTGCACACCACCCTCCATACACAACCAATCACGCCAGAAATCATCCCCTACCCCCTGCCGTGCCATATCAACCACACAAACCCAGAAAACCCCTCTTGTGCCGCAGCTATTCAAGGAAGGAGAAGGTGCCACTCTAAGTCGTGACTACTGCTGGAGCGTTCTTAGGTGTTGTCTATCTTTGTTTTTAATGTTTCAATTCAGTATTCTTTGTTTAATTGCTGTCATGAGGAACTAAACCCCTATTAGTTAGAGGGGGAATTTGAAGCCATGAATATATGTTTCTTATGATTTGATTCACTCCAGTTACGATTTCATAAAGTATGAATGTGGTTTACTTTTCTGTGCTTATTAAGAACTTGTTTATGTATGTGGGTTGGGGGTCGACACTTGATTTGCATGCATAAATTTGATGCTAGAATATAAGGGAATTTCACCTAATCGTTATGAACTTATATTCACAAGTAGTAAAGGTTGCTAGTCACAATTGTGTTAAGTAAACCCTAGGCAGGAGTAACATGCGTATTCCATAGTTATGAATGCCTTGTCAATGTTTATGATTTCCATTGAACTTAATGATCTTTGATATGTATCTCTATCATGCGTATTCCATAGTTAGGGAACTTGATAAGAATAATTTGGTTGTGATGCGTTATCCATTCAATTCAATGAACTTAGGGAAATCTGAGAATTAATTAGTTCTATACAATTAATTTGGAACATTGTCATTCATGGTTTATCGAAAGAGTAACTGGGAATCAAGTTGTATGCATATGTTCATGTGTGGATAAGGATCCCTCTAACTAGCCATTCACCCATCTAAGTCCCCAATTTCGTGCAGATTTCATTAAGTACTTTAAGTTTCTTGTTTTGTTTTCAAATTCGTTCAAAAACAAACCCCCCTTTACTTGTTGAGTCATATTAGTTAAAATCTGTTTTGATTTGTGTTTTTAAGTGTCTTGAGTCAAGTTAAAGTCTATTTTCGTCCAAAGTAGTGTTTAGAGTTCAAAACTGCCCAGTTTGTGTTTTTAGGCAGTTTTGAGTGTTTTTGTGCTGTTTTGAGTCTTTTGAGTTGTTTTAGTGTTTTAGAATTTAGTCTTGCATTCTTTGAGTCTAGTTTAGTGTTTTAAACTTTGTTTTTACGTTTTTGAGTCTTATTTGTGTTGATTAGCATCCCTAGTTAATCCCCGGTTTAGAACGATCCCTACTTGCATCTTTACTACAATTGTCATAAATAGGGTTTAATTTGTGTGTCAAGTAATTTTCACATCAAATTTTGGCGCCGTTGCCGGGGATTAGCAAACTTGCTAATCTCCCTAGTTTCTGCCGTGTATTTTAACTTGTTTTTGTTTCTGTTTTGCTTAGTTTTCTGATTTGTTTTGTTTTCTTTGTTTTAGGTACTAGTGTATGACTCGAAGTTCTCAACCCGTTCACGCACATATCTTGGAGTTTAACGACGATTTTGATCGAGATTTGAGAAGGAAGAGGAAGCACGACATGGCTGCAGATAACCGAACAATCAAAGAACTTTCAGCCTCGGGATTGGACGATGCGACCCCTTTATGCATTCAATATCCTAGGGCGGCTCAAGGCAAAACTGATGAGTTTGAATTGAAGTCTAGCTTGTTGCACCACATCCCCAAATTCCACGGGTTGTCCATGGAAGATCCAAACAAGCACTTGAAGGAATTTGAAGTGGTTTGTTCAAGCATGACCCCTGTCAATGTTGATGGGAGTATATTGAAGATGAAAGCCTTTCCATTCTCTCTTTTGGAAAAGGCTAAGGATTGGCTCTACGAACTAGCACCTGGAACCGTTACTTCGTGGGAAAGCATGAAGCGCGCATTCTTAGAGAAATTTTTCCCAACTTCAAGAGTCATTCTCTTGAGGAAAAAGATAAGTGGCATTCAACAAAGCCAAGGGGAATCGTTTCCAGCCTATTATGAGCGGTTCAAGGCGCTTGTTGCTTCTTGTCCACAACATCAAATGAAGGAAGAGCTTCTCCTCCAATATTTCTATGAAGGACTTCTCCCCATTGAGAGACAAATGCTTGATGCTTCAGCGGGAGGAGCTTTGGTTGACAAAACACCCGTGGCTGCCAAAACTCTAATTGCAAATCGAGCCTTGAATGCGCAACAATACGAAGGAGTTGGACAGAGAGAAGGGCCACGGCAACAACAAGTGAATGAGGTAAATGCAATTTCAGAATTACAATCTCAAATGGCTAATCTCACTCTTCTTTTGTCACAGGTTGTGGATGGAAACAAAGCACAAGGGCCGGCCATATGTGGAGTGTGTTCTATGCAGGGACATCTCAACGATCAATGCCCTCAATTGATTGAGAATGGGGGTTGGGAAACTGCCCAAGCCGTGGGTTTCCAAGGCCAAACCCAACAAAGACACGACCCCTACTCAAACACATACAATCCGGGATGGAGAGATCATCCAAACTTCAAGTGGAGGGATTCTCAGCAAGCACAGCCACAAAGTGGATTTAGACAGCCCCCTGGGATGTTTCCAAAGCCGTATGCAGCCCCACAACCTCACCCAACTTCGGCCCAAACCAATTCAGGTTCGTCGTTAAATAATGATAAAATTCTTCAAGCACTAACCTCTTTAACGCAGGACATGCAGAGCATAAAACATCAAGTTAAAGAGGTGGATGAATTGAAGAAACAAATGGGTCAAATGGCTGAATTCATGGGCCAATTCCGAGAACAAGGCAGATTGCCTAGTTCAACCATTGTTAATCCTAAGGGAGGATTTGAAACTGCCCAAGCAATCACGTTGAGAAGTGGTAAGCAGGTTGGAACTGATTCACAACCATCCAGATCAAGTCAAGAAGAGGACAAGAAGCTGCAATTGGAGGAGGATGAAGCACCCAAACCCACGGCAAGGAATGCACAATCCTTGCCGCAACCAATCCCCACTCCTAAACCGTCCTCAACCATCAAGGTAAGTTCCAATATGAATTCTTCAAGCTCTACTCCACTAATTGTGCCCTTTCCTGGCAGGTTGCGGCAATCAAAGAAAGAGGATGCTGAAAAAGACATTCTAGAGACATTCCGGAAAGTTCAAGTCAATATCCCACTCCTTGATGCAATAAAGCAAGTCCCAAGGTATGCTAAGTTTTTGAAAGAGCTTTGTACAACAAGGAGAAGGATTTCTAACAAAGAAGTGGTTCAAGTAAGTGAGAATGTCTCTGCTGTTTTACAAAGGAAATTACCCCCTAAATGCAAAGATCCGGGTAGTTTTACAATTCCTTGCGTTATTGGTAGTACTAAGTTTGAACATGCCATGTTAGACTTAGGTGCATCTATAAATGTCATGCCATACTCTATTTATGCATCTATGAATTTAGGAGAGCTTAAAAATGATGGTGTTATTATCCAATTAGCCGATCGTTCTAATGCATATCCAAAAGGAGTTTTGGAAGATGTTTTGGTGCAGGTTGGAAATCTGATTTTTCCAGCGGATTTTTATGTGCTTGACATGGAGGATACACCCCATTCTACCCCATTGCCGATCCTCCTTGGGAGACCTTTCATGAAAACAGCCCGCACCAAGATCGATGTGTTCAAAGGGACGTTGACAATGGAATTTGATGGGGAAGTTATTGATTTCAATCTTGCTGAAACTATTAAATTTCCTAAAGAAAATCATTCTTGTTTTGCTATTGATATATTCGATGAATTGGCGCAGGATTACCTTGATTCCTTGGATAGGGACCCCCTTGAATCAACAATTGCACAAGGAATTGGGCAAAAACCCAATGTTGCCGTGCCTATAAGTGAAGAAGAGGCCGAGATGGTGGCTGCCCTAGAGTCACTACCTCAGCACCATGGTAAGCCTTCAGAACCAATTTCAATTCCAATTTCTACTAACAAGTTGTTACCCTCAGTGATTCAGGCACCCGTACTTGAGCTTAAACCATTGCCGGATCATTTGAAGTACGTCTTTTTGGGAGATAACGAGACATTGCCCGTCATTGTATCCTCCACACTCACGGCAACAGAGGAAGGAAAGTTAATTCAGGTGTTGAAAGAGCACAAAACAGCCATTGGATGGACATTGGCCGATATTAGGGGGATTAGCCCTACAACATGCATGCATCGCATACTTCTAGAGGAGGGGGCTAAACCAACTCGAGAGGCTCAACGCCGACTCAACCCTCCAATGATGGAAGTTGTGAAGAAGGAGATTATAAAGCTTCTTGATTGTGGAGTAATTTATCCAATCTCAGATAGCCGTTGGGTTTCACCGGTGCAATGTGTTCCAAAGAAATCCGGAGGCACTGTGGTGAAGAATGCCGAGAATGAACTTGTGCCCACACGTATCCAAACAGGTTGGAGAGTGTGCATTGACTATAGGAAGCTAAACGCCACCACGAGGAAGGACCACTTCCCTTTGCCGTTCATTGATCAAATGCTTGAAAGGTTAGCCGGTCATTCTTTTTATTGTTTTCTTGATGGGTACTCTGGATATAATCAGATTGTTATAGCTCCGGATGACCAAGAAAAGACCACTTTCACGTGCCCCTTTGGTACCTTTGCCTATCGTCGCATGCCATTCGGTTTATGCAATGCACCTGCCACCTTTCAAAGATGCATGGTAAGTATCTTTTCAGATTTTGTGGAGAAGATTATTGAGGTATTCATGGATGATTTTAGTGTTTTTGGGGATTCGTTTGATGGGTGCTTAGATAATCTCACTTTGATTCTAAAACGTTGCATTGAAACTAACCTTGTTTTGAATTGGGAAAAATGTCACTTTATGGTAAAACAGGGCATAGTTTTAGGTCATATCATTTCAGAAAGGGGAATTGAGGTTGATAAATCAAAAATAGATCTTGTACGCTACTTACCCTCTCCTACTTCGGTTAGAGAGGTTCGTTCTTTTCTTGGACATGCAGGATTCTATAGGCGATTCATCAAGGACTTTTCAAAGATTTCAAACCCTCTTTGCCGTCTCCTCCAGAAAGATGTAGCTTTTGACTTCAACGAGGAATGTGAGAAGGCATTCAACCACCTCAAAGAGATGCTAACTTCGGCCCCCATCATAGTCCCACCAGATTGGAGCCTTCCTTTTGAGCTTATGTGTGATGCTTCGGATTATGCATTAGGAGCTGTTTTGGGACAAAGGAAGGACAAGAAGCCCCATGTCATCTATTATGCATCTCGGACCTTGAATGATGCACAATTGAATTACTCTACCACTGAAAAAGAACTTCTTGCTGTTGTGTTTGCTTTAGATAAGTTTCGTTCTTATTTACTTGGTACTAAAGTTATTATTTACACTGACCATGCAGCTTTGAAGTATTTGTTCACCAAGAAAGAGGCCAAACCAAGACTCATTCGCTGGATGCTTCTTCTCCAAGAGTTCGATATTGAAATCCGGGACAAGAAGGGGAGTGAAAACGTGGTGGCTGATCACTTGAGCCGTATGGTGCATGAGGAGGATGCCGTGCCTATCCAAGAGACATTCCCAGATGAGCAGCTGCTGTCCATCAAGGTAAGTGAGCCATGGTATGCCGATGTAGTAAATTATTTGGTGTCTAAACACATTCCAAGAGAGCTAAACAAGCACCAGAGTGATAAACTTAAAAAGGATGCACGTTCTTATGTTTGGGATGACCCATATTTGTGGAAATATTGCCCTGATCAGGTCCTACGTAGGTGTGTGCATGATTCTGAGTTTAATTCAATTTTAACTTTTTGTCACACCTATGCATGTGGAGGTCACTTTGGTACTCAAAGAACAGCACATAAAGTTTTAGAATGTGGATTTTATTGGCCTACTATCTTTAGAGATGCTAGAACTTTTTGTATGACTTGTGATAGATGTCAAAGAACGGGCAATATAGGTCCTAAACAACAAATGCCGCAACACCCCATATTTAGTGTTGAAATCTTTGATGTTTGGGGTATTGATTTCATGGGTCCTTTTCCTTCCTCACATGGTTTCCTTTATATTTTGCTTGCTGTGGATTATGTGTCGAAATGGGTGGAAGCAAAAGCCACCCGAACTAATGATTCTAAAGTGGTTGCAGATTTTGTTAGAACTAACATATTTGCTAGATTTGGAATGCCAAGAGTCCTAATCAGTGATGGGGGCTCCCATTTTTGCAATCGAACCATTGAGGCGCTGCTCAAGAAGTATAATGTCACGCATAAGGTTTCAACACCTTATCACCCTCAAACCAGTGGGCAAGCCGAGGTTTCAAATAGAGAAATCAAGCAGATTTTGGAGAAAACTGTAGGGCCAACTCGGAAGGATTGGAGTTTGCGTTTGAATGATGCATTGTGGGCATATCGCACTGCCTATAAAACCCCAATTGGAATGTCCCCATTTCGGCTAGTCTATGGGAAACCATGTCATCTTCCCGTCGAGTTAGAACATCGTGCACATTGGGCTGTCAAAACATTCAACATGGACATTGATGCCGCAGGTCTTCATAGAAAGCTTCAATTGAATGAGCTAGAAGAAATTAGGAATGAAGCTTATGAGAATGCACGGATCTACAAGGAGAAAACAAAGGCATTCCATGACAAGATGATTCGTAGCAAGCTGTTCTCTATAGGGCAGAAAGTGTTACTTTTCAATTCTCGCCTTCGTCTATTTCCAGGTAAGTTGCGTTCTAAGTGGATTGGTCCTTTTGTGGTTACTAATGTTTTTCCTCATGGTGCAGTCCAAATTCAAAGTTTAAAAACGCAACAAGAATTCAAAGTGAATGGACATCGATTGAAGCCATATTATGAGCACTTTGAAGAGCACATTACGGAGGATATATCCCTTAATGCCGTGGGTACCATGGGAACTTAAATGAAAGGTTCGTCCGGCTGGAAGACGTTAAAGCAAGCGCTTCTTGGGAGGCAACCCATGCAAATAAAGGCGACCTAGGAACTCTCCGGCTCCACAACCAGATTTGCGTTTCTAAACCCTACTCTTTATTGCTTTTCCTTTGCCATCTTGTTATGTTAGTTAGTTGTGTTGATTGCTGTTTGCTTTCTGTGAGTATATGTTTGAACCATTGAGGACAATGTTTGGTTTAAGTGTGGGGGGGTAACAAAGTGTTTTTTGCATGAAATTCGTGGGTTTTTATCACCTATCACTTTGAATGTTGTTTTCAGTGTTTTTAAGTGTTTTTAAGCTGTTTTGGTGTGTTTTAGTGTGTTTTGAAAAGAAAATCCGAAAATACCATAAAAATTTGAAAAATTGTTTTGAAAAACCCAAAAAGAGTTGTTTTTGTGTGTTTGTTTGTGTCTTAGGGTACCTTCCAACACAATGATGAGGATTTGGTTTTTAATTGCATAACTGTTAAAGAAAGTTACAAACGTGGATGAAAGTTTGATATGCTCTTTGGTTTATGCTTGGTTGTAGTTAACATTCATGAATTCACATGTAATCACAAAAAGGATAAAATCAGTTTTTGTAACATGCTTGAAGGAAGTAACTCAAACTAACGCTACAACCCTGAGAGACTTGAGCCTTTAACGTTCTTTGGAGAGTTAAAAATCTGTGCATTCTTTGTTTTCTAAAGTCGTTGCATGATCTCATTATTCTTTGCTTGGTTGTTACTTAGAAGGCGTTTCATCATTTAGTTCCAAATACTAGAACTCATACCCGTTTCATTCAAAGCATGAAATTGATTAGCATAACACATAATCAAGATGAAGTTGTTTAGTTTACAACCAGAGCCAAAAAGCCTAACCCTTTGCATATGTATTGTAGGTTTAACCCTTTTGAGCCTTGTTTAGCCTATGTTCTTTGTTTACCCACATTATCCTTACCTAGCCTAGATTAGGACCATCCTTACCCTTGTTCTTAAGGCATAGTGAGCATGACCTAAGAATGAATTCCCTTTGTTCGTTATTTGGGCGGCAAAACAAGTGTGGGGGAAGGGATTTATGTGTCTGATTATGTGCCAACAAAGTATCAAGAGGGCACGGGTAGAAGAAGAAAAAAAAGAAAAAAAAAAGTTGTGAAAAAGTATGAGAAGTGTTCAAAATAAGTGAGATTAAAGCTCACAAGTGTTGATTGTTGAAGAAGGGGTCCAAAAAGTTGAAATTGGCCCTAAGTATGTGTTTTCTTCCCCTTTGTGTTCAAAGTGTACGGCTGCATTCAAGAAAGGGAGTTCTAAGAGTCATATTCATTGCTTTGCTTGCTATTGCTTTAAGAACGTTTGTTTTCCTTACCTTTCTTTGTTAGCCAATACCCCCTAGCCCCGTTACAACCCTATACTTCAATCTTGAGTGTTGTGTGTTTCAATATGTGGAGTTTGGGATTGGTATGAGCATATGGTATCCCTGGTTCTCGCATCTAAGTAGTAGCATTCCGTTCATGAGATCATATCTATACATGCATTCCAGAAATTACTTTTCTTGTTATACATATATGTGAGTATTAGTTTTCATATTTACATCAATCTTCTCACATATAACTAGTGTAGGGAGTGTAGTCAGAAAATCTGTGTGATTGAGTGCATATCTAGTAAGGAATTGAGGGATTCTCTAAGGCATGTTACTACATTCAAAATGTTGTTTTAATTGATTAAATGCGAGCTAATGTGTGGTAACTTTGATTAAGTATGTGCTCAAGGGTGGGGATAACTAAAATCTGTGGGAGTAATGATCTTTGGCATGTTATGTATCATTGAAGATCCCTGAGGTGAACGTTGGAAGGTTTAGGTTATGTTTTGTTTGTTTTGTTTTGCTTGAGGACTAGCAAAAGCTAAGTGTGGGGGAATTTGATAGGAGCATATTTATGCTACTTAGTTAGTGTGTTTCCTTGCATTTGCTTAGCTATTTGTTGCTGAGTATAGTGTTTAAAGTCATTTTCGTGTGTTTTTAGGTCCAAGAAGCAAAGTTGGCAAAAAGATGCATTTTGGAGCATTTTAGAGCAAAACTGGGCATGGAATGGATAGCACAAGCAATGGGCATGAGGATGGACGAATTTGGAGTTTAAATGAAGCTAGGATTATGTTTCAAGGTTGGAGAAATAAATTCAAAACATTGAAGATAAGGAATCAGCTCAAAAGAAGGAGGATTATCCAAAACATTATCCAAACAACCTTATCTTATCTTATCTTATCCAATCCTTATCTTATCTTAACAAACCTTATCCTATCCTAATCCTTTTCTAATTCAATTTCTGGTACAATGAGGGTTTTAATTTCAGTTTAGGAGACATAAAAACCTTATCTCCTCCATGCCGCACCTAGCCTTCTAGAATATCTGATTTCCTTGCCTTGCAAGGCTTTTTAGAAGCCTTATCCCACCTTATCCTACTGTGCCGCACCTTAGGCCCTTTCCCATTGGAAATCTGATTGTTTTGAGCCTATTTCTGGATGGATTTGGTTTTCTAGAAGTCCCAATCTGATTCACTTAGGGTTTTTGGTGCCTATATATATTAAAACACCCTTTTGCCGTGCACACCACCCTCCATACACAACCAATCACGCCAGAAATCATCCCCTACCCCCTGCCGTGCCATATCAACCACACAAACCCAGAAAACCCCTCTTGTGCCGCAGCTATTCAAGGAAGGAGAAGGTGCCACTCTAAGTCGTGACTACTGCTGGAGCGTTCTTAGGTGTTGTCTATCTTTGTTTTTAATGTTTCAATTCAGTATTCTTTGTTTAATTGCTGTCATGAGGAACTAAACCCCTATTAGTTAGAGGGGGAATTTGAAGCCATGAATATATGTTTCTTATGATTTGATTCACTCCAGTTACGATTTCATAAAGTATGAATGTGGTTTACTTTTCTGTGCTTATTAAGAACTTGTTTATGTATGTGGGTTGGGGGTCGACACTTGATTTGCATGCATAAATTTGATGCTAGAATATAAGGGAATTTCACCTAATCGTTATGAACTTATATTCACAAGTAGTAAAGGTTGCTAGTCACAATTGTGTTAAGTAAACCCTAGGCAGGAGTAACATGCGTATTCCATAGTTATGAATGCCTTGTCAATGTTTATGATTTCCATTGAACTTAATGATCTTTGATATGTATCTCTATCATGCGTATTCCATAGTTAGGGAACTTGATAAGAATAATTTGGTTGTGATGCGTTATCCATTCAATTCAATGAACTTAGGGAAATCTGAGAATTAATTAGTTCTATACAATTAATTTGGAACATTGTCATTCATGGTTTATCGAAAGAGTAACTGGGAATCAAGTTGTATGCATATGTTCATGTGTGGATAAGGATCCCTCTAACTAGCCATTCACCCATCTAAGTCCCCAATTTCGTGCAGATTTCATTAAGTACTTTAAGTTTCTTGTTTTGTTTTCAAATTCGTTCAAAAACAAACCCCCCTTTACTTGTTGAGTCATATTAGTTAAAATCTGTTTTGATTTGTGTTTTTAAGTGTCTTGAGTCAAGTTAAAGTCTATTTTCGTCCAAAGTAGTGTTTAGAGTTCAAAACTGCCCAGTTTGTGTTTTTAGGCAGTTTTGAGTGTTTTTGTGCTGTTTTGAGTCTTTTGAGTTGTTTTAGTGTTTTAGAATTTAGTCTTGCATTCTTTGAGTCTAGTTTAGTGTTTTAAACTTTGTTTTTACGTTTTTGAGTCTTATTTGTGTTGATTAGCATCCCTAGTTAATCCCCGGTTTAGAACGATCCCTACTTGCATCTTTACTACAATTGTCATAAATAGGGTTTAATTTGTGTGTCAAGTAATTTTCACATCATTATTCTTATCAAGTTCCCTACATGGAATACGCATAATAGAGATACATTCAAAGATCATTAAGTTCTATGAAAATCATAAGCATTGACAAGGCATTCGTAACTATGAAAAGCATGATGATACTCCTGCCATGGATTCACTTACTACTCATAAATATAAGTTCATAACAATTAGGTGAAATCCCTTATATTTTAGCATCAGATTCATGCATGCAAACTAAGTGTGCACCCTTAACCCACATACAAGAATAAGTTTTAATCAAACAGATAAGTGAATCGCATTCATGTTTTACGAAACAATAACTGGAGGTAATCAATTCATATTAAACATATGTCCATGGCTTCGAATTCACCTCTAACTAAGAAAAACTTAGTTACACATGTTCATGACAATTGAAAAGCAATCTAATATAAACATTGAAACTAAAACAAGGGAAGAAAGAACTCAGGAAGTCTCCAATGGTTGCAGGTTGTTGCGGCACAAGTTCCTCCTCCAATGGAAGCCACGGCAAAGCTCTCATCCTCTCCTTCTTGTGGCAAAGGGTGTTTCTGTGTATGGATGGTGATGGCTACGAATTATGGTGTGGTATAGGGGGTGGTAACCTGCAGCAAAGCCTCAAAAGATTAGGGCCCTAGGGTGCGGCAGAAGGCTTAAATCCATCAGGAAAGGGGTTTAGCCCAATTAATTTCTGAAAAGGCTTTGCACAATCCAAATCCACAAGGGAATAGGCTAATTAAATCAAAATCCAAGAGGAATAAGGGTAGGGAAGGTGCGGCAGCAATTGGAGAGAAGGGGATGGAGTGCAAGGCAAGGCAAAGGCCTTCAAGAAAGGTTTGAGGCGCCAGATTTTTAGGACTTCTAGAAAGGAGTGTTGTGGCAAGTTTCTAGATGGAAAAGACCTGGTTTTAGGCATCCTATTATGAAAAGGAGTCCCCCTTGCAGCTGGAATTAAGATAGGATAAGATTAGATAAGGATAAGATAAGATAAGGTTGGTTTGGATAATGTTCCATGTTTGTAGTTGATTCCTTATCTTCTTTGACTTGAATTTGTTTCTCCAACTTTTAAACACATTCCTAGCCTCATTTGAACTTCAAATTCGTCCATTCCTTGTGCTCCATATGCATGCAATCCATTTCAGCCCAGAATTGCTCCAAAATGCTCTAAAATGCAGTTTCTTGCCAACTTTGCCAATTGGACCTACAAACACACGAAAATAACTTAAAAACACTATAATAAACATAAACTAACTAAGTAAATGCAAGGAAACAAGCTAACTAAGTCGCATAAACCCTATTGATGACAATTGTAGTAAAGATGCAAGTAGTAAAGATGACAATTGATGACAATTGTCAAGTAACTAAGTCGCATAAACCCTATTGATGACAATTGAATTACTTGACACACAAATTAAACCCTATTGATGACAATTGTAGTAAAGATGCAAGTAGGGATCGTTCTAAACCGGGGATTAACTAGGGATGCTAATCAACACAAATAAGACTCAAAAACGTAAAAACAAAGTTTAAAACACTAAACTAGACTCAAAGAATGCAAGACTAAATTCTAAAACACTAAAACAACTCAAAAGACTCAAAACAGCACAAAAACACTCAAAACTGCCTAAAAACACAAACTGGGCAGTTTTGAACTCTAAACACTACTTTGGACGAAAATAGACTTTAACTTGACTCAAGACACTTAAAAACACAAGTCAAAACAGATTTTAACTAATATGACTCAACAAGTAAAGGGGGGTTTGTTTTTGAACGAATTTGAAAACAAAACAAGAAACTTAAAGTACTTAATGAAATCTGCACGAAATTGGGGACTTAGATGGGTGAATGGCTAGTTAGAGGGATCCTTATCCACACATAAACATATGCATACAACTTGATTCCCAGTTACTCTTTCGATAAACTATGAATGACAATGTTCCGAATTAATTGTATAGAACTAATTAATTCTCAGATTTCCCTAAGTTCATTGAATTGAATGGATAACGCATCACAACCAAATTATTCTTATCAAGTTCCCTAACTATGGAATACGCATGATAGAGATACATATCAAAGATCATTAAGTTCCATGGAAATCATAAACATTGACAAGGCATTCATAACTATGGAATACGCATGTTACTCCTGCCTAGGGTTTACTTAACACAATTGTGACTAGCAACCTTTACTACTTGTGAATATAAGTTCATAACGATTAGGTGAAATTCCCTTATATTCTAGCATCAAATTTATGCATGCAAATCAAGTGTCGACCCCCAACCCACATACATAAACAAGTTCTTAATAAGCACAGAAAAGTAAACCACATTCATACTTTATGAAATCGTAACTGGAGTGAATCAAATCATAAGAAACATATATTCATGGCTTCAAATTCCCCCTCTAACTAATAGGGGTTTAGTTCCTCATGACAGCAATTAAACAAAGAATACTGAATTGAAACATTAAAAACAAGGATAGACAACACCTAAGAACGCTCCAGCAATAGTCACGACTTAGAGTGGCACCTTCTCCTTCCTTGAATAGCTGCGGCACAAGAGGGTTTTCTGGGATTGGGTGGATAATATGGCACGGCAGGGGTAGGGGATATTTCTGGCGTGATTGGTTGTGTATGGAGGGTGGTGTGCACGGCAAAGGGTGTTTTAATATATATAGGCACCAAAAACCCTAAGTGAATCAGATTGGGACTTCTAGAAAACCAAATCCATCCAGAAATAGGCTCAAAACAATCAGATTTCCAATAGGAAAGGGCCTAAGGTGCGGCACAGTAGGATAAGGTGGGATAAGGCTTCTAGAAAGCCTTGCAAGGCAAGGAAATCAGATATTCTAGAAGGCTAGGTGCGGCATGGAGGAGATAAGGTTTTTATGTCTCCTAAACTGAAATTAAAACCCTCATTGTACCAGAAATTGAATTAGAAAAGGATTAGGATAGGATAAGGTTTGTTAAGATAAGATAAGGATTGGATAAGATAAGATAAGATAAGGTTGTTTGGATAATGTTTTGGATAATCCTCCTTCTTTTGAGCTGATTCCTTATCTTCAATGTTTTGAATTTATTTCTCCAACCTTGAAACATAATCCTAGCTTCATTTAAACTCCAAATTCGTCCATCCTTATGCCCATTGCTTGTGCTATCCATTCCATGCCCAGTTTTGCTCTAAAATGCTCCAAAATGCATCTTTTTGCCAACTTTGCTTCTTGGACCTAAAAACACACGAAAATGACTTTAAACACTATACTAAGCAACAAATAGCTAAGCAAATGCAAGGAAACACACTAACTAAGTGGCATAAATATGCTCCTATCAAATTCCCCCACACTTAGCTTTTGCTAGTCCTCAAGCAAAACAAAACAAACAAAACATAACCTAAACCTTCCAACGTTCACCTCAGGGATCTTCAATGATACATAACATGCCAAAGATCATTACTCCCACAGATTTTAGTTATCCCTACCCTTGAGCACATACTTAATCAAAGTTACCACACATTAGCTCGCATTTAATCAATTAAAACAACATTTTGAATGTAGTAACATGCCTTAGAGAATCCCTCAATTCCTTACTAGATATGCACTCAATCACACAGATTTTCTGACTACACTCCCTACACTAGTTATATGTGAGAAGATTGATGTAAATATGAAAACTAATACTCACATATATGTATAACAAGAAAAGTAATTTCTGGAATGCATGTATAGATATGATCTCATGAACGGAATGCTACTACTTAGATGCGAGAACCAGGGACACCATATGCTCATACCAATCCCAAACTCCACATATTGAAACACATAACACTCAAGATTGAAGTATAGGGTTGTAACGGGGCTAGGGGGTATTGGCTAACAAAGAAAGGTAAGGAAAACAAACGTTCTTAAAGCAATAGCAAGCAAAGCAATGAATATGACACTTAGAACTCCCTTTCATGAATGCAGCCGCACACTTTAAACACAAAGGGGAAGAAAACACATATTTTAGGGCCAATTTCAACGTTTTGGACCCCTTCTTCAACAATCAACACTTGTGAGCTTGAATCTCACTTATTTTGAACACTTTTCATACTTTTTCACAACTTTTCTTTTTCTTTTCTTTTTCACACGAATTTTTCTCTTTTTTTTTTCTTTTTTTTCTTTTTCTTTTTTTCTTCTTCTACCCGTGCCCTCTTGATACTTTGTTGGCACACAATCAGACACATAACTCCCTTCCCCCACACTTGTTTTGCCGCCCAAATAACGAACAAAGGGAATTCATTCTTAGGTCATGCTCACTATGCCTTAAGAACAAGGGTAAGGATGGTCCTAATCTAGGCTAGGTAAGGATAATGTGGGTAAACAAAGAACATAGGCTAAACAAGGCTCAAATGGGTTAAACCTACAATACATATGCAAAGGGTTAGGCTTTTTAGCTCTGGTTTTAAACTAAACAACTTCATCTTGAATATGTGTTATGCTAATCAATTTCATGCTTTGAATGAAACGGGTATGAGTTCTAGTATTTGGAACTAAAGAATGAAACGCCTTCTAAGTAGCAACCAAGCAAAGAATAATGAGATCATGCAACGACTTTAGAAAACAAAGAATGCACAGATTTTTAACTCTCCAAAGAACGTTAAAGGCTCAAGTCTCTCAGGGTTGTAGCGTTAGTTTGAGTTACTTCCTTCAAGCATGTTACAAAAACTGATTTTATCCTTTTTGTGATTACATGTGAATTCATGAATGTTAACTACAACCAAGCATAAACCAAAGAGCATATCAAACTTTCATCCATGTTTGTAACTTTCTTTAACAGTTATGCAATTAAAAACCAAATCCTCATCATTGTGTTGGAAGGTACCCTAAGACACAAACAAACACACAAAAACAACTCTTTTTGGGTTTTTCAAAACAATTTTTCAAATTTTTATGGTATTTTCGGATTTCCTTTTCAAAACACACTAAAACACACCAAAACAGCTTAAAAACACTTAAAAACACTGAAAACAACATTCAAAGTGATAGGTGATAAAAACCCACGAATTTCATGCAAAAACACTTTGTTACCCCCCCACACTTAAATCAAACATTGTCCTCAATGTTTCAAACATATACTCACAGAAAACAAACAGCAATCAACACAACTAACTAACATAACAAGATGGCAAAGGAAAAGCAATAAAGAGTAGGGTTTAGAAACGCAAATCTGGTTTTGGAGCCGGAGAGTTCCTAGGTCGTCTTTATTTGCATGGGTTGCCTCCCAAGAAGCGCTTGCTTTAACGTCTTCCAGCCGGACGATACTTCCATTTAAGTTCCCATGGTACCCACGGCATGCAGAGGTAGTTCTTCCACCACATGCTCCTCAAACAGCTCGTGCATTGGATCTTTGAATGGTAAGGGATAGTGATCCTTCCGGATTGTGGCATTGAATATCCTAAAATCATTGTAATCATGCCCACCAGCTTGGATTTGATTGGGAATCTGCACCATACAAGGTAACAACCTATTAGTTGAAATGGGAATCGAATCTGGAATAGATGGCTTACCCATGTACTGCAATGAAGTGGCAGCACTATGAACATTCTTCCCCATGATATTTTCGACCAATTGGGGCATTTTGAGGGCAGTGGCTGTATGGTCCTTGTGCTCCACTCCAATTCCCTCGTTTTGTATGGTTCTTGATGTATCCTTTGTGCTTGAACGGTCCGGCCCTATCTTTTTTATTTGATCCATGGCAAAACAAGAACGAACAATGTTAGGATTCTCAACAGACTTAGAAACATTAAATTTAATCTTATCACCACCAAACTTCATAGTTAACGTTCCCTTGGCCACATCAATCTTGGTTTGGGCTGTTTTCATGAATGGTCGGCCAAGTAAGAGTGGTAATGGATGGGAATGGTCGGAATCCTCCATGTCAAGCACATAGAAATCTGCAGGAAAAATCAAGTGGTCTACCTGCACCAAAACATCTTCCAAAACTCCTTTTGGGTATGCATTAGATCGATCGGCTAATTGGATAATAACACCATCATTTTTAAGCTCTCCTAAATTCATAGATGCATAAACAGAATATGGCATGACATTTATAGATGCACCTAAGTCTAACATGGCAGATTCAAAACGAGTATTTCCAATAACGCAAGGAATTGTAAAACTACCCGGATCTTTGCATTTAGGGGGTAATTTCCTTTGTAGAACAGCAGAGACATTCTCACTTACTTGAACCACTTCTTTGTTAGAAATCCTTCTCCTTGTTGTACAAAGCTCTTTCAAAAACTTAGCATACCTTGGGACTTGCTTTATTGCATCAAGGAGTGGGATATTGACTTGAACTTTCCGGAATGTCTCTAGAATGTCTTTTTCAGCATCCTCTTTCTTTGATTGCCGCAACCTGCCAGGAAAGGGCACAATTAGTGGAGTAGAGCTAGAAGAATTCATATTGGAACTTACCTTGATGGTTGAGGACGGTTTAGGAGTGGGGATTGGCTGCGGCAAGGATTGTGCATTCCTTGCCGTGGGTTTTGGTGCTTCATCCTCCTCCAATTGCAGCTTCTTGTCCTCTTCTTGACTTGATCTAGATGGTTGTGAATCAGTTCCAACCTGCTTACCACTTCTCAACGTGATTGCTTGGGCAGTTTCAAATCCTCCCTTAGGATTAACAATGGTTGAACTAGGCAATCTGCCTTGTTCTCGGAATTGGCCCATGAATTCAGCCATTTGACCCATTTGTTTCTTCAATTCATCCACCTCTTTAACTTGATGTTTTATGCTCTGCATGTCCTGCGTTAAAGAGGTTAGTGCTTGAAGAATTTTATCATTATTTAACGACGAACCTGAATTGGTTTGGGCCGAAGTTGGGTGAGGTTGTGGGGCTGCATACGGCTTTGGAAACATCCCAGGGGGCTGTCTAAATCCACTTTGTGGCTGTGCTTGCTGAGAATCCCTCCACTTGAAGTTTGGATGATCTCTCCATCCCGGATTGTATGTGTTTGAGTAGGGGTCGTGTCTTTGTTGGGTTTGGCCTTGGAAACCCACGGCTTGGGCAGTTTCCCAACCCCCATTCTCAATCAATTGAGGGCATTGATCGTTGAGATGTCCCTGCATAGAACACACTCCACATATGGCCGGCCCTTGTGCTTTGTTTCCATCCACAACCTGTGACAAAAGAAGAGTGAGATTAGCCATTTGAGATTGTAATTCTGAAATTGCATTTACCTCATTCACTTGTTGTTGCCGTGGCCCTTCTCTCTGTCCAACTCCTTCGTATTGTTGCGCATTCAAGGCTCGATTTGCAATTAGAGTCTTGGCAGCCACGGGTGTTTTGTCAACCAAAGCTCCTCCCGCTGAAGCATCAAGCATTTGTCTCACAATGGGGAGAAGTCCTTCATAGAAATATTGGAGGAGAAGCTCTTCCTTCATTTGGTGTTGTGGACAAGAAGCAACAAGCGCCTTGAAACGCTCATAATAGGCTGGAAACGATTCCCCTTGGTTTTGTTGAATGCCACTTATCTTTTTCCTCAAGAGAATGACTCTTGAAGTTGGGAAAAATTTCTCTAAGAATGCGCGCTTCATGCTTTCCCACGAAGTAACGGTTCCAGGTGCTAGTTCGTAGAGCCAATCCTTAGCCTTTTCCAAAAGAGAGAATGGAAAGGCTTTCATCTTCAATATACTCCCATCAACATTGACAGGGGTCATGCTTGAACAAACCACTTCAAATTCCTTCAAGTGCTTGTTTGGATCTTCCATGGACAACCCGTGGAATTTGGGGATGTGGTGCAACAAGCTAGACTTCAATTCAAACTCATCAGTTTTGCCTTGAGCCGCCCTAGGATATTGACTGCATAAAGGGGTCGCATCGTCCAATCCCGAGGCTGAAAGTTCTTTGATTGTTCGGTTATCTGCAGCCATGTCGTGCTCCTCTTCCAAATCCTCTTCAATTTCAACTTCAGATTCGGAATTAGAACTTGAACTAAGTAGATCAGGTTCTGGGTGCTTCCTCTTCCTTCTCAAATCTCGTTCAAAATCGTCGTTAAACTCCAAGATATGTGCGTGAACGGGTTGAGAGCTTCGAGTCATACACTAGTACCTAAAACAAAGAAAACAAAACAAATCAGAAAACTAAGCAAAACAGAAACAAAAACAAGTTAAAATACACGGCAGAAACTAGGAAGATTAGCAAGTTTGCTAATCCCCGGCAACGGCGCCAAAATTTGGTGTGAGAATTACTTGACACACAAATTAAACCCTATTGATGACAATTGTAGTAAAGATGCAAGTAGGGATCGTTCTAAACCGGGGATTAACTAGGGATGCTAATCAACACAAATAAGACTCAAAAACGTAAAAACAAAGTTTAAAACACTAAACTAGACTCAAAGAATACTGAATTGGTATGAGCATATGGAATGCATGTATGGATATGATCTCATGAATAGAATGCTACTACTTAGATGCGAGAACCAGGGACACCATATGCTCATACCAATCCCAAACTCCACATATTGAAACACACAACACTCAAGATTGAAGTCAAGGGTTATAACGGGGCTAGGGGGTATTGGCTAACAAAGAAAGGTAAGGAAAACAAACGTTCTTAAAGCAATAGCAAGCAAAGCAATGAATATGACACTTAGAACTCCCTTTCTTGAATGCAGCCGTACACTTTGAACACAAAGGGACAGAAAACACATATTTTTAGGGCCAATTTCAACGTTGTGGACCCCTTCTTCAACAATCAACACTCGTGAGCTTCAGTCTCACTTATTTTGAACACTTTTCATACTTTGTCACAACTTTTCTTCTTCTTTTCTTTTTCACACGAATTTTTCTCTTTTTCTTTTTTTCTTCTTCTACCCGTGCCCTTGTTTGTCTTGTTGGCACACAATCAGACACATAAATCCCTTCCCCCACACTTGTTTGCTGCCCAATAACGAACAAAGGGAATTCACTCTAAGTCATGCTCACTATGCCTTAAGAACAAGGGTAAGGATGGTCCTAATCTAGGCTAGGTAAGGATAATGTGGGTAAACAAAGAACATAGGCTAAACAAGGCTCAAAAGGGTTAAACCTACAATACATATGCAAAGGGTTAGGCTTTTTGGCTCTGGTTTTAAACTAAACAACTTCATCTTGATTATGTGTTATACTAATCAATTTCATGCTTTGAATGAAACGGGTATGAGTTCTAGTATTTGGAACCAAATAATGAAACGCCTTCTAAGTAGCAACCAAGCAAAGAATAATGAGATCATGCAACGACTTTAGAAAACAAAGAATGCACAGATTTTTAACTCTCCAAAGAACGTTAAAGGCTCAAGTCTCTCAGGGTTGTAGCGTTAGTTTGAGTTACTTCCTTCAAGCATGTTACAAAAACTGATTTTATCCTTTTTGTGATTAAACATGAATTCATGAATGTCAACTACAACCAAGCATATACCAAAGAGCAATTCAAACTTTCATCCATGTTTGTAACTTTCTTTAACAGTTATGCAATTAAAAACCAAATCCTCATCATTGTGTTGGAAGGTACCCTAAGACACAAACAAACACACAAAAACAACTCTTTTTGGGTTTTTGAAAACAATTTTTCAAAATTTTTATGGTATTTTCGGATTTTCTTTTCAAAACACACTAAAAGACTCCAAAACAGCTTAAAAACACTTAAAAACACTGAAAACAACATTCAAAGTGATAGGTGATAAAAACCCACGAATTTCATGCAAAAACACTTTGTTACCCCCCCACACTTAAACCAAACATTGTCCTCAATGTTTCCAACATATACTCACAGAAAACAAACAGCAATAAACACAACTAACTAACATAACAAGATGGCAAAGGAAAAGCAATAAAGAGAGAGAGTTTAGAAACGCAAATCTGGTTGTGGAGCCGGAGAGTTCCTAGGTCGTCTTTATTTGCATGGGTTGCCTCCCAAGAAGCGCTTGCTTTAACGTCTTCCAGCCGGACGAACCTTCCCTCTATTATGCTTCATTGGAGCCCACGGCATTAAGGGATATATCCTCCGTAATGTGCTCTTCAAAGTGCTCATAATATGGCTTCAATCGATGTCCATTCACTTTGAATTCTTGTTGCGTCTTTAAACTTTGAATTTGGACTGCACCATGAGGAAAAACATTAGTAACCACAAAAGGACCAATCCACTTAGAATGCAACTCACCTGGAAATAGACGAAGGCGAGAATTGAAAAGTAACACTTTCTGCCCTATAGAGAACAGCTTGCTACGAATCATCTTGTCATGGAATGCTTTTGTTTTCTCCTTGTAGATCCGTGCATTCTCATAAGCTTCATTCCTAATTTCTTCTAGCTCATTTAATTGAAGCTTTCTATGAAGACCTGCGGCATCAATATCCATGTTGAATGTTTTGACAGCCCAATGTGCACGATGTTCTAACTCGACAGGAAGATGACATGGTTTCCCACAGACTAGCCGAAATGGGGACATTCCAATTGGGGTTTTATAGGCAGTGCGATATGCCCACAATGCATCATTCAAACGCAAACTCCAATCCTTCCGAGTTGGCCCTACAGTTTTCTCCAAAATCTGCTTGATTTCTCTATTTGAAACCTCGGCTTGCCCACTGGTTTGAGGGTGATAAGGTGTTGAAACCTTATGCGTGACATTATACTTCTTGAGCAGCGCCTCAATGGTTCGATTGCAAAAATGGGAACCCCCATCACTGATTAGGACTCTTGGCATTCCAAATCTAGCAAATATGTTAGTTCTAACAAAATCTGCAACCACTTTAGAATCATTAGTTCGGGTGGCTTTTGCTTCCACCCATTTCGACACATAATCCACAGCAAGCAAAATATAAAGGAAACCATGTGAGGAAGGGAAAGGACCCATGAAATCAATACCCCAAACATCAAAGATTTCAACACTAAATATGGGGTGTTGCGGCATTTGTTGTTTAGGACCTATATTGCCCGTTCTTTGACATCTATCACAAGTCATACAAAAAGTTCTAGCATCTCTAAAGATAGTAGGCCAATAAAATCCACATTCTAAAACTTTATGTGCTGTTCTTTGAGTACCAAAGTGACCTCCACATGCATAGGTGTGACAAAAAGTTAA
Organism: Heteromeles arbutifolia; assembly: GCA_024362995.1. Classification (NCBI taxonomy): domain Eukaryota; kingdom Viridiplantae; phylum Streptophyta; class Magnoliopsida; order Rosales; family Rosaceae; genus Heteromeles; species Heteromeles arbutifolia. The sequence continues at coordinate 13,550,627 of JANCRC010000015.1, forward strand.
AATTGAATTAAACTCAGAATCATGCACACACCTACGTAGAACCTGATCAGGGCAATATTTCCACAAGTATGGGTCATCCCAAACATAAGAACGTGCATCCTTTTTAAGTTTATCACTTTGGTGCTTGTTTAGCTCTCTTGGAATGTGTTTAGACACCAAATAATTTACTACATCAGCATACCATGGCTCACTTACCTTGATGGACAGCAGCTGCTCATCTGGGAATGTCTCTTGGATAGGCACGGCATCCTCCTCATGCACCATACGGCTCAAGTGATCAGCCACCACGTTTTCACTCCCCTTCTTGTCCCGGATTTCAATATCGAACTCTTGGAGAAGAAGCATCCAGCGAATGAGTCTTGGTTTGGCCTCTTTCTTGGTGAACAAATACTTCAAAGCTGCATGGTCAGTGTAAATAATAACTTTAGTACCAAGTAAATAAGAACGAAACTTATCTAAAGCAAACACAACAGCAAGAAGTTCTTTTTCAGTGGTAGAGTAATTCAATTGTGCATCATTCAAGGTCCGAGATGCATAATAGATGACATGGGGCTTCTTGTCCTTCCTTTGTCCCAAAACAGCTCCTAATGCATAATCCGAAGCATCACACATAAGCTCAAAAGGAAGGCTCCAATCTGGTGGGACTATGATGGGGGCCGAAGTTAGCATCTCTTTGAGGTGTTTGAATGCCTTCTCACATTCCTCGTTGAAGTCAAAAGCCACATCTTTCTGGAGGAGACGGCAAAGAGGGTTTGAAATCTTTGAAAAGTCCTTGATGAATCGCCTATAGAATCCTGCATGTCCAAGAAAAGAACGAACCTCTCTAACCGAAGTAGGAGAGGGTAAGTAGCGTACAAGATCTATTTTTGATTTATCAACCTCAATTCCTCTTTCTGAAATGATATGACCTAAAACTATGCCTTGTTTTACCATAAAGTGACATTTTTCCCAATTCAAAACAAGGTTAGTTTCAGTGCAACGTTTTAGAATCAAAGTGAGATTATCTAAGCACCCATCAAACGAATCCCCAAAAACACTAAAATCATCCATGAATACCTCAATAATCTTCTCCACAAAATCTGAAAAGATACTTACCATGCATCTTTGAAAGGTGGCAGGTGCATTGCATAAACCGAATGGCATGCGACGATAGGCAAAGGTACCAAAGGGGCACGTGAAAGTGGTCTTTTCTTGGTCATCCGGAGCTATAACAATCTGATTATATCCAGAGTACCCATCAAGAAAACAATAAAAAGAATGACCGGCTAACCTTTCAAGCATTTGATCAATGAACGGCAAAGGGAAGTGGTCCTTCCTCGTGGTGGCGTTTAGCTTCCTATAGTCAATGCACACTCTCCAACCTGTTTGGATACGTGTGGGCACAAGTTCATTTTCGGCATTCTTCACCACAGTGACTCCGGATTTCTTTGGAACACATTGCACTGGTGAAACCCAACGGCTATCTGAGATTGGATAAATTACTCCACAATCAAGAAGCTTTATAATCTCCTTCTTCACAACTTCCATCATTGGAGGGTTGAGTCGGCGTTGAGCCTCTCGAGTTGGTTTAGCCCCCTCCTCTAGAAGTATGCGATGCATGCATGTTGTAGGGCTAATCCCCCTAATATCGGCCAATGTCCATCCAATGGCTGTTTTGTGCTCTTTCAACACCTGAATTAACTTTCCTTCCTCTGTTGCCGTGAGTGTAGAGGATACAATGACGGGCAATGTCTCGTTATCTCCCAAAAAGACGTACTTCAAATGATCCGGCAATGGTTTAAGCTCAAGTACGGGTGTCTGAATCACTGAGGGTAACAACTTGTTAGTAGAAATTGGAATTGAAATTGGTTTTGAAGGCTTACCATGGTGCTGAGGTAGTGACTCTAGGGCAGCCACCATCTCGGCCTCTTCTTCACTTATAGGCACGGCAATATTGGGTTTTTGCCCAATTCCTTGTGCAATTGTTGATTCAAGGGGATCCCTATCCAAGGAATCAAGGTAATCCTGCGCCAATTCATCGAATATATCAATAGCAAAACAAGAATGATTTTCTTTAGGAAATTTAATAGTTTCAGCAAGATTGAAATCAATAACTTCCCCATCAAATTCCATTGTCAACGTCCCTTTGAACACATCGATCTTGGTGCGGGCTGTTTTCATGAAAGGTCTCCCAAGGAGGATCGGCAATGGGGTAGAATGGGGTGTATCCTCCATGTCAAGCACATAAAAATCCGCTGGAAAAATCAGATTTCCAACCTGCACCAAAACATCTTCCAAAACTCCTTTTGGATATGCATTAGAACGATCGGCTAATTGGATAATAACACCATCGTTTTTAAGCTCACCTAAGTTCATAGATGCATAAATAGAGTATGGCATGACATTAATTGAAGCTCCTAAGTCTAACATAGCATGTTCAAACTTAGTACTACCAATAACGCAAGGAATTGTAAAACTACCCGGATCTTTGCATTTAGGGGGTAATTTCCTTTGTAAAACAGCAGAGACATTCTCACTTACTTGAACCACTTCTTTGTTAGAAATCCTTCTCCTTGTTGTACAAAGCTCTTTCAAAAACTTAGCATACCTTGGGACTTGCTTTATTGCATCAAGGAGTGGGATATTGACTTGAACTTTCCGGAATGTCTCTAGAATGTCTTTTTCAGCATCCTCTTTCTTTGATTGCCGCAACCTGCCAGGAAAGGGCACAATTAGTGGAGTAGAGCTTGAAGAATTCATATTGGAACTTACCTTGATGGTTGAGGACGGTTTTGAAGTGGGGATTGGCTGCGGCAAGGATTGTGCATTCCTTGCCGTGGGTTTGGGTGCTTCATCCTCCTCCAATTGCAGCTTCTTGTCTTCTTCTTGACTTGATCTAGATGGTTGTGAATCAGTTCCAACCTGCTTACCACTTCTCAACGTGATTGCTTGGGCAGTTTCAAATCCTCCCTTAGGATTAACAATGGTTGAACTAGGCAATCTGCCTTGTTCTCGGAATTGGCCCATGAATTCAGCCATTTGACCCATTTGTTTCTTCAATTCATCCACCTCTTTAACTCGATTTTTTATGCTCTGCATGTCCTGCGTCAAAGAGGTTAGTGCTTGAAGAATTTTATCATTATTTAACGACGAACCTGAATTGGTTTGGGCCGAAGTTGGGTGAGGTTGTGGGGCTGCATATGGCATTGGAAACATCCCAGGGGGCTGTCTAAATCCGCTTTGTGGCTGTGCTTGCTGAGAATCCCTCCACTTGAAGTTTGGATGATCTCTCCATCCCGGATTGTATGTGTTTGAGTAGGGGTCGTGTCTTTGTTGGGTTTGGCCTTGGAAACCCACGGCTTGGGCAGTTTCCCACCCCCGATTCTCAATCAATTGAGGGCATTGATCGTTGAGATGTCCCTGCATAGAACACACTCCACATATGGCCGGCCCTTGTGCTTTGTTTCCATCCACAACCTGTGACAAAAGAAGAGTGAGATTAGCCATTTGAGATTGTAATTCTGAAATTGCATTTACCTCATTCACTTGTTGTTGCCGTGGCCCTTCTCTCTGTCCAACTCCTTCGTATTGTTGCGCATTCAAGGCTCGATTTGCAATTAGAGTCTTGGCAGCCACGGGTGTTTTGTCAACCAAAGCTCCTCCCGCTGAAGCATCAAGCATTTGTCTCTCAATGGGGAGAAGTCCTTCATAGAAATATTGGAGGAGAAGCTCTTCCTTCATTTGGTGTTGTGGACAAGAAGCAACAAGCGCCTTGAAACGCTCATAATAGGCTGGAAACGATTCCCCTTGGTTTTGTTGAATGCCACTTATCTTTTTCCTCAAGAGAATGACTCTTGAAGTTGGGAAAAATTTCTCTAAGAATGCGCGCTTCATGCTTTCCCACGAAGTAACGGTTCCAGGTGCTAGTTCGTAGAGCCAATCCTTAGCCTTTTCCAAAAGAGAGAATGGAAAGGCTTTCATCTTCAATATACTCCCATCAACATTGACAGGGGTCATGCTTGAACAAACCACTTCAAATTCCTTCAAGTGCTTGTTTGGATCTTCCATAGACAACCCGTGGAATTTGGGGATGTGGTGCAACAAGCTAGACTTCAATTCAAACTCATCAGTTTTGCCTTGAGCCGCCCTAGGATATTGAATGCATAAAGGGGTCGCATTGTCCAATCCCGAGGCTGAAAGTTCTTTGATTGTTTGGTTATCTGCAGCCATGTCGTGCTCCTCTTCCAAATCCTCTTCAATTTCAACTTCAGATTCGGAATTAGAACTTGAACTAAGTAGATCAGGTTCTGGGTGCTTCCTCTTCCTTCTCAAATCTCGCTCAAAATCGTCGTTAAACTCCAAGATATGTGCGTGAACGGGTTGAGAACTTCGAGTCATACACTAGTACCTAAAACAAAGAAAACAAAACAAATCAGAAAACTAAGCAAAACAGAAACAAAAACAAGTTAAAATACACGGCAGAAACTAGGGAGATTAGCAAGTTTGCTAATCCCCGGCAACGGCGCCAAAATTTGATGTGAGAATTACTTGACACACAAATTAAACCCTATTGATGACAATTGTAGTAGAGATGCAAGTAGGGATCGTTCTAAACTGGGGATTAACTAGGGATGCTAATCAACACAAATAAGACTCAAAAACACTAAACTAGACTCTAATGACTCAAAACTAACTTAAAACACTAAAAACAGCAAGAAACAATAAAAAAAGACTCAAATCTAGACCTAACAAGTGATTTTGACGAAAATAGAACTTAAAAGACTCAAACAACTAAGAGAAAACAGGTTTTGACTCTAAAAACAAGTTTAAATGAAAGGGGGATTGTTTTTGACGAATTTAAAACTAAAACAGAAACTTTGCAAAGACAACTTAAAAAGGCACGAAATTGGTGATTTGAATGGGTGAATGGCTAGTTAGAAGGATCCTTATCCACACATAAACATATGCATACAACTTGATTCCCAGTTACTCTTTCGATAAACTATGAATGACAATGTTCCGAATTAATTGTATTGAACTAATTAATTCCCAGATTTCCCTAAGTTCATTGAATTGAATGGATAACGCATCACAACCAAATTATTCTTATCAAGTTCCCTAACTATGGAATACGCATGATAGAGATACATATCAAAGATCATTAAGTTCCATGGAAATCATAAACATTGACAAGGCATTCATAACTATGGAATACGCATGTTACTCTTGCCTAGGATTTACTTAACACAATTGTGACTAGCAATCTTTACTACTTGTGAATATAAGTTCATAACGATTAGGTGAAATTCCCTTATATTCTAGCATCAAATTCATGCATGTAAACTAAGTATGCATCCTTAATCAACATACAAGAACAAGTTCTTAATAAAACAGTTAAGCAAACCACATTCACAATTTATGAAATCATAACTGGAGTGAATCAAATCATAAGAAACATATATTCATGGCTTCAAATTCCCCCTCTAACTAATAGGGGTTTAGTTCCTCATGACAGCAATTAAACAAAGAATACTGAATTGAAACATTAAAAACAAAGATAGACAACACCTAAGAACGCTCCAGCAGTAGTCACGACTTAGAGTGGCACCTTCTCCTTCCTTGAATAGCTGCGGCACAAGAGGGGTGGATGATATGGCACGGCAGGGGGTAGGGGATGATTTCTGGCGTGATTGGTTGTGTATGGGGGGTGGTGTGCACGGCAAAGGATTGATTTGTATATATATAGGCACCAAAACCCTAGGTGAATCAGATTGGGACTTCTAGAAAACCAAATCCATTCAGAAATAGGCTCAAAACAATCAGATTTCCAATGGGAAAGGGCCTAAGGTGCGGCACAATAGGATAAGGTGGGATAAGGCTTCTAGAAAGCCTTGCAAGGCAAGGAAACCAAGTTTTCTGGAAAGCTAGGTGCGGCAAGGCTTAGAGTTTCTAGAAACTCAATTTAAATGTCCCCCAATCAGAAAATAAACCCTCATTGTACCAGGAATTGAATTAGAAAAGGATTAGGATAGGATAAGGTTTGTTAAGATAAGATAAGGATTGGATAAGATAAGATAAGATAAGGTTGTTTGGATAATGTTTTGGATAATCCTCCTTCTTTTGAGCTGATTCCTTATCTTCAATGATTTGAATTTATTTCTCCAACCTTGAAACATATTCCCAACTCCATTTAAACTCCAAATTCGTCCATCCTCATGCCCATTGCTTGTGCTAACCATTCCATGCCCAGATTTGCTCTAAAATGCTCCAAAATGCATCTTTTTGCCAACTTTGCTTCTTGGACCTAAAAACACACGAAAATGACTTTAAACACTATACTAAGCAACAAATAGCTAAGCAAATGCAAGGAAACACACTAACTAAGTAGCATAAATATGCTCCTATCAGGTTGTTTTAGATAATGTTTTGGATAATTCTCCTTCTTTTGAGCTGATTCCTTATCTTCTTTATCTTTGACTTCTTTCTTCCATCTTCTTAGCTGATTTCAAGCCTTTATATCTTCAATTTCGTCCATCAACTTGCCTCCATGCTTGCACTACCCAATCTTGGCCCAAAAATGCTCTAGAATGCTCCAAATTGCTTCTTTTTGCATACTTGCCCTTAGAACCTGAAAATACATCAAACTAGCTTCAAAGACTACTTTAACTAAGGAAAAACAACATAAATGCACAAGAACAAGCTAACTAAGGTGCATAAATATGCTCCTATCATCTGCCACATCCATCCTTCACCATTCTCCATAGTTTCTGACTTCATTCAACCCTTGTCGCACCATACACCTATCCTAACCATAAACCCAGCCTTCTACACCATTCATAACCCCCAAAACTCACCAGCAAAGAGGAAGGAGGAGAGCCTTTGGACGTGCCTGCCATTCGAGTTAAGATTGCTGGAACGTTTTAGGTGTAATCTTTCTTTTGTTTTCAATGTTTTAATTCAATAATCTTTGTTTGGTGAGTATGAGGAACTAAACCCCTCTTGGCTAGGGGGGAATTCGAAACCATGGTTATACTTGCGATATGATTTGATTACATCCAGTTGTGATTCATAAGTTGTGAATTCAATTTACTTATCTGTTTGAATTAAAACTGATTTGTGTGTGTTGGTTGAGAGTGCACGCTTAATTTTCATGCATAAATTTGATACTAGGATATAAGGGATTTTCACCTAAGTAGTGAAGGTTGCTAGTCACGATCGTGTTAAGTAAATTCTTGGCATAAGTATCATGCGCTTTCATAGTTACTAGTGCCTCGTCAATACTTATGATTTTCATTGAACTTAATGATCTTTGATTGTATCTCTATGATGCGCTTTCATGTAGGGAACTTTTGAAGAATAATTTGATTGTGATGCACTTTTTCCGTCCAATTCAATGACATGAGGAAAATCTGAGGGTTAATTTAAGCGTACCTAATTAATCTGGGGTGTTGAGAATTCGTGGTTTATTGAAAACCAACTGGACGTCGTTTTGTTTGCAAGTGTGTCATGTGCAGAGAAGAACCTCCTAGCTAGCCCATCATCCATAGTTTTACCCAAATTCGTGCAGATTTCATTAGTTCTTTAATTTACTTGTTTTGTTTTCAAATTCGTCAAAACCCAATCCCCATTTACTTTGTTGAGTCATATTAGTTAGAAACTGATTTAGTTTGTGTTTTTAAGTGTTTTGAGTCTAGTCAAAATCTATTTTCGTCCAAATTTACTTTTAGTGGCAGATTTGAGTCTTTTAGCTTGTTTTGAGTCTTTTGAGTTGTTTTAGTGTTTTAGAGTTTAGTTTTGCATTCTTTGAGTCTAGTTTAGTGTTTTTAACTTAGTTTTACGTTTTTGAGTCAGTTTCAAGTGTTTTAGCAATCCCTCCTAATCCCCGGTCTAGAACGATCCCTACTTTCATCTATACTACAATGGTCAACAAGAGGGTTTAATTTGTGTGCTTATATATTATTTCGCATCACTTTAGGGCAACAAAGCTCAGAAATTAAATTAGGTCACAGAAATTAAATCAAAACTTCTAGAAATAGGAAAACAAAATCAGAAAACTAAGGGAAAGAACAAGGGATATGCGGCAGAGGTTTGAAAACAAAAGGGGAATGTGTTTTAAAACAGAAAATAGAAAAGGACACTCTCCCTTGCACGGCAAGGAAGAGTAAAGGGCAAGGCGGGTGCTGCATGTGTTTCAGGAAAGGATAAGTGTCCTAAAACAAAAGGAAAAGAGGTCCCCTTCCACGGCAAGGATAGGGAAACCAGGACAAGGTGCGGCAAGGGTATTTAAGTGTTCTAGAACCTTTGGTTTGTGTCATAGAATGCATAAGTGGCCTTCAATGTTGCTGGAACTTAGGGATATTTAGGATTAGGAAAGGTCAAACCAAAATAGGAAACCTTGGCTTAACTTTCCTACTTGAAGTAGGAATCCTTGTTCTTCTAGGAATCCATCTTCAATTAGGAATCCTTTCAATTAGGAATCCTAACATCTTCAAGTCTTCAATTTCGTCCATTCCTTTAGCTCCAAGCATGTGATATCCATTCCAAGCCCAATTTTGCTCCAAAAGGCTCCAAAATGCACTTTCTTGCATACTTTGCCTTTAAAACCTGAAATTGCACGAAAATGACTTTAAACACTGAAATAACTAAGGAATAACAACATAAATGCACGAAAACAAGCTAGCTAAGTCGCATAAATATGCTCCTATCATATTTGCAGCCATCTGAGGAGTTCTATCAATGGCCATATGCACCACCACAGCCTCCACCACAATCTGCCCAAAAAAATTCAGGTATGTCTTTGGATAATGATCAAATTATTCAATTACTCACTTCTTTGTCTCAATGACAAGAAAATCAAAACAAAGCGATGCAAATTCAAGACAAAAGGGTGGACCATTTGGAGAAGTAAATTGGACAGATAGCGGAATTCGTGGTACAAATTCAAGAACAAAGTGAACTTTCCAATTCAACCGTTGTGAATCCAATGGGAGAATTTGAAATTGATGAAGCTATCACCTTGGAAAGTGGCATAGAGGTTGGAGATGAACCCAAGACGTCCAAACCAAGCCAAAACATGGATGAACAGATGTTGCTGATCAAAGAGGAGGAAGAAGACACACCCACGGCAAGGGAAGAACACCCATTGCCGCAAGCCCCTAGTACTTCAAAGCCATCCATTCAAGGTAAGTTGGGTTCAAATTCGGTTCAATCTAATGTTATTCCACCAAATGTACCCTTCCCTCGCAGGTTCATGATTTCCAAGGATGAAGAGAGTGAAAAAGACATTGTGGAAGCCCTTCTAAAGGTGCAAAGTGATATCCCAATTCTTGATACACCAAATCAAATTCCAGAATGTGTTGAATTTCTTAAAGAACCTGGTACATCAAGAAGAATGATTCAAGAGAAAGAAGTGGCTGGAGAATATCAAGAATGCATCAAAGAGGCTGTACATGTGACAACAAAGCCCAAAGATGTTGAGTTTGATGACACGGGACAAGTGATGCGTTGTAAAACAACACACAAATTAAACCCTCTTGTTGACAGTTGTAGTAAAGATGCAAGTAGGGATCGTTATAGGACGGGGATTAGGAGGGATTGCTAATCTCCTCTAAACTGACTTAAAAACACAAAAACAAACTTAAAAACTGATAGGAGCACATTTATGCGACTTAGTTAGTGTGTTTTCTTGCATTTACTTAGTTATTTGTTGCTTATTATAGTGTCTTAAGTCATTTTCGTGCAATTTCAGGTTCTAAAGACAAAGTATGCAAGAAAGTGCAATTTGGAGCATTTTAGAGCAGTTTTGGGCCAAGAATGGATATCTGATAGGAGCATATTTACATCACTTAGTTAGCTTGTTTCCTTGCATTTAGGTTGTTAGTTCTTAGTTATTTTAGTCTATTCAGCCATTTTCGTGTGTTTTCAGGTTCTAAGGGCTATAGGAGCAAGAAAGTGCATTTTGGTGCCTTTTGGAGCAGTTTTGGGCTTGGGATGGATTGCACATGCTTGGAGCTAAATGGATGGACGAAATTGAAGATCAAATGAGCTTAGGATTGAATGAAGAATGAAGAGTTCAAAATTGGAAGCCAAAGTTTCTAAAGTTGGAAGTTTCTATTCTTGGAGGTTTCCATTCTTGAAAGTTTCTATTCTTGGCTTAGAAGTTTCCTAATCCTTCATCACCTATGTTCCAGCCATAAAAGGGTTCCAAAACATGTTAGGTGGCCTCATTACATGTTTCTAGAAGTCCTAGAACCTTTCCCTAACCTTGCCACATACCTCCTTTCCCTTTTCTTCCAAAATCTGCCACATAAGTGCCTTTCCCTTTCTTTCCACAACCTTGCCGCACAAGGGATCCTCTTCTTACCTATTTTCTGACCCAAAATCACATTCCCTTTGTGTTCTATGCCTTGTTGCACAAGGAGGAGCCTTTCTTACTTATTTTGTGCCTCAAAACACATTCCTAAATCTGTCTTACAATTCTGCCGAATTTCCTTTCCTATTCTCTTTAATTCCTGCACCTTACTTGCCTATTTTCTGCCCAAAAATACTTCCCCTTTCTCTTACAAATCAATGCACACCTTCTTTCCCTTTCTCTCTTAATTTCTGACCTTTAAAACACATTCCTTTTCTCTCCTACATATTCTGCCGAATTTTACATTCCTATTTCTCTTTGATTTTCTGATTCTTTCTTACCTATTAAATTGTGGAACCAAAATAGCTAAGTATTGAACCTTTCCTATTATTTTCTGATTGCCTTTCAACCCTAGCCCTATAAATAAAGCCATCCGCACCATTTAGTCTCTCTCTCTCTCTCTGGACAGATTCTCTGCATCCATTCCATCCACCTATCTACCTATCCATCCTCTACCACCCATTACCACCCATTCTACACACCTTAACCCCTTGTGCCGCAGCAAAGGAGAAGGAAGGAGACCCCTGGACGTGCTTGCATTCAAGACGTTGGATTGCTGGAACGTTTCTAGGTGTAATCTATCTTTGTTTTCAATGTTTAATTTAATTTCTCCTTGTTTTGCTGTGAACATGAGGAACTAAACCCCTCTTGGCTAGGGGTGATTTCAAAGCCATGATTATGTATGCAAATTGAGTTGATAAATTCCAGTTATGAATTCGTGAGTTGTGAATGTAATTGGCTTAACTGTGGAATTGATAACTTATTTGTGTTTGTTGATTGAGGGTCGACACTTAATTGGCATGCATAAATATGATGCTAGAGTATAAGGGAGTTTCACATAATCGTTACAAACTTATATTCATGTGTAGTGAAGGTCGCTGGTCACGATCGCGTTAAGTTCAATTCCTAGCACGAGTATCATGATGTCATAGTTACAAGTGCTTTGTCAATGCTTATGATTTTCATTGAACGTAATGATCTTTGATTGTATCTCTATTATGATGTCATGTAGGGGACTTTTGAAGAATGCTTTGGGTTGTCGAATGATGTCATCCAATCCAATAATACAAGGAAAATCTGAGGGTTAATTAGTGATGTCACGGTTAATTTGGGGCATTGTCGTTTATAATTCAATGAATGATTAACTGGAAATCGAGTCGTTTGCATACATGTCATGTGTGGAGAAAGAGCCTCTAGCTAGTCTATCATCCATCCAATTCACCAATTTCGTGCAAAATCTGTCTAGTTTTAGTTTCTGACTTGTTTTACTTTAAATTCGTCCAAAACCCAATCCCCCTTTAATTAAGTGTGTTAGATTAGTTAGAAGTGTGTTTAAATCTGTCCAAATTAGTGTTTTGAGTCTTACTAGTCTAGAATTCGTCCAAATCAGTCCCTAGTGTCTGTTTTGAGTCTTTTTGGTTGTTTTAAGCTGTTTTGAGTCTTTTAAGTTTGTTTTGAGTCTTGTGAGTCTTGTTAAGTGTTTTTAACTTTGTTTTTATGTTTTTGAGTCAGTTTAGAGGTTTTAGCAAGCCCTCCTAATCCCCGGTCCAGAACGATCCCTACTTGCATCTATACTACAATTGTCAACAAGAGGGTTAAATTTGTGTGCTTATATATTTCGCATCAATATCACAAGTATGGAGGAAGGTGGATGGACGAATTTGAAGTTCAAGAGAGGCTAGGAATGTGCAAAAGAGTTGAAGAAATCAAATTCAAGTCATTGAAGATAAGGAATCAGCTACAAAGAAGGAGAATTATCCAAAACCTTATCCAACCTTATCTTATCCAAACCAACCTTATCTTATCTTATCCTATCCTAATCCTTTCCCAAACCTTCTAGATTCATGATTCAGCCGCACTTTTTTGTCCTAAATCCCCTTGGTTTTTGACCTTCTAGATGTTCTATTTCCTGTTGGGATTACATAACCTTTTCCCCTTGGGATTATGTTATTATTTTCCTACACAAATATGTTTTGCAATCCTTTTCCTACACTAAATGTTTGTGCCGCACCTCCCCCTATAAATATACCCTTTTGCTGCACCATTCAACACACCACCATCTATCATTCACACATCTCTACACCATAATCAGCCATACACCCTCTTGTGCCGCAACTTTGCAAAGGAAGGAAGGAATCTGGAGCATTTCTAGGTGTTTTCTATCTTTGTTTCAATGTTTAAATTTATTTATGTTTGTTTGCTTGTGGACATGAGGAACTAATTTCTTTATAGTTAGAGGGGAATTTGAAGCCATGATTATATGTTATATATGAATTGATTACGTCCAGTTATTGTTTCTTAAGACTAGAATGTGATTTACTTATCTAAGTTTTTAAAACTTGTTTATGTGTGTTAATTGGGGGTCGACACTTAATTTGCATGCATCAATTTGATGCTACAGTATAAGGGAGTTTCACCTAATCGTTATGAACTTATATTCACAAGTAGTAAAGGTTGCTAGTCACAATCATGTTAAGTAGGTCCTAGGCAAGAGTATCATGTTGTCATAGTTACGAATGCCTCGTCAACACTTATGATTTTCAAAAGAACTTAATGACCTTTGATATGTTTTCTATCATGCTGTCATAGTTAGGAGACTTGATAAGGATAATTTGGTTGTAATGCATCTTTCATTCAATTCAATGAACTAAGGAAAATCTGATGGTTAATTTGTGCATTCACGGTTAACTTGGGGTGTTGTCATTCATGTCTAAAGGAATAATAACTGGAAATTGGTTCATATGCATATGTCATGTGCGGAGAAGGACCCTCTAACTAACCTTTCACCCTTTTCAATTCACAAAATTCGTTTTTATAAGTGTTTTATGCAAAGTTTCTGTTTTAAGTCTTAAATTCGTCAAAAACAATCCCCCTTTCATTAAGTCTTGTTAGTTGAGTCAAAATCTGTTTTCTTTTAGTCTTTTGAGTCAAGTTTAGTTTAATTTTCGTCAAAATCACTTGTTAGGTCTAGAATTGAGTCCTTTTGATTGTTTGTTGCTGTTTTAAGTGTTTTGAGACTCAAAACAAACTTAAAAGACTCAAAATAGCTTAAAACAACCAAAAAGAATCAAAACAGACACTAGGGAGAAATTGGACGAATTCGTAACTCTACTTGACTCAAAACACTAAAAGACACAAGTTTGGACAGATTCTAACTAATCTAACACACTTAATTAAAGGGGAATTGGGTTTGACGAATTTAAAGTAAAACAAGTAAACTAAAGACTTAGACAGATTTGGACGAATTTGGTGAATTGGATGGATGATGGGCTAGCTTGAAGGTTTTTTCTCCACACGTGACATGATAGGAGCATATTTAGGCGACTTAGTTGGCTTGTTCTTGTGCATTTATGTTGTGTTTTCTTAGTTATTTTAGTCTTTTAAGCCATTTTCGTGTGTTTTCAGGTTCTAAGGGCAAAGTATGCAAGAAAGTGCATTTTGGAGCTTTTTGGAGCAAAATTGGGCTTGGGATGGACATCATATGTTTGGAGCAAAAGGAATGGACGAAATTGAAGACTTGAAGAAGTTAGGATTCCTAATCAACGAAGGATTCCTAATCAAAGAAGGATTCCTACTTGAAGTAGGAAAGTTAAGCCAATATTTCCAATATTTCCTATTTTGGGTTGACCTTTCCTAATCCTAAGTTCCAGCAACATTGAACGCTTCCTATACATTTTAGGACACAAGGTGAACTTCCCTTGTACCTAAAGAACTCTTGCCGCACCTTCCCTTGCTTTCCCCATCCTTGCCGTGCAAGGCATCCCTTTATTACCCAAAATCTGGACCTAAAACAGAAAGGAAACCCTTTTGCCTTGCCTTGCAAGGCCTTGCCTTACCCTTTCCACCTTTGCCGCACCTACTTGCCCAATTCCCTTGGGATTCTGACTTTAATTCCTTTTTCCCTTCAGGTTTTGATTTAATTTCTGTTTCCTAAATTGTTCCCTAGCTTTATTACCCTAATTCCTTAAATAAACCTTCCGTGTGCCGCACAAAGGAGATCCATTCACTCACCCAATCATTCATTCACGCCAGAAACCATCCCAACTCCCTTGCCGCAACTTCCTTTCACCCAAAACACATCCCATACACTTCACCCACCTTTGTGCCGCAGCAAGGAGGAAGAAGGAAGGACTCTTGGACGTTCAAGCTTGATTGTTGGAGCGTTCTAGGTGCAATTCGTTCTATGTTTACAATGTTTAATTTCTTTTCCTTTTGTTTTGCTGTGAACATGAGTGGCTAAACCCCTCTTGGCTAGGGGTGATTTCAAAGCCATGATTATTGATGTGAGAATTACTTGACACTCAAATTAAAACCCTATCGACGTAGTATATGAAAGTAGGGATCGTTTAAGGCCGGGGATTAGAAGGGATGCTAATCTACACAAATTACACTCTAAAACACTAAACTGGACTCTAGACAATGAAAACAGGTACTATGGATCAATCTGAACGAATTTTAACTCTAGACAACCTAACTTGACTCAAATAACACAAAACAAACTTAAAACAACAAATAAAACTCAACTAGGCAGATTCTAGACACTAGAGACTCAAAACAGGCTAAATAGACTCAAAACAACAAAACTAACTTAAACAGACTCAAAACAGGTTCTAAGGGGTGAATTGGATGACTTTTGGACTAGTTAGACTCAAAACACTAAAAGGGGACAGCTTTGGACGAATTTAAACAAACTAAGACTCAATTAAGAACTAAGGGGGTTTTTGGACGAATTAAGCAAAACTAAGCAGATTTAAGCAAACAAAGTAAATTGAAAGAGATAAAGGTGAATTCAGGGGTGAAAACTAGTTAGAGGGTTCTTCTCCACACATGAACATATGCATACGAATTGATTTCCAGTTATTCTTTCGATAAACCATGAATGACAATGCTTCGAATTAATTGTATTGAACTAATTAATTCCCAGATTTCCCTAAGTTCATTGAATTGAATGGATAACGCATCACAACCAAATTATTCTTATCAAGTTCCCTAACTATGGAAGACGCGTGATAGAGATACATATCAAAGATCATTAAGTTCCATGGAAACCATAAACATTGACAAGGCATTCATAACTATGGAATACGCATGTTACTCTTGCCTAGGATTTACTTAACACAATTGTGACTAGCAATCTTTACTACTTGTGAATATAAGTTCATAACGATTAGGTGAAATTCCCTTATATCCTAGCATCAAATTCATGCATGTAAACAAAGTAGGCCTCCTTCATCAACACACAAGAACAAGTTTTTCATAAAACAGATAAGTAAATCACATTCACAATTTATGAAACAATAACTGAAGGTAATCAATTCATATCAAACATATGTCCATGGCTTTGAATCCACCTCTAACTAAAACGAAATTAGTTCCACATGTTCAACATAATTGAAAAACAAATTAAATTAAACATAGAAACGAAACAAGAGAAGAAAGAACTCCTCCTTCTCCAATGGAAGCCACGGCAAGGCCCTGTGATGTGAGAATTACTTGACACTCAAATTAAAACCCTATCGACGTAGTATATGAAAGTAGGGATCGTTTTAGGCCGGGGATTAGAAGGGATGCTAATCTACACAAATTAGACGCTAAAACAATAAACTGGACTTTAAACAATGAAAACAAGCACTAGGGATCAATTTGGACGAATTTTAACTCTAGACACCTTTAAACAACCTAACTTGACTCAAATAACTCAAAACAAACTCAAAACAGTAAATAGAATTCAATTAAACAGTTTCTGGACTCTAAAGACTCAAAACAAGCTAAATAGACCTAAAACACACAAAACAAGTTATCTAGACTCAAAACTAACACCTAAGATTGATTTGAATGAAATTAAGACTCAAATTGACTCAAAAGACTAAAAGACTCAAGATTTGACGAATTTAGACTATCTTAACACAAATTAAAAGCAAGGGATTGTTTGAAAACGGATTTAAACTTAAGCAAAACAGAATTGTAAACTAGACTTAGTTTTGTACGAAATTGGTGATTTAAATGGGTGAATGGCTAGTTAGAGGGATCCTTATCCACACATAAACATATGCATACAACTTAATTCCCAGTTACTCTTTCGATAAACCATGAATGACAATGTTCCGAATTAATTGTATTGAACTAATCAATTCCCAGATTTCCCTAGATTCATTGAATTGAATGGATAACGCATCACAACCAAATTATTCTTTCTCAAACTCCCTAACTATGGAATACGCATGATATAGACATTCAACAAAGATCATTAAGTTCAATGGAAATCATGAACATTGACAAGGCATTCATAACTATGGAAGACGCATGTTAATCCAGCCTAGGGTTTACTTAACATGATTGTGACTAGCAACCTTTACTACTTGTGAATATAAGTTCATAACGATTAGGTGAAATTCCCTTATATTCTAGCATCAAATTCATGCATGTAAACTAAGTATGCATCCTTAATCAACACACAAGAACAAGTTCTTAATAAAACAGATAAGTAAACCACATTCACAATTTATGAAATCATAACTGGAGTAAATCAAATCATAACTGGAGTAAATCAAATCATAAGAAACATATATTCATGGCTTCAAATTCCCCCTCTAACTAATAGGGGTTTAGTTCCTCATGATAGCAATTAAACAAAGAAAACTGAATTGAAACATTGAAAACAAAGATAGACAACACCTAAGAACGCTCCAGCAGTAGTTGATAGGAGCATATTTATGCACCTTAGTTAGCTTGTTCTTGTGCATTTATGTTGTTTTTCCTTAGTTAAAGTAGTCTTTTAAGCTAGTTTGATGTATTTTCAGGTTCTAAGGGCAAGTATGCAAAAAGAAGCAATTTGGAGCATTCTAGAGCATTTTTGGGCCAAGATTGGGTAGTGCAAGCATGGAGGCAAGTTGATGGACGAAATTGAAGATATAAAGGCTTGAAATCAGCTAAGAAGATGGAAGGAAGAAGTCAAAGATAAGAAGATAAGGAATCAGCTCAAAAGAAGGAGAATTATCCAAAACAACCTTATCTTATCTTATCTTATCCAATCCTTACCTTATCTTATCCTAATCTTATCCTAACCTGTTTTCTTCAGTTTAGGGGACTTAAAACCTGATTTCTAGAAGTCTTATCTCTTGTCCTATAAAAGTGGCGCCCTAAATCCCTCTAGAAGCCCCAAAATCTGCCACAAAATACATTTTTTCTGGAAGCCTAAAAATCTGGCGCCTCCCTCCTTTCTAGAAGGTCTTTTCCTTGCCTTGCAAGGCTCCCTGCCTTATCCCTTTGTGCCGTACCTTCTCACTCCCATTCCCTCTTGGATTCTGACTTATTAAGCCTTTTCCTTGTGGATTTGGGTTCTACAAATCCTTTTCAGAAATCAATTGGGCCAAAATCCTTTTTCCTAATGGATTCACAATTTCTGCCGCACCTAGGGCCCTAATTCCTTGTGCAATGCTGAGTCCAAGACCTAATCTGATTACCCTAGGGTTTGTGGTGCCTATATATATAAGTTTAAAGGGTTGCCGCAGGTTACACACCCTCCATACACACCATTCTCGCCAGAAACTCTTCACCACTCTCTGCCGCACCCATCCTTCACCATTCTCCCTAGTTTCTGACCTAATTCACTCCTTGCCGCACCATACATCCATCCTAGCCATTAACCCAGCTTTCTACACCATTCATAACCCCCAAAACCTGTCCCAAGACCTTGTGCCGCAGCAAAGAAGAGGAGTAGGAGCCTTGGGACGTGCATGCCATTCAAGTTTGAATTGCTGGAAGTTTTAGGTGTTTCCTTTCCTTTGATTTCAATGTTTAAATTCAATACTCTTTGTTTTGTACGTATGAGGAACTAAACCCCTTTGTTAGGGGGTGATTCGAAACCATGTTTATGCTTGCTATATGTTTATGCTAGGATATAAGGAAGTTTCACCTAATCGTTACAACTTTATATTCACAAGTAGTAAAAGTTGATGATCTCAATTGTGTTAAGTAAATTCTTGGCATAAGTATCATGCGCTTTCATAGTTACAAGTGCCTCGTCAATACTTATGATTTCCATTGAACGTAATGATCTTTGATTGTATCTCTAGTATGCGCTTTCATATAGAGAACTCTTGAAGAATAATTTGATTGTGATGCGCAGTTTCCATCCAATTCATTGACATAAGGGAAATCTGAGAGTTAATTTAAGCGGACCTAATTAACTTGGAGTGTTGAGAATTCGTGGTTTATTGAATTGCAATTAGAAATCGTTTTGTATGCAAGTATGACATGTGTGGAGAAGAACCCCTTAGCTAGCCTTCCATCCATTGATTTAAACCAATTTCGTTTTAAAATCTGTTTTGTTTTACAAAGTTTATGTTTTGTTTTCAAATTCGTCAAAACCAATTCCCCCTTTACTTTGTTGAGTCATATTAGTTAGAAACTGTTTTAGTTTGTGTTTTTGAGTGTTTTGAGTCAAGTTAAAACTTATTTTCGTCCAAAATTGTGTTTAGAGTCCAAAACAGCCGGTTTGTGTTTTTAAGGCAGTTTTGAGTGTTTGTTTGCTGTTTTGAGTCTTTTGGTTTGTCTTAGTGTTTTAGAGTATAGTTTTGCATTCTTTGAGTCTAGATTAGTGTCTTTAACTTTCTTTTTATGTTTTTGAGTCAGTTTAGAGGTTTTAGCAAGCCCTCCTAATCCCCGGCCTAGAACGATCCCTACTTACATACTTTGCTACAATTGATAAAAAGAGGGTTTAATTTGTATGCTTATATATTTTGCATCAGTAGTCACGACTTAGAGTGGCACCTTCTCCTTCCTTCCTTGAATAGCTGCGGCACAAGAGGGTTTTCTGGGTCTGTGTGGATGATATGGCACGGCAAAGGGTGAATTAGGTCAAAAACTATGGAGAATGGTGAAGGAAAGGGGCAGCAGAGAGTGGTGGATGATTTCTGGCGTGAATGATGTATATGGAGGGTGGTGTGTACGGCAAAGGGTGAATTAATCTATATATAGGCACCAAAAACCCTAGGTGAATCAGATTAGGACTTCTAGAAAGCCAAATCCATCCAGAAACAGGCTCAAAACAATCAGATTTCCAATGGGAAAGGGCCTAAGGTGCAGCAGATTTGGATAAGGAGGGATAAGGCTTCTAGAAAGCCTTGCAAGGCAAGGAAATCAGGTTTTCTGGAAGGCTAGGTGCGGCAAGGCTTAGGGTTTCTAGAAACTTAATTTAAATGTCCCCCAATCAGAAAATAAACCCTTATTGTACCAGGAATTGAATTAGAAAAGGATTAGGATAGGATAAGGTTTGTTAAGATAAGATAAGGGTTGGATAAGATAAGATAAGATAAGGTTGTTTGGATAATGTTTTGGATAATCCTCCTTCTTTTGAGCTGATTCCTTATCTTCAATGATTTGAATTTATTTCTCCAACCTTGAAACATATTCCCAACTCCATTTAGACTCCAAATTCGTCCATCTTCATGCCCATTGCTTGTGCTAACCATTCCAAGCCCAGATTTGCTCTAAAATGCTCCAAAATGCATCTTTTTGCCAACTTTGCTTCTTGGACCTAAAAACACACGAAAATGACTTTAAACACTATACTAAGCAACAAATAGCTAAGCAAATGCAAGAAAACACACTAACTAAGTAGCATAAATATGCTCCTATCAAATTCCCCCACACTTAGCTTTTGCTAGTCCTCAAGCAAAACAAAACAAACAAAACGTAACCTAAACCTTCCAACATTCACCTCAGGGATCTTCAATGATACATAACATGCCAAAGATCATTACTCCCACAGATTTTAGTTATCCCTACCCTTGAGCACATACTTAATCAAAGTTACCACACACATTAGCTCGCATTTAATCAATTAAAACAACATTTTGAATGTAGTAACATGCCTTAGAGAATCCCTCAATTCCTTACTAGATATGCACTCAATCACACAGATTTTCTGACTACACTCCCTACACTAGTTATATGTGAGAAGATTGATGTAAACATGAAACTAATACTCACATATATGTATAACAAGAAAAGTAATTTCTGGAATGCATGTATAGATATGATCTCTGATGCGATGTAAAACAGCACACAAATTAAACCCTCTTGTTGACAATTGTAGTATAGATGCAAGTAGGGATCGTTCTGGACCGGGGATTAGGAGGGCTTGCTAAAACCTCAAAACTGACTCAAAATCATTAAAACAAAGTTTAAAACACTAAACTAGACTCAAAGAATGCAAAACTAGACTCTAAAACACTAAAACAACTCAAAAGACTCAAAACAGCACAAAAACACTCAAAACTGCCTAAAAACACAAACTGGGCAGTTTTGAACTTTAAACACTACTTTGGCCGAAAATAAGTTTTAACTTGACTCAAAACACTCAAAAACACAAACTAAAACAGTTTCTAACTAATATGACTCAACAAGTAAAGGGGGGATTGGGTTTTGACGAATTTGAAAACAAAACAAGAAACTTAAAGTACTTAATGAAATCTGCACGAAATTGGATGAAAACTATGGATGATGGGATAGCTAGAGGATTCTTCTCCACACATGACACACTTGCACATAAACCAATTTTCAGTTGTTCTTTCGATAAATCATGAAACTCAACACCCCGGGTTAATTAGGTCCGCTTAAATTAACCTTCAAGTTCTCCTTAAGTTATTGAATTGGACGGGAAAGCGCATACAACAACTCAAAACATTCTCTAAAAGTCCCCTACGTGAGCAGCACAATAAAGATACAATCAAAGATCATTAAGCTTTGTGAGAACTATAAGCATTGACGAGGCATTCGTTACTATGATGAGCATGAAACTCCTGCCAAGAATTCATTTAACGCGATCGTTTATAAGCGACCTCCACTACTTGTGAATATAAGTTTGTAACTATTAGGTGAAACTCCCTTATATTCTAGCATCAAACTCATGCATGCAAACTAAGTGTCGACCCTCAATCAACATACAAGAATAAGTTATCCATCAAGCAGTTAAACAAATTGAATTCACAACTTATGAAATCACAACTGAAAGTAATCAATTCACATTGCAAGTATAATCATGGTTTCGAATCCCCCCCTAGCTAAGAGGGGTTTAGTTCCTCATACTCACAGAACAAAGATTATTGAATTGAAACATTGAAAACAAAAGAAAGATTACACCTAAACGTTCCAGCAATCCTAACTTGAATGGCAGGCACATCCAAGGGCTTTCCTTCTTCCTCTTTGCTGCGGCACAAGGGTTGTTGGTGAGTTTTGGGATTATGAATGGTGTTGAATGGTGTAGAAGGCTGGGTTTATGGCTAGGATGGATGTATGGTGCAGCAAGGGTTGTTTTAGGTCAGAAACTATGGAGAATGGTGAAGGATAGGTGCGGCTAGGGTTGGGGAAGGAATTCTGGCGTGAATGGGTGGTAGAGGATGGATAGGTAGATAGGTGGATGGAATGGACGCAGAGAATCCGTCCAGAGAGTGAGAGAGAGACTAAATGGTGCGGATGGCTTTATTTATAGGGCTAGGGTTGAAAGGCAATCAGAAAATAATAGGAAAGGTTCAATACTTAGCTATTATGGTTCCACAATTTAATAGGTAAGAAAGAATCAGAAAATCAAAGAGAATAAGAAAGTAAAATTCGGCAGAATATGTAGGAGAGAAAAGGAATGTGTTTTAAAGGTCAGAAATTAAGAGAGAAAGGGAAAGAAGGTGTGCATTGATTTGTAAGAGAAAGGGGAAGTATTTTTGGGCAGAAAATAGGCAAGTAAGGTGCAGGAATTAAAGAGAATAGGAAAGGAAATTCGGCAGAATTGTAAGACAGATTTAGGAATGTGTTTTGAGGCACAAAATAAGTAAGAAAGGCTCCTCCTTGTGCGGCAAGGCATAGATCACAAAGGGAATGTGATTTTGGGTCAGAAAATAGGTAAGAAGAGGATCCCTTGTGCGGCAAGGTTGTGGAGAGAAAGGGAAAGGCACTTATGTGGCAGATTTTGGAAGAAAAGGGAAAGGAGATATGTGGCAAGGTTAGGGAAAGGTTCTAGGACTTCTAGAAACATGTAATGAGGCAACCTAACATGTTTTGGAACCCTTTTATGGCTGGAACATAGGTGAGGAAGGATTAGGAAACTTCTAAGCCAAGAATAGAAACTTCCAACTTTAGAAACTTTGGCTTCCAATTTTGAACTCTTCATTCTTCATTCAATCGTAAGCTCATTTGATCTTCAATTTCGTCCATCCACTTAGCTCCAAGCATGTGCAATCCATCCCAAGCCTAAAACTGCTCCAAAAGGCACCAAAATGCACTTTCTTTCTCCTTTAGCCCTTAGAACCTAAAAACACACGAAAATGGCTTAAAAGACTAAAATAACTAAGAACTAACAACCTAAATGCAAGGAAACAAGCTAACTAAGTGATGTAAATATGCTCCTATCAATCTCATGAATGGAATGCTACTACTTAGACGCGAGAACCAGGGACACCATATGCTCATACCAATCCCAAACTCCACATATTGAAACACACAACACTCAAGATTGAAGTATAGGGTTATAACGGGGCTAGGGGGTATTGGCTAACAAAGAAAGGTAAGGAAAACAAACGTTCTTAAAGCAATAGCAAGCAAAGTAATGAATATGACACTTAGAACTCCCTTTCTTGAATGCAGCCGCACACTTTGAACACAAAGGGGAAGATTACACATATTTTAGGGCCGAATTCAACTTTTTGGACCCCTTCTTCAACAATCAACACTTGTGAGCTTATTCTCACCTATTTTGAACACTTTTCATACTTTTTCACAACTTTTCTTTTTTCTTTTCTTTTCCACAAGAATTTTTCTTTTTTTTTTTTTCTTTCTGCTTCTTCACCCGTGCCCTCTTTGATACTTTGTTGGCACACAATCAGACACATAAATCCCTTCCCCCACACTTGTTTTGCCGCCCAAATAACAAACAAAGGGAATTCATTCTTAGGTCATGCTCACTATGCCTTAAGAACAAGAGTAAGGATGGTCCTAATCTAGGCTAGGTAAGGATAATGTGGGTAAACAAAGAACATAGGCTAAACAAGGCTCAAATGGGTTAAACCTACAATACATATGCAAAGGGTTAGGCTTTTTAGCTCTGGTTTTAAACTAAACAACTTCATCTTGATTATGTGTTATGCTAATCAATTTCATGCTTTGAATGAAACGGGTATGAGTTCTAGTATTTGGAACTAAATGATGAAACGCCTTCTAAGTAGCAACCAAGCAAAGAATAGTGAGATCATGCAACGACTTTAGAAAACAAAGAATGCACAGATTTTTAACTCTCCAAAGAACGTTAAAGGCTCAAGTCTCTCAGGGTTGTAGCGTTAGTTTGAGTTACTTCCTTCAAGCATGTTACAAAAACTGATTTTATCCTTTTTGTGATTGCATGTGAATTCATGAATGTCAACTACAACCAAGCATAAATCAAAGAGCATATCAAACGTCAATCCAAGTTTGTAACTTTCTTTAACAGTTATGCAATTAAAAACCAAATCCTCATCATTGTGTTGGAAGGTACCCTAAGACACAAACAAACACACAAAAACAACTCTTTTTTGGGTTTTTCAAAACAATTTTTCAAATTTTTATGGTATTTTCGGATTTTCTTGTCAAAACACACTAAAAGACTCCAAAACGGCTTAAAAACACTTAAAAACACTGAAAACAACTTTCAAAGTGATAGGTGATAAAAACCCACGAATTTCATGCAAAAAACACTTTGTTACCCCCCCACACTTAAACCAAACATTGTCCTCAATGTTTCAAACATAGACTCACAGAAAGCGAACAGCAATCAACACAACTAACTAACATAACAAAATGGCAAAGGAAAAGCAATAAAGAGTAGGGTTTAGAAACGCAAATCTGGTTGTGGAGCCGGAGAGTTCCTAGGTCGTCTTTATTTGCATAGGTTGCCTCCCAAGAAGCGCTTGCTTTAACGTCTTCCAGCCGGACGAACCTTCCCTCTATTTTTCAATGGGGCCCACGGCATTAAAGGATATGTCCTCCGTAATGTGCTCTTCAAAGTGCTCATAATATGGCTTCAATCGATGTCCATTCACTTTGAATTCTTGTTGCGTCTTTAAACTTTGAATTTGGACTGCACCATGAGGAAAAACATTAGTAACCACAAAAGGACCAATCCACTTAGAACGCAACTTACCTGGAAATAGACGAAGGTGAGAATTGAAAAGTAACACTTTCTGCCCTATAGAGAACAGCTTGCTACGAATCATCTTGTTATGGAATGCCTTTGTTTTCTCCTTGTAGATCCGTGCATTCTCATAAGCTTCATTCCTAATTTCTTCTAGCTCATTCAATTGAAGCTTTCTATGAAGACCTGCGGCATCAATGTCCATGTTGAATGTTTTGACAGCCCAATGTGCACGATGTTCTAACTCGACGGGAAGATGACATGGTTTCCCATAGACTAGCCGAAATGGGGACATTCCAATTGGGGTTTTATAGGCAGTACGATATGCCCACAATGCATCATTCAAACGCAAGCTCCAATCCTTCCGAGTTGGCCCTATAGTTTTCTCCAAAATCTGCTTGATTTCTCTATTTGAAACCTCGGCTTGCCCACTGGTTTGAGGGTGATAAGGTGTTGAAACCTTATGCGTGACATTATACTTCTTGAGCAGCGCCTCAATGGTTCGATTGCAAAAATGGGAACCCTCATCACTGATTAGGACTCTTGGCATTCCAAATCTAGCAAATATGTTAGTTCTAACAAAATCTGCAACCACTTTAGAATCATTAGTTCGGGTGGCTTTTGCTTCCACCCATTTCGACACATAATCCACAGCAAGCAAAATATAAAGGAAACCATGTGAGGAAGGAAAAGGACCCATGAAATCAATACCCCAAACATCAAAGATTTCAACACTAAATATGGGGTGTTGCGGCATTTGTTGTTTAGGACCTATATTGCCCGTTCTTTGACATCTATCACAAGTCATACAAAAAGTTCTAGCATCTCTAAAGATAGTAGGCCAATAAAATCCACATTCTAAAACTTTATATGCTGTTCTTTGAGTACCAAAGTGACCTCCACATGCATAGGTGTGACAGAAAGTTAAAATTGAATTAAACTCAGAATCATGCACACACCTACGTTGATCAGGGCAATATTTCCACAAGTATGGGTCATCCCAAACATAAGAACGTGCATCCTTTTTAAGTTTATCACTTTGGTGCTTGTTTAGCTCTCTTGGAATGTGTTTAGACACCAAATAATTTACTACATCAGCATACCATGGCTCACTTACCTTGATGGACAGCAGCTGCTCATCTGGGAATGTCTCTTGGATAGGCACGGCATCCTCCTCATGCACCATACGGCTCAAGTGATCAGCCACCACGTTTTCACTCCCCTTCTTGTCCCGGATTTCAATATCGAACTCTTGGAGAAGAAGCATCCAGCGAATGAGTCTTGGTTTGGCCTCTTTCTTGGTGAACAAATACTTCAAAGCTGCATGGTCAGTGTAAATAATAACTTTAGTACCAAGTAAATAAGAAACTTATCTAACGCAAACACAATAGCAAGAAGTTCTTTTTCAGTGGTAGAGTAATTCAATTGTGCATCATTCAAGGTCTGAGATGCATAATAGATGACATGGGGCTTCTTGTCCTTCCTTTGTCCCAAAACAGCTCCTAATGCATAATCCGAAGCATCACACATAAGCTCAAAAGGAAGGCTCCAATCTGGTGGGACTATGATGGGGGCCGAAGTTAGCATCTCTTTGAGGTGTTTGAATGCCTTCTCACATTCCTCATCAAACACAAAAGTCACATCCTTCTGGAGGAGACGGCAAAGGGGGGTGGAGATCTTCGAAAAATCCTTGATGAATCGCCTATAGAAACCTGCATGTCCAAGAAAAGAACGAACCTCTCTAACCGAAGTAGGAGAGGGTAAGTAACGCACAAGGTCTATTTTTGATTTATCAACCTCAATTCCCCTTTCTGAAATGATATGACCTAAAACTATGCCTTGTTTTACCATAAAGTGACATTTTTCCCAATTCAAAACAAGGTTAGTTTCAATGCAACGTTTTAGAATCAAAGTGAGATTATCTAAGCACCCATCAAACGAATCCCCAAAAACACTAAAATCATCCATGAATACCTCAATAATCTTCTCCACAAAATCTGAAAAGATACTTACCATGCATCTTTGAAAGGTGGCAGGTGCATTGCATAAACCGAATGGCATGCGACGATAGGCAAAGGTACCAAAGGGGCACGTGAAAGTGGTCTTTTCTTGGTCATCCGGAGCTATAACAATCTGATTATATCCAGAGTAACCATCAAGAAAACAATAAAAAGAATGACCGGCTAACCTTTCAAGCATTTGATCAATGAACGGCAAAGGGAAGTGGTCCTTCCTCGTGGTGGCGTTTAGCTTCCTATAGTCGATGCACACTCTCCAACCTGTTTGGATACGTGTGGGCACAAGTTCATTCTCCGCATTCTTCACCACAGTGACCCCAGATTTCTTTGGAACACATTGCACCGGTGAAACCCAACGGCTATCCGAGATTGGATAAATCACTCCACAATCAAGAAGCTTTATAATCTCCTTCTTCACAACTTCCATCATTGGAGGGTTGAGTCGGCGTTGAGCCTCTCGAGTTGGTTTAGCCCCCTCCTCTAGAAGTATGCGATGCATGCATGTTGTAGGGCTAATCCCCCTAATATCGGCCAATGTCCACCCAATGGCTGTTTTGTGCTCTTTCAACACCCGAATTAACTTTCCTTCCTCTGTTGCCGTGAGTGTGGAGGACACAATGACGGGCAACGTCTCTTTATCTCCCAAAAAGACGTACTTCAAATGATCCGGCAATGGTTTAAGCTCAAGTACAGGTGCCTGAATCACTGAGGGTAACAACTTGTTAGTAGAAATTGGAATTGAAATTGGTTTTGAAGGCTTACCATGGTGCTAAGGTAGTGACTCTAGGGCAGCCACCATCTCGGCCTCTTCTTCACTTCTAGGCACGGCAATATTGGGTTTTTGCCCAATTCCTTGCGCAATTGTTGATTCAAGGGGATCCCTCTCCAAGGAATCAAGGTAATCCTGCGCCAATTCATCAAATATATCAACAGCAAAACAAGAATGATTTTCTTTAGGAAATTTAATAGTTTCAGCAAGATTGAAATCAATAACTTCCCCATCAAATTCCATTGTCAACGACCCTTTGAACACATCGATCTTGGTGCGGGCTGTTTTCATGAAAGGTCTCCCAAGGAGGATCGGCAATGGGGTAGAATGGGGTGTATCCTCCATGTCAAGCACATAAAAATCCGCTGGAAAAATCAGATTTCCAACCTGCACCAAAACATCTTCCAAAACTCCTTTTGGATATGCATTAGAACGATCGGCTAATTGGATTATAACACCATCGTTTTTAAGCTCACCTAAGTTCATGGATGCATAAATAGAGTATGGCATGACATTAATTGAAGCTCCTAAGTCTAACATAGCATGTTCAAACTTAGTACTACCAATAACGCAAGGAATTGTAAAACTACCCGGATCTTTGCATTTAGGGGGTAATTTCCTTTGTAAAACAGCAGAGACATTCTCACTTACTTGAACCACTTCTTTGTTAGAAATCCTTCTCCTTGTTGTACAAAGCTCTTTCAGAAACTTAGCATACCTTGGGACTTGCTTTATTGCATCAAGGAGTGGGATATTGACTTGAACTTTCCGGAATGTCTCTAGAATGTCTTTTTCAGCATCCTCTTTCTTTGATTGCCCAACCTGCCAGGAAAGGGCACAATTAGTGGAGTAGAGCTTGAAGAATTCATATTGGAACTTACCTTGATGGTTGAGGACGGTTTAGAAGTGGGGATTGGCTGCGGCAAGGATTGTGCATTCCTTGCCGTGGGTTTGGGTGATTCATCCTCCTCCAATTGCAGCTTCTTGTCCTCTTCTTGACTTGATCTAGATGGTTGTGAATCAGTTCCAACCTGCTTACCACTTCTCAACGTGATTGCTTGGGCGTTTTCAAATCCTCTCTTAGGATTAACAACGGTTGAACTAGGCAATCTGCCTTGTTCTCGGAATTGGCCCATGAATTCAGCCATTTGACCCATTTGTTTCTTCAGTTCATCCACCTCTTTAGCTTGATTTTTTATGCTCTGCACGTCCTGCGTCAAAGAGGTTAGTACTTGAAGAATTTTATCATTATTTAACGACGAACCTGAATTGGTTTGGGCCGAAGTTGGGTGAGGTTGTGGGGCTGCATACGGCCTTGGAAACATCCCAGGGGGCTGTCTAAATCCGCTTTGTGGCTGTGCTTGCTGAGAATCCCTCCACTTGAAGTTTGGATGATCTCTCCATCCTGGATTGTATGTGTTTGAGTATGGGTTGTGTCTTTGTTGGGTTTGGCCTTGGAAACCCACGGCTTGGGCAGTTTCCCACCCCCCATTCTCAATCAATTGAGGGCATTGATCGTTGAGATGTCCCTGCATAGAACACACTCCACATATGGCCGGCCCTTGTGCTTTGGTTCCATCCACAACCTGTGACAAAAGAAGAGTGAGATTAGCCATTTGAGATTGTAATTCTGAAATTGCATTTACCTCATTCACTTGTTGTTGCCGTGGCCCTTCTCTCTGTCCAACTCCTTCGTATTGTTGCGCATTCAAGGCTCGATTTGCAATTAGAGTCTTGGCAGCCACGGGTGTTTTGTCAACCAAAGCTCCTCCCGCTGAAGCATCAAGCATTTGTCTCTCAATGGGGAGTAGTCCTTCATAGAAATATTGGAGGAGAAGCTCTTCCTTCATTTGGTGTTGTGGACAAGAAGCAACAAGCGCCTTGAAACGCTCATAATAGGCTGGAAACGATTCCCCTTGGTTTTGTTGAATGCCACTTATCCTTTTCCTCAAGAGAATGACTCTTGAAGTTGGGAAAAATTTCTCTAAGAATGCGCGCTTCATGCTTTCCCACGAAGTAACGGTTCCAGGTGCTAGTTCATAGAGCCAATCCTTAGCCTTTTCCAACAGAGAGAATGGAAAGGCTTTCATCTTCAATATACTCCCATCAACATTGACAGGGGTCATGCTTGAACAAACCACTTCAAATTCCTTCAAGTGCTTGTTCGGATCTTCCATGGACAACCCGTGGAATTTGGGGATGTGGTGCAACAAGCTAGACTTCAATTCAAACTCATCAGTCTTGCCTTGAGCCGCCCTAGGATATTGAATGCATAAAGGGGTCGCATTGTCCAATCCCGAGGCTGAAAGTTCTTTGATTGTTCGGTTATCTGCAGCCATGTCGTGCTCCTCTTCCAAATCCTCTTCAATTTCAACTTCAGATTCGGAATTAGAACTTGAACTAAGTAGATCAGGTTCTGGGTGCTTCCTCTTCCTTCTCAAATCTCGCTCAAAATCGTCGTTAAACTCCAAGATATGTGTGTGAACGGGTTGAGAACTTCGAGTCATACACTAGTACCTAAAACAAAGAAAACAAAACAAATCAGAAAACTAAGCAAAACAGAAACAAAAACAAGTTAAAATACATGGCAGAAACTAGGGAGATTAGCAAGTTTGCTAATCCCCGGCAACGGCGCCAAAATTTGATGTGAGAATTACTTGGCACTCAAATTAAAACCCTATCGACGTAGTATATGAAAGTAGGGATCGTTTTAGGCCGGGGATTAGAAGGGATGCTAATCTACACAAATTAGACTCTAAAACAATAAACTGGACTTTAAACAATGAAAACAAGTACTAGGGATCAATTTGGACGAATTTTAACTCTAGACACCTTTAAACAACCTAACTTGACTCAAATAACTCAAAACAAACTCAAAACAGCAAATAGAATTCAATTAAACAGTTTCTGGACTCTAAAGACTCAAAACAAGCTAAATAGACCTAAAACACACAAAACAAGTTATCTAGACTCAAAACTAACACCTAAGATTGATTTGAACGAAATTAAGACTCAAATTGACTCAAAAGACTAAAAGACTCAAGATTTGACGAATTTAGACTATCTTAACACAAATTAAAAGCAAGGGATTGTTTGAAAACGGATTTAAACTTAAGCAAAACAGAATTGTAAACTAGACTTAGTTTTGTACGAAATTGGTGATTTAAATGGGTGAATGGCTAGTTAGAGGGATCCTTATCCACACATAAACATATGCATACAACTTAATTCCCAGTTACTCTTTCGATAAACCATGAATGACAATGTTCCGAATTAATTGTATTGAACTAATCAATTCCCAGATTTCCCTAGATTCATTGAATTGAATGGATAACGCATCACAACCAAATTATTCTTTCTCAAACTCCTTAACTATGGAATACGCATGATAGAGACATTCAACAAAGATCATTAAGTTCAATGGAAATCATGAACATTGACAAGGCATTCATAACTATGGAAGACGCATGTTAATCCAGCCTAGGGTTTACTGAACATGATTGTGACTAGCAACCTTTACTACTTGTGAATATAAGTTCATAACGATTAGGTGAAATTCCCTTATATTCTAGCATCAAATTCATGCATGTAAACTAAGTATGCATCCTTAATCAACACACAAGAACAAGTTCTTAATAAAACAGATAAGTAAACCACATTCACAATTTATGAAATCATAACTGGAGTAAATAAAATCATAAGAAACATATATTCATGGCTTCAAATTCCCCCTCTAACTAATAGGGGTTTAGTTCCTCATGATAGCAATTAAACAAAGAAAACTGAATTGAAACATTGAAAACAAAGATAGACAACACCTAAGAACGCTCCAGCAGTAGTCACGACTTAGAGTGGCACCTTCTCCTTCCTTCCTTGAATAGCTGCGGCACAAGAGGGTTTTCTGGGTCTGTGTGGATGATATGGCACGGCAAAGGGTGAATTAGGTCAAAAACTATGGAGAATGGTGAAGGAAAGGGGCAGCAGAGAGTGGTGGATGATTTCTGGCGTGAATGATGTATATGGAGGGTGGTGTGTACGGCAAAGGGTGAATTAATCTATATATAGGCACCAAAAACCCTAGGTGAATCAGATTAGGACTTCTAGAAAGCCAAATCCATCCAGAAACAGGCTCAAAACAATCAGATTTCCAATGGGAAAGGGCCTAAGGTGCGGCAGATTTGGATAAGGAGGGATAAGGCTTCTAGAAAGCCTTGCAAGGCAAGGAAATCAGGTTTTCTGGAAGGCTAGGTGCGGCAAGGCTTAGGGTTTCTAGAAACTTAATTTAAATGTCCCCCAATCAGAAAATAAACCCTTATTGTACCAGGAATTGAATTAGAAAAGGATTAGGATAGGATAAGGTTTGTTAAGATAAGATAAGGGTTGGATAAGATAAGATAAGATAAGGTTGTTTGGATAATGTTTTGGATAATCCTCCTTCTTTTGAGCTGATTCCTTATCTTCAATGATTTGAATTTATTTCTCCAACCTTGAAACATATTCCCAACTCCATTTAGACTCCAAATTCGTCCATCTTCATGCCCATTGCTTGTGCTAACCATTCCAAGCCCAGATTTGCTCTAAAATGCTCCAAAATGCATCTTTTTGCCAACTTTGCTTCTTGGACCTAAAAACACACGAAAATGACTTTAAACACTATACTAAGCAACAAATAGCTAAGCAAATGCAAGAAAACACACTAACTAAGTAGCATAAATATGCTCCTATCACCCTGTCTTCCCTTCTCTGCAGCAAAATATGGATTTCTGAATGTATATGGGGGTGTAGAATTCGTATGGATGGGTGGTGGTCTGCGGCAGGGCTTGGGAATATGTATATATAGCATGGCAAACCCTAGGGAAATCAGTTTAGGACTTGGACTTAGCAGAAAAATAGGATTAGGGTGCGGCAATTAATTTGGAAAAGGAATTGTGGTCCAATTAATTTCTGAAAAGGATTTGTAGAACCCAAATCCACAAGGAAAAGTCCTAACAATCAGAATCCAAGAGGGAAAGGGCCTTAAAACCCACGGCACAAAGGGATAAGGGCAGGGAATGCCTTGCAAGGCAAGGAAAAGACCTTCTAGAAAGGAGGGAGACGCCAGATTTTTAGGCTTCTAGAGAGAATGTGTTTCTGGGCAGATTTTGGGGTTTCTAGAAGAGTTTGGGGCGCCACTTTTGTAGGAGAATGGATAGGACTTCTAGAAATCAGGTTTTAAGTCCCCTAAACTGAAGAAAACAGGTTAGGATAAGATTAGGATAAGATAAGGTAAGATAAGATAAGGATTGGGTAAGATAAGATTAGATAAGGTTGTTTTGGATAATGTTTTGGATAATTCTCCTTCCTTTGAGCTGATTCCTTATCTTCTTTATCTTCAATTTCTTTCTTCCATCTTCTTAGCTGATTTCAAGCCTTTATATCTTCAATTTCGTCCATCAACTTGCCTCCATCCTTGCACTACCCAATCTTGGCCCAAAAATGCTCTAGAATGCTCCAAATTGCTTCTTTTTGCCATCTTGACACTTTGAACCTACAAACACACGAAAATAGCTTAAAATACAAAATTAACTAAGAACTAACAACGTAAATGCATGAAAACAAGCTAACTAAGTCGCATAAATATGCTCCTATCAAATTCCCCCACACTTAGCTTTTGCTAGTCCTCAAGCAAAACGAAACAAAACAAACGAAACAAACACCAAACAAACTAGACCTTCCAACATTCACCTCAGGGATTTCCAACATACATGACATATTTAAGATCATCATAACCATAGCTTTTAGTCTTCCCCACCCTTTAGTACATACTTAACCACAGTCACCATTCATTAGCTCTCATTTAACCAATTAAAACAATGTTTTAAACGTAGTAACATGCCTTAGAGAATTCACTCAATTCCTCACTAGGTACACTCTTATTTTCACTCAGATTTTCTAACTACACTCCCTATACTAAGTATATGTGAGAAGATTGATGTAAACATGAAAACGAACACTCACATATGTTTGTAACAAAGAAAGCAATTTTTGGAGCTATTACGCATGTATAGATATGATCTCATGAATGGAATGCTACTACTTAGATGCGAGAACCAAGGATACCATATGCTCGTACCAATCCCAAACTCCACATATTGAAACACACAACACTCAAGATTGAAGTATGATAGGAGCATATTTACATCACTTAGTTAGCTTGTTTCCTTGCATTTAGGTTTTTAGTTCTTAGTTATTTTAGTCTTTTAAGCCATTTTCGTGTGTTTTCAGGTTCTAAGGGCTAAAGGAGCAAGAAAGTGCATTTTGGTGCCTTTTGGAGCAGTTTTAGGCTTGGGATGGATTGCACATGCTTGGAGCTAAGTGGATGGACGAAATTGAAGATCAAATGAGCTTAGGATTGAATGAAGAATGAAGAGTTCAAAATTGGAAGCCAAAGTTTCTAAAGTTGGAAGTTTCTATTCTTGGAGGTTTCCATTCTTGAAAGTTTCTATTCTTGGCTTAAAAGTTTCCTAATCCTTCATCACCTATGTTCCAGCCATAAAAGGGTTCCAAAACATGTTAGGTTGCCTCATTACATGTTTCTAGAAGTCCTAGAACCTTTCCCTAACCTTGCCACATATCTCCTTTCCCTTTTCTTCCAAAATCTGCCACATAAGTGCCTTTCCCTTTCTTTCCACAACCTTGCCACACAAGGGATCCTCTTCTTACCTATTTTCTGACCCAAAATCACATTCCCTTTGTGTTCTATGCCTTGTTGCACAAGGAGGAGCCTTTCTTACTTATTTTGTGCCTCAAAACACATTCCTAAATCTGTCTTACAATTCTGCCGAATTTCCTTTCCTATTCTCTTTAATTCCTGCACCTTACTTGCCTATTTTCTGCCCAAAAATACTTCCCCTTTCTCTTACAAATCAATGCCACACCTTCTTTCCCTTTCTCTCTTAATTTCTGACCTTTAAAACACATTCCTTTTCTCTACTACATATTCTGCCGAATTTCACTTTCTTATTCTCTTTGATTTTCTGATTCTTTCTTACCTATTAAATTGTGGAACCAAAATAGCTAAGTATTGAACCTTTCCTATTATTTTCTGATTGCCTTTCAACCCTAGCCCTATAAATAAAGCCATCCGCACCATTTAAATATATCTCTCTCTCTGAACAGATTCTCTGCATCCATTCCATCCACCTATCTACCTATCCATCCTCTACCACCCATTACCACCCATTCTACACACCTTAACCCCTTGTGCCGCAGCAAAGGAGAAGGAAGGAGACCCCTGGACGTGCTTGCATTCAAGATGTTGGATTGCTGGAACGTTTCTAGGTGTAATCTATCTTTGTTTTCAATGTTTAATTTAATTTCTCTTTGTTTTGCTGTGAACATGAGGAACTAAACCCCTCTTGGCTAGGGGTGATTTCAAAGCAATGATTATGTATGCAAATTGAGTTGATAAATTCTAGTTATGAATTCGTGAGTTGTGAATGTAATTGGCTTAACTGTGGAATTGATAACTTATTTGTGTTTGTTGATTAAGGATCGATACTTAGTTGGCATGCATAAATCTGATGCTAGAGTATAAGGGAGTTTCACATAATCGTTACAAACTTATATTCATATGTAGTGAAGGTTGCTAGTCACAATCGCGTTAAGTTCAATTCCTAGCACGAGTATCATGATGTCATAGTTACAAGTGCTTTGTCAATGCTTATGATTTTCATTGAACATAATGATCTTTGATTGTATTTCTATTATGATGTCATGTAGGGGACTTTTGAAGAATGCTTTGGGTTGTCGAATGATGTCATCCAATCCAATAATACAAGGAAAATCTGAGGGTTAATTAGTGATGTCACGGTTAATTTGGGGCATTGTCCTTTATAATTCAATGAATGATTAACTGGAAATCGAGTCGTTTGCATACATGTCATGTGTGGAGAAAGAGCCTCTAGCTAGTCTATCATCCATCCAATTCACCAATTTCGTGCAAAATCTGTCTAGTTTTAGTTTCTGACTTGTTTTACTTTAAATTCGTCCAAAACCCAATCCCCCTTTAATTAAGTGTGTTAGATTAGTTAGAAGTGTGTTTAAATCTGTCCAAATTAGTGTTTTGAGTCTTACTAGTCTAGAATTCGTCCAAATCAGTCCCTAGTGTCTGTTTTGAGTCTTTTTGGTTGTTTTAAGCTGTTTTGAGTCTTTTAAGTTTGTTTTGAGTCTTGTGAGTCTTGTTAAGTGTTTTTAACTTTGTTTTTATGTTTTTGAGTCAGTTTAGAGGTTTTAGCAAGCCCTCCTAATCTCCGGTCCAGAACGATCCCTACTTGCATCTATACTACAATTGTCAACAAGAGGGTTTAATTTGAGTGCTGTTTTACATCGCATCAAATTTTTGGCGCCGTTGCCGGGGATTAGCAACTTTGCTAATCCCCCATTGTCTCCTTTGTTTTCTTTTTCGTGTCTTTTGTTTTAGTTGCTGACTTTGTTTCTGTTTGTGTTTCTGTTTGTGTCTTTTGCTTTTGATATTTGATTTAGTTTTCTTTCTTTGATTTCAGGTACTTGAGGAGTAAGACATGGATTTTGCAAACATTCAAGCTCAATTGGCAAATCTTACTTCTCAATTGTCCCATATTGCCGAAACAACCACATTGCACACTGCTCAAACTCATCAACGTCCTCAATTCACTGCAAATGGAGGTGCTTGGGGTTATCAAGGCCATAACCAATCAAGGGACAACCTGTTTTCCAACACTTACAATTCCGATTGGAGAGATTATTCAGATTATAGGTGGGGGGAACCTCAACAATTTCAACAAGGTGGATATTGGCAGCAAGATGAGGAGTTCTATTCAAGACCTATGCAGCCACCACAGCCTCCCCCACAACAATTCCAATCGAATTCAAGTATGTCTATGAATTACAATGAAATTCTTGATGAATTAATTTCTTTGACGCAGGGCTCACACCAAGAAGAATATTCGCAGCCATCTGAAGAGTTCTATCAATGGCCATACGCACCACCACAGCCTTCACCACAATCGTCCCAACCACATTCAGGTTCGTCCATGGATAATGATCAAATTATTCAATTACTAACCACTTTGGCACAGGGGCAGCAGAATCAAGACCAAAGGATGAGCGAATTGAAGAATCAAATGGGAGAGATTATGGAGTTCATGGTGCAGATTCAAGAGCAAAGTGAATTCTCCAACTCAACTATTGTAAATTCAATGGAAGATTTTGAAATCACCGAGGCTATCACTTTGGGAAGTGCTATAGAGGTTGAAGCTGACCCAGAACCGTCCAAACACAGCCTGAACGTGGATGAATTGCTGCTGCTAGAAGAAGAGGAGGAGGCCACACCCACGGCAAGGGAAGAACAGCCCTTGCCACAGCCTCCTAGAGTCCCTAGGCCGTCCAACTCTGGTAATATTGTTCCAAACTCAATTCATTCTAACATTATTCCACCGAATGCACCTTTTCCTCGCAGGTTTTTAATTCCCAAGAAAGATGAAAGTGAAAAAGACATTGTGGAAGCCATTCCAAAGGTGCAAAGTGATATTCCAATTCTTGGTGCAACAAATCAAGTTCCAGATTGTGTTGAAGTGTTCAAAGAACCTTGTACATCACGAAGAATCATTCAAGAGCAAGAAGCGGCTGGAGCATATGAAGAATGCATCAAAGAGGATGTTCATGAAACAACAAAGCCCAAAGAAGTCACAACCATCACATTCAACCTGGCCAAGTGCAAAGTTCCTGAAACATTCCAAGATGTGGTGTTTGTAATTGAGTTTGTGTCGAAGCAAGCCAGTAAGCCATCTATTTCAATTTCAATTTTGTTTTCTACTAACTGGCTGATTTTGATGATGCAGGCACCCACACTAGAATTTAAACCATTGCCGGATCACTTCAAGTATCACCTCCCATTCAAGGATCACCTACATGTCGTGGCCTCCAATGAAGCTTAATTGGAGGTATCGTCTGGCTGCAAGACGTAAAAGCAAGCGCTTCTTGGGAGGCAACCCATGCATTCAACAAAGGAGGACCTAGGAATCACTCCAATTCCAGATTTGCGTTCCTAAACCCTTCTCTTTGTTGTTGTTTCTATTCTGCCATGTTTAGTTTGTTTAGTTGCTGTTTGTTTGCTTTCTGTGAGTTTATGCTTGAAACATTGAGGACAATGTTTGATTTAAGTGTGGGGGGGTAACAAAGTGTTTTTGATGCAAATTCGTGGGATTCTACCTCCCATTACTTCTTAAGTTGTTTCTCACTGTTTTTAAGTGTTTTAAAGCTGTTTTGGAGTGTTTTAGTGTGTCTTGACATAAAAATCCGAAAATTTGATAAAAACTTGAAAAAAGTTGTTTTGAAAAACCCAAAAAGAGTTGTTTTTGTTGTTTTGGTGTGTTTGTGTCTTAGGTACCTTCCAACACAATGATGAGGATTTGGTTTTTAATTACATGACTGTTAAAGAGAGTTATAAACATGGATGAAAGTTTGATTTACTCTTTGGTTTATGCTTGGTTGTGGTTATAGTTTACAAATTCACATGCAATCATAAAGGAAAAATCAGTTTTTGGGACATGCTTGAAGGAAAGAACTCAAATTAACGCTACAACCTTGAGAGACTTGAGCCTAAAACGTTCTTTTGGAGAGTTATCGATCTGTGATTCTTTCTTTTCTAAAGTCGTTGCATGATCTCATTATTCTTTGCTTGGTTGCTACTTAGAAGGCGTTTCATCATTTAGTTCCAAATACTAGAACTCATGCCCATTCCATTCAAAGCATGACATTGATTTGCATAACACACGATCAAGATGAAGTTAATTAGTGAACCACCACAGCCAAATAGCCATGCCCTCCTATGTCATTTGTTTTGTAGGTTTAAGCCCCGTTGAGCCTTGTTTAGCCTATGTTCTTTGTTAACCCACACTATCCTCACCTAGCCTAGATTAGGACCATCCATACCCTTGTTCTTGAAGCATAGTGAAGCATGACTTAAAAAGAATTCCTTTTGATTGTCTTCTTGCAGAAAAACAAGTGTGGGGGAAGGGATGTGTGTGTGTGTGTGCCAAGAAAAAGAAATAAGGCACGGGTAGAAAAGAAAAAATTCGTGGAAAAAGAAAAAGAAAAAGAAAAAGTTGTGAAAAGAGTGAAAAAGAGTTGAAATTTATGAGAAAAAAGTTCTAAAGTGTTGCTTGTTGAAGGAAAGGTCCAAAACATCAAATCTGGCCCTAAGAGTGTGTAAATCTTCCCTTTTTGTGTTTAAAGTGATTTCTGCATTCAAAAGTGAATTCTAAGTGTTGATTTCATTGCTTTGCTTGCTATTCTTTAAGAACTCTTGTTTTCCATATCCTTTCTTTCTTACCCAACAACCCAAGCCCCGCTTCAACCCTTTAACTTCGATCTTGGGTGTTGTGTGTTTCAATATGTGGAGTTTGGAATTGGTATGAGCATATGGTGTCACTGGTTCTCGCATCTAAGTAGTAGCATTCCATTCATGAGATCATATTCATATATGCTTATTAATTCCAGAAAGTGCTTTCTTTGTTGCAACATATGTGAGTATTAGTTTTCATGTTTACATCAATCTTCTCACATATACGTAGTGTAGGGTGTGTAGTCAGAAAATTTGAGTGAAAATTGAGTGCATATCTAGTAAGGAATTGAGGGAATTCTCTAAAGCATGTTACTACATTCAAAATGTTGTTTTAATTGATTAAATGTGAGCTAATGAATGGTGACCATAATTAAGTATGTGCTCAGGGGTAAGGATGACTAAAATCTGTGCAAGTGATGATTTTTAATATGTCATGTGCATTAGAAATCCCTAAGGCAATTGTTGGAAGGTTTAGATTGTGTTTTGTTTCTTTTGTTTCTTTTGTTTTGCTCGAGGACTAGCAAAAGCTAAGTGTGGGGGTATTTGATAGGAGCATATTTACATCACTTAGTTAGCTTGTTTCCTTGCATTTAGGTTGTTAGTTCTTAGTTATTTTAGTCTTTTAAGCCATTTTCGTGTGTTTTCAGGTTCTAAGGGCTAAAGGAGCAAGAAAGTGCATTTTGGTGCCTTTTGGAGCAGTTTTAGGCTTGGGATGGATTGCACATGCTTGGAGCTAAGTGGATGGACGAAATTGAAGATCAAATGAGCTTAGGATTGAATGAAGAATGAAGAGTTTAAAATTGGAAGCCAAAGTTTCTAAAGTTGGAAGTTTCTATTCTTGGAGGTTTCCATTCTTGAAAGTTTCTATTCTTGGCTTAAAAGTTTCCTAATCCTTCATCACCTATGTTCCAGCCATAAAAGGGTTCCAAAACATGTTAGGTTGCCTCATTACATGTTTCTAGAAGTCCTAGAACCTTTCCCTAACCTTGCCACATATCTCCTTTCCCTTTTCTTCCAAAATCTGCCACATAAGTGCCTTTCCCTTTCTTTCCACAACCTTGCCGCACAAGGGATCCTCTTCTTACCTATTTTCTGACCCAAAATCACATTCCCTTTGTGTTCTATGCCTTGTTGCACAAGGAGGAGCCTTTCTTACTTATTTTGTGCCTCAAAACACATTCCTAAATCTGTCTTACAATTCTGCCGAATTTCCTTTCCTATTCTCTTTAATTCCTGCACCTTACTTGCCTATTTTCTGCCCAAAAATACTTCCCCTTTCTCTTGCAAATCAATGCCACACCTTCTTTCCCTTTCTCTCTTAATTTCTGACCTTTAAAACACATTCCTTTTCTCTACTACATATTCTGCCGAATTTCACTTTCTTATTCTCTTTGATTTTCTGATTCTTTCTTACCTATTAAATTGTGGAACCAAAATAGCTAAGTATTGAACCTTTCCTATTATTTTCTGATTGCCTTTCAACCCTAGCCCTATAAATAAAGCCATCCGCACCATTTAAATATCTCTCTCTCTGTGAACAGATTCTCTGCATCCATTCCATCCACCTATCTACCTATCCATCCTCTACCACCCATTACCACCCATTCTACACACCTTAACCCCTTGTGCCGCAGCAAAGGAGAAGGAAGGAGACCCCTGGACGTGCTTGCATTCAAGACGTTGGATTGCTGGAACGTTTCTAGGTGTAATCTATCTTTGTTTTCAATGTTTAATTTAATTTCTCTTTGTTTTGCTGTGAACATGAGGAACTAAACCCCTCTTGGCTAGGGGTGATTTCAAAGCCATGATTATGTATGCAAATTGAGTTGATAAATTCTAGTTATGAATTCGTGAGTTGTGAATGTAATTGGCTTAACTGTGGAATTGATAACTTATTTGTGTTTGTTGATTAAGGATCGATACTTAGTTGGCATCCATAAATCTGATGCTAGAGTATAAGGGAGTTTCACATAATCGTTACAAACTTATATTCATATGTAGTGAAGGTTGCTAGTCACAATCGCATTAAGTTCAATTCCTAGCACGAGTATCATGATGTCATAGTTACAAGTGCTTTGTCAATGCTTATGATTTTCATTGAACATAATGATCTTTGATTGTATTTCTATTATGATGTCATGTAGGGGACTTTTGAAGAATGCTTTGGGTTGTCGAATGATGTCATCCAATCCAATAATACAAGGAAAATCTGAGGGTTAATTAGTGATGTCACGGTTAATTTGGGGCATTGTCGTTTATAATTCAATGAATGATTAACTGGAAATCGAGTCGTTTGCATACATGTCATGTGTGGAGAAAGAGCCTCTAGCTAGTCTATCATCCATCCAATTCACCAATTTCGTGCAAAATCTGTCTAGTTTTAGTTTCTGACTTGTTTTACTTTAAATTCGTCCAAAACCCAATCCCCCTTTAATTAAGTGTGTTAGATTAGTTAGAAGTGTGTTTAAATCTGTCCAAATTAGTGTTTTGAGTCTTACTAGTCTAGAATTCGTCCAAATCAGTCCCTAGTGTCTATTTTGAGTCTTTTTGGTTGTTTTAAGCTGTTTTGAGTCTTTTAAGTTTGTTTTGAGTCTTGTGAGTCTTGTTAAGTGTTTTTAACTTTGTTTTTATGTTTTTGAGTCAGTTTAGAGGTTTTAGCAAGCCCTCCTAATCCCCGGTCCAGAACGATCCCTACTTGCATCTATACTACAATTGTGAACAAGAGGGTTTAATTTGAGTGCTGTTTTACATCGCATCAAAGTATAGGGTTGTAACGGGGCTTGGGGTATTGGCTAACAAAGAAAGATAAGGAAAACAAACGTTCTTAAAGCAATAGTGAGCAAAGTAATGAATATGACACTTTGAACTCCCTTTTCAAACGCAGCCACAAACTTTGATACATAAAGGGAAGATCACACATACTTAGGGCCGAATTCAACTTTTTGGACCCTTTCTTCAACAACCAACACTTGTGAGCTTATTCTCACTTATTTTGAACACTTTTCATACTTTTTCACATACTTTTCTTTTTCTTTTCTTTTTCTCACGAATTTTCTTCTTTTTTTTTTTTTCTTTTTCTCGTGCCCTCTTTGTTTACTTTGGCACACATAAACGTACAACTTCCCTTCCCCCACACTTGTTTGCTGCCTAATAATGAACAAAGGGAATTCACTCTAGGTCGTGCTTCACTACGCCCTAAGAACAAGGGTAAGGATGGTCGTAATCTAGGCTAGGTAAGGATAATGTGGGTTAACAAAGAACATAGGCTAAACAAGGCTCAACGGGGGTTAATCCTACAAAACAAATGAGAAAGGGGTGCGGCTGTTTGGCTCGTGGTTCACTACACAACTTCATCGTGTTTATGTGTTATGCACTTCAATATCATGCTTTGAATGAAACGGGTATGAGTTCTAGTATTTGGAACTAAATGATGAAACGCCTTCTAAGTTGCAACCAAGCAAAGAATGATAAGATCATGCAACGACTTTAGAAAACAATAAATGCACAGATGTTTAACACTCCAAAGAACGTTTTAAAGCTCAAGTCTCTCAGGGCTGTAGCGTTAGTTTGAGATTCTTCCTTCAAGCATGTTACAAAAACTGATTTTTTCTCTTTTTGATTAAACATGAATTCATGAACTATAACCATAATCAAGCATAAACCAGAGAGCAATTCAAACTTTCATCCATGTTTATAACTCTCTTTAATAGTCATGCAATTAAAAACCGAATCCTCATCATTGTGTTGGAAGGTACCCTAAGACACAAACAAACATACAAAAACAACTCTTTTTGGGTTTTTCAAAACAATTTTTCAAATTTTTATGGTATTTTCGGATTATCTTTTCCAAACACACTAAAATGCTTCAAAACACACTAAAAATACATCAAAACAGTGAAAAACAACATAAGAAGTGATCGGTGATAAAAACCCACGAATTTC
Source organism: Heteromeles arbutifolia (assembly GCA_024362995.1). NCBI lineage: Eukaryota > Viridiplantae > Streptophyta > Magnoliopsida > Rosales > Rosaceae > Heteromeles > Heteromeles arbutifolia. The sequence goes on from JANCRC010000015.1 coordinate 13,593,269, forward strand.
ATGCAAAAACACTTTGTTACCCCCCCACACTTAAATCAAACATTGTCCTCAATGTTTCAAACATAAACTCACACACAAGCAAGCAAACAACACAACTAACACACATAATAGATATGGCAAAACAAAAGCAATAAAGAGAGAGAGTTTAAGAACGCAAATCTGGTTTTGGAGCTAGAATTCCATCGTTCTGATGCGAAATATATAAGCACACAAATTTAACCCTCTTGTTGACAATTGTAGTATAGATGCAAGTAGGGATCGTTCTGGACCGGGGATTAGGAGGGCTTGCTAAAACCTCAAAACTGACTCAAAATCATTAAAACAAAGTTTAAAACACTAAACTAGACTCAAAGAATGCAAAACTAGACTCTAAGACACTAAAACAACTCAAAAGACTCAAAACAGCACAAAAACACTCAAAACTGCCTAAAAACACAAACTGGGCAGTTTTGAACTTTAAACACTACTTTGGACGAAAATAGATTCTAACTTGACCCAAAACACTCAAAAACACAAACTAAATCAATTTCTAACTAATATGACTCAACAAAGTAAAAGGGAATTGGGTTTTGACGAATTTGAAAACAAAACAAACAGATTGTAAACTAAAACAGATTTTGGACGAATTTGGTAAAACTTATGGATGATGGGCTAGCTAGAGGATTCTTCTCCACACATGACACACTTGCACATAAACCAATTTTCAGTTGTTCTTTCGATAAATCATGAAACTCAACACCCCAGGTTAATTAGGTCCGCTTAAATTAACCTTCAAGTTCTCCTTAAGTTATTGAATTGGATGGGAAAGCGCATACAACAATTCAAAGCATTCTCTAAAAGTTCTTTACGTGAACAGCACAATAAAGATACAATCACAGATCATTAAGCATCATGAGAACTATAAGTATTGACGAGGCATTCGTTACTATGATGAGCATGAAACTCCTGCCAAGAATTCATTTAACGCGATCGTTTATAAGCGACCTCCACTACTTGTGAATATAAGTTTGTAACTATTAGGTGAAACTCCCTTATATTCTAGCATCATATTCATGCATGCAAATTAAGTGTGCACTCTTAATAAACATACACAAATAAGTTATCAATCAAGCAGTTAAACAAATTGAATTCACAACTTATGAAATCACAACTGAAGGTAATCAATTCATATTGCAAGTATGTTCATGGCTTTGAATCTTCCCCTAGCCAAAAGGGCTTAGTTCCTCATGTTCACAGAACAAAGAATAACAAGTTTATACATTGAAAACAAAAGAAAGAAAACACCTAAACGCTCCAGCAATCCTAACTTGAATGGCAGGCGCATCCAAGGGCTTTCCTCCTTCCTCTTTGCTGCGGCACAAGGGTTGTTGGTGAGTTTTTGGGATTATGAATGGTGTCGAAGGCTGGGTTTATGGCTAGGATGGATGTATGGTGCGGCAGGGAGTGTTTTTGGTCAGAAATTATGGAGAATGGTGAAGGATAGGTGCGGCTAGGGTTGGGGAAGGAATTCTGGCGAGACAGGTTGTGTGGATGGATGATTTGTGGCTGCAACAAGGAAGTTTATTTAAAGGTTTTAGGGAAATTAAAACCCTAACTTATTTTGGTAATCAGAAATTAAGTCAAAAGCATCTAGAAAGAGGAAACAAAATCAGAAAACTAAGGGAAAGTGCCAGGGGTGTGCGGCAAAGACTTTAAATTAAAAAGGAATGTGTTTTAATGCAAGGAAACAGGAATTAACCCTCTCCCTTGCACGGCAAGGAAGAGGAAAGGGGTAAGGAGGTGCGGCAAGGGTTCTTAGGTGGTCTAGGTCCTTCAATTTGTGTCCTAGAATGCAAAGGAAGCCTTCAAAGTTGCTGGAATTTGGAAACATTAAGGATTAGGAAAGGTAAACCAAAATAGGAAACCTTGGCTTAACTTTCCTACTTCAAGTAGGAATCCTTGTTTGAGTAGGAATCCATCTTCAATTAGGAATCCTTCTTTGATTAGGAATCCTTACATCTTCAAGTCTTCAATTTCGTCCATTCCTTTTGCTCCAAACATGTGATATCCATTCCAACCCAATTTTGCTCCAAAATGCTCCAAAATGCATCAAAATGCATCTTCTTGCATATTTTGTCTTTAGGACCTAGAAACACATGAAAATGGCTTTAAACACTAACATAACTAAGAAAACACAACATAAATGCACAAGAACAAGCCAACTAAGTCGCATAAATATGCTCCTATCAAATTCCCCCACACTTAGCTTTTGCTAGTCCTCGAGCAAAACAAACAAACAAAAGAAAACAAACGAAACAGAATAAACAAAACACAACCTACACCTTCCAACATTTGCCTCAGGGATTTCTAATACACATGACATGTTAAAAATCATCATTCCCACAGATTTTAGTCAACTTAACACTTGAGCATATACTTAATCACAGTCACCACTTACTAGTTCACATTTAACCAATTAAAACAATGTTTTGAATGTAGTAACATGCCTTAGAGAATTCACTCAATTTCTTACAAGATATGCACTCACTTCTCACACACATTTTCTGACTACACACCCTACAGTAGGTATATGTGAGAAGATTGATGTAAACATGAAAACGAACACTCACATATTTATAGCAAAGAAAGCAATTTCTGGAGTTAATAAACATGTTTAGATATGATCTCATGAATGGAATGCTACTACTTAGATGCGAGAACCAGTGACACCATATGCTCATACCAATTCCAAACTCCACATATTGAAACACACAACACCAAAGATTGAAGTTAAAGGGTTATAACGGGGCTTGGGGGTATTGGCTAACAAAGAAAGGTAAGGAAAAACAAAGGTTCTTAAAGACATAGTAAGCAAAGTAATGAAATTGACACTTGGAATTCACTTTTGAATGCAGAAATCAACTTTAAACACCAAAAGGGAAGAAATACACATTCTAGGGCCGAATTTTGATGTTTTGGACCCTTCCTTCAACAATCAACATTTGTGAGCTCATTCTCACTTATTTTTCAACTCTTTTTCATTCTTTTCACAACTTTTTCTTTTTCTTTTTCTTTTTCCACGAATTTTTCTTTTTATTTTCTCAAACCTGTGCCTTATTACTTTTTCTTGGCACACACACACACACATCCCTTCCCCCACACTTGTTTTTCTGCAAGAAGTCAATCAAAAGGAATTCTTTTTAAGTCATGCTTCACTATGCTTCAAGAACAAGGGTATGGATGGTCCTAATCTAGGCTAGGTGAGGATAATGTGGTTAACAAAGAACATAGGCTAAATATGGCTCAACGGGGTTTAAACCTACAAAACATATAACACAGGGGGTTCGGCTATTTGGCTGTGGTGGTTCACTAATTAACTTCATCTTGATCGTGTGTTATGCAAATCAATGTCATGCTTTGAATGGAATGGGCATGAGTTCTAGTGTTTGGAACTAAATGATGAAACGCCTTCTAAGTAGCAACCAAGCAAAGAATAATGAGATCATGCAACGACTTTAGAAAACAACAAATGCACAGATTATAACTCTCCAAAAGAACGTTTTAAGGCTCAAGTCTCACAAGGTTGTAGCGTTAATTTGAGTTCCTTCCTTCAAGCATGTTACAAAAACTGATTTTATCCTTTATGATTGCATGTGAATTCATAAATTATAACCATAACCAAGCATAAACCAAAGAGTAAATCAAACTTTCATCCATGTTTATAACTCTCTTTAACAGTCATGCAATTAAAAACCAAATCCTCATCATTGTGTTGGAAGGAATCTAAGACACAAACACACCAAAAACGACACAAAAACAACTCTTTTTGGGTTTTTCAAAACAATTTTTCAAATTTTTATGAGATTTTCGGATTTTTAAGGCAAAACACACTAAAACACACCAAAACAGCTTAAAAACACTTAAAAACAGCAAGGAACAACTTTTCAAGTAATGGGTGATAAAATCCCACGAATTTCATCAAAAACACTTTGTTACCCCCCCACACTTAAATCAAACATTGTCCTCAATGTTTCAAGCATAAACTCACACAAAAAACAAACAAACAAACAACAACAAATAAACAATTAAACAAGGCAGAATTGAAACAACAACAAAGAAAAGGGTTTAGGGACGCAAATCTGGAATTGGAGTGATTCCTAGGTCTTCCTTTGTTGAATACATGGGTTGCCTCCCAAGAAGCGCTTGCTTTAACGTCTTGCAGCCGGACGAAGAACTCATTCACTCCCCATTGGAGCCCACGGCCTGCAGGGGAACCTACTCCACTACATGCTCAACAAAGTTCTCATAGTAGGGCTTCAATCGATGTCCATTCACCTTGAATTCTTGTCCAGTTTTCAAACTTTGTATTTGGACTGCACCATGCACAAAAACATTAGTAATAACAAATGGACCAACCCATTTAGAACGTAGCTTACCAGGGAATAAACGAAGACGGGAGTTAAATAGCAACACTTTCTGCCCAATCGAGAATGTTTTGCCTCGAATCATCTTATCATGGAATGCCTTGGTCTTCTCTTTGTAAATTCGAGCATTCTCATAAGCATCATGCCTAATCTCTTCAAGTTCATTCAATTGCAGCTTTCTGTGATTTCCAGCCATGTCCACATCCATATTGAAGGTCTTGACCGCCCAATGTGCCTTGTGCTCAAGCTCCACGGGTAAATGGCATGGCTTGCCATAGATGAGCCGAAATGGGGACATGCCAATGGGCGTTTTGTAAGCCGTTCGATATGCCCACAGTGCATCCTCCAAACGCAAGCTCCAATCCTTTCTAGTTGGCCCAACGGTTTTCTCTAAAATCTGCTTGATCTCCCTATTCGAGACCTCGGCCTGGCCACTTGTTTGGGGGTGATAAGGTGTTGAAACCTTATGCGTCACATTGTACTTCTTGAGTAGTGCCTCAATGGTGCGATTGCAAAAATGAGACCCACCATCACTTATAAGTACTCTCGGCATCCCAAATCTGGAAAAAATGTTAGATTTCACAAAACCTGCCACAACTTTAGAATCATTAGTGCGGGTGGCTTTGGCTTCCACCCACTTCGACACATAATCAACCGCAAGTAAAATGTAAGTGAAACCGAAAGAAGAAGGAAAAGGACCCATAAAATCAATACCCCAAACGTCAAAAATTTCAACAACAAGAATTGGAGTCTGCGGCATTTGGTCTCTTTGGCCTGAATTTCCTGTCCTTTGGCAGCGATCACATGTTATGCAAAAAGTTCGAGCATCTCTAAACAAAGTAGGCCAATAAAATCCACATTCAAGAACCTTAAGGGCAGTGCGCTGTGTGCCAAAGTGTCCACCACATGCATATGTATGGCAAAAGCTTAGAATTGGGTTAAACTCAGATTCATGAACACATCTACGCACGATTTGATCAGGGCAAAATTTCCACAAATATGGGTCGTCCCAAACATAAAAACGTGCATCCTTTTTAAGTTTATCACGTTGGGACTTGCTTAGAGTGTTTGGAATCTGCTTAGACACCAAATAGTTGACCAAATCAGCATACCAAGGTATACTTACCTCAATGGACAGTAGTTGCTCATCCGGAAATGTTTCTGAAATGGGAATGGACTCCTCTTCACGCACCATCCGACTTAGGTGGTCAGCCACCACGTTTTCACATCCTTTCTTGTCCCGTATTTCAATGTCGAACTCTTGAAGTAAAAGCATCCAGCGAATGAGTCTTGGTTTAGCTTCCTTTTTGGTGAACAAGTACTTCAAGGCTGCATGATCAGTGAAAACAATGACTTTAGTGCCAATTAAATAAGATCGAAACTTATCTAATGCAAATACAACAGCCAAGAGTTCTTTTTCAGTTGTGGAATAATTCAATTGGGCATCATTTAAGGTGCGTGAAGCATAATAAATGACATGTGGCTGCTTGTTTTTCCTTTGGCCCAAAACAGCTCCAAGTGCATAATCTGATGCATCACACATGAGCTCGAAGGGAATGCTCCAATCTGGTGGAGTGATGATTGGTGCCGTGGTCAGTAAGGCCTTGAGATGGTTGAATGCTTTCTCACACGCCTCGTTAAATTCAAACGACACTTCCTTTTGTAGGAGACGGCATAGGGGCTGTGCAATCTTGGAAAAATCCTTGATAAATCTTCTATAGAATCCTGCATGACCAAGAAAAGAACGAACCTCTCTAACCGAAGTAGGAGAGGGTAAGTAGCGTACAAGATCTATTTTAGACTTATCAACCTCAATACCATTTTCAGAGATGATATGACCTAAAACTATGCCTTGTTTAACCATGAAATGACATTTTTCCCAATTAAGAACAAGGTTAGTTTCAACACATCGTTTTAAGATCAAACTGAGATTATGCAAACACCCATCAAATGAATCACCAAAAACGCTGAAATCATCCATGAAAACCTCAATAATTTTCTCAACATAATCAGAAAAAATGCTCATCATACATCTTTGAAATGTGGCAGGTGCATTGCATAAACCAAATGGCATACGACGATAAGCAAATGTACCAAATGGGCATGTGAAAGTGGTTTTTTCTTGGTCCTCAGGTGCTATGACAATTTGGTTATAACCAGAATAACCATCAAGGAAACAATAAAATGCATAACCTACTAACCTTTCAAGCATTTGATCAATGAATGGCAATGGGAAGTGATCCTTTCGTGTGGTGGCGTTGAGCTTCCTATAATCGATACAAACCCTCCAACCTGTTTGGATTCGAGTAGGCACAAGCTCCTCTTCAGCATTCTTGACCACAGTCACTCCAGATTTCTTTGGAACACACTGCACAGGGGAAACCCAACGACTATCGGAGATTGGATAGATCACTCCACAATCAAGTAGCTTGATTATCTCCTTTTTCACAACTTCCATCATCGGAGGGTTGAGACGGCGTTGAGCCTCTCTAGTTGGTTTGGCCCCCTCCATCAAGAAATATGTGATGCATACAGGTTGTAGGGCTTATCCCCTTGATGTCGGCTAAGGTCCAACCTAGGGCAGATTTGAACTCTCTTAAAACACGCACTAGCTTCTCTTCTTCTTGTGCCGTGAGGGATGAGGAAATAATGGCAGGTAAGGTCTCTTTTTCCCCCAAGAAAACGTACTTCAAATGGTTTGGTAACGGTTTAAGTTCAAGGGTAGGTGCCTGAATTACTGAAGGAAGCAACTTATTAGTCGAAAAGGGAATTGAATCAAAGTTAGGAGACTTACCATCATGCTTGGGTAACGACTCAAGGGCAGCAGCCATCTCAATGAATTCCTCACAAGGGGGCACGGCATGGATGGGTTCATGTATGCCGTGGGTTAGCATGGGTTCTGCCACTTGTTGTTGAGCTCCATCCCTCTTGTAATGACCTTTTCAAGTGCATCGTCATTCAAATCTTCCAAATACCCCTGCGCCAAAGAATCAATAATATCAATAGAAAAACAAGAGTGATCATCATTAGGATATCTCATGGTTTCAGAAATATTGAAATCAATCACTTCCCCATCAAATTCCATTGACAACGTTTCTTTGAACACATCAATCTTGGTGCGGGCTGTCTTCATGAATGGCCTACCAAGGAGAATCGGCAAAGAGGTGGAATGGGCTGAATCTTCCATGTCCAAAACATAAAAATCAGCCGGGAAGACTAAATGATTCACCTGCACTAAAACATCCTCCAATACTCCTTTTGGATAAGCGTTAGAACGATCAGCCAATTGTATGATCACACCATCCTTTTTCAATTCACCCAAGTTCATAGATGCATAAATGGAATAAGGCATGACATTTATAGATGCACCTAAGTCAAGCATGGCAGATTCAAAACGAGTATGGCCAATTACACAAGGAATCGTAAAACTGCCGGGATCTTTGCATTTAGGGGGCAGTTTACGTTGCAATACGGCTGAAACATTTTCACTTACCTTCACAACCTCCTTGTTTGAAACTCTCTTCCTAGTTGTGCATAACTCCTTCAGAAACTTGGCATACCTCGGAACTTGCTTAATTGCATCCAAAAGTGGTATATTGACTTGAACCATCCTAAATGTCTCTAGAATGTCCTTTTCAGCTTCCTCTTTCTTTGTTTGCATGAATCTGCTAGGAAAAGGAACATTCGAAGGAAAAACATTAGTAGGAATTGAATTTGACACATTCTTACCCTTGTTGGACAGATTTGATGGTTTAGGAGCACTTAGGGCCTGCGGCAAAGGTGTATCCTTCCTTGCCGTGGGTTGGCTTTGTCCCTCCTCTTCAAATTGAAGTTTTTCATCCTCCTTGTGACCTGATGTTGATGGTTGTGTTCCTGCCCCAACTTCTTTTCCACTTCTCAACAATATGGCTTTTGTAGTTTCGAAACCTCCCTTTGGATTTGGAATGGTGGAACTAGGGAGTTGGCCTTGGTCTCGAAATTTCCCTACAAATTCTGCAATCTGCCCAATTTGTTTCTCCAAATGGTCCACCCTTTTGTCTTGGTTTTGCATTGCTTTGGCTTGATTTTCTTGCCCCTGAGACAAATTGGTTAATAGCTTAAGAAGTGTATCATTATCTAGAGATGTACCTGAAGCATTTGGGGCAGATTGTTGCGGAACTTGTGTGGGTGCATATGGCTTGGTGTAGAAGCCTGGGGGTTGCTGTCTAAAACCTCCTTGTTGTTGAGATTGTTGGGGCTCCCTCCACTTGAAATTTGGATGGTCTCTCCAACCTGGATTATACGTATTTGAATATGGATCGTTCCTTGGTTGGTTTTGGCCTCCAAAACCCACTGCATTGGCAGATTCCCATCCACCATTCTCAATTAGTTGCGGGCACTTATCAGAGGGGTGTCCTTGGATAGAACACACGCCACACACACTTGATCCATGCATCTTCATTCCTTCAGCCATCTGAGACACAATGGAAGTAAGATTGGTTAATTGGGATTGAATGTCAGATGTGGAACTTACCTCATTTACTTGCTGCCGTGGGGTTCCTCTTTGTCCAACGCCTTCATATTGTTGAGCGTTCAAAGCTCGATTAGCAATCAAGATCTTGGCAGCCATGGGTGTCTTGTCCACCAACGCTCCTCCCGCTGAGGCATCTAGCATTTGGCGTTTAATTGGTAGAAGCCCTTCGTAGAAATATTGAAGAAGAAGCTCCTCCTTCATTTGGTGCTGTGGACATGAAGCAACAAGAGATTTAAAACGTTCATAATAAGTGGGAAATGATTCACCTTCGTCTTGCTGAATTCCACTTATCCTTTTGCGTAGAAGAATGACTCGAGAAGTTGGGAAAAACTTCTCCAAAAACGCCCGTTTCATGCTCTCCCATGATGTGACAGTTCCAGGGGCTAGTTCATACAACCAATCTTTAGCTTTGTCCATTAGAGAGAATGGAAAAGCTTTCATCAATATGCTTCCATCCACATTGATAGGGGTCATGCTTGAACACACCACTTCAAACTCCTTCAAGTGTTTGTTTGGATCCTCCATGGACAGCCCATGGAACTTTGGGATGTGGTGCAACAAACTGGACTTCAACTCAAACTCATCAGTCTTGTCTTGGGCAGCCCTAGGGTATTGAATACATAGGGGGGCGGCATTGGCAAATCCCGAAGCAGAGAGCTCCTTGATTGTTCGATTGTCCGCTGCCATGGTTTGCACTTCCTCCAACACTTGAGCCGTGGGCTCCTCTTCCTCTTCTAGCACCGGTTCTTCAAGCTCAGGTTCAGGGCTAGGTGGATTAGATTCTTGCTGGTTCCTCTGCCTTCTCAAAGTCCTCTCAAAATCGTCGTCAAATTCCAAAATATTCTTTTGAACAGGTTGAGAGCTCCGAGTCATAAACTAGTACCTAAAAACAAGAAACAAACAAAGTCAGAAACTTAAACAAACTAAAAGTAAACAGAAAGAAAAAAAAATCCAAGGGATTAGCAAAGTTGCTAATCCCCGGCAACGGCGCCAAAAATTTGATGCGAAATATATAAGCACACAAATTTAACCCTCTTGTTGACAATTGTAGTATAGATGCAAGTGGGGATCGTTCTGGACCGGGGATTAGGAGGGCTTGCTAAAACCTCAAAACTGACTCAAAATCATTAAAACAAAGTTTAAAACACTAAACTAGACTCAAAGAATGCAAAACTAGACTCTAAGACACTAAAACAACTCAAAAGACTCAAAACAGCACAAAAACACTCAAAACTGCCTAAAAACACAAACTGGGCAGTTTTGAACTTTAAACACTACTTTGGACGAAAATAGATTCTAACTTGACCCAAAACACTCAAAAACACAAACTAAATCAATTTCTAACTAATATGACTCAACAAAGTAAAAGGGAATTGGGTTTTGACGAATTTGAAAACAAAACAAACAGATTGTAAACTAAAACAGATTTTGGACGAATTTGGTAAAACTTATGGATGATGGGCTAGCTAGAGGATTCTTCTCCACACATGACACACTTGCACATAAACCAATTTTCAGTTGTTCTTTCGATAAATCATGAAACTCAACACCCCAGGTTAATTAGGTCCGCTTAAATTAACCTTCAAGTTCTCCTTAAGTTATTGAATTGGATGGGAAAGCGCATACAACAATTCAAAGCATTCTCTAAAAGTTCTTTACGTGAACAGCACAATAAAGATACAATCACAGATCATTAAGCATCATGAGAACTATAAGTATTGACGAGGCATTCGTTACTATGATGAGCATGAAACTCCTGCCAAGAATTCATTTAACGCGATCGTTTATAAGCGACCTCCACTACTTGTGAATATAAGTTTGTAACTATTAGGTGAAACTCCCTTATATTCTAGCATCATATTCATGCATGCAAATTAAGTGTGCACTCTTAATAAACATACACAAATAAGTTATCAATCAAGCAGTTAAACAAATTGAATTCACAACTTATGAAATCACAACTGAAGGTAATCAATTCATATTGCAAGTATGTTCATGGCTTTGAATCTTCCCCTAGCCAAAAGGGCTTAGTTCCTCATGTTCACAGAACAAAGAATAACAAGTTTATACATTGAAAACAAAAGAAAGAAAACACCTAAACGCTCCAGCAATCCTAACTTGAATGGCAGGCGCATCCAAGGGCTTTCCTCCTTCCTCTTTGCTGCGGCACAAGGGTTGTTGGTGAGTTTTTGGGATTATGAATGGTGTCGAAGGCTGGGTTTATGGCTAGGATGGATGTATGGTGCGGCAGGGAGTGTTTTTGGTCAGAAATTATGGAGAATGGTGAAGGATAGGTGCGGCTAGGGTTGGGGAAGGAATTCTGGCGAGACAGGTTGTGTGGATGGATGATTTGTGGCTGCAACAAGGAAGTTTATTTAAAGGTTTTAGGGAAATTAAAACCCTAACTTATTTTGGTAATCAGAAATTAAGTCAAAAGCATCTAGAAAGAGGAAACAAAATCAGAAAACTAAGGGAAAGTGCCAGGGGTGTGCGGCAAAGACTTTAAATTAAAAAGGAATGTGTTTTAATGCAAGGAAACAGGAATTAACCCTCTCCCTTGCACGGCAAGGAAGAGGAAAGGGGTAAGGAGGTGCGGCAAGGGTTCTTAGGTGGTCTAGGTCCTTCAATTTGTGTCCTAGAATGCAAAGGAAGCCTTCAAAGTTGCTGGAATTTGGAAACATTAAGGATTAGGAAAGGTAAACCAAAATAGGAAACCTTGGCTTAACTTTCCTACTTCAAGTAGGAATCCTTGTTTGAGTAGGAATCCATCTTCAATTAGGAATCCTTCTTTGATTAGGAATCCTTACATCTTCAAGTCTTCAATTTCGTCCATTCCTTTTGCTCCAAACATGTGATATCCATTCCAACCCAATTTTGCTCCAAAATGCTCCAAAATGCATCAAAATGCATCTTCTTGCATATTTTGTCTTTAGGACCTAGAAACACACGAAAATGGCTTTAAACACTAACATAACTAAGAAAACACAACATAAATGCACAAGAACAAGCCAACTAAGTCGCATAAATATGCTCCTATCACGTTCTCTCGTTTGAACACATGGGTTGCCTCCCAAGAAGCGCTTGCTTTAACGTCTTCCAGCCGGACGATTCTTCCATTTAAGTTCCCATGGTACCCACGGCATGCAGAGGTAGTTCATCTACCACATGCTCCTCAAACAGCTCATGCATTGGATCTTTGAATGGTAAGGGATAGTGATCCTTCCGGATTGTGGTATTGAACATCCTAAAATCAATGTAATCAGGCCCACCAGCTTGGGTTTGATTGGGAATCTGCACCATACAAGGTAACAACCTATTAGTTGAAATGAGAATCGAATCTGGAATAGATGGCTTACCAATGTACTGCAATGAAGTGGCAGCACTATGAACATTCTTCCCCATGATATTTTCGACCAATTGGGGCATTTTGAGGGCAGTGGCTGTATGGTCCTTGTGCTCCACTCCAATTCCCTCGTTTTGTATGGTTCTTGATGTATCCTTTGTGCTTGAACGGTCCGGCCCTATCTTTTTTATTTTATCCATGGCAAAACAAGAACGAACAATGTTAGGATTCTCAACAGACTTAGAAATATTAAATTTAATCTTATCACCACCAAACTTCATATTTAACGTTCCCTTGGCCACATCAATCTTGGTTTGGGCTGTTTTCATGAATGGTCGGCCAAGTAAGAGTGGTAATGGATGGGAATGGTCTGAATCCTCCATGTCAAGCACATAGAAATCTGCAGGAAAAATCAAGTGGTCTACCTGCACCAAAACATCTTCCAAAACTCCTTTTGGGTATGCATTAGATCGATCGGCTAATTGGATAATAACACCATCATTTTTAAGCTCTCCTAAATTCATAGATGCATAAACAGAATATGGCATGACATTTATTGATGCACCTAAGTCTAACATGGCAGATTCAAAACGAGTATTTCCAATAACACAAGGAATTGTAAAACTACCCGGATCTTTGCATTTAGGGGGTAATTTCCTTTGTAAAACAGCAGAGACATTCTCACTTACTTGAACCACTTCTTTGTTAGAAATCCTTCTCCTTGTTGTACAAAGCTCTTTCAAAAACTTAGCATACCTTGGGACCTGCTTTATTGCATCAAGGAGTGGGATATTGACTTGAACTTTCCGGAATGTCTCTAGAATGTCTTTTTCAGCATCCTCTTTCTTTGATTGCCGCAACCTGCCAGGAAAGGGCACAATTAGTGGGGTAGAGCTAGACGAATTCATATTGGAACTTACCTTGATGGTTGAGGGGATTGGCTGCGGCAAAGATGTCTCTTTCCTTGCCGTGGGTTTGGGTGATTCATCCTCCTCCAATTGCAGCTTTGTGTCCTCTTCTTGACTTGATCTAGATGGTTGTGAATCAGTTCCAACCTGCTTACCACTTCTCAACGTGATTGCATTGGCGGTTTCAAATCCTCCTTTAGGATTAACAACGGTTGAACTAGGCAATCTGCCTTGTTCTCTGAATTGGCCCATGAATTCAGCCATTTGCCCCATTTGTTTCTTCAATTCGGCCACCTCTTTAGCTTGATTCTTTATGCTCTGTATGTCCTGCGTCAAAGAGGTTAGTACTTGAAGAATTTTATCATTATCTAACAACGAACCTGAATTGGTTTGGGCCGAAATTGGTTGAGGTTGTGTGGCTGCATATGGCCTTGGAAACATCCCAGGGGGATGTCTAAATTCGCTTTGTGGCTGTGCTTGTTGAGAGTCCCTCCACTTGAAGTTTGGATGATCTCTCCATCCCGGATTGTATGTGTTTGAGTATGGGTCGTGTCTTTGTTGGGTTTGGCTTTGAAAACCCACGGTTGGGCAGTTTCCCACCCCCCATTCTCAATCAATTGAGGGCATTGATCGTTGAGATGTCCCTGCATAGAACACACTCCACATATGGCCGGCCCTTGTGCTTTGGTTCCATCCACAACCTGTGACAAAAGAAGAGTGAGATTAGCCATTTGAGATTGTAATTCTGAAATTGCATTTACCTCATTCACTTGTTGTTGCCGTGGCCCTTCTCTCTGTCCAACTCCTTCGTATTGTTGAGCGTTCAACGCTCGATTAGCAATCAAGGTCTTTGCAGCCGTGGGGGTCTTGTCCACCAAGGCTCCTCCCGCTGAGGCATCTAACATTTGACGTTCGATTGGTAGAAGTCCCTCGTAGAAGTATTGTAGGAGAAGTTCCTCCTCCATCTGATGCTGTGGACATGAAGCAACAAGAGATTTAAAACGTTCATAATACGTAGGAAAAGACTCACCTTCTTCTTGCTAAATTCCACTTATCCTTTTTCGTACGGTGATGACTCGAGAAGTTGGGAAAAACTTCTCCAAGAAAGCCTGTTTCATGCTCTCCCACGATGTGACAGTCCCGGGAGCCAATTCATACAACCAATCCTTCGCCTTTTCCAAGAGAGAAAAGGGAAAGGCCTTCATCTTCAAAATACTCCCATCGACATTGACGGGGGTCATGCTTGAACAAACCACTTCAAATTCCTTCAAGTGCTTGTTCGGATCTTCCATAGACAACCCGTGGAATTTGGGGATGTGGTGCAACAAGCTAGACTTCAATTCAAACTCATCGGTCTTTCCCTGACTTGCCGCAGGGTATTGGATGCATAGAGGCACGGCATTGTCAAGTCCTGAGGCTGAAAGCTCTTTGATTGTACGATTGTCCACAGCCATGGCTTGTTCTTTCTCTTCTTGTTCTTCAAATTCAGATTCAGAGCTAGAACTAGTACCTACAACTAAGAAAACAAAACGAACTCAGAAAACAAAGAAAAACAAAAACAACTAAGACACACGGCAGAAAATAGGGAGACCAGCAAGTTTGCTAATCCCCGGCAACGGCGCCAAAATTTGATGTGAGAATTACTTGACACTCAAATTAAAACCCTATCGACGTAGTATATGAAAGTAGGGATCGTTTAAGGCCGGGGATTAGAAGGGATGCTAATCTACACAAATTACACTCTAAAACACTAAACTGGACTCTAGACAATGAAAACAGGTACTATGGATCAATCTGAACGAATTTTAACTCTAGACAACCTAACTTGACTCAAATAACACAAAACAAACTTAAAACAACAAATAAAACTCAACTAGGCAGATTCTAGACACTAGAGACTCAAAACAGGCTAAATAGACTCAAAACAACAAAACTAACTTAAACAGACTCAAAACAGGTTCTAAGGGGTGAATTGGATGACTTTTGGACTAGTTAGACTCAAAACACTAAAAGGGGACAGCTTTGGACGAATTTAAACAAACTAAGACTCAATTAAGAACTAAGGGGGTTTTTGGACGAATTAAGCAAAACTAAGCAGATTTAAGCAAACAAAGTAAATTGAAAGAGATAAAGGTGAATTCAGGGGTGAAAACTAGTTAGAGGGTTCTTCTCCACACATGAACATATGCATACGAATTGATTTCCAGTTATTCTTTCGATAAACCATGAATGACAATGCTTCGAATTAATTGTATTGAACTAATTAATTCCCAGATTTCCCTAAGTTCATTTAATTGAATGGATAACGCATCACAACCAAATTATTCTTATCAAGTTCCCTAACTATGGAAGACGCGTGATAGAGATACATATCAAAGATCATTAAGTTCCATGGAAACCATAAACATTGACAAGGCATTCATAACAATGGAATACGCATGTTACTCTTGCCTAGGATTTACTTAACACAATTGTGACTAGCAATCTTTACTACTTGTGAATATAAGTTCATAACGATTAGGTGAAATTCCCTTATATCCTAGCATCAAATTCATGCATGTAAACTAAGTAGGCCTCCTTAATCAACACACAAGAACAAGTTTTTCATAAAACAGATAAGTAAATCACATTCACAATTTATGAAACAATAACTGAAGGTAATCAATTCATATCAAACATATGTCCATGGCTTTGAATCCACCTCTAACTAAAACGAAATTAGTTCCACATGTTCAACATAATTGAAAAACAAATTAAATTAAACATAGAAACGAAACAAGAGAAGAAAGAACTCCTCCTTCTCCAATGGAAGCCACGGCAAGGCCCTGTCTTCCCTTCTCTGCAGCAAAATATGGATTTCTGAATGTATATGGGGGTGTAGAATTCGTATGGATGGGTGGTGGTCTGCGGCAGGGCTTGGGAATATGTATATATAGCATGGCAAACCCTAGGGAAATCAGTTTAGGACTTGGACTTAGCAGAAAAATAGGATTAGGGTGCGGCAATTAATTTGGAAAAGGAATTGTGGTCCAATTAATTTCTGAAAAGGATTTGTAGAACCCAAATCCACAAGGAAAAGTCCTAACAATCAGAATCCAAGAGGGAAAGGGCCTTAAAACCCACGGCACAAAGGGATAAGGGCAGGGAATGCCTTGCAAGGCAAGGAAAAGACCTTCTAGAAAGGAGGGAGACGCCAGATTTTTAGGCTTCTAGAGAGAATGTGTTTCTGGGCAGATTTTGGGGTTTCTAGAAGAGTTTGGGGCGCCACTTTTGTAGGAGAATGGATAGGACTTCTAGAAATCAGGTTTTAAGTCCCCTAAACTGAAGAAAACAGGTTAGGATAAGATTAGGATAAGATAAGGTAAGATAAGATAAGGATTGGGTAAGATAAGATAAGATAAGGTTGTTTTGGATAATGTTTTGGATAATTCTCCTTCTTTTGAGCTGATTCCTTATCTTCTTTATCTTCAATTTCTTTCTTCCATCTTCTTAGCTGATTTCAAGCCTTTATATCTTCAATTTCGTCCATCAACTTGCCTCCATCCTTGCACTACCCAATCTTGGCCCAAAAATGCTCTAGAATGCTCCAAATTGCTTCTTTTTGCCATCTTGACACTTTGAACCTACAAACACACGAAAATAGCTTAAAATACAAAATTAACTAAGAACTAACAACGTAAATGCATGCAAACAAGCTAACTAAGTCGCATAAATATGCTCCTATCAATTATGTATGCAAATTGAGTTGATAAATTCCAGTTATGAATTCGTGAGTTGTGAATGTAATTGGCTTAACTGTGGAATTGATAACTTATTTGTGTTTGTTGATTAAGGATCGATACTTAGTTGGCATGCATAAATCTGATGCTAGAGTATAAGGGAGTTTCACATAATCGTTACAAACTTATATTCATGTGTAGTGAAGGTCGCTGGTCACGATCGCGTTAAGTTCAATTCCTAGCACGAGTATCATGATGTCATAGTTACAAGTGCTTTGTCAATGCTTATGATTTTCATTGAACGTAATGATCTTTGATTGTATCTCTATTATGATGTCATGTAGGGGACTTTTGAAGAATGCTTTGGGTTGTCGAATGATGTCATCCAATCCAATAACACAAGGAAAATCTGAGGGTTAACTAGTGATGTCAAGGTTAATTTGGCGCATTGTCATTCATAATTCAATGAAGGAGTAACTGGAAATTGAGTCGTTTGCATACATGTCACGTGTGGAGAAAGAGCCTCTAGCTAGCCCGTCATCCATATTTTACCAAAATCGTCCAAAATCTGCTTTAGTTTATAATCTGTTTTCTTAAATTTAAATTCGTCCAAAACAAAACCCCCCTTTTACTTTCTTGTTTCAAAGTGTTTAAAATCTGTTTTGTTTGTGTATTTAAGTGTCTTGTGTCAAGTTAAAACCCAAATTCGTCCAAATTTGTGTTTAGAGTCCAAAACTGCCCAGTTTGTGTTTTTAGGCAGTTTTGAGTGTTTTTAGCCTATTTTGAGTCTTGTGAACCTGTTTTGAGTCTTTTAAGTCTAGTCTAGTGTTTTCAACTTTGTTTTTACGTTTTTGAGTCAGTTTAGAGGTTTTAGCAAGCCCTCCTAATCCCCGGTTTAGAACGATCCCTACTTATTCATATACTACAATTGTCAACAAGAGGGTTTAATTTGATAGCTGTTTTACATCGCATCAAATTTTTGGCGCCGTTGCCGGAGATTAGCAACTTTGCTAATCCCTTGTTTCTTTTTCGTTTATTTTGTTTAGTTTCTGATTTCATTTGTTTCCTTTGTTTCAGGTACTAGTTTATGACTCGGAGTTCTCAACCTGTTCGTAAGAATATCTTGGAATTTGACGACGATTTTGAGAGAACTTTGAGAAGGCAAAGAACTCAACAAGCATCTAATCCATCTAGCCCTGAACCTGAGCTTGAAGAACCAGTGCTAGAAGAGGAAGAAAACCCCACGGCACAGGTTGTGGAAGAAGTACAAGCTATGGCAGCGGACAATAGAACAATCAAGGAGCTCTCTGCTTCGGGATTGGCCAATGCCGCACCCCTATGTATTCAATACCCTAGGGCTGCCCAAGACAAGACCGATAAGTTTGAATTGAAGTCCAGTTTGTTGCACCACATTCCAAAGTATCATGGGCTGTCTATGGAGGATCCGAACAAGCACTTGAAAGAGTTCGAAGTAGTGTGTTCAAGCATGACCCCTGTCAACGTCGATGAAAGCATATTGAAGATGAAGGCTTTTCCATTCTCTCTAATGGACAAGGCCAAAGATTGGTTGTATGAATTAGCTCCGGGAACTGTCACCTCTTGGGAGAGCATGAAACGGGCGTTTCTGGAAAAGTTCTTCCCAACTTCTCGAGTCATTCTTCTTCGCAAAAGGATAAGTGGAATTCAGCAAAACGAAGGTGAATCATTTCCCACTTATTATGAACGTTTTAAATCTCTTGTTGCTTCATGTCCACAGCACCAAATGAAGGAGGAGCTTCTTCTTCAATATTTCTACGAGGGGCTTCTACCAATTGAACGCCAAATGCTAGATGCCTCAGCGGGAGGAGCTTTGGTGGACAAGACACCCATGGATGCCAAGACCTTGATTGCTAACCGGGCATTGAACGCTCAACAATATGAAGGTGTTGGGCAAAGAAACCCCCCACGGCAGCAACATGTGAATGAGGTAAGTGCTATTTCCGAACTTCAAAATCAAATGGCTAATCTTACTACTCTTCTTTCTCAGGTTGTGGAAGGACCAAAAGCACAAAGCATGGCTGTTTGTGGCGTGTGCTCTATGCAAGGACATCTCACGGATAAGTGCCCTCAGTTGATTGAGAACGGAGGGTGGGAATCAGCGAATGCCGTGGGAATTGGGAATCAACAACCAAGAAGTGATCCTTTCTCTAACATGATGCAAAATATATAAGCACACAAATTAAACCCTCTTTTTATCAATTGTAGCAAAGTATGTAAGTAGGGATCGTTCTAGGCCGGGGATTAGGAGGGATTGCTAAACCACTTGAAAACTGACTCAAAAACTTAAAACAAAGTTAAAACACTAAATTAGACTCAAAGAATGCAAAACTATACTCTAAAACACTAAAACAAACCAAAAAACTCAAAACAGCAAACAAACACTCAAAACTGCCTTAAAACCACTTTCTGGCTGTTTTGGACTCTAAACATAATTTTGGACGAAAATAAGTTTTAACTTGACTCAAAACACTCAAAAACACAAACTAAATTGATTTCTAACTAAATTGACACTTCAAAATAAAGGGGGAATTGGTTTTGACGAAATTGAAAACAAAACATAAACTTTGTAAAACAAAACAGATTGTAAAACGAAATTGGTTTAAATCAATGGATGAAGGGCTGGCTAAGGGGTTCTTCTCCACACATGTCATACTTGCATACAAAAAGATTTCTAATTGCTTTTCAATAAACCATGGATTCTCAACGCCCCAGATTAACTGTGAATTGCACTAATTAACCCTCAGATTTTCCTAACGTTATTGAATTGGATGATTGCATACGACAACCCAAAACATTCCCCACAAGTTCCCTACATGAATTGCATAATAGAGATACAAGCAAGAATCATTAAGTTCTATGAAAACCATAAGCATTGACGAGGCATTCGTTACTATGAATTGCATGAAACTTATGCCAAGAATTTACTTAACACAATTGAGATCATCAACCTTTACTACTTGTGAATATAATTCTGTAACAATTAGGTGAAACTTCCTTATATCCTAGCATTAGATTTATGCATGACAATTAAGCGTGCACTCTCAACCAACACACACAAATCAGTTTAATTCAAATAGATAAGTAAATTGAATTCACAACTTATGAAACGCAATTAGAGGTAATCAAATCATATAGCAAGCATAAACATGGTTTCGAATCACCCCCTAGCCAAGGGGGTTTAGTTCCTCATACGTACAGAACAAAGAGTATTGAATTTAAACATTGAAATCAAAGGAAAGGAAACACCTAAAACTTCCAGCAATTCAAACTTGAATGGCATGCACGTCCCAGGGCTTCTTCTCCTCCTCTTTGCTGCGGCACAAGGTCTAGGGACAGATTTTGGGGGTTATGAATGGTGTAGAAGGCTGGGTTAATGGCTAGGATGGATGTATGGTGTGGCAGAGAGTGGTGAAGAGTTTCTGGCGAGAATGGTGTATATGGAGGGTGTGCACGGCAAAGGGTGGAGAAATATATATATATAGGCACCAAAAACCCTAGATGAATCAGATTAGGACTTCTAGAAAGCCAAATCCATCCAGAAATAGGTTCAAAACAATCAGATTTCTAATGGGAAAGGGCCTAAGGTGCGGCAGGTTTGGATAAGGAGGGATAAGGCTTCTAGAAAGCCTTGCAAGGCAAGGAAAAAGGATTCTAGAAGGGAAGGAGACGCCAGATTTTCAAGGTTCTAGAAGGAATGTGTTTTGTGGCAGATTTTGAGGTTTCTAGAAGGATTTGGGGCGCCACTTTTATAGGACAAGGGATAGGACTTCTAGAAATCAGGTTTTAAGTCCCCTAAACTGAAGAAAACAGGTTAGGATAAGATTGGATAAGATAAGATAAGATAAGGTTGTTTTAGATAATGTTTTGGATAATTCTCCTTCTTTTGAGCTGATTCCTTATCTTCTTTATCTTTGACTTCTTTCTTCCATCTTCTTAGCTGATTTCAAGCCTTTATATCTTCAATTTCGTCCATCAACTTGCCTCCATGCTTGCACTACCCAATCTTGGCCCAAAAATGCTCTAGAATGCTCCAAATTGCTTCTTTTTGCATACTTGCCCTTAGAACCTGAAAATACATCAAACTAGCTTAAAAGACTACTTTAACTAAGGAAAAACAACATAAATGCACAAGAACAAGCTAACTAAGGTGCATGAACATGCTCCTATCATAACACATACAATTCCGGCTGGAGAGATCATCCGAATTTCAAATGGAGAGAGCCGCAACAACCCCAACAACAAGGAGGATTTAGACAGCAACCCCCGGGTTTCTATTCAAAACCATACACACCCACACAGCCCCAAGCACAACCTGCCCAAACCAAATCAGGTTCGTCCGTTGACAATGATCAGATTTTTCAATTACTAACTTCTATGGCACAGAATATGCAAACTAGGGACAAAGAGGTGGATGAGTTGAAGAAACAAATGGGCCAAATGGCCGAGTTCATGGGGAAATTTCGAGACCAAGGCCAACTCCCTAGTTCCACCATTCCAAATCCGAAGGGAGGTTTCGAAACTGCAAAAGCCATATTGTTGAGAAGTGGAAAAGAAGTTGGGGCAGGTACACAACCATCAGGTCACAAAGAAGATGAAAAACTTCAATTTGAAGAGGAGGAACAAAGCCAACCCACGGCAAGGAAGGCTACACCTTTGCCGCAGGCCCTAAGTGCTCCTAAACCATCAAATCTGTCCAACAAGGGTAAGAATGTGTCAAATTCAATTCCTACTAATGTTTTTCCTTCGAATGTTCCTTTTCCTAGCAGATTCATGCAAACAAAGAAAGAGGAAGCTGAAAAGGACATTCTAGAGACATTTAGGAAAGTTCAAGTCAATATACCACTTTTGGATGCAATTAAGCAAGTTCCGAGGTATGCCAAGTTTCTGAAGGAGTTGTGCACAACTAGGAAGAGAGTTTCGAACAAGGAAGTTGTGAAGGTAAGTGAAAATGTCTCAGCCGTATTGCAACGTAAACTGCCCCCTAAATGCAAAGATCCCGGTAGTTTTACGATTCCTTGTGTAATTGGCAATACTCGTTTTGAATCTGCCATGCTTGACTTAGGTGCATCCATAAATGTCATGCCATATTCAATTTATGCATCTATGAATTTGGGTGAATTGAAAAAGGATGGTGTGATCATAAAATTGGCTGATCGTTCTAACGCTTATCCAAAAGGAGTATTGGAGGATGTTCTAGTGCAGGTGAATCACTTAGTCTTCCCGGCTGATTTTTATGTTTTGGACATGGAAGATTCAACCCATTCCACCTCTTTGCCGATTCTCCTTGGTAGGCCATTCATGAAGACAGCCCGCACCAAGATTGATGTGTTCAAAGGAACGTTGTCAATGGAATTTGATGGGGAAGTGATTGATTTCAATATTTCTGAATCCATGAGATATCCTAATGATGATCACTCTTGTTTTTCTATTGATAATATTGATTCTTTGGCGCAGGGGTATTTTGAAGATTTGAATGACGATGCACTTGAAATGGTCATTACAAGAGGAATGAAGCTCAACAACAAGTGGGCAGAACCCGTGCTAACCCACGGCACACATGAACCAATCCATGCCATGCCCCCTTGTGAGGAATTCATTGAGATGGTTGCTGCCCTTGAGTCATTACCCACGCATGATGGTAAGTCTCCTAACTTTGATTCAATTCCCGTTTCGACTAATAAGTTGCTTCCTTCAGTGATTCAGGCACCTACCCTTGAACTTAAACCATTACCAAACCATTTGAAGTATGTTTTCTTGGGGGAAAAAGAGACCTTACCTGCCATTATTTCCTCATCCCTCACGGCACAAGAAGAAGAGAAGCTAGTGCGTGTTTTAAGGGAGTTCAAATCTGCCCTAGGTTGGACTTTAGCCGACATCAAGGGGATAAGCCCTACAACTTGTATGCATCACATATTTCTTGAGGAGGGGGCCAAACCAACTAGAGAGGCTCAACGCCGTCTCAACCCTCCGATGATGGAAGTTTTGAAAAAGGAGATAATCAAGCTACTTGATTGTGGAGTGATCTATCCTATCTCCGATGGCCGTTGGGTCTCACCTATCCAAGTTGTTCCCAAGAAATCTGGAGTGACGGTTGTAGAGAACTCTGAGAATGAGCTTGTGCCCACCCGAATCCAAACCGGTTGGCGAGTGTGCATTGACTATAGGAAGATCAACGCCACAACAAGAAAGGATCACTTTCCATTGCCATTCCTTGATCAAATGCTTGAGAGGTTAGTGGGTCATTCATTTTATTGTTTTCTTGATGGATACTCTGGTTATAATCAAATTGTCATAGCCCCGGATGATCAAGAAAAGACCACTTTCACTTGTCCCTTTGGAACATTTGCATATCGACGCATGCCATTCGGATTGTGCAATGCCCCTGCCACGTTTCAAAGGTGTATGGTTAGTATATTTTCTGATTATGTTGAAAGGATTATTGAGATATTCATGGATGATTTTAGTGTGTTTGGTGATTCATTCGATAATTGCTTGGATAATCTCACTTTAATCTTGAAACGTTGTGTGGAAACAAACCTTGTGTTAAATTGGGAGAAGTGTCATTTCATGGTTAAACAAGGTATTGTTTTGGGTCACATAATCTCTGAAAAAGGTATTGAGGTTGATAAGTCTAAAATAGATCTTGTACGTTACTTACCCTCTCCTACTTCGGTTAGAGAGGTTCGTTCTTTCCTTGGTCATGCAGGATTCTATAGACGATTTATCAAGGATTTTTCAAAGATTGCACAGCCCCTATGCCGTCTCCTACAAAAGGAAGTGTCTTTTGAATTCAATGAGGCATGTGAGAAAGCATTCAACCATCTCAAGACCTTGCTCACCACGGCACCAATCATCACTCCACCAGATTGGAGCATTCCCTTCGAGCTCATGTGTGATGCATCGGATTATGCAATTGGAGCTGTTTTGGGCCAAAGGAAAAACAAGCAGCCACATGTCATTTATTATGCTTCACGCACCTTAAATGATGCCCAATTGAATTATTCCACAACTGAAAAAGAACTCTTGGCTGTTTTATTTGCATTAGATAAGTTTTGATCTTATTTAATTGGCACTAAAGTCATTGTTTTCACTGATCATGCAGCTCTGAAGTACTTGCTCACCAAAAAGGAAGCTAAACCACGACTCATTCGCTGGATGCTTTTACTTCAAGAGTTCGACATTGAAATTAGGGACAAAAAGGGGTGTGAAAACGTGGTGGCTGACCACCTAAGTTGGATGGTGCGTGAAGAGGAGTCCATTCCCATTTCAGAAACGTTTCCGGATGAGCAACTACTGTCCATTGAGGTAAGTATACCTTGGTACGCTGATTTGGTCAACTATTTGGTGTCTAAGCAAATTCCAAACACTCTAAGCAAGTCCCAAAGTGACAAACTTAAAAAGGATGCACGTTTTTATGTTTGGGACGACCCATATTTGTGGAAATTTTGCCCTGATCTAATTGTGCGTAGATGTGTTCATGAATCTGAGTTTAATCCAATTCTAAGCTTTTGCCATTCTTATGTGATAGGAGCATATTTATGCTATTTAGTTAGTGTGTTTCCTTGCATTTGCTTAGCTATTTGTTGCTTAGTATAGTGTTTAAAGTCATTTTCGTGTGTTTTTAGGTCCAAGAAGCAAAGTTGGCAAAAAGATGCATTTTGGAGCATTTTAGAGCAAATCTGGGCTTGGAATGGATAGCACAAGCAATGGGCATGAAGATGGACGAATTTGGAGTTTAAATGGAGTTGGGATTATGTTTCAAGGTTGGAGAAATAAATTCAAATCATTGAAGATAAGGAATCAGCTCAAAAGAAGGAGGATTATCCAAAACATTATCCAAACAACCTTATCTTATCTTATCTTATCCAATCTTTATCTTATCTTAACAAACCTTATCCTATCCTAATCCTTTTCTAATTCAATTCCTGGTACAATGAGGGTTTATTTTCTGATTGGGGGACATTTAAATTGAGTTTCTAGAAACCCTAAGCCTTGCCGCACCTAGCTTTCCAGAAAACTTGGTTTCCTTGCCTTGCAAGGCTTTCTAGAAGCCTTATCCCTCCTTATCCTATTGTGCCGCACCTTAGGCCCTTTCCCATTGGAAATCTGATTGTTTTGAACCTATTTCTGGATGGATTTGGCTTTCTATAAGTCCTAATCTGATTCACCTAGGGTTTTGGTGCCTATATATATACTAATCAATCCTTTGCCGTGCACACCACCCTCCATACACAACCATTCACGCCAGAAATCATCCCCTATCCCCTGCCGTGCCATATCATCCACACAAACCCAGAAAACCCCTCTTGTGCCGCAGCTATTCAAGGAAGGAGAAGGTGCCACTCTAAGTCGTGACTACTGCTGGAGCGTTCTTAGGTGTTGTCTATCTTTGTTTTCAATGTTTCAATTCAGTTTTCTTTGTTTAATTGCTGTCATGAGGATCCCTCTAACTAGCCATTCACCCATTCGAATCACCAATTTCGTGCCTTTTTAAGTTGTCTTTACAATTTTGTTTGTTTAAGTTTAAATTCGTTCAAAAACAAATCCCCCTTTATTTTGAAGTGTTAGAATAGTTAAAATCTGTTTTGATTTGTGTTTTTAAGTGTCTTGAGTCAAGTTAAAATCTATTTTCGTCCAAAGTAGTGTTTAGAGTTCAAAACTGCCCAGTTTGTGTTTTTAGGCAGTTTTGAGTGTTTTTGTGCTGTTTTGAGTCTTTTGAGTTGTTTTAGTGTTTTAGAATTTAGTCTTGCATTCTTTGAGTCTAGTTTAGTGTTTTAAACTTTGTTTTTACGTTTTTGAGTCAGATTCAAGTGTTTAGCAATCCCTCCTAATCCCCGGTCCAGAACGATCCCTACTTATACATATACTACAACTGTCAAGAAGAGGGTTTAATTTGTGTGTCAAGTTAATTTTCACATCAAATTTTGGCGCCGTTGCCGGGGATTAGCAAATTTGCTAATCCCCCGTGTTTCTGTTTGTGTTTTTATTTTTACGTTTGAGTTTTTGATTTTGTGTCGTTTTGTTTTCTTTGTTTCAGGTACTAGACATGGCAATTGCCAACATTCAAGCTCAATTGGCCAATCTTACTTCTCAATTGTCCCAGATTGCCAAAAGAACCACATTGCACACTGCCCCTACATTTAATGTACCCTATGGGCAAGGACATCAAACTCGTCAATTCACTGCAAACGGAGGTGCTTGGGGTTATCAAAGCCATAACCAATCAAGGGACAACATGTTTTCCAACGCTTACAATTCGGATTGGAGAGATTATTCAGATTATATGTGGGAGGAACCTCAACAAATTCAACAAGGTGGATATTGGCAGCAAGAGGAGGAGTTCTATTCAAGATCTGTGCAGCCACCACAACCTCCCCCACAACAATTCCAATCGAATTCAAGTATGCCTATGAGTTATGATGAAATTCGTGACGTACTAACCTCTTTGAAGCAGGGCTCACAACAAGAAGGGTATTGGCAGCCATCTGAGGAGATCTATCAAAAGCCATATGAACCACCACAGCCTCAACCTGCCCAAACCAAATCAGGTTCGTCCGTTGATAATGATAGAATTCTTCAAGTACTAACCTCTTTGACGCAGGACATACAGCGCATAAAGAATCAAGCTAAAGAGGTGGACGATTTAAAGAAACAAATGGGGCAGATGGCGGAGTTCATAGGACAAATGCAAGAACAAAGCAAACTCTTCAACTCAACTATTGTCAATTCGATGGGAGATGTTGCAATTGCTGAAGTTATCACTTTAGAAAGTGGTATGGAGGTTGATGCTGAACCAAAAACGTCCAAACATACCCTAGAAGTGAACAAAGAGCTGCTGTTCAAAGAGAAGGAGGAAGATTCAGCCAAGACAAGCTTAGAAGAAGCCTTGTTGCAATACCCAATCATCTCTCATCCTTTGCCGCAGACCCCTAGTGCTTCTAAGCCATCCAGTCAAGGTAAGTTGGGTTCAAATTCAGTTCAATCTAATGTTATTCCTCCAAATGCACCTTTTCCTCGCAGATTTTTAATTCCCAAGAAAGATGAAAGTGAAACAGACATCGTGGAAGCCCTTCCCAAGGTGCAAAATGATATCCCGATTCTTGATACACCAAATCCAATTCCAAAATGTGTTGAATTTCTGAAAGAACCTGGTACATCAAGAAGAATGATTCAAGAGAAAGAAGTGGCTGGAGAATATCAAGAATGGATCAAAGAGGATGTTCATAAGACAATAAAACCAAAAGAAGTTGAATTTTATGACACGGGACAAGTTACAACCATCACATTCAATCTGGCCAAGTGCAAAATTCCTGAAACTTTCAACGATGTGGTGTTTGTCCTTGAGTTCTCGTCGGAGCAAACAAGTAAGCCA
The DNA here is from genome assembly GCA_024362995.1 of Heteromeles arbutifolia. Lineage (NCBI taxonomy): Eukaryota > Viridiplantae > Streptophyta > Magnoliopsida > Rosales > Rosaceae > Heteromeles > Heteromeles arbutifolia. Next base: position 13,620,566 of record JANCRC010000015.1, read on the forward strand.
CCTCCCCGAATTTCAATTCTGTTTTATACTAATATGTTGTTAATGATTCAGGCACCCACACTAGAATTTAAACCATTGCCGGATCGTTTCAAGTATCACCTTCCATTCAAAGATCATGTCCATGCCGTGGCCTCCAATGAAGCATAATAGAAGGAAGAATCGTCCGGCTGGAAGACGTTAAAGCAAGCGCTTCTTGGGAGGCAACCCATGCAAATAAAGACGACCTAGGCACTCTCCGGCTCCACAACCAGATTTGAGTTTCTAAACCCTACTCTTTATTGTTTTTCCTTTGCCATCTTTGTTATGTTAGTTAGTTGTGTTGGTTGCTGTTTGCTTTCTGTGCGTCTATGTTTGAAACATTGAGGACAATGTTTGGTTTAAGTGTGGGGGGGTAACAAAGTGTTTTTTTTTGCATGAAATTCGTGGGTTTTTATCACCTATCACTTTGAATGTTGTTTTCAGTGTTTTTAAGTGTTTTTAAGCTGTTTTGGAGTCTTTTAGTGTGTTTTGAAAAGAAAATCCGAAAATACCATAAAAATTTGAAAAATTGTTTTGAAAAACCCAAAAAGAGTTGTTTTTGTGTGTTTGTTTGTGTCTTAGGGTACCTTCCAACACAATGATGAGGATTTGGTTTTTAATTGCATAACTGTTAAAGAGAGTTATAAACATGGATGAAAGTTTGAATTGCTCTTTGGTTTATGCTTGGTTGTAGTTGACATTCATGAATTCACATGTAATCACAAAAAGGATAAAATCAGTTTTTGTAACATGCTTGAAGGAAGTAACTCAAACTAACGCTACAACCCTGAGAGACTTGAGCCTTTAACGTTCTTTGGAGAGTTAAAAATCTGTGCATTCTTTGTTTTCTAAAGTCGTTGCATGATCTCATTATTCTTTGCTTGGTTGCTACTTAGAATGCGTTTCATCATTTAGTTCCAAATACTAGAACTCATACCCGTTTCATTCAAAGCATGAAATTGATTAGCATAACACATAATCAAGATGAAGTTGTTTAGTTTAAAACCAGAGCCAAAAAGCCGAACCTCCCTATGTTATTTGTTTTGTAGGTTTAACCCTTTTGAGCCTTGTTTAGCCTATGTTCTTTGTTTACCCACATTATCCTTACCTAGCCTAGATTAGGACCATCCTTACCCTTGTTCTTGAGGCATAGTGAGCATGACCTAAGAATGAATTTCCTTTGTTCGTTATTTGGGCGACAAAACAAGTGTGGGGGAAGGGATTTATGTGTCTGATTGTGTGCCAACAAGACAAACAAGGGCACGGGAAGAAGCAGAAAAAAAAAAAGAAAAAAAAAAAGAGAAAAATTCGTGTGAAAAAGAAAAGAAAAAAGAAAAGTTGTGAAAAAGTATGAAAAGTGTTCAAAATAAGTGAGATTGAAGCTCACAAGTGTTGATTGTTGAAGAAGGGGTCCAAAACGTTGAAATTGGCCCTAAAAATATGTGTTTTCTGTCCCTTTGTGTTCAAAGTGTACGGCTGCATTCAAGAAAGGGAGTTCTAAGTGTCATATTCATTGCTTTGCTTGCTATTGCTTTAAGAACGTTTGTTTTCCTTACCTTTCTTTGTTAGCCAATACCCCCTAGCCCCGTTATAACCCTATACTTCAATCTTGAGTGTTATGTGTTTCAATATGTGGAGTTTGGGATTGGTATGAGCATATGGTGTCCCTGGTTCTCGCATCTAAGTAGTAGCATTCCATTCATGAGATCATATCTATACATGCATTCCAGAAATTGCTTTCTTTGTCATAAACATATATGTGAGTATTAGTTTCATATTTGCATCAATCTTCTCACATATAACTAGTGTAGGGAGTGTAGTCAGAAAATCTGTGTGATTGAGTGCATATCTAGTGAGGAATTGAGGGATTCTCTAAGGCATGTTACTACATTCAAAATGTTGTTTTAATTGATTAAATGCGAGCTAATGTGTGGTAACTTTGATTAAGTATGTGCTCAAGGGTAGGGATAACTAAAATCTGTGGGAGTAATGATCTTTGGCATGTTATGTATCATTGAAGATCCCTGAGGTGAACGTTGGAAGGTTTAGGTTACGTTTTGTTTGTTTTGTTTTGCTCGAGGACTAGCAAAAGCTAAGTGTGGGGGAATTTGATAGGAGCATATTTATGCTATTTAGTTAGTGTGTTTCCTTGCATTTGCTTAGCTATTTGTTGCTTAGTATAGTGTTTAAAGTCATTTTCGTGTGTTTTTAGGTCCAAGAAGCAAAGTTGGCAAAAAGATGCATTTTGGAGCATTTTAGAGCAAATCTGGGCTTGGAATGGATAGCACAAGCAATGGGCATGAAGATGGACGAATTTGGAGTTTAAATGGAGTTGGGATTATGTTTCAAGGTTGGAGAAATAAATTCAAATCATTGAAGATAAGGAATCAGCTCAAAAGAAGGAGGATTATCCAAAACATTATCCAAACAACCTTATCTTATCTTATCTTATCCAATCTTTATCTTATCTTAACAAACCTTATCCTATCCTAATCCTTTTCTAATTCAATTCCTGGTACAATGAGGGTTTATTTTCTGATTGGGGGACATTTAAATTAAAGTTCTAGAAACCCTAAGCCTTGCCGCACCTAGCTTTCCAGAAAACTTGGTTTCCTTGCCTTGCAAGGCTTTCTAGAAGCCTTATCCCTCCTTATCCTATTGTGCCGCACCTTAGGCCCTTTCCCATTGGAAATCTGATTGTTTTGAACCTATTTCTGGATGGATTTGGCTTTCTATAAGTCCTAATCTGATTCACCTAGGGTTTTGGTGCCTATATATATACTAATCAATCCTTTGCCGTGCACACCACCCTCCATACACAACCATTCACGCCAGAAATCATCCCCTATCCCCTGCCGTGCCATATCATCCACACAAACCCAGAAAACCCCTCTTGTGCCGCAGCTATTCAAGGAAGGAGAAGGTGCCACTCTAAGTCGTGACTACTGCTGGAGCGTTCTTAGGTGTTGTCTATCTTTGTTTTCAATGTTTCAATTCAGTTTTCTTTGTTTAATTGCTGTCATGAGGATCCCTCTAACTAGCCATTCACCCATTCGAATCACCAATTTCGTGCCTTTTTAAGTTGTCTTTACAATTTTGTTTGTTTAAGTTTAAATTCGTTCAAAAACAAATCCCCCTTTATTTTGAAGTGTTAGAATAGTTAAAATCTGTTTTGATTTGTGTTTTTAAGTGTCTTGAGTCAAGTTAAAATCTATTTTCGTCCAAAGTAGTGTTTAGAGTTCAAAACTGCCCAGTTTGTGTTTTTAGGCAGTTTTGAGTGTTTTTGTGCTGTTTTGAGTCTTTTGAGTTGTTTTAGTGTTTTAGAATTTAGTCTTGCATTCTTTGAGTCTAGTTTAGTGTTTTAAACTTTGTTTTTACGTTTTTGAGTCAGATTCAAGTGTTTAGCAATCCCTCCTAATCCCCGGTCCAGAACGATCCCTACTTATACATATACTACAACTGTCAAGAAGAGGGTTTAATTTGTGTGTCAAGTTAATTTTCACATCAAATTTTGGCGCCGTTGCCGGGGATTAGCAAATTTGCTAATCCCCCGTGTTTCTGTTTGTGTTTTTATTTTTACGTTTGAGTTTTTGATTTTGTGTCGTTTTGTTTTCTTTGTTTCAGGTACTAGACATGGCAATTGCCAACATTCAAGCTCAATTGGCCAATCTTACTTCTCAATTGTCCCAGATTGCCAAAAGAACCACATTGCACACTGCCCCTACATTTAATGTACCCTATGGGCAAGGACATCAAACTCGTCAATTCACTGCAAACGGAGGTGCTTGGGGTTATCAAAGCCATAACCAATCAAGGGACAACATGTTTTCCAACGCTTACAATTCGGATTGGAGAGATTATTCAGATTATATGTGGGAGGAACCTCAACAAATTCAACAAGGTGGATATTGGCAGCAAGAGGAGGAGTTCTATTCAAGATCTGTGCAGCCACCACAACCTCCCCCACAACAATTCCAATCGAATTCAAGTATGCCTATGAGTTATGATGAAATTCGTGACGTAACCTCTTTGAAGCAGGGCTCACAACAAGAAGGGTATTGGCAGCCATCTGAGGAGATCTATCAAAAGCCATATGAACCACCACAGCCTCAACCTGCCCAAACCAAATCAGGTTCGTCCGTTGATAATGATAGAATTCTTCAAGTACTAACCTCTTTGACGCAGGACATACAGAGCATAAAGAATCAAGCTAAAGAGGTGGACGATTTAAAGAAACAAATGGGGCAGATGGCGGAGTTCATAGGACAAATGCAAGAACAAAGCAAACTCTTCAACTCAACTATTGTCAATTCGATGGGAGATGTTGCAATTGCTGAAGTTATCACTTTAGAAAGTGGTATGGAGGTTGATGCTGAACCAAAAACGTCCAAACATACCCTAGAAGTGAACAAAGAGCTGCTGTTCAAAGAGAAGGAGGAAGATTCAGCCAAGACAAGCTTAGAAGAAGCCTTGTTGCAATACCCAATCATCTCTCATCCTTTGCCGCAGACCCCTAGTGCTTCTAAGCCATCCAGTCAAGGTAAGTTGGGTTCAAATTCAGTTCAATCTAATGTTATTCCTCCAAATGCACCTTTTCCTCGCAGATTTTTAATTCCCAAGAAAGATGAAAGTGAAACAGACATCGTGGAAGCCCTTCCCAAGGTGCAAAATGATATCCCGATTCTTGATACACCAAATCCAATTCCAAAATGTGTTGAATTTCTGAAAGAACCTGGTACATCAAGAAGAATGATTCAAGAGAAAGAAGTGGCTGGAGAATATCAAGAATGGATCAAAGAGGATGTTCATAAGACAATAAAACCAAAAGAAGTTGAATTTTATGACACGGGACAAGTTACAACCATCACATTCAATCTGGCCAAGTGCAAAATTCCTGAAACTTTCAACGATGTGGTGTTTGTCCTTGAGTTCTCGTCGGAGCAAACAAGTAAGCCACCTCCCCGAATTTCAATTCTGTTTTATACTAATATGTTGTTAATGATTCAGGCACCCACACTAGAATTTAAACCATTGCCGGATCATTTCAAGTATCACCTTCCATTCAAAGATCATGTCCATGCCGTGGCCTCCAATGAAGCATAATAGAAGGAAGAATCGTCCGGCTGGAAGACGTTAAAGCAAGCGCTTCTTGGGAGGCAACCCATGCAAATAAAGACGACCTAGGAACTCTCCGGCTCCAAAACCAGATTTGCGTTTCTAAACCCTACTCTTTATTGTTTTTCCTTTGCCATTTTGTTATGTTAGTTAGTTGTGTTGATTGCTGTTTGCTTTCTGTGAGTATATGTTTGAAACATTGAGGACAATGTTTGGTTTAAGTGTGGGGGGGTAACAAAGTGTTTTTTGCATGAAATTCGTGGGTTTTTATCACCTATCACTTTGAATGTTGTTTTCAGTGTTTTTAAGTGTTTTTAAGCTGTTTTGGAGTCTTTTAGTGTGTTTTGACAAGAAAATCCGAAAATACCATAAAAATTTGAAAAGAGTTGTTTTTGTGTGTTTGTTTGTGTCTTAGGGTACCTTCCAACACAATGATGAGGATTTGGTTTTTAATTGCATAACTGTTAAAGAAAGTTACAAACATGGATGAAAGTTTGAATTGCTCTTTGGTTTATGCTTGGTTGTAGTTGACATTCATGAATTCACATGTAATCACAAAAAGGATAAAATCAGTTTTTGTAACATGCTTGAAGGAAGTAACTCAAACTAACGCTACAACCCTGAGAGACTTGAGCCTTTAACGTTCTTTGGAGAGTTAAAAATCTGTGCATTCTTTGTTTTCTAAAGTCGTTGCATGATCTCATTATTCTTTGCTTGGTTGCTACTTAGAAGGCATTTCATCATTTAGTTCCAAATACTAGAACTCATACCCGTTTCATTCAAAGCATTACTTAGAAGGCATTTCATCATTTAGTTCCAAATACTAGAACTCATACCCGTTTCATTCAAAGCATGAAATTGATTAGCATAACACATAATCAAGATGAAGTTGTTTAGTTTAAAACCAGAGCCAAAAAGCCTAACCCTTTGCATATGTATTGTAGGTTTAACCCTTTTGAGCCTTGTTTAGCCTATGTTCTTTGTTTACCCACATTATCCTTACCTAGCCTAGATTAGGACCATCCTTACCCTTGTTCTTAAGGCGTAGCTAAGCATGACCTAAGAATGAATTCCCTTTGTTCGTTATTTGGGCGACAAAACAAGTGTGGGGGAAGGGATTTATGTGTCTGATTGTGTGCCAACAAAGTTTCAAACAAGGGCACGGGTGAGAAAGAAAAAAAAGAAAAAAAAGAAAGAGAAAAATTCGTGTGAAAAAGAAAAGAAGAAGAAAAGTTGTGAAAAAGTATGAAAAGTGTTCAAAATAAGTGAGATTGAAGCTCACAAGTGTTGATTGTTGAAGAAGGGGTCCAAAACGTTGAAATTGGCCCTAAAATATGTGTTTTCTTCCCCTTTGTGTTCAAAGTGTGCGGCTGCATTCAAGAAAGGGAGTTCTAAGTGTCATATTCATTGCTTTGCTTGCTATTGCTTTAAGAACGTTTGTTTTCCTTACCTTTCTTTGTTAGCCAATACCCCCTAGCCCCGTTATAACCCTATACTTCAATCTTGAGTGTTATGTGTTTCAATATGTGGAGTTTGGGATTGGTATGAGCATATGGTGTCCCTGGTTCTCGCATCTAAGTAGTAGCATTCTGTTCATGAGATCATATCCATACATGCATTCCAGAAATTGCTTTCTTTGTCATAAACATATATGTGAGTATTAGTTTTCATATTTACATCAATCTTCTCACATATAACTAGTGTAGGGAGTGTAGTCAGAAAATCTGTGTGATTGAGTGCATATCTAGTAAGGAATTGAGGGATTCTCTAAGGCATGTTACTACATTCAAAATGTTGTTTTAATTGATTAAATGCGAGCTAATGTGTGGTAACTTTGATTAAGTATGTGCTCAAGGGTAGGGATAACTAAAATCTGTGGGAGTAATGATCTTTGGCATGTTATGTATCATTGAAGATCCCTGAGGTGAATGTTGGAAGGTTTAGGTTATGTTTTGTTTGTTTTGTTTTGCTTGAGGACTAGCAAAAGCTAAGTGTGGGGGAATTTGATAGGAGCATATTTATGCTACTTACTTAGTGTGTTTCCTTGCATTTGCTTAGCTATTTGTTGTTTAGTATAGTGTTTAAAGTCATTTTCGCGTGTTTTTAGGTCCAAGAAGCAAAGTTGGCAAAAAGATGCATTTTGGAGCATTTTAGAGCAAATCTGGGCATGGAATGGATAGCGCAAGCAATGGGCATGAAGATGGACGAATTTGGAGTTCAAATGGAGTTGGGATTATGTTTCAAGGTTGGAGAAATAAATTCAAATCATTGAAGATAAGGAATCAGCTCAAAAGAAGGAGGATTATCCAAAACATTATCCAAACAACCTTATCTTATCTTATCTTATCCAATCCTTATCTTATCTTAACAAACCTTATCCTATCCTAATCCTTTTCTAATTCAATTTCTGGTACAATGAGGGTTTATTTTCTGATTGGGGGACATTTAAATTGAGTTTCTAGAAACTCTTAGCCTTGCCGCACCTAGCTTTCCAGAAAACTTGGTTTCCTTGCCTTGCAAGGCTTTCTAGAAGCCTTATCCCTCCTTATCCTAATCTGCCGCACCTTAGGCCCTTTCCTATTGGAAATCTGATTGTTTTGAGCCTATTTCTGGATGGATTTGGTTTTCTAGAAGTCCCAATCTGATTCACCTAGGGTTTTGGTGCCTATATATACACAAATCAATCCTTTGCCGTGCACACCACCCTCCATACACAACCAATCACGCCAGAAATCATCCCCTACCCCCTGCCGTGCCATATCATCCACCCCTCTTGTGCCGCAGCTATTTAAGGAAGGAAGGAGAAGGTGCCACTCTAAGTCGTGACTATTGCTGGAGCGTTCTTAGGTGTTGTCTATCCTTGTTTTCAATGTTTCAATTTAGTTTTCTTTGTTTAATTGCTGTCATGAGGAACTAAACCCCTATTAGTTAGAGGGGGAATTTGAAGCCATGAATATATGTTTCTTATGATTTGATTCACTCCAGTTACGATTTCATAAAGTATGAATGTGGTTTACTTTTCTGTGCTTATTAAGAACTTGTTTATGTATGTGGGTTGGGGGTCGACACTTGATTTGCCTGCATAAATTTGATGCTAGGATATAAGGGAATTTCACCTAATCGTTATGAACTTATATTCACAAGTAGTCAAGGTTGCTAGTCACAATCATGTTAAGTAAACCCTAGGCTGGATTAACATGCGTCTTCCATAGTTATGAATGCCTTGTCAATGTTTATGATTTCCATGGAACTTAATGATCTTTGATATGTATCTCTATCATGCGTATTCCATAGTTAGGGGACTTGATAAGAATAATTTGGTTGTGATGCGTTATCCATTCAATTCAATGAACTTAGGGAAATCTGAGAATTAATTAGTTCTATACAATTAATTTGGAGCATTGTCATTCATGGTTTATCGAAAGAATAACTGGAAATCAATTCGTATGCATATGTTCATGTGTGGAGAAGAACCCTCTGACTAGTTTTCACCCCTAAATTCACCTTTATCTCTTTCAATTTACTTTGTTTGCTTAAATCTGCTTAGTTTTGCTTAAATCGTCCAAAAACCCCCTTAGTTCTTAATTGAGTCTTAGTTTGTTTAAATTCGTCCAAATCTGTCTCCTTTTAGTGTTTTGAGTCTAACTAGTCCAAAAGTCATCCAATTCATCCCTTAGAATCTGTTTTGAGTCTGTTTAAGTTAGTTTGGTTGTTTTGAGTCTATTTAGCCTGTTTTGAGTCTCTAGTGTCTATGATAGGAGCATATTTATGCTACTTAGTTAGTGTGTTTCCTTGCATTTGCTTAGCTATTTGTTGCTTAGTATAGTGTTTAAAGTCATTTTCGTGTGTTTTAGGTCCAAGAAGCAAAGTTGGCAAAAAGATGCATTTTGGAGCATTTTAGAGCAAAACTGGGCATGGAATGGATAGCACAAGCAATGGGCATGAGGATGGACGAATTTGGAGTTTAAATGAAGCTAGGATTATGTTTCAAGGTTGGAGAAATAAATTCAAAACATTGAAGATAAGGAATCAGCTCAAAAGAAGGAGGATTATCCAAAACATTATCCAAACAACCTTATCTTATCTTATCTTATCCAATCCTTATCTTATCTTAACAAACCTTATCCTATCCTAATCCTTTTCTAATTCAATTTCTGGTACAATGAGGGTTTTAATTTCAGTTTAGGAGACATAAAAACCTTATCTCCTCCATGCCGCACCTAGCCTTCTAGAATATCTGATTTCCTTGCCTTGCAAGGCTTTTTAGAAGCCTTATCCCACCTTATCCTACTGTGCCGCACCTTAGGCCCTTTCCCATTGGAAATCTGATTGTTTTGAGCCTATTTCTGGATGGATTTGGTTTTCTAGAAGTCCCAATCTGATTCACTTAGGGTTTTTGGTGCCTATATATATTAAAACACCCTTTTGCCGTGCACACCACCCTCCATATACAACCAATCACGCCAGAAATCATCCACTACCCCCTGCCGTGCCATATCAACCACACAAACCCAGAAAACCCCTCTTGTGCCGCAGCTATTCAAGGAAGGAGAAGGTGCCACTCTAAGTCGTGACTACTGCTGGAGCGTTCTTAGGTGTTGTCTATCTTTGTTTTTAATGTTTCAATTCAGTATTCTTTGTTTAATTGCTGTCATGAGGAACTAAACCCCTATTAGTTAGAGGGGGAATTTGAAGCCATGAATATATGTTTCTTATGATTTGATTCACTCCAGTTACGATTTCATAAAGTATGAATGTGGTTTACTTTTCTGTGCTTATTAAGAACTTGTTTATGTATGTGGGTTGGGGGTCGACACTTGATTTGCATGCATAAATTTGATGCTAGAATATAAGGGAATTTCACCTAATCGTTATGAACTTATATTCACAAGTAGTAAAGGTTGCTAGTCACAATTGTGTTAAGTAAACCCTAGGCAGGAGTAACATGCGTATTCCATAGTTATGAATGCCTTGTCAATGTTTATGATTTCCATTGAACTTAATGATCTTTGATATGTATCTCTATCATGCGTATTCCATAGTTAGGGAACTTGATAAGAATAATTTGGTTGTGATGCGTTATCCATTCAATTCAATGAACTTAGGGAAATCTGAGAATTAATTAGTTCTATACAATTAATTTGGAACATTGTCATTCATGGTTTATCGAAAGAGTAACTGGGAATCAAGTTGTATGCATATGTTCATGTGTGGATAAGGATCCCTCTAACTAGCCATTCACCCATCTAAGTCCCCAATTCCGTGCAGATTTCATTAAGTACTTTAAGTTTCTTGTTTTGTTTTCAAATTCGTTCAAAAACAAATCCCCCTTTACTTGTTGAGTCATATTAGTTAAAATCTGTTTTGATTTGTGTTTTTAAGTGTCTTGAGTCAAGTTAAAATCTATTTTCGTCCAAAGTAGTGTTTAGAGTTCAAAACTGCCCAGTTTGTGTTTTTAGGCAGTTTTGAGTGTTTTTGTGCTGTTTTGAGTCTTTTGAGTTGTTTTAGTGTTTTAGAATTTAGTCTTGCATTCTTTGAGTCTAGTTTAGTGTTTTAAACTTTGTTTTTACGTTTTTGAGTCTTATTTGTGTTGATTAGCATCCCTAGTTAATCCCCGGTTTAGAACGATCCCTACTTGCATCTTTACTACAATTGTCATAAATAGGGTTTAATTTGTGTGTCAAGTAATTTTCACATCAAATTTTGGCGCCGTTGCCGGGGATTAGCAAACTTGCTAATCTCCCTAGTTTCTGCCGTGTATTTTAACTTGTTTTTGTTTCTGTTTTGCTTAGTTTTCTGATTTGTTTTGTTTTCTTTGTTTTAGGTACTAGTGTATGACTCGAAGTTCTCAACCCGTTCACGCACATATCTTGGAGTTTAACGACGATTTTGAGCGAGATTTGAGAAGGAAGAGGAAGCACCCAGAGTCCAGTTTTAGTGTTTTAGAGTTTAATTTGTATAGATTAGCATCCCTTCTAATCCCCGGCCTTAAACGATCCCTACTTTCATATACTACATCGATAGGGTTTTAATTTGAGTGTCAAGTAATTCTCACATCACTAGCCTAGATTAGGACCATCCTTACCCTTGTTCTTAAGGCGTAGCTAAGCATGACCTAGAGTGAATTCCCTTTGTTCGTTATTAGTCAGCAAACAAGTGTGGGGGAAGGGATTTATGTGTCTGATTGTGTGCCAACAAAGTATCAAAGAGGGCACGGGTGAAGAAGCAGAAAAAAAAAGAAGAAAAAAAAGAAAAAAAATTCGTGAAAAAAAAAAAAAAGAAGAAAAGTTTGTGAAAAAAAGTATGAAAAGTGTTCAAAATAAGTGAGAATAAGCTCACAAATGTTGGATGTTGAAGAAAGGGTCCAAAAAGTTGAAGTTGGCCCTAAATATGTGTGATCTTCCCCTTGTGTATCAAAGTGTGCGGCTGCATTCAAGAAAGGGAGTTCTAAGTGTCATATTCATTACTTTGCTTGCTATTGCTTTAAGAACGTTTGTTTTCCTTACGTTTCTTTGTTAGCCAATACCCTTAGCCCCGTTATAACCCCTAGACTTCTATCTTGATTGTTATGTGTTTCAATATGTGGAGTTTGGGATTGGTATGAGCATATGGTATCCCTGGTTCTCGCATCTAAGTAGTGGCATTCCATTCATGAGATCATATCTATACATGCATTAATAGCTCCAGAAATTGCTTTCTTTGTTATAAACATATGTGAGTGTTTGTTTTCATGTTTACATCAATCTTCTCACATATACTTAGTATAGGGAGTGTAGTTAGAAAATCTGAGTGAAAATAAGAGTGTACCTAGTGAGGAATTGAGTGAATTCTCTAAGGCATGTTACTACGTTTAAAACATTGTTTTAATTGGTTAGATGAGAACTAATGAATGGTGACTGTGATTAAGTATGTGCTAAAGGGTGGGGAAGACTAAAAGCTATGGTTATGATGATCTTAAATATGTCATGTATGTTGGAAATCCCTGAGGTGAAAGTTGGAAGGTCTAGTTTGTTTGGTGTTTGTTTCGTTTGTTTTGTTTCGTTTTGCTTGAGGACTAGCAAAAGCTAAGTGTGGGGGAATTTGATAGGAGCATATTTATGCGACATAGTTAGCTTGTTTTCATGCATTTACGTTGTTAGTTCTTAGTTAATTTTGTATTTTAAGCTATTTTCGTGTATTTGTAGGTTCAAAGTGTCAAGATGGCAAAAAGAAGCAATTTGGAGCATTCTAGAGCATTTTTGGGCCAAGATTGGGTAGTGCAAGCATGGAGGCAAGTTGATGGACGAAATTGAAGATATAAAGGCTTGAAATCAGCTAAGAAGATGGAAGAAAGAAATTGAAGATAAAGAAGATAAGGAATCAGCTCAAAAGAAGGAGAATTATCCAAAACATTATCCAAAACAACCTTATCTTATCTTATCTTACCCAATCCTTATCTTATCTTACCTTATCTTATCCTAATCTTATCCTAACCTGTTTTCTTCAGTTTAGGGGACTTAAAACCTGATTTCTAGAAGTCCTATCCATTCCCCTACAAAAGTGGCGCCCCAAACTCTTCTAGAAACCCCAAAATCTGCCACAAAACACATTCTTTCTAGAACCCTATAAATCTGGCGTCTCCCTCCTTTCTAGAAGGCCTTTGCCTTGCCTTGCACTCAATTCCCTGCCTTATCCAAGCCATGCCGTGCATCCTTATCCCTTTCCCTCTCAGATTCTGATTTGTTAGCCTATTTTCTTGTGGATTTGGGTTCTACAAATCCTTCTCAGAAATCAATTGGGCCATAATCCTTTTTCCTACATATTATGCCGCACCTAGGGTCCTAATCCCTTGCTTATGCTGAGTCCAAGTCCTAAACTGATTCCCCTAGGGTTTGCCATGCTATATATACATATTTCCAAGCCTTGCCGCAGACCACCACCCATCCATACGAATTCTACACCCCCATATACATTCAGAAATCCATATTTTGCTGCAGAGAAGGGAAGACAAGGCCTTGCCGTGGCTTCCATTAGAGAGGGAGGAGTTCTTTCTTCTCTTGTTTCGTTTCATGTTTAATTTAACTTGCTTTTCAATTATGTTGAACATGTGGAACTAATTTCGTTTTAGTTAGAGGTGGATTCAAAGCCATGGACATATGTTTGATATGAATTGATTACCTTCAGTTATTGTTTCATAAATTATGAATGTGATTTACTTATCTGTTTTATGAAGAACTTGTTCTTGTGTGTTGATTAAGGAGGCCTACTTAGTTTACATGCATGAATTTGATGCTAGGATATAAGGGAATTTCACCTAATCGTTAGGAACTTATATTCACAAGTAGTAAAGATTGCTAGTCACAATTGTGTTAAGTAAATCCTAGGCAAGAGTAACATGCGTATTCCATAGTTATGAATGCCTTGTCAATGTTTATGATAATGTTTATGATTTCCATGGAACTTAATGATCTTTGATATGTATCTCTATCATGCGTATTCCATAGTTAGGGAACTTGATAAGAATAATTTGGTTGCAATGCGTTATCCATTCAATTCAATGAACTTAGGGAAATCTGGGAATTAATTAGTGCAATACAATTAATTCGAAGCATTGTCATTCATGGTTTATCGAAAGAATAACTGGAAATCAATTCGTATGCGTATGTTCATGTGTGGAGAGGAACCCTCTAACTAGTTTTCACCCCTGAATTCACCTTTATCTCTTTCAATTTACTTTGTTTGCTTAAATCTGCTTAGTTTTACTTAAATCGTCCAAAAACCCCCTTAGTTCTTAATTGAGTCTTAGTTTGTTTAAATTCGTCCAAATCTGTCCCCTTTTAGTGTTTTGAGTCTAACTAGTCCAAAAGTCATCCAATTCACCCCATAGAACCTGTTTTGAGTCTGTTTAAGTTAGTTTTGTTGTTTTGAGTCTATTTAGCCTGTTTTGAGTCTCTAGTGTCTAGAATCTGCCTAGTTGAGTTTTATTTGTTGTTTTAAGTTTGTTTTGTGTTATTTGAGTCAAGTTAGGTTGTCTAGAGTTAAAATTCGTTCAGATTGATCCATAGTACCTGTTTTCATTGTCTAGAGTCCAGTTTTAGTGTTTTAGAGTTTAATTTGTATAGATTAGCATCCCTTCTAATCCCCGGCCTTAAACGATCCCTACTTTCATATACTACGTCGATAGGGTTTTAATTTGAGTGTCAAGTAATTCTCACATCAAAAAGAAGAAAAGTTTGTTAAAAAAAAAGTATGAAAAGTGTTCAAAATAAGTGAGAATAAGCTCACAAGTGTTGATTGTTGAAGAAAGGGTCCAAAAAGATGAATTCGACCCTAAATATGTGTAATCTTCCCCTTATGTACCAAAGTGTGTGGTTGCATTCAAGAAAGGGAGTTTTAAGTGTCATATTCATTACTTTGCTTGCTTTTGCTTTAAGAACGTTTGTTTTCCTTACCTTTCTTTGTTAGCCAATACCCCAAGCCCCGTTACAACCCTATACTTCAATCTTGAGTGTTGTGTGTTTCAATATGTGGAGTTTGGGATTGGTACGAGCATATGGTATCCCTGGTTCTCGCATCTAAGTAGTAGCATTCCATTCATGAGATCATATATAAACATGTTTATTAACTCCAGAAATTGCTTTCTTTGTTATAAACATATGTGAGTGTTCGTTTTCATGTTTACATCAATCTTCTCACATATATCTAGTATAGGGAGTGTAGTTAGAAAATCTGAGTGAAAATAAGAGTGTACCTAGTGAGGAATTGAGTGAATTCTCTAAGGCATGTTACTACGTTTAAAACATTGTTTTAATTGGTTAGATGAGAACTAATGAATGGTGACTGTGATTAAGTATGTACTAAAGGGTGGGGAAGACTAAAAGCTATGGTTATGATGATCTTAAATATGTCATGTATGTTGGAAATCCCTGAGGTGAAAGTTGGAAGGTCTAGTTTGTTTGGTGTTTGTTTCGTTTGTTTTGATTCGTTTTGCTTGAGGACTAGCAAAAGCTAAGTGTGGGGGAATTTGATAGGAGCATATTTATGCGACTTAGTTAGCTTGTTTTCATGCATTTACGTTGTTAGTTCTTAGTTAATTTTGTATTTTAAGCTATTTTCGTGTATTTGTAGGTTCAAAGTGTCAAGATGGCAAAAAGAAGCAATTTGGAGCATTCTAGAGCATTTTTGGGCCAAGATTGGGTAGTGCAAGCATGGAGGCAAGTTGATGGACGAAATTGAAGATATAAAGGCTTGAAATCAGCTAAGAAGATGGAAGAAAGAAATTGAAGATAAAGAAGATAAGGAATTGGTGTGAGAATTACTTGACACACAAATTAAACCCTATTGATGACAATTGTAGTAAAGATGCAAGTAGGGATCGTTCTAAACCGGGGATTAACTAGGGATGCTAATCAACACAAATAAGACTCAAAAACACTAAACTAGACTCTAATGACTCAAAACTAACTTAAAACACTAAAAACAGCAAGAAACAATAACAAAGACTCAAATCTAGACCTAACAAGTGATTTTGACGAAAGTAGAACTTAAAAGACTCAAACAACTAAGAGAAAACAGGTTTTGACTCTAAAAACAAGTTTAAATGAAAGGGAGATTGTTTTTGACGAATTTAAAACTAAAACAGAAACTTTGCATAAAACACTTTATAAAAAACGAATTTTGATGAATTAAGAAGGGTGAATGGCTAGTTAGAGGGATCCTTATCCACACATAAACATATGCATACAACTTGATTCCCAGTTACTCTTTCGATAAACTATGAATGACAATGTTCCGAATTAATTGTATTGAACTAATTAATTCCCAGATTTCCCTAAGTTCATTGAATTGAATGGATAACGCATCACAACCAAATTATTCTTATCAAACTCCCTAACTATGGAATACGCATGATAGAGACATTCAACAAAGATCATTAAGTTCAATGGAAATCATGAACATTGACAAGGCATTCATAACTATGGAATACGCATGTTACTCCTGCCTAGGGTTTACTTAACACAATTGTGACTAGCAACCTTTACTACTTGTGAATATAAGTTCATAACGATTAGGTGAAATTCCCTTATATCCTAGCATCAAATTTATGCATGCAAATCAAGTGTCGACCCCCAACCCACATACATAAACAAGTTCTTAATAAGCACAGAAAAGTAAACCACATTCATAATTTATGAAATCGTAACTGGAGTGAATCAAATCATAAGAAACATATATTCATGGCTTCAAATTCCCCCTCTAACTAATAGGGGTTTAGTTCCTCATGACAGCAATTAAACAAAGAAAACTAAATTGAAACATTGAAACCAAGGATAGACAACACCTAAGAACGCTCCAGCAATAGTCACGACTTAGAGTGGCACCTTCTCCTTCCTTGAATAGCTGCGGCACAAGAGGGGTGGATGATATGGCACGGCAGGGGGTAGGGGATGATTTCTGGCGTGATTGGTTGTGTATGGAGGGTGGTGTGCACGGCAAAGGGTGTTTTAATATATATAGGCACCAAAAACCCTAAGTGAATCAGATTGGGACTTCTAGAAAACCAAATCCATCCAGAAATAGGCTCAAAACAATCAGATTTCCAATGGGAAAGGGCCTAAGGTGCGGCAGATTTGGATAAGGAGGGATAAGGCTTCTAGAAAGCCTTGCAAGGCAAGGAAACCAAGTTTTCTGGAAAGCTAGGTGCGGCAAGGCTAAGAGTTTCTAGAAACTCAATTTAAATGTCCCCCAATCAGAAAATAAACCCTCATTGTACCAGAAATTGAATTAGAAAAGGATTAGGATAGGATAAGGTTTGTTAAGATAAGATAAGGATTGGATAAGATAAGATAAGATAAGGTTGTTTTGGATAATGTTTTGGATAATCCTCCTTCTTTTGAGCTGATTCCTTATCTTCTTTATCTTCAATTTCTTTCTTCCATCTTCTTAGCTGATTTCAAGCCTTTATATCTTCAATTTCGTCCATCAACTTGCCTCCATGCTTGCACTACCCAATCTTGGCCCAAAAATGCTCTAGAATGCTCCAAATTGCCTCTTTTTGCCATCTTGACACTTTGAACCTACAAATACACGAAAATAGCTTAAAATACAAAATTAACTAAGGACTAACAACGTAAATGCATGAAAACAAGCTAACTAAGTCGCATAAATATGCTCCTATCAGGAATCAGCTCAAAAGAAGGAGAATTATCCAAAACATTATCCAAACAACCTTATCTTATCTTATCTTACCCAATCCTTATCTTATCTTACCTTATCTTATCCTAATCTTATCCTAACCTGTTTTCTTCAGTTTAGGGGACTTAAAACCTGATTTCTAGAAGTCCTATCCATTCCCCTACAAAAGTGGCGCCCCAAACTCTTCTAGAAACCCCAAAATCTGCCCAGAAACACATTCTTTCTAGAAGCCTAAAAATCTGGCGTCTCCTTCCCTTCTAGAATCCTTTTTCCTTGCCTTGCAAGGCATTCCCTGCCTTATCCCTTTGTGCCGTGGGTTTTCACTCCCTTTCCCTCTTGGATTCTGATTGTTAGGACTTTTCCTTAAGGATTTGGGTTCTACAAATCCTTTTCAGAAATTAATTGGACCACAATTCCTTTTCCAAATTATTTGCCGCACCCTAATCCTATTTTTCTGCTAAGTCCAAGTCCTAAACTGATTTCCCTAGGGTTTGCCATGCTATATATACATATTCCCAAGCCCTGCCGCAGACACCACCCATCCATACGAATTCTACACCCCCATATACATTCAGAAATCCATATTTTGCTGCAGAGAAGGGAAGACAAGGCCTTGCCGTGGCTTCCATTGGTGAGGGAGGAGTTCTTTCTTCTCTTGTTTCGTTTCATGTTTAATTTAACTTGCTTTTCAATTATGTTGAACATGTGGAACTAATTTCGTTTTAGTTAGAGGTGGATTCAAAGCCATGGACATATGTTTGATATGAATTGATTACCTTCAGTTATTGTTTCATAAATTGTGAATGTGATTTACTTATCTGTTTTATGAAGAACTTGTTCTTGTGTGTTGATTAAGGAGGTCTACTTAGTTTACATGCATGAATTTGATGCTAGGATATAAGGGAATTTCACCTAATCGTTAGGAACTTATATTCACAAGTAGCAAAGATTGCTAGTCACAATTGTGTTAAGTAAATCCTAGGCAAGAGTAACATGCGTATTCCATAGTTATGAATGCCTTGTCAATGTTTATGATTTCCATGGAACTTAATGATCTTTGATATGTATCTCTATCATGCGTCTTCCATAGTTAGGGAACTTGATAAGAATAATTTGGTTGTGATGCGTTATCCATTCAATTCAATGAACTTAGGGAAATCTGGGAATTCATTAGTGCAATACAATTAATTCAAAGCATTGTCATTCATGGTTTATCGAAAGAATAACTGGAAATCAATTCGTATGCATATGTTCATGTGTGGAGAAGAACCCTCTAACTAGTTTTCACCCCTGAATTCACCTTTATCTCTTTCAATTTACTTTGTTTGCTTAAATCTGCTTAGTTTTGCTTAATTCGTCCAAAAACCCCCTTAGTTCTTAATTGAGTCTTAGTTTGTTTAAATTCGTCCAAATCTGTCCCCTTTTAGTGTTTTGAGTCTAACTAGTCCAAAAGTCATCCAATTCAGTTCATAGAACCTGTTTTGAGACTGTTTAAGTTAGTTTTGTTGTTTTGAGTCTATTTAGCCTGTTTTGAGTCTCTAGTGTCTAGAATCTGTCTAGTTGAGTTTTATTTGTTGTTTTAAGTTTGTTTTGAGTCAAGTTAGGTTGTTTTAAGTTGTTGGAAGTTAAAATTCGTTCAGATTGACCCATAGTACCTGTTTTCATTGTCTAGAGTCCAGTTTTAGTGTTTTAGAGTTTAATTTGTATAGATTAGCATCCCTTCTAATCCCCGGCCTTAAACGATCCCTACTTTCATATACTACGTCGATAGGGTTTTAATTTGAGTGTCAAGTAATTCTCACATCAAAATCGTAACTGGAGTGAATCAAATCATAAGAACCATATATTCATGGCTTCAAATTCCCCCTCTAACTAATAGGGGTTTAGTTCCTCATGATAGCAATTAAACAAAGAAAACTGAATTGAAACATTGAAAACAAAGATAGACAACACCTAAGAACGCTCCAGCAATAGTCACGACTTAGAGTGGCACCTTCTCCTTCCTTCCTTGAATAGCTGCGGCACAAGAGGGGTTTTCTGGGTTTGTGTGGATGATATGGCACGGCAGAGGGTGAATTAGGTCAGAAACTATGGAGAATGGTGAAGGAAAGGGGCGGCAGAGAGTGGTGGATGATTTTTGGCATGAATGATGTATATGGAGGGTGGTGTGTACGGCAAAGGGTGGATTAATATATATATAGGCACCAAAAACCCTAGGTGAATCAGATTAGGACTTCTAGAAAGCCAAATCCATCCAGAAATAGGCTCAAAACAATCAGATTTCTAATGGGAAAGGGCCTAAGGTGTGGCAGAGATAAGGAGGGATAAGGCTTCTAGAAAGCCTTGCAAGGCAAGGAAATCAGGTTTTCTGGAAGGCTAGGTGCGGCAAGGCTTAGGGTTTCTAGAAACTTAATTTAAATGTCCCCCAATCAGAAAATAAACCCTCATTGTACCAGGAATTGAATTGGAAAAGGATTAGGAGAGGATAAGGTTTGTTAAGATAAGATAAGGGTTGGATAAGATAAGGTTGTTTGGATAATGTTTTGGATAATTCTCCTTCTTTTGAGCTGATTCCTTATCTTCAATGATTTGAATTTATTTCTCCAACCTTGAAACATATTCCGAACTCCATTTAGACTCCAAATTCGTCCATCTTCACGCCCATTGCTTGTGCTATCCATTCCAAGCCCAGATTTGCTCTAAAATGCTCCAAAATGCATCTTTTTGCCAACTTTGCTTCTTGGACCTAAAAACACACGAAAATGACTTTAAACACTATACTAAGCAACAAGTAGCTAAGCAAATGCAAGAAAACACACTAACTAAGTAGCATAAATATGCTCCTATCAAATTCCCCCACACTTAGCTTTTGCTAGTCCTCGAGCAAAACAAAACAAACAAAACGTAACCTAAACCTTCCAACGTTCACCTCAGGGATCTTCAATGATACATAACATGCCAAAGATCATTACTCCCACAGATTTTAGTTATCCCTACCCTTGAGCACATACTTAATCAAAGTTACCACACATTAGCTCGCATTTAATCAATTAAAACAACATTTTGAATGTAGTAACATGCCTTAGAGAATCCCTCAATTCCTTACTAGATATGCACTCAATCACACAGATTTTCTGACTACACTCCCTACACTAGTTATATGTGAGAAGATTGATGTAAACATGAAACTAATACTCACATATATGTATAACAAGAAAAGTAATTTCTGGAATGCATGTATAGATATGATCTCATGAATGGAATGCTACTACTTAGACGCGAGAACCAGGGACACCATATGCTCATACCAATCCCAAACTCCACATATTGAAACACATAACACTCAAGATTGAAGTATAGGGTTATCATTAAGTTCAATGGAAATCATGAACATTGACAAGGCATTCATAACTATGGAAGACGCATGTTAATCCAGCCTAGGGTTTACTTAACATGATTGTGACTAGCAACCTTTACTACTTGTGAATATAAGTTCATAACGATTAGGTGAAATTCCCTTATATTCTAGCATCAAATTCATGCATGTAAACTAAGTATGCATCCTTAATCAACACACAAGAACAAGTTCTTAATAAAACAGATAAGTAAACCACATTCACAATTTATGAAATCATAACTGGAGTAAATCAAATCATAAGAAACATATATTCATGGCTTCAAATTCCCCCTCTAACTAATAGGGGTTTAGTTCCTCATGATAGCAATTAAACAAAGAAAACTGAATTGAAACATTGAAAACAAAGATAGACAACACCTAAGAACGCTCCAGCAATAGTCACGACTTAGAGTGGCACCTTCTCCTTCCTTCCTTGAATAGCTGCGGCACAAGAGGGGTTTTCTGGGTTTGTGTGGATGATATGGCACGGCAGAGGGTGGTGGATGATTTCTGGCGTGAATGATGTATATGGAGGGTGGTGTGTATGGCAAAGGGTTGATTAATATATATATAGGCACCAAAAACCCTAAGTGAATCAGATTAGGACTTCTAGAAAGCCAAATCCATCCAGAAATAGGCTCAAAACAATCAGATTTCCAATGGGAAAGGGCCTAAGGTGCGGCAGATTTGGATAAGGAGGGATAAGGCTTCTAGAAAGCCTTGCAAGGCAAGGAAATCAGGTTTTCTGGAAGGCTAGGTGCGGCAAGGCTTAGGGTTTCTAGAAACTTAATTTAAATGTCCCCAATCAGAAAATAAACCCTTATTGTACCAGGAATTGAATTAGAAAAGGATTAGGCTAGGATAAGGTTTGTTAAGATAAGATAAGGGTTGGATAAGATAAGATAAGATAAGGTTGTTTGGATAATGTTTTGGATAATCCTCCTCCTTTTGAGCTGATTCCTTATCTTCAATGATTTGAATTTATTTCTCCAACCTTTAAACATATTCCCAACTCCATTTAGACTCCAAATTCGTCCATCTTCATGCCCATTGCTTGTGCTATCCACATTCCAAGCCCAGATTTGCTCTAAAATGCTCCAAAATGCATCTTTTTGCCAACTTTGCTTCTTGGACCTAAAAACACACGAAAATGACTTTAAACACTATACTAAGCAACAAGTAGCTAAGCAAATGCAAGAAAACACACTAACTAAGTAGCATAAATATGCTCCTATCAAATTCCCCCACACTTAGCTTTTGCTAGTCCTCGAGCAAAACAAAACAAACAAAACGTAACCTAAACCTTCCAACGTTCACCTCAGGGATCTTCAATGATACATAACATGCCAAAGATCATTACTCCCACAGATTTTAGTTATCCCTACCCTTGAGCACATACTTAATCAAAGTTACCACACATTAGCTCGCATTTAATCAATTAAAACAACATTTTGAATGTAGTAACATGCCTTAGAGAATCCCTCAATTCCTTACTAGATATGCACTCAATTACACAGATTTTCTGACTACACTCCCTACACTAGTTATATGTGAGAAGATTGATGTAAATATGAAACTAATACTCACATATGTGTATAACAAGAAAAGTAATTTCTGGAATGCATGTTTATTTATAATCTCATGAACGGAATGCTACTACTTAGATGCGAGAACCACGGACACCATATGCTCATATCAATCCCAAACTCCACATATTGAAACACACAACACTCAAGATTAAAGTCAAGGGTTGTAACGGGGCTTGGGGAGTTGGCTAACAAAGAAAGGATAGGAAAAACAAACGTTCTTAAAGCAATAGCCAGCAAAATAATGAAATTGAACTTAGAATTCCCTTTGGCATGCAGAAATCAACTTTTAAACACAAAGGGAAGATTCAAGCAACAAATACGGCCGGATTTAATGTTTTGGACCCTTTCTTCAACAAACAACACTTGAGAACTCTTTTTCACATCTTTTCAACTCCTTTTTCATTCTTTTCACAACTTTTTCTTTTTTCCTTTCTATTTTCCACGAATTTTTCTTCTTCTTTTTTTTTTCTTTTTTCTTTTGTTTTCTTTCTACCCGTGCCTCATGCAAGACTTTGGCACACCCACAGCAAAACTCACTTCCCCCACACTTGTTTTCTGCCAAACAATGATCAAAAGGAATTCATATTGAGTCATGCGTTACTATGCTTCAAGAACAAAGGTATGGATGGTCCTAATCTAGGCTAGGTGAGGATAATGTGGGTTAACAAAGAACATAGGCTAAACAAGGCTCAACGGGGTTAAAACCTACAAATCAAATGAACATGGGGTACGGCTATTTGGCTCTTGGTTTACTAAACAACTTCATCTTGTTATGTGTTATGCTAATCAATTTCATGCTTTGAATGAAACGGGTATGAGTTCTAGTATTTGGAACTAAATTATGAAACGCCTTCTAAGTAGTAACCAAGCAAAGAATAATGAGATCATGCAACGACTGTAGAAAACAAAGAATGCACAGATTTTTAACTCTCCAAAGAACGTTAAAGGCTCAAGTCTCTCAGGGTTGTAGCGTTAGTTTGAGTTACTTCCTTCAAGCATGTTACAAAAACTGATTTTATCCTTTTTGTGATTACATGTGAATTCATGAATGTCAACTACAACCAAGCATAAACCAAAGAGCATATCAAACGTCAATCCAAGTTTGTAACTTTCTTTAACAGTTATGCAATTAAAAACCAAATCCTCATCATTGTGTTGGAAGGTACCCTAAGACACAAACACACAAAAACGACTAAAAAACGACTCTTTTTTGGGTTTTTCAAAACAATTTTTGATTTTTTTTCAAAATTTTCATATTTTTCGTTCAAAACACCCTAAAAACACTCAAAAACAGTGAAAAACAACTTTAGAAGTGATAGGTGATAAAAACCCACGAATTTTTCCATGAAAACACTTCGTTTACCCCCCCCACACTTAAACCAAACATTGTCTTCAATGTTTCAAACATAGACTCACAGAAAGCAAACAGCAATCAACACAACTAACTAACATAACAGAGATGGCAAAGGAAAAGCAATAAAGAGTAGGGTTTAGAAACGCAAATCTGGTTGTGGAGCCGGAGAGTTCCTAGGTCGTCTTTATTTGCATGGGTTGCCTCCCAAGAAGCGCTTGCTTTAACGTCTTCCAGCCGGACGAACCTTCCCTCTATTCTTCAATGGGGCCCACGGCATTAAAGGATATGTCATCCGTAATGTGCTCTTCAAAGTGCTCATAATATGGCTTCAATCGATGTCCATTCACTTTGAATTCTTGTTGCGTCTTTAAACTTTGAATTCGGACTGCACCATGAGGAAAAACATTAGTAACCACAAAAGGACCAATCCACTTAGAACGCAACTTACCTGGAAATAGACGAAGGCGAGAATTGAAAAGTAACACTTTCTGCCCTATAGAGAACAGCTTGCTACGAATCATCTTGTCATGGAATGCCTTTGTTTTCTCCTTGTAGATCCGTGCATTCTCATAAGCTTCATTCCTAATTTCTTCTAGCTCATTCAATTGAAGCTCTCTATGAAGACCTGCGGCATCAATGTCCATGTTGAATGTTTTGACAGCCCAATGTGCACGATGTTCTAACTCGACGGGAAGATGACATGGTTTCCCATAGACTAGCCGAAATGGGGACATTCCAATTGGGGTTTTATAGGCAGTGCGATATGCCCACAATGCATCATTCAAACGCAAGCTCCAATCCTTCCGAGTTGGCCCTACGGTTTTCTCCAAAATCTGCTTGATTTCTCTATTTGAAACCTCGGCTTGCCCACTGGTTTGAGGGTGATAAGGTGTTGCCACCTTATGCATGACATTGTACTTCTTGAGCAGCGCCTCAATGGTTCGATTGCAAAAATGGGAACCCCCATCACTGATTAAGACACTTGGCATTCCAAATCTAGCAAATATGTTAGTTCTAACAAAATCTGCAACCACTTTAGAATCATTAGTTCGGGTGGCTTTTGCTTCCACCCATTTCGACACATAATCCACAGCAAGCAAAATATAAAGGAAACCATGTGGGGAAGGAAAAGGACCCATGAAATCAATACCCCAAACATCAAAGATTTCAACACTAAATATGGGGTGTTGCGGCATTTGTTGTTTAGGACCTATATTGCCCGCTCTTTGACATCTATCACAAGTCATACAAAAAGTTCTAGCATCTCTAAAGATAGTAGGCCAATAAAATCCACATTCTAAAACTTTATGTGCTGTTCTTTGAGTACCAAAGTGACCTCCACATGCATAGGTGTGACAGAAAGTTAAAATTGAATTAAACTCAGAATCATGCACACACCTACGTAGAACCTGATCAGGGCAATATTTCCACAAGTATGGGTCATCCCAAACATAAGAACGTGCATCCTTTTTAAGTTTATCACTTTGGTGCTTGTTTAGCTCTCTTGGAATGTGTTTAGACACCAAATAATTTACTACATCAGCATACCATGGCTCACTTACCTTGATGGACAGTAGCTGCTCATCTGGGAATGTCTCTTGGATAGGCACGGCATCCTCCTCATGCACCATACGGCTCAAGTGATCAGCCACCACGTTTTCACTCCCCTTCTTGTCCCGGATTTCAATATCGAACTCTTGGAGAAGAAGCATCCAGCGAATGAGTCTTGGTTTGGCCTCTTTCTTGGTGAACAAATACTTCAAAGCTGCATGGTCAGAGTAAATAATGACTTTAGTACCAAGTAAATATGAACGAAACTTATCTAAAGCAAAGACAACGGCAAGAAGTTCTTTTTCCGTCGTAGAGTAGTTCAATTGAGCATCGTTCAAGATCCTTGAGGCATAGTAGATGACGTGCAGATTTTTGTCCTTCCTTTGTCCTAGCACGGCCCCTAATGCATAATCGGAAGCATCGCACATTAGCTCAAACGGAAGATTCCAATCTGGTGGCATAATGATTGGTGCCGTGGTTAGCATCTCCTTGAGGTGTTTGAATGCCTTCTCACACTCCTCGTTGAAGTCAAAAGCCACATCTTTCTGGAGGAGACGGCAAAGAGGGTTTGAAATCTTTGAAAAGTCCTTGATGAATCGCCTATAGAATCCTGCATGTCCAAGAAAAGAACGAACCTCTCTAACCGAAGTAGGAGAGGGTAAGTAGCGTACAAGATCTATTTTTGATTTATCAACTTCAATTCCCCTTTCTGAAACAATATGACCTAAAACTATGCCTTGTTTTACCATAAAGTGACATTTTTCCCAATTCAAAACAAGGTTAGTTTCAATGCAACGTTTTAGAATCAAAGTGAGATTATCTAAGCAACCATCAAATGAATCACCAAAGACACTAAAGTCATCCATAAATACCTCAATAATCTTCTCCACAAACTCTGAAAATATACTTACCATACATCTTTGGAAGGTGGCAGGTGCATTGCATAAACCGAATGGCATGCGTCGATAGGCAAAGGTACCAAAAGGGCACGTGAAAGTGGTCTTTTCTTGGTCATCCGGAGCTATGACAATCTGATTATATCCAGAGTAACCATCAAGAAAACAATAAAAAGAATGACCGGCTAACCTTTCAAGCATTTGATAAATAAACGGCAAAGGGAAGTGGTCCTTCCTTGTGGTGGCATTGAGCTTCCTATAATCGATGCACACTCTCCAACCTGTTTGGATACGTGTGGGCACAAGTTCATTCTCGGCATTCTTCACCACAGTGACTCCGGATTTCTTTGGAACACATTGCACCGGTGAAACCCAACGACTATCCGAGATTGGATAAATCACTCCACAATCAAGGAGCTTTATAATCTCCTTCTTCACAACTTCCATCATTGGAGGGTTGAGTCGGCGTTGAGCCTCTCGAGTTGGTTTAGCCCCCTCCTCTAGAAGTATGCGATGCATGCATGTTGTAGGGCTAATCCCCCTAATATCGGCCAATGTCCACCCAATGGCTGTTTTGTGCTCTTTCAACACCCGAATTAACTTTCCTTCCTCTGTTGCCGTGAGTGTGGAGGACACAATGACGGGCAACGTCTCGTTATCTCCCAAAAAGACGTACTTCAAATGATCCGGAAATGGTTTAAGCTCAAGTACGGGTGCCTGAATTACTGAGGGTAACAACTTGTAGGTAGAAATTGGAATTGAACTTGGTTTTGAAGGCTTACCATGGTGCTGAGGTAGTGACTCTAGGGCAGCCACCATCTCGGCCTCTTCTTCACTTCTAGGCACGGCAATATTGGGTTTTTGCCCAATTCCTTGTGCAATTGTTGATTCAAGGGGATCCCTCTCCAAGGAATCAAGGTAATCCTGCGCCAATTCATCAAATATATCAATAGCAAAACAAGAATGATTTTCTTTAGGAAATTTAATAGTTTCAGCAAGATTGAAATCAATAACTTCCCCATCAAATTCCATTGTCAACGTCCCTTTGAACACATCGATCTTGGTGCGGGCCGTTTTCATGAAAGGTATCCCAAGGAGGATCGGCAATGGGGTAGAATGGGGTGTATCCTCCATGTCAAGCACATAAAAGTCCGCTGGAAAAATCAGATTTCCAACCTGCACCAAAACATCTTCCAAAACTCCTTTTGGATATACATTAGAACGATCGGCTAATTGGATTATAACACCATCGTTTTTAAGCTCACCTAAGTTCATAGATGCATAAATAGAGTATGGCATGACATTAATTGAAGCTCCTAAGTCTAACATAGCATGTTCAAACTTAGTACTACCAATAACGCAAGGAATTGTAAAACTACCCGGATCTTTGCATTTAGGGGGTAATTTCCTTTGTAGAACAGCAGAGACATTCTCACTTACTTGAACCACTTCTTTGTTAGAAATCCTTCTCCTTGTTGTACAAAGCTCTTTCAAAAACTTAGCATACCTTGGGACTTGCTTTATTGCATCAAGGAGTGGGATATTGACTTGAACTTTCCGGAATGTCTCTAGAATGTCTTTTTCAGCATCCTCTTTCTTTGATTGCCGCAACCTGCCAGGAAAGGGCACAATTAGTGGAGTAGAGCTAGAAGAATTCATATTGGAACTTACCTTGATGGTTGAGGACGGTTTAGAAGTGGGGATTGGCTGCGGCAAGGATTGTGCATTCCTTGCCGTGGGTTTGGGTGATTCATCCTCCTCCAGTTGCAGCTTCTTGTCCTCTTCTTGACTTGATCTAGATGGTTGTGAATCAGTTCCAACCTGCTTACCACTTCTCAACGTGATCGCTTGGGCGGTTTCAAATCCTCCCCTAGGATTAACAACGGTTGAACTAAGCAATCTGCCTTGTTCTCGGAATTGGCCCATGAATTCAGCCATTTGCCCCATTTGTTTCTTCAATTCATCCACCTCTTTAGCTTGATTTTTTATGCTCTGCACGTCCTGCGTCAAAGAGGTTAGTACTTGAAGAATTTTATCATTATTTAACGACGAACCTGAATTGGTTTGGGCCGAAGTTGTTTGAGGTTGTGGGGCTGCATACGGCCTTGGAAACATCCCAGGGGGCTGTCTAAATCCGCTTTGTGGCTGTGCTTGTTGAGAGTCCCTCCACTTGAAGTTTGGATGATCTCTCCATCCCGGATTGTATGTGTTTGAGTATGGGTCGTGTCTTTGTTGGGTTTGGCCTTGAAAACCCACGGCCTGGGCAGTTTCCCACCCCCCATTCTCAATCAATTGAGGGCATTGATCGTTGAGATGTCCCTGTATAGAACACACTCCACATATGGCCGGCCCTTGTGCTTTGGTTCCATCCACAACCTGTGACAAAAGAAGAGTGAGATTAGCCATTTGAGATTGTAATTCTGAAATTGCATTTACCTCATTCACTTGTTGCCGCCGTGGCCCTTCTCTCTGTCCAACTCCTTCGTATTGTTGCGCATTCAAGGCTCGATTTGCAATTAGAGTCTTGGCAGCCACGGGTGTTTTGTCAACCAAGGCTCCTCCCACTGAAGCATCAAGCATTTGTCTCTCAATAGGGAGAAGTCCTTCATAGAAATATTGGAGGAGAAGCTCTTCTTTCATTTGGTGTTGTGGACAAGAAGCAACAAGCGCCTTGAAACGCTCATAATAGGCTGGAAATGATTCCCCTTGGTTTTGTTGAATGCCAATTATCCTTTTCCTCAAGAGAATGACTTTTGAAGTTGGGAAAAATTTCTCTAAGAATGCGCGCTTCATGCTTTCCCTCGAAGTAACGGTTCCAGGTGCTAGTTCGTAGAGCCAATCCTTAGCCTTTTCCAAAAGAGAGAATGGAAAGGCTTTCATCTTCAATATACTCCCATCAACATTGACAGGGGTCATGCTTGAACAAACCACTTCAAATTCCTTCAAGTGCTTGTTCGGATCTTCCATGGACAACCCGTGGAATTTGGGGATGTGGTGCAACAAGCTAGACTTCAATTCGAATTCGTCAGTCTTGCCTTGAGCCGCCCTAGGATATTGAATGCATAAAGGGGTTGCATTGTCCAATCCCGAGGCTGAAAGTTCTTTGATTGTTCGGTTATCTGCAGCCTTGTCGTGCTCCTCTTCCAAATCCTCTTCAATTTCAACTTCAGATTCGGAATTAGAACTTGAACTAAGTAGACCAGGTTCTGGGTGCTTCCTCTTCCTTCTCAAATCTGGCTCAAAATCGTCGTTAAACTCCAAGATATGTGCGTAAAAACAAAACAAATCAGAAAACTAAGCAAAACAAAAACACAAACAGAAACACGGGGGATTAGCAAATTTGCTAATCCCCGGCAACGGCGCCAAAATTTGATGTGAGAATTACTTGACACTCAAATTAAAACCCTATCGACGTAGTATATGAAAGTAGGGATCGTTTTAGGCCGGGGATTAGAAGGGATGCTAATCTACACTATATAAACTTTAAAACACTAAACTAGACTCAATTAACTCAAAACAGCAAATAGAACTCAAACTAGACAGTTTCTGGATTCTAGACACTCAAAACAAGCTAAATTAGACTTAAAACACACAGAACAGATTCTTTAGACTCAAAACTAACACCTAAGATTGATTTGAACGAAATTAAGACTCAAATTGACTCAAAAGACTAAGAGACTCAAGATTTGACGAATTTAGACTCTACTAACACAAACTAAAAGCAGGGGATTGGTTTTGAACGAATTTAAACTTAAACAAACAAAATTGTAAAGACAACTTAAAAAGACACGAAATTGGTGATTTAAATGGGTGAATGGCTAGTTAGAGGGATCCTTATCTACACATAAACATATGCATACAACTTGATTCCCAGTTACTCTTTCGATAAACCATGAATGACAATGTTCCGAATTAATTGTATTGAACTAATCAATTCCCAGATTTCCCTAGATTCATTGAATTGAATGGATAACGCATCACAACCAAATTATTCTTTCTCAAACTCCCTAACTATGGAATACGCATGATAGAGACATTCAACAAAGATCATTAAGTTCAATGGAAATCATGAACATTGACAAGGCATTCATAACTATGGAAGACGCATGTTAATCCAACCTAGGGTTTACTTCACATAATCGTGACTAGCGATCTTTACTACTCATGAATATAAGTTCATAACGATTAGGTGCAATTCCCTTATATCCTAGCATCAAATTTATGCACGCAAATCAAGTGTCGACCCCCAACCCACATACATAAACAAGTTCTTAATAAGCACAGAAAAGTAAACCACATTCATAATTCATGAAATCGTAACTGGAGTGAATCAAATCATAAGAAACATATATTCATGGCTTCAAATTCCCCCTCTAACTAATAGGGGTTTAGTTCCTCATGATAGCAATTAATCAAAGAAAACTGAATTGAAACATTGAAAACAAAGATAGACAACACCTAAGAACGCTCCAGCAATAGTCACGACTTAGAGTGGCACCTTCTCCTTCCTTCCTTGAATAGCTGCGGCACAAGAGGGGTTTTCTGGGTTTGTGTGGATGATATGGCACGGCAGAGGGTGAATTAGGTCGGAAACTATGGAGAATGGTGAAGGAAAGGGGCGGCAGAGAGTGGTGGATGATTTCTGGCGTGAATGATGTATATGGAGGGTGGTGTGTACGGCAAAGGGTGGATTAATATATATATAGGCACCAAAAACCCTAGGTGAATCAGATTAGGACTTCTAGAAAGCCAAATCCATCCAGAAATAGGCTCAAAACAATCAGATTTCTAATGGGAAAGGGCCTAAGGTGCGGCACATTTGGATAAGGAGGGATAAGGCTTCTAGAAAGCCTTGCAAGGCAAGGAAATCAGGTTTTCTAGAAGGCTAGGTGCGGCAAGGCTTAGGGTTTCTAGAAACTTAATTTAAATGTCCCCCAATCAGAAAATAAACCCTCATTGTACCAGGAATTGAATTGGAAAAGGATTAGGAGAGGATAAGGTTTGTTAAGATAAGATAAGGGTTGGATAAGATAAGATAAGATAAGGTTGTTTGGATAATGTTTTGGATAATTCTCCTTCTTTTGAGCTGATTCCTTATCTTCAATGATTTGAATTTATTTCTCCAACCTTGAAACATATTCCTAACTCTATTTAGACTCCAAATTCGTCCATCTTCACGCCCATTGCTTGTGCTATCCATTCGAAGCCCAGATTTGCTCTAAAATGCTCCAAAATGCATCTTTTTGCCAACTTTGCTTCTTGGACCTAAAAACACACGAAAATGACCTTAAACACTATACTAAGCAACAAATAGCTAAGCAAATGCAAGAAAACACACTAACTAAGTAGCATAAATATTCTCCTATCATTATGGTTATAGTTCATGAATTCATGTTTAATCAAAAAGAGAAAAAATCAGTTTTTGTAACATGCTTGAAGGAAGAATCTCAAACTAACCCTACAACCCTGAGAGACTTGAGCTTAAAACGTTCTGTGGAGAGTTAAAAATCTGAGCATTTATTGTTTTCTAAAGTCGTTGCATGATCTCATTATTCTTTGCTTGGTTGCTACTTAGAAGGCGTTTCATTATTTAGTTCCAAATACTAGAACTCATACCCGTTTCATTCAAAGCATGAAATTGATTAGCATAACACATAAACAAGATGAAGTTGTGTAGTGAACCAGTGCCAAATAGCCGAACCTCCCTATGTTATTTGTTTTGTAGGTTTAACCCTTTTGAGCCTTGTTTAGCCTATGTTCTTTGTTTACCCACATTATCCCTACCTAGCCTAGATTAGGACCATCCTTACCCTTGTTCTTAAGGCGTAGCTAAGCATGACTTAGAGTGAATTCCCTTTGTTCGTTATTGGGCAGCAAACAAGTGTGGGGGAAAGAAAGTAGTGTGTTTATATGTGCCAAAGTCAATAAGAGGCACGGGTGAAGAAAAAAAAAAAAAGAGAAGACAAATTCGTGCAAAAGAAGAAGAAGAAAAGTTTGTGAAAAAAAAAAAAGTATGAAAAGTGTTCAAAATAAGTGAGAATAAGCTCACAAGTGTTGATTGTTGAAGAAAGGGTCCAAAAAGTTGAATTCGACACTAAAATATGTGTAATCTTCCCCTTATGTATCAAAGTGTGCGGCTGTATTCAAGAAAGGGAGTTCTAAGTGTCATATTCATTACTTTGCTTGCTTTTGCTTTAAGAACGTTTGTTTTCCTTACGTTTCTTTGTTAGCCAATACCCTAAGCCCCGTTACAACCCTTGACTTCAATCTTGAGTGTTGTGTGTTTCAATATGTGGAGTTTGGGATTGGTACGAGCGTATGGTATCCCTGGTTCTCGCATCTAAGTAGTAGCATTCCATTCATGAGATCATATCTAAACATGTTTATTAACTCCAGAAATTGCTTTCTTTGTCATAAACATATGTGAGTGTTCGTTTTCATGTTTACATCAATCTTCTCACATATACTTAGTATAGGGAGTGTAGTTAGAAAATCTGAGTGAAAATAAGAGTGTACCTATTGAGGAATTGAGTGAATTCTCTAAGGCATGTTACTACGTTCAAAACATTGTTTTAATTGGCTAGATGAGAGCTAATGGATGGTGACTGTGGTTAAGTATGTACTAAAGGGTGGGGAAGACTAAAAGCTATGGTTATGATGATCTTAAATATGTCATGTATGTTGGAAATCCCTGAGGTGAAAGTTGGAAGGTCTAGTTTGTTCGGTGTTTGTTTCGTTTGTTTTGTTTCGTTTTGCTTGAGGACTAGCAAAAGCTAAGTGTGGGGGAATTTGATAGGAGCATATTTATGCGACTTAGTTAGCTTGTTTTCATGCATTTACGTTGTTAGTTCTTAGTTAATTTTGTATTTTAAGCTATTTTCGTGTGTTTGTAGGTTCAAAGTGTCAAGATGGCAAAAAGAAGCAATTTGGAGCATTCTAGAGCATTTTTGGGCCAAGATTGGGTAGTGCAAGCATGGAGGCAAGTTGATGGACGAAATTGAAGATATAAAGGCTTGAAATCAGCTAAGAAGATGGAAGAAAGAAGTCAAAGATAAAGAAGCTAAGGAATCAGCTCAAAAGAAGGAGAATTATCCAAAACAACCTTATCTTATCTTACCTTATCTTATCCAATCTTATCCTAATCTTATCCTAACCTGTTTTCTTCAGTTTAGGGGACTTAAAACCTGATTTCTAGAAGTCCTATCCCTTGTCCTATAAAAGTGGCGCCCCAAACTCTTCTAGAAACCCCAGAATCTGCCCAGAAACACATTCTTTCTAGAAGCCTAAAAATTTGGCGCCTCCCTCCTTTCTAGAAGGTCTTTTCCTTGCCTTGCAAGGCTCCCTGCCTTATCCCTTTGTGCCGTGCCTTCTCACTCCCATTCCCTCTTGGATTCTGACTTATTAAGCCTTTTCCTTGTGGATTTGGGTTCTACAATCCTTTTCAGACATTAATTGGACCACAATTCCTTTTCTAAAGTGATTGCCGCACCTAGAGTCCTAAATCCATGTTTTCGGCTAAGTCCAAGCCCTAATCTGATTACTCGAGGGTTTGCGATATATATATAAACAAGTTAGAGGATTGCCGCACCATCCATCCACCTCCACACACATCTCATAACTCATCCTACACCACTACACCTTCAGAAAACCATACTTTGCCGCAGAGAAGAGAAGAGAAGGCTTGCCGTGCAACCATTGGAGTTTCTTGGAGTTCTTTCTTCTCTTGTTTGATCTTCATGTTTAATTTAACTTGCTTTTCAATTATGTTGAACATGTGGAACTAATTCCGTTGTAGTTAGAGGTGGAATCAAAGCCATGGACATATGTTTGATATGAATTGATTACCTTCAGTTATTGTTTCATAAATTGTGAATGTGATTTACCTTCAGTTATTGTTTCATAAATTGTGAATGTGATTTACTTATCTGTTTTATGAAGAACTTGTTCTTGTGTGTTGATTAAGGAGATCTACTTAGTTTGCATGCATGAATTTGATGCTAGGATATAAGGGAATTTCACCTAATCGTTAGGAACTTATATTCACAAGTAGTAAAGATTGCTAGTCACAATTGTGTTAAGTAAATCCTAGGCAAGAGTAACATGCGTATTCCATAGTTATGAATGTCTTGTCAATGTTTATGATTTCCATGGAACTTAATGATCTTTGATATGTATCTCTATCATGCGTATTCCATAGTTAGGGAACTTGATAAGAATAATTTGGTTGTGATGCGTTATCCATTCAATTCAATGAACTTAGGGAAATCTGGGAATTGATTAGTGCAATACAAGTAATTCAAAGCATTGTCATTCATGGTTTATCGGAAGAATAACTGGAAATCGATTCGTATGCATATGTTCATGTGTGGAGAGGAACCCTCTAACTAGCTTTCTACCCCTGAATTCACCTCTATCTCTCTTTAATTCACTTTGTTTGCTTAAAACTGCTTAGTTTTGCTTAATTCGTCCAAAAACCCCCCTAGTTCTTGTCTGAGTCTTACTTTGTTTAAATTCGTCCAAAGCTCTCTCCTTTTAGTGTTTTGAGTCTAACTAGTCCAAAAGTCATCCAATTCACCCCTTAGAACCTGTTTGGGTCTGTTTAAGTTAGTTTGGTTGTTTTGAGTCTATTTAGCCTGTTTTGAGTGATAGGAGCATATTTATGCGACTTAGTTAGCTTGTTTTCATGCATTTACGTTGTTAGTTCTTAGTTAATTTTGTATTTTAAGCTATTTTCGTGTATTTGTATGTTCAAAGTGTCAAGATGGCAAAAAGAAGCAATTTGGAGCATTCTAGAGCATTTTTGGGCCAAGATTGGGTAGTGCAAGGATGGAGGCAAGTTGATGGACGAAATTGAAGATATAAAGGCTTGAAATCAGCTAAGAAGATGGAAGAAAGAAGTCAAAGATAAAGAAGATAAGGAATCAGCTCAAAAGAAGGAGAATTATCCAAAACAACCTTATCTTATCTTATCTTATCCTAATCTGTTTTCTTCAGTTTAGGGGACTTAAAACCTGATTTCTAGAAGTCCTATCCATTCCCCTACAAAAGTGGCGCCCCAAACTCTTCTAGAAACCCCAAAATCTGCCACAAAACACATTCTTTCTAGAACCCTATAAATCTGGCGTCTCCCTCCTGTCTAGAAGGCCTTTGCCTTGCCTTGCACTCAATTCCCTGCCTTATCCAAGCCATGCCGTGCATCCCTACCCCTTTCCCTCTCAAATTCTGATTTGTTAGCCTATTTTCTTGTGGATTAGGGTTCTACAAATCCTTCTCAGAAATCAATTGGGCCATAATCCTTTTTCCTACATATTCTGCCGCACCTAGGGTCCTAATCCCTTGCTTATGCTGAGTCCAAGTCCTAAACTGATTCCCCTAGGGTTTTCCATGCTATATATACATATTTCCAAGCCTTGCCGCAGACCACCACCCATCCATACGAATTCTACACCCCCATATACATTCAGAAATCCATATTTTGCTGCAGAGAAGGGAAGACAAGGCCTTGCCGTGGCTTCCATTGGAGAAGGAGGAGTTCTTTCTTCTCTTGTTTCGTTTCTATGTTTAATTTAATTTGTTTTTCAATTATGTTGAACATGTGGGACTAATTTCGTTTTAGTTAGAGGTGGATTCAAAGCCATGGACATATGTTTGATATGAATTGATTACCTTCAGTTATTGTTTCATAAATTGTGAATGTGATTTACTTATCTGTTTTATGAGAAACTTGTTCTTGTGTGTTGATTAAGGAGGCCTACTTAGTTTACATGCATGAATTTGATGCTAGGATATAAGGGAATTTCACCTAATCGTTAGGAACTTATATTCACAAGTAGTAAAGATTGCTAGTCACAATTGTGTTAAGTAAATCCTAGGCAAGAGTAACATGCGTATTCCATAGTTATGAATGCCTTGTCAATGTTTATGATTTCCATGGAACTTAATGATCTTTGATATGTATCTCTATCATGCGTATTCCATAGTTAGGGAACTTGATAAGAATAATTTGGTTGTGATGTGTTATCCATTCAATTCAATGAACTTAGGGAAATTTGGAATTAATTAGTGCAATACAATTAATTCAAAGCATTGTCATTCATGGTTTATCGGAAGAATAACTGGAAATCAATTCGTATGCATATGTTCATGTGTGGAGAAGAACCCTCTAACTAGTTTTCACCCCTGAATTCACCTTTATCTCTTTCAATTTACTTTGTTTGCCTAAATCTGTTTAGTTTTGCTTAAATCGTCCAAAAACCCCCCTAGTTCTTAATTGAGTCTTAGTTTGTTTAAATTCGTCCAAATCTGTCCCCTTTTAGTGTTTTGAGTTTAACTAGTCCAAAAGTCATCCAATTCACCCCTGAGAACCTGTTTTGAGTCTGTTTAAGTTAGTTTTAGTGTTTTGAGTCTATTTAGCCTCTTTTGAGTCTCTAGTGTCTAGAATCTGTCTAGTTGAGTTTTATTTGTTGTTTTAAGTTTGTTTTGGTTTGGTTGAGTCAAGTTAGGTTGTTTTAAGTTGTTTGAAGTTAAAATTCGTTCAGATTGACCCATAGTACCTGTTTTCATTGTCTAGAGTCCAGTTTAGTGTTTTAGAGTGTAATTTGTGTAGATTAGCATCCCTTCTAATCCCCGGCCTTAAACGATCCCTACTTTCATATACTACGTCGATAGGGTTTTAATTTGAGTGTCAAGTAATTCTCACATCAAATTTTGGCGCCGTTGCCGGGGATTAGCAAACTTGCTAATCTCCCTATTTTCTGCCGTGTGTCTTAGTTGTTTTTGTTTTTCTTTGTTTTCTGAGTTCGTTTTGTTTTCTTAGTTGTAGGTACTAGTTCTTGCTCTGAATCTGAATTTGAAGAACAAGAAGAGAAAGAACAAGCCATGGCTGTGGACAATCGTACAATCAAAGAGCTTTCAGCCTCAGGACTTGACAATGCCGTGCCTCTATGCATCCAATACCCTGCGGCAAGTCAGGGAAAGACCGATGAGTTTGAATTGAAGTCAAGCTTGTTGCACCACATCCCCAAATTCCATGGGTTGTCCATGGAAGATCCGAACAAACACTTGAAAGAATTCGAAGTGGTGTGTTCAAGCATGACCCCCGTCAATGTCGATGGGAGTATTTTGAAGATGAAGGCCTTTCCCTTTTCTCTCTTGGAAAAGGCGAAGGATTGGTTGTATGAATTGGCTCCCGGAACTGTCACATCGTGGGAGAGCATGAAACGGGCTTTCTTGGAGAAGTTTTTCCCAACTTCTCGAGTCATCACCATACGAAAAAGGATAAGTGGAATTCAGCAAGAAGAAGGTGAGTCTTTTCCTACGTATTATGAACGTTTTAAATCTCTTGTTGCTTCATGTCCACAGCATCAGATGAAGGAGGAACTTCTCCTACAATACTTCTACGAGGGACTTCTACCAATCGAACGTCAAATATTAGATGCCTCAGCGGGAGGAGCCTTGGTGGACAAGACCCCCACGGCTGCAAAGACCTTGATTGCTAATCGAGCATTGAACGCTCAACAATACAAAGGAGTTGGATAGAGAGAAGGGCCACGGCAACAACAAGTGAATGAGGTAAATGCAATTTCAGAATTACAATCTCAAATGGCTTATCTCACTCTTCTTTTGTCACAAGTTGTGGATGGAACCAAAGCACAAGGGCTGACCATATGTGGAGTGTGTTCTATGCAGGGACATCTCAACGATCAATGCCCTCAATTGATTGAGAATGGGTGGGAAACTGCCCAAGCCGTGGGTTTTCAAGGCCAAACCCAACAAAGACACGACCCATACTCAAACACATACAATCCAGGATGGAGAGATCATCCAAACTTCAAGTGGAGGGACTCTCAACAAGCACAGCCACAAAGCGGATTTAGACAGCCCCCTGGGATGTTTCCAAGGCCATATGCAGCCACACA
This sequence comes from Heteromeles arbutifolia, assembly GCA_024362995.1. Taxonomy (NCBI): domain Eukaryota; kingdom Viridiplantae; phylum Streptophyta; class Magnoliopsida; order Rosales; family Rosaceae; genus Heteromeles; species Heteromeles arbutifolia. The sequence continues at coordinate 13,658,578 of JANCRC010000015.1, forward strand.
ACCTCAACCAATTTCGGCCCAAACCAATTCAGGTTCGTTGTTAGATAATGATAAAATTCTTCAAGTACTAACCTCTTTGACGCAGGACATACAGAGCATAAAGAATCAAGCTAAGGAGGTGGACGAATTGAAGAAACAAATGGGGCAAATGGCTGAATTCATGGGCCAATTCAGATTGCCTAGTTCAACCGTTGTTAATCCCAAAAGAGGATTTGAAACCGCCCAAGCAATCACGTTGAGAAGTGGTAAGCAGGTTGGAACTGATTCACAACCATCTAGATCAAGTCAAGAAGAGGACACGAAGCTGCAATTGGAGGATTATGAATCACCCAAACCCACGGCAAGGAATGCACAATCCTTGCCGCAGCCAATTCCCACTTCTAAACCGTCCCCAACCATCAAGGTAAGTTCCAATATGAATTCTTCTAGCTCTACTCCACTAATTGTGCCCTTTCTTGGCAGGTTGCGGCAATCAAAGAAAGAGGATGCTGAAAAAGACATTCTAGAGACATTCCGAAAAGTTCAAGTCAATATCCCACTCCTTGATGCAATAAAGCAAGTCCCAAGGTATGCTAAGTTTTTGAAAGAGCTTTGTACAACAAGGAGAAGGATTTCTAACAAAGAGGTGGTAAGAGTAAGTGAGAATGTCTCAGCCGTTTTACAAAGGAAATTACCCCCTAAATGTAAAGATCCGGGTAGTTTTACAATTCCTTGTGTTATTGGAAATACTCGTTTTGAATCTACCATGTTAGACTTAGGTGCATCAATAAATGTCATGCCATATTCTGTTTATGCATCTATGAATCTAGGAGAGCTTAAAAATGATGGTGTTATTATCCAATTAGTCGATCGATCTAATGCATACCCAAAAGGAGTTTTGGAAGATGTTTTGGTGCAGGTAGACCACTTGATTTTTCCTGCAGATTTCTATGTGCTTGACATGGAGGATTCAGACCATTCCCATCCATTACCACTCTTACTTGGCCGACCATTCATGAAAACAGCCCAAACCAAGATTGATGTGGCCAAGGGAACATTAACTATGAAGTTTGGTGGTGATAAGATTAGATTTAATGTTTCTAAGTCTGTTGAGAATCCTAACATTGTTCGTTCTTGTTTTGCCATGGATAAAATAAAAAAGATAGGGCCGGACCGTTCAAGCACAAAGGATACATCAAGAACCATACAAAACGAGGGAATTGGAGTGGAGCACAAGGACCATACAGCCACTGCCCTCAAAATGCCCCAATTGGTCGAAAATATCATGGGCAAGAATGTTCATAGTGCTGCCACTTCATTGCAGTACATTGGTAAGCCATCTATTCCAGATTCGATTCCCATTTCAACTAACAGGTTGTTACCTTGTATGGTGCAGATTCCCAATCAAATCCAAGCTGGTGGGCATGATTACATTGATTTTAGGATGTTCAATGCCACAATCCGGAAGGATCACTATCCCTTACCATTCAAAGATCCAATGCACGAGCTGTTTGAGGAGCATGTGGTGGAAGAACTACCTCTGCATGCCGTGGGTACCATGGGAACTTAAATGGAAGAATCGTCCGGCTGGAAGACGTTAAAGCAAGCGCTTCTTGGGAGGCAACCCATGTGTTCAAACAAGAGAACGATGGAATTCTAGCTCCAAAACCAGATTTGCGTTCTTAAACTCTCTCTCTTTATTGCTTTTGTTTTGCCATATCTGTTATGTGTGTTAGTTGTGTTATTTGCTTGCTTTTGTGTGAGTTTATGCTTGAAACATTGAGGACAATGTTTGATTTAAGTGTGGGGGGGGTAACAAAGTGTTTTTGCATGAAATTCGTGGGTTTTTATCACCTATCACTTTGAATGTTGTTTTCAGTGTTTTTAAGTGTTTTTAAGCTGTTTTGGAGTCTTTTAGTGTGTTTTGAAAAGAAAATCCGAAAATACCATAAAAATTTGAAAAAATTGTTTTGAAAAACCCAAAAAGAGTTGTTTTTGTGTGTTCGTTTGTGTCTTAGGGTACCTTCCAACACAATGATGAGGATTTGGTTCTTAATTGCATGACTATGGAGGACCATTATAAACATGGATGGAGGTTTGAATTGCTCTCTGGTTTATGCTTGATTATGGTTATAGTTCATGAATTCATGTTTAATCAAAAAGAGAAAAAAAATCAGTTTTTGTAGCATGCTTGAAGGAAGAATCTCAAACTAACACTACAACCCTGAGAGACTTGAGCTTAAAACGTTCTTTGGAGAGTTAAAAATCTGTGCATTTGTTGTTTTCTAAAGTCGTTGCATGATCTCATTATTCTTTGCTTGGTTGCTACTTAGAAGGCGTTTCATTATTTAGTTCCAAATACTAGAACTCATACCCGTTTCATTCAAAGCATGAAATTGATTAGCATAACACATAAACAAGATGAAGTTGTGTAGTGAACCAGTGCCAAATAGCCGAACCTCCCTATGTTATTTGTTTTGTAGGTTTAACCCTTTTGAGCCTTGTTTAGCCTATGTTCTTTGTTTGCCCACAATATCCCTACCTAGCCTAGATTAGGACCATCCTTACCCTTGTTCTTAAGGCGTAGCTAAGCATGACTTAGAGTGAATTCCCTTTGTTCGTTATTGGGCAGCAAACAAGTGTGGGGGAAAGAAAGTTGTGCGTTTATATGTACCAAATTCGTGAAAAAAAGAAAAAAGAAGAAAAGTTTGTGAAAAAAAGTATGAAAAGTGTTTAAAATAAGTGAGAATAAGCTCACAAATGTTGGATGTTGAAGAAAGGGTCCAAAAAGTTGAAGTTGGCCCTAAATATGTGTGATCTTCCCCTTATGTATCAAAGTGTGCGGCTGCATTCAAGAAAGGGAGTTCTAAGTGTCATATTCATTACTTTGCTTGCTTTTTGATAGGAGCATATTTATGCTACTTAGTTAGTGTGTTTTCTTGCATTTGCTTAGCTATTTGTTGCTTAGTATGGTGTTTAAAGTCATTTTCGTGTGTTTTTAGGTCCTAGAAGCAAAAGATACATTTTGGAGCATTTTAGAGCAAATCTGGGCATGGAATGGATAGCACAAGCAATGGGCACGAAGATGGACGAATTTGGAGTTCAAATGGAGTTGGGATTATGTTTCAAGGTTGGAGAAATAAATTCAAATCATTGAAGATAAGGAATCAGCTCAAAAGAAGGAGGATTATCCAAAACATTATCAAAACAACCTTATCCTATCCTAATCCTTTTCTAATTCAATTTCTGGTACAATGAGGGTTTATTTTCTGATTGGGGGACATTTAAATTGAGTTTCTAGAAACTCTTAGCCTTGCCGCACCTAGCTTTCCAGAAAACCTGATTTCCTTGCCTTGCAAGGCTTTCTAGAAGCCTTATTCCTCCTTATCCTAATCTGCCGCACCTAAGGCCCTTTCCTATTGGAAATCTGATTGTTTTGAGCCTATTTCTGGATGGATTTGGTTTTCTAGAAGTCCCAATCTGATTCACTTAGGGTTTTTGGTGCCTATATATATTAAAACACCCTTTGCCGTGTAGACCACCCATCCATACGAATTCTACACCACCCTCCATACACAACCAATCACGCCAGAAATCATCCCCTACCCCCTGCCGTGCCATATCATCCACCCCTCTTGTGCCGCAGCTATTCAAGGAAGGAAGGAGAAGGTGCCACTCTAAGTCGTGACTATTGCTGGAGCGTTCTTAGGTGTTGTCTATCCTTGGTTTCAATGTTTCAATTTAGTTTTCTTTGTTTAATTGCTGTCATGAGGAACTAAACCCCTATTAGTTAGAGGGGGAATTTGAAGCCATGAATATATGTTTCTTATGATTTGATTCACTCCAGTTACGATTTCATAAAGTATGAATGTGGTTTACTTTTCTGTGCTTATTAAGAACTTGTTTATGTATGTGGGTTGGGGGTCGACACTTGATTTGCATGCATAAATTTGATGCTAGGATATAAGGGAATTTCACCTAATCGTTATGAACTTATATTCACAAGTAGTAAAGGTTGCTAGTCACAATTGTGTTAAGTAAACCCTAGGCAGGAGTAACATGCGTATTCCATAGTTATGAATGCCTTGTCAATGTTCATGATTTCCATTGAACTTAATGATCTTTGATATGTATCTCTATCATGCGTATTCCATAGTTAGGGAACTTGATAAGAATAATTTGGTTGTGATGCGTTATCCATTCAATTCAATGAACTTAGGGAAATCTGGGAATTAATTAGTTCAATACAATTAATTCGGAACATTGTCATTCATGGTTTATCGAAAGAGTAACTGGGAATCAAGTTGTATGCATATGTTTATGTGTGGATAAGGATCCCTCTAACTAGCCATTCACCCATTCAAATCCCCAATTTCGTGCAGATTTCATTAAGTACTTTAAGTTTCTTGTTTCGTTTTCAAATTCGTCAAAACCCAATCCCCCCTTTACTTGTTGAGTCATATTAGTTAGAAACTGTTTTGATTTGTGTTTTTAAGTGTCTTGAGTCAAGTTAAAGTCTATTTTCGTCCAAAGTAGTGTTTAGAGTTCAAAACTGCCCAGTTTGTGTTTTTAGGCAGTTTTGAGTGTTTTTGTGCTGTTTTGAGTCTTTTGAGTCTAGTTTAGTGTTTTAAACTTTGTTTTTACGTTTTTAAGTCAGATTCAAGTGTTTAGCAATCCCTCCTAATCCCCGGTCCAGAACGATCCCTACTTATACATATACTACAACTGTCAAGAAGAGGGTTTAATTTGTGTGTCAAGTTAATTTTCACATCAAATTTTGGCGCCGTTGCCGGGGATTAGCAAACTTGCTAATCTCCCTAGTTTCTGCCGTGTATTTTAACTTGTTTTTGTTTCTGTTTTGCTTAGTTTTCTGATTTGTTTTGTTTTCTTTGTTTTAGGTACTAGTGTATGACTCGAAGCTCTCAACCCGTTCACGCACATATCTTGGAGTTTAACGACGATTTTGAACGAGATTTGAGAAGGAAGAGGAAGCACCCAGAACCTGATCTACTTAGTTCAAGTTCTAATTCCGAATCTGAAGTTGAAATTGAAGAGGATTTGGAAGAGGAGCACGACATGGCTGCAGATAACCGAACAATCAAAGAACTTTCAGCCTCGGGATTGGACAATGCGACCCCTTTGTGCATTCAATATCCTAGGGCGGCTCAAGGCAAGACTGATGAGTTTGAATTGAAGTCTAGCTTGTTGCACCACATCCCCAAATTCCACGGGTTGTCCATGGAAGATCCGAACAAGCACTTGAAGGAATTTGAAGTGGTTTGTTCAAGCATGACCCCTGTCAATGTTGATGGAAGTATATTGAAGATGAAAGCCTTTCCATTCTCTCTTTTGGAAAAGGCTAAGGATTGGCTCTACGAACTAGCACCTGGAACCGTTACTTCATGGGAAAGCATGAAGCGCGCATTCTTAGAGAAATTTTTCCCAACTTCAAGAGTCATTCTCTTGAGGAAAAAGATAAGTGGCATTCAACAAAACCAAGGGGAATCGTTTCCAGCCTATTATGAGCGTTTCAAGGCGCTTGTTGCTTCTTGTCCACAACACCAAATGAAGGAAGAGCTTCTCCTCCAATATTTCTATGAAGGACTTCTCCCCATTGAGAGACAAATGCTTGATGCTTCAGCGGGAGGAGCTTTGGTTGACAAAACACCCGTGGCTGCCAAGACTCTAATTGCAAATCGAGCCTTGAATGCGCAACAATACGAAGGAGTTGGACAGAGAGAAGGGCCACGGCAACAACAAGTGAATGAGGTAAATGCAATTTCAGAATTACAATCTCAAATGGCTAATCTCACTCTTCTTTTGTCACAGGTTGTGGATGGAAACAAAGCACAAGGGCCGGCCATATGTGGAGTGTGTTCTATGCAGGGACATCTCAACGATCAATGCCCTCAATTGATTGAGAATGGGGGTTGGGAAACTGCCCAAGCCGTGGGTTTCCAAGGCCAAACCCAACAAAGACACGACCCATACTCAAACACATACAATCCGGGATGGAGAGATCATCCAAACTTCAAGTGGAGGGATTCTCAGCAAGCACAGCCACAAAGTGGATTTAGACAGCCCCCTGGGATGTTTCCAAAGCCGTATGCAGCCCCACAACCTCACCCAATTTCGGCCCAAACCAATTCAGGTTCGTCGTTAAATAATGATAAAATTCTTCAAGCACTAACCTCTTTGACGCAGGACATGCAGAGCATAAAACATCATAAAGGACTTTTGAAGAATGCTTTGAATTGTTGTATGCGCTTTCCCATCCAATTCAATAACTTAAGGAGAACTTGAAGGTTAATTTAAGCGGACCTAATTAACCTGGGGTGTTGAGGTTCATGATTTATCGAAAGAACAACTGAAAATTGGTTTATGTGCAAGTGTGTCATGTATGGAGAAGAACCCTCTAACTAGCCATTCACCCATTCAAATCCCCAATTTCGTGCAGATTTCATTAAGTACTTTAAGTTTCTTGTTTCGTTTTCAAATTCGTCAAAACCCAATCCCCCCTTTACTTGTTGAGTCATATTAGTTAGAAACTGTTTTGATTTGTGTTTTTAAGTGTCTTGAGTCAAGTTAAAGTCTATTTTCGTCCAAAGTAGTGTTTAGAGTTCAAAACTGCCCAGTTTGTGTTTTTAGGCAGTTTTGAGTGTTTTTGTGCTGTTTTGAGTCTTTTGAGTCTAGTTTAGTGTTTTAAACTTTGTTTTTACGTTTTTAAGTCAGATTCAAGTGTTTAGCAATCCCTCCTAATCCCCGGTCCAGAACGATCCCTACTTATACATATACTACAACTGTCAAGAAGAGGGTTTAATTTGTGTGTCAAGTTAATTTTCACATCACTTTTGCTTTAAGAACGTTTGTTTTCCTTACGTTTCATTGTTAGCCAACTCCCCAAGCCCCGTTACAACCCTTGACTTTAATCTTGAGTGTTGTGTGTTTCAATTTGTGGAGTTTGAATTTGGTAAGAGCATATGGTATCCCTGGTTCTCGCATCTAAGTAGTGGCATTCCATTCATGAGATCATATATATACATGCTTAATAGCTCCAGAAATTGCTTTCTTTATCATAAACATATGTGAGTGTTCGTTTTCATGTTTACATAAATCTTCTCACATATACTTAGTATAGGGAGTGTAGTTAGAAAATCTGAGTGAAAATAAGAGTGTACCTAGTGAGGAATTGAGTGAATTCTCTAAGGCATGTTACTACGTTTAAAACATTGTTTTAATTGGTTAAATGAGAGCTAATGGATGGTGACTGTGGTTAAGTATGTACTAAAGGGTGGGGAAGACTAAAAGCTATGGTTATGATGATCTTAAATATGTCATGTATGTTGGAAATCCCTGAGGTGAATGTTGGAAGGTCTAGTTTGTTTGGTGTTTGTTTCGTTTTGCTTGAGGACTAGCAAAAGCTAAGTGTGGGGGAATTTGATAGGAGCATATTTATGCGACTTAGTTAGCTTGTTTTCATGCATTTACGTTGTTAGTTCTTAGTTAATTTTGTATTTTAAGCTATTTTCGTGTGTTTGTAGGTTCAAAGTGTCAAGATGGCAAAAAGAAGCAATTTGGAGCATTCTAGAGCATTTTTGGGCCAAGATTGGGTAGTGCAAGGATGGAGGCAAGTTGATGGACGAAATTGAAGATATAAAGGCTTGAAATCAGCTAAGAAGATGGAAGAAAGAAGTCAAAGATAAAGAAGATAAGGAATCAGCTCAAAAGAAGGAGAATTATCCAAAACATTATCCAAAACAACCTTATCTTATCTTATCTTACCCAATCCTTATCTTATCCTAATCTTATCCTAACCTGTTTTCTTCAGTTTAGGGGACTTAAAACCTGATTTCTAGAAGTCCTATCCATTCCCCTACAAAAGTGGCGCCCCAAACTCTTCTAGAAACCCCAAAATCTGCCACAAAACACATTCTTTCTAGAACCCTATAAATCTGGCGTCTCCCTCCTTTCTAGAAGGCCTTTGCCTTGCCTTGCACTCAATTCCCTGCCTCATCCAAGCCATGCCGTGCATCCCTATCCCTTTCCTTCTCAGATTCTGATTTGTTAGCCTATTTTCTTGTGGATTTGGGTTCTACAAATCCTTCTCAGAAATCAATTGGGCCATAATCCTTTTTCCTACATATTCTGCCGCACCTAGGGTCCTAATCCCTTGCTTATGCTGAGTCCAAGTCCTAAACTGATTCCCCTAGGGTTTCCCATGCTATATATACATATTTCCAAGCCTTGCCGCAGACCACCACCCATCCATACGAATTCTACACCCCCATATACATTCAGAAATCCATATTTTGCTGCAGAGAAGGGAAGACAAGGCCTTGCCGTGGCTTCCATTAGAGAGGGAGGAGTTCTTTCTTCTCTTGTTTCGTTTCATGTTTAATTTAACTTGCTTTTCAATTATGTTGAACATGTGGAACTAATTTCGTTTTAGTTAGAGGTGGATTCAAAGCCATGGACATATGTTTGATATGAATTGATTACCTTCAGTTATTGTTTCATAAATTGTGAATGTGATTTACTTATCTGTTTTATGAAGAACTTGTTCTTGTGTGTTGATTAAGGAGGCCTACTTAGTTTACATGCATGAATTTGATGCTAGGATATAACGGAATTTCACCTAATCGTTATGAGCTTATATTCACAAGTAGTAAAGATTGCTAGTCACAATTGTGTTAAGTAAATCCTAGGCAAGAGTAACATGCGTATTCCATAGTTATGAATGCCTTGTCAATGTTTATGATTTCCATGGAGCTTAATGATCTTTGATTTGTATCTCTATCATGCGTATTCCATAGTTAGGGAACTTGATAAGAATAATTTGGTTGTGATGCGTTATCCATTCAATTCAATGAACTTAGGGAAATCTGGGAATTAATTAGTTCAATACAATTAATTCGAAGCATTGTCATTCATGGTCTATCGAAAGAATAACTGGAAATCAATTCGTATGCATATGTTCATGTGTGGAGAAGAACCCTCTAACTAGTTTTCACCCCTGAATTCACCTTTATCTCTTTCAATTTACTTTGTTTGCTTAAATCTGCTTAGTTTTGCTTAATTCGTCCAAAAATCCCCTTAGTTCTTAATTGAGTCTTAGTTTGTTTAAATTCGTCCAAATCTGTCCCCTTTTAGTGTTTTGAGTCTAACTAGTCCACAAGTCATCCAATTCACCCCATAGAACCTGTTTTGAGTCTGTTTAAGTTAGTTTTGTTGTTTTGAGTCTATTTAGCCTGTTTTGAGTCTCTAGTGTCTAGAATCTGTCTAGTTGAGTTTTATTTGTTGTTTTAAGTTTGTTTTGGTTTGTTTGAGTCAAGTTAGGTTGTTTTAAGTTGTTGGAAGTTAAAATTCGTTCAGATTGACCCATAGTACCTGTTTTCATTGTCTAGAGTCCAGTTTTAGTGTTTTAGAGTTTAATTTGTATAGATTAGCATCCCTTCTAATCCCCGGCCTTAAACGATCCCTACTTTCATATACTACGTCGATAGGGTTTTAATTTGAGTGTCAAGTAATTCTCACATCAGAAACATTGAGGACAATGTTTGGTTTAAGTGTTGGGGGGGGGGGGGGGGGTAAACAAGCTATTTTTGCATGATTTTTGTGGGATTTTATCACCTATCACTTCTAAAGTTGTTTTTCACTGTTTTAAATGTTTTTAGTGTGTTTTGAAGTATTTTAATGTGTCTTGAACAGAAAATACGAAAATTTGAAAACAATTCGAAAAAGTTTTGAAAAATACGAAAAAGAGTCATTTTTAGAGTCATTTTTGTGTGTTTGTGTCTTAGGGTACCTTCCAACACAATGATGAAGATTTGGTTTTTAATTGCATGACTGTTAAAGAAAGTTACAAACATGGATTGAAGTTTGATATGCTCTTTTGTTTATGCTTATAGTTGTAGTTGTCATTTACGAATTCACATGTAATCACAAAAGGATAAAATCAGTTTTTGTAACTTGCTTGAAGGAAGAAACTCAAACTAACGCTACAACCTTGAGAGACTTAAGCCTATACTTTGTTTGGAGAGTTATTAATCTTGACATTCTTGTTTTCTAAAGTCGTTGCATGATCTCATTATTTCTTTGCTTGGTTGCTACTTAGAATGCGTTTCATCATTATAGTTCCAAATACAAGAACTCATGTTCGTTTCATTCAAAGCATAAAATTGATTAGCATAACAAATAACAAGATGAAGTTGTTTAGTTTAAACCAAAGCCAAACAGCCGTACTCCCTTTGCATTTGTATTGTAGGTTTAACCCCTTTGAGCCTTAGTTAGCCTATTTTCTTTGTTAGCCCACATTACCCTTACCTAGTGATAGGAGCATATTTATGCGACTTAGTTAGCTTGTTTCCTTGCATTTACTTAGTTAGTTTATGTTTATTATAGTGTTTTAAGCTATTTTCGTGTGTTTGTAGGTCCAATTGGCATAGTTGGCAAGAAAGTGCATTTTAGAGAATTTTGGAGCAATTCTGGGCTGAAATGTATTGCATGCATATGGAGCACAAGGAATGGACGAATTTGAAGTATAATTAGGCTAGGAATGTGTTTAAAAGTTGGAGAAACAAATTCAAGTCAAAGAAGATAAGGAATCAGCTACAAACATGGAACATTATCCAAACCAACCTTATCTTATCTTATCCTTATCTAATCTTATCCTATCTTAATTCCAGCTGCAAGGGGGACTCCTTTTCATAATAGGATGCCTAAAACCTGTCTTTAGGAGGTCTTCTCCATCTAGAAACATGCCACAACACTCCTTTCTAGAAGTCTGATGTCAAATTAAATTGAACTCAAATTTAAACCCTATCAATGTAGTATGTGTAAGTAGGGATCGTTCTAGCCGGGGATTAGAAGGGATGCTAATCTACACTAATTAAACTTTAAAACACTAAACTAGACTCAAAACAGTAAATAGAACTCAAACTAGACAGTTTCTGGACTCTAGACACTCAAAACAAGCTAATTAGACTTAAAACACACAAAACAGATTCTTTAGACTCAAAACTAACATCTAAGATTGATTTGAACGAAATTAAGACTCTAATTGACTAAAAAGACTAAAAGACTCAAGATTTGACGAATTTAGACTATCTTAACACAAATTAAGAGCAAGGGATTGGTTGAAAACGGATTTAAACTTAAGCAAAACAGAAATGTAAACTAGACTTAGCTTTGTACGAAATTGGTGATTTAGATGGGTGAATGGCTAGCTAGAGGGTCCTTCTCCACACATGACACATATGCAACACCAATCGATTTCCAGTTGTTCTTTCTATAAACCATGAACGACAACGCCCCAAATTAATCATGACTGCACGCATTAACCTTCAGATTTTCCTAAGTTTCCTATATGACTGCATACTGGAGAAACATATCAAAGATTATTAAGCTTTGTGAAAATCATAAGCATTGACATGACATTCGTGACTATGACTGCATGACACTCCTGCCACGAATTTACTTAACGCGATCGTGACTAGCAACCTCCACTACTTGTAAATATAAGTTTGTAACTATTAGGTGAAACTCCCTTATATTTTAGCATCAAATTCATGCATGCAAATTAAGTATGCATCCCTAATCAACATACAAGAATAAGTTTTAAATCAAACAGTTAAGAAAATTGCATTCACGATTTATGAAATCACAACTGGATGAAATCAATTCATATCACATATATGCTCATAGTTTCGAATTCCCCCTAGCTAAGAAGGGGTTTAGTTCCTCATGATCGCAAATAAACAAAGACAATTAAATTTAAACATCAAAAGTAAAGATAGAATACACCTAGAAACGCTCCAGATTTCTTCCTTCCTTCCTTTGCAAAGCTGCGGCACAATGAGGTTGAGGGGTAGATGGTGGTGTTTTGAATGGTGCAGCATAAACTTGTATTTATAGGGCTAGGGATTACTTGGCCTAGGTTGTCAAGGAAAAGGATTTAGGACTCCAAACCAACAAGGAAAAGGCCATCTAGAAAGGTTGGGGTGCCAGATTTTTAGGGCTTCTAGAAAGGAGTGTTGTGGCATGTTTCTAGAACAAAAAGGCCTCCTAAAAACAGGTTTTAGGCATCCTAATATGAAAAGGAGTCCCCCTTGTAGCTGGAATTAAGGTAGGATAAGATTATGATAGGATAAGATAAGGTAAGATAAGGTTAGTTTGGATAAGATAAGGTTGGATAAGGTTTTGGATAATTCTCCTTCTTTGTAGCTGATTCCTTGTCTTCAATGATTGAAATAATTTCTTCAACTCTTTTGCACATTCCTACCCTCTCTTGAACTTCAATTTCGTCCATCCACCTTGATCCATACTTGTGATATCCATTCCAAACCCAAAACTACTCTAAAATGCTCCAAATTGCACCTTTTTGCCAATTTTGCCAATTGGACCTACAAACATACGAAAATAGCTTAAAACACTATAATAAGTAGAAACTAACTAAGAAAATGCAAGGAAACAAGCTAACAAAGTCGTACAAATATGCTCCTATCAAATTCCCCCACACTTAGCTTTTGCTAGTCCTCGAGCAAAACAAACAAACAAAACAAAACCTAAACCTTCCAACGTTTGCCTCAGGGATTTCCAATGGTACATAACACGTTAAAAATCATTACTTACATAGATTTCAATTATCCCTACTCTCGAGCACATACTTAATCATAGTTATCACTCACTAGTTTGCATCTAATCAATTAAAACAACTTTTTGAATGGAGTAACATGCCTTAGAGAATCTCTCAATTCCTCACAAGATATACATTCTATTTTCACTCAGATTTTCTGACTACACTCCCTACACTAGGTATATGTGAGAAGATTGATGTAAACATAAAAAACTAAACACTCACATATGTTTTAACAAAGAAGGCATTTTCTGGAATTCTTAATGCATATATATATATATGATCTCATGAATGGAATGCCACTTCTTAGACGCGAGAACCAGAGACACCATATGCTCAAACCAATCCCAAACTCCACATATTGAAACACATAACAATCAAGAAAGAAGTTTAAGGGTTGTAACGAGGCTAAGGGTATTGGCTAACAAAGAAAGGTAATGAAAACAAACGTTCTTAAAGCAATAGCGAGCAAAGTAATGAATATGACACTTAGAACTCCCTTTTTTAAACGCAGCCACAACTTTGATACATAAAGGGAAGATCACACATACTTAGGGCCGAATTCAACTTTTTGGACCCTTTCTTCAACAACCAACACTTGTGAGCTTAATCTCACTTATTTTGAAGACTTTTCACACTTTTTCACATACTTTTCTTTTCCTTTTCTTTCTCTCACGAATTTTCTTCTTTTGTTGGTTTTTTTTTTTTTTTTTTTTTTTCTTTTACCCGTGCCCTCTCTTGTTTATTTTGGCACACAACATTGTACAACCTCTCCCACACTTGATTGCTGCCTAATAACTAACAAAGGGAATTCACTCTAGGTCATGCTTCACTATGCCTTAAGAACAAGGGTAAGGATGATCCTAATCTAGGCTAGGTAGGGAACATGTGGGTTAACAACGAACATAGGCACAACAAGGCTCAAAAGGGTTAAACCTACAATACATATGCAAAGGGTGAGGCTTTTTGGCTCTGGTTTAACTAAACAACTTCATCTTGTTATCTGTTATGCTAATCAATTTTATGCTTTGAATGAAACGGACATGAGTTCTAGTATTTGGAACTATAATGATGAAAAACGCATTCTAAGTGGCAACCAAGCAAAGAAATAATGAGATCATGCACGACTTTAGAAAACGAGAATGTCAAGATTAATAACTCTCCAAACAAAGTTTAGGCTCAAGTCTCTCAGGGTTGTAGCGTTAGTTTGAGTTACTTCCTTCAAGCATGTTACAAAAACTGATTTTTTTCTTTTTGTGATTACATGTGAATTCATGAATGTCAACTATAACCAAGCATAAACAAAAGAGCATATCAAACTTCAATCCATGTTTGTAACTTTCTTTAACAGTCATGCAATTAAAAACCAAATCCTCATCATTGTGTTGGAAGGTACAAACACACTGATGCGATGTAAAACAGCACTCAAATTAAACCCTCTTGTTGACAATTGTAGTATAGATGCAAGTAGGGATCGTTCTGGACCGGGGATTAGGAGGGCTTGTTAAAACCTCAAAACTGACTCAAAATCATTAAAACAAAGTTTAAAACACTAAACTAGACTCAAAGAATGCAAAACTAGACTCTAAAACACTAAAACAACTCAAAAGACTCAAAACAGCACAAAAACACTCAAAACTGCCTAAAAACACAAACTGGGCAGTTTTGAACTTTAAACACTACTTTGGACGAAAATAGATTCTAACTTGACCCAAACCACTCAAAAACACAAACTAAATCAATTTCTAACTAATATGACTCAACAAAGTAAAAGGGGATTGGGTTTTGACGAATTTGAAAACAAAACAAACAGATTGTAAACTAAAACAGATTTTGGACGAATTTGGTAAAACTTATGGATGATGGGCTAGCTAGAGGCGAATTTGGTAATTAGGTCCGCTTAAATTAACACCCCAGGTTAATTAGGTCCGCTTAAATTAACCTTCAAGTTCTCCTTAAGTTATTGAATTGGATGGGAAAGCGCATACAACAATTCAAAGCATTCTCTAAAAGTTCTTTACGTGAACAGCACAATAAAGATACAATCACAGATCATTAAGCATCATGAGAACTATAAGTATTGACGAGGCATTCGTTACTATGATGAGCATGAAACTCCTGCCAAGAATTCATTTAACGCGATCGTTTATAAGCGACCTCCACTACTTGTGAATATAAGTTTGTAACTATTAGGTGAAACTCCCTTATATTCTAGCATCATATTCATGCATGCAAATTAAGTGTGCACTCTTAATAAACATACACAAATAAGTTATCAATCAAGCAGTTAAACAAATTGAATTCACAACTTATGAAATCACAACTGAAGGTAATCAATTCATATTGCAAGTATAATCATGGTTTCGAATCCCCCCCTAGCTAAGAGGGTTTTAGTTCCTCATACTCACAGAACAAAGATTATTGAATTGGAACATTGAAAACAAAAGAAAGATTACACCTAAAACGTTCCAGCAATCCTAACTTGAATGGCAGGCACATCCAAGGGCTTTCCTCCTTCCTCTTTGCTGCGGCACAAGGGTTGTTGGTGAGTTTTGGGATTATGAATGGTGTAGAAGGCTGGGTTTATGGCTAGGATGGATGTATGGTGCAGCAAGGGTTGTTTTAGGTCAGAAACTATGGAGAATGGTGAAGGATAGGTGCGGCTAGGGTTGGGGAAGGAATTCTGGCGTGAATGGGTGGTAGAGGATGGATAGGTAGATAGGTGGATGGAATGGACGCAGAGAATCTGTCCAGAGAGCGAGAGAGAGACTAAATGGTGCGGATGGCTTTATTTATAGGGCTAGGGTTGAAAGGCAATCAGAAAATCAAAGAGAATAAGAAAGTAAAATTCGGCAGAATATGTAGGAGAGAAAAGGAATGTGTTTTAAAGGCCAGAAATTAAGAGAGAAAGGGAAAGAAGGTGTGCATTGATTTGTAAGAGAAAGGGGAAGTATTTTTGGGCAGAAAATAGGCAAGTAAGGTGCAGGAATTAAAGAGAATAGGAAAGGAAATTCGGCAGAATTGTAAGACAGATTTAGGAATGTGTTTTGAGGCACAAAATAAGTAAGAAAGGCTCCTCCTTGTGCAGCAAGGCATAGAACACAAAGGGAATGTGATTTTGGGTCAGAAAATAGGTAAGAAGAGGATCCCTTGTGCGGCAAGGTTGTGGAAAGAAAGGGAAAGGCACTTATGTGGCAGATTTTGGAAGAAAAGGGAAAGGAGATATGTGGCAAGGTTAGGGAAAGGTTCTAGGACTTCTAGAAACATGTAATGAGGCAACCTAACATGTTTTGGAACCCTTTTATGGCTGGAACATAGGTGATGAAGGATTAGGAAACTTCTAAGCCAAGAATAGAAACTTTCAAGAATGGAAACCTCCAAGAATAGAAACTTTGGCTTCCAATTTTGAACTCTTCATTCTTCATTCAATCCTAAGCTCATTTGATCTTCAATTTCGTCCATCCACTTAGCTCCAAGCATGTGCAATCCATCCCAAGCCTAAAACTGCTCCAAAAGGCACCAAAATGCACTTTCTTGCTCCTATAGCCCTTAGAACCTGAAAACACACGAAAATGGCTTAAAAGACTAAAATAACTAAGAACTAACAACCTAAATGCAAGGAAACAAGCTAACTAAGTGATGTAAATATGCTCCTATCACACACAAAAACGACTCTTTTTGGTATTTTTCAAAACTTTTTTCCATTTTTTTTCAAATTTTCGTATTATCTTTTAAAGACATATAAACACTTCAAACCACACTAAAAACACTTAAAAACAGTGAAAAACAACTTTAGAAGTGATAGGTAATAAAAACCCACGAATTTTCAACAAAAACACTTTGTTTACCGCCCCCACACTTAAACCAAACATTGTCCTCAATGTTTTAAACATAGACTCACACACAAGCAAGCAAACAACACAACTAACAAACATGACAAATATGGCAAAGTAAACGCAATAAAGAGAAGGGTTTAGAAACGCAAATCTGGTTGTGGAGCCGAAGCGTCCTCGTTCTTCTTTATTTGCATGGATTGCCTCCCAAGAAGCGCTTGCTTTAACGTCTTCCAGCCGAACAATAACTCCAATTTAAGCTTCATTGGAGCCCTCGGCATGGAGTTGATCTTTGAATGGGAGGTGATATTTGAAATGATTCGGCAATGGTTTAAATTCTAGAGTGGGTGCCTGAATCATTAACAACATATTAGTATAAAACAAAATTGAAATTCGGGGAGGTGGCTTACTTGTTTGCTCCGACGAGAACTCAAGGACAAACACCACATCTTTGAATGTTTCAGGAACCTTGCACTTGGCCAGATTGAATGTGATGGTTGTTACTTGTCCCGTGTCATAAAATTCAACTTCTTTGGGTTTTATTGTCTCATGAACATCCTCTTTGATCCATTCTTGATATTCTCCAGCCACTTCTTTCTCTTTAATCATTCTTCTTGATGTACCAGGTTCTTTAAGAAATTCAACACATTCTGGAATTTGATTTGGTGTATCAAGAATTGGGATATCACTTGGCACCTTTGGGAAGGCTACCACGATGTCTTTTTCACTTTCTTCATTCTTGGAAATCATGAACCTGCGAGGAAAAGGGACATTTGGAGGAATAACATGAGATTGAACTGAATTTGGACCCAACTTACCTTGATTGGATGGTGATAGGAGCATATTTATGCGACTTTGTTAGCTTGTTTCCTTGCATTTTCTTAGTTAGTTTCTACTTATTATAGTGATTTAAGCTATTTTCGTGTGTTTTCAGGTTCAAATGACAAAGTTGGCAAAAAGATGCAATTTGGAGAATTTTAAAGCAGTTTTGGGCTTGGAATGGATAGCACAAGTATGGAGCAAGATGGATGGACAAAATTGAAGTTCAAGAGAGGCTAGGAATGTGCAAAAGAGTGGAGAAATAAATTCAAGTCATTGAAGATAAGGAATCAGCTACAAAGAAGGAGAATTATCCAAAACCTTATCCAACCTTATCTTACCTTATCTTATCTTATCCTATCCTATCCTAATCTTATCCTACCTTAATTCCAGCTTCAAGGGGGACTCCTTTTCATATTAGGATGCCTAAAACCCGTTTTTAGGAGCCCTTTTTGTTCTAGAAACATGCCACAACACTCCTTTCTAGAAGCACTAAAAATCTGGCGCCCCAACCTATTTTTAGAAGGCGTTTTCTTTGTTGGATTGGAGTCCTAAATCCTTTTCCCTGACAACCTAGGCCAAGTAATCCCTAGGCCTATAAATACACACATCCGCTGCTACATTCAGACCACCACCCTCTACCATAAGTCACCTACATCCATCCACCACCATTCACCACACACTCTTGTGCCACAGCTTTGCAAAGGAAGGAAGGAAGAAATCTGGAGCATTTTCTAGGTGTATTCTATCCTTTGATTTCAATGTTTAATTTTATTTATATTTGTTTGATTGCGAACATGAGGAACTAAACCCCTTCTTAGCTAGGGGGAATTCGAAACTATGAGCATATATGTGATATGAATTGATTTCCTCCAGTTATGATTTCATGAATCGTGGATGTGATTTGCTTAACTGTTTGATTAAAACTTATTCTTGTATGTTGATTAAGGGTGCATGATAGGAGCATATTTATGCTACTTAGTTAGTGTGTTTCCTTGCATTTGCTTAGCTATTTGTTGCTTAGTATAGTGTTTAAAGTCATTTTCGTGTGTTTTTAGGTCCAAGAAGCAAAGTTGGCAAAAAGATGCATTTTGGAGCATTTTAGAGCAAATCTGGGCTTGGAATGGATAGCACAAGCAATGGGCATGAGGATGGACGAATTTGGAGTTTAAATGAAGTTGGGAATATGTTTCAAGGTTGGAGAAATAAATTCAAATCATTGAAGATAAGGAATCAGCTCAAAAGAAGGAGGATTATCCAAAACATTATCCAAACAACCTTATCTTATCCAATCCTTATCTTATCTTAACAAACCTTATCCTATCCTAATCCTTTTCTAATTCAATTCCTGGTACAATGAGGGTTTATTTTCTGATTGGGGGACATTTAAATTAAGTTTCTAGAAACCCTAAGCCTTGCCGCATCTAGCTTTCCAGAAAACCTGATTTCCTTGCCTTGCAAGGCTTTCTAGAAGCCTTATCCCTCCTTATCCTATTGTGCCGCACCTTAGGCCCTTTCCCATTGGAAATCTGATTGTTTTGAACCTATTTCTGGATGGATTTGGCTTTCTATAAGTCCTAATCTGATTCACCTAGGGTTTTTGGTGCCTATATATATACAAATCAATCCTTTGCCGTGCACACCACCCTCCATATACATCATTCACGCCAGAAATCATCCACCACTCTCTGCCGCCCCTTTTCTTCACCATTCTCCATAGTTTCTGACCTAATTCAACCCCCTGCCGTGCCATATCATCCACACAAACCCAGAAAACCCCTCTTGTGCCGCAGCTATTCAAGGAAGGAGAAGGTGCCATTCTAAGTCGTGACTACTGCTGGAGCGTTCTTAGGTGTTGTCTATCCTTGTTTTCAATGTTTCAATTCAGTTTTCTTTGTTTAATTGCTATCATGAGGAACTAAACCCCTATTAGTTAGAGGGGGAATTTGAAGCCATGAATATATGTTTCTTATGATTTGATTTACTCCAGTTATGATTTCATAAATTGTGAATGTGGTTTGCTTATCTGTTTTATTAAGAACTTGTTCTTGTGTGTTGATTAAGGATGCATACTTAGTTTACATGCATGAATTTGATGCTAGAATATAAGGGAATTTCACCTAATCGTTATGAACTTATATTCACAAGTAGTAAAGGTTGCTAGTCACAATCATGTTAAGTAAACCCTAGGCTGGATTAACATGCGTATTCCATAGTTATGAATGCCTTGTCAATGTTTATGATTTCCATGGAACTTAATGATCTTTGATATGTATCTCTATCATGCGTATTCCATAGTTAGGGAACTTGATAAGAATAATTTGGTTGTGATGCGTTATCCATTCAATTCAATGAACTTAGGGAAATCTGGGAATTAATTAGTTCAATACAATTAATTCGGAACATTGTCATTCATGGTTTATCGAAAGAGTAACTGGGAATCAAGTTGTATGCATATGTTTATGTGTGGATAAGGATCCCTCTAACTAGCCATTCACCCATTCAAATCACCAATTTCGTGCCTTTTTAAGTTGTCTTTACAATTTTGTTTGTTTAAGTTTAAATTCGTTCAAAAACAAATCCCCCTTTATTTTGAAGTGTTAGAATAGTTAAAATCTGTTTTGATTTGTGTTTTTAAGTGTCTTGAGTCAAGTTAAAATCTATTTTCGTCCAAAGTAGTGTTTAGAGTTCAAAACTGCCCAGTTTGTGTTTTTAGGCAGTTTTGAGTGTTTTTGTGCTGTTTTGAGTCTTTTGAGTTGTTTTAGTGTTTTAGAATTTAGTTGATAAGAGCATATTTATGCGACTTAGTTAGCTTGTTTTCATGCATTTACGTTGTTAGTTCTTAGTTAATTTTGTATTTTAAGCTATTTTCGTGTGTTTGTAGGTTCAAAGTGTGAAGATGGCAAAAAGGAGCAATTTGGAGCAATCTAGAGCATTTTTGGGCCAAGATTGGGTAGTGCAAGCATGGAGGCAAGTTGATGGACGAAATTGAAGATATAAAGGCTTGAAATCAGCTAAGAAGATGGAAGAAAGAAATTGAAGATAAAGAAGATAAGGAATCAGCTCAAAAGAAGGAGAATTATCCAAAACATTATCCAAACAACCTTATCTTATCTTATCTTACCCAATCCTTATCTTATCTTACCTTATCTTATCCTAATCTTATCCTAACCTGTTTTCTTCAGTTTAGGGGACTTAAAACCTGATTTCTAGAAGTCCTATCCATTCCCCTACAAAAGTGGCGCCCCAAACTCTTCTAGAAACCCCAAAATCTGCCCAGAAACACATTCTCTCTAGAAGCCTAAAAATCTGGCGTCTCCCTCCTTTCTAGAAGGTCTTTTCCTTGCCTTGCAAGGCATTCCCTGCCCTTATCCCTTTGTGCCGTGGGTTTTAAGGCCCTTTCCCTCTTGGATTCTGATTGTTAGGACTTTTCCTTGTGGATTTGGGTTCTACAAATCCTTTTCAGAAATTAATTGGACCACAAATCCTTTTTCCTACATATTCTGCCGCACCTAGGGTCCTAATCCCTTGCTTATGCTGAGTCCAAGTCCTAAACTGATTCCCCTAGGGTTTGCCATGCTATATATACATATTTCCAAGCCTTGCCGCAGACCACCACCCTCCATATACATCATTCACGCCAGAAATCATCCACCACTCTCTGCCGCCCCTTTCCTTCACCATTCTCCATAGTTTCTGACCTAATTCACCCCCTGCCGTGCCATATCATCCACACAAACCCAGAAAACCCCTCTTGTGCCGCAGCTATTCAAGGAAGGAAGGAGAAGGTGCCACTCTAAGTCGTGACTACTGCTGGAGCGTTCTTAGGTGTTGTCTATCCTTGTTTTCAATGTTTCAATTCAGTTTTCTTTGTTTAATTGCTATCATGAGGAACTAAGCCCCTATTAGTTAGAGGGGGAATTTGAAGCCATGAATATATGTTTCTTATGATTTGATTTACTCCAGTTATGATTTCATAAATTGTGAATGTGGTTTGCTTAACTGTTTTATTAAGAACTTGTTCTTGTGTGTTGATTAAGGATGCATACTTAGTTTACATGCATGAATTTGATGCTAGAATATAAGGGAATTTCACCTAATCGTTATGAACTTATATTCACAAGTAGTAAAGGTTGCTAGTCACAATCATGTTAAGTAAACCCTAGGCTGGATTAACATGCGTCTTCCATAGTTATGAATGCCTTGTCAATGTTCATGATTTCCATTGAACTTAATGATCTTTGTTGAATGTCTCTATCATGCGTATTCCATAGTTAGGGCGTTTGAGAAAGAATAATTTGGTTGTGATGCGTTATCCATTCAATTCAATGAATCTAGGGAAATCTGGGAATTGATTAGTTCAATACAATTAATTCGGAACATTGTCATTCATGGTTTATCGAAAGAGTAACTGGGAATCAAGTTGTATGCATATGTTTATGTGTGGATAAGGATCCTTCTAACTAGCCATTCACCCATTTAAGTCACCAATTTCGTACAAAACTAAGTCTAGTTTACAATTCTGTTTTGCTTAAGTTTAAATCCGTTTTCAAACAATCCCCTGCTTTTAATTTGTGTTAAGATAGTCTAAATTCGTCAAATCTTGAGTCTTTTAGTCTTTTGAGTCAATTTGAGTCTTAATTTCGTTCAAATCAGTCTTAGGTGTTAGTTTTGAGTCTAGATAACTTGTTTTGTGTGTTTTAGGTCTATTTAGCTTGTTTTGAGTCTTTAGAGTCCAGAAACTGTTTAATTGAATTCTATTTGCTGTTTTGAGTTTGTTTTGAGTTATTTGAGTCAAGTTAGGTTGTTTAAAGGTGTCTAGAGTTAAAATTCCTCCAAATTGATCCCTAGTACTTGTTTTCATTGTTTTAAGTCCAGTTTATTGTTTTAAGAGTCTAATTTGTGTAGATTAGCATCCCTTCTAATCCCCGGCCTAAAACGATCCCTACTTTCATATACTACGTCGATAGGGTTTTAATTTGAGTGTCAAGTAATTCTCACATCAAATTTTGGCGCCGTTGCCGGGGATTAGCAAATTTGCTAATCCCCCGTGTTTCTGTTTGTGTTTTTATTTTTACGTTTGAGTTTTTTATTTTGTTTTGTTTTGTTTTCTTTGTTTCAGGTACTAGACATGGCAATTGCCAACATTGAAGCTCAATTGGCCAATCTTACTTCTCAATTGTCCCAGATTGCCAAAAGAACCACATTGCACACTGCCCCTACATTTAATGTACCCTATGGGCAAGGACATCAAACTCGTCAATTCACTGCAAACGGAGGTGCTTGGGGTTATCAAAGCCATAACCAATCAAGGGACAACATGTTTTCCAACGCTTACAATTCGGATTGGAGAGATTATTCAGATTATATGTGGGAGGAACCTCAACAAATTCAACAAGGTGGATATTGGCAGCAAGAGGAGGAGTTCTATTCAAGATCTGTGCAGCCACCACAACCTCCCCCACAACAATTCCAATCGAATTCAAGTATGCCTATGAGTTATGATGAAATTCGTGACGTACTAACCTCTTTGAAGCAGGGCTCACGACAAGAAGGGTATTGGCAGCCATCTGAGGAGATCTATCAAAAGCCATATGAACCACCACAGCCTCAACCTGCCCAAACCAAATCAGGTTCGTCCGTTGATAATGATAGAATTCTTCAAGTACTAACCTCTTTGACGCAGGACATACAGAGCATAAAGAATCAAGCTAAAGAGGTGGCCGAATTGAAGAAACAAATGGGGCAAATGGCTGAATTCATGGGCCAATTCAGAGAACAAGGCAGATTGCCTAGTTCAACCGTTGTTAATCCTAAAGGAGGATTTGAAACCGCCAATGCAATCACGTTGAGAAGTGGTAAGCAGGTTGGAACTGATTCACAACCATCTAGATCAAGTCAAGAAGAGGACAAGAAGCTGCAACTGGAGGAAGATGAATCACCCAAACCCACGGCAAGGAAAGAGACATCTTTGCCGCAGCCATCCCCAACCATCAAGGTAAGTTGGGTTCAAATTCAGTTCAATCTAATGTTATTCCTCCAAATGCACCTTTTCCTCGCAGATTTTTAATTCCCAAGAAAGATGAAAGTGAAACAGACATCGTGGAAGCCCTTCCCAAGGTGCAAAATGATATCCCGATTCTTGATACACCAAATCCAATTCCAAAATGTGTCGAATTTCTGAAAGAACCTGGTACATCAAGAAGAATGATTCAAGAGAAAGAAGTGGCTGGAGAATATCAAGAATGGATCAAAGAGGATGTTCATAAGACAATAAAACCAAAAGAAGTTGAATTTTATGACCCGGGACAAGTTACAACCATCACATTCAATCTGGCCAAGTGCAAAATTCCTGAAACTTTCAACGATGTGGTGTTTGTCCTTGAGTTCTCGTCGGAGCAAACAAGTAAGCCACCTCCCCGAATTTCAATTCTGTTTTATACTAATATGTTGTTAATGATTCAGGCACCCACACTAGAATTTAAACCATTGCCGGATCATTTCAAGTATCACCTTCCATTCAAAGATCATGTCCATGCCGTGGCCTCCAATGAAGCATAATAGAAGGAAGAATCGTCCGGCTGGAAGACGTTAAAGCAAGCGCTTCTTGGGAGGCAACCCATGTGTTCAAACGAGAGAACGATGGAATTCTAGCTCCAAAACCAGATTTGCGTTCTTAAACTCTCTCTCTTTATTGCTTTTGTTTTGCCATATCTGTTATGTGTGTTAGTTGTGTTATTTGCTTGCTTTTGTGTGAGTTTATGTTTGAAACATTGAGGACAATGTTTGATTTAAGTGTGGGGGGGTAACAAAGTGTTTTTGCATGAAATTCGTGGGTTTTTATCACCTATCACTTTGAATGTTGTTTTCAGTGTTTTAGTGTTTTTGCATGAAATTCGTGGGTTTTTATCACCTATCACTTTGAATGTTGTTTTCAGTGTTTTTAAGTGTTTTTAAGCTGTTTTGGAGTCTTTTAGTGTGTTTTGAAAAGAAAATCCGAAAATACCATAAAAATTTGAAAAATTGTTTTGAAAAACCCAAAAAGAGTTGTTTTTGTATGTTTGTTTGTGTCTTAGGGTACCTTCCAACACAATGATGAGGATTTGGTTCTTAATTGCATGACTATTGAGGAAAGTTATAAACATGGATGGAGGTTTGAATTGCTCTCTGGTTTATGCTTGATTATGGTTATAGTTCATGAATTCATGTTTAATCACAAGAGAAAAAATCAGTTTTTGTAACATGCTTGAAGGAAGAATCTCAAACTAACGCTACAACCCTGAGAGACTTGAGCCTTTAACGTTCTTTGGAGAGTTAAAAATCTGTGCATTCTTTGTTTTCTAAAGTCGTTGCATGATCTCATTATTCTTTGCTTGGTTGCTACTTAGAAGGCGTTTCATCATTTAGTTCCAAATACTAGAACTCATACCCGTTTCATTCAAAGCATGAAATTGATTAGCATAACACATAATCAAGATGAAGTTGTTTAGTTTAAAACCAGAGCCAAAAAGCCTAACCCTTTGCATATGTATTGTAGGTTTAACCCATTTGAGCCTTGTTTAGCCTATGTTCTTTGTTTACCCACATTATCCTTACCTAGCCTAGATTAGGACCATCCTTACCCTTGTTCTTAAGGCATAGTGAGCATGACCTAAGAATGAATTCCCTTTGTTCGTTATTAGGCGGCAAAACAAGTGTGGGGGAAGGGATTTATGTGTCTGATTGTGTGCCAACAAAGTATCAAAGAGGCACGGGTGAAGAAGCAGAAAGAAAAAAAAAGAAGAGGAAAAATTCGTGTGAAAAAGAAAAGAAAAAAAGAAAAGTTGTGAAAAAGTATGAAAAGTTTTCAAAATAAGTGAGATTGAAGCTCACAAGTGTTGGTTGTTGAAGAAGGGGTCCAAAAAGTTGAATTCGGCCCTAAAAATATGTGTTTTCTGTCCCTTTGTGTTCAAAGTGTGCGGCTGCATTCAAGAAAGGGAGTTCTAAGTGTCAGATTCATTACTTTGCTTGCTATTGCTTTAAGAACGTTTGTTTTTCCTATCCTTTCTTTGTTAGCCAATACCCCCAAGCCCCGTTACAACCCTATACTTCAATCTTGAGTGTTGTGTGTTTCAATATGTGGAGTTTGGGATTGGTACGAGCATATGGTATCCCTGGTTCTCGCATCTAAGTAGTAGCATTCCGTTCATGAGATCATATCTATACATGCATTCCAGAAATTGCTTTCTTTGTCATAAACATATATGTGAGTATTAGTTTCATGTTTACATCAATCTTCTCACATATAACTAGTGTAGGGAGTGTAGTCAGAAAATCTGTGTGATTGAGTGCATATCTAGTAAGGAATTGAGTGAATTCTCTAAGGCATGTTACTACGTTTAAAACATTGTTTTAATTGGTTAGATGAGAACTAATGAATGGTGACTGTGATTAAGTATGTGCTAAAGGGTGGGGAAGACTAAAAGCTATGGTTATGATGATCTTAAATATGTCATGTATGTTGGAAATCCCTGAGGTGAAAGTTGGAAGGTCTAGTTTGTTTGGTGTTTGTTTCGTTTGTTTGGTTCCGTTTTGCTTGAGGACTAGCAAAAGCTAAGTGTGGGGGAATTTGATAAGAGCATATTTATGCGACTTAGTTAGCTTGTTTTCATGCATTTACGTTGTTAGTTCTTAGTTAATTTTGTATTTTAAGCTATTTTCGTGTGTTTGTAGGTTCAAAGTGTCAAGATGGCAAAAAGGAGCAATTTGGAGCAATCTAGAGCATTTTTGGGCCAAGATTGGGTAGTGCAAGCATGGAGGCAAGTTGATGGACGAAATTGAAGATATAAAGGCTTGAAATCAGCTAAGAAGATGGAAGAAAGAAATTGAAGATAAAGAAGATAAGGAATCAGCTCAAAAGAAGGAGAATTATCCAAAACATTATCCAAACAACCTTATCTTATCTTATCTTACCCAATCCTTATCTTATCTTACCTTATCTTATCCTAATCTTATCCTAACCTATTTTCTTCAGTTTAGGGGACTTAAAACCTGATTTCTAGAAGTCCTATCCATTCCCCTACAAAAGTGGCGCCCCAAACTCTTCTAGAAACCCCAAAATCTGCCCAGAAACACATTCTCTCTAGAAGCCTAAAAATCTGGCGTCGCCCTCCTTTCTAAAAGGTCTTTTCCTTGCCTTGCAAGGCATTCCCTGCCCTTATCCCTTTGTGCCGTGGGTTTTAAGGCCCTTTCCCTCTTGGATTCTGATTGTTAGGACTTTTCCTTGTGGATTTGGGTTCTACAAATCCTTTTCAGAAATTAATTGGACCACAAATCCTTTTTCCTACATATTCTGCCGCACCTAGGGTCCTAATCCCTTGCTTATGCTGAGTCCAAGTCCTAAACTGATTCCCCTAGGGTTTGCCATGCTATATATACATATTTCCAAGCCTTGCCGCAGACCACCACCCTCCATATACATCATTCACGCCAGAAATCATCCACCACTCTCTGCCGCCCCTTTCCTTCACCATTCTCCATAGTTTCTGACCTAATTCACCCCCTGCCGTGCCATATCATCCACACAAACCCAGAAAACCCCTCTTGTGCCGCAGCTATTCAAGGAAGGAAGGAGAAGGTGCCACTCTAAGTCGTGACTACTGCTGGAGCGTTCTTAGGTGTTGTCTATCCTTGTTTTCAATGTTTCAATTCAGTTTTCTTTGTTTAATTGCTATCATGAGGAACTAAGCCCCTATTAGTTAGAGGGGGAATTTGAAGCCATGAATATATGTTTCTTATGATTTGATTTACTCCAGTTATGATTTCATAAATTGTGAATGTGGTTTGCTTAACTGTTTTATTAAGAACTTGTTCTTGTGTGTTGATTAAGGATGCATACTTAGTTTACATGCATGAATTTGATGCTAGAATATAAGGGAATTTCACCTAATCGTTATGAACTTATATTCACAAGTAGTAAAGGTTGCTAGTCACAATCATGTTAAGTAAACCCTATGCTGGATTAACATGCGTCTTCCATAGTTATGAATGCCTTGTCAATGTTCATGATTTCCATTGAACTTAATGATCTTTGTTGAATGTCTCTATCATGCGTATTCCATAGTTAGGGCGTTTGAGAAAGAATAATTTGGTTGTGATGCGTTATCCATTCAATTCAATGAATCTAGGGAAATCTGGGAATTGATTAGTTCAATACAATTAATTCGGAACATTGTCATTCATGGTTTATCGAAAGAGTAACTGGGAATCAAGTTGTATGCATATGTTTATGTGTGGATAAGGATCCTTCTAACTAGCCATTCACCCATTTAAGTCACCAATTTCGTACAAAACTAAGTCTAGTTTACAATTCTGTTTTGCTTAAGTTTAAATCCGTTTTCAAACAATCCCCTGCTTTTAATTTGTGTTAAGATAGTCTAAATTCGTCAAATCTTGAGTCTTTTAGTCTTTTGAGTCAATTTGAGTCTTAATTTCGTTCAAATCAGTCTTAGGTGTTAGTTTTGAGTCTAGATAACTTGTTTTGTGTGTTTTAGGTCTATTTAGCTTGTTTTGAGTCTTTAGAGTCCAGAAACTGTTTAATTGAATTCTATTTGCTGTTTTGAGTTTGTTTTGAGTTATTTGAGTCAAGTTAGGTTGTTTAAAGGTGTCTAGAGTTAAAATTCCTCCAAATTGATCCCTAGTACTTGTTTTCATTGTTTTAAGTCCAGTTTATTGTTTTAAGAGTCTAATTTGTGTAGATTAGCATCCCTTCTAATCCCCGGCCTAAAACGATCCCTACTTTCATATACTACGTCGATAGGGTTTTAATTTGAGTGTCAAGTAATTCTCACATCATTAGTCTTGCATTCTTTGAGTCTAGTTTAGTGTTTTAACTTTGTTTTTACGTTTTTGAGTCAGTTTCAAGTGTTTAGCAATCCCTCCTAATCCCCGGTCCAGAACGATCCCTACTTATACATATACTACAATTGTCAAGAAGAGGGTTTAATTTGTGTGTCAAGTTAATTTTCACATCAAATTTTGGCGCCGTTGCCGAGGATTAGCAAACTTGCTAATCTCCCTAGTTTCTGCCGTGTATTTTAACTTGTTTTTGTTTCTGTTTTGCTTAGTTTTCTGATTTGTTTTGTTTTCTTTGTTTTAGGTACTAGTGTATGACTCGAAGTTCTCAACCCGTTCACGCACATATCTTGGAGTTTAACGACGATTTTGAGCGAGATTTGAGAAGGAAGAGGAAGCACCCAGAACCTGATCTACTTAGTTCAAGTTCTAATTCCGAATCTGAAGTTGAAATTGAAGAAGATTTGGAAGAGGAGCACGACATGGCTGCAGATAACCGAACAATCAAAGAACTTTCAGCCTCGGGATTGGACAATGCGACCCCTTTATGCATTCAATATCCTAGGGCGGCTCAAGGCAAGACTGATGAGTTTGAATTGAAGTCCAGCTTGTTGCACCACATCCCCAAATTCCACGGGTTGTCCATGGAAGATCCGAACAAGCACTTGAAGGAATTTGAAGTGGTTTGTTCAAGCATGACCCCTGTCAATGTTGACGGAAGTATATTGAAGATGAAAGCCTTTCCATTCTCTCTTTTGGAAAAGGCTAAGGATTGGCTCTATGAACTAGCACCTGGAACCGTTACTTCGTGGGAAAGCATGAAGCGCGCATTCTTAGAGAAATTTTTCCCAACTTCAAGAGTCATTCTCTTGAGGAAAAGGATAAGTGGCATTCAACAAAACCAAGGGGAATCGTTTCCAGCCTATTATGAGCGGTTCAAAGCGCTTGTTGCTTCTTGTCCACAACACCAAATGAAGGAAGAGCTTCTCCTCCAATATTTCTATGAAGGACTTCTCCCCATTGAGAGACAAATGCTTGATGCTTCAGCGGGAGGAGCTTTGGTTGACAAAACACCCGTGGCTGCCAAGACTCTAATTGCAAATCGAGCCTTGAATGCGCAACAATACGAAGGAGTTGGACAGAGAGAAGGGCCACGGCAACAACAAGTGAATGAGGTAAATGCAATTTCAGAATTACAATCTCAAATGGCTAATCTCACTCTTCTTTTGTCACAGGTTGTGGATGGAAACAAAGCACAAGGGCCGGCCATATGTGGAGTGTGTTCTATGCAGGGACATCTCAACGATCAATGCCCTCAATTGATTGAGAATGGGGGGTGGGAAACTGCCCAAGCCGTGGGTTTTCAAAGCCAAACCCAACAAAGACACGACCCATACTCAAACACATACAATCCGGGATGGAGAGATCATCCAAACTTCAAGTGGAGGGATTCTCAGCAAGCACAGCCACAAAGCGGATTTAGACAGCCCCCTGGGATGTTTCCAAGGCCATATGCAGCCCCACAACCTCACCCAACTTCGGCCCAAACCAATTCAGGTTCGTCGTTAAATAATGATAAAATTCTTCAAGCACTAACCTCTTTGACGCAGGACATGCAGAGCATAAAAAATCAAGTTAAAGAGGTGGATGAATTGAAGAAACAAATGGGTCAAATGGCTGAATTCATGGGCCAATTCCGAGAACAAGGCAGGTTGCCTAGTTCAACCGTTGTTAATCCTAAGGGAGGATTTGAAACCGCCCAAGCAATCACGTTGAGAAGTGGTAAGCAGGTTGGAACTGATTCACAACCATCTAGATCAAGTCAAGAAGAGGACAAGAAGCTGCAATTGGAGGAGGATGAATCACCCAAACCCACGGCAAGGAATGCACAATCCTTGCCGCAGCCAATTCCCACTTCTAGACCGTCCTCAACCATCAAGGTAAGTTCCAATATGAATTCTTCAAGCTCTACTCCACTAATTGTGCCCTTTCCTGGCAGGTTGCGGCAATCAAAGAAAGAGGATGCTGAAAAAGACATTCTAGAGACATTCCGGAAAGTTCAAGTCAATATCCCACTCCTTGATGCAATAAAGCAAGTCCCAAGGTATGCTAAGTTTTTGAAAGAGCTTTGTACAACAAGGAGAAGGATTTCTAACAAAGAAGTGGTTCAAGTAAGTGAGAATGTCTCTGCTGTTCTACAAAGGAAATTACCCCCTAAATGCAAAGATCCGGGTAATTTTACAATTCCTTGCGTTATTGGTAGTACTAAGTTTGAACATGCTATGTTAGACTTAGGAGCTTCAATTAATGTCATGCCATACTCTATTTATGCATCTATGAACTTAGGTGAGCTTAAAAACGATGGTGTTATTATCCAATTAGCCGATCGTTCTAATGCATATCCAAAAGGAGTTTTGGAAGATGTTTTGGTGCAGGTTGGAAATCTGATTTTTCCAGCGGATTTTTATGTGCTTGACATGGAGGATACACCCCATTCTACCCCATTGCCGATCCTCCTTGGGAGACATTTCATGAAAACAGCCCGCACCAAGATCGATGTGTTCAAAGGGACGTTGACAATGGAATTTGATGGGGAAGTTATTGATTTCAATCTTGCTGAAACTATTAAATTTCCTAAAGAAAATCATTCTTGTTTTGCTATTGATATATTCGATGAATTGGCGCAGGATTACCTTGATTCCTTGGATAGGGATCCCCTTGAATCAACAATTGCACAAGGAATTGGGCAAAAACCCAATATTGCCGTGCCTATAAGTGAAGAAGAGGCCGAGATGGTGGCTGCCCTAGAGTCACTACCTCAGCACCATGGTAAGCCTTCAAAACCAATTTCAATTCCAATTTCTACTAACAAGTTGTTACCCTCAGTGATTCAGGCACCCGTACTTGAGCTTAAACCATTGCCGGATCATTTGAAGTACGTCTTTTTGGGAGATAACGAGACATTGCCTGTCATTGTATCCTCCACACTCACGGCAACAGAGGAAGGAAAGTTAATTCAGGTGTTGAAAGAGCACAAAACAGCCATTGGATGGACATTGGCCGATATTAGGGGGATTAGCCCTACAACATGCATGCATCGCATACTTCTAGAGGAGGGGCTAAACCAACTCGAGAGGCTCAACGCCGACTCAACCCTCCAATGATGGAAGTTGTGAAGAAGGAAATTATAAAGCTTCTTGATTGTGGAGTAATTTATCCAATCTCAGATAGCCGTTGGGTTTCACCGGTGCAATGTGTTCCAAAGAAATCCGGAGTCACTGTGGTGAAGAATGCCGAGAATGAACTTGTGCCCACACGTATCCAAACAGGTTGGAGAGTGTGCATTGACTATAGGAAGCTAAACGCCACCACGAGGAAGGACCACTTCCCTTTGCCGTTCATTGATCAAATGCTTGAAAGGTTAGCCGGTCATTCTTTTTATTGTTTTCTTGATGGGTACTCTGGATATAATCAGATTGTTATAGCTCCGGATGACCAAGAAAAGACCACTTTCACGTGCCCCTTTGGTACCTTTGCCTATCGTCGCATGCCATTCGGTTTATGCAATGCACCTGCCACCTTTCAAAGATGCATGGTAAGTATCTTTTCAGATTTTGTGGAGAAAATTATTGAGGTATTCATGGATGATTTTAGTGTTTTTGGGGATTCGTTTGATGGGTGCTTAGATAATCTCACTTTGATTCTAAAACGTTGCACTGAAACTAACCTTGTTTTGAATTGGGAAAAATGTCACTTTATGGTAAAACAAGGCATAGTTTTAGGTCATATCATTTCAGAAAGGGGAATTGAGGTTGATAAATCAAAAATAGATCTTGTACGCTACTTACCCTCTCCTACTTCGGTTAGAGAGGTTCGTTCTTTTCTTGGACATGCAGGATTCTATAGGCGATTCATCAAGGACATTTCAAAGATTTCAAACCCTCTTTGCCGTCTCCTCCAGAAAGATGTGGCTTTTGACTTCAACGAGGAATGTGAGAAGGCATTCAAACACCTCAAAGAGATGCTAACTTCGGCCCCCATCATAGTCCCACCAGATTGGAGCCTTCCTTTTGAGCTTATGTGTGATGCTTCGGATTATGCATTAGGAGCTGTTTTGGGACAAAGGAAGGACAAGAAGCCCCATGTCATCTATTATGCATCTCGGACCTTGAATGATGCACAATTGAATTACTCTACCACTGAAAAAGAACTTCTTGCTGTTGTGTTTGCTTTAGATAAGTTTCGTTCTTATTTACTTGGTACTAAAGTTATTATTTACACTGACCATGCAGCTTTGAAGTATTTGTTCACCAAGAAAGAGGCCAAACCAAGACTCATTCGCTGGATGCTTCTTCTCCAAGAGTTCGATATTGAAATCCGGGACAAGAAGGGGAGTGAAAACGTGGTGGCTGATCACTTGAGCCGTATGGTGCATGAGGAGGATGCCGTGCCTATCCAAGAGACATTCCCAGATGAGCAGCTGCTGTCCATCAAGGTAAGTGAGCCATGGTATGCTGATATAGTAAATTATTTGGTGTCTAAACACATTCCAAGAGAACTAAACAAGCACCAAAGTGATAAACTTAAAAAGGATGCACGTTCTTATGTTTGGGATGACCCATACTTGTGGAAATATTGCCCTGATCAGGTTCTACGTAGGTGTGTGCATGATTCTGAGTTTAATTCAATTTTAACTTTTTGTCACACCTATGCATGTGGAGGTCACTTTGGTACGCAAAGAACAGCACATAAAGTTTTAGAATGTGGATTTTATTGGCCTACTATCTTTAGAGATGCTAGAACTTTTTGTATGACTTGTGATAGATGTCAAAGAACGGGCAATATAGGTCCTAAACAACAAATGCCGCAACACCCCATATTTAGTGTTGAAATCTTTGATGTTTGGGGTATTGATTTCATGGGTCCTTTTGCTTCCTCACATGGTTTCCTTTATATTTTGCTTGCTGTGGATTATGTGTCGAAATGGGTGGAAGCAAAAGCCACCCGAACTAATGATTCTAAAGTGGTTGCAGATTTTGTTAGAACTAACATATTTGCTAGATTTGGAATGCCAAGAGTCCTAATCAGTGATGGGGGTTCCCATTTTTGCAATCGAACCATTGAGGCGCTACTCAAGAAGTATAATGTCACGCATAAGGTTTCAACACCTTATCACCCTCAAACTAGTGGGCAAGCCGAGGTTTCAAATAGAGAGATCAAGCAGATTTTGGAGAAAACTGTAGGGCCAACTCGGAAGGATTGGAGCTTGCGTTTGAATGATGCATTGTGGGCATATCGCACTGCCTATAAAACCCCAATTGGAATGTCCCCATTTCGGCTAGTCTATGGGAAACCATGTCATCTTCCCGTCGAGTTAGAACATCGTGCACATTGGGCTGTCAAAACATTCAACATGGACATTGATGCCGCAGGTCTTCATAGAAAGCTTCAATTGAATGAGCTAGACGAAATTAGGAATGAAGCTTATGAGAATGCACGGATCTACAAGGAGAAAACAAAGGCATTCCATGACAAGATGATTCGTAGCAAGCTGTTCTCTATAGGGCAGAAAGTGTTACTTTTCAATTCTCGCCTTCGTCTATTTCCAGGTAAGTTGCGTTCTAAGTGGATTGGTCCTTTTGTGGTTACTAATGTTTTTCCTCATGGTGCAGTCCAAATTCAAAGTTTAAAAACGCAACAAGAATTCAAAGTGAATGGACATCGATTGAAGCCATATTATGAGCACTTTGAAGAGCACATTACGGAGGACATATCCTTTAATGCCGTGGGTACCATGGGAACTTAAACGGAAGAATCGTCCGGCTGGAAGACGCTTCTTGGGAGGCAACCCATGCAAATAAAGACGACCTAGGCACTCTCCGGCTCCACAACCAGATTTGCGTTTCTAAACCCTACTCTTTATTGTTTTTCCTTTGCCATCTTTGTTATGTTAGTTAGTTGTGTTGGTTGCTGTTTGCTTTCTGTGCGTCTATGTTTGAAACATTGAGGACAATGTTTGGTTTAAGTGTGGGAGGGTAACAAAGTGTTTTTTGCATGAAATTCGTGGGTTTTTATCACCTATCACTTTGAATGTTGTTTTCAGTGTTTTTAAGTGTTTTTAAGCCGTTTTGGAGTCTTTTAGTGTGTTTTGAAAAGAAAATCCGAAAATACCATAAAAATTTGAAAAATTGTTTTGAAAAACCCAAAAAGAGTTGTTTTTGTGTGTTTGTTTGTGTCTTAGGGTACCTTCCAACACAATGATGAGGATTTGGTTTTTAATTGCATAACTGTTCAAGAGAGTTATAAACATGGATGAAAGTTTGAATTGCTCTTTGGTTTATGCTTGGTTGTAGTTGACATTCATGAATTCACATGTAATCACAAAAAGGATAAAATCAGTTTTTGTAACATGCTTGAAGGAAGTAACTCAAACTAACGCTACAACCCTGAGAGACTTGAGCTTAAAACGTTCTTTGGAGAGTTAAAAATCTGTGCATTCTTTGTTTTCTAAAGTCGTTGCATGATCTCATTATTCTTTGCTTGGTTGCTACTTAGAAGGCGTTTCATCATTTAATTCCAAATACTAGAACTCATACCCGTTTCATTCAAAGCATGAAATTGATTAGCATAACACATAATCAAGATGAAGTTGTTTAGTTTAAAACCAGAGCCAAAAAGCCTAACCCTTTGCATATGTATTGTAGGTTTAACCCTTTTGAGCCTTGTTTAGCCTATGTTCTTTGTTTACCCACATTATCCTTACCTAGCCTAGATTAGGACCATCCTTACCCTTGTTCTTGAGGCATAGTGAGCATGACCTAAGAATGAATTTCCTTTGTTCGTTATTTGGGCGACAAAACAAGTGTGGGGGAAGGGATTTATGTGTCTGATTGTGTGCCAACAAGACAAACAAGGGCACGGGTAGAAGAAGAAAAAAAAAAAAAAAGAGAAAAATTCGTGTGAAAAAGAAAAGGAAAAGAAAAGTTGTGAAAAAGTATGAAAAGTGTTCAAAATAAGTGAGATTGAAGCTCACAAGTGTTGATTGTTGAAGAGGGGTCCAAAAAGTTGAAATTGGCCCTAAGTATGTGTTTTCTTCCCCTTTGTGTTCAAAGTGTGCGGCTGCATTCAAGAAAGAGAGTTCTAAGTGTCATATTCATTACTTTGCTTGCTATTGCTTTAAGAACGTTTGTTTTCCTTACCTTTCTTTGTTAGCCAATACCCCCTAGCCCCGTTATAACCCTATACTTCAATCTTGAGTGTTGTGTGTTTCAATATGTGGAGTTTGGGATTGGTATGAGCATATGGTGTCCCTGGTTCTCGCGTCTAAGTAGTAGCATTCCATTCATGAGATCATATCTATACATGCATTCCAGAAATTGCTTTCTTTGTCATAAACATATATGTGAGTATTAGTTTCATATTTACATCAATCTTCTCACATATAACTAGTGTAGGGAGTGTAGTCAGAAAATCTGTGTGATTGAGTGCATATCTAGTAAGGAATTGAGGGATTCTCTAAGGCATGTTACTACATTCAAAATGTTGTTTTAATTGATTAAATGCGAGCTAATGTGTGGTAACTTTGATTAAGTATGTGCTTAGGGATAACTAAAATCTGTGGGAGTAATGATCTTTGGCATGTTATGTATCATTGAAGATCCCTGAGGTGAACGTTGGAAGGTTTAGGTTACGTTTTGTTTGTTTTGTTTTGCTCGAGGACTAGCAAAAGCTAAGTGTGGGGGAATTTGATAGGAGCATATTTATGCTACTTAGTTAGTGTGTTTCCTTGCATTTGCTTAGCTATTTGTTGCTTAGTATAGTGTTTAAAGTCATTTTCGTGTGTTTTTAGGTCCAAGAAGCAAAGTTGGCAAAAAGATGCATTTTGGAGCATTTTAGAGCAAATCTGGGCTTGGAATGGATAGCACAAGCAATGGGCATGAGGATGGACGAATTTGGAGTTTAAATGAAGTTGGGAATATGTTTCAAGGTTGGAGAAATAAATTCAAATCATTGAAGATAAGGAATCAGCTCAAAAGAAGGAGGATTATCCAAAACATTATCCAAACAACCTTATCTTATCCAATCCTTATCTTATCTTAACAAACCTTATCCTATCCTAATCCTTTTCTAATTCAATTCCTGGTACAATGAGGGTTTATTTTCTGATTGGGGGACATTTAAATTAAGTTTCTAGAAACCCTAAGCCTTGCCGCATCTAGCTTTCCAGAAAACCTGATTTCCTTGCCTTGCAAGGCTTTCTAGAAGCCTTATCCCTCCTTATCCTATTGTGCCGCACCTTAGGCCCTTTCCCATTGGAAATCTGATTGTTTTGAACCTATTTCTGGATGGATTTGGCTTTCTATAAGTCCTAATCTGATTCACCTAGGGTTTTTGGTGCCTATATATATACAAATCAATCCTTTGCCGTGCACACCACCCTCCATATACATCATTCACGCCAGAAATCATCCACCACTCTCTGCCGCCCCTTTTCTTCACCATTCTCCATAGTTTCTGACCTAATTCAACCCCCTGCCGTGCCATATCATCCACACAAACCCAGAAAACCCCTCTTGTGCCGCAGCTATTCAAGGAAGGAGAAGGTGCCATTCTAAGTCGTGACTACTGCTGGAGCGTTCTTAGGTGTTGTCTATCCTTGTTTTCAATGTTTCAATTCAGTTTTCTTTGTTTAATTGCTATCATGAGGAACTAAACCCCTATTAGTTAGAGGGGGAATTTGAAGCCATGAATATATGTTTCTTATGATTTGATTTACTCCAGTTATGATTTCATAAATTGTGAATGTGGTTTGCTTATCTGTTTTATTAAGAACTTGTTCTTGTGTGTTGATTAAGGATGCATACTTAGTTTACATGCATGAATTTGATGCTAGAATATAAGGGAATTTCACCTAATCGTTATGAACTTATATTCACAAGTAGTAAAGGTTGCTAGTCACAATCATGTTAAGTAAACCCTAGGCTGGATTAACATGCGTATTCCATAGTTATGAATGCCTTGTCAATGTTTATGATTTCCATGGAACTTAATGATCTTTGATATGTATCTCTATCATGCGTATTCCATAGTTAGGGAACTTGATAAGAATAATTTGGTTGTGATGCGTTATCCATTCAATTCAATGAACTTAAGGAAATCTGGGAATTAATTAGTTCAATACAATTAATTCGGAACATTGTCATTCATGGTTTATCGAAAGAGTAACTGGGAATCAAGTTGTATGCATATGTTTATGTGTGGATAAGGATCCCTCTAACTAGCCATTCACCCATTCAAATCACCAATTTCGTGCCTTTTTAAGTTGTCTTTACAATTTTGTTTGTTTAAGTTTAAATTCGTTCAAAAACAAATCCCCCTTTATTTTGAAGTGTTAGAATAGTTAAAATCTGTTTTGATTTGTGTTTTTAAGTGTCTTGAGTCAAGTTAAAATCTATTTTCGTCCAAAGTAGTGTTTAGAGTTCAAAACTGCCCAGTTTGTGTTTTTAGGCAGTTTTGAGTGTTTTTGTGCTGTTTTGAGTCTTTTGAGTTGTTTTAGTGTTTTAGAATTTAGTCTTGCATTCTTTGAGTCTAGTTTAGTGTTTTAACTTTGTTTTTACGTTTTTGAGTCAGTTTCAAGTGTTTAGCAATCCCTCCTAATCCCCGGTCCAGAACGATCCCTACTTATACATATACTACAACTGTCAAGAAGAGGGTTTAATTTGTGTGTCAAGTTAATTTTCACATCAGTGCACACTTAGTTTGCATGCTAGGATTTGATGCTAAAATATAAGGGAATTTCACCTAATCGTTACAAACTTATATTTACAAGTAGTGGAGGTTGCTAGTCACGATCGCGTTAAGTAAATTCCTAGCAGGAGTGTCATGCAGTCATAGTCACGAATGTCATGTCAATGCTTATGATTTTCACAAAGCTTAATGATCTTTGATATGTATCTCTAGTATGCAGTCATATAGGGAACTTGATAAGAATAAATTGGTTTGCGGCGCTACGTCCAAATTCAATGAACTTAGGAAAATCTGAAGGGTAATGCGTGCAGTCACGGTTAATTTGGGGCATTGTCATTCATGGTTTATAGAAAGAATAACTGGAAATCGATTTGTGTTGCATATATGTCATGTGTGGAGAAGGATCCTCTAGCTAGCCTTTCACCCATCCAAAACACCCAATTTCGTACCTTTGTTACTTTGTTTCTTTAATGTGCTTAGTTTTAGTTAATTTCGTCAAAAACCCAATCCCCTTTATTTTCTTGTGTCAACTTAGTTAGAATCTGTTTAATTTTATGTCTTTTAGCATTTTGAGTCAAGTTAAAGTTAGAATTCGTCCAAATAACTCCCTAGTGTCTGTTTTGAGTCTATTTGGTTGTTTTAAGCTGTTTTGAGTCTTTTAAGTTTGTTTTGAGTCTTGTAAGTCTAGTTTAGTGTCTTAGAGTTTAATTAGTGTAGATTAGCATCCCTTCTAATTCCCGGCTAGAACGATCCCTACTTACACATACTACATTGATAGGGTTTAAATTTGAGTGCAATTTAATTTCACATCAATTTTTTGGCGCCGTTGCCGGGGATTAGCAAATTTGCTAATCCCCGTGTTTCTGTTTGTGTTTTTCTTTTTACGTTTTAGTTTTTGATTTTGTTTTGTTCTGTTTTCTTTGTTTCAGGTACTAAACATGGCAATTGCAAACATTCAAGCTCAATTGGCGAATCTTACTTCTCAATTGTCCCAGATTGCCGAAAGAACCACAGTGCACACTGCCCCTACATTTAATGTACCCTACGGGCAAGGACATCAAACTCATCAATTCACTGCGAATGGAGGTGCTAGGGGTTATCAAGGCCACAACCAATCAAGGGACAACCTGTTTTCCAACGCTTACAATTCCGATTGGAGAGATTATTCAGATTATATGTGGGAGGAACCTTAACAAATTCAACAAGGTGGATATTGGCAGCAAGATGAGGATTTCTATTCAAGATCTGCGCAGCCACCACAACCTCATATACAATATGCCCAACCCAACACAGGTTCGTCAATAGATTATGATCAAATTCTTGATGAATTAAATTCTTTGGCGCAGGGTTCACAAAATCAAGTTAAGGAGGTTCAACAAGGAGAATATTGGCAGCCATATGAGCAGTTCTATACAACGCCTATGCAGCCACCACAACCTCCCCCACAACAATTCCAATCGAATTCAAGTATGCCTATGAGTTATGATAAATTCGTGACGTATTAACCTCTTTGAAGCAGGGCTCACAACAAGAAGGGTATTGGCAGCCATCTGAGGAGATCTATCAAAAGCCATATGAACCACCACAGCCTCAACCATATTCGGCCCAACCAAGTTCAGGTTCGTCCATGGATAATGACCAAATTGTTCAATTATTAACTACTATGGCGCAGGATGTGCAGGACTAAACCAAGATAATAGGTGAATTGAACAATCAACTTAGAGAGATGGTAGAGTTCGTGGCACAAATGCAAGAACAAAGCAAACTCTTCAACTCAAACATTGTAAATCCAATGGGAGATTTTGAAATCACTGAAGCTATCACTTTAGAAAGTGCTATGGAGGTTGAAGCTGACCTAGAACTATCCAAACATAACCCTAACATGGATGAACAGATGCTGCTAATTGAGGAGGAGGAAGAAGAAATACCCCTGCCGCATACCCCTAGTGTTTCTAGGCCATCCAATCAAGAAAGTGAAAAGGACATCGTGGAAGCCCTTCCCAAGGTGCAAAGTGATATCCCAATTCTTGATACACCAAATCAAATTCCAGAATGTGTTGAATTTCTTAAAGAACCTGGTACATCAAGAAGAATGATTCAAGAGAAAGAAGTGGCTGGAGAATATGTAGAATGCATCAAAGAGGATGTTCGTGAGACAACAAAGCCCAAAGAAGTTGAATTTTATGACACGGGACAAGTCACAACCATCACATTCAATCTGGCCAAGTGCAAAGTTCCTGAAACTTTCAAAGATGTGGCGTTTGTCCTTGAGTTCTTGTCGGAGCACACAGGTAAGCCACCTCCCTGAATTTCAATTTTGTTTTATACTAATTTGTTGTTAATGATTCAGGTACCCACACTAGAATTTAAACCATTGCCGGATCATTTCAAGTATCACCTTCCATTCAAAGATCAATTCCATGCCGTGGCCTCCAATGAAGCATAATTGAAGGATTCGTCCGGCTGGAAGACGTTAAAGCAAGCGCTTCTTGGGAGGCAACCCATGCAAATAAAGAAGACCTGGGAACTCTTCGGCTCCACAACCAGATTTGCGTTCCTAAACCCTACTCTTTATTGCTTTTACTTTGCATATTTGTCATGTTTGTTAGTTGTGTTATTTGCTTGCTTTTGTGTGTGTCTATGTTTGAAACATTGAGGACAATGTTTGGTTTAAGTGTGGGGGGGTAAACAAGTGTTTTCATTGAAAAATTCGTGGGATTTTGTCACCTATCACTTCTAAGGTTGTTTTTCACTGTTTTGAGTGTTTTGAGTGTGTTTTGAAGTGTTTTTATGTGTCTTGAAAGATAATACGAAAATTTTGAAAAAAAAATCAAAAAGTTTTGAAAAATACCAAAAAGAGTCGTTTTTGAGTCGTTTTTGTGTGTTTGTGTCTTAGGGTACCTTCCAACACAATGATGAGGATTTGGTTTTTAATTGCATGACTGTTAAAGAAAGTTACAAACATGGATTGAAGTTTGATATGCTCTTTGGTTTATGCTTGGTTATAGTTGACATTCATGAATTCACATGTAATCATAAAAAGAAAAAATCAGTTATTGTAACATGCTTGAAGGAAATAACTCAAACAAACGCTACAACCCTGAGAGACTTGAGCCAAAACTTTGTTTGGAGAGTTATTAATCTGTGATTCTTTGTTTTCTAAAGTCGTTGCATGATCTCATTATTTCTTTGCTTGGTTGCTACTTAGAATGCGTTTTATCATTTAGTTCCAAATACTAGAACTCATGCCCGTTTCATTCAAAACATAAAATTGAGTGCATAACGAATAACAAGATGAAGTTGTTTAGTTAAAACCAGAGCCAAAAAGCCTTAACCCTTTGCATATGTACTGTAGGATTAACCTCTTTGAGCCTTAGTTAGCCTATTTTCTTTGTTAGCCCACATTATCCTTACCTAGCCTAGTATAGGACTATCCATACCCTTGTTCTTAAGGCGTAGTGAAGCATGACCTAGAGGGAATTCCTTTTGATCAATATTATGCAGAAAAACAAGTGTGGGGGAAGGTTTTGTGTGCCAACGAGAAAGGGCACGAAAAAAAGAAAAACGTGAAAAGAAAAGAAAAGAAAGAAAAAGAGTTGAGAAACAAGTATTGGTTGTTGAAGAAAGGGTCCAAAAGATTGAATCTGGCCCTAAAAGTTGTATGAATCTTCCCTTTGTGTTCAAAGTTGGTTGCTGCGTTTCAAAAGGGAATTCTAAGTGTCATATTCATTACTTTGCTAGCTATTGCTTTAAGAACGTTTGTTTTCCTTACCTTTCTTTGTTAGCCAATACCTTAGCCCCGTTACAACCCTTAGACTTCTATCTTGATTGTTATGTGTTTCAATATGTGGAGTTTGAGATTGGTCTGAGCATATGGTGTCCCTAGTTCTCGCGTCTAAGTAGTGGCATTCCATTCATGAGATCATATTGATGTGATTAAAGTTAAGCACTCAAATTAAACCCTCTTGTTGTCAAATCGTAGTATAAATGCAAGTAGGGATCGTTCTAAACCGGGGATTAGGAGGGCTTGCTAAAACCTCTAAACTGACTTAAAATACAAAAACAAAGTTAAAAACGTTTGAAAAGACTCAAAGGACTCTAAATAGACTAGTAAGACTCAAAACAGGTTCAAAATACTCAAAACTGCTCAAAAACACTAATTGGACAGATTCTAGACACTAGACACAACTTTGGACGAAAATTGAATCAAAAACACAAACTAAGACAGATTCTAACTAATTAGACTCAAACAAGTGAAGGGGGATTGGTTTTAGAGTGAAACTAAGTTAAAACTAACACAGACTTTAAACTAGGCAGATTTAGATGAAATTGGGTTTTTAGGACGGATGGTGAACTAGCTAGAGGTTTCCTTATCCACACATGACTTATATGCATATAACTTGACTTCCAGTTACGTTTTCATTGAATTACGAATGACAATGCCCCAGATTAACCGTGTCAATCACTAATTAACCCTCAGATTCTCCTAATTTCATTGAATTGGACGGACAACTCATCTACAACCAAATTATTCTCATCAATTTCCTTACATGACATCATAATAGAGACACAATCAGAGATCATTACGCTCAATGAGAATCATAAGCATTGACGAGGCATTCATAACTATGACATCATGTTACTCACACCAAGAATTGAACTTAACACGATTGTTCCAGCAACCTTTACTACTTGTGAACATAAGTTTGTAACGATTATGTGAAACTTACTTATATCCTAGCATCAAATTTATGCATGCCAATTAAGTGTCGACCCTCAATCAACAAACAGAAATAAGTTCTAATTCAAACAGTTAAGCCAATTGCATTCATACTTCAAGAATCTGTAACTGAAATTTATCAAGTCATATCACACACAAAATCATGGTTTCAAAGTAGCCTCTAGCTAAAAAACGAGTTTAGCCTCTCATGATTACAGCAAAACAAAGGAAAACTAAATTAATCAACGAAAACATAAGGTAGAAGACACCTAAGAACGCCCAGCACTCCAGATTGGGTGCAACACGCTCCAAAGCTGCTCCTCCTCTCCTTGCAGGGCTGCGGCACAAGTGGTTTAGGGTTTATGAAGGGTGTTTGGAATGGCTGAGATGTGTAGAGGTGTGTAGAATTCGTATGGATGGGTGGTGGTGTGCGGCAGTGCTTGAAAATATGTATATATAGCATGGCAAACCCTAAGGAAATCAGTTTAGGACTTGGACTTAGCAGAAAAATAGGATTAGGGTGCGGCAATTACTTTTGAAAAGGAATTGTGGTCCAATTAATTTCTGAAAAGGATTTGTAGAACCCAAATCCACAAGGAAAAGGCCTAACAATCAGAATCCAAGAGGGAAAGGGCCTGAAAACCCACGGCACAAAGGAATAAGCGCAGGGAATGCCTTGCAAGGCAAGGAAAAAGGATTCTAGAAGGGAAGGAGACGCCAGATTTTTAGGCTTCTATAAAGAATGTGTTTCTGGGCAGATTTTGGGGTTTCTAGAATAGTTTGGGGTGCCACTTTTGTAGGGGAATGGATAGGACTTCTAGAAATCAGGTTTTAAGTCCCCTAAACTGAAGAAAACAGGTTAGGATAAGATTAGGATAAGATTGGATAAGGTAAGGTAAGATAGGATAAGGATTGGATAAGATAAGATAAGATAAGGTTGTTTTGGATAATGTTTTGGATAATTCTCCTTCTTTTGAGCTGATTCCTTATCTTCAATGATTTGAATTTATTTCTCCAACCTTGAAACATATTCCTAACTCCATTTGGACTCCAAATTCGTCCATCTTCATGCCCATTGCTTGTGCTATCCATTCCAAGCCCAGATTTGCTCTAAAATGCTCCAAAATGCATCTTTTTGCCAACTTTGCTTCTTGGACCTAAAAACACACGAAAATGA
This sequence comes from Heteromeles arbutifolia, assembly GCA_024362995.1. Lineage (NCBI taxonomy): Eukaryota > Viridiplantae > Streptophyta > Magnoliopsida > Rosales > Rosaceae > Heteromeles > Heteromeles arbutifolia. The sequence goes on from JANCRC010000015.1 coordinate 13,702,320, forward strand.
CTTTAAACACTATATTAAGCAACAACTAGCTAAACAAATGCAAGAAAACACACTAAATAAGTAGCATAAATATGCTCCTATCAAATTCCCCCACACTTAGCTTTTGCTAGTCCTCGAGCAAAACAAAACAAACAAAACGTAACCTAAACCTTCCAACAATTGTCTCAGGGATTTCCAATGCACATGACATGTTAAAAATCATCATCCCCACAGATTTTGGTCATCTTTACGCTTAAGCACATACTTAATCATAGTCACTACTTACTAGTTCACAAATAACCAATTAAAACGATGTTTTGAATGCAGTAACATGCCTTAGAGAATTCCCTCAATTCCTTACTAGATATGCACTCTATTTTCACACACATTTTCTGACTACACACCCTACACTAGGTATATGTGAGAAGATTGATGTAAATATGAAAACGAACACTCACATATGTTTATAACAAAGAAAGCAATTTCTGGAGTTAATAAGCATGTATAGATATGATCTCATGAATGGAATGCTACTACTTAGATGCGAGAACCAGTGACACCATATGCTCATATCAATCCCAAACTCCACATATTGAAACACACAACACTCAAGATTGAAGCATAGGGTTGTAACGGGGCTTTGGGGAATTGGCTAACAAAGAAAGGTAAAGAAAACAAACGTTCTTACAGCAATAGCAGGCAAAGTAATGAATATGACACTTAGAATTCCCTTTAGCATGCAGAAATCAACTTTGAAACACAAGGGAAGTTTCAAGCAACAATTAGGGCCGTATTCAATGTTTTGGACCCTTCCTTCAACAAACAACACTTGAGAACTCTTCTTCACATCTTTTCAACTCCTTTTTCATTCTTTTCACAACGTTTTCTTTTTGTCTTTCTATTTTCTACGGATTTTTCTTCTTTTTTTTTTTTTTTTTCTTTTCTTTGCCGTGCCTCATTCAAGACTTTGGCACACCCACAACAAAACTCACTTCCCCCACACTTGTTTTCTGCCAAACAATGATCAAAAGGAATTCATATTGAGTCATGCGTTACTATGCTTCAAGAACAAAGGTATGGATGGTCCTAATCTAGGCTAGGTGAGGATAATGTGGGTTAACAAAGAACATAGGCTAAATATGGCTCAAAGGGGCTGAACCTACAATACATATGCAAAGGGTTAGGCTTTTTGGCACTGGTTTTAACTAAACACTTCATCTTGTTATGTGTTATGCGAATCAATTTCATGCTTTGAATAAAACGGATATGAGTTCTAGTATTTGGAACTAAATGATGAAACGCCTTCTAAGTAGCAACCAAGCAAAGAATAATGAGATCATGCAACGACTTTAGAAAACAACAAACGCACAGATTTTTTTAACTCTCCAAAGAACGTTAAAGGCTCAAGTCTCTCAGGGTTATAGCGTTAGTTTGAGTTCCTTCCTTCAAGCATGTTACAAAAACTGATTTTTCTTTTATGATTGCATGTGAATTCATAAGTTATAACCACAACCAAGCATAAACCAAAGAGTAAATCAAACTTTCATCCATGTTTACAACTCTCTTTAACAGTCATGCAATTACAAACCGAATCCTCATCATTGTGTTGGAAGGTACCCTAAGACACAAACAAACACACAAAAACAACTCTTTTTGGGTTTTTTAAAACAATTTTTCAAATTTTTATGGGATTTTCGGATTTTTGAATCAAAACACACTAAAACACTCCAAAACAGCTTAAAAACACTTAAAAACAGCAAGGAACAACATTAGAAGTTATGGGTGATAAAACCCTACGAATTTGCATCAAAACATTTTGGTTACCCCCCCACACTTAAATCAAACATTGTCCTCAATGTTTCAAGCAAGGACTCACACACAAGCAAGCAAACAACACAACTAACACACATAACAGATATGGCAAAACAAAAGCAATAAAGAGTAGAGTTAAGAACGCAAATCTGGGTTTGAGCTGGTTGTTCCTAGGTCGTCGTTATTCGAATGCATGGGTTGCCTCCCAAGAAGCGCTTGCTTTAACGTCTTGCAGCCGGACGATTCCTCGGTTTAAGCATCATTGGAGCCCACGGCATGGAAAGGAACTTCTTCCACAACCGCCCCACAATGTTCTCGTAGTATGGCTTCAAACGGTGCCCGTTCACCTTGAATTCTTGTCCGTTCCTTAAGCTTTGGACTTGGACTGCACCATGTGGAAAAACATTAGTAACAACAAAAGGACCAATCCACTTAGAACGTAACTTACCAGGGCATAAACGTAAACGGGAGTTGAAAAGCAACACTTTCTGCCCAATTGAAAATGTTTTGCCCCGAATCATCTTGTCATGAAACGCCTTTGTTTTCTCCTTGTAAATTCGGGCATTCTCATATGCTTCATTCCTTAGCTCCTCAAGTTCACTCAATTGGAGCTTTCTATGCACTTCAGCCGCATCTATGTCCAAATTGAATGTTTTCACAGCCCAATGCGCCTTGTGCTCTAGTTCCACAGGTAGGTGACACGGCTTGCCATAGATGAGCCGAAATGGAGACATCCCTAGGGGTGTTTTGTAGGCCGTACGATATGCCCACAGTGCATCGTCTAAACACAAACTCCAATCCTTCCGGGTTGGCCCAACAGTCTTCTCCAAAATCTGCTTGATTTCCCTATTTGAAACCTCGGCTTGGCCACTTGTTTGAGGGTGATAAGGCGTTGCAACCTTATGCTTGACGTTATACTTCTTAAACAGCGCCTCAATGGTCCGGTTGCAAAAATGGGAGCCTCCATCACTTATAAACACTCTAGGCATACCGAATCTGGAGAATATGTTAGATTTAATGAAATCTGCAACCACTCGAGAATCATTAGTACGGGTGGCTTTTGCTTCCACCCATTTCGATACATAATCAACCGCAAGCAAGATATAAATGAAACCATATGAAGAAGGAAAAGGACCCATGAAATCAATACCCCAAACATCAAAAATTTCGACATTGAAGATATGGGTCTGCGGCATTTGATCCCTTGCACCTATGTTACCTGTTCTTTGACATCTATCACATGTTATGCAGAAAGTTCGAGCATCTTTAAACAATGTAGGCCAATAAAAACCACATTCTAACACCTTGAGTGCTGTTCTTTGGGTGCCAAAATGACCCCCACATGCATAAGTATGACAGAAAGCAAGAATGGAATTAAACTCAGAGTTATGCACACATCTTCGAATAATCTGATCCGGGCAATATTTCCACAAGTATGGATTGTCCCAAACATAAAATCTAGCATCCTTTTGAAGTTTATCACGTTTATATTTGTCTAGGGTGCTAGGGACACGTTTTGTGACCAAATAATTGACCAAATCAGCATACCAAGGCTCACTTACCTCTATGGACAGCAATTACTCGTCTGGGAACGTTTCTGGAATGGGGAGGGGCTCTTCATTGTCCACCAATCGGCTTAGGTGGTCAGCCACCACGTTTTCACTCCCTTTCTTGTCCCTAATCTCAATGTCGAACTCTTGGAGTAAGAGCATCCAACTAATCAGCCTTGGTTTGGCCTCCTTCTTGGTGAGAAGGTACTTCAAGGCTGCATGGTCAGAATATACAATTACTTTAGTGCCAAGTAAATATGAGCGAAATTTATCTAAAGCAAAGACAACAGCAAGAAGTTCTTTTTCCGTGGTAGAATAGTTCAGTTGAGCATCGTTTAAGGTCCGAGAGGCGTAATAGATGACATGGGGCTGTTTGTTCTTCCTCTGGCCTAAAACAGCTCCAATTGCATAATCGGATGCATCACACATTAGCTCAAAAGGGAGGCTCCAATCTGGTGGAGTGATGATGGGGGCCGAAGTGAGCACTTCCTTGAGATGTGTAAAGGCCGTCTCACACTCCGCATTGAACTCAAAAGACACTTCTTTTTGAAGGAGACGGCATAGGGGCTGTGCAATTTTGGAGAAGTCCTTGATAAATCGCCTATAGAATCCTGCGTGGCCAAGAAAAGAACGAACCTCTCTCACCGAAGTGGGAGAGGGTAAGTAGCGTACAAGATCTATTTTAGACTTATCAACCTCAATTCCTTTTTCAGATATGATATGCCCCAACACTATACCTTGTTTGACCATAAAATGACACTTTTCCCAATTCAACACAAGGTTAGTTTCGATGCATCGTTTTAAAATCAAAGTAAGATTATCCAAACATCCATCAAATGAATCTCCAAAGACACTGAAATCATCCATAAATACCTCAATGATCTTTTCCACAAAATCAGAGAAAATACTTACCATACACCTTTGGAACGTGGCTGGTGCATTGCACAAACCAAATGGCATTCGTCTATAAGCAAAGGTACCAAAGGGGCACGTGAAGGTGGTCTTCTCTTGGTCATCCGGGGCTATAACAATCTGATTGTAACCTGAATAGCCATCAAGAAAACAATAAAAAGCATGACCGGCTAACCTTTCAAGCATTTGATCAATAAAGGGCAACGGAAAGTGATCCTTTCTAGTTGTGGCGTTGAGCTTCCTATAGTCAATGCAAACTCTCCATCCGGTTTGGATTCGGGTAGGCACAAGCTCATTCTCTTCATTTTTTACCACAGTGACTCCGGACTTCTTAGGAACAACTTGGATCAGAGAGACCCATCGGCTATCAGAAATGGGGTAAATCACTCCGCAATCTAGTAGCTTGATTATTTCCTTCTTCACAACTTCCATCATGGGTGGATTGAGTCGGCGTTGTGCTTCTCGAGATGGTTTGGCTCCTTCTTCCAAAAGCATACGATGCATGCAAGTGGTGGGGCTAATTCCCTTGATATCGGCCAAGGTCCATCCAATGGCTGTTTTATACTCTCTCAAAACACGCACCAATCTGTCCTCTTCTTGTGCCGTGAGTGAGGATGAGATGATGACCGGCAATGTCTCATGATCTCCCAAGAAAACATACTTCAAGTGACTTGGTAACGGTTTAAGTTCAAGGGAGGGTGGCTGTATTACTGAAGGAAGCAACTTATTAGTCAAAATCGAATCTGAAATTGGGATTGGGGGCTTACCATATTGTTTTGGCAAAGATTCTAGGGCAGCCACCATCTCAGCTACATCATCACTAGGGGGCACGGCATGGTGTTCTTCAATGGTGCCGTGGGTTGTGCTTGGTTCTGCCCCATGGTTCTTGCATCCAATTCCATTTGTAAGAACCATTTCAAGTGCATCCTCATGCAATTGTTCCAAGTGCTCCTGCGCCATTGAATCAATTATATCAATTGCAAAGCAAGAATGATCATCATTAGGATATTTCATAGCTTCAGAAATTTTAAAATCAATAACATCCCCATCAAACTCCATTGTCAAGATCCCTGTGAACACATCAATCTTTGTGCGAGCTGTTTTCATGAATGGTCTTCCAAGTAGAATCGGCAATGGGGTGGAATGGGCCGAATCTTCCATCTCTAGCACGTAGAAATCAGCGGGGAAGATGAGATGATTAACCTGCACTAAGACATCCTCCAAAACTCCCTTTGGATAAGCGTTAGATCTATCGGCTAATTGAATAATCACTCCATCATTTTTCAATTCGCCCAAATTCATAGATGCATAAATAGAATAAGGCATGACATTTATTGATGCACCTAGATCTAACATTGCATGTTCGAACCTGGTATTACCAATAACACATGGAATTGTAAAGCTACCTGGGTCCTTGCATTTGGGAGGCAATTTGCGTTGCAACACCGCTGAAACATTTTCACTTACCCGAACAACCTCCTTAGTTGAAAATCTCCTCTTTGTTGTGCACAGCTCCTTCAAGAATTTGGCATATTTGGGAACTTGCTTGATTGCATCAAGGAGTGGAATGTTGACTTGCACCTTTCGAAACGTTTCTAGAATGTCCTTTTCGGTTTCCTCCTTCTTTGATTGCATAAATCTGCGAGGGAATGGTGCATTGGGTGGAACAAGGTTAGAATCAATAGAATTTGAACCCAACTTACCTGTGGTGGACGTTTTGGAGGGTTTAAGTGCATTGGAAGGCTGCGGCAAGGTTGGAGCAACCTTTGCCGTGGCTTTCTCTTGTTCTACCTCCTCTTGTAACAACGTCTCATCCTCCTTTTGGGCAGATTCAGATGTTTTTGGATCGGTCCCAACCTCTTTGCCACTTCTTAGGGTCATGGCCTTGACAGATTCGAACCCTCCCTTCGGATTCACAGTGGTAGAACTAGGAAGTTTGCCATGCTCTCGAAACTGCCCCATAAACTCAGCCATTTGTCCCATCTGTTTCTTCAATTCAGTCACCTCCCGGGCTTGATTTTGCACCTCCTTGGCATAGTTTTGCATCTCTTTGGTTTGATTTTGCTGCCCCTGTGCCAAAGTAGTTAGTAATTGAATAACTTGATCATTATCAAGAGACGAACCTGAGTTATTTTGGGCAGATTGTGTTTGGGATTGCATGGTTGCATATGGTTTTGGAAACATCCCAGGGGTTGGTGGCCGGAATCCACCTTGCTGTTGAGGTTGTTGGGGTTCCCTCCAACGCAGATTTGGATGATCTTTCCAACCTGAATTGTAGGTATTTGCATATGGGTCATATCGGGGCTGATTTTGGCCTTGGAACCCAACAGCGTTGGCACTCTCCCATCCTCCATTCTCAATCAATTGAGGGCAACTTTCAGATTGGTGGCCTTGCATGGTGCACACGCCACAGATTGGTGGTGGTTGTGATTTTGGTCCTTCGACAACCTGAGACACAAGGAGAGTAAGATTAGCCAATTGTGATTGAATTTCAGAAATAGCACTTACCTCATTGACATGTTGCTGCCGTGGGCTCTCTCTTTGTCCTACACCTTCATATTGTTGTGCATTGAGGGCTCGGTTCGCAATTAAGGTTTTGGCAGCCACAGGCGTCTTGTCAACCAATGCACCACCCGCTGATGCATCTAGCATTTGGCGTTCAATGGGGAGGAGTCCTTCATAGAAGTATTATGAGCAGTTCCTCCTTCATTTGGTGTTGAGGGCATGACGCAACTAGGCCCTTAAAACGCTCATAATATGCAGGGAAAGACTCTCCTTGATTTTGCTGAATACCACTAATCCGTTTCCTCAAGAGAATGACTCTTGAAGTTGGGAAAAACTTCTCCAAGAATGCTCGTTTCATACTTTCCCAAGATGTGACAGTTCCGGGCGCCAATTCGTACAACCAATCTTTAGCCTTTTCCAACAATGAGAATGGAAAGGCTTTCATTTTCAAAATATTCCCATCGACATTAATGGGTGTCATACTTGAGCAAACCACTTCAAATTCCTTCAAATGCTTGTTTGGATCTTCCATGGACAGCCCATGGTATTTGGGAATGTGATGCAACAAGCTAGACTTCAATTCGAACTCGTCGGTCTTATCTGGAGCTGCCCTAGGATATTGGATACATAGGGGTACTGCATTATCCAATCCCGAGGCCGAAAGCTCCTTAATGGTTCGATTATCTACAGCCATAACTTCTTCAACCTCGGCCTCCTCTATCTCCTCAGATTCGGCCTCTTCTTGCTCCTCAACCTCGGCTTCAGAACTTGAACTAGGTGGGTGAGGTTCTGGGTTCTTTCTTTTCCTTCTCAAGGTTCGTTCAAAATCGCCTTCAAAATCCAAGATATGCTCACGAACCACTTGAGAACTACGAGTCATAAACTAGTACCTGAAAACAAAGAAAACAAACTAGAATCAGAATCTAGACTAGACTAACACACACACGAAGATAAAAAAAAACAAAATAACGGGGGATTAGCAAAGTTGCTAATCCCCGGCAACGGCGCCAAAATTTTGATGTGATTAAAGTTAAGCACTCAAATTAAACCCTCTTGTTGTCAAATCGTAGTATAAATGCAAGTAGAGATCGTTCTAAACCGGGGATTAGGAGGGCTTGCTAAAACCTCTAAACTGACTTAAAATACAAAAACAAAGTTAAAAACGTTTGAAAAGACTCAAAGGACTCTAAATAGACTAGTAAGACTCAAAACAGGTTCAAAATACTCAAAACTGCTCAAAAACACTAATTGGACAGATTCTAGACACTAGACACAACTTTGGACGAAAATTGAATTAAACTTGACTCAAAACACACAAAAACACAAACTAAGACAGATTCTAATTAATTAGACTCAAACAAGTGAAGGGGGATTGGTTTTAGAGTGAAACTAAGTTAAAACTAACACAGACTTTAAACTAGGCAGATTTAGACGAAATTGGGTTTTTAGGACGGATGGTGAACTAGCTAGAGGTTTCCTTATCCACACATGACTTATATGCATATAACTTGACTTCCAGTTACGTTTTCATTGAATTACGAATGACAATGCCCCAGATTAACCGTGTCAATCACTAATTAACCCTCAGATTCTCCTAATTTCATTGAATTGGACGGACAACTCATCTACAACCAAATTATTCTCATCAATTTCCCTACATGACATCATAATAGAGACACAATCAGAGATCATTACGCTCAATGAGAATCATAAGCATTGACGAGGCATTCATAACTATGACATCATGTTACTCACACCAAGAATTGAACTTAACACGATTGTTCCAGCAACCTTTACTACTTGTGAACATAAGTTTGTAACGATTATGTGAAACTTACTTATATCCTAGCATCAAATTTATGCATGCCAATTAAGTGTCGACCCTCAATCAACAAACAGAAATAAGTTCTAATTCAAACAGTTAAGCCAATTGCATTCATACTTCAAGAATCTGTAACTGAAATTTATCAAGTCATATCACACACAAAATCATGGTTTCAAAGTAGCCTCTAGCTAAAAAACGAGTTTAGCCTCTCATGATTACAGCAAAACAAAGGAAAACTAAATTAGTCAACGAAAACATAAGGTAGAAGACACCTAAGAACGCCCAGCACTCCAGATTGGGTGCAACACACTCCAAAGCTGCTCCTCCTCTCCTTGCAGGGCTGCGGCACAAGTGGTTTAGGGTTTATGAAGGGTGTTTGGAATGGCTGAGATGTGTAGAGGTGTGTAGAATTCGTATGGATGGGTGGTGGTGTGCGGCAGTGCTTGAAAATATGTATATATAACATGGCAAACCCTAGGGAAATCAGTTTAGGACTTGGACTTAGCAGAAAAATAGGATTAGGGTGCGCCAATTACTTTTGAAAAGGAATTGTGGTCCAATTAATTTCTGAAAAGGATTTGTAGAACCCAAATCCACAAGGAAAAGGCCTAACAATCAGAATCCAAGAGGGAAAGGGCCTGAAAACCCACGGCACAAAGGAATAAGCGCAGGGAATGCCTTGCAAGGCAAGGAAAAAGGATTCTAGAAGGGAAGGAGACGCCAGATTTTTAGGCTTCTAGAAAGAATGTGTTTCTGGGCAGATTTTGGGGTTTCTAGAAGAGTTTGGGGCGCCACTTTTGTAGGGGAATGGATAGGACTTCTAGAAATCAGGTTTTAAGTCCCCTAAACTGAAGAAAACAGGTTAGGATAAGATTAGGATAAGATTGGATAAGGTAAGGTAAGATAGGATAAGGATTGGATAAGATAAGATAAGATAAGGTTGTTTTGGATAATGTTTTGGATAATTCTCCTTCTTTTGAGCTGATTCCTTATCTTCAATGATTTGAATTTATTTCTCCAACCTTGAAACATATTCCTAACTCCATTTGGACTCCAAATTCGTCCATCTTCATGCCCATTGCTTGTGCTATCCATTCCAAGCCCAGATTTGCTCTAAAATGCTCCAAAATGCATCTTTTTGCCAACTTTGCTTCTTGGACCTAAAAACACACGAAAATGACTTTAAACACTATATTAAGCAACAACTAGCTAAACAAATGCAAGAAAACACACTAAATAAGTAGCATAAATATGCTCCTATCACATATATATACATGCATTACTAATTCCAGAAAGTGCCTTCTTTGTTAATACATATGTGAGTATTAGTTTTCATGTTTACATCAATCTTCCCACATATATGATAGGAGCATATTTATGCAACTTAGTGAGCTTGTTTTCATGCATTTATGTTGTTAGTTCTTAGTTAATTTTGTATTTTAAGCTATTTTCGTGTGTTTGTAGGTTCTAAGTGTCAAGATGGCAAAAAGAAGCAATTTGGAGCATTCTAGAGCATTTTTGGGCCAAGATTGGGTAGTGCAAGCATGGAGGCAAGTTGATGGACGAAATTGAAGATACAAAGGCTTGAAATCAGCTAAAAAGAAGGAAGAAAGAAGTCAAAGATAAAGAAGATAAGAAATCAGCTATAAAGAAGGGGAATTATCCAAAACATTATCCAAACAACCTTATCTTATCCAAACCTTATCTTATCTTATCCTAATCTTATCCTACCTTGTTTTCAGCTACAAAAGAGATTTAATTTCAGTTTAGGAGACTTAAAACCTGATTTCTAGAAGTCCTATCCCTTGTCCTACAAAAGTGGCGCCCCAAATCCTTCTAGAAACCTCAAAATCTGCCACAAAACACATTCCTTCTAGAACCCTAAAAATCTGGCGTCTCCTTCCCTTCTAGAATCCTTTTTCCTTGCCTTGCAAGGCATTCCCTGCCCTTATCCTATTGTGCCGCACCTCTCAGGCCCTTTCCCTCTTGGATTCTGATTGTTAGGCCCTTTTCCTTGTGGATTTGGGTTCTACAAATCCTTTTCAGAAATTAATTGGACCACAATTCCTTTTCCAAATTAAATGCCGAACCCTAGGGCCCTAATCCATTATTTCTGCTAAGTCCAAGTCCCAATCTGATTGACCTAGGGTTTTGAGGTGCCTATATATACATGTTTTAGAGAGTGCCGCAGGAGACACCACCCATCCATACGAATTCTAGACCACCCCATATACACTCCATAATTCGTTCTACACCACGACACCTTCAGAAATTCATACTTTGCCGCAGAGGAGAGAAGACAAGGCCTTGCCGTGGCTTCCATTGGAGAGGAAGGGTTGTGCTGCAGCCTACTTGCAACCATTGAAGTTCTTGGAGTTCTTTCTTCTCTTGTTTCTGTTTCCATGTTTAATTTAATTTGCTTTTCAATTATGTTGAACATGTGGAACTAATTTCGTTTTAGTTAGAGGTGGATTCAAAGCCATGGACATATGTTTAGTATGAATTGATTACCTCTAGTTATTGTTTCATAAATTATGAATGTGGTTTACTTATCTGTTTTATTAAGAACTTGTTCTTGTGTGTTGATTAAGGATGCATACTTAGTTTACATGCATGAATTTGATGCTAGGATATAAGGGAATTTCACCTAATCGTTATGAACTTATATTCGCAAGTAGTAAAGGTTGCTAGTCACAATCATGTTAAGTAAATCCTAGGCAGAATTAACATGCAGTTCATAGTTATGAATTCCTTGTCAATGTTTATGATTTCCATGGAACTTAATGATCTTTGATATGTGTCTCTATTATGCGTATTCCATAGTTAGGGAACTTGATAAGAATAATTTGGTTGTGATGCGTTATCCATTCAATTCAATGAACTTAGGGAAATTTGAGAATTGATTAGTGCAATACAATTAATTCGAAGCATTGTCATTCATGGTTTATCGAAAGAATAACTGGAAATCAATTCGTATGCATATGTTCATGTGTGGAGAAGAACCATCTAACTAGTTTTTCACCCTTGAATTCACCTTCACCTCACTTTAATTTACTTTGTTTGCTGGAATATTCTTAGTTTTGATAAATTCGTCTAAAAACCCCTTCAATTCTTATTTGTGTTTTAGTTTACTTAAATTCGTCCAAATCTGTCTCCTTTTAGTATTTTGAGTCTTACTAGTTTAAAATTCATCCAATTCACTTCCTAGTACCTGTTTGGAGTCTATTTAGATTAGTTTTGCTGTTTTGATTCAATTTGGTCAATTTTGAGTTGTCTAGAGTCCAGTTTAGTGTTTTAGAGTTTAACTTGTGTAGATTAGCATCCCTTCTAATCCCCGGCCTACAACGATCCCTACTTTCATATACTACGTCGATAGGGTTTTAATTTGAGTGTCAAGTAATTTTCACATCAATATACCTAGTGTAGGGAGTGTAGTCAGAAAATCTGTGTGAAAATAGAGTGTATATCTTGTGAGGAATTGAGGGATTCTCTAAGGCATGTTACTACATTCAAAAATGTTGTTTTAATTGATTAAATGCGAGCTAGTGAGTGGCTACTGCGATTAAGTATAAGTTTGAGGGTAGGGATAATTGAAACCTATGTAAGTAATGATTTTTAACATGTTATGTACCATTGGAAATCCCTAAGGTAATGTTGGAAGGTTTAGGTTATTTTTTGTTTTTTTGTTTTGCTCGAGGACTAGCAAAAGCTAAGTGTGGGGGAATTTGATAGGAGCATATTTATGCGACTTTGTTAGCTTGTTTCCTTGCATTTTCTTAGTTAGTTTCTACTTATTATAGTGATTTAAGCTATTTTCGTGTGTTTTCAGGTTCAAATGACAAAGTTGGCAAAAAGATGCAATTTGGAGCATTTTAGAGCAGTTTTGGGCTTGGAATGGATAGCACAAGTATGGAGCAAGATGGATGGACGAAATTGAAGTTCAAGAGAGGCTAGGAATGTGCAAAAGAGTGGAGAAATAAATTCAAGTCATTGAAGATAAGGAATCAGCTACAAAGAAGGAGAATTATCCAAAACCTTATCCAACCTTATCTTATCCAACTAACCTTATCTTACCTTATCTTATCTTATCCTATCCTAATCTTATCCTACCTTAATTCCAGCTACAAGGGGGACTCCTTTTCATATTAGGATGCCTAAAACCTGTTTTTAGGAGGCCTTTTTGTTCTAAAAACATGCCACAACACTCATTTCTAGAAGCCCTAAAAATCTGGCACCCCAACCTGTTTTTAGAAGGCCTTTTCCTTGTTGGATTGGAGTCCTAAATCCTTTTCCCTGACAACCTAGGCCAAGTAATCCCTAGGCCTATAAATACACACATCTGCTGCTACATTCAGGCCACCACCCTCTACCATAAGTCACCTACATCCATCCACCACCATTCACCACACACTCTTGTGCCGCAGCTTTGCAAAGGAAGGAAGGAAGAAATCTGGAGCATTTTCTAGGTGTATTCTATCCTTTGATTTCAATTTTTAATTTTATTTATATTTGTTTGATTGCGAACATGAGGAACTAAACCCCTTCTTAGCTAGGGGGAATTCGAAACTATGAGCATATATGTGATATGAATTGATTTCCTCCAGTTATGATTTCATGAATCGTGGATGTGATTTGCTTAACTGTTTGATTAAAACTTATTCTTGTATGTTGATTAAGGGTGCACACTTAGTTTGCATGCTAGGATTTGATGCTAAAATATAAGGGAATTTCACCTAATCGTTACAAACTTATATTTACAAGTAGTGGAGGTTGCTAGTCACGATCGCGTTAAGTAAATTCCTAGCAGGAGTGTCATGCAGTCAGTCACGAATGTCATGTCAATGCTTATGATTTTCACAAAGCTTAATGATCTTTGATATGTATCTCTAGTATGCAGTCATATAGGGAGCTTGATAAGAATAAATTGGTTTGCGGCGCTACGTCCAAATTCAATGAACTTAGGAAAATCTGAAGGTTAATGCGTGCAGTCACGGTTAATTTGGGGCATTGTCATTCATGGTTTATAGAAAGAATAACTGGAAATCGATTTGTGTTGCATATATGTCATGTGTGGAGAAGGATCCTCTAGCTAGCCTTTCACCCATCCAAAACACCCAATTTCGTACCTTTGTTACTTTGTTTCTTTAATTTGGTTAGTTTTAGTTAATTTCGTCAAAAACCCAATCCCCTTTATTTTCTTGTGTCAACTTAGTTAGAATCTGTTTAATTTTATGTCTTTTAGCATTTTGAGTCAAGTTAAAGTTAGACTTCGTCCAAATAACTCCCTAGTGTCTGTTTTGAGTCTATTTGGTTGTTTTAAGCTGTTTTGAGTCTTTTAAGTTTGTTTTGAGTCTTGTAAGTCTAGTTTAGTGTTTTAGAGTTTAATTAGTGTAGATTAGCATCCCTTCTAATCCCCGGCTAGAACGATCCCTACTTACACATACTACATTGATAGGGTTTAAATTTGAGTGCAATTTAATTTCACATCAGATGGCTTAGAAACACTAGGAGCCTGCGGCAAAGGATGAGAGATGATTGGGTGTTGCGACAAGGCTTCTTCTAAGCTTGTCTTGGCTGAATCTTCCTCCTTCTTTTTGAACAGCAGCTCTTTGTCCACTTCTAAGGTATGTTTGGACGTTTTTAGGTCAGCTCCAACCTCCATAGCACTTCCCAAAGTGATAGCATCATGGATTTCAAAATCTCCCATCGAATTGACAATAGTTGAGTTGGAGAGTTCACTTTGCTCTAGAATCTGTCCTATGAATTCTACAATCTCTCCCATTTGATTCTTCAATTCACCCCACTTTTTGGCTTGATTTTGCATTGCTTTGTTTTGATTTTCTTGTCCCTGAGACAAATTGGTAAGTAACTTAAGCAACGTGTCATTATCCAAAGACATACCTGAATTTGTTTGGGCAGACTGTGGTGAAGGCTGTGGTGGTGCATATGGCCATTGATAGAACTCCTCAGATGGCTGCGAATATCCTTCGTGGTGTGAGCCCTGCGTCAAAGAAATTAATTCATCAAGAATTTGATTATAATTCATGGACATACTTGAATTCGATTGGAATTGTTGTGGGGGAGGTTGTGGTGGCTGCATAGGTCTTGAATAGAACTCCTCATCTTGCTGCCAATATCCACCTTGTTGAAATTGTTGAGGTTCCCCCCACATATAATCTGAATAATCTCTCCAATCGGAATTGTAAGTGTTGGAAAACATGTTGTCCCTTGATTGGTTATGGCCTTGATAACCCCAAGCACATCCATTTGCAGTGAATTGATGAGTTTGATGTCTATGCCGAATTTAGACTATCTTAACACAAATTAAGAGCAAGGGATTGGTTGAAAACGGATTTAAACTTAAGCAAAACAGAATTGTAAACTAGACTTAGTTTTGTACGAAATTGGTGATTTAGATGGGCGAATGGCTAGCTAGAGGGTCCTTCTCCACACATGACACATATGCAACACAAATCGATTTCCAGTTGTTCTTTCTATAAACCATGAACGACAACGCCCCAAATTAATCGTGACTGCACGCATTAACCTTCAGATTTTCCTAAGTTCATTGAATTTGGACGTAGTGCCGCAAACCAAATTATTCTTATCAAGTTTCCTATATGACTGCATACTGGAAAAACATATCAAAGATCATTAAGCTTTGTGAAAATCATAAGCATTGACATGACATTCGTGACTATGACTGCATGACACTCCTGCCACGAATTTACTTAACGCGATCGTGACTAGCAACCTCCACTACTTGTAAATATAAGTTTGTAACTATTAGGAGAAACTCACTTATATTTTAGCATCAAATTCATGCATGCAAATTAAGTATGCATCCCTAATCAACATACAAGAATAAGTTTTAAATCAAACAGTTAAGAAATTGCATTCACGATTTATGAAATCACAACTGGATGAAATCAATTCATATCACATATATGCTCATAGTTTCGAATTCCCCCCTAGCTAAGAAGGGGTTTAGTTCCTCATGATTGCAAATAAACAAAGGCAATTAAATTTAAACATCAAATGTAAAGATAGAATACACCTAGAAACGCTCCAGATTTCTTCCTTCCTTCCTTTGCAAAGCTGCGGCACAATGAGGTTGAGTGGTAGATGGTGGTGTTTTGAATGGTGCAGCATAAACTTGTATTTATAGGGCTAGGGATTACTTGGCCTAGGTTGTCAAGGAAAAGGATTTAGGACTCTAAACCAACAAGGAAAAGGCCATCTAGAAAGGATGGGGCGCCATATTTTTAGGGCTTCTAGAAAGGAGTGTTGTGGCATGTTTCTAGAACAAAAAGGCCACCTAAAAACAGGTTTTAGGCATCCTAATATGAAAAGGAGTCCCCCTTGTAGCTGGAATTAAGGTAGAACAAGATTAGGATAGGATAAGATAAGATAAGGTAAGATAAGGTTGGATAAGGTTTTGGATAATTCTCCTTCTTTGTAGCTGATTCCTTGTCTTCAATGACTTGAATTAATTTCTTCAACTCTTTTGCACATTCCTACCCTCTCTTGAACTTCAATTTCGTCCATCCACCTTGATCCATACTTGTGATATCCATTCCAAACCCAAAACTGCTCTAAAATGCTCCAAATTGCACCTTTTTGCCAATTTTGCCAATTGGACCTACAAACATACGAAAATAGCTTAAAACACTATAATAAGTAGAAACTAACTAAGAAAATGGAAGGAAACAAGCTAACAAAGTCGCATAAATATGCTTCTATCAAAGTCCTAAAAATCTGGCCCCCCAAACCTTTCTAGAAGGCCTTTGCCTTGCCTTGCACTCCATCCCCTTCCCTCCAATTGCTGCCGCACCTTCCCTATCCTTATTCCTCTTGGATTCTGATTTAATTAGCCTATTCCCTTGTGGATTTGGATTGTGCAAAGCCTTTTCAGAAATTAATTGGGCTAAACCCCTTTCCTGATGGATTTAAGCCTTGTGCTGCACCCTAGGGCCCTAATCCTTTATTTCTGCTAAGTCCAAGTCGTAACCTGATTTCCCTAGGGTTTGCCATGCCTATATATACAGATTTTGAGGCTTTGCTGCAGGTTACCACACCCTGTACCACACCATAATTCGTAGCCATCACCATCCATACACAGAAACACCCTTTGCCGCAAGAAGGAGAGGAGGAGAGCTTTGCCGTGGCTTCCATTGGAGGAGGACCTTGTGCCGCAACAACCTGCAACCATTGGAGACTTCCTGAGTTCTTTCTTCCCTTGTTTTAGTTTCAATGTTTATTTCAGATTGCTTTTCAATTGTCATGAACATGTGTAACTAAGTTTTTCTTAGTTAGAGGTGAATTCGAAGCCATGGACATATGTTTAATATGAATTGATTACCTTCAGTTATTGTTTCGTAAAACATGAATGCGATTCACTTATCTGTTTGATTAAAACTTATTCTTGTATGTGGGTTAAGGGTGCACACTTAGTTTGCATGCATGAATTTGATGCTAAAATATAAGGGAATTTCACCTAATTGTTATGAACTTATATTTATGAGTAGTAAAGGTTGCTAGTCACAATCGTGTTAAGTGAATCCATGGCAGGAGTATCATCATGCTTTTCATAGTTACGAATGCCTTGTCAATGCTTATGATTTTCATAGAACTTAATGATCTTTGAATGTATCTCTATTATGCGTATTCCATGTAGGGAACTTGATAAGAATAATTTGATTGTCGATGCGTTATCCATCCAATTCAATGAATTAAGGAAAATCTGAAAGTTAATTTGTGCATTCACGATTAATTTGGGGCATTGTCATTCATGGTTTAAAGAAACAATACTGGAATTCAATTTGTATGCATATGTTTCATGTGTGGAGAAGGATCCTCTAACTAGCTTTTCACCCTTGAATTCACCTTAATTTCGTTTTAACTTACTTTGTTTGCTGCAATTTACTTAGTTTTGTCAAATTCGTCCAAAAACCCCCTCAGTTCTTATTTGTGTTTTAGTTTTGTCAAATTCGTCCAAATCTGTCCCCTTTCTGTGTTTTGAGTCTTACTAGTCCAGAATTTGTCCAATTCACTCTCTAGTATCTGTTTTGAGTCTATTTAGCTTAGTTTGTGTGTTTTGAGTCAATTTGGTCAGTTTTGAGTCATAAGAGTCTAGTTTAGTGTTTTAGAGTTTAAATTGTGTAGATTAGCATCCCTTCTAATCCCCGGCCTAAAACGATCCCTACTTTCATATACTACGTCGATAGGGTTTTAATTTGAGTGTCAAGTAATTTTCACATCACCTAGCCTAGTATAGGACTATCCATACCCTTGTTCTTAAAGGATAGTGAAGCATGACTTAGAGGGAATTCATTTAGGTCGACATTATGCAGAAAAACAAGTGTGGGGGAAGCATTTGTTCTTTTGGGGTAGAGTTTGTTTCAAAAGAAAGAAGAAAAAAAAGGAAAAAAACGTGGAAAAAGAAAAAAAGAAGAAGAAAAAGAAAGAAAAAGAGTTCAAAATAAGTGAGAATGAGCTCACATGTATTGGTTTTTGAAGAAAGGGCCCAAAAGTTTGAATCCGACCCTAAGTGATGTTTGAATCTTCCCTTTGTGTTTAGAGTTGATTTCTGCAATCAAAAGTGAATTCTAGGTGTTTATTTCATTGCTTTGCTACTATTTCTTTAGGAACCTTTGTTATCCTTTACCTTTCTTTGTTAGCCTATACCCTTAGCCCTGTTACAACCCTTGACTTCTATCTTGATTGTTAGGTGTTTCAATAATGTAGAGTTTGGGATTGGTATGAGCATATTGAAGGAAAATTTGTGAAAAACATGTTCATTTGAGCAACATGTATGGCATGCAATTAACATTTAAAGGCGGAATCATGCTTGTATGCACTCAAAACAAAACATTACCCATGAAATTCAAAGCCTAGTAGTTATGGTGAACCATGACTCAACTCAAATCTTAAAGAAAGGAGTTGAGAAACTTTTATACCTTTGAAGCACCTCTTTGCTTAGCAAAGGTTAATCACCCATGTGAGGGCCTTCTTTCCTTTGTCTCCTTGCTCATTGGCTCCATGGATATGGATGGAAGAATTGATTATCCAAAAGTCCCCAAGGTAGGAGACCTCTAATTTTCGACACCAAGGATGGTGAAGGAAGAAGATGAGTGACCTTGGAGGAGGAAGAATTGCTAGCTAATCCCCTCCAAGGGGGCTGGCCTTCGAGAGAGAAAGGGAGAGACATGTTCTCTCCAATTTTCTCCAAAAGAAACCCTAATGATGAAATGGCTATAAAGTTGCCTTTATACCACATCACAATGGAGTGGGAAACTTGCAATTAAGCCAAGTTCACTACCCCTCTCTATATGGCCGGCCACTTAAGGGTTTATTGGGCTTTCAAGCCCTTTCTGTTTTCAAGTTGTCATACAATTTGAGCTAATGGGCTTGACATTCAAATCCCATTGGGCCTTGCGGCCCAAAACTAACCCGAGGTCTATAACGAACTTATTCGTTTGATTAATTAACATATTAATTAATCCTAGCCATATATAATTAAACCATTTAATTATCTTTACTCATCTCTGTTGTATCCTTCAATCATTACCTTACACGGTGTGCGATCCATTAGGTTCCTTTTAGCGAGGCAGTGGGCGATTAGAACTCTTACTAATCGATTGTGAATTGAAACTTACTCTCAATTCTCCCTTTAGTGATTATACATCTTTAGGGCTTCCACAAGCCATGAGTGACACCTAGCAGTATGTCATGGCTACCCAAGCTAATCAGAAGAGGTTCGAGAACCTATTCAGTTTGGGATTACAATGCAATACAGTCTTTCTCTAACACAATACTCCTGACCACATTGTTTGGTTTGATAGTTTATTCATGTCTACTATCCAATGTGATTCTCTTACTTATATGATTACCTTGAATGTGATTTGGAACGACTTCCTAAATCTCATTCATACTCTGGCCAGAGATTCTTAATCATATCATAGAGTATTCTCCCTCAACTTTTGAAGGTTAGAGATCCCTTGTTGGGCATTCACTTGCCTCTATGACTAAGTGGCTTAACCCCAACTATGCCGTGGACACCCTCTGACGGAGTGACTTTGACATAGCCAAAGATCAAGGACCTAACCACAAGACAACTATGATGCCTCAGGTCAAAGGACTACTTTGCATTATCCCAACCAGGAGTTCTCATGTGACATGAGTATGAGAACTCCTCGTTGATCGCATTCAGTGGACTCATTCTCTATTCAGCACCTACGTACTTGTCTTGGTGTCAGTCACACCATTGACTCGAGACTAGTCACTCTCCCTAAGAAAAGACATAGGACGTACTGATCTTAACGGACTATCAATGCCCAATTGGCAATCCTATGATCAGGAACTTTTAGGATATGTATTCGGAAGAGAATGGTCATGAATCTAACTTCTTTAGATCACATTCTCCCTATTACATATTCCTTGGACTTATCGTTTAAGCATATAACATTTATATGAGACAGCTTAAAACAATAATCTTTGCCCTTTATATTAAACTAGATTAGTTTAACATGTGAAATGTCCGTAAAGTATCATCATATGATTGGTTTTAGGGCACATTTCCAACACATATGGTGTCTCTGGTTCTTGCATCTAAGTAGTGGCATTCCATTCATGGGATCATATACATGTTTGTATTAATAATTCCAGAAAGTGCTTTCTTTGTTATAACATATGTGAGTGTTAGTCTACATGTTTACATCAATCTTCTCACATATACCTATTGTAGGGAGTGTAGTCAGAAAATCTGTGTGAAAATAGAGAGTATATCCGGTGAGGAATTGGGTGGATTCTCTAAGGCATGTTACTACATTCAAAATGCTGTTTTAATTGATTAAATGCAAACTAGTGAATGGTGACTGTGATTAAGTATGAGTTCAAGTGTAAGGATGACCAAAATCTGTGCAAGTGATGATTTTTAATATGTCATGTTCACTGGAAATCCCTGAGGTAGTCGTTGGAAGGTTTAGGTTATGTTTTGTTTCTTTGTTTTGCTCGAGGACTAGCAAAAGCTAAGTGTGCAGGAATTTGATAAGAGCATATGTATGCGACTTAGTTAGTATGTTTTCTTGCATTTATTTAGTTAGTTATTGCTTATTTCAGTGTTTTAAGCTATTTTCGTGTGTTTATAGGTTCAAATGACAAAGTTGGCAAGCAAGTGCAATTTGGAGCATTTTAGAGCAGTTTTGGGCTTGGAATGGATAGCACATGTATGGAGCAAGATGGATGGACGAATTTGAAGTTCAAGAGAGGCTAGGAATGTGCGAAGAGTTGAAGAAATTAATTCAAGTCATTGAAGATAAGGAATCAGCTAAAAAGAAGGACCATTATCCAAAACCTTATCTTATCCAAACTAACCTTATCTTACCTTATCTTATCTTATCCTATCCTAATCTTATCCTACCTTAATTCCAGCTGCAAGGGGGACTCCTTTTGATATTAGGACGCCTAAAACCTGTTTTTAGAAGGCATTTTCCTTGTAGAAACATGCCACAACACTCCTTTCTAGAAGCCCTAAAAATCTGGCTCCCCAACCTTTCTAGAAGGCCTTTTCCTTGTTGGATTGGAGTCCTAAATCCTTTTCCTTGACAACCTAGGCCAAGTAATCCCTAGGCCTATATATACCCTAATCTGCCGCACCATTCAAACCACCACCCTCTACCATAACTCACCTATATCCATCCACCACACCATCCACCACACAACCTCTTGTGCCGCAGCTTTGCAAGGAAGGAGAAGGAAGAAGCCATCTGGAGCCGTGCTTGCCGTTCAAGACGTTGGATCGTTGAAGCGTTTCTAGGTGTACCTTTGTTTTCAATGTTTAAATTTATTTATCTTTCTTTATTTGCGAACATGAGGAACTAAACTCGTTTTAGCTAGGGGAGAATTCAAAGCCATGAACATATATGTGATATGAATTGATTACATCCAGTTATTATTTCGTAAATCATGAATGCAATTTGCTTAACTGTTTTGTTAAAACATATTCTTGTATGTTGATTAGGGATGCATACTTAGTTTGCATGCATGAATTTGATGCTAAAATATAAGGGAGTTTCACCTAATAGTTACAAACTTATAATTATAAGTAGTGGAGGTCGCTTATAAACGATCGCGTTAAGTAAATTCTTGGCAGAAGTGTCATGCAGTCATAGTCACGAATGTCATGTCAATGTCTATGTTTTTGATAGGAGCATATTTACATCACTTAGTTAGCTTGTTTCCTTGCATTTAGGTTGTTAGTTCTTAGTTATTTTAGTCTTTTAAGCCATTTTCGTGTGTTTTCAGGTTCTAAGGGCTAAAGGAGCAAGAAAGTGCATTTTGGTGCCTTTTGGAGCAGTTTTGGGCTTGGAATGGATTGCGCATGCTTGGAGCTAAGTGGATGGACGAAATTGAAGATCAAATGAGCTTAGGATTGAATGAAGAATGAAGAGTTCAAAATTGGAAGCCAAAGTTTCTAAAGTTGGAAGTTTCTATTCTTGGCTTAGAAGTTTCCTAATCCTTCCTCACCTATGTTCCAGCCATAACAGGGTTTCAAAACATGTTAGGTTGCCTCATTACATGTTTCTAGAAGTCCTAGATCCTTTCCCTAACCTTGCCGCATATCTCCTTTCCCTTTTCTTCCAAAATCTGCCACATAAGTGCCTTTCCCTTTCTTTTCCCATCCTTGCCGCACAAGGGATCCTTTTCTTTCCTATTTTCTGACCCAAAATCACATTCCCTTTGTGTTCTATGCCTTGCCGCACAAGGAGGAGCCTTTCTTACTTATTTTGTGCCTCAAAACACATTCCTAAATCTGTCTTACATATTCTGCCGAATTTCACTTTCTTATTCTCTTTGATTTTCTGATTCTTTCTTACCTATTAAATTGTGGAACCATAATAGCTAAGTATTGAACCTTTCTTATTATTTTCTGATTGCCTTTCAACCCTAGCCCTATAAATAAAGCCATCCGCACCATTTAGTCTCTCTCTCTCTCTCTGAACAGATTCTCTACACACTTTCTGACGAAAATCCACCTTCCATCCACCTATCTACCTATCCATCCTCTACCACCCATCACCACCCATTCTACACACCTTAACCCCTTGTGCCGCAACTTTACAAAGGAAGAAGGAGAGGATTAACTTGAAGCCGTGCCTAGCCATTCAAGACGTTGGATTGCTGGAACGTTCCTAGGTGTAATCTATCTTTGTTTTCAATGTTTAATTTAATTTCTCTTTGTTTTGCTGTGAACATGAGGAACTAAGCCCTTTTGGCTAGGGGGCTATTCAAAGCCATGAATATGCTTGCAATATGATTTGATTACATCCAGTTGTGATTCATAAGTTGTGAATTCAATTTACTTATCTGTTGAATTAAAACTGATTTGTGTGTGTTGATTGAGAGTGCACGCTTAATTTTCATGCATAAATCTGATGCTAGGATATAAGGGTTTTCACCTAATCGTTATGAACTTATATTCATAAGTAGTGAAGGTTGCTAGTCACAATCGTGTTAAGTAAATTCCTGGCATAAGTATCATGCAAGTCATAGTTACGAGTGCCTTGTCAATGCTTATGATTTTCAGAGAACTTAATGATCTTTGCTTGTATCTCTATTATGCAATTCATGTAGGGAACTTGTGGAGAATGCTTTGGGTTGTTGTATGCAATAAAATTAGGAAAATCTGAGGGTTAATTAGTGCAATTCACGGTTAATCTGGGGTGTTGAGAATTCATGGTTTATTGAAAAGCAACTGGAAATCGTTTTGTTTGCAAGTATGTCATGTGTGGAGAAGAACCTCCTAGCTAGCCCATCATCCATCCAATTCACCAATTTCGTGCAAATCTGTTTAGTTTTTGTTTCTAGCTTAATTTCGTCCAAAACCCAATCCCCCTTTAATTAAGTGTGTTAGATTAGTTAGAAGTGTATTTAAATCTGTCCAAATTAGTGTTTTGAGTCTTACTAGTTTGGAATTCGTCCAAATCAGTTCCTAGTGTCTGTTTTGAGTCTTTTTGGTTGTTTTAAGCTGTTTTGAGTCTTTTAAGTTTGTTTTGAGTCTTGTGAGTCTTGTTAAGTGTTTTTAACTTTGTTTTTATGTTTTTGAGTCTGTTTAGAGCTTTTAGCAAGCCCTCCTAATCCCCGGTCCAGAACGATCCCTATTTGCATCTATGCTACAATTGTCAACAAGAGGGTTTAATTTGTGTGCTGTCTTACATCGCATCAAATTTTTGGTGCCGTTGCCGGGGATTAGCAACTTTGCTAATCCCTTGGTTCTTTTCTTTTTGTTTATTTTGTTTTTGTTTTAGTTTCTGACTTTGTGTTGTTTTCTTGTTTTCTTTAGCTAATCCCCTTTGTTTTTGTTTTTGTCTTTTACTTTTGATATTTGATTTAGTTTTACTTTTTTGATTTCAGGTATTGGAGAAGCAAGACATGGATTTTGCTAACATTCAAGCTCAATTGGTGAATCTTACTTCTCAATTGTCCCAGATTGCCGAAACAACCACAATGTACACTGCTCAAACTCATCAACGTGCTCAATTCGCTGTGAATGAAGATGCTTGGGGTTGTCAAGGCTATGATCAATCAAGGGATAACATGTTTTCCAGCACTTACGATTCATATTTGAGTGATCATTCAAACTCTATGTGGTGGGAATCTCAACAAGTTCAACCCGAAGGCTATTGGCAGCCATATGAGGAGTTTTATTCAAGACCTATGCAGCCACCACAACCTTCCCCACCACAATTCCAATCGAATTCAAGTATGTCCATGAATTATAATGAAATTCTTGATGAATTAATTTCTTTGACGCAGGGCTCACAATAAGAAGAATATTCGCAGCCATCTGAGGAGTTCTATCAATGGCCATATGCACCACCACAGCCTTCACCACAATCTGCCCAAACAAATTCAGGTATGTCTTTTGATAATGACACGTTGATTAAGTTACTTACCAATTTGTCTCAAGGACAAGAAAATCAAAACAAAGTGATGCAAAATCAAGCCAAAAAGTGGGGTGAATTGAAGAATCAAATGGGAGAGATTGTAGAATTCATAGGACAGATTCTAGAGCAAAGTGAACTCTCCAACTCAACTATTGTCAATTCGATGGGAGATTTTGAAATCCATGATGCAATCACTTTGGGAAGTGCTATGGAGGTTGGAGCTGACCTAAAAACGTCCAAACATAGCCTAGAAGTGGATGGGGAGCTGCTGATTGAGGAGGAGGAAGAAGACACGCCCACAGCAAGGGAAGAACAACCCTTGCCGCAGCCCCCTAAGCCCTCTAAACCACCCACCACAAGTAAGGACGTCCCAAATTAAATTCATTCTAATGTTATTCCTCCGAATGCACCTTTTCCTCGCAGGTTTTTAATTCCCAAGAAAGATGAGAGTGAAAACGACATTGTGGCAGCCATTCCAAAGGTGCAAAGTGATATCCCAATTCTTGGCACACCAAATCAAGTTCCAGGTTGTGTTGAAGTGTTCAAAGAACCTTGTACATCAAGAAGAAGGATTCAAGAGAAGCAAGTGGCTGGAGAATACCAAGAATTCATCAAAGAGGACATATATGAGACAAAAAAGCCCAAAGAAGTTGAGTTTGAGGACACGGGACAAGTCACAACCATCCTAGTCAATCTGGCCAAGTCCAACATTCCTGAAACATTCAAAAATGTGGTGTTTGTAATTGAGTTTGTGTCGGAGCAAGCAGGTAAGCCATCTTCTCCAATTTCGATTTTGTTTTCTACTAACTGGCTGATTTTAATGATTCAGGTACCCACACTAGAATTTAAACCATTGCCGGATCGTTTCAAGTATCACCTTCCATTCAAAGATCAATTCCATGCCGTGGCCTCCAATGAAGCTTAATTGGAGGTATCGTCCGGCTGCACGACGTAAAAGCAAGCGCTTCTTGGGAGGCAACCCATGCATTCAACGAATGACGTTCTAGGAATCACCCACATCCAGATTTGCGTTCCTAAACCCTCCTCTTTACTGCATTTATTTTGCTTTGTTGAGTAAGTTGTTTGTTTGTTTGCTTTATGTGAGTTTATGCTTGAAACATTGAGGACAATGTTTGATTTAAGTGTGGGGGTGTAACAAAGTGTTTTTGATGCAAATTCGTGGGATTTTATCACCCATTACTTCAAAAGTTGTTCCTTGCTGTTTTTAAGTGTTTTTAAGTTGTTTTGGAGTGTTTTAGTGTGTCTTGACATAAAAATCCGAAAATCTCATAAAAATTTGAAAAATTGTTTTGAAAAACCCAAAAAGAGTTGTTTTTGTGTTGTTTTGGTGTGTTTGTGTCTTAGGTACCTTCCAACACAATGATGAGGATTTGGTTTTTAATTACATGACTGTTAAAGAGAGTTATAAACATGGATGAAAGTTTGATTTACTCTTTGGTTTATGCTTGGTTGTGGTTATAATTTATGAATTCACATGCAATCAAAAAAGAAAAATCAGTTTTTGTGACATGCTTGAAGGAAGGAACTCAAATTAACGCTTCATCCTTGAGAGACTTGTGCCTAAAACATTCTTTTGGAGAGTTATTAATCTGTGATTCTTTGTTTTCTAAAGTCGTTGCATGATCTCATTATTCTTTGCTTGGTTGCTACTTAGAAGGCGTTTCATCATTTAGTTCCAAATACTAGAACTCATGCCCGTTCCATTCAAAGCATGACATTGATTTGCATAACACACGATCAAGATGAAGTTAATTAGTGAACCACGACAGCCAAAAAGCCGAACCCCCGTTTCATATGTTTTGTAGGTTTAACCCCTTTGAGCCTTGTTTAGCCTATGTTCTTTGTTAACCCCATTATCCTTACCTAGCCTAGTGTAGGACTATCAATACCCTTGTTCTTAAAGGATAGTGGAGCATAACTTAAATGAATTCGTTTTGATCTACATTATGCAGTAAATTAAGTGTGGGGGAAGGATTGGTTGTTTTAAGCTCAGTTCTACATTTTGTGTTTCAAAAGAAAAGAAAATTCGTGGAAAAAAGAAAAGGAAAAGAAAAAGTTGTGAAAAGAATGAAAAAGAGTTTGAAAAGAAGAAAGAATGAGTTTAAGAGTGTTGATTGTTGAAGAAAGGGTCCAAAACATCAAATCTGGCCCTAAAATGTGTAAATCTCCCCTTTTTGTTCAAAGTTAAATTTCTGCATTCCAAAGTGAATTCTAAGTGTTGATTTCATTGCTTTGCTTGCTATTCTTTAAGAACCCTTGTTTTCCATATCCTTTCTTTCTTACCTAACACCCCCAAGCCCTGTTACAACCCTTTAACTTCGATCTTGGGTGTGGTGTGTTTCAATATGTGGAGTTTGGAATTGGTATGAGCATATGGTGTCACTGGTTCTCGCATCTAAGTAGTAGCATTCCGTTCATGAGATCATATTCATACGTGCTTATTAACTCCAGAAATTGCTTTCTTTGTTATAACATATGTGAGTATTCGTTTTCATGTTTACATCAATCTTCTCACATATACCTAGTGAGTGTAGTTAGAAAATCTGAGTGCAAATAGAGTGCATATCTAGTAAGGAATTGAGTGAATTCTCTAAGGCATGTTACTACATTCAAAACGTTGTTTTAATTGATTAAATGCGAGCTAATGAATGGTGACCATAATTAAGTATGTGCTTATGGGTAAGGATGACCAAAATCTGTGTAAGTGATGATTTGTAATATGTCATGTGCATTGGAAATCCCTAAGGCACTTGTTGGAAGGTTTAGATTGAGTTTTGTTTCTTTTGTTTCTTTTGTTTTGCTCGAGGACTAGCAAAAGCTAAGTGTGGGGGTATTTGATAGGAGCATATTTACATCACTTAGTTAGCTTGTTTCCTTGCATTTAGGTTGTTAGTTCTTAGTTATTTTAGTCTTTTAAGTCATTTTCGTGCAATTTCAGGTTCTATAGACAAAGTATGCAAGAAAGTGCATTTTGGAGCCTTTTGGAGCAAAATTGGGCTTGGAATGGATATCACATGCTTGGAGCAAAAGGAATGGACTAAATTGAAGACTTGAAGATGTAAGGATTCCTCATTGAAGAAGGATTCCTAATTGACATAGGATTCCTAACTGAAGAAGGATTCCTAATTGAAGAAGGATTCCTAATTGAAGAAGGATTCCTAATTGGAGATGGATTCCTACTCAAACAAGGATTCCTACTTGAAGTAGGAAAGTTAAGCCAAGGTTTCCTATTTTGGTTTGACCTTTCCTAATCCTAAATGTCCTTAAGTTCCAGCAACAATGAAGACCTCCTATGCATTTTAGGACACAAATTGAACCTTCCTTGCACTTAAATCACCTAGCCGCACCTCCCTTGACTTTTCCTCTTCCTTGCCATGCAAGGGAGAGTGTCTTTCCTATTTTCTGACCTTTAAACACATTCCTTTTTTCTCCTACACAATTCTACCGAATTTCACATTCCTATTTCTCTTTAAATTCTGATTCTTTCTTACCTATTAAATTGTGAGACATAATAGCTAAGTTATGAACCTTTCCTATTATTTTCTGATTGCCTTCCAACCCTAGCCCTATAAATAAAGCCATCCGCACCATTTAGTCTCTCTCTCTTTGAACAGATTCTCTACACACTTTCTGACGAAAATCCACCTTCCCTCCACCTATCTACCTATCCATCCTCTACCACCCATCACCACCCATTCTACACACCTTAACCCCTTGTGCCGCAACTTTACAAAGGAAGAAGGAGAGGATTAACTTGAAGCCGTGCCTAGCCATTCAAGACGTTGGATTGCTGGAACGTTTCTAGGTGTAATCTGTCTTTGCTTTCAATGTTTAATTTAATTTCTCTTTGTTTTGTTGTGAACATGAGGAACTAAGCCCTTTTGGCTAGGGGACTATTCAAAGCCATGAATATGCTTGCAATATGATTTGATTACATCCAGTTGTGATTCATGAGCTGTGAATTCAATTTACTTATCTGTTGAATTAAAACTGATTTGGGTGTGTTGGTTGAGAGTGCACGCTTAATTTTCATGCATAAATCTGAGGCTAGGATATAAGGGAGTTTCACCTAATCGTTATGAACTTATATTCATAAGTAGTGAAGGTTGCTGGTCACAATCGTGTTAAGTAAATTCCTGGCATAAGTATCATGCAATTCATAGTTACGAGTGCCTTGTCAATGCTTATGATTTTCAGAGAACTTAATGATCTTTGCTTGTGTCTCTATTATGCAATTCATGTAGGGAACTTGTGGAGAATGCTTTGGGTTGTTGTATGTAATCATCCAATTCAATAAAATTAGGAAAATCTGAGGGTTAATTAGTGCAATTCACGGTTAATCTGGGGCGTTGAGAATTCATGGTTTATTGAAAAGCAACTGGAAATCGTTTTGTTTGCAAGTATGTCATGTGTGGAGAAGAACCTCCTAGCTAGCCCATCATCCATCCAATTCACCAATTTCATGCAAATCTGTTTAGTTTTAGTTTCTGTTTTGTTTCTAGCTTAATTTCATCCAAAACCCAATCCCTCTTTAATTAAGTGTGTTAGATTAGTTAGAAGTGTGTTTAAATCTGTCCAATTTAGTGTTTTGAGTCTTACTAGTCTGGAATTTGTCCAAATCAGTTCCTAGTGTCTGTTTTGAGTCTTTTTGGTTGTTTTAAGCTGTTTTGAGTCTTTTAAGTTTGTTTTGAGTCTTGTGAGTCTTGTTAAGTGTTTTTAACTTTGTTTTTATGTTTTTTGAGTCAATTTAGAGGTTTTAGCAAGCCTTCCTAATCCCCGGTCCAGAACGATCCCTACTTGCATCTATACTACAATTGTCAACAAGAGGGTTTAATTTGTGTGCTGTTTTACATCGCATCATGCACTTACCTCATTCACTTGTTGTTGCCGTGGGGGGTCCCTTTGTCCAACACCTTCGTATTGTTGTGCATTCAAGGCTCGGTTTGCAATTAAGATCTTGGCAGCCACCGGGGTTTTGTCAACCAAGGCACCTCCCCCCGAAGCATCAAGCATTTGTCTCTCAATTGGAAGAAGTCTTTTGTAGAAATATTGAATTAAAAGCTCTTCCTTCATTTGGTGTTGTGGGCAGGATTGATAGGAGCATATTTACATCACTTAGTTAGCTTGTTTCCTTGCATTTAGGTTGTTAGTTCTTAGTTATTTTAGTCTTTTAAGCCATTTTCGTGTGTTTTCAGGTTCTAAGGGCTAAAGGAGCAAGAAAGTGCATTTTGGTGCCTTTTGGAGCAGTTTTGGGCTTGGAATGGATTGCACATGCTTGGAGCTAAGTGAATGGACGAAATTGAAGATCAAATGAGCTTAGGATTGAATGAAGAATGAAGAGTTCAAAATTGGAAGCCAAAGTTTCTAAAGTTGGAAGTTTCTATTCTTGGAGGTTTCCATTCTTGAAAGTTTCTATTCTTGGCTTAGAGTTTCCTAATCCTTCCTCACCTATGTTCCAGCCATAAAAGGGTTTCAAAACATGTTAGGTTGCCTCATTACATGTTTCTAGAAGTGCTAGAACTTTTCCCTAACCTTGCCGCATATCTCCTTTCCTTTTCTTCCAAAATCTGCCACATAATTGCCTTTCCCTTTCTTTCCACAACCTTGCCGCACAAGGGATCCTCTTCTTACCTATTTTCTGACCCAAAATTACATTCCATTTTGTTTCAATTCTTGCCACACAAGGGGAAAGGATTCTTACTTATTTTGTGCCTCAAAACACATTCCTAAATCTGTCTTACAATTCTGCCGAATTTCCTTTCCTATTCTCTTTAATTCCTGCACCTTACTTGCCTATTTTCTGTCATAAAACACCTTCCCCTTTAGTACCTAGCCTTGCTGCACAAGGGGAGGCCTCTCTCTCTTAATTTCTGACCTTTAAAACGCATTCCTTTTCTCTCCTACATATTCTGCCGAATTTTACTTTCTTATTCTCTTTGATTTTCTGATTCTTTCTTACCTATTAAATTGTGGAACCAAATTAGCTAAGTTATGAACCTTTCCTATTATTTTCTGATTGCCTTTCAACCCTAGCCCTATAAATAAAGCCATCCCCACCATTTAGGCTCTCTCTCTCTCTGAACAGATTCTCTACACACTTTCTGACGAAAATCCACCTTCCATCCACCTATCTACCTATCCATCCTCTACCACCCAACACCATTCATAACCCCCAAAACTCACCACCAACCCTTGTGCCGCAGCAAAGAGGAAGGAGGAGAGCCCTTGGACGTGCTTGCCATTCAAGTTAGGATTGCTGGAACGTTTAGGTGTAATCTTTCTTTTGTTTTCAATGTTTCAATTCAATAATCTTTGTTCTGTGAGTATGAGGAACTAAACCCCTCTTAGCTAGGGGGGGATTCGAAACCATGATTATACTTGCAATATGATTTGATTACATCCAGTTGTGATTCATAAGTTGTGAATTCAATTTACTTATCTGTTCATATTATAACTGATTTGTGTGTGTTGATTGAGGTGGCCAACTTAATTTGCATGCATGAATTTGATGCTAGAATATAAGGGAGTTTCACCTAATCGTTATGAACTTATATTCACAAGTAGTGAAGGTTGCTAGTCACGATCGCGTTAAGTAAATTCTTGGCATAAGTATCATGCAATTCATAGTTACAAGTGCCTCGTCAATGCTTATGATTTTCATAGAACTTAATGATTCTTGCTTGTATCTCTATTATGCAATTCATGTAGGGAACTTGTGGGGAATGCTTTGGGTTGTCGTATGCAATCATCCAATTCAATAAAATTAGGAAAATCTGAGGGTTAATTAGTGCAATTCACGGTTAATCTGGGGCGTTGAGGATTTGTGGTTTATGGAAAGCAACTGGAAATCGTTTTGTATGCAAGTGTGTCATGTGTGGAGAAGAACCTCCTAGCTATCCCATCATCCATAGTTTCACCCAATTTCGTGCAGATTTCATTAGTACTTTAAGTTTCTTGTTTTGTTTTCAAATTCGTCAAAACCCAATCCCCCCTTTACTTGTTGAGTCATATTAGTTAGAAACTGTTTTAGTTTGTGTTTTTGAGTGTTTTGAGTCAAGTTAAAACTTATTTTCGTCCAAAATTGTGTTTAGAGTCCAAAACTGCCCAGTTTGTGTTTTTAGGCAGTTTTGAGTGTTTTAAAGTTGTTTTAGTGTCCTAGAGTTTAGTTTTGCATTCTTTGAGTCGTGTTAAGTGTTTTTAACTTTGTTTTTATGTTTTTGAGTCAGTTTAGAGGTTTTAGCAAGCCCTCCTAATCCCCGGTCCAGAACGATCCCTACTTGCATCTATACTACAATTGTCAACAAGAGGGTTTAATTTGTGTGCCGTTTTACATCGCATCAAGGATGCAACTAGGGCCTTAAAACGCTCATAATATGCTGGAAAAGATTCTCCTTGGCTTTGTTCAATGCCACTAATTCTCTTCCTCAAAAGAATAACTCTCGAAGTTGGGAAGAATTTCTCTAAAAACTCTCTTTTCATGCTTTCCCAAGAAGTGACCGTTCCAGGTGCCAATTCGAATAACCAATCCTTAGCCTTTTCAAATAGAGAGAATGGAAAGGCTTTCATCTTCAGAATATTCCCATCTACGTTGATTGGTGTCATGCTTGAGCACACCACCTCAAATTCCTTAAAATGCTTGTTTGGATCTTCCATGGACAGCCCATGGTACTTAGGAATGTGATGCAACAAGCTTGACTTCAATTCAAACTCATCAGTCTTGCCTTGAGCCGCCCTAGGATATTGAATGCATAAGGGCATGGCATTGTCCAATCCCGAGGTTCAAAGTTCTTTGATTGTACGATTATCCACAGCCATGGCTTCTTCTTCCTCTTCCTCTTCTTCAAACTCAGATTCGGAACTAGAGCTAGCACTAGGTGGATTAGGTTCTGGGTGCTTCCTCTTCCTTCTCAAATCTCGTTCAAAATCGTCGTTAAAATCCAAGATATGTGCATGAACGGGTTCAGAACTTCGAGTCATACACTAGTACCCAAAACAAAGAAAACAAAACAAACTCAGAAAACAAAGAAAAACAAAAACAAAAGCAAACTAAAACACACGGCAGAAACTAGGGAGATTAGCAAGTTTGCTAATCCCCGGCAACGACGCCAAAATTTGATGTGAAAATTACTTGACACTCAAATTAAAACCCTATCGACGTAGTATATGAAAGTAGGGATCGTTTTAGGCAGGGGATTAGAAGGGATGCTAATCTACACAATTTAAACTCTAAAACACTAAACTAGACTCTTATGACTCAAAACTGACCAAATTGACTCAAAACACACCAACTAAGCTAAATAGACACAAAACATATACTAGAGAGTGAATTGGACAAATTCTAGACTAGTAAGACTCAAAACACAGAAAGGGGACAGATTTGGACGAATTTGACAAAACTAAAACACAAATAAGAACTGAGGGGGTTTTTGGACGAATTTGACAAAACTAAGTAAATTGCAGCAAACAAAGTAAGTTAAAACCAAATTAAGGTGAATTCAAGGGTGAAAAGCTAGTTAGAGGATCCTTCTCCACACATGAAACATATGCATACAAATTGATTTCCAGTATTGTTTCTTTAAACAATGAATGACAATGCCCCAAATTAATCGTGAATGCACAAATTAACTTTTAGATTTTCCTTAATTCATTGAATTGGATGGATAACGCATCGACAATCAAATTATTCTTATCAAGTTCCCTACATGGAATACGCATAATAGAGATACATTCAAAGATCATTAAGTTCTATGAAACAATCCAAATCCACAAGGAATAGGCCATCTCGAAGTCAGAAACCAAAGGGAAAAGGGATAGGGAATACACGGCTTCTAGAAGGAACACTAAGGGGATCAGGCGCCAGGTTTTAAGGATAAGGGATAGGACCTTCTAGAAAGGATGCACGCACACATTTAGGAGAAGGATTAGGCCTTCTAGAAAGGTGTTTTAATTTGTCCACGTCTGAAAAGAACTCCCCCTTGCAGCTAGAAATAAGGTAGGATAGGATTAGGATAAGATAAGATAAGATAAGGTTTGGATAAGATAAGGCAGTTTGGATAATGTCTCCTTCTTTTGAGCTGATTCCTTATCTTCAATGTCCTGAATTAATTTCTTCAACTCTTTTGCACATTCCTCACCTCTCTTGAACTTCAAATTTGTCCGTCCACCTTGCCCATTCATGTGATATCCATTCCAAGCTCAAAACTGCTCTAAAATGCTCCAAATTGCACGTTCTTGACAACTTCGCCACTTGGACCTAAAAACACACGAAAATGGCTTAAAACACTCTAATAAGCAATAACTAACTGATTGATAGGAGCATATTTATGCGACTTAGTTAACTTATTTCCTTGCATTTACGTTGTTAGTTCTTAGTTATTTTAGTATTTTAAGCTATTTTCATGTGTTTGTAGGTCCAAAGGGCTAAAGGAGCAAGAAAGTGCACTTTGGTGCATTTTGGAGCAGTTTTGGGCACTAAAGCACATGCTTGGAGCTAAGTGGATGGACGAAATTGAAGATCAAATGAGCTTAGGATTGAATGAAGATGTGAAGAATTGGATTCAAGGCAAATGAAGAATGAAGAGTTCAGAATTGGAAGCCAAAGTTTCTAAAGTTGGAAGTTTCTATTCTTGGCTTGGAAGTTTCCTAATCCTTCCTCACCTATGTTCCAGCAACAAAAGGATTCCAAAATATGTTAGGGCACTTAATTGGTTGTTCTAGAAGCCTTAGACATGCCCTAAAAGGCCATGCCGCATCTCTCTATGATTTGATCCTTCCTTGCTGCACGAAACATCTTCTCCTTTCCTATTTCTTAAAACCACATTCCTGTTTTGATCCTCCCTTTTTCCGCACATATCCCTCTTTCTTACCTATTTTCTGACCCAAAATTACATTCCCTTTTGTTTCAATTCTTGCAGCACAAGGGGAAAAGATTCTTACCTATTTTGTGCCTCAAAACACATTCCTGAATCTGTCCTACACTCTCTGCCGAATTTCCTTTCCTATTCTCTTTAATTCCTGCACCTTACTTGCCTGTTTTCCATTGATTTCTGACTTTTAATTATAGGACAAAATAGCTAAGTTATTTCCTTCCCTAAAACACATCAAAACCGTGCCTTCCCTCCTTTAAATACATATGCCGCACCCTTTAATTGGGGGATCCCAAAAACACATTCTTTGCACCCACCATCCATCCACCTATCTACCTATCCATCCTCTACCACCCATCACCACCCATTCTACACACCCTAACCCTTGTGCCGCAGCAAAGAAGGAAGAAGGAGAGCCCTTGGACGTGCTTGCCATTCGAGTTAGGATTGCTGCAACGTTACTAGGTGTAATCTTTCTTTTGTTTTCAATGTTTAAGTTTATTTATCTTTGTTTTGCGAACATGAGGAACTAAACCCCTTTTGGCTAGGGGGAATTTCAAAGCCATGAATGTGATATGAGTTGATTACCTTCAGTTATTCTTTCATAAATCGTGAATGCAATTTGCCTAACTGTTTGATTCAAAACTTATTCTTGTATGTTGATTAAGGAGGCCTACTTAGTTTGCATGCATGAATTTGATGCTAGAATGTAAGGGAGTTTCACCTAATCGTTATGAACTTATATTCACAAGTAGTGAAGGTTAGGTCACGATCGCGTTAAGTAAATTCCTGGCAGGAGTATCATGCAGTTCATAGTTATGAATGCTTTGTCAATGCTTATGATTTTCATAGAACTTAATGATTCTTGATATGTATCTCTATTATGCAGTTCATGCAGGGAACTATTGAGGAATACTTTGGGTTGTTGTATGCATGATGTGATAAAAGTTAATCACTCAAATTAAACCCTCTTGTTGTCAAATCGTAGTATAAATGCAAGTAGGGATCATTCTAAACCGGGGATTAGGAGGGCTTGCTAAAACCTCTAAACTGACTCAAAACACAAAAACAAAGTTAAAAACGTTTGGAAAGACTCAAGGGACTCAAAACATGTTCAAAAGACGTAAAACAACACAAAAACACTCAAAACTGCCTAAAAACACAAACTGGGCAGTTTTGGACTCTAAACACAACTTTGGACGAATTTAGGGTTTTGACTTGACTCAAAACACTCTGAAACACAAACAAAACAGATTTTAAACACTTTGAAACAAGAAAGTAAAAGGGGGTTTTGGTTCTGACGAAATTGAAACAAACAAACAAATTGTAAAACTAAACAGATTGTAAAACGAATTTAAGAACATAAGATGATGGATGGATTAGTTAGAGGTCCGTTCTCCACACATGACACACTTGTACACGAATCGATTTCCAATTGCTTTTCAATAAACTATGATACTCAACACCCCAGATTAACCGTGATGCACAAATTAACCCTCAGATTTTCCTTTACTCACTGAATTGGATGAATGCATGCGACAACCCAAATCATTCTCCAAATGTCCCCTACATGAATGCATAATAGAGATACAATCAGAGATCATTACGTTTCATGAAAATCATAAGTGTTGACGAGGCAATTGTAACTATGAATGCATGATACCTTTGCCAAGAATTCAATTAACGCGATTGTGACAATTAACCTTCACTACTCATGAATATAAACTTGTAACGATTAGGTAAAACTCATTTATATTCTAGCATTTGATTCACGCATGAAAACTAAGTATGCATCCTTAATAAACATACACAGATCAGTTATGAATAAAACAGATAATTGAATTGCAATCACAACTTAACAAATCATAATTGGAAGAAATCAATTCATATCTCAAACAGGTTCAGGGCTTCAAACTTCCCCCTAACTAAATAGGGATTTAACCACTCATGATTACAGCAAAATCAGAAAGTAATAACAAAATAAACATTGAAAACAAGAACAAAGTACATCTAAAACGCTTCAATCTGCAAGAATGAATCGCCAAGGTTCTTCTTCTTCCCCACCTTGCTGCGGCACAAGAGACTATGGATGTATGAAATGGTGGATGAAGTGCGGTTGAATGAATTTCTGTGTTGAATGGTGGTGGTGGATGGATGTAGGTGAGTTATGGTGAAGGGTGGATGGTGAATGGTGTGTAAAATATGCGGCACAAAGGATGTATTTATAGGGCTAGGGCATAGCACGAATTTCTGAAGGAAAAGAATATGGTTTAGCACCAAAATCTGAAGGGAAAAGGATTGCACAATCCTTGGAGGAAAATGATTGCAGGTTCTAGAGCTTCTAGAAAGGGTCCAAGCGCCAGATTTTTAGGATTCTAGAAAGAATGTGTTTTGTGGCAGAATTTGGGACTTCTAGAAGTGTTTGGGGTGCCACTTTTGTAGGACAAGGGATAGAGCTTCTAGAAAGAGTGTTTTGTGGCTGATTTCTAGAAGAACAAGGCAGAAAACATGTAACACCAATGTAGGAAAGGATAAGGACTTCTAGAAATAAGGTTTTAAGTCTCCTAAACTGAAATTAAATCCCTTTTGTAGCTGGAAACAAGGTAGGATGAGATTAGGATAGGATAAGATAAGGTTTGGATAATGTTCCATGTTTGTAGCTGATTCCTTATCTTCTTTGACTTGAATTTATTTCTCCAACTTTTAAACACATTCCTAGCCTCATTTGAACTTCAAATTCGTCCATTCCTTGTGCTCCATATGCATGCAATCCATTTCAAGCCCAATTTTCCTCCAAAAGGCTCCAAAATGCACCTTCATGCATACTTTGTCCTTAGAACCTGAAAACACACGAATTTGGCTTAAAAGACTAAAACAACTAAGAACTAACAATGTAAATGCACAAGAACAAGCTAACTAAGTCGCATAAATATGCTCCTATCAAATTCCCCCACACTTAGCTTTTGCTAGTCCTCGAGCAAAACGAAACTAACAAAACAAAACAAAGTAAACAAAACACACTCTAATCCTTCCAACATTTGCCTCAGGGATTTTCAATGCACATGACATGTTAAAAATCATTATTCCCCCAGATTTTAGTCATCTTCACACTTGAGCACATACTTAATCACAGTCACCACTTACTAGTTCACATTGGACCAATTAAAACGATGTTTTGAATGTAGTAACATGGCTTAGAGAATTTGCTCAATTCCTTACAAGATAAGATACTCTCTATTTTCACACACATTTTCTGACTACACACCCTACACTAATTATATGTGAGAAGATTGATGTAAACATGTAGACGAACACTCACATATATGTATAACGAAGAAAGCATTTTCTGGAGTTATTAAGCATGTATAGATATGATCTCATGAATGGAATGCTACTACTTAGATGCGAGAACCAGGGACACCATATGCTCCTACCAATCCCAAACTCCACATATTAAAACACACAGCACTCAAGATTGAAGTTTAAGGGTTGGAACGGGGCTAAGGGAATTGGTTAACAAAGAAGGATAAGGATAAACAAATGTTCTTAAAGCAAAGCAAGCAAAGTAATGAAATTGACACTTAGAATTCACTTTTGAATGCAGAAATCAACTTTTAAACACAAAAGGGAGGATTTACACATTCTAGGGCCGAATTTTGATGTTTTGGACCCTTCCTTTAACAATCAACACTTGTGAGCTCATTCTCACTTATTTTTCAACTCTTTTTCATTCTTTTCACAACTTTTTCTTTTTCTTCTTCTTTTTCCACGAATTTTTCTTTTTCTTTACCAAACATGTGCCTTATTTCTTTTCTTGGCACACAAATACACACAATTCCCTTCCCCCACACTTGTTTTTCTGCAAGAGGACAATCAAAAGGAATTCTTTTTAAGTCATGCTTCACTATGCCTTAAGAACAAGGGTATGGATGATCCTATACTAGGGTAGGTAAGGATAATGTGGCTAACAAAGAAAATTAGGCTAAACAAGGCTCAACGGGGTTAAACCTACAATCATAATGCAAAAGGGTTAAGGCTTTTTGGCACTGGTTCACTACACAACTTCATCTTGTTTATGTGTTATGCACTTCAATATGATGCTTTGAATGAAACGGGTATGAGTTCTAGTATTTGGAACTAAATGATGAAATGCCTTCTAAGTAGCAACCAAGCAAAGAATGATGAGATCATGCAACGACTTTAGAAAACAAGAATGCACAGATTAATACTCTCCAAATAAACGTTTAGGCTCAAGTCTCTTAGGGTTGTAGCGTTAATTTGAGTTCCTTCCTTCAAGCATGTTACAAAAACTGATTTTTTTCTTTTATGATTGCATGTGAATTCATAAATTATAACCACAACCAAGCATAAACCAAAGAGTAAATCAAACTTCCATCCATGTTTATAATTCTCTTTAATAGTCATGCAATTAAAAACCAAATCCTCATCATTGTGTTGGAAGGTACCTAAGACACAAACACACCAAAACGACTCTAAAAACACTTCAGAAACTGATTTTTTTTAAATTTTCGTATTTTTACTTCAAAACACACAAAACTACCTCAAAACACACTAAAAACACTTAAAACAGTGAGAAACAATACTAGAAGTGATAGGTGATAAAAACCCACGAAAATCATGCAAAAACAGCTTGTTTACCCCCCCCCCCCCACACTTAAACCAAACATTGTCCTCAATGTTTCAAACATAAACTCACATAAAAACAATCAAACAAGCAACACATAAGCATAGAAAGATAAGGGCAGCAAGGAAAAAGGTTGAAAGGAAGCAAATCTGGATGTAGAGCCGATTCTAGGTGTTCTTTATTGGCATGGGTTGCATCCCACGAAGCGTTTGCTTTAACGTCGTGCAGCCGGACGAATACCATCCTTCAAGCTTCCTTGGAGCCCACGGCATGGAGGTGATCTTTGAATGGGAGGTGATACTTGAAATGATCCATCAATGGTTTAAATTCTAGTGTGGGTGCCTGAATCATCAAAATCAACAAGTTAGTAGAAAACAGAATTGAAATTGGAGAAGATGGCTTACTTGCTTGCTCCGACACAAACTCAATGAGAAACACCACATCTTTGAAAGTTTCAGGGACTTTGAACTTGGCCAGATATTCTATGATGGTTGTGACTTGTCCCGTGTCATCAAACTCAACTTCTTTGGGCTTTGTTGTTTCAAATACGTCCTCCTTGATGCATTTTACACATTCTCCCGCCACTTTCTTCTCTTGACTCCTTCTTCTTGGTCTACAAGGTTCTGTGAACACTTCAACACAATTTGGAACTTGATTTGGTGTGCCAAGAATTGGGATATCACTATGCACCTTTGGAATGGCTTCCACAATGTCTTTTTCACTCTCATCATTTTTGGGAATTAAAAACCTACGAGGAAAAGGTGCATTCGGAGGAATAACATTAGAATGAATTGAATTTGGGATGAACTTACTTGTGGTGGGTGGTTGAGAGGGTTTAAGGGGCTGCGGCATGGGTTGTTCTACCCTTGCCGTGTGTATGTCATCTTCCTCCTCCTCAATCAGCAGCTCCTCATCCACTTCTGGGCTATGTTTGGATGTTTTTAGGTCAGCTCCAACCTTCCATACCACTTTCCAATTGTTCTTGAATTTGCCCCATGAATTCTGCAATCTGCCCTATTTGATTCTTCAATTCGCTCATCACTTGGGCTTGATTTTGTGATTCCTGAGTCATAGAGGTAAGTAATTCAAGAATTTTATCATTATCCATTGACGAACCTGGACTTGGTTGGGCCGAATATGGTTGAGGCTGTGGTGGTTCATATGGCTTTTGATAGATCTCCTCAGATGGCTGCCAATATCCTTCTTGGTGTGAGCCCTGCGTGAAAGAAGTTAGTACATCAAGAATTTCATCATAATTCATGGACATACATGAATTCGATTGGAATTGTTGTGGTGGCTGCATAGGTTCTGAATAGAACTCCTCATCTTGCTGCCAATATCCACTTTGTTGAAATTGTCGAGGTTCCCACCACATATAATCTGAATAATCTCTCCAATCCGAATTGTAAGCGTTGGAAAACATGTTGTCCCTTGATTGGTTATGGCTTTGATAACCCCAAGCACCTCCGTTTGCAGTGAATTGAGCACGTTGATGAGTTTGAGCAGTGTGCATTATGGTTGTTTCGGCAATCTGGGACAATTGAGAAGTAAGATTCGCCAATTGAGCTTGAATGTTAGCAAAATCCATGTCTTGCTTCTCCAATACCTGAAATCAAAGAATTAAAACTAAATCAAATATCAAAAGTAAAAGACACAAACAACAACAAAGGGGATTAGCTAAAGAAAACAAGAAAACAAAACAAAGTCAGAAACAAAAACAAAATAAACGAAAAGAAAAGAACCAAGGGATTAAGCAAAGTTGCTAATCCCCGGCAACGGTGCCAAAATTTGATGTTATAAAAGTTAAGCACTCAAATGAAACCCTCTTGTTGCCAAATCGTAGTATAAATGCAAGTAGGGATCGTTCTAAACCGGGGAATAGGAGGGCTTGCTAAAACCTCTAAACTGACTCAAAACACAAATACAAAGTTAAAAACGCGATTGTGACAATCAACCTTCACTACTCATGAATATAAACTTGTAACGATTAGGTGAAACTCATTTATATTCTAGCATCTGATTCATGCATGAAAACTAAGTATGCATCCTTAATAAACATACACAAATTAGTTATGAATAAAACAGATAATTGAATTGCAATCACAACTTAACAAATCACAATTGGAAGAAATCAATTCATATCTCAAACATGTTCATGGCTTCAAACTTCCCCTTAACTAAATAGGGATTTAGCCACTCATGATTATAGCAAAATCAGAAAGTAATAACAAAATAAACATTGAAAACAAGAATGAAGTACACCTAAAACGCTCCAATCTGTGAAGGGACGAAATTGAAGACTTGAAGAAGTTAGGATTCCTAATCAACGAAGGATTCCTACTTGAAGTAGGAAAGTTAAGCCAAGGTTTCCTATTTTGGTTTGACCTTTCCTAATCTTAAATGTCCCTAAGTTCCAGCAACATTGAAGGCCTCCTATGCATTTTAGGACACAAATTGAACCTTCCTTGCACCAAATCAACCCTTGCCGCACCATTCCCTTATTTCCCATCCTTGTTGTGCAAGGAATCCTATACTTGCCTAATTTCTGGACCTAAATCAGCAAGGAAATCCTTTTTCCTTGCCTTGCAAGGCATTCCCTTACCCTTGCCATCCTTGCTGCACCCACTTGCCCAATTCCCTTAGGATTCTGACTTTAATTCCTATTTCCTTTAAAGTTTTGGTTTAATTTCTGTTTCCTAAATTGTTTCTTAGCTTTATTACCCTAAAGTCTTTAAAATAAAACTTCCTTAGCTGCACCAAAGAGAGGATTCATTCACCCATTCATCGATTCACGCCAGAAATCAATCCACACCTTTTGCCGCAACTCCCATTCAGCCTAAACACATTCCTGACCCCAAAACACATCCCATACACTTCACCCACCTTTGTGCCGCAGCAGGGAGAAAGAAGGAAGGACTCTTGGATGTTCGAGCTTGATTGTTGGAGCATTCTATGTGTAATTCATTCTATGTTTACAATGTTTAATTTCTTTTCCTTTCGTTTTGCTGTAAACATGAGTGGCTAAACCCCTTTTGGCTAGGGGTGATTTCAAAGCCATGATTATATGTGCAATATCAGTTGATAAATTCCAGTTATGAATTCTTGAATCGTGAATGCAATTGGCTTAGCTGTTTGATTGATAACTTATTTATGTTTGTTGATTGAGGGTCGACACTTAATTGGCATGCATAAATCTGATGCTAGAGTATAAGGGAGTTTCACATAATCGTTACAAACTTATATTCAAAAGTAGGGAAGGTTGCTCGTCACGATCGCGTTAAGTTCAATTCCTAGCATGAGTGACATGATGTCATAGTTGCAAGTGCTTTGTCAATGCTTATGATTTTCATTGAACGTAATGATCTTTGATTGTATCTCTATTATGATGTCATGTAGGGGACTTTTGAAGAATGCTTTGGGTTGTCGAATGATGTCATCCAATCCAAAAATACAAGGAAAATTCGAGGGTTAACTAGTGATGTCACGGTCAATTTGGGGCATTGTCGTTCGTAATTCAATGAAGGAGTAACTGGAAATCAAGTCGTTTGCATACATGTCATGTGTGGAGAAAGGGCCTCTAGCGAGCCTGATAGGAGCATATTTATGCTACTTAGTTAGTGTGTTTTCTTGCATTTGCTTAGCTATTTGTTGCTTAGTATAGTGTTTAAAGTCATTTTCGTGTGTTCTTAGGTCCTAGAAGCAAAGTTGGCAAAAAGATGCATTTTGGAGCATTTTAGAGCAAATCTGGGCTTGGAATGGATAGCACAAGCAATGGGCATGAAGATGGACGAATTTGGAGTTTAAATGGAGTTGGGAATATGTTTCAAGGTTGGAGAAATAAATTCAAATCATTGAAGATAAGGAATCAGCTCAAAAGAAGGAGGATTATCCAAAACATTATCCAAACAACCTTATCTTATCTTATCTTATCCAATCCTTATCTTATCTTAACAAACCTTATCCTATCCTAATCCTTTTCTAATTCAATTCCTGGTACAATGAGGGTTTATTTTCTGATTGGGGGACATTTAAATTAAGTTTCTAGAAACCCTAAGCCTTGCTGCACCTTAGGCCCTTTCCCATTGGAAATTTGATTGTTTTGAGCCTATTTCTGGATGGATTTGGCTTTCTAGAAGTCCTAATCTGATTCACTTAGGGTTTTTGGTGCCTATATATATACTAATCAACCCTTTGCCGTGCACACCACCCTCCATATACACCATTCACGCCAGAAATCATCCACTACTCTCTGCCGCACCCATCCTTCACCATTCTCCATAGTTTCTGACGCAATTCAACCCATGCCGTGCCATATCATCCACACAAACCCAGAAAAACCCCTCTTGTGCCGCAGCTATTCAAGGAAGGAAGGAGAAGGTGCCACTCTAAGTCGTGACTACTGCTGGAGCGTTCTTAGGTGTTGTCTATCTTTGTTTTCAATGTTTCAATTCAGTTTTCTTTGTTTAATTGCTATCATGAGGAACTAAACCCTATTAGTTAGAGGGGGAATTTGAAGCCATGAATATATGTTTCTTATGATTTGATTTACTCCAGTTATGATTTCATAAATTGTGAATGTGGTTTGCTTAACTGTTTTATTAAGAACTTGTTCTTGTGTGTTGATTAAGGATGCATACTTAGTTTGCATGCATGAATTTGATGCTAGAATATAAGGGAATTTCACCTAATCGTTATGAACTTATATTCATGATAGGAGCATATTTATGCTACTTAGTTAGTGTGTTTCCTTGCATTTGCTTAGCTATTTGTTGCTTAGTATAGTGTTTAAAGTCATTTTCGTGTGTTTTTAGGTCCAAGAAGCAAAGTTGGCAAAAAGATGCATTTTGGAGCATTTTAGAGCAAAACTGGGCATGGAGTGGATAGCACAAGCAATGGGCATGAGGATGGACGAATTTGGAGTTTAAATGAAGCTAGGATTATGTTTCAAGGTTGGAGAAATAAATTCAAAACATTGAAGATAAGGAATCAGCTCAAAAGAAGGAGGATTATCCAAAACATTATCCAAACAACCTTATCTTATCTTATCTTATCCAATCCTTATCTTATCTTAACAAACCTTATCCTATCCTAATCCTTTTCTAATTCAATTTCTGGTACAATGAGGGTTTTAATTTCAGTTTAGGAGACATAAAAACCTTATCTCCTCCATGCCGCACCTAGCCTTCTAGAATATCTGATTTCCTTGCCTTGCAAGGCTTTTTAGAAGCCTTATCCCACCTTATCCTACTGTGCCGCACCTTAGGCCCTTTCCCATTGGAAATCTGATTGTTTTGAGCCTATTTCTGGATGGATTTGGTTTTCTAGAAGTCCCAATCTGATTCACTTAGGGTTTTTGGTGCCTATATATATTAAAACACCCTTTTGCCGTGCACACCACCCTCCATACACAACCAATCACGCCAGAAATCATCCCCTACCCCCTGCCGTGCCATATTATCCACCCAAACCCAGAAAACCCCTCTTGTGCCGCAGCTATTCAAGGAAGGAGAAGGTGCCACTCTAAGTCGTGACTACTGCTGGAGCGTTCTTAGGTGTTGTCTATCTTTGTTTTTAATGTTTCAATTCAGTATTCTTTGTTTAATTGCTGTCATGAGGAACTAAACCCCTATTAGTTAGAGGGGGAATTTGAAGCCATGAATATATGTTTCTTATGATTTGATTCAC
This sequence comes from Heteromeles arbutifolia, assembly GCA_024362995.1. Lineage (NCBI taxonomy): Eukaryota > Viridiplantae > Streptophyta > Magnoliopsida > Rosales > Rosaceae > Heteromeles > Heteromeles arbutifolia. The sequence goes on from JANCRC010000015.1 coordinate 13,747,067, forward strand.
TCCAGTTACGATTTCATAAAGTATGAATGTGGTTTACTTTTCTGTGCTTATTAAGAACTTGTTTATGTATGTGGGTTGGGGGTCGACACTTGATTTGCATGCATAAATTTGATGCTAGAATATAAGGGAATTTCACCTAATCGTTATGAACTTATATTCACAAGTAGTAAAGGTTGCTAGTCACAATTGTGTTAAGTAAACCCTAGGCAGGAGTAACATGCGTATTCCATAGTTATGAATGCCTTGTCAATGTTTATGATTTCCATTGAACTTAATGATCTTTGATATGTATCTCTATCATGCGTATTCCATAGTTAGGGAACTTGATAAGAATAATTTGGTTGTGATGCGTTATCCATTCAATTCAATGAACTTAGGGAAATCTGAGAATTAATTAGTTCTATACAATTAATTTGGAACATTGTCATTCATGGTTTATCGAAAGAGTAACTGGGAATCAAGTTGTATGCATATGTTCATGTGTGGATAAGGATCCCTCTAACTAGCCATTCACCCATCTAAGTCCCCAATTCCGTGCAGATTTCATTAAGTACTTTAAGTTTCTTGTTTTGTTTTCAAATTCGTTCAAAAACAAATCCCCCTTTACTTGTTGAGTCATATTAGTTAAAATCTGTTTTGATTTGTGTTTTTAAGTGTCTTGAGTCAAGTTAAAATCTATTTTCGTCCAAAGTAGTGTTTAGAGTTCAAAACTGCCCAGTTTGTGTTTTTAGGCAGTTTTGAGTGTTTTTGTGCTGTTTTGAGTCTTTTGAGTTGTTTTAGTGTTTTAGAATTTAGTCTTGCATTCTTTGAGTCTAGTTTAGTGTTTTAAACTTTGTTTTTACGTTTTTGAGTCTTATTTGTGTTGATTAGCATCCCTAGTTAATCCCCGGTTTAGAACGATCCCTACTTGCATCTTTACTACAATTGTCATAAATAGGGTTTAATTTGTGTGTCAAGTAATTTTCACATCAATTCACAAGTAGTAAAGGTTGCTAGTCATAATCATGTTAAGTAAACCCTAGGCTGGATTAACATGCGTCTTCCATAGTTATGAATGCCTTGTCAATGTTCATGATTTCCATTGAACTTAATGATCTTTGTTGAATGTCTCTATCATGCGTATTCCATAGTTAGGGAGTTTGAGAAAGAATAATTTGGTTGTGATGCGTTATCCATTCAATTCAATGAATCTAGGGAAATCTGGGAATTGATTAGTTCAATACAATTAATTCGGAACATTGTCATTCATGGTTTATCGAAAGAGTAACTGGGAATCAAGTTGTATGCATATGTTTATGTGTGGATAAGGATCCCTCTAACTAGCCATTCACCCATTTAAATCACCAATTTCGTGTCTGTCTAAGTCTAGTTTACAATTCTGTTTTGCTTAAGTTTAAATCCGTTTTCAAACAATCCCCTGATTTTAGTTTGTGTTAGTAAGGTCTAAATTCGTCAAATCTTGAGTCTTTTAGTCTTTTGAGTCAATTTGAGTCTTAATTTCGCTCAAATCAATCTTAGGTGTTAGTTTAGGGTCTAGATAACTTGTTTTGTGTGTTTTAGGTCTATTTAGCTTGTTTTAAGTCTTTAGAGTCCAGAAACTGTTTAATTGAATTCTATTTGCTGTTTTGAGTTTGTTTTGAGTTATTTGAGTCAAGTTAGGTTGTTTAAAGGTGTCTAGAGTTAAAATTCGTCCAAATACCTGTTTTCATTGTCTAGAGTCCAGTTTTAGTGTTTTAGAGTTTAATTTGTATAGATTAGCATCCCTTCTAATCCCCGGCCTAAAACGATCCCTACTTTCATATACTACGTCGATAGGGTTTTAATTTGAGTGTCAAGTAATTCTCACATCAAATTTTGGCGCCGTTGCCGGGGATTAGCAAACTTGCTAATCTCCCTAGTTTCTGCCGTGTATTTTAACTTGTTTTTGTTTCTGTTTTGCTTAGTTTTCTGATTTGTTTTGTTTTCTTTGTTTTAGGTACTAGTGTATGACTCGAAGTTCTCAACCCGTTCACGCACATATCTTGGAGTTTAACGACGATTTTGAGCGAGATTTGAGAAGGAAGAGGAAGCACCCAGAACCTGATCTACTTAGTTCAAGTTCTAATTCCGAATCTGAAGTTGAAATTGAAGAGGATTTGGAAGAGGAGCACGACATGGCTGCCGATAACCGAACAATCAAAGAACTTTCAGCCTCGGGATTGGACAATGCGACCCCTTTATGCATTCAATATCCTAGGGCGGCTCAAGGCAAGACTGATGAGTTTGAATTGAAGTCCAGCTTGTTGCACCACATCCCCAAATTCCACGGGTTGTCCATGGAAGATCCGAACAAGCACTTGAAGGAATTTGAAGTGGTTTGTTCAAGCATGACCCCTGTCAATGTTGATGGGAGTATATTGAAGATGAAAGCCTTTCCATTCTCTCTTTTGGAAAAGGCTAAGGATTGGCTCTACGAACTAGCACCTGGAACCGTTACTTCGTGGGAAAGCATGAAGCGCGCATTCTTAGAGAAATTTTTCCCAACTTCAAGAGTCATTCTCTTGAGGAAAAGGATAAGTGGCATTCAACAAAACCAAGGGGAATCGTTTCCAGCCTATTATGAGCGTTTCAAGGCGCTTGTTGCTTCTTGCCCACAACACCAAATGAAGGAAGAGCTTCTCCTCCAATATTTCTACGAAGGACTTCTCCCCATTGAGAGACAAATGCTTGATGCTTCAGCGGGAGGAGCTTTGGTTGACAAAACACCCGTGGCTGCCAAGACTCTAATTGCAAATCGAGCCTTGAATGCGCAACAATACGAAGGAGTTGGACAGAGAGAAGGGCCACGGCAACAACAAGTGAATGAGGTAAATGCAATTTCAGAATTACAATCTCAAATGGCTAATCTCACTCTTCTTTTGTCACAGGTTGTGGATGGAACCAAAGCACAAGGGCCGGCCATATGTGGAGTGTGTTCTATGCAGGGACATCTCAACGATCAATGCCCTCAATTGATTGAGAATGGGGGGTGGGAAACTGCCCAAGCCGTGGGTTTCCAAGGCCAAACCCAACAAAGATACGACCCATACTCAAACACATACAATCCGGGATGGAGAGATCATCCAAACTTCAAGTGGAGGGATTCTCAGCACGCACAGCCACAAAGCGGATTTAGACAGCCCCCTGGGATGTTTCCAAGGCCGTGTGCAGCCCCACAACCTCAACCAACTTCGGCCCAAACCAATTCAGGTTCGTCGTTAAATAATGATAAAATTCTTCAAGTACTAACCTCTTTGACACAGGACGTGCAGAGCATAAAAAATCAAGCTAAAGAGGTGGATGAATTGAAGAAACAAATAGGGCAAATGGCTGAATTCATGGGCCAATTCAGAGAACAAGGCAGATTGCCTAGTTCAACCGTTGTTAATCCTAAAGGAGGATTTGAAACCGCCAATGCAATCACGTTGAGAAGTGGTAAGCAGGTTGGAACTGATTCACAACCATCTAGATCAAGTCAAGAAGAGGACACAAAGCTGCAATTGGAGGAGGATGAATCACCCAAACCCACGGCAAGGAAAGAGACATCTTTGCCGCAGCCATCCCCAACCATCAAGGTAAGTTCCAATATGAATTCTTCTAGCTCTACTCCACTAATTGTGCCCTTTCCTGGCAGGTTGCGGCAATCAAAGAAAGAGGATGCTGAAAAGGACATTCTAGAGACATTCCGGAAAGTTCAAGTCAATATCCCACTCCTTGATGCAATAAAGCAGGTCCCAAGGTATGCTAAGTTTTTGAAAGAGCTTTGTACAGCAAGGAGAAGGATTTCGAACAAAGAAGTGGTTCAAGTAAGTGAGAATGTCTCTGCTGTTTTACAAAGGAAATTACCCCCTAAATGCAAAGATCCGGGTAGTTTTACAATTCCTTGTGTTATTGGAAATACTCGTTTTGAATCTACCATGTTAGACTTAGGTGCATCTATAAATGTCATGCCATATTCTGTTTATGCATCTATGAATTTAGGAGAGCTTAAAAATGATGGTGTTATTATCCAATTAGCCGATCGATCTAATGCATACCCAAAAGGAGTTTTGGAAGATGTTTTGGTGCAGGTAGACCACTTGATTTTTCCTACAGATTTCTATGTGCTTGACATGGAGGATTCAGACCATTCCCATCCATTACCACTCTTACTTGGCCGACCATTCATGAAAACAGCCCAAACCAAGATTGATGTGGCCAAGGGAACGTTAACTATGAAGTTTGGTGGTGATAAGATTAAATTTAATGTTTCTAAGTCTGTTGAGAATCCTAACATTGTTCGTTCTTCTTTTGCCATGGATAAAATAAAAAAGATAGGGCCGGACCGTTCAAGCACAAAGGATACATCAAGAACCATACAAAACGAGGGAATTGGAGTGGAGCACAAGGACCATACAGCCACTGCCCTCAAAATGCCCCAATTGGTCGAAAATATCATGGGGAAGAATGTTCATAGTGCTGCCACTTCATTGCAGTACATTGGTAAGCCATCTATTCCAGATTCGATTCCCATTTCAACTAATAGGTTGTTACCTTGTATGGTGCAGATTCCCAATCAAATCCAAGCTGGTGGGCATGATTACATTGATTTTAGGATGTTCAATGCCACAATCCGGAAGGATCACTATCCCTTACCATTCAAAGATCCAATGCACGAGCTGTTTGAGGAGCATGTGGTGGAAGAACTACCTCTGCATGCCGTGGGTACCATGGGAACTTAAATGGAAGAATCGTCCGGCTGGAAGACGTTAAAGCAAGCGCTTCTTGGGAGGCAACCCATGTGTTCAAACGAGAGAACGATGGAATTCTAGCTCCAAAACCAGATTTGCGTTCTTAAACTCTCTCTCTTTATTGCTTCTGTTTTGCCATGTCTGTTATGTGTGTTAGTTGTGTTATTTGTTTGCTTTCTGTGAGTATATGTTTGAAACATTGAGGACAATGTTTGCATGAAATTCGTGGGTTTTTATCACCTATCACTTTGAATGTTGTTTTCAGTGTTTTTAAGTGTTTTTAAGCTGTTTTGGAGTCTTTTAGTGTGTTTTGACAAGAAAATCCGAAAATACCATAAAAATTTGAAAAATTGTTTTGAAAAACCCAAAAAGAGTTGTTTTTGTGTGTTTGTTTGTGTCTTAGGGTACCTTCCAACACAATGATGAGGATTTGGTTTTTAATTGCATAACTGTTAAAGAAAGTTACAAACTTGGATTGACGTTTGATATACTCTTTGGTTTATGCTTGGTTGTAGTTGACATTCATGAATTCACATGTAATCACAAAAAGGATAAAATCAGTTTTTGTAACATGCTTGAAGGAAGTAACTCAAACTAACGCTACAACCCTGAGAGACTTGAGCCTTTAACGTTCTTTGGAGAGTTAAAAATCTGTGCATTCTTTGTTTTCTAGAGTCGTTGCATGATCTCATTATTCTTTGCTTGGTTGCTACTTAGAATGCGTTTCATCATTTAGTTCCAAATACTAGAACTCATATCCGTTTCATTCAAAGCATGAAATTGATTAGCATAACACATAACAAGATGAAGTTGTTTAGTTTAAAACCAGAGCCAAAAAGCCTAACCCTTTGCATATGTATTGTAGGTTTAACCCTTTTGAGCCTTGTTTAGCCTATGTTCTTTGTTTACCCACATTATCCTTACCTAGCCTAGATTAGGACCATCCTTACCCTTGTTCTTAAGGCATAGTGAGCATGACCTAGAGTGAATTCCCTTTGTTCGTTATTAGGCAGCAAACAAGTGTGGGGGAAGGGATTTATGTGTCTGATTGTGTGCCAACAAGACAAACAAGGGCACGGGTGAAGAAGCAGAAAGAAAGAAAGAAAGAAAAAAAAGAGAGAAAAAAAAAAGAGAAAAATTCGTGTGAAAAAGAAAAGAAAAAAGAAAAGTTGTGAAAAAGTATGAAAAGTGTTCAAAATAAGTGAGATTAAAGCTCACAAGTGTTGATTGTTGAAGAAGGGGTCCAAAAAGTTGAATTCGGCCCTAAAATATGTGTAATCTTTCCCTTTGTGTTCAAAGTGTGCGGCTGCATTCAAGAAAGGGAGTTCTAAGTGTCATATTCATTACTTTGCTTGCTATTGCTTTAAGAACGTTTGTTTTCCTTACCTTTCTTTGTTAGCCAATACCCCCTAGCCCCGTTATAACCCTATACTTCAATCTTGAGTGTTGTGTGTTTCAATATGTGGAGTTTGGGATTGGTATGAGCATATGGTGTCCCTAGTTCTCGCATCTAAGTAGTAGCGTTCCATTCATGAGATCATATCTATACATGCATTCCAGAAATTACTTTTCTTGTTATACACATATGTGAGTATTAGTTTCATGTTTACATCAATCTTCTCACATATAACTAGTGTAGGGAGTGTAGTCAGAAAATCTGTGTGATTGAGTGCATATCTAGTAAGGAATTGAGGGATTCTCTAAGGCATGTTACTACATTCAAAATGTTGTTTTAATTGATTAAATGCGAGCTAATGTGTGGTAACTTTGATTAAGTATGTGCTCGAGGGTAGGGATAACTAAAATCTGTGGGAGTAATGATCTTTGGCATGTTATGTATCATTGAAGATCCCTGAGGTGAACGTTGGAAGGTTTAGGTTACGTTTTGTTTGTTTTGTTTTGCTTGAGGACTAGCAAAAGCTAAGTGTGGGGGAATTTGATAGGAGCATATTTATGCTACTTAGTTAGTGTGTTTTCTTGCATTTGCTTAGCTATTTGTTGCTTAGTATAGTGTTTAGAGTCATTTTCGTGTGTTCTTAGGTCCTAGAAGCAAAGTTGGCAAAAAGATGCATTTTGGAGCATTTTAGAGCAAATCTGGGCTTGGAATGGATAGCACAAGCAATGGGCATGAAGATGGACGAATTTGGAGTTTAAATGGAGTTGGGAATATGTTTCAAGGTTGGAGAAATAAATTCAAATCATTGAAGATAAGGAATCAGCTCAAAAGAAGGAGGATTATCCAAAACATTATCCAAACAACCTTATCTTATCTTATCTTATCCAATCCTTATCTTATCTTAACAAACCTTATCCTATCCTAATCCTTTTCTAATTCAATTCCTGGTACAATGAGGGTTTATTTTCTGATTGGGGGACATTTAAATTAAGTTTCTAGAAACCCGTAGCCTTGCCGCACCTTAGGCCCTTTCCCATTGGAAATCTGATTGTTTTGAGCCTATTTCTGGATGGATTTGGCTTTCTAGAAGTCCTAATCTGATTCACTTAGGGTTTTTGGTGCCTATATATATACTAATCAACCCTTTGCCGTGCACACCACCCTCCATATACACCATTCACGCCAGAAATCATCCACTACTCTCTGCCGCACCCATCCTTCACCATTCTCCATAGTTTCTGACCCAATTCAACCCCTGCCGTGCCATATCATCCACACAAACCCAGAAAAACCCCTCTTGTGCCGCAGCTATTCAAGGAAGGAAGGAGAAGGTGCCACTCTAAGTCGTGACTACTGCTGGAGCGTTCTTAGGTGTTGTCTATCTTTGTTTTCAATGTTTCAATTCAGTTTTCTTTGTTTAATTGCTATCATGAGGAACTAAACCCTATTAGTTAGAGGGGGAATTTGAAGCCATGAATATATGTTTCTTATGATTTGATTTACTCCAGTTATGATTTCATAAATTGTGAATGTGGTTTGCTTAACTGTTTTATTAAGAACTTGTTCTTGTGTGTTGATTAAGGATGCATACTTAGTTTGCATGCATGAATTTGATGCTAGAATATAAGGGAATTTCACCTAATCGTTATGAACTTATATTCACAAGTAGTAAAGGTTGCTAGTCACAATCATGTTAAGTAAACCCTAGGCTGGATTAACATGCGTCTTCCATAGTTATGAATGCCTTGTCAATGTTCATGATTTCCATTGAACTTAATGATCTTTGTTGAATGTCTCTATCATGCGTATTCCATAGTTAGGGAGTTTGAGAAAGAATAATTTGGTTGTGATGCGTTATCCATTCAATTCAATGAATCTAGGGAAATCTGGGAATTGATTAGTTCAATACAATTAATTCGGAACATTGTCATTCATGGTTTATCGAAAGAGTAACTGGGAATCAAGTTGTATGCATATGTTTATGTGTGGATAAGGATCCCTCTAACTAGCCATTCACCCATTTAAATCACCAATTTCGTGTCTGTCTAAGTCTAGTTTACAATTCTGTTTTGCTTAAGTTTAAATCCGTTTTCAAACAATCCCCTGATTTTAGTTTGTGTTAGTAAGGTCTAAATTCGTCAAATCTTGAGTCTTTTAGTCTTTTGAGTCAATTTGAGTCTTAATTTCGCTCAAATCAATCTTAGGTGTTAGTTTAGGGTCTAGATAACTTGTTTTGTGTGTTTTAGGTCTATTTAGCTTGTTTTAAGTCTTTAGAGTCCGGAAACTGTTTAATTGAATTCTATTTGCTGTTTTGAGTTTGTTTTGAGTTATTTGAGTCAAGTTAGGTTGTTTAAAGGTGTCTAGAGTTAAAATTCGTCCAAATACCTGTTTTCATTGTCTAGAGTCCAGTTTTAGTGTTTTAGAGTTTAATTTGTATAGATTAGCATCCCTTCTAATCCCCGGCCTAAAACGATCCCTACTTTCATATACTACGTCGATAGGGTTTTAATTTGAGTGTCAAGTAATTCTCACATCAGAGCCCATCATCCATCTTATTTCCCAAATTCGTTTTCAAACCAGTTTAGTTTTAGAATCTGTTTTGTTAGTTTAAATTCGTCCAAAACAAAACCCCCTTTTATTTTCTTGTTTCAAAGTGTTGAAAATCTGTTTTGTTTCTGTTTTTAAGTGTATTGAGTCAAGCCATAACATTATTTTCGTCCAAAATTGTGTTTAGTGTCAGAAACTGCCTAGTTAGTGTTTTTAGGCAGTTTTGAGTGTTTTTAGCTTATTTTGGGTCTTGTGAACTTGTCTTGAGTCTTTTGAGTCTTTTCAAACGTTTTTAACTTTGTTTTAATGTTTTTGAATCAGTTCTGAGGTTTTAGCAAGCCCTCCTAATCCCCGGTCTAGAACGATACCTACTTGCATCTTTACTACAATTTGACAACAAGAGGGTTTAATTTGTGTGCTTAACTAAATTCGCATCACCTCCTATGCATTTTAGGACACAAATTGAACCTTCCTTGCACCAAATCCATCCTTGCCGCACCATTCCCTTATTTCCCATCCTTGCCGTGCAAGGAATCCTATACTTGACTAATTTCTGGACCTAAATCAGCAAGGAAATCCTTTTTCCTTGCCTTGCAAGGCATTGTCGTTCATAATTCAATGAAGGAGTAACTGGAAATCGAGTCGTTTGCATACATGTCATGTGTGGAGAAAGAGCCAGCCCATCATCCATCTAATTTCCCAAATTCGTTTTCAAAGCTGTTTAGTTTTACAATCTGTTTTGTTAGTTTAAAATTCGTCCAAAACAAAACCCCCTTTTACTTTCTTGTTTCAAAGTGTTGAAAATCTGTTTTGTTTCTGTTTTTAAGTGTTTTGAGTCAAGCCATAACCTTATTTTCGTCCAAAATTGTGTTTAGTGTCAGAAACTGCCTAGTTAGTGCTTTTAGGCAGTTTTGAGTGTTTTCAGCTTATTTTGAGTCTTGTGAACTTGTCTTGAGTCTTCTGAGTCTTTTCAACGTTTTTAACTTTGTTTTAATGTTTTGAGTCAGTTTTGAGGTTTTAGCAAGCTCTCCTAATCCCCGGTCTAGAACGATCCCTACTTGCGTCTTTACTACAATTTGACAACAAGAGGGTTTAATTTGTGTGCTTAACCTAATTCGCATCAATCTACAAGAATGAATCGCCAAGGTTCTTCTTCTTCCCCACCTTGCTGCGGCACAAGAGACTATGGATGTATGAAATGGTGGATGGAGTGCGGCTGAATGAATTTCTGTGTTGAATGGTGGTGGTGGATGGATGTAGGTGAGTTATGGTGAAGGGTGGATGGTGAATGGTGTGTAAAATATGTGGCACAAAGGATGTATTTATAGGGCTAGGGCATTGCACAAATTTCTGAAGGAAAAGAATATGGTTTAGCACCAAAATTTGAAGGGAAAAGGATTGCACAATCCTTGGAGGAAAAGGATTGCAGGTTCTAGAGCTTCTAGAAAGGGTCCAAGCGCCAGATTTTTAGGGTTGTAGAAAGAATGTGTTTTGTGGCAGAATTTGGGACTTCTAGAAGGGTTTGGGGCGCCACTTTTGTAGGACAAGGGATAGAGCTTCTAGAAAGGGTGTTTTGTGGCTGATTTCTAGAAGAACAAGGAATAAAACATGTAACACCAATGTCGGAAAGGATAAGGACTTCTAGAAATCAGGTTTTAAGTCTTCTAAACTGAAATTAAATCCCTTTTGTAGCTGGAAACAAGGTAGGATGAGATTAGGATAGGATAAGATAAGGTTTGGATAATGTTCCATGTTTGTAGCGGATTCCTTATCTTCTTTGACTTGAATTTATTTCTCCAACTTTTAAACACATTCCTAGCCTTATTTGAACTTCAAATTTGTCCATTCCTTGTGCTCCATATGCATGCAAGCCATTTGAAGCCCAATTTTGCTCCAAAAGGCTCCAAAATGCAGCTTCATGCATACTTTGTCCTTAGAACCTGAAAACACACGAATTTGGCTTAAAAGACTAAAATAACTAAGAACTAACAACGTAAATGCACAAGAACAAGCTAACTACGTCGCATAAATTTGCTCCTATCAATGCATTCATCCAATTCAATAAACTTAGGGAAATCTGAGGGTTAATTAGTCCATCACGGTTAACCTGGGGTGTTGAGGTTCATGGTTTATCGAAATCGTAACTGGAAATCAATTTTGTATTGCATGTGTGTATGTGTGGAGAAGAACCCTCTAGCTAGCCCATCATCCATTGAATCACCTTAGTTTTTTGACTTTGTTTAGAATCTGCAAGTTACTTAGTTTTAGATTCAATTTTCGTAGAAACCAAACCCCCCATCTTTAAGTTGTGTTAGTTTAGTTAGAATCTGTTTAGTCCTTTGCGTTTATTTTCGTCCAATTTCTCCCTAGAGTCTGTTTTGAGTCTATTTGGCTGTTCTAAGCTGTTTTGAGTCTTTTAAGTTTGTTTTTGTGTTTTTAAGTCAGTTTAGAGTAGATTAGCAATCCCTCCTAATCCCCGGTCAATTCTAGTATAGATACAAGTAGGGATCATTCTGGACATGATGCGATGTAAAACAGCACACAAAATAAACCCTCTTGTTGACAATTGTAGTATAGATGCAAGTAGGGATCATTCTGGACCGGGGATTAGGAGGGATTGCTAATCTATGTAAAACTGACTTAAAAACGTAAAACTAAGTTTAAAACACTAAACTAGACTCAAAGAATGCAAAACTAGACTCTAATGACTCAAAACAGACTCCCAGGATAAATTTGGACGAATTTGGAACTATGAAGACTCAAAACACTTAAAAACACAAAGTTGGGTAGATTCTAACTAATTTGACACACAAAAGTAAAGGGGATTGGGTTTTGGACGAATTTAAAACAAAACAAGTAAACTAAAAACTAAGACAAATTTAGGCACGAAATTGGTGTTTTGAATGGATGATGGGCTAGCTAGACGGCTCTTCTCCACACATGACACACTTGCATACAAATCAATTTTCAGTTGTTCTTTCGATAAATCATGAAACTCAACACCCCAGATGAATTAGGTATGCTTAAATTAACCTTCAAGTTTTCCTTAAGTTATTGAAGATTTGAAGATGTTAGGATTCCTAATTGAAGAAGGATTCCTAATTGGAGATGAATTCCTACTCAAACAAGGATTCCTACTTGAAATAGGAAAGTTAAGCCAAGGTTTCCTATTTTGGTTTGACCTTTCCTAATCCTAAATATTCCTAAGTTCCAGCAACATTGAAGTCCTCCTATGCATTTTAGGACACAAATTGAACCTTCCTTGCACCAAATCAACCCTTGCCACACCATTCCCTTATTTCCCATCCTTGTCGTGCAAGGAATCCTATACTTGCCTAATTTCCGGACCTAAATCCTATACTTGCCTTGTTTCAAAGTGTTGAAAATGTGTTTTGTTTCTGTTTTTAAGTGTTTTGAGTCAAGCCATAACCTTATTTTCGTCCAAAATTGTGTTTAGTGTCAGAAACTGCCTAGTTAGTGTTTTTAGGCAGTTTTGAGTGTTTTTAGCTTATTTTGAGTCTTGTGAACTTGTCTTGAGTCTTTTGAGTCTTTTCAAACGTTTTTAACTTTGTTTTAATGGTTTTGAATCAGTTCTGAGGTTTTAGCAAGCCCTCCTAATCCCCGGTCTAGAACGATCCCTACTTGCATCTTTACTACAATTTGACAACAAGATGGTTTAATTTGTGTGCTTAACTAAATTCGCATCACCTCCTATGCATTTTAGGACACAAATTGAACCTTCCTTGCACCAAATCTATCCTTGCCGCACCATTCCCTTATTTCCCATCCTTGCCGTGCAAGGAATCCTATACTTGACTAATTTCTGGACCTAAATCAGCAAGGAAATCCTTTTTCCTTGCCTTGCAAGGCATTCCCTTACCCTTTCCATCCTTGCCGCACCCACGTGCCCAATTCCCTTAGGATTCTGACTTTAATTCCTATTTCCCTTAAAGTTTTGGTTTATTTTGTTTCCTAAATTGTTTCTTAGCTTTATTACCCTAAAGTCTTTAAAATAAAACTTCCTTAGCCGCACCAAAGGGGAGGATTCACTCACCCATTCATCCATTCACGCCAGAATTCATCCCTACACCTTTGCCGCAATTTCCATTCACCCTAAACACATTCCTGACCCCAAAACACATCCCATACACTTCACCCACCTTTGTGCCGCAGCAAGGAGAAAGAAGGAAGGACTCTTGGATGTTCAAGCTTGATTGTTAGAGCATTCTAGGTGTAATTCATTCTATGTTTACAATGTTGAATTTCTTTTCCTTTCGTTTTGCTGTGAACATGAGTGGCTAAACCCCTCTTGGCTAGGGGTGATTTCAAAGCCATGATTATGTGTGCAATTTGAGTTGATAAATTCCAGTTATGAATTCTTGAATCGTGAATGCAATTGGCTTAACTGTTTGATTAAGAACTTATTTGTGTTTGTTGATTGAGGGTCGACACTTAATTGGCATGCATAAATCTGATGCTAGAATATAAGGGAGTTTCACATAATCGTTACAAACTTATATTCACAAGTAGTGAAGGTTGCTGGTCACGATCGCGTTAAGTTCAATTCTTAGCATGAGTGACATGATGTCATAGTTGCAAGTGCTTTGTCAATGCTTATGATTTTCATTGAACGTAATGATCTTTGATTGTATCTCTATTATGATGTCATGTAGGGGACTTTTGAAGAATGCTTTGGGTTGTCGAATGATGTCATCCAATCCAATAATACAAGGAAAATTTGAGGGTTAACTAGTGATGTCACGGTTAATTTAGGGCATTGTCGTTCATAATTCAATGAAGGAGTAACTGGAAATCGAGTCGTTTGCATAGATGTCATGTGTGGAGAAAGAGCCTCGAGCTAGCCCATCATCCATCTTATTTCCCAAATTCGTTTTCAAAGTAGTTTAGTTTTACAATCTGTTTTGTTAGTTTAAATTCGTCCAAAACAAAACCCCCTTTTATTTTCTTGTTTCAAAGTGTTGAAAATCTGTTTTGTTTCAGTTTTTAAGTGTTTTGAGTCAAGCCATAACCTTATTTTCGTCCAAAATTGTGTTTAGTGTCAGAAACTGCCTAGTTAGTGTTTTTAGGCAGTTTTGAGTGTTTTTACCATATTTTGAGTCTTGTGAACATGTCTTGAGTCTTTTGAGTCTTTTCAAACGTTTTTAACTTTGTTTTAATGTTTTTGAATCAGTTTTGAGGTTTTAGCAAGCCCTCCCAATCCCCGTGCTAGAACGTTCCCTACTTGCATCTTTACTAGAATTTGACAACAAGAGGGTTTTGTTTGTGTGCTTAGCTAAATTCGCATCACCTCCTATGCATTTTAGGACACAAATTGAATCTTCCTTGCACCAAATCCGTCCTTGCCGCACCATTCCCTTATTTCCCATCCTTGCCGTGCAAGGAATCCTATACTTGACTAATTTCTGGACGTAAATCAGCAAGGAAATCCTTTTTCCTTGCCTTGCAAGGCATTCCCTTACCCTTTCCATCCTTGCCGCACCCACTTGCCCAATTCCCTTAGGATTCTGACTTTAATTCCTATTTCCCATAAAGTTTTGGTTTATTCTGTTTCCTAAATTGTTTCTTAGCTTTATTACCCTAAAGTCTTTAAAATAAAACTTCCTTAGCCGTACCAAAGGGGAGGATTCACTCACCCATTCATCCATTCACGCCAGAATTCATCCCTACACCTTTGCCGCAATTTCCATTCACCCTAAACACATTCCTGACCCCAAAACACATCCCATACACTTCACCCACCTTTGTGCCGCAGCAAGGAGAAAGAAGGAAGGACTCTTGGATGTTCAAGCTTGATTGTTGGAGCATTCTAGGTGTAATTCAATCTATGTTTACAATGTTGAATTTCTTTTCCTTTCGTTTTGCTGTGAACATGAGTGGCTAAACCCCTCTTGGCTAGGGGTGATTTCAAAGCCATGATTGTGTGTGCAATTTGAGTTGATAAATTCCAGTTATGAATTCTTGAATCGTGAATGCAATTGGCTTAAATGTTTGATTAAGAACTTATTTGTGTTTGTTGATTGAGGGTCGACACTTAATTGGCATGCATAAATCTGATGCTAGCATATAAGGGAGTTTCACATAATCGTTACAAACTTATATTCACAAGTAGTGAAGGTTGCTGGTCACGCTCGCGTTAAGTTCAATTCCTAGCATGAGTGACATGATGTCATAGTTGCAAGTGCTTTGTCAATGCTTATGATTTTCATTGACCGTAATGATCTTTGATTGTATCTCTATTATGATGTCATGTAGGGGACTTTTGAAGAATGCTTTGGGTTGTCGAATGATGTCATCCAATCCAAAAATACAAGGAAAATTCGAGGGTTAACTAGTGATGTCACGGTCAATTTGGGGCATTGTCGTTCGTAATTCAATGAAGGAGTAACTGGAAATCAAGTCGTTTGCATACATGTCATGTGTGGAGAAAGGACCTCTAGCGAGCCCATCATCCATCTTATTTCCCAAATTCGTTTTCAAACCAGTTTAGTTTTACAATCTGTTTTGTTAGTTTAAATTCGTCCAAAACAAAACCCCCTTTTATTTTCTTGTTTCAAAGTGTTGAAAATCTGTTTTGTTTCTGTTTTTAAGTGTATTGAGTCAAGCCATAACATTATTTTCGTCCAAAATTGTGTTTAGTGTCAGAAACTGCCTAGTTAGTGTTTTTAGGCAGTTTTGAGTGTTTTTAGCTTATTTTGGGTCTTGTGAACTTGTCTTGAGTCTTTTGAGTCTTTTCAAACGTTTTTAACTTTGTTTTAATGTTTTTGAATCAGTTCTGAGGTTTTAGCAAGCCCTCCTAATCCCCGGTCTAGAACGATACCTACTTGCATCTTTACTACAATTTGACAACAAGAGGGTTTAATTTGTGTGCTTAACTAAATTCGCATCACCTCCTATGCATTTTAGGACACAAATTGAACCTTCCTTTCACCAAATCCATCCTTGCCGCACCATTCCCTTATTTCCCATCCTTGCCGTGCAAGGAATCCTATACTTGACTAATTTCTGGACCTAAATCAGCAAGGAAATCCTTTTTCCTTGCCTTGCAAGGCATTCCCTTACCCTTTCCATCCATGCCGCACCCACGTGCCCAATTCCCTTAGGATTCTGACTTTAATTCCTATTTCCCTTAAAGTTTTGGTTTATTTTGTTTCCTAAATTGTTTCTTAGCTTTATTACCCTAAAGTCTTTAAAATAAAACTTCCTTAGCCGCACCAAAGGGGAGGATTCACTCACCCATTCATCCATTCACGCCAGAATTCATCCCTACACCTTTGCCGCAATTTCCATTCACCCTAAACACATTCCTGACCCCAAAACACATCCCATACACTTCACCCACCTTTGTGCCGCAGCAAGGAGAAAGAAGGAAGGACTCTTGGATGTTCAAGCTTGATTGTTGGAGCATTCTAGGTGTAATTCATTCTATGTTTACAATGTTGAATTTCTTTTCCTTTCGTTTTGCTGTGAAGATGAGTGGCTAAACCCCTCTTGGCTAGGGGTGATTTCAAAGCCATGATTGTGTGTGCAATTTGAGTTGATAAATTCCAGTTATGAATTCTTGAATCGTGAATGCAATTGGCTTAACTGTTTGATTAAGAACTTATTTGTGTTTGTTGATTGAGGGTCGACACTTAATTGGCATGCATAAATCTGATGCTAGAATATAAGGGAGTTTCACATAATCGTTACAAACTTATATTCACAAGTAGTGAAGGTTGCTGGTCACGATCGCGTTAAGTTCAATTCCTAGCATGAGTGACATGATGTCATAGTTGCAAGTGCTTTGTCAATGCTTATGATTTTCATTGAACGTAATGATCTTTGATTGTATCTCTATTATGATGTCATGTATGGTTAACTAGTGATGTCACGGTTGATTTGGGGCATTGTCGTTCATAATTCAATAAATGAGTAACTGGAAATCGAGTCGTTTGCATACATGTCATGTGTGGAGAAAGAGCCTCTAGCTAGCCCATCATCCATCTTATTCCCCAAATTCGTTTTCAAAGCTGTTTAGTTTTACAATCTGTTTTGTTAGTTTAAAATTCGTCCAAAACAAAACCCCCTTTTACTTTCTTGTTTCAAAGTGTTTAAAATCTGTTTTGTTTGTGTTTTTAAGTGTTTTGAGTCAAGCCAATACCTTATTTTCGTCCAAAATTGTGTTTAGTGTCAGAAACTGCCCTGTTAGTGTTTTTAGGCAGTTTTGAGTGTTTTTAGCTTATTTTGAGTCTTGTGAACTTGCCTTGAGTCTTTTGAGTCTTTTCAAACGTTTTTAACTTTGTTTTGATGTTTTTGAGTCAGTTTTGAGGTTTTAGCAAGCCCTCCTGATGCGATGGAAAACAAGCACACAAATTAAACCCTCTTTTGACAATTGTAGTATATGTATAAGTAGGGATCGTTCTAGACTGGGGATTAGGAGGGATTGCTAAACACTTGAAACTGACTCAAAAACTTAAAAACAAAGTTTAAAACACCAAACTAGACTGAAAGAATGCAAAACTAAACTCTAAAACACTAAAAGAACTCAAAAGACTCAAAACAGCACAAAACAAGCTAAAAGACTCAAATCTGCCACTGAGAGTGAATTTGGACGAAAATAGGTTTTTACTTGACTCTAACTAAATCAAATTCTAACTAATATGACTCAACAAAGTAAAGGGGGATTGGGTTTTGACGATTTTGAAAACAAAACAAGTAATGTAAAGAACTAATGAAATCTGCACAAATTTGGGGTAAAACTATGGATGACGGGCTAGCTAGAGGGTTCTTCTCCACACATGACACACTTGCATACAAACCAATTTTCAGTTGTTCATTCGATAAACCATGAAACTCAACACCCCAGATTAATTAGGTACGCTTAAATTAACCTTCAAGTTCTCCTTAAGTTATTGAATTGGACGGGATAACGCATACAACAACTCAACACATTCTCTAAAAGTCCCCTACGTGAACAGCACAATAAAGATACAGTCAAAGATCATAAAGCTTTGTGAGAACTATAAGCATTGACGAGGCATTCGTGACTATGAAAAGCATGATACTCCTGCCAAGAATTCACTTAACACGATCGTGACCAGCAACCTCCACTACACATGAATATAAGTTCATAACGATTAGGTGAAACTCCCTTATATTCTAGCATCAAATTCATGCATCAAAACTAAGCATGCACTCTCAATCAACATACAAGAATAAGTTATCAATCAAACAGTTAAGCAAATTGAATTCACAATTTATGAAATCACAACTGAAGGTAATCAATTCATATTGCAAGCATATTCATGGCTTTGAATAGCCCCCTAGCCAAAAGGGCTTAGTTCCTCATGTTCACAGGAAAACGAAAGGAAAAGAAATTAAACATTGTAAACATAGAACGAATTAAACCTAGAATGCTCCAACAATCAAGCTTGAACATCCAAGAGTCCTTCCTTCTTCCTCCTTGCTGCGGCACAAAGGTGGGTGAAGTGTATGGGATGTGTTTTGGGGTCAGGAATGTGTTTTGGATGAAAGGAAGTTGCGGCAAAGGTGTAGGGATGGTTTCTAGCGTGAATGGATGAATGGGTGAGTCAATGCTCTCCTTTTGTGCGGCCAAGGAAGTTTTATTTAAAGACTTTAGGGTAATAAAGCTAGGAAACAATTTAGGAAACAGAAATTAAACCAAAACTTTAAGGGAAATAGGAATTAAAGTCAGAATCCTAAGGGAATCGGGCAAGTAGGTGCGGCAAGGGTGGAAAGGGTAAGGTAATGCTTTGCAAGGCAAGGAAAAAGGATTTCCTTGCTGATTTAGGTCCAGATTTTAGGCAAGAAAAGGATTCCTTGCACGGCAAGGATGGGAAATAAAGGGATGGTGCGGTAAGGACTGATTTGGTGCAAGGAAAGTTCACTTTGTGTCCTAAAATGCATAGGAGGCCTTCAATGTTGCTGGAACTTAGGAATATTTAGGTTTAGGAAAGGTCAAACCAAAATAGGAAACCTAGGCTTAACTTTCCTACTTCAAGTAGAAATCCTTGTTTGAGTAGGAATCCTTCTTTGATTAGGAATCCTAACTTCTTCAATTCTTCAATTTCGTCCATTCCTTTTGCTCCAAGCATGTGATAACCATTCCAAGCCCCATTTTGCTCCAAAATGCACCAAATTTGCGTGCTTAACTTATTTCGCATCAAATTTTTGGCGCCGTTGCTGGGGATCATGCTTGAAACATTGAGGACAATGTTTGATTTAAGTGTTGGGGGGGGGGGGGGGGTAACAAAGTGTTTTTGATGCAAATTCGTGAGATTTTATCACCCATTACTTCTAAGGTTGTTTCTCACTGTTTTTAAGTGTTTTTAAGCTGTTTTGGAGTGTTTTTGTGTGCTTTGATGTAAAAATACGAAAATTTGAAAAAAAATCAGTTTTTGAAGTGTTTTTAGAGTCGTTTTTGTGTGTTTGTGTCTTAGGTACCTTCCAACACAATGATGAGGATTTGGTTTTTAATTATATGACTGTTAAAGAGAGTTATAAACATGGATGAAAGTTTGATTTACTCTTTGGTTTATGCTTGGTTGTGGTTATAATTTATGAATTCACATGCAATCATAAAGGAAAAATCAGTTTTTGTAACATGCTTGAAGGAATGAACTCAAATTAACGCTACAACCCTGTGAGACTTGAGCCTAAAGCGTTCTTTGGAGAGTTAATATTCTGTGCATTCTTGTTTTCTAAAGTCGTTGCATGATCTCATTATTTCTTTGCTTGGTTGCTACTTAGAATGCATTTTCATCATTATAGTTCCAAATACTAGAACTCATATCCGTTTCATTCAAAGCATGCTATTGATTTCCATAACACATATTCAAGATGAAGTTGTGTAGTGACCACCAAAGCCAAATTGCCGTGGTCCCTATTTCATTATGTGTTTTAGTTTAACCCCGTTGAGCCTTGCGCAGCCTATGTTCTTTGTTAACCCACACTATCCTCACCTACCCTAGATTAGGACCATCCATACCCTTGTTCTTGAAGCATAGTAAAGTATAATTTCGATGGAATTCCTTTTGTTGAACTTTTGCAGAAAAACAAGTGTTGAGGAAGTGATTTTTGTGTGTGTGTGTGTGTGCCAAAGTCCTTAATAAGGCATGGGTAGAAAAGAAAAGAAAAAATTCGAGGAAAAAGAAAAGAAAACGAAAAAGTTATGAAAAGAATGAAAAAGAGTTTGAAAAGAAGAAAGAATGAGTTTTTAAGTGTTGATTGTTGAAGAAAGGGTCCTAAACATCAAATCTGGCCCTAGAATGTGTGAATCATCCCCTTTGTGTTTAAAGTTGATTTCTGCATTCAAAAGTGAATTATAAGTGTCAATTTCATTACTTTGCTTACTATTTCTTTAAGAACCTTTGTTTTTTTTTCCTTATCTTTCTTTGTTAGCCAACACCCTAAGCCCCGTTACAACCCTTGACTTCAATCTTGAGTGTTATGTGTTTCAATTTGTGGAGTTTGAAATTGGTATGAGCATATGGTGTCACTGGTTTTTGCATCTAAGTAGTAGCATTCCTTTAATGAGATCATATTCATATATTCACTTATAACTCCAGAAAAATGCTTTCCTTGTTAAAACATATGTCAGTGTTCGTTTTCATGTTTACATCAATCTTCTCACATAGTGTAGGGAGTGTAGTTACAAAATCTGTGTGAAAATTGAGTGCATATCTAGTAAGGAATTGAGGGAATTCTCTAAGGCATGTGATGTGAAAATTAACTTGACACACAAATTAAACCCTATTGATGACAATTGTAGCAATGATGTAAGTAGGGATCGTTCTAGACCGGGGATTAACTAGGGATGCTAATCAACACAAATAAGACTCAAAAACACTAAACTAGACTCTATAGACTCTAAACTAACTTAAAACACTCAAAACAGCAAGAAACAATCAGAAAGACTCAAATCTAGACCTAACAATTGATTTTGACGAAAATAGAACTTAAAAGACTCAAACAACTAAGAGAAAAACAGGGTTTGACTCTAAAAACAAGGTTAAATGAAAGGGGGATTGTTTTTGACGAAATTAAGACTTAAAACAGAAATTTTGCATAAAAACTTTAGAAAAACGAGTTCGGTGATTTAAAACGGGTGAAAGGCTAGTTAGAGGGCCCTTCTCCACACATGAACATATGCATATAAATTGATTTCCAGTTATTCCTTCAACAAACCATGAATGACAATGCCCCAAATTAATTGTGTAGAACTAATAAATCATCAGATTTCCCTAGACTCATTGAATTGGATGAAAAGCATACGACAACCCAAATCATTCTTTATTAAGCTCCCTAACTATGAAAAGCATGATAGAGACACGAAACAAAGATCATTAAGCTTTGTGAAAATCATAAGCATTGACAAGGCATTCGTGACTATGAAAAGCATGACACTCCTGCCAGGAATTTACTTAACGCGATCGTGACTAGCAACCTCCACTACTTGTAAATATAAGTTCATAACGATTAGGTGAAATTCCCTTATATTTTAGCATCAAATTCATGCATGCAAACTAAGTATGCATCCTTAATCAACACACAAGAACAAGTTCTTAATAAAACAGTTAAGCAAACCACATTCACGATTCATGAAATCATAACTGGAGGAAATCAATTCATATAAAACATATGTCCATGCCTTTGAATTCGCCTCTAACTATAAAGAAATTAGTTCCTCATGTTCGCAATCAAACAAATATAATATGGCTGAATGGTAGTGCAGAGATGTGTGAATGAGAGATGGTGTGTGGTGAATGGTGCAGCAAAAGGGTCTATTTAAAGAGGGAGGTGCGGCACAATGATATAGTGTAGGAAAAGGATTACAAAATGTAGTTTGTGTAGGAAAATAAAACACAATCCTAAGGGGAAAAGGTTTATGTAATCCTAGCAGGAAATAGGACATCTAGAAGGTCAAAAACCAAAGGGATCAAGGACAAGGGTGCGGCTGGATCATGCATCTAGAAGGCTTGGGGCGCCACCTTTTTAGGGACTTCTAGAAAGGGTGTTATTTGGCTGATTTTGACACTTCTAGAAGGGAATAGGTGCGGCACCTTTGTAGGAGAAGATGAGGTTCCTAGAAATCAGGTTTTTAGGTCTCCTAAACTGAAATTGAATCCCTTTTGCAATAGGAATTAGGTTAGGAAAGGATTAGGATAAGATAAAATAAGGTTTGGATAAGATAAGGATAAGATAAGGTAGTTTTGGATAATGTTTTGGATAATTCTCCTTCTTTGTAGCTGATTCCTTATCTTCTTTGACTTGGATTTATTTCTTCAACTCTTTTGCACATTCCTAGCCTCTCTTGAACTTCAAATTCGTCCATCCATCTTGCTCCATGGTTGTGCTATCCATTCCAAGCCCAAAACTGCTCTAAAATGCTCCAAATTGCATCTTTTTGCCTACTTTGCTAATTGGACCTACAAACACACGAAAATGACTTAAGACACTATATTAAGCAACAAATAACTAAGTAAATGCAAGAAAACACACCAACTAAGTGGCATAAATATGCTCCTATCAAATTCCCCCACACTTAGCTTTTGCTAGTCCTCGAGCAAAACAAACAAAACATAACCTAAACCTTCCAACGTTTGCCTCAGGGATTTCCAATGAAACATAACATGTTAAAAATCATTACTTACATAGATTTTAGTTATCCCTACCCTCAAGCACATACTTAATCACAATTATCACTCACTAGTTCGCATTTAATCAATTAAAACAACTTTTTGAATGTAGTAACATGCCTTAGAGAATCCCTCAATTCCTTACTACATATGCACTCAATTTTCACTCAAATTTTCTGACTACACTCCCTACACTAGGTATATGTGAAAAGATTGATGTAACAAGAAAACTAATACTCACATATGTATATAACAAAGAAAGCAATTTCTGGAATTATTAATGCATGTATATATATGATCTCATGAATGGAATGCCACTACTTAGACGCGAGAACCAGGGACACCATATGCTCATACCAATCCCAAACTCCACATATTGAAACACATGACAATCAAGATTGAAATCAATGGGTTGTAATGGGGCTAAGGGTATCGGCTAACAAAGAAAGGTAAAGATAAACAAAAGTTCTTAAAGAAATAGTAAGCAAAGTAATGAATATGACACTTAGAACTCCCTTTTTAAATGCAGCCACAAACTTTGATACATAAAGGGAAGATCACACATACTTAGGGCCGAATTCAACCTTTTTGGACCCTTTCTTCAACAACCAACACTTGGGAGCTTTAATCTCACTTATTTTGAACACTTTTCACACTTTTTCACATACTTTTCTTTTTCTTTTCTTTTTCTCACGAATTTTCTTCTTCTTTTTTTTTTATTTTTATTTTTTTTTTCCCATGCCCTTTTTGATATTTTGGCACACAAAACCACTAAAAACCTTCCCCCACACTTGCTTTTCTACAAATTGTAGATCAAAAGGAATTCCTCTGAGTCATGCTCCACTATCCTTAAGAACAAGGGTAAGGATGGTCCTATACTAGGCTAGGTAAGGATAATGTGGTTAACAAAGAAAATAGGCTAAATATGGCTCAACAGGGCTAAACCTACAATACATATGCAAAGGGTTAAGGCTTTTTGGCACTGATTTTAACTAAACAACTTCATCTTGTTTTTTTTTTTGTTATGCTAATCAATTTCATGCTTTGAATGAAACGGGCATGAGTTCTAGCATTTGGAACTATAGTGATGAAATGCATTCTAAGTAGCAACCAAGCAAAGAAGTAATGAGATCATGCAACGACTTTAGAAAACAAGAATGTCAAGATGAATAACTCTCCAAAGAACGTACAGGCTCAAGTCTCTCAGGGTTGTAGCGTTATTTTGAGTTACTTCCTTCAAGCATGTTACAAAAACTGATTTTTTCTTTTTGTGATTACATATGAATTCATGATTGTCAACTATAACCAAGCATAAACCAAAGAGCATATCAAACTTTAATCCATGTTTGTAACTTTCTTTAACAGTCATGCAATTAAAAACCAAATCCTCATCATTGTGTTGGAAGGTACCCTAAGACACAAACACAAAAAAACGACTCAAAAACGACTCTTTTTGGTATTTTCCAAAACTTTTTTCAAATTTTTTGTAAAAATTTTCGTATTTTTCTTTCAAGACACATAAAAACACTTCAAAACACATTAAAAACACTCAAAAACAGTGAAAAACAACCTTAGAAGTGATAGGTGATAAAAACCCACGAATTTTTCAATGAAAACACGTGTTTACCCCCCCACACTTAAACCAAACATTGTCCTCAATGTTTCAAACATAGACACACACACAAGCAAGCAAACAACATAACTAACAAACATAACAAATATGGCAAAGTAAAAGCAATAAAGAGTGGAGTTTAGAAACGTAAATCTGGTTATGGAGCCGGAGAGTTCCTAGGTCTTCTTTATTTGCATGGGTTACCTCCCAAAAAGCGCTTGCTTTAACGTCTTCCAGCCGGACGAACCTTCCTTCTATTCTTCAATGGGGTCCACGGTATGGAAGGGTATGTCTTCCATGGTATGCTCCTTAAAATTCCCGTACATTGGCTCTATGAATGGAAATGGATAGTAATCCTTCCTGATTGGGGCGTTGAGCATCGTAAACTCAATGTAATCATTCCCACCAGCTTGGATTCGATTGGGAACCTGCACCATATGAGGTAACAACCTATTAGCTGAAATTGGAATCGAAATGGGAATAGGTGGCTCACCAATGTACTGCAATGAAGTGGCAGCACTATCAACAAATGCATGTGGGGTGCTCTCGGCTAGATTTGGGGATTTGAGGGTTGTGGCCGTGCAATCCTTGTGCTTCACTCCAATTCCCTCTTCGTTGGTGGTTCGAAATGCATCCTTCTTGATTGGTGCTGAATGTTTCTGCCTTTTATTTTTTATTACATCAATGACAAAACAAGAACGAACGTCATTAGTATTCTCAATAGATTCAGAAACATTAAAATTAATCATATCACCACCAAACGCCATAGTTACTGCTCCCTTGGCCACATCAATCTTGGTTTGAGTTGTTTTCATGAAAGGTCGTCCAAGTAAGATTGGCAAAGTTGGAGAGTGGGCTGAATCCTCCATGTCAAGCACATAGAAATCTGCAGGAAAAATTAAGTGGTCTACCTGCACCAAAACATCTTCCAAAACTCCTTTCGGATATGCATTAAATCGATCGGCTAATTGGATAATAACACCATCATTTTTAAGCTCACCTAGATTCATAGATGCATAAACAGAATATGGCATGACATTTATTGATGCACCTAAATCTAGCATAGCACGTTCAAACCTTGTATTGCCAATAACACAAGGGATAGTGAAACTACCTGGATCTTTGCATTTAGGTGGTAGCTTTCTTTGCAACATAGCAGAGACATTTTCACTTACATGTACCACTTCTTTCTCTCGAATCTGTTTCCTTGTTGTGCAAAGCTTCTTCAAAAACTTAGCGTACTTCGGGATTTGCTTTATAGCATCAAGGAGCGGAATATTGACATGCACCTTCCTAAAGGTCTCTAGAATGTCTTTTTCATTCTCTTCGTTCCTAGCTTGCATAAACCTGCTAGGAAAGGGTGCATTTAGTGGAATAGAACTTGAAGAATTCGATTTTGGACTTACCTTGGGTGTAGGATACGGTATAGGTGCATTTGAAGGCTGCGGCATTGTTTCTTTCTTCCTTGCCGTGGCTTCCTCATTCCCTTCTTCTTCTTGCATCAGTTTGTTATCCTCTTGGTGGCCTTGTTGAGATACTTTCGAAAGGTCTCCAAGTTCCTTACCACTTCTCAATATAATGGCTTTGGCAGATTCAAATCCTCCATTTGGATTCACAATGGTTGAGCTAGGAAGTTTGCCTTGTTCTCGGAATTGTCCTATGAACTCCGCCATCTGCCCCATTTGTTTCTTTAAATCGTTCACCTCTTTGTCTCTAATTTGGATGCTCTGCGACATAGAAGTTAGTAATTGAAAAATCTGATCATTATCAACTGACGAACCTGATTTGGTTTGGGCATGTTGTTCTTGGGGTTGTGTGGGTGCGTATGGTTTTGAATAGAAACCCGGCGGTTGCTGCCTAAATCCACTTTGTTGTTGTGGTTGTTGAGGCTCCCTCCACTTGAAATTTGGATGATCTCTCCAGCCCGGATTGTAAATGTTGGAGTACGGATCATTGCGTGGCTGATTTTGGCTCCCAAAACCCATGGCATTGGCAGATTCCCACCCTCCATTCTCAATCAACTGAGGGCATTGATCGTTGAGGTGCCCTTGCATAGAACACACGCCACATACACTTTGTGTAATCCCTTGCAATTTTGATCCATCGACAACCTGTGACAAAAGAACAGTGAGATTAGCCATTTGAGATTGAAGTTCAGAAATTGCACTTACCTCATTCACTTGTTGTTGCCGTGGGGGGTCTCTTTGTCCAAGGCCTTCGTATTGTTGTGCATTCAAAGCTCGGTTGGCGATTAGGATCTTTGCAGCCATTGGTGTTTTGTCAACAAATGCACCTCCCGCTGAAGCATCTAGCATTTGTCGCTCAATTGGAAGAAGTCCTTCATAGAAGTATTGCAGTAAAAGTTCCTCTTTCATTTGATGTTGAGGACATGAGGCGACAAGGGCCTTAAAACGCTCATAGTATGCTAGGAATGTCTCTCCTTGGCTTTGTTGAATTCCACTAATCTTCTTCCTTAAGAGAATGACTCTCGAAGTGGGGAAGAACTTCTCTAAAAATGCCCTCTTCATGCTTTCCCAAGAAGTGACCGTTCCGGGTGCTAATTCATAAAGCCAATCTTTAGCCTTTTCCAAAAGAGAGAATGGAAAAGCCTTCATCATCAAAATGTTCCCATCGACATTGATGGGTGTCATGCTCGAACAAACCACTTCGAACTCCTTAAGATGCTTGTTTGGATCTTCCATGGATAGCCCATGGTATTTGGGAATGTGATGCAACAAGCTTGACTTCAGTTCGAACTCATCGGTCTTGCCTTGAGCAGCCGCGGGGTATTGAATGCAAAGGAGTGCGGCATTGGCCAACCCTGAGGCTGAAAGTTCCTTGATTGTACGATTATCCATAGCCATGGCTTGTTCTTCTTCTTCAAATTCAGATTCGGCCTCTGAGCTTGAACTAGGTTCACTAGGTTCTGGATGCCTCCTCTTCCTTCTCAATGTTCGTTCAAAAATCATCGTCAAACTCCAAGATGTGCTCACGAACTGTTTGAGAACTTCGAGTCATAAACTAGTACCTAAAACAAGAAAACAAAACAAAATCAGAAAACAAAGTAAAACAACACACACGGCAAACAAGGGATTAGCAAATTTGCTAATCCCCGGCAACGGCGCCAAAATTTGATGTGAAAATTAACTTGACACACAAATTAAACCCTATTGATGACAATTGTAGCAATGATGTAAGTAGGGATCGTTCTAGACCGGGGATTAACTAGGGATGCTAATCAACACAAAGAAGACTCAAAAACACTAAACTAGACTCTATAGACTCTAAACTAACTTAAAACACTCAAAACAGCAAGAAACAATCAGAAAGACTCAATTATAAACCTATCAATTGGTTTTGACGAAAATAGAACTTAAAAGACTCAAAAGACTAAGAGAAAACAGGTTTTTACTCTAAAAACAAGATTAAATGAAAGGGGGTTTGTTTTTGACGAAATTAAGACTTAAAACCGAAATTTTGCATAAAAACTTTAGAAAAACGAGTTTGGTGATTTAAAACGGGTGAAAGGCTAGTTAGAGGGCCCTTCTCCACACATGGATATATGCATATAAATTGATTTCCAGTTATTCTTTCAACAAACCATGAATGACAATGCCCCAAATTAATTGTGTAGAACTAATTAATTCTCAGATTTCCCTAGACTCATTGAATTGGATGAAAAGCATACGACAACCCAAATCATTCTTTATTAAGCTCCCTAACTATGAAAAGCATGATAGAGACACAAAACAAAGATCATTAAGCTTTGTGAAAATCATAAGCATTGACAAGGCATTCGTGACTATGAAAAGCATGACACTCCTGCCAAGAATTCACTTAACGCGATCGTGACTAGCAACCTCCACTACTTGTAAATATAAGTTCATAACGATTAGGTGAAATTCCCTTATATTTTAGCATCAAATTCATGCATGCAAACTAAGTATGCATCCTTAATCAACACACAAGAACAAGTTCTTAATAAAACAGTTAAGCAAACCACATTCACGATTCATGAAATCATAATTGGAGGAAATCAATTCATATAAAACATATGTCCATGGCTTTGAATTCGCCTCTAACTATAAAGAAATTAGTTCCTCATGTTCGCAATCAAGCAAATATAAATAAAATTAAACATTGAACAAAGATAGAAAACACCTAGAAAACGCTCCAGATTCCTTCCTTCCTTGCTTGCAAGTTGCGGCACAATGAGGGTATGGCTGAATGGTAGTGTAGAGATGTGTGAATGATAGATGGTGTGTGAATGGTGCAGCAAAAGGGTCTATTTAAAGAGGGAGGTGTGGCACAATGATATAGTGTAGGAAAAGGATTACAAAATGTAGTTTGTGTAAGCAAATAAAACACAATCCTAAGGGGAAAAGGTTTATGTAATCCTAGCAGGAATAGGACATCTAGAAGGTCAAAAACCAAGGGGATCAAGGGCAAGGGTACGGCTGGATCATGCATTTAGAAGGCTTGGGGCGCCACCTCTTTAGGGACTTCAAGAAAAGGTGTTATTTGGCTGATTTTGACACTTCTAGAAGGGAATAGATGCGGCACCTTTGTAGGAGAAGATGAGGTTCCTAGAAATCAGGTTTTTAGGTCTCCTAAACTGAAATTGAATCCCTTTTGCAATAGGAATTAGGTTAGGAAAGGATTAGGATAAGATAAGATAAGGTTTGGATAAGATAAGGATAAGATAAGGTAGTTTTGGATTTATTTCTTCAACTCTTTTGCACATTCCTTATCTTCTTTGACTTGGATTTATTTCTTCAACTCTTTTGCACATTCCTAGCCTCTCTTGAACTTCAAATTCGTCCATCCATCATGCTCCATACTTTGTGATATCCATTCCAAGCCCAAAACTGCTCTAAAATGCTCCAAATTGAATCTTTTTGCCTACTTTGCTTCTTGGACCTATAAACACACGAAAATGACTTAAGACACTATAATAAGCAACAAATAACTAAGTAAATGCAAGAAAGCACACTAACTAAGTCGCATAAATATGCTCCTATCAGGGGGCCGAAGTGAGTACTTCGTTGAGATGTGTAAAGGTCATCTCACACTCCGCATTAAACTCAAAAGACACTTCTTTTTGAAGGAGACGGCATAGGGGCTGTGTAATTTTGGAGAAGTCCTTGATAAATCGCCTATAGAATCCTGCGTGGCCAAGAAAAGAACGAACCTCTCTCACCGAAGTGGGAGGGGGTAAGTAGCATACAAGATCTATTTTAGACTTATCAACCTCAATTCCTTTTTCAGTTATGATATGCCCCAAAACTATACCTTGTTTGACCATAAAATGACACTTTTCCCAATTCAACACAAGGTTAGTTTCGATGCATCGTTTTAAAATCAAGGTAAGATTATCCAAACATCCATCAAATGAATCTCCAAAGACACTGAAATCATCCATAAATACCTCAATGATCTTTTCCACAAAATCAGAGAAAATACTTACCATACACCTTTGGAACGTGGCTGGTGCATTGCACAAACCAAATGGCATTTGTTTATAAGCAAAGGTACCAAAGGGGTACGTGAAGGTGGTCTACTCTTGGTCATCCGGGGCTATAACAATCTGATTGTAACCTGAATAGCCATCAAGAAAACAATAAAAAGCATGACCGGCTAACTTTTCAAGCATTTGATCAATAAAGGGCAATGGAAAGTGATCCTTTCTAGTTGTGGCATTGAGCTTCCTATAGTCAATGCAAACTCTCCATCCGGTTTAGATTCGGGTAGGCACAAGCTCATTCTCTTCATTTTTGACCACAGTGACTCCGGACTTCTTAGGAACAACTTGGACCGGAGAGACCCATCGGCTATCAGAAATGGGGTAAATCACTCCACAATCTAGTAGCTTGATTATTTCCTTCTTCACAACTTCCATCAATGGGCCTTGTGGACCAAAAACCCTTTTGGGCCCTGAAACCCAAAACCAACTTAAAAGCCCAATACGAACCTTTCGTAAGATTAATTAACTAATTAATTAATCTTGACCATTCTCAATTAAACTTATTTAATTGCTTATCCATCTCATTTATATTTCTTCACTTTCACCCTTACTCGGTGTACGATCCATTAGGTTCCAATTAGCGAGGCAGTGGGCGATTGTTACTCTTAACGATCGATTGTGAATTGAAACTACATTTCAATTCTCCCTTTGATGAAGATTAGTGTTTGCTAATCCTCAGAGCTTCCACAAACCATGAGTGACACCTAGCAGTATGTCATGGCTACCCAAGCTAAGTAGAAGTGGTTGGAGAACCTATCCAGTTACAATTACAATGCAATACGGTCCTTCTCTAATACAATACTCTTGATCACATTGTTTGAGTGATAGTTTGTTTCATGTCTACTATCCAATGTGATACTTCTCTATATGAATCAATTGAATATGATTTGGAACATGCTTCCTAAATCATATTCGTATGCTTTGGCCAAAGACTCTCGAATCATATCTCAGAGTATTCACCTTCCACTATGGAAGGTTAGAGATCCCTTGTTGTGCATTCACATGCCTACATGACTAGATAGCTTGACCCCAACAATGTCGTTGACACTTTCAATGGAATGCCTTTGACATAATCAAAGATCAAGGACCTAACCATTAGACATCAATGATGCCTCAGGTCAAATGACTACTTTGCATATTGCAACTTACGAGTTCTTACATGACATGTATGTTCGAACTCTCTTTTGATCGTTGTTCAGTGTACTCGATTACCTTTTGAGCACCTATGTGTTTGTCTCAGTGTCCAACACTAAATGACTTGAGACTAGTCATACTCACGCTTGAGTTAACATAACACATACTAACCTTAGTGGATTGTCAATGCCCAATTGGCAATCCTATGGCTAGTAACGTTTTAGGAATGTTCATAAGAGAAAGGTCTCGTTAATCTAACTTACTTAGATCACTTCTCTCTTAGATTAAATATATTCCTTGGATTCCCTTATTGCTTAAACACATGATACAATAAATAGTGATTAACAATAAGCTTTGCCCTTCATTAAACATATAATAGTCTAATACAATAAGTATTCCAAAAGATATTATATCAAATGAATGGCTTTGTGGGCATACTTCCAACACTTTTTGGCCCAAATTAGAAGAGAACAAAATAGTTTTGTATCTTTAAATGAGAATTGGATTTTCATTTTATTTAGCTCTATTTAAATCAATTCTATGGATACAAAAACCAAATGAAAATGTTGCATTCAAGTTTAATTAGTTAAAGCGTTAATTAATTAAAGAAAGGGTGATTATGAACCTAAGCCTACAATAATTGAGCTATGTGAAAGGCCGTCTCAAATTTGTTTGAACCACGGGAATGTGTAGATTAATTTTGGTTGTAATTTGATATGATCAAATGATGTAAAAGAGCATAAGCTCTTCTCTACTTTAAAGTAATTTGTTTTGATCAAATGTTGTAAAAGAGCATAAGCTCTTCTTTACTTTGAAGTACTCCTTTCTTGTTTATTTGATATGCATGAAATTGGAGTAGTTGGGTCCAACATCCAATAGGAGAAACACGCCTTAATATGATTAAATGCGTAACTAAAATCAATCTCCATCCCTAGACCGAGGTCCAACACTAGGCTCGTGTTGGATCGAATCAAAGGTTCATAGTCATCTTAAGGCCCTAAGGTAACTATATAGTCCATCAATGAATGCAAAGCTTATGTTAGTAGTACCATATACTCTTGCTTTAAAAACCGTTTTACAAGCTTAGTGGGAGTATCATATACTACTAAATCAATCAAATGGACCAATAGTTGTAATAGGACCGAATTGTTTTAATAAGATTAAAATAAATGCTTATATGTGATGAGACCTAAAACCCTCAACTAAACCATTATTAAGTTGATAAGCGTGAGAGTGCTTTGAACACTCTTTCGTGGCCTTCCACCGTGGTAGGCTCCAATCGTTTGTGACTCGTACACCGACTTCACCCTATCATGGGGGAGTACAAAGTGCGTGCTTACACTCAGGAAGAGTCCTATACGCATACATGATGTTGTGAAGGTAGGCAACGAGAATGATCAACATCATATCATTGTGAGGTTGTTCTTGAACCCCTACTCGAACTTGCATGGTGAGAATGACTTAACTAAGTGCAATGGAGCCAACATCATATCATTGTGAGGCTTCATTCTCTTGAGGCCAAATAAGATGGGTACTTACATTAGATGTAAATGAGTAAGCGTACTCTCTCATTATTATTGTTGCTAGCCAACATCATATCATTGTGAGGTGGGCTTGGTAATAGTGAGCCTCCCGTACCCTACTAAGAGTTTTCTCCAAAACTCTCGAATTCCGACGAGGGATATGGAATTTGTCGAAAATAGTGGGTGGTGCTATTTGATTTAAAGACCCGAATCAAATGGCTTAAAATCAATCAATTTATATTCGTTATGTATTTATTTACCGATATATTTGCAAACGCTATCCAAAACTTGACAAAGAAAAGCCAAAGGCTTTAGTTTCCGGACTTGGTACTACAATCCCATAGATTGTCTTGAATGGATTGTATATGTGCCTAAGTAGTCTCATCCTCACAATTTTCCTATTGATAATGTATCATTGGAAGAACATGTTAGATAAGTCTATCATAAAGAGGACAACACAAACAACCAATGCTTATTCCTTTGTTGTATGAACAAAGGAACTTATGAAAAGTATGCACAAGGACATGGACACTTCATGTGCCATGATTCTTCACTAACAAATTGTTGTATGAAGAAATGAGAGTTGCCTTGAACAACTCTTGAATGTCTGTAATCTTGTTTAGAACAAGATGGTTGGTTGACAAAAATAGTCCATCAACATGGACTTATGATGATTTTGACAATAACCGTACGCTCTCCAAATCGTTTGATGTGTTTAACACAATTGAAATAAGTTTCAAGAGAGACAATGGGAGTTTAGGGACCATGACTATTGTAGTAAAGGGAGAAGTCAAATGAAGAAGGCAAAATAACTCCAAGGGAACAAACTTTCTTTATGAAAGGATGGACATTGGAAGGGGTATATGCAAGAAATGTCTTGCAAGTGTCAAGAACACACCTTTCAAAGGTTTTGTAAATTGTTCTTGAATAGTTCAAAACAGTTAATTCTTCTACTTGAATGCTTGATTCCGTATTAGTAACTATGTTTTTACAATCATTGTAAAAGTGTGGCTAATAAGAAGTAGAAGATTAATGAGAGAAGAGAAAGTACTTCACATTCAGAACGTGAATCAAATATAGATCTCTGCGAAAGCAGATAGTACTTACTTCCTCATATGAACTACCAAAGGAATTGGAAAAACAAAGATTGTCTTTACATTCCAGTTTGAATAAAGGAACTTAATTCCGTCACTATAAGAGATTGATGAATGTTTTGTTTGACCAAACATTGTTCTTTATTAATCAAATATTGGATTATTGTAATCTAATTGATTGTCTCTATAGTAGAGATAATGTGGTAGTGTTAACTGTTTAGAATATGATGATGCTTAAAACCCAAAAGGTTGCAAGGTAGTGACTAATCCCAAATTGAGTTGTGATACCTCTAAAACATAAATTACCAGTTGGTCATAGATGGATGCTTAGGATTGTTAGATCCGGATCCAATACCTT
This sequence comes from Heteromeles arbutifolia, assembly GCA_024362995.1. Taxonomy (NCBI): domain Eukaryota; kingdom Viridiplantae; phylum Streptophyta; class Magnoliopsida; order Rosales; family Rosaceae; genus Heteromeles; species Heteromeles arbutifolia. The sequence continues at coordinate 13,780,661 of JANCRC010000015.1, forward strand.
CTTGTTAAAATTGTATAGAGGCGAGATGTTCGAATCTTTATTCTTTGGGAAAGAAGAAAGAATCACAAAGTTGTTGAGGTTAATTCACTTAGATGTTAGTGGCACTTGTCCACAACATAATACTACTCATGTTGTATGACATTCACCGAAGATTGCTCTCGGTTGGACTATCGTTTATTTTGAATAAACAAAAGTCCGAATACTTTGCAAAAGGTTTCAAAGAATTCAAGAATGTAAGTTGATGAGTAAGACGTCTAAAGTATTTACCTCCTTAGATTTGATCCAAGGAAATATAACACTTTAGAAGAGTTTCCTTGATAGAAATCAAGGAAAGTAGCATCATAAGATAATGAAATTCTCCATTGGGAGAAGAACGAACTCTAAAAGGATGTAGTTCGTTAGATGTTATCAAATTACCCATATATATATATGATATATATACTTCTAAGACAATATGATTGTCAATTAGAAGATCTTCCAAAATTTTCATAACTCCATAGGATGTAGCTGGAAAGAAAGACAAGTCTTAATCGTGTTAAGATTTGGGGTTGTGTGCTAATAAGCAATATTTGTTTGAGAACAATCTTGTGGGATATCCTTAAATTAACTTTTGGATATCACTTATATAAACCAACTAATAAATGTTATTTGTTGGGTAGTTCATTATAATCCTACAATAGGATTTGCCTAAGATAGAGCAAATGAACGAGAGATAGAACTCAAAGAATGGGTTCTTTGAGTGACAAGATGATGATCAACAAATATAACAACCTAGTTCCTACACCACAAGCTCCAAATGTAGTTGAGAAGGATTTAAAAACTGTCTCAGTTGAATGGTTTGAACTTTATGACTATGTCATAGAGTTACACCTCTTAATTCGAAAGAAATAAGAATGAAAATCCTTATGAGTACATTGAGTGTATATACAACATATACTCAAGGAAATGGTATAGTACCATTTGACCCGAAATAATGAAACCTTCGTAGCTAATTGGTAGCTTAAGGTGACTACAATCAAAGAGATTGGTTGACTTGGAAGAAACCATCTTTGACGTAGTCTTGGTTTCCATTAATTCGAGGATTGCTAACTACAACTAAACGGTGATTGAATGTTTGGACATAATATGGGTTTCCGTAACCATTACCAAGATAGTCTTGATAATATATGTCTAAAACTAAGAATCACAAGACGTGTAAGTTGTATAGATCCATCCATCATGAATCTTAGCAAGCTAGTGGGAGCTGTAAGCGTCTTATGAGAGAAAGATCAAATCGTTTGATTTCTCATAAAGATGTAAATGAATTTTTTGTTTGCTAAGTTTACAAAAGATTAGTGGGAGTTAATCGTATTCTTAAATGAAAACATATATATGATATATTAAGTTTAGGAATTCTTCTTCGTTAAAGTAATGACTTTAAACATTCTATAATGATAGAATGTATATGGGAGACATAGTCTATATACATGGAATGGAAATCTATAATGATAGATTTCAGTATATATAATTTGATTATGTCAATCCCTAATGATAGACAAAAGATGCTAGGAAGTTTCTCATATGATGATAAACTTTAGTTAGAAGGACAATTCTAGTAAGACTAGGAAGTTGCTCTTCACAAAGGGATCGTACCCCTTTGACTCCCAAAGAATTATTGCGTAAATAGAATCCTTTATGCGTACGCAGAAAGGTGATTTATGTATTTCATGTTGTATGAAAAGCGTTGATATGAGTTGTACCAAGATTGGTACAAGACGGTATCAATGCAAGCTCAGGATCAGAACCAAGGCAACTGTCAAGTGAGTCCGTATGTATTTAAGAAATAATAAAGGATAGATTCCTCAAGAATGAGGAAGAATTAGAGTAATGCAATGGAAGCGCAAAAGTATTAGATTATGAATCTAATATCGTATCCATCATTGGATGTCTCTTCATTTTGAATAAAGAGATAATTGGATATCTCTTTATTATGACTGAAGAGATATTTGGGTGGAAACATTAAAGGTAATGACTTTAGTGTCTTCCATCATGAATGCAAAATATATATCGCCATATAGAAGTTTACAACAATGTTGTTTGGATGGGAAAGTTCATTTATGAACTCTCCATTCGGTTCCAACCAGAAAGTTTCTCTAGTATGCCGACACTACGACACTAATGGGGCGATAGCTCAAGCCAGGGAATCAAGATCTCATCAAGATCCGAACTCAAAAGAGACTGAACCACATGATTGAGAATCATGTATAATGGTGATGTCGTTATTCTTAAGGTTGCTTCTATGGATAACATATAGATATCCATTGTCAAGTTCCTGATCATAAGATTGCCAATTGGGCATTGACAGTCCGTTAAGATCAGTACGTCCTATGTCTTCTCTTAGGGAGAGTGACTGGTCTCGAGTCAATGGTGTGACTGACACCAAGACAAGTACGTAAATGCTCAATAGAGAATGAGTCCACTGAACACGATCAACGAGGAGTTCTCATACTCATGTCATATGAGAACTCCTGGTTGGGATAATGCAAAGTAGTCCTTTGACCTGAGGCATCATAGTTGTCTTGTGGTTATGTCCTTGATCTTTGGCTATGTCAAAGTCACTCTGTCAAAGGGTGTCCACGACATAGTTGGGGTTAAGCCACTTAGCCATGGAGGCAAGTGAATGCGCAACAAGGGATCTCTAACCTTCAAATGTTGAGGGAGAATACTCTATGATATGATTAAGAATCTCTGGCCAGAGTATGAATGAGATTTAGGAAGTCGTTCCAAATCACATTCAAGGTAATCATATAAGTAAGAGAATCACATTGGATAGTAGACATGAATAAACTATCAAACCAAACATTGTGGTCACAAACAACACAACTAACTAACATGACACACATGGCAAAATAAATGCAATAAAGAGTAGAGTTAGGAACGCAAGTCTGGGTTTGAGCTGGTTGTTCCTAGGTCTTCTTTATTCGAATGCATGGGTTGCCTCCCAAGAAGCGCTTGCTTTAACGTCTTGCAGCCGGACGATTCCTCGATTTAAGCTCCGTTGGTACCCACGGCATGGAAGGGAACTTCTTCCACAACCTGCCCCACAATGTTCTCGTAGTATAGCTTCAAACGGTGCCCATTCACCTTGAATTCTTGTCCGTTCCTTAAGATTTGAACTTGGACTGCACCATGTGGAAAAACATTAGTAACAACAAAAGGTCCAATCCAAATAGAACGTAACTTACCAGGGAATAAACGTAAATGGGAGTTGAAAAGCAACACTTTCTGCCCAATTGAAAATGTTTTGCCCCGAATCATCTTGTCATGAAACGCCTTTGTTTTCTCCTTGTAAATTCGGGCATTCTCATATGCTTCGTTCCTTATTTCTTCAAGTTCATTCAATTGGAGCTTTCTATGCACTCCAGCCGCATCTATGTCCAAATTGAATGTTTTCACAGCCCAACGTGCCTTGTGCTCTAGTTCCACAGGTAGGTGACACGGCTTGCCATAGATTAGCCAAAATGGAGACATCCCTAGGGGTGTCTTGTAGGCCGTACGATATGCCCACAGTGCATCGTCTAAACGCAAACTCCAATCCTTCCAGGTTGGCCCAACAGTCTTCTCCAAAATCTGCTTGATTTCCCTATTCGAAACCTCGGCTTGGCCACTAGTTTGAGGGTGATAAGGCGTTGCAACCTTATGCTTGACGTTATACTTCTTAAACAGCGCCTCAATGGTCCGGTTGCAAAAATGGGATCCTTCATCACTTATAAACACTCTAGGCATCCCAAATCTGGAGAATATGTTAAATTTGATGAAATCTGCAACCACTCGAGAATCATTAGTACGGGTGGCTTTTGCTTCCACCCATTTCGATACATAATCAACCGCAAGCAAGATATAAATGAAACCAAATGAAGAAGGGAAATGACCCATGAAATCAATACCCCAAACATCAAAAATTTCAACATTGAAGATAGGGGTCTGCGGCATTTGATCCCTTGCACCTGTGCTACCTGTTCTTTGACATCTATCACATGTTATGCAGAAAGTTCGAGCATCTTTAAACAATGTAGGCCAATAAAAACCACATTCTAACACCTTGAGTGCTGTTCTTTGGGTGCCAAAATGACCCCCACATGCATAAGTATGACAGAAAGCAAGAAATGAATTAAACTCAGAGTTATGCACATATCTTCAAATAATCTGATCCGGGCAATATTTCCACAAGTATGAATCGTCCCAAACATAAAATCTAGCATCCTTCTGGAGTTTATCACGTTTATATTTGTCTAGGGTGCTAGGAACATGTTTTGTGACCAAATAATTGACCAAATCAGCATACCAAGGCTCACTTACCTCTATGGACAGCAATTACTCATCTAGGAACGTTTCTAGAATGGGGAGGGGTTCTTTATTGTGCACCAATCGGCTTAGGTGATCAGCCACCACGTTTTCACTCCCTTTTTTGTCCCTAATCTCAATGTCGAACTCTTGGAGTAAGAGCATCCAACGAATCAGCCTTGGTTTGGCCTCCTACTTGGTGAGAAGATACTTCAAAGCTGCATGGTCAGAATATACAATTACTTTAGTGCCAAGTAAATATGAACGAAATTTATCTAAAGCAAAGACAACGGCAAGAAGTTCTTTTTTCGTAGTAGAATAGTTCAATTGAGCATCGTTTAAGGTCCGAGAGGCGTAATAGATGACATGGGGCTGTTTGTTCTTCCTCTGGCCTAAAACAGCTCCAATTGCATAATCGGATGCATCACACATTAGCTCAAAATGGAGGCTCCAATCTGGGGGAGTGATGATGGGGGGCCGAAGTGAGCACTTCCTTGAGATGTTTAAAGGCCGTCTCACATTCCGCATTAAACTCAAAGGACACCTCTTTTTGAAGGAGACGGCAGAGGGGTTGTGCAATTTTGGAGAAGTCCTTGATAAATTGCCTATAGAATCCTGCGTGGCCAAGAAAAGAACGAACCTCTCTCACCGAAGTGGGAGAGGGTAAGTAGCGTACAAGATCTATTTTAGACTTATCATCGTCAATTCCTTTTTCAGATATGATATGCCCCAAAACGATACCTTGTTTGACCATAAAATGACACTTTTCCCAATTCAACACAAGGTTAGTTTCGATGCATCGTTTTAGAATCAAAGTAAGATTATCCAAACATCCATCAAATGAATCTCCAAAGACACTGAAATCATCCATAAATACCTCAATGATCTTTTCCACAAAATCAGAGAAAATACTTACCATACACCTTTGGAACGTGGCTGGTGCATTGCACAAACCAAATGGCATTCGTCTATAAGCAAAGGTACCAAAGGGGCACGTAAAGGTGGTCTTCTCTTGGTCATCCGGGGCTATAACAATCTGATTGTAACCTGAATAGCCATCAAGAAAACAATAAAAAACATGACCGGCTAACCTTTCAAGCATTTGATCAATAAAGGGCAACAGGAAGTGATCCTTTCTGGTTATGGCGTTGAGCTTCCTATAGTCAATGCAAACTCTCCATCCGGTTTGGATTCGGGTAGGCACAAGCTCATTCTCTTCGTTTTTTACCACAGTGACTCCGAACTTCTTAGGAACAACTTGGACCGGAGAGACCCAACGGCTATCAGAAATGGGGTAAATCACTCCACAATCTAGTAGCTTGATTATTTCCTTCTTCACAACTTCCATCATGGGTGGATCGAGTCGGTGTTGTGCTTCTCGAGATGGTTTGGCTCCTTCTTCCAAAAGAATACGATGCATGCAAGTGGTAGGGCTAATTCCCTTGATATCGGCCAAGGTCCATCCAATGGCTGTTTTATACTCTCTCAAAACACGCACCAATTTGTCCTCTTCTTGTGCCGTGAGTGAGGATGAGATGATGACCGGCAATGTCTCATGATCTCCCAAGAAAATATACTTCAAGTGACTTGGTAACGGTTTATGTTCAAGGGAAGGTGGCTGTATTACTGAAGGAAGCAACTTATTAGTTGAAATCGAATTTGAAATTGGGATTGGGGGCTTACCATATTGTTTTGGCAATGATTCTAGGGCAGCCACCATCTCAGCTACATCATCACTAGGGGGCACGGCGTGGTGTTCTTTAATGGTGCCGTGGTTTGTGCTTGGTTCTGCCCCCTGGTTCTTGCATCCAATTCCATTTGTAAGAACCGTTTCAAGGGCATCGTCATGCAATTGTTCCAAGTGCTCCTTGGTGTGAGAATTAACTTGACACACAAATTAAACCCTATTGATGACAATTGTAGTAAAGATGCAAGTAGGGATCGTTCTAAACCGGGGATTAACTAGGGATGCTAATCAACACAAATAAGACTCAAAAACACTAAACTAGACTCTAATGACTCAAAACTAACTTAAAACACTAAAAACAGCAAGAAACAATAAAAAAAAGACTCAAATCTAGACCTAACAAGTGATTTTGACGAAAATAGAACTTAAAAGACTCAAACAACTAAGAGAAAACAGGTTTTGACTCTAAAAACAAGTTTAAATGAAAGGGGGATTGTTTTTGACGAATTTAAAACTAAAACAGAAACTTTGCAAAGACAACTTAAAAAGGCACGAGATTGGTGATTTGAATGGGTGAATGGCTAGTTAGAGGGATCCTTATCCACACATAAATATATGCATACAACTTGATTCCCAGTTACTCTTTCGATAAACTATGAATGACAATGTTCCGAATTAATTGTATTGAACTAATTAATTCCCAGATTTCCCTAAGTTCATTGAATTGAATGGATAACGCATCACAACCAAATTATTCTTATCAAGTTCCCTAACTATGGAATACGCATGATAGAGATACATATCAAAGATCATTAAGTTCCATGGAAATCATGAACATTGACAAGGCATTCATAACTATGGAATACGCATGTTAATCCAGCCTAGGGTTTACTTAACATGATTGTGACTAGCAACCTTTACTACTTGTGAATATAAGTTCATAACGATTAGGTGAAATTCCCTTATATTCTAGCATCAAATTCATGCATGTAAACTAAGTATGCATCCTTAATCAACACACAAGAACAAGTTCTTAATAAAACAGTTAAGCAAACCACATTCACAATTTATGAAATCATAACTGGAGTAAATCAAATCATAAGAAACATATATTCATGGCTTCAAATTCCCCCTCTAACTAATAGGGGTTTAGTTCCTCATGACAGCAATTAAACAAAGAAAACTGAATTGAAACATTGAAAACAAAGATAGACAACACCTAAAAACGCTCCAGCAGTAGTCACGACTTAGAGTGGCACCTTCTCCTTCCTTGAATAGCTGCGGCACAAGAGGGTTTTCTGGGTCTGTGTGGATGATATGGCACGGCAGGGGGTAGGGGATGATTTCTGGCGTGATTGGTTGTGTATGGGGGGTGGTGTGTACGGCAAAGGATTGATTTGTATATATATAGGCACCAAAACCCTAGGTGAATCAGATTGGGACTTCTAGAAAGCCAAATCCATCCAGAAATAGGCTCAAAACAATCAGATTTCCAATAGGAAAGGGCCTAAGGTGCGGCACAATAGGATAAGGTGGGATAAGGCTTCTAGAAAGCCTTGCAAGGCAAGGAAACCCAGTTTTCTGAAAAGCTAGGTGCGGCAAGGCTTAGAGTTTCTAGAAACTCAATTTAAATGTCCCCCAATCAGAAAATAAACCCTCATTGTACCAGGAATTGAATTAGAAAAGGATTAGGTTAGGATAAGGTTTGTTAAGATAAGATAAGGATTGGATAAGATAAGATAAGATAAGGTTGTTTGGATAATGTTTTGGATAATCCTCCTTCTTTTGAGCTGATTCCTTATCTTCAATGTTTTGAATTTATTTCTCCAACCTTGAAACATATTCCCAACTTCATTTAAACTCCAAATTCGTCCATCCTCATGCCCATTGCTTGTGCTATCCATTCCAAGCCCAGATTTGCTCTAAAATGCTCCAAAATGCATCTTTTTGCCAACTTTGCTTCTTGGACCTAAAAACACACAAAAATGACTTTAAACACTATACTAAGCAACAAATAGCTAAGCAAATGCAAGGAAACACACTAACTAAGTAGCATAAATATGCTCCTATCACTCCTGTGCCGTTGAATCAATTATATTAGTTGCAAAGCAAGAATGATCATCATCAGGATATTTCATAGCTTCAGAAATTTTAAAATCAATAACATCCCCATTAAACTCCATTGTCAAGATCCCTGTGAACACATCAATCTTTGTGAGAGCTGTTTTCATGAACGGCCTTCCAAGTAGAAGTGGCAATGGGGTGGAATGGGCTCAATCTTCCATCTCTAGCACGTAGAAATCAGCCGGGAAGATGAGATGATTAACCTGCACTAAGACATCCTCCAAAACTCCCTTTGGATAATCGTTAGATTTATCGGCCAATTGAATAATCACTCCATCATTTTTCAATTCGCCCAAGTTCATTGATGCATAAATAGAATAAGGCAAGACATTTATTGATGCACCTAGATCTAACATGGCATGTTCGAACCTAGTATTACCAATAACACACGAGATAGTAAAGCTACCTGGGTCCTTGCATTTGGGAGGCAATTTGCGTTGCAACACCGCTGAAACATTTTCACTTACCCGTACCACTTCCTTGGTCGAAAATCTCCTCTTTGTTGTGCACAGCTCCTTCAAGAATTTGGCATATATGGGAACTTGCTTGATTGCATCAAGGAGTGGGATATTGACTTGCACCTTTCGAAATGTGTCCAGAATGTCCTTTTCGGTTTCCTCCTTCCTTGATTGCATAAATTTGCGAGGAAATGGTGCATTGGGTGGAACAAGGTTAGAATTACTCGAATTTGACCCCAACTTACCATTGTTGGACGATTTAGGAGGTTTAGGTGCATTAGAAGGCTGCGGCAAGGTTGGAGCACTCTTTGCCGTGGCTTTCTCTTATTCTACCGCCTCTTGCAGCAACATTTCGTCCTCCTTTTGGGCAGATTTGGATGTTGGTGGATCGGTCCCAACCTCTTTGCCACTTCTTAATGTCATGGCCTTGAAACTGCCCCATAAACTCACAGTGGTAGAACTAGGAAGTTTGCCATGCTCTCGAAACTGCCCCATAAACTCAACCATTTGTCCCATCTGTTTCTTCAATTCAGTCACCTCCCGGGCTTGATTTTGCACCTCCTTGGCATAGTTTTGCATCTCTTTGGTTTGATTTTGCTGCCCCTGTGCCAAAGTAGTTAGTAATTGAATAACTTGATCATTATCAAGAGACGAACCTGAGTTATTTTGGGCAGAATGTGTGCATGGTTGCATATGGCTTTGGAAACATCCCAGGGGTTGGTGGCCGAAATCCACCTTACTGTTGAGGTTGTTGGGGTTCCTCCAATGCAGATTTGGATGATCTTTCCAACCCGAATTATAGGTATTTGCATATGGATCATATCGGGGCTGATTTTGGCCTTGGAACCCAACAGCGTTGGCACTCTCCCATCCTCCATTCTCAATCAATTGAGGGCAACTTTCAGAGGCATGCCCTTGTATGGTACACACGCCACAGATTGGTGGTGGTTGTGATTTTGGTCCTTCGACAACCTGAGACACAAGGAGAGTAAGATTAGCCAATTGTGATTGAATTTTAGAAATAGCACTTACCTCATTGACATGTTGCTGCCGTGGGGCCTCTCATTGTCCAACACCTTCATATTGTTGTGCATTGAGGGCTCGGTTCGCAATTAAGGTTTTGGCAGCCACATGCGTCTTGTCAACCAATGCACCACCCGCTGATGCATCTAGCATTTGGCGTTCAATGGGGAGGAGTCCTTCGTAAAAGTATTGAATGAGCAGCTCCTCCTTCATTTGGTGTTGAGGGCATGATGCAACTAGGCCCTTAAAACGCTCATAATATGCAGGGAAAGACTCTCCTTGATTTTGCTGAATACCACTAATCTGTTTCCTCAAGAGAATGACTCTTGAAGTTGGGAAAAACTTCTCCAAGAATGCTCGTTTCATACTTTCCCAAGATGTGACAGTTCTGGGCGCCAATTCGTACAACCAATCTTTAGCCTTTTCTAACAATGAGAATGGAAAGGCTTTCATCTTCAAAATGTTCCCATCAACATTAATGGGTGTCATACTTGAGCAAACCACTTCAAATTCCTTCAAATGCTTGTTTGGATCCTCTATGGACAGCCCATGGTATTTGGGAATGTGATGCAACAAGCTAGACTTCAATTTGAACTCGTCGGTCTTATCTGGAGCTGCCCTAGGATATTGGATACATAGAGGTACTGCATTATCGAATCCTGAGGCCGGAAGCTCCTTAATGGTTCGATTATCTGCAGCCATAACCTCTTCAACCTCGGCCTCCTCTATCTCCTCAGATTCGGCCTCTTCTTGCTCCTCAACCTCGACTTCAGAACTTGAACTAGGTGGGTGAGGTTCTGGGTTCTTTATTTTCCTTATCAAGGTTCGTTCAAAATCGTCGTCAAAATCCAAGATATGCTCACGAACCGCTTGAGAACTACGAGTCATAAACTAGTACCTGAAAACAAAGAAAACAAACTAGAATCAGAATCTAAATTAATACACACGAAAAGAAACAACGGGGGATTAGCAAAGTTGCTAATCCCCGGCAACGGCGCCAAAATTTGATGTGATTAAAGTTAAGCACACAAATTAAACCCTCTTGTTATCAATTGTAGTATAAACGCAAGTAGGGATCGTTCTGGACCGGGGATTAGGAGGGCTTGCAAATGTAACACAAACTGACTCAAATAAGCAAAACAAGACTCAAAAGACTCTAAATAGACTAGTAAGACTCAAAACAGGTTCAAAATACTCAAAACTGCTTAAAAACACTAATTGGACAAATTCTAGACACTAGACACAACTTTGGATGAAAATTGAATTAAATTTGACTCAAAACACAGAAAGACACAAACTAAGATAGATTCTAACTAATTTGACTCAAACAAGTGAAGGGGGATTGGTTTTAGAGTGAAACTAAACTAAAACAAACAAAGACTTTAAACTAGGCAGATTTAGACGAAATTGGGTTTTTAGGATGGATGGTGAACTAGCTAGAGGTTTCCTTATCCACACATGATTTATATGCATATAACTTGACTTCCAGTTATGTTTTCATTGAATTCCGAATGACAATGCCCCAGATTAACCGTGTCAATCACTAATTAACCCTCAGATTCTCCTAATTTCATTGAATTGGACGGACAGCTCATCTACAACCAAATTATTCTCATCAATTTCCCTACATTACATCATAATAGAGACACAATCAGAGATCATTATGCTCAATGAGAATCATAAGCATTGACGAGGAATTCATAACGATGACATCATGTTACTCACACCAAGAATTGAACTTAACACGATTGTTCCAGCAACCTTTACTACTTGTGAACATAAGTTTGTAACGATTATGTGAAACTCACTTATATCCTAGCATCAAATTTATGCATGCCAATTAAGTGTCGACCCTCAACCAACAAACAGAAATAAGTTCTAATTCAAACAGTTAAGCCAAATGCATTCATACTTCAAGAATCTGTAACTAAAATTTATCAAGTCATATCACACACAAAATCATGGTTTCAAAGTAGCCTCTAGCTAAAAACCAGTTTAGCCTCTCATGATTAGAGCAAGACAAAGGAAAATTAAATTAATCAACGAAAACATAAGGTAGAAAACACCTAAGAACGCCCAGCACTCCAGATTGGGTGCAACACGCTTCAAAGCTGCCCCTCCTCTCCTTCCTCCTTGCAAGGCTACGGCACAGGTGGCTGGTAGGGTTTATGGATGGGCAAAGGTGGTGTGGATGGGTGGTGGAATGTGTTTAGAATGGTTGAGATGCGAAAAGATGTGTAGAGAGACTCAATCTGTGCGGCACAATCATATATATATAGGGGAAGGCTAGGTCACGGCTGGGAAGGTGTTTAGGTAGGTTTTGGACTCCTCACCCTTCTAGAAATCAGAATCCTTGAAGTTTTGGGGAATTAAATGGACCAAATCCCTCTAGAATAAGGAAATAGGTGCGGCATCCCTCTCTAGCTGGGAATTAAGTATCCCAAAGTGTTTAGGACTCCTTCTCTATAGTTGAAACCTTTGTGCATTTGGATTAGGAAAGTCAAGATAAGATAGGATAATGTTTTGGATAAGATGAGATAAGATTTGGATAATGTTCCATATTTCTTGCTAACTTCTTATCTTCTTTATGTTTGACTTCTTTCCTCCATCCTTTAAGCTGATTTCAAGCCTTTTTGTCTTCAAATTCGTCCATCAACTTGCCTCCATGCTTGCACTACCCAATCTTGGCCCAAAAATGCTCTAGAATGCTCCAAACTGCTTCTTTTTGCCATTTTGACACTTAGACCCTACAAACACACAAAAATAGCTTAAAATACAAAATTAACTAAGAACTGAGGACATTAATGCATGAAAACAAGCTAACTAAGTCGCATAAATATGCTCCTATCAGACCTTTTATGAAAACAGCTCAAACCAAGATTGACGTGGCCCAAGGAGCAGTAACTCTGGCGTTTGGTGGTGATATGATCAACTTTAATATTTCTGAATCTGTTGAGAATACTAATGGTGTTCGTTCTTGTTTTGTCATTGATAAAATAAAAAATAAAGGGCAGGAACATTCAGTATCATTCAAGAAGGATGCATTTCAACCCACCAACGAAAAGGGACTTGGAGTGAAGCACAAGGATTACGCGGCCACAACCCTCAAACCTCCAAATCTGGCCGAGAGCATCCGACATGCATTTGATGATTGTCCTGCCACTTCATTGCAGTGCATTGGTAAGCCACCTATTCCAGATTCGATTCCCATTTCAACTAATAGGTTGTTACCTTGTAGGGTGCAGATTCCGAGTCGAATCCAAGTTGGTGGGCATGATTACGTTGATTTTAGGATGTTCAACGCCACAATCCGGAAGGATCACTATTCTTTACCATTCATAGACCCAATGCACGAGCTGTTTGAGGAGCATGCCGTGGATGACATCTCTCGGCATGCCATGGGCTCCAATGGGGATTGAATGAGGTCTTCGTCCGGCTGCACGACGTTAAAGCGAGCGCTTCTTGGGAGGCAACCCATGCATTCAACAAAGGAAGACCTAGGAATCACTCCACTTCCAGATTTGCGTTCCTAAACCCTTCTCTTTGTTGTTGTTTCTTTTCTGCCATGTTGAGTGTGTTTATTTGTTGTTTGTTTGTTTTCTGAGTTTATGCTTGAAACATTGAGGACAATGTTTAATTTAAGTGTGGGGGGGTAAACAAGTGTTTTTGCATGAAATTCGTGGGATTTTATCACCCATTACTTCTTGAGTTGTTCCTTGCTGTTTTTAAGTGTTTTTAAGCTGTTTTGGAGTATTTTAGTGTGTTTTGGCATAAAAATCCGAAAATCTCATAAAAATTTGAAAAATTGTTTTGAAAAACCCAAAAAGAGTTGTTTTTGTGTGTTTGTTTGTGTCTTAGGGTACCTTCCAACACAATGATGAGGATTTGGTTTTTAATTGCATGACTGTTAAAGAGAGTTATAAACATGGATGAAAGTTTGATTTACTCTTTGGTTTATGCTTGGTTGTGGTTATAATTTATGAATTCACATGCAATCATAAAAGAAAAATCAGATATTGTAACATGCTTGAAGGAAGGAACTCAACTAACGCTACAACCTTGAGAGACTTGAGCTGAAAACGTTTATTTGGAGAGTTGATAATCTGTGCATTCTTGTTCTCTAAAGTTGTTGCATGATCTCATTATTCTTTGCTTGGTTGCTACTTAGAAGGCGTTTCATCATTTAGTTCCAAATACTAGAACTCATACCTATTTCATTCAAAGCATGCTATTGATTTGCATAACACATATTCAAGATGAAGTTGTGTAGTGACCCCCAGTGATAGGAGCATATTTATGCAACTTAGTTAGCTTGTTTCCTTGCATTTGTGTTGTTAGTTCTTAGTTATTTTAGTATTTTAAGCTATTTTCGTGTGTTTGTAGGTCTAATGTGCAAAGTATGCAAGAAAGTGCATTTTGGTGCTTTTTGGAGTAGTTTTGGGCACTAAATGGATTGCACATGCTTGGAGCTAAGTGGATGGACGAAATTGAAGATCAAATGAGCTTATGATCAAATGAAGAATGAAGAGTTCAAAATTGGAAGCCAAGGTTTCTAAAGTTGGAAGTTTCTATTTGTGAAGGTTTCCATTTGTGCAAGTTTCCATTTGAGGAGGTTTCCATTTTTGGGGTTTCCAAAACATGTAGGTTGCCTAGTTACTCATTCTAGAAGCCCAAAAATCGTGCCTAACACATTCCCCTTTTGTTTCAATCCTTGCTGCACAAGGGAGAGGTTTTCTTGCCTATTTTCTGTCATAAAACACATTCCTCTTTTATTCTAATCCTTGCTGCACAAGGGAGAGGTTTTCTTGCCTATTTTCTGCCCAAAAATACGTCCCCTTTCTCTTACAAATCAATGCCACACCTTCTTTCCCTTTCTCTCTTAATTTCTGACCTTTAAAACATATTCCTAAATATGTCCTACATATTCTGCCGAATTTCACATTCTTATTCTCTTTGATTTTCTGATTCTTTCTTACCTATTAAATTGTGGAACCAAAATAGCTAAGTATTGAACCTTTCCTGTTATTTTCTGAGTACCCTAGCCCTTTAAATAAAGCTTGTTGCACCATTTAAATCTCTCTACACAATTTCTGCCGAAAATCCACAATCCACCCTTCACCATAACTCACCTATATCCATTCACCACCATAAACAACCCTCCAAACCATCTCCAACACCTTGTGCCGCAACAAAGAGAAGAAGGAAGACCCTTGGAGTGCTTGCCATTCAAGATTGGATTGCTGGAACATTCTTAGGTGTTTTCATTCTTTTGTTTTCAATGTCTAAGTTTATGTATCTTTGTTTTGCGATTATGAGGAACTAAAGTTCTTTTGGCTAGAGGAGAATTTCGAAACCATGATCATATTTGCATTATGAATTTCAGTTGTGATTTCAGAAATTGTGAATTCAATTTGCTTAACTGTTTGATTGATAACTTATTTTTGTATGTTGATTGAGGGTCGACACTTAGTTTGCATGCATGAATTTGATGCTAGAATATAAGGGAATTTCACCTAATCGTTATGAACTTATATTCATGTGTAGTGGAGGTTGCTAGTCACAATCGTGTTAAGTAAATTCTTGGTATAAGTATCATGCAATTCATAGTTACGAGTGCCTTGTCAATGCTTATGATTGTCATAGAACTTAATGATCTTTGCTCGTATCTCTATTATGCAATTCATGTAGGGAACTTGTGGAGAATGCTTTGGGTTGTTGTATGCAATCATCCAATTCAATGAAATTAGGAAAATCTGAGGGTTAATTAGTGCAATTCACGGTTAATCTGGGGCATTGAGAATTCATGGTTTATTGAAAAGCAATTGGAAATCGATTTGTATGCAAGTGTGTCATGTGTGGAGAAAGACCCTCTAGCTAGTCCATCATCCATCCAAAGCACCTAATTTCGTGCAAATCTGTCCAGTTCTAGTTTCTGTTTTGTTTTACTTTATTTTCGTCCAAATTCCAATGCCTCTTTATTTTGTTGTGTTAATTAGGTTAGAATCTGTCCAATTTGTGTTTTTAAGTGTTTTGAGTCAAGTTCAAGTTAATTTTCATCCAAATAACTCCCTAGAGTCAGTTTTGAGTCTAATTCATTGTTTTGTGTTGTTTTGAGTCTTTCTAGTTAGTTTTGAGTCTTTTCAGTTTGTATTGAGTCTATAGAGTCTAGTTAAGTGTTTTTAAGTTTCTTTTTGTGTTTTTGTGTTTTAAAGTCAGTTTAGTTTAGATTAGCAATCCCTCCTAATCCTCGGTCCAGAACGATCCCTACTTATACATGTACTACAATTGTCAAAAAAGGGTTTAATTTGTGTGCTGTTTTACATCGCATCAAATTTTTGGCGCCGTTGCCAGGGATTAGCAACTTTGCTAATCCCTTGTTTCTTTTTCATGTATTTTTTCTTAGTTTCTGACTTTGTTTTGTTTTCTTGTTTCTTTAGCTAATCCCCCTTTGTTTCCTTTTTCGCGTCTTTTGTTTTAGTTGCTGACTTTGTTTCTGTTTGTGTCCTTTACTTTTGATAATTGATTTAGTTTTAATTCTTTGATTTCAGGTACATAGAGAAGTAAGACATGGCACTTGCTACCATTCAAGCTCAATTAGCAAATCTTACTTCTCACTTGTCCCAGATTGCCGAAACAACCACAATGCACACTGCTCAAACTCATCAATGTGCTCAATTCACTGCAAACGGAGGTGCTTGGGGTTATCAAAGCCATAACCAATCTAGGGACAACATGTTTTCCAACGCTTACAATTCGAATTGGAGAGATTATTCAGATTATATGTGGGAGGAACCTCAACAATTTCAACAAGGTGGATACTGGCAGCAAGAAGAGGAGTTCTATTCAAGACCTATGCAGCCACCACAGCCTCCCCCACAACAATTCCAATCAAATTCAAGTATACCATGAGTTATAATGAAATTCTTGAAGGACTAATCTCTTTGACGCAGGGCTCACAAAAAGAAGACCAATTGTAGCCAGCTGAGGAGTTTTATCAATGGCTATATGCACCATTACAGCCTCCACCACAATCTGCCCAAACAAACTCAGGTATGTCTTTGTGTAATAATAACATTATTCAATTAATCACCTCTCTGACACAGGGAGTAGAAAATCAAAACAAGGAGATGAAAGACCGAGTCAAAAGAGTGGACGAATTAGAGAAGCAAGTTAGGAAGATTATGGAGTTCATGGTGCAGATTCAAGAGCGAAGTGAACTCTCCAACTCAACTAGTGCAAATTCAAAGGAAGATTTTGAAATCCATGATTCTATCACTTTGGGAAGTGCTATGGAGGTTGGAGCTGACCTAAAAATGTCCAAACATAGCCTAGAAGTGGATAAGGAGCTCCTGATTGAGGAGGAGGAAGAAGACATACACACGACAAGGGTAGAATAACCCTTGCCACAGCCCCTTAAGCCCTCTCAACCACCCACCACAAGTAAGGACGTCCCAAATTCAATTCATTCTCATGTTATTCCTCTGAATGCACCTTTTCCTCATAGGTTTTTAATTCCCAAGAAAGATGAGAGTGAAAAAGACATTGTGGAAGCCATTCCAAAGGTGCAAAGTGACATCCCAATTCTTGGCACACCAAATCAAGTTCCAGATTGTGTTGAAGTGTTCAAAGAACCTTGTACACCAAGAAGAAGGAGTCAAGAGAAGGAAGTGGCGGGAGAATGTGTAAAATGCATAAAGGAGGACGTATTTGAAACAACAAAGCCCAAAGAAGTTGAATTTGATGACACATGACAAGTAGCAACCATCACATTCAATCTGGCCAAGTGCAAAGTTCCTGAAACATTCAAAGATGTGGTGTTTGTAATTGAGTTTGTGTCGGAGCAAGCAAGTAAGCCATCTATTTCAATTTCAATTTTGTTTTCTACTAACTTGCTGATTTTAATGATTCAGGTACCCATACTAGAATTTAAACCATTGCCGGATCATTTCAAGTATCACCTTCCATTCAAAGATAAATTCCATGCGCTGGCCTCCAATGAAGCTTAATTGGAGGTATCGTCTGGCTGCACGATGTAAAAGCAAGCGCTTCTTGGGAGGTAACCCATGCATTCAACAAAGGAGGACCTAGGAATCTCTCCAATTCCAGATTTGCATTCCTAAACCCTTCTCTTTGTTGTTGTTTCTATTCTGCCTTGTTTAGTTTGTTGATTCATTATTTGTTAGTTTGCTTGTTTTCTGTGAGTTTATGCTTGAAACATTGAGGACAATGTTTGATTTAAGTGTGGGGGGTTAACAAAGTGTTTTTGATGCAAATTCGTGGGATTTTATCACCCATTACTTCTAAAGTTGTTTCTCACTGTTTTAAGTGTTTTTAGTATGTTTTGAAGTGTTTTTGCGTGTCTTGAAGTAAAATTACGAAAATTTGAAAAAAAAATCAGTTTTTGAAGTGTTTTTAGAGTCGTTTTTGTGTGTCTGTGTCTTAGGTACCTTCCAACAGAATGATGAGGATTTGGTTTTTAATTACATGATTGTTAAAGAGAGTTATAAACATGGATGCAAGTTTGATTTACTTTTTGGTTTATGCTTGGTTGTGGTTATAATTTATGAATTCATATGCAATCATAAAGGAAAAATCAGTTTTTGTAACATGCTTGAAGGAAGAAACTCAAATTAACGCTACAACCCTATAAGACTTGAGCTTAAAACATTCTTTGGAGAGTTAATATTCTGTGCATTCTTGGTTTCTAAAGTCGTTGCATGATCTCATTATTCTTTGATTGGTTGCTACTTAGAAGGCGTTTCATCATTTAGTTCCAAATACTAGAACTCATGCCCGTTCCATTCAAAGCATGACATTGATTTGCATAACACATATCAAGATGAAGTTGTGTAGTGACCACCACAGCCAAAAAGTCGAACCCCTTTGTCATATGTTTTGTAGGTTTAATCCCGTTTAGCCTTGTTTAGACTATGTTCTTTGTTAACCACATTATCCTACCTAGCCTAGTTTAGGATTATCCATACCCTATGTTCTTAAAGGATAGTGAAGCACGACTTAGAATGAATTCCTTTTGATCTACATTATGCAGTAAATCAAGTGTGGGGGAAGGGATTTGTGTGTGTGTGTGCCAAGAAAAAGAAAAATTTGTGGAAAAAGAAAAAGAAAAAGAAAAAGTTGTGAAAAGAATGAAAAAAGAGTTGAAAAATAAGTGAGAATGAGCTCACAAGTGTTGATTGTTGAAGGAAGGGTCCAAAACATCAAAATTCACCCCTAGAGTGTGTAAATCTTCCCTTTTTGTGTTAAAGTTGATTTCTGCATTCAAAATTGAATTCTAAGTGTTGGTTTCATTGTTTTGCTTACTATTCATGTGTAGTGGAGGTTGCTAGTCACAATCGTGTTAAGTAAATTCCTAGTGTAAGTATCATGCAATTCATAGTTACGAGTGCTTTGTCAATGCTTATGATTTTCATAGAACTTAATGATCTTTGCTAATATCTCTATTATGCAATTCATGTAGGGAACTTGTGGAGAATGCTTTGGGTTGTTGTATGCAATCATCCAATTCAATGAAATTAGGAAAATCTGAGGGTTAATTAGTGCAATTCACGGTTAATCTGGGGCATTGAGAATTCATGGTTTATTGAAAAGCAATTGGAAATCGATTTGTATGCAAGTGTGTCATGTGTGGAGAAAGACCCTCTAGCTAGTCCATCATCCATCCAAAACACCTAATTTCGTGCAAATCTGTCCAGTTCTAGTTTCTGTTTTGTTTTACTTTATTTTCGTCCAAATTCCAATCCCTCTTTATTTTGTTGTGTTAATTAGGTTAGAATCTGTCCAATTTGTGTTTTTAAGTGTTTTGAGTCCAGTTCAAGTTAATTTTCGTCCAAATAACTCCCTAGAGTCAGTTTTGAGTCTAATTCATTGTTTTGTGCTATTTTGAGTCTTTCTAGTTAGTTTTGAGTCTTTTCAGTTTGTATTGAGTCTATAGAGTCTAGCTAAGTGTTTTTAAGTTTCTTTTTGTGTTTTTGTGTTTTAAAGTCAGTTTAGTTTAGATTAGCAATCCCTCCTAATCCCCGGTCCAGAACGATCCCTACTTATACATGTACTACAATTGTCAAAAGAGGGTTTAATTTGTGTGCTGTTTTACATCGCATCAACCAGCCAAATAGTCGAACCCCCTTTGTCATTTGTTTTGTGGTTTTAAAGCCCGTTGAGCCTTGTTTAGCCTATTTTCTTTGTGAACCATATCCAAGGAATAAAATGCCAATAATATCGGCGATATTTCGCCGATATTATCGGTTTTTCACGGTACCGATATTTTAAATACTATCCAACTGGTTTTTGTCAAAATATCGCGATATTATCGATAATATCGCGATATTTCCGAAACTATCGCGATATTTTGGAACTGTGCTAATCAGAGAAGAACGCCGGAGCTTCTACAGCTCCGGCCGACTGTAAAAGAGCACCCTAGATTGAAATATCGATATC
Organism: Heteromeles arbutifolia; assembly: GCA_024362995.1. Lineage (NCBI taxonomy): Eukaryota > Viridiplantae > Streptophyta > Magnoliopsida > Rosales > Rosaceae > Heteromeles > Heteromeles arbutifolia. Next base: position 13,800,731 of record JANCRC010000015.1, read on the forward strand.
GGAAATATCTGGGAAGAAGAGTCGCGGCGAAAGAGAAGGGTCGCGGTGAGAGGGAATCTGAAACAGAAAGGTGGGGGGGGGAAGAAGGAAAGAGATTCGAAGAGTGGGGGGGAAGAAGAGTCGCGGCGAGAATAGCGCCGGGGGGTGGGAATCTGAAACAGAAAAGTGGGGGGAAGAGAATAGCAGGCGAAGGCAGGTTGGGGAACCTGGACAGAAAGGTGGGGGGGGAAGAAGGGGCTCCGAGAACGAGAGAAAGGTGGGGGGGGGAAGAAGCGAATCTGGGAATCGGGGGAAGGCAGGTTGGGGAACCTGGACAGAAGAGTGGGGGGGGAAGAAGGGGCTCCGAGAACGAGAGAAAGAAAGGTGGGGGGGGAGGGGGAAGAAGGGGGCTCCGAGAACGAGAGAAAGAAAGGTGGGGGGGGAAGAAGGGAATCTGCAAATCGGGAAAGAAAGGTGGGGGGGAATAAGGGACTCTGGGAACTGGGAGGGAATGGGGGGGAATAAGGGACTCTGGGAACTGGGAAGGAATGGGGGGGGGAAGAAGGGACTCTAGGAACTGGGAGGGAATGTGGGGGTGGGGAAGAAGGGATCTGGTTTCGTCCGCGGAGAAGAGAAAGGAAATGACAGAAAGCTGGGAAAGCATGGGGAAGCAAAAGCAAAGTCAGGACTGCTCGGCAGAGAAGAGATGGAGGAAATGACAGAAAGCTGGGAAAGCATGGGGATTCTTGATTTCTGAATCAGATATTGCTTTGGATTCTCTTTTTTTTTTTTTTTGTGTTTTGGAAAAAGAAATAAGGAAAAGAAAGAGAAAATGACAGATATTCCTGACGCATGTTAACAATTACATGCAAAATTATTTTGGGATTTATCATTTGATGACTGCTCTTCACAATACACTTACTCTACACATAGAGATTTGATCATCATAAGAACTCTATGTGGTACTAAGTCACTCATGTATGTTACCATGCAATGTATAAAGTGTAAAATATTGTACTAATTCATTATATATAAATGATTATGGTGTGTTTAAACTTCTTTCATTAATTACTACATATTTTCTACACTCACAATGTTTGCCAGCTCGCTATATAATCAATTTAAATAAGTTAAATCCATCATGCAATGCATTTCCTTCCAATTTTTTGTGATAAACTAATAGATAATTGACTAAATAAACATCCTACAAAGTTTCAATAAAAATTTCCAAGTTTTTCTTACAATTTCCGTGGTTTCCATATTATTTTTATCGATATCGATAATATCCCGATATTTCCATCGATATTTTCGTGTTTTTGGACTACCGATATTTCCGATATCATCGATATTTTATACCTTGACCATATCACCCCCACCTAGCCTAGATTAGGACCATCCATACCCTTGTTCTTAAAGCACAGTGAAGCATGACTTAAAAAGAATTCCTTTTGATTGTCTTCTTGCAGAAAAACACGTGTGGGGGAAGGGATTTGTGTGTGTGTGTGCCAAGAAAAAGAAATAAGGCATGGGTGGAAAAAAAAAAAAAATTCGTGGGAAAAGAAAAAGAAAAAGAAAAAGTTATGAAAAAAATGAAAAAGAGTTGAAAATTATGAGAAAAAGAGTTCGAAAGTGTTGATTGTTGAAGGAAGGGTCCAAAACATCAAATCTGGCCCTAGAATGTGTATATCTCCCCTTTTGTGTTTAAAGTTGATTTCTGTATTCAAAATTGAATTCTAAGCGTTAATTTCATTACTTTGCTTGCTATTGCTTTAAGAACCATTGTTTTCCATATCCTTTCTTTCTTAACCATTTCCCTTAGCCCCGTTTCAACCCTTAACTTCAATCTTGAGTGTTATGTGATTCAATATGTGGAGTTTGAAATTGGTATGAGCATATGGTGTCACTGGTTCTCACATCTAAGTAGTAGCATTCCATTCATGAGATCATATCTAAACATGCTTACTAACTCCAGAAATTGCTTTCTTTGCTATAACATATGTGAGTACTAGTTTTCAAGTTTACATCAATCTTCTCACATATACATAGTGTATGGTGTGTAGTCAGAAAATCTGAGTGAAAATTGAGTGCATATCTAGTAAGGAATTGAGGGAATTCTCTAAGGCATGTTACTACATTCAAAACATCGTTTTAATTGGTTAAATGTGGACTAGTAAGTGGTGATTGTGATTAAGTATGTGCTCAAGTGTTAAGTTGACTAAAATCTGTGGGAATGATGATTTTTAACATGTCATGTGCATTGGAAATCCCTGAGGCAAATGTTGGAAGGATTAGAGTGTGTTTTGTTTACATGGTTTTGTTTTGTTGTTTCGTTTTGCTCGAGGACTAGCAAAAGCTAAGTGTGGGGGAATTTGATAGGAGCATATTTAGGCGACTTAGTTGGCTTGTTCTTGTGCATTTACGTTGTTATTTCTTAGTTATTTTAGTCTTTTAAGCCATTTTCGTGTGTTTTCAGGTTCTAAGGATAAAGTATGCAAGAAGGTGCATTTTGGAGCCTTTTGGAGCAAAATTGGGCTTGGAATGGATGTCACATGCTTGGAGGAATGGACGAAATTGAAGATTTGAAGATGTTAGTATTCCTAATCAACGAAGGATTCCTAATTGGAGATGGATTCCTACTCAAACAAGGATTCCTACTTGAAGTAAGAAAGTAAAGCCAAGGTTTCCTATTTTGATTTGACCTTTCCTAATCCTAATTGTCCCTAAGTTCCAGCAACATTGAAGGCCTCCTATGCATTTTAGGACACAAATTGAACCTTCCCTGCACTAAACCAGCCTTTGCCGCACCATCCCCTTATTTCCCATCCTTGCCGTGAAAGGGTTCTCTCACTTACCTAATTTCTGGACCTAAATCAGCAAGGAAATACTTTTTCCTTGCCTTGCAAGGCATTCCCTTACCTTTTCCATCCTTGCCGCACCCACTTGCCCAATTCCCTTAGGATTCTGACTTTAATTCCTATTTCCCTTAAAGTTTTGGTTTAATTTCTGTTTCCTAAATTGTTTCCTAGCTTTATTACCCTAAAGTCTTTAAATAAAACTTCCTTGGCCACACAAAAGGTTCCATTCACTCACCCATTCATCCATTCACTCCAGAATTCATCCCTACACCTTTGCCGCAATTTCCATTCACCATAAACACATTCCTGACCCCAAAACACAACCCATACACTTCACCCACCTTTGTGTCGCAGCAAAGAGGAAGGAGGAGAGCCTTTGGACGTGCCTGCCATTCAAGTTAGGATTGCTGGAACGTTTTAGGTGTAATCTTTCTTTTGTTTTCAATGTTTCAATTCTATAATCTTTCTTTTGTGAGTATGAGGAACTAAACCCCTCTTAGCTAGGGGGGAATTCAAAACTATACTCTAAAACACTAAAACAAACCAAAAGACTCGAAACAGCAAACAAACACTCAAAACTGCTTTCAAACCACTTTCTGGGCAGTTTTGAGCACTAGGGAAGATTTTGGACGAAAACAGTTTATAACTTGACTCAAGACACTTAAAAACACAAACTAAATTGATTTCTAACTAACTTGACACTTCAAAATAAAGGGGGAATTGGTTTTGACGAAATTGAAAACAAAACATAAACTTTGTAAAACAATACAGATTGTAAAACGAAATTGGTTTAAATTAATGGATGGAAGGCTAGCTAAGGGGTTCTTCTCCACACATGTCACACTTGCATACAAAACGATTTCTAATTGCTTTTCAATAAACCATGGATTCTCAACGCCCCAGATTAACTGTGAATTGCACTAATTAACCCTCAGATTTTCCTAACGTTATTGAATTGGATGATTGCATACGACAACCCAAAGCATTCCCCACAAGTTCCCTACATGAATTGCATAATAGAGATACAAGCAAGAATCATTAAGTTCTATGAAAACCATAAGCATTGACGAGGCATTCGTTACTATGAATTGCATGAAACTTATGCCAAGAATTTACTTAACGCGATTGTGATCAACAACCTTTACTACTTGTGAACATAATTCTGTAACAATTAGGTGAAACTTCCTTATATCCTAGCATTAGATTTATGCATGACAATTAAGCGTGCACTCTCAACCAACACACACAAATCAGTTTAATTCAAATAGATAAGTAAATTGAATTCACAACTTATGAAACGCAATTAGAGGTAATCAAGTCATATAGCAAGCATAAACATGGTTTCGAATCCCCCCCTAGCCAGAGGGGGGTTTAGTTCCTCATACGTACAGAACAAAGAGTATTAAATTTAAACATTGAAATCAAAGGAAAGAAAACACCTAAAACTTCCAGCAATTCAAACTTGAATGGCATGCACGTCCCAGGCTCCTTCTCCTCCTCTTCTTTGCTGCGGCACAAGGTCTTGGGACAGGTTTAGGGGGTTATGAATGGTGTAGAAGGCTGGGTTAATGGCTAAGATGGATGTATGGTGCGGCAGATAGTAGTGGATGATTTCTGGCGTGAATGGTGTGTATGGAGGTGGTGTAACCTGCGGCAAAGGGTGGAGAAATATATATATAGGCACCAAAAACCCTAGGTGAATCAGATTAGGACTTCTAGAAAGCCAAATCCATCCAGAAATAGGTTTAAAACAATCAGATTTCTCATGGGAAAGGGCCTAAGGTGCGGCACAATAGGATAAGGGCAGGGAATGCCTTGCAAGGCAAGGAAAAAGGATTCTAGAAGGGAAGGAGACGCCAGATTTATAGGGTTCTAGAAAGAATGTGTTTTGTGGCAGATTTTGGGGCTTCTAGAGGGATTTGGGGCGCCACTTTTGTAGGGGAATGGATAGGACTTCTAGAAATCAGGTTTTAAGTCCCCTAAACTGAAGAAAACAGGTTAGGATAAGAGTAGGATAAGATTGGATAAGATAAGGTAAGATAAGATAAGGATTGGATAAGATAAGATAAGATAAGGTTGTTTTGGATAATGTTTTGGATAATTCTCCTTCTTTTGAGCTGATTCCTTATCTTCTTTATCTTTGACTTCTTTCTTCCATCTTCTTAGCTGATTTCAAGCCTTTATATCTTCAATTTCGTCCATCAACTTGCCTCCATGCTTGCACTACCCAATCTTGGCCCAAAAATGCTCTAGAATGCTCCAAATTGCTTCTTTTTGCCCTCTTTGTCAATTGGACCTTGAAACATATTCCTAACTCCATTTGGACTCCAAATTCGTCCATCTTCTTGGCTCTAAGCATATGATATCCATTCCAAGCTCAAATGTGCTCCAAAAAGCTCCAAAATGCATCCTTTTGCATACGTGCCCTTAGAACCTGAAAATACATCAAACTAGCTTAAAAGACTACTTTAACTAAGGAAAAACAACATAAATGCACAAGAACAAGCTAACTAAGGTGCATAAATATGCTCCTATCAAATTCCCCCACACTTAGCTTTTGCTAGTCCTCGAGCAAAACGAAACAAAGTAAACAAAACGAAACAAAACAAGTATAACACAACCTAAACCTTCCAACAATTGTCTCAGGGATTTCCAATGCACATGATATGTTAAAAATCATCATTCCCACAGATTTTGGCCATCTTTACGCTTAAGCACATACTTAATCATAGTCACTACTTACTAGTTCACAAATAACCAATTAAAACGATGTTTTGAATGTAGTAACATGCCTTAGAGAATTCCCTCAATTCCTTACAAGATATGCACTCAATTTTCACACACATTTTCTGACTACACTCCCTACACTAGTTATATGTGAGAAGATTGATGTAAATATGAAAACGAACACTCACATATGTTTATAACAAAGAAAGCAATTTCTGGAGTTAATAACATGTTTAGATATGATCTCATGAATGGAATGCTACTACTTAGATGCGAGAACCAGTGACACCATATGCTCAAACCAAATTCAAACTCCACAAATTGAAACACACAACACTCAAGATTGAAGTATAGGGTTGTAACGGGGCTTGGGGAGTGTTGGCTAACAATGAAAGGATAGGAAAAACAAACGTTCTTAAAGCAATAGTAAGCAAAGTAATGAATATGACACTTAGAACTCCCTTTCTTGAATGCAGCCATAAACTTTGAACACAAAGGGGAAGATTACACATATTTTAGGGCCGAATTCAACTTTTTGGACCCTTTCTTCAACAACCAACACTTTAGAACTCTTTTTCACATCTTTTCAACTCCTTTTTCATTCTTTTCACAACTTTTTCTTTTTTTTCTTTCTATTCTCCACGAATTTTTCTTCTTTTTTTTTTTTTTTTTTTTTTTTTTCCTCTTTTCTTTTCTTTTCTTTTCTTTGCCGTGCCTCATGCAAGACTTTGGCACACCCACAACAAAACTCACTTCCCCCACACTTGTTTTCTGCCAAACAATGATCAAAAGGAATTCATCTTGAGTCATGCATTACTATGCTTCAAGAACAAAGGTATGGATAGTGATCCTAATCTAGGCTAGGTGAGGATAATATGGGTTAACAAAGAAAATAGGCTAAATATGGCTCAAAGGGGTTGAAACCTACAAATACATATGAACATGGGGTACGGCTATTTGGCTCTTGGTTTACTAAACACTTCATCTTGATTATGTGTTATGCTAATCAATTTCATGCTTTGAATGAAACATGTATGAGTTCTAGTATTTGGAACTAAATAATGAAACGCCTTCTAAGTAGCAACCAAGCAAAGAATAATGAGATCATGCAACGACTTTAGAAAACAACAAATGCACAGATTTTTAACCCTCCAAAGAACGTATTAAGCTCAAGTCTCTCAGGGTTGTAGCGTTAGTTTGAGATTCTTCCTTCAAGCATGTTACAAAAACTGATTTTTCTTTTATGATTGCATGTGAATTCATAAGTTATAACCACAACCAAGCATAAACCAAAGATCATCTCAAACTTCAATCCATGTTTACAACTCTCTTTAACAGTCATGCAATTAAAAACCAAATCCTCATCATTGTGTTGGAAGGTACCCTAAGACACAAACAAACACACAAAAACAACTCTTTTTTGGGTTTTTTAAAACCATTTTTCAAATTTTTATGGGATTTTCGGGATTTTTGAGTCAAAACACACTAAAACACACCAAAACAGCTTAAAAACACTTAAAAACAGCAAGGAACAACATTAGAAGTTATGGGTGATAAAACCCTACGAAATTGCATCAAAAACACTTTGGTTACCCCCCCACACTTAAATCAAACATTGTCCTCAATGTTTCAAGCATAAACTAACACAAATAAACAAACAAACAAACAAAACAGCAACTAAACAAGAAACAAGGCAGAAACGAAAACAACAACAAAGAGAAGGGTTTAGGAACTCAAATCTGGAATTGGAGTGCTCCCTAGGTCTTCCTTTGTTGAATGCATGGGTTGCCTCCCAAGTAGCGCTTGCTTTAACGTCGTACAGCCGGACAAAGAACCCAATCACTCCAGATTGGTACCCACGGCATCCAAGGAGATGTCATCCACGGTTTGCTCCACAAAGTTCTCATAATAGGGCTTCAAACGATGCCCGTTCACCTTGAATTCATGCCCCGTTTTCAAGCTTCGGATTTGAACTGCACCATGAACAAAAACATTAGTAATAACAAACGGTCCAATCCACTTAGAACGTAACTTACCGGGAAACAACCGAAGACGGGAATTGAATAGCAACACTTTCTGCCCAACTGAGAATGATTTGCCACGAATCATCTTGTCATGAAAAGCCTTGGTCTTCTCCTTGTAGATTCGGGCGTTCTCATATGCTTCGTTCCTTATCTCCTCAAGTTCATTCAATTGAAGCTTCCTATGCATTCCAGCCGCATCTAACTCCAAGTTGAATGTTTTCACGGCCCAATGTGCTTTGTGCTCTAACTCCACAGGTAGGTGACATGGTTTGCCATATATTAGCCGAAATGGGGACATGCCAAGGGGTGTTTTGTAAGCCGTGCGATAGGCCCACAATGCATCGTTCAAGCGCAAGCTCCAATCCTTCCTTGTAGGCCCTACGGTTTTTTCTATGATCTGTTTGATCTCCCGGTTAGAAACCTCAGCTTGGCCATTCGTTTGAGGATGGTAAGGTGTAGACACCTTATGATTAACATTGTACTTCCTCAACAACGCCTCAATTGTTCGATTGCAAAAGTGCGACCCTCCATCACTAATGATCACCCGTGGCATACCAAACCTTGCAAAAATGTTAGTTCTAATAAAATCTGCAACCATTTTAGAATCATTAGTCCGGGTGGCTCTTGCTTCCACCCACTTTGAGACATAATCCACCGCAAGCAAAATATACATGAAACCATGCGATGACGGAAAAGGACCCATAAAATCAATACCCCAAACATCAAAAATTTCAACATTTAGGATAGGAACCTGCGGCATTTGGTCCTTTGCACTAATATTACCCATTCTTTGGCATTTATCACATGTTAAACAAAAAGTTCTAGCATCTTTAAAAATACTAGGCCAATAGAATCCACATTGTAACACTTTGAGGGCTGTTCTTTGTGTGCCAAAGTGCCCTCCACATGCATATGTATGACAAAAACTCAGAATTGAATGAAATTCAGAATCGTGCACACATCGACGTACAATTTGATCAGGGCAAAATTTCCATAAATATGGATCATCCCACACATAAAACCGTGCATCATGTCTAAGTTTATCACGTTGGTGCCTAGTGAAATTGCTTGGAATACGTTTTGACACCAAAAAGTTCACCAAATCGGCATACCAAGGCTCACTAACCTTTATTGACAGCAATTGTTCATCAGGGAATGTCTCCAAAATAGGTAGAGACTCCTCGTTATGCACCATTCGGCTGAGGTGGTCAGCCACCACGTTTTCACTTCCCTTCCTGTCACGAATCTCAATGTCGAACTCTTGAAGTAGCAATATCCAACGAATTAGCCGTGGCTTGGCCTCCTTTTTGGTGAGCAAGTACTTCAATGCTGCATGGTCAGTGAACACAATTACTTTAGTACCAATTAGATATGATCTAAACTTATCTAAAGCAAAAACAACGGCAAGAAGTTCTTTTTCCGTAGTGGAATAGTTCAACTGGGCATCATTCAATGTTCGTGAGGCATAGTAGATGACATGCGGCCTCTTGTCCTTTCTTTGTCCCAAAACAGCCCCTAAAGCATAATCGGACGCATCACACATAAGCTCGAAAGGTAGGCTCCAATCTGGTGGAACAATAATGGGTGCCGTGGTCAACAACTCCTTGAGTTGGTTGAATGATGCCGTGCACTCCTTGGTGAATTCAAACGCCACTTCTTTTTGTAGGAGACGGCAAAGAGGTTGTGCAACCTTTGAGAAATCTTTGATAAACCTACGATAAAAACCTGCATGGCCAAGAAAAGAACGAACCTCTCTAACCGAAGTCGGAGAGGGTAAGTGATGTACAAGATCTATTTTTGACTTATCAACCTCAATGCCATTTTCAGAGATGATATGACCTAGAACTATGCCTTGCTTAACCATGAAATGACATTTTTCCCAATTGAGAACAAGGTTAGTTTCAACGCAACGTTTTAGGATCAAACTAAGATTATGCAAGCAACCATCAAAGGAGTCACCAAAAACGCTAAAATCATCCATGAAAACTTCAATTATTTTCTCAACATAATCAGAAAATATGCTCATCATGCATCTTTGAAATGTGGCAGGTGCATTACATAAACCAAAAGGCATGCGACGATATGCAAAAGTACCAAAGGGGCATGTGAAAGTAGTTTTTTCTTGATCCTCGGGTGCTATGACAATTTGATTATAACCAGAATAACCATCAAGAAAACAATAGAAAGCATAACCCGCTAACCTCTCAAGCATTTGGTCAATAAATGGCAATGGGAAGTGATCCTTCCTCGTGGTGGCATTTAGCTTCCTATAGTCGATGCACACCCTCCAACCGGTTTGAATGCGTGTAGGAACAAGTTCATTCTCGGCATTGGCTACCACTGTCACGCCAGATTTCTTTGGCACACATTGAACGGGTGAAACCCACCTACTGTCCGAGATTGGATAGATCACTCCACAATCCAAAAGCTTGATTATCTCCTTCTTCACAACTTCCATCATCGGAGGGTTGAGACGGCGTTGAGCCTCTCGAGATGTTTTGGACCCCTCCTCTAGAAGTATGCGATGCATGCACGTGGTAGGGCTAATTCCCTTTATGTCGGCCAAAGTCCATCCAATTGCTGTTTTGTACTCTTTTAGCACCCTCACCAATTTGTTTTCCTCTTGTGCCGTGAGTGAGGATGAGATGATGACGGGCAACGTCTCATCTTCTCCCAAGAAAACGTACTTCAAGTGACTTGGCAAAGGCTTAAGTTCAAGTGTAGGTGGCTGCACAACTGAGGGAAGCATCTTATTAGCCGAAACTGAACTTAAAATTGGGTCCAAAAACTTACCAGATTGTGATGGCAGTGACTCAAGGGCAGCCACCATCTCAATGACATCCTCACTAGGGGGCACTGCAAAGGATGCTTCATGCATGCCGTGGGTTGCTTTTGTGGCTGTTTCAACGTTGTGCATATCCCTTCCTTGTGCAATGGCCAATTCAAGTGCATCGTCCTTCAAATTGTCCAAATGGTCCTGCGCCAAAGAGTCAATTATATCAATAGCAAAACATGAATGATTCTCACTAGGGTATTTCATAGAATCAGAAAGATTGAAATTAATAACTTCCCCATCAAATTCCATCGTCAAGGTGCCATTAAACACATCAATCTTCGTACGAGCAGTTTTCATGAATGGCCTTCCAAGGAGGATGGGCAATGACGGGGAATGGTCCGATTCATCCATTTCAAGCACGTAGAAATCCGCCGGGAATATCAAGTGATTAACCTGCACCAAAACATCCTCCAAAACTCCCTTTGGATAGGCATTAGATCTATCGGCCAATTGTATGATAACACCATCGTTTTTCAACGCTCCTAGGTTCATAGATGCATAAATTGAATATGGCATGACATTTATAGATGCACCTAAGTCTAACATGGCAGATTCAAACCTAGAATTACCAATGACACACGGAATTGTAAAACTACCCGGATCTTTGCATTTAGGGGGCAGTTTGCGTTGCAAGATGGCTGAGACATTTTCACCCACTTTTACAACCTCCTTGGTCGAAATCCTCCTCCTATTAGTGCAAAGTTCCTTCAAGAACTTGGCGTACCTGGGGACTTGCTTAATTGCATCCAAAAGGGGAATATTGACTTGAACTTTCCTAAACGTCTCAAGAATGTCCTTTTCTGCTTCTTCTTTCTTTGTTTGCTTGAACCTATTTGGAAAAGGAACATTCGAAGGAAAAACATTAGTAGGAACTGAATTTGACACGTTTTTACCTCTGTTGGACAAATTGGATGGTTTAGGATCACTTAGGGCTTGCGGCAGAGGTGTTTCCACCTTTCCCGTGAGTGGGCTTTGCTCCTCCTCTTCAATTCTCAACTCGTCCTCCTCATTGGAACATGATTTGGATGGTTTAGGGTCAGATCCTACTTGCTTCCCACTTCGCAGACTCATGGCTTTTGCAGATTCGAATCCACCTTTTGGATTGACAACGGTTGAACTTGGCAACTTGCCTTGCTCTCGAAATTGCCCCATGAATTCGGCAATCTGTCCTACCTGCTTCTCCAACTCGTCCACCTTCTTGTCCCTAGTTTGCATACCCTGCGCCATAGAAGTTAGCAATTGAAAAATCTGATCATTATCAATTGAAGAACCTGATTTGTTTTGGGCAGGTTGTGCTTGGGCTTGAGTTGGTGCCAACGGCTTCTGATAGAAACCCGGGGGTTGTTGCCTAAATCCGCTTTGTTGTTGGCCTTGTTGGGGTTCTCGCCATTTGAAATTTGGATGATCACGCCACCCAGGGTTGTAGGTATTGGAAAAAGGATCACCACGTGGTTGGTATTGATTGCCAAAACCCACGGCATTGAGTGTCTCCCACCCTCCATTCTCTATCAATTGTGGGCACTTATCTGTGGGATGTCCTTGCATGGAGCACACGCCATAAGAAGCTACATTTTGTACTTTTGGACCTTCCACCACCTGAGAAAGCAAAGTAGTAAGGTTAGCCATTTGATTTTGAAGTTCCGTTATGGCACTTACCTCATTGACTTGGTGTTGCCGTGGGATGCTCCTTTGCCCAACACCTTCGTATTGTTGAGCGTTCAACGCTCGATTGGCTATCAATGTCTTGGCTGCCGTGGGGGTCTTATCCACCAAGGCTCCTCCCGCTGAGGCATCTAGCATTTGACGTTCGATTGGTAGAAGTCCCTCGTAGAAATATTGTAGGAGAAGTTCCTCCTTCATCTGATGCTGTGGACATGAAGCAACAAGGGATTTAAACCGTTCATAATAAGTAGGAAAAGATTCACCTGCTTCTTGTTGAATTCCACTTATCCTTTTTCGTAGGAGGATGACTCGAGAAGTTGGGAAAAACTTCTCCAAGAAAGCCCGTTTCATGCTCTCCCATGATGTGACAGTTTCGGGGGCCAATTCATACAACCAATCCTTTGCCTTTTCCAAGAGAGAAAAGGGAAAGGCCTTCATCATCAGAATACTTCCATCTACGTTGATTGGTGTCATGCTTGAGCACACCACCTCGAATTCCTTCAAATGCTTGTTTGGGTCTTCCATGGACAGCCCATGGTACTTAGGAATGTGATGCAACAAGCTTGACTTCAATTCAAACTCATCAGTTTTGCCTTGAGCCGCCCTAGGGTATTGAATGCATAAGGGCACGGCATTGTCAAGTCCTGAGGCTGAAAGCTCTTTGATTGTACGATTGTCCACAGCCATGTCGTCCACTTCCTCTTCAAATTCAGATTCGGCCTCTGAACTTGCACTTGATTCACTGGGTTCTGGATTCTTCCTCTTTCGTCTTAACTCTCGCTCGAAATCTGCGTCAAAGTCCAGAATATGTTCACGAACTGGGTGAGAACTCCGAGTCATACACTAGTACCTAAACAAGAAACAAAAACAAGGTCAGAATCTGATCTAATTAAACCAAACGAAAATAACAATCCAAGGGATTAGCACAGTTGCTAATCCCCGGCAACGGCGCCAAAAATTTGATGCGAAATATATAAGCACACAAATTAAACCCTCTTTTTATCAATTGTAGCAAAGTATGTAAGTAGGGATCGTTCTAGGCCGGGGATTAGGAGGGATTGCTAAACCACTTGAAAACTGACTCAAAAACTTAAAACAAAGTTAAAACACCAAATTAGACTCAAAGAATGCAAAACTATACTCTAAAACACTAAAACAAACCAAAAGACTCGAAACAGCAAACAAACACTCAAAACTGCTTTCAAACCACTTTCTGGGCAGTTTTGAGCACTAGGGAAGATTTTGGACGAAAACAGTTTATAACTTGACTCAAGACACTTAAAAACACAAACTAAATTGATTTCTAACTAACTTGACACTTCAAAATAAAGGGGGAATTGGTTTTGACGAAATTGAAAACAAAACATAAACTTTGTAAAACAAAACAGATTGTAAAACGAAATTGGTTTAAATTAATGGATGGAAGGCTAGCTAAGGGGTTCTTCCCCACACATGTCACACTTGCATACAAAACGATTTCTAATTGCTTTTCAATAAACCATGGATTCTCAACGCCCCAGATTAACTGTGAATTGCACTAATTAACCCTCAGATTTTCCTAACGTTATTGAATTGGATGATTGCATACGACAACCCAAAGCATTCCCCACAAGTTCCCTACATGAATTGCATAATAGAGATACAAGCAAGAATCATTAAGTTCTATGAAAACCATAAGCATTGACGAGGCATTCGTTACTATGAATTGCATGAAACTTATGCCAAGAATTTACTTAACGCGATTGTGATCAACAACCTTTACTACTTGTGAACATAATTCTGTAACAATTAGGTGAAACTTCCTTATATCCTAGCATTAGATTTATGCATGACAATTAAGCGTGCACTCTCAACCAACACACACAAATCAGTTTAATTCAAATAGATAAGTAAATTGAATTCACAACTTATGAAACGCAATTAGAGGTAATCAAGTCATATAGCAAGCATAAACATGGTTTCGAATCCCCCCCTAGCCAGAGGGGGGTTTAGTTCCTCATACGTACAGAACAAAGAGTATTAAATTTAAACATTGAAATCAAAGGAAAGAAAACACCTAAAACTTCCAGCAATTCAAACTTGAATGGCATGCACGTCCCAGGCTCCTTCTCCTCCTCTTCTTTGCTGCGGCACAAGGTCTTGGGACAGGTTTAGGGGGTTATGAATGGTGTAGAAGGCTGGGTTAATGGCTAAGATGGATGTATGGTGCGGCAGATAGTAGTGGATGATTTCTGGCGTGAATGGTGTGTATGGAGGTGGTGTAACCTGCGGCAAAGGGTGGAGAAATATATATATAGGCACCAAAAACCCTAGGTGAATCAGATTAGGACTTCTAGAAAGCCAAATCCATCCAGAAATAGGTTTAAAACAATCAGATTTCTCATGGGAAAGGGCCTAAGGTGCGGCACAATAGGATAAGGGCAGGGAATGCCTTGCAAGGCAAGGAAAAAGGATTCTAGAAGGGAAGGAGACGCCAGATTTATAGGGTTCTAGAAAGAATGTGTTTTGTGGCAGATTTTGGGGCTTCTAGAGGGATTTGGGGCGCCACTTTTGTAGGGGAATGGATAGGACTTCTAGAAATCAGGTTTTAAGTCCCCTAAACTGAAGAAAACAGGTTAGGATAAGAGTAGGATAAGATTGGATAAGATAAGGTAAGATAAGATAAGGATTGGATAAGATAAGATAAGATAAGGTTGTTTTGGATAATGTTTTGGATAATTCTCCTTCTTTTGAGCTGATTCCTTATCTTCTTTATCTTTGACTTCTTTCTTCCATCTTCTTAGCTGATTTCAAGCTTTTATATCTTCAATTTCGTCCATCAACTTGCCTCCATGCTTGCACTACCCAATCTTGGCCCAAAAATGCTCTAGAATGCTCCAAATTGCTTCTTTTTGCCCTCTTTGTCAATTGGACCTTGAAACATATTCCTAACTCCATTTGGACTCCAAATTCGTCCATCTTCTTGGCTCTAAGCATATGATATCCATTCCAAGCTCAAATGTGCTCCAAAAAGCACCAAAATGCATCCTTTTGCATACGTGCCCTTAGAACCTGAAAATACATCAAACTAGCTTAAAAGACTACTTTAACTAAGGAAAAACAACATAAATGCACAAGAACAAGCTAACTAAGGTGCATAAATATGCTCCTATCACTCCCTCAACGTTTGAAGGTTAGAGATCCCTTGTTGCGCATTCACTTGCCTCCATGGCTAAGTGGCTTAACCCCAACTATGCCGTGGACACCCTTTGACAGAGTGACTTTGACATAGTCAAAGATCAAGGACCTAACCCCAAGACAACTATGATGCCTCAGGTCAAATAAACTACTTTGCATTATCCCAACCATGAGTTCTCATGTGACATGAGTATGAGAACTTCTCGTTGATTGCTTTCAGTGGACTCATTCTCTATTGAGCACCTACGTACTTGTCTTGGTGTCAGTCACACCATTGACTCGAGACCAGTCACTCTCCCTTAGAGAAGACATAGGACGTACTGATCTTAACGGACTGTCAATGCCCAATTGGCAATCCTATGATCAGAAACTTTTAGGATATGTATTCGAAAGAGAATGGTCTCGTGAATCTAACTTCTTTAGATCACATTCTCCCTATTACATATTCCTTGGACTTATCGTTTAAGCATATAACATTTATATGAGACGGCTTAAAACAATAATCTTTGCCCTTTATATTAAACTAGATTAGTTTAACATGTGAAATGTCCGTAAAGTATCATCATATGATTGGTTTTAGGGCACATTTCCAACAACAAGTATGGAGCAAGGTGGATGGACGAAATTGAAGTTCAAGAGAGGCTAGGAATGTGCAAAAGAGTTGGAGAAATAAACTCAAGTAAAAAAAGATAAGGAATCAGCTAGAAAGAAGGAGAATTATCCACAACCTTATCCAAACCTTATCTTATCCAAACTAACCTTATCTTACCTTATCTTATCTTATCCTATCCTAATCTTATCCTACCTTAATTCCAGCTGCAAGGGGGACTCCTTTTCATATTAGGACACCTAAAACCTGTTTTTAGAAGGCCTTTTCCTTCTAGAAACATGCGACAACACTCATTTCTAGAAGCCCTAAAAATTTGGCACCCCAAACTTTCTAGAAGGCCTTTTCCTTGTTGGATTGGAGTCCGAAATCCTTTTCCTTCACAATCTAGGCCAAGTATTCGTGTGTTTTCCTTGGAGCAAAAGGAATGGACGAAATTGAAGATTTGAAGATGTTAGGATTGCTAATTGAGGAAGGATTCCTAATTGAAGAAGGATTCCTAATTGGAGATGAATTCCTACTCAAACAAGAATTCCTACTTGAAATAAGAAAGTTAAGCCTAGGTTTCCTATTTTGGTTTGACCTTTCCTAATCCTAAATATTCCTAAGTTCCAGCAACATTGAAGACCTCCTATGCATTTTAGGACACAAATTGAACCTTCCTTGCGCCAAATCAACACCATTCCCTTATTAAACATCCTTGCCGTGCAAGGAATCCTATACTTGCCTAATTTCTGGACCTAATTCAGCAAGGAAATCCTTTTTCCTTGCCTTGCAAGGCATTCCCTTACCCTTTCCATCCTTGCCGCACCCACTTGCCCAATTCCCTTAGGATTCTGACTTTAATTCCTATTTCCCTTAAAGTCTTGGTTTAATTTCGGTTTCCTAAATTGTTTCCTAGCTTTATTACCCTAAAGTCTTTAAAATAAAACTTCATTTGCCGCACCAAAGGAGAGCATTCACTCACCCATACATCCATTCACGGTTAATTTGGGGCATTGTTGTTCATAATTCAATGAAGGAGTAACTGGAAATCGAGTCGTTTGCATACATGTCATGTGTGGAGAAAGAGCCTCTAGCTAGCCCATCATCCATCTTATTCCCCAAATTCGTGTTCAAAGCTGTTTAGTTTTACAATCTGTTTTGTTAGTTTAAAATTCGTCCAAAACAAAACCCCCTTTTGCTTTCTTGTTTCAAAGTGTTGAAAATCCGTTTTGTTTCTGTTTTTAAGTGTTTTGAGTCAAGCCATAACCTTATTTTCGTCCAAAATTGTGTTTAGTGTCAGAAACTGCCTAGTTAGTGTTTTTAGGCAGTTTTGAGTGTTTTTAGCTTATTTTGAGTCTTGTGAACTTGTCTTGAGTCTTTTGAGTCTTTTCAATTGTTTTTAACTTTGTTTTAATGTTTTTGAGTCAGTTTTGAGGTTTTAGCAAGCCCTCCTAATCCCCGGTCTAGAACGATCCCTACTTGCATCTTTACTACAATTTGACAACAAGAGGGTTTAATTTGTGTGCTTAACTTAATTCGCATCAAATTTTTGGCGCCGTTGCCTGGGATTAGCAACTTTGCTAATCCCTTGTATCTTTTCTTTCTGTTTATTTTTAATTTGTTTAAGTTTCTGACTTTGTTTTGTTTTCTTGTTTTTAGGTACTAGTTTATGACTTGAAGCTCTCAACCTGTTCGTAAGAATATTTTGGACTTTGACGACGATTTTGAGAGGACTTTGAGAAAGAATAAGAATCAACAAGAGCGCCAACCACCTCAACCTGCACCAAATCTTGAAGAGGACGAAGTACAAGTGGAAGAAGAGGTCACGGCTCAGATTTTAGAGGTGATAGGAGCACATTTATACGACTTAGTTAGCATGTTTTCTTGCATTTATTTAGTTAGTTATTGCTTATTTAAGTGTTTTAAGCTATTTTCGTGTGTTTGTAGGTTCAAATGACAAAGTTGGCAAGAAAGTGCAATTTGGAGCATTTTAAAGCAGTTTTGGGCCAAGAATGGATGTCACAAGTATGGAGCAAGGTGGATGGACGAAATTGAAGTTCAAGAGAGGCTAGGAATGTGCAAAAGAGTTGGAGAAATAATTCAAGTAAAAAAAGATAAGGAATCAGCTACAAAGAAGGAGAATTATCCACAACCTTATCCAAACCTTATCTTATCCAAACTAACCTTATCTTACCTTATCTTATCTTATCCTATCCTAATCTTATCCTACCTTAATTCCAGCTGCAAGGGGGACTCCTTTTCATATTAGGACACCTAAAACCTGTTTTTAGAAGGCCTTTTCCTTCTAGAAACATGCCACAACACTCCTTTCTAGAAGCTATAAAAATCTGGCGCCCCAAGCTTTCTAGAAGGCCTTTTCCTTGTTGGATTGGAGTCCTAAATCCTTTTCCTTGACAATCTAGGCCAAGTAATCCCTAGGCCTATATATACCCCAATCTGCTGCACCATTCAGATTCACCACCCTCTACCATAACTGATAGGAGCATATTTATGCGACTTAGTTAGCTTGTTTTCATGCATTTATGTTGTTAGTTCTTAGTTAATTTTGTATTTTAAGCTATTTTTGTGTGTTTGTAGGTTCTAAGTGTCAAGATGGCAAAAAGAAGCAATTCGGAGCATTCTAGAGCATTTTTGGGCCAAGATTGGGTAGTGCAAGCATGGAGGCAAGTTGATAGACGAAATTGAAGATACAAAGGCTTGAAATCAGCTAAAAAGAGGGAAGAAAGAAGTCAAAGATATAAGGAATCAGCTCAAAAGAAGGAGAATTATCCAAAACATTATCCAAACAACCTTATCTTATCTTATCTTATCCAATCCTTATCCTATCTTAACTAACCTTATCCTATCCTAATCTTTTCCTAACTTAATTCCTGCTGTAAAAGGGTTTTAATTTCACTTTAGGACACCTTATCCTTGTTCTATAAGCATGCCGCACCTAGCCTTCTAGAATATCTGATTTCCTTGCCTTGCAAGGCTTTCTAGAAGCCTTATCCCTCCTTATCCAAACCTGCCGCACCTTAGGCCTTTTCCCATTAAAAATCTGATTGTTTTAAACCTATTTCTGGATGGATTTGGCTTTCTAGAAGTCCTAATCTGATTTACCTAGGGTTTTTAGTGCCTATATATATATTTCTACATCCCTTGCCGCAGGTACCACCCTCCATATACATCATTCACGCCATCTGCACTACACACATCCCTTGCCGCACCATCCATTCCCCCTAAACACTACTGCACCACTCCATATCCTTCCACCCATACACCTAAGTTCCTAAACCTGTCCCAGGTCCTTGTGCTGCAGCAGAGAGGAGGAGAAGAAGCCTTGGACGTGCATGCCATTCAAGTTCGAATTGCTGGAAGTTTTAGGTGTTTCCTTTCCTTTGATTTCAATGTTTAAATTCAATACTCTTTGTTCTATACGTATGAGGAACTAACCCCCCCTTGGCTAGGGGGGGATTTGAAACCATGTTTATGCTTGCTATATGACTTGATTACCTCTAATTGCGTTTCATAAGTTGTGAATTCAATTTACTTATCTATTTGAATTAAACTGATTTGTGTGTGTTGGTTGAGAGTGCATGCTTAATTGTCATGTATAAATCTAATGCTAGGATATAAGGAAGTTTCACCTAATCGTTACAAACTTATATTCACAAGTAGTAAAGGTTGATGATCTCAATTGTGTTAAGTAAATTCTTGGCATAAGTATCATGCGCTTTCATAGTTACAAGTGCTTCGTCAATACTTATGATTTCCATTGAACGTAATGATCTTTGATTGTATCTCTAGTATGCGCTTTCATATAGAGAACTCTTGAAGAATAATTTGATTGTGATGCGCATTTTCCGTCCAATTCATTGACATAAGGGAAATCTGAAAGTTAATTTAAGCGGACCTAATTAACTTGGAGTGTTGAGAATTCATGGTTTATTGAATTGCAATTAGAAATCGTTTTGTGTGCAAGTATGACATGTGTGCAGAAGAACCCCTTAGCTAGCCTTCCATCCATTCATTTAAACCAAATTCGTTTTAAAATCTGTTTTATTTTACAAAGTTTTTTGTTTTGTTTTCAAACTCGTCAAAACCAATTCCCCCTTTATTTTGAAGTGTCAAATTAATTAGAAATCAATTTAGTTTGTGTTTTTAAGTGTCTTGAGTCAAGTTATAAACTGTTTTCGTCCAAATTCTTCCTTAGTGTTCAAAACTGCCCAGAAAGTGGTTTTAAGGCAGTTTTGAGTGTTTGTTTGCTGTTTTGAGCCTTTTGGGTTGTCTTAGTATTTTAAAGTATAGTTTTGCATTCTTTGAGTCTAATTTAGTGCTTTAACTTTGTTTTAAGTTTTTGAGTCAGTTTTCAAGTGATTTAGCAATCCCTCCTAATCCCCGGCCTAGAACAATCCCTACTTACATACTTTGCTACAATTGATAAAAAGAGGGTTTAATTTGTGTGCTTATATATTTCGCATCAATAACTCACCTACATCCATCCACCACACAGAAGAGCTTTAAACTCAGAAAATCCCTCTTGTGCCGCAGCTTTGCAAAGGAAGATAGGAAGAAATCTGGAGCGTTTCTAGGTGTTTTCTATCTTTGTTTTCAATGTTTAAATTAATTTATCTTTGTTTAATTGTGGACATGAGGAACTAATTTCTTTATAGTTAGAGGTGAATTTGAAGCCATGATTATATGTTATATATGAATTGATTATGTCCAGTTATTGTTTCTTGAGACTAGAATGTGATTTGCTTATCTGAGTTATTAAAACTTGTTTATGTGTGTTAATTGGGGGTCAACACTTAATTTGCATGCATGAATTTGATGCTAGAGTATAAGGGAGTTTCACCTAATCGTTATGAACTTATATTCACAAGTAGTAAAGGTTGCTAGTCACAATCATGTTAAGTAAGTCCTAGGCAAGAGTATCATGCTGTCATAGTTACGAATGCCTTGTCAACACTTATGATTTTCAAAGAACTTAATGACCTTTGATATGTTTTCTATCATGCTGTCATAGTTAGGGAACTTGATAAGGATATTTTGGTTGTGATGCGTATTCCATCCAATTCAATGAGTTGAGGAAAATCTGATGGTTAATTTGTGCTATCACGGTTAACTTGGGGTGTTGTAATTCATAGTCTAAGAGAATAATAACTGGAAATTGGTTCATATGCATATGTCATGTGTGGAGAAGGACCCTCTAACTAGCCTTTCACCCATCCAAAGCACCCAATTTCGTACCTTTGTTACTTTGTTTCTTTAATTTGCTTAGTTTTAGTTAATTTCGTCAAAAACCCAATTCCCTTTACTTTATTGTGTCAAATTAATTAGAATCTGTCTAAATTAGGTTTTCTTTAGTGTTTTGAGTCTTATTAGTCTAGAATTCGTCCAAATAACTCCCTAGAGTCTGTTTTGAGTCTTGTTGTTAGTTTT
The DNA here is from genome assembly GCA_024362995.1 of Heteromeles arbutifolia. Taxonomy (NCBI): domain Eukaryota; kingdom Viridiplantae; phylum Streptophyta; class Magnoliopsida; order Rosales; family Rosaceae; genus Heteromeles; species Heteromeles arbutifolia. The sequence continues at coordinate 13,822,031 of JANCRC010000015.1, forward strand.
GTGCTGTTTTAAGTTGTTTGAGTCTTTAGAGTCTAGTTAAGTGTTTTTAAGTTTAGTTTTGTGTTTTTGAGTCAGATTTGCGTAGATTAGCATCCCTTCTAATCCCCGGCTAGAACGATCCCTACTTACACATACTACATTGATAGGGTTTAAGTTTGAGTGCAATTTAATTTCACATCAAGAGGAAGCACTAGCCATGGCAGCGGACAATCGAACAATCAAGGAGCTTTCTGCTTCGGGATTGGACAATGCCGCACCCCTATGCATCCAATACCCCACGGCTTGTCAAGGCAAGACCGAGGAGTTCGAGTTGAAGTCAAGTTTGCTGCACCACATTCCAAAGTACCATGGGCTGTCCATGGAAGATCCAAACAAGCACTTGAAGGAGTTCGAAGTGGTGTGTTCAAGCATGACCCCTGTCAACGTCGATGAAAGCATATTGAAGATGAAGGCTTTTCCGTTTTCTCTCTTGGAAATGGCTAAAGATTGGTTGTATGAACTAGCCCCTGGAACTGTCACATCTTGGGAGAGCATGAAACGGGCATTCTTGGAGAAGTTTTTCCCAACTTCTCGAGTCATTCTTCTACGAAAAAGAATTAGTGGCATTCAGCAAAATGAAGGTGAATCGTTTCCCACTTATTATGAACGTTTTAAAACTCTTATTGCTTCATGTCCACAGCATCAAATGAAGGAGGAGCTTCTTCTTCAATATTTCTATGAAGGGCTTCTACCCATTGAACGTCAAATGCTAGATGCCTCAGCGGGATGAGCTTTAGTGGACAAGACACCCACGGCTGCCAAGACCTTGATTGCTAACCGAGCGTTGAACGCTCAACAATATGAAGGTGTTGGACAAAGAAGTACCCCACGGCAACAACAAGTGAATGAGGTAAGTGCTATTTCCGAACTTCAAAATCAAATGGCTAATCTTACCACTCTTCTTTCTCAGGTTGTTGAAGGACCAATAGCACAAAGCGTGGCTGCTTGTGGTGTGTGTTCCATGAAAGGACATTTCACGGATAAGTGCCCTCAATTGATTGAGAACGGAGGGTGGGAATCTTCCAATGCCATGGGTTTTGGGAATCAACAACAAAGAAGTGATCCTTTCTCTAACACATACAATCCCGGTTGGAGAGATCATCCAAATTTCAAATGGAGGGAGCCTCAATAACCACAACAACAAGGAGCATTTAGGCAGCAACCCCCAGGTTTTTATTCAAAACCATACGCACCCACACAACCCCAAGCAAAACCTGCCCAAACCAAATCAGGTTTGTCCGTTGATAATGATCAGATTTTTCAATTACTAACTTCTATGGCACAAGGTATGCAAAATGGGGACAAAAAGGTGGATGAGTTGGAGAAGCAAGTGGGGCAGATTTCAGAGTTCCTAGGGTAATTCCGAGAACAAGGCAAACTTCCTAGCTCAACCGTTGTGAATCCAAAGGTAGAATTTGAATCCGCCAAGGCCATTATGTTGAGAAGTGGAAAAGAAGTTGGAACGGACCCCCAAGCATCAAAATCTGCCCAAATGGAGGACAAGAAGAGGATGCCCAACACACACCCACGGCAAGGAAGAAGACAACCTTGCTGTGCACTCCTTGCAGCCCTAAATCGTCTACCACAGGTAAGTTGGGTTCAAATTGTGTTAATTCTAACCTCATTCCATCCGATGCACCCTTTCCTCGCAGATTCATGCAAACAAAGAAGGAGGAAAGCGAAAAGGACATTTTGGACACATTTAGGAAGGTGCAAGTCAACATCCCACTTTTAGATGCAATTAAACAAGTTCCCAAGTATGCTAAGTTTCTGAAGGAGTTGTGCACTACATGGAAGAGGGCTTCGAACAAAGAGGGGGTAAGAGTAAGTGGGAATATCTCAGCTGTTTTGCAACGCAAATGACCTCCTAAATGCAAAGATCCCAGAAGTTTTACAATTCCTTGTGTTATTTGCAATACTCGTTTTGAATCTGCCATGTTAGACTTAGGTGCATCCATAAATGTCATGCCATATTCAATTTATGCATCTATGAACTTGGGAGAATTGAAAAATGATGGAGTGATTATTCAATTGGCCGATAGATCTAATGCGTATCCAAAAGGTGTTTTGGAGGATGTTTTAGTGCAGGTGAATCACCTCGTCTTTCCGGCGGACTTTTATGTGCTTGAAATGGAAGATTCAGACCGTTCTCCTCCATTACGACTCTTACTTGGCCGACCATTCATGAAGACTGCCCGAACAAAGATAGATGTATTCAAAGGAACATTAACCATGGAATTTGATGGGGAAGTGATTGATTTCAATATTTATGATGCTATGAGATATCCTCATGATAATCACTCTTGTTTCTCTATTGATGTCATTGACTCGTTTGTGCAGGAATTCCTTGATAATCTGAGTGAGGATGCACTTGAAAAGACCCTCACACAAGGCATTGGACTCAAAAACAAAGGGTTAGCACTTAGGCATACCCACGGCAACAACAAGAACAACCTTGCCATGCCTATTCAAGAAGAATTGGTGGAAATGGTTGCTACCCTTGAGTCAAATCCAGAACATATTAGTAAGTCTCCTAACCAAATTTCACTTCCCTTTTCGACTAACAAGTTGCTTCCTTCTATAATCCAGCCACCTTCCCTAGAGCTTAAACCATTGCCTAGCCATTTGAAGTATGTGTTTCTGGGAGAACTACACTGCCCATCATCATCTTTTCTTCACTCACGGCACAAGAGGAGGACAAGTTGGTGAGAGTGCTTCGGGAATACAAAACTGCCATTGGGTGGACATTGGCCGATATAAAGGGAATTAGCCCAACCACTTGCATGCATCGAATACTCTTGGAAGAAGGTGCCAAACCATCTAGAGAAGCACAATGCCGACTCAATCCACCCATGATGGACATTGTGAAGAAGGAAATCATCAAGCTCTTAGATTGTGGAGTGATTTACCCAATTTCTGATAGTCGTTGGGTTTCTCCGGTCCAAGTGGTCCCTAAGAAGTTCGGTGTGACGGTTGTGAAGAATGAAGAGAATGAGCTTGTGCCCACCCGAATCCAAACCGGTTGGCGAGTGTGCATCGACTATAGGAAGATCAACGCCACAACAAGGAAAGACCACTTCTCTTTGCCGTTTCTGGACCAAATGTTAGAAAGGTTAGCCGGTCTTGTGTTTTATTGTTTTCTGGATGGATATTCTGGGTATAATCAGATTGTTATAGCACCGGATGGCCAAGAAAAGACCACATTCACGTGCCCCTTTGGTACATTTGGCTATCGACGCATGCCTTTTGGTCTATGCAATGCTCCTGCCACGTTTCAAAGGTGCATGGTTAGTATATTTTCTGATTATGTTGAAAAGATCATTGAGATATTCATGGATGATTTTAGTGTGTTTGGTGATTCATTTGATGGTTGCTTGCATAATCTCACTCTAATCCTGAAACGTTGCATTGAAACAAACCTTGTGTTAAATTGGGAGAAATGTCATTTTATGGTTAAACAAGGTATTATTTTGGGTCACATAATCTCTGAAAAAGGCATTGCAGTCGATAAGTCTAAAGTAGATCTTGTGCGTTACTTACCCTCTCCTACTTGGTTAGAGAGGTACGCTCTTTTCTTGGCCATTCAGGATTTTATAGGCGATTCATCAAAGACTTTTCAAAGATTGCACAACCCCTATGCCAAGTGCTTCAAAAGGAAGTGACCTTTGAGTTCAACAAGGAGTGTGAAACGGCATTCAAAAGTCTCAAGGAATCACTCACCTCAGCTCCCATCATCACTCCACCAGATTGGAGCCTTCCTTTCGAGCTTATGTGTGATGCATCCAACTATGCATTAGGAGCTGTTTTGCGGCAAAGAAAGGACAAACAGCCGCATGTCGTATACTACGCCTCTCGGACGCTTAATGATGCCCAATTCAACTACTCCACAATAGAAAAAGAACTTCTAGCTGTTGTCTTTGCTTTAGATAAATTTCGTTCATACTTAATTGGCACTAAAGTGATTGTATATTCTGACCATGCAGCCTTGAAGTATCTTCTCACCAAGAAGGAGGCCAAACCAAGGCTGATTTGTTGGATGCTCCTGCTACAAGAATTCGACATTGAAATTCGAGACAAGAAAGGGAGTGAAAACGTGGTGGCTGACCACCTAAGCCGTATGGTGCATGAAGAGGACTCTCTCCCTATTTCAGAGACATTCCCGGATGAGCAATTGTTGTCCATCGAGGTAAGTGAACCATGGTACGCAGATTTGGTGAATTACTTGGTAACTAAACGTTTTCCCACCACTTTCACTTAACCCCAACGTGACAAACTCAAGAATGATGCACGATTTTATGTGTAGGATGATCCATATTTGGGGAAGTATTGCCCGGATCAGATTGTTCGACGATGTGTGCACAATTCTGAGTTTAATTCCATTCTGGCCTTTTGCCACTCTTATGCATGTGTGGGGGGGGGTCATTTTGGCACCCAACGAACAGCCCTCAAGGTGTTAGAATGTGGTTTTTATTGGCCTACATTGTTTAAAGATGCTCGAATGTTTTGTTTAACATGTGATCGATGTCAAAGAATAGGTAGCATAGGTGCCAAGGATCAAATGCCGCAAACCCCTATTTTTAATGTTGAAATTTTTGATGTTTGGGGTATTGATTTAAGGAATGGACAAGAATTCAAGGTAAACGGACATCGATTGAAGCCATACTATGAAAGTGCTGTGGGGCAGGTTGTGGAGGAAATCCCTCTCCAAACCGTGGGCTCTAATGGGGAGTGAATGAGTTCTTCGTCCGGCTGCAAGACGTTAAAGCAAGCGCTACTTGGGAGGCAACCCATGCATTCAACAAAGGAAGACCTAGGAATCACTCCACTTCCAGATTTGCGTTCCTAAACCCTTCTCTTTGTTATTGTTTCTTTTCTGCCATGTTGAGTGTGTTTATTTGTTGTTTGTTTGTTTTCTGAGTTTATGCTTGAAACATTGAGGACAATGTTTGATTTAATTGTGGGGGGGGGGGGGTAAACAAGTGTTTTTGCATGAAATTCGTGGGATTGTATCACGCATTACTTCAAAAGTTGTTCCTTGCTGTTTTTAAGTGTTTTTAAGCTGTTTTGGAGTGTTTTAGTGTGTTTTGGCATAAAAATCCGAAAATATCATAAAAATTTGAAAAATTGTTTTGAAAAACCCAAAAAAAGTTGTTTTTGTGTGTTTGTTTGTGTCTTAGGATACCTTCCAACACAATGACGAGGATTTGGTTTTTAATTACATGACTGTTAAAGAGAGTTATAAACATGGATGAAAGTTTGATTTACTCTTTGGTTTATGCTTGGTTGTGGTTATAATTTATGAATTCACATGCAATCATAAAGGAAAAGTAAATTTTTGTAACATGCTTGAAGGAAGGAACTCAAATTAACGCTACAACCTTGAGAGACTTGAGCCTAAAATGTTTATTTGGAGAGTTGATAATCTGTGTATTCTTGTTTTCTAAAGTCATTGCATGATCTCATTATTTTTTGCTTGGTTGCTACTTAGAAGGCGTTTCATCATTTAGTTCCAAATGCTAGAACTCATACCCGTTTCATTCAAAGCATGCTATTGATTTGCATAACACATATTCAAGATGAAGTTGTGTAGTGACCACCAAAGCCAAATTGCCGTACCCCCTATTTCAATATGTGTTTAAGTTTAACCCTGTTGAGCCTTGTGTAGCCTATGTTCTTTGTTAACCCACACTATCCTCACCTAGCCTAGATTAGGACCATCCATACCCTTGTTCTTGAAGCATAGTAAAGCATAATTTCGATGGAATTCCTTTTGTTGAACTTCTTGCAGAAAAACAAGTGTGGGGGAAGGGATTTATGTGTGTGTGTGCCAAGAAAAAGAAATAAGGCATGGGTAGAAAAAAAGAAAATTTCGTGGGAAAAGAAAAAGTTATGAAAAGAGTGAAAAAGAGTTGAAAGATAAGTGAGAATGAGCTCACAAGTGTTGATTGTTGAAGGAAGGGTCCAAAACATCAAATCTGGCCCTAGAATGTGTATATCTTCCCTTTTGTGTTTAAAGTTGATTTCTGCAATCAAAATTGAATTCTAAGTGTCAATTTCATTACTTTGCTTGCTATTGACTTAAGAACCATTATTTTCCATATCCTTTCTTTCTTAACCATTTCCCTTAGCCCCGTTTTAACCCTTCAACTTCAATCTTGAGTGTTATGTGATTCAATATGTGAAGTTTGGAATTGGTATGAGCATATGGTGTCACTGGTTCTCACATCTAAGTAGTAGCATTCCATTCATGAGATCATATCTAAACATGCTTATTAACTCCAGAAATTGCTTTCTTTGCTATAACATATGTGAGTACTAGTTTTCATGTTTACATCAATCTTCTCACATATACATAGTGTAGGGTGTGTAGTCAGAAAATCTGAGTGAAAATTGAGTGCATATCTAGTAAGGAATTGAGGGAATTCTCTAAGGCATGTTACTACATTCAAAACATCGTTTTAATTGATTAAATGTGAACTAGTAAGTGGTGACTGTGATTAAGTATGGCTCAAGTGTTAAGTTGACTAAAATCTGTGGGAATGATGATTTTTAACATGTCATGTGCGTTGGAAATCCTTGAGGCAAATGTTGGAAGGATTAGAGTGTGTTTTGTTCACTTGGTTTTGTTTTGTTGTTTCGTTTTGCTCGAGGACTAGCAAAAGCTAAGTGTGGGGGAATTTGATAGGAGCATATTTAGGCGACTTAGTTGGCTTGTTCTTGTGCATTTATGTTGTTATTCTTTAGTTATTTTAGTCTTTTAAGCCATTTTCGTGTGTTTTCCAGTTCTAAGGACAAAGTGATAGGAGCATATTTATGCGACTTAGTTAGCATGTTTTCTTGCATTTTCTTAGTTAGTTTCTACTTATTATAGTGTTTAAAGCTATTTTTGTGTGTTTGCAGGTTCTAAGTGTCAAAATGGCAAAAAGAAGCAATTTGGAACATTCTAGAGCATTTTTGGGCCAAGATTGCGTAGTGCAAGCATGGAGGCAAGTTGATGGACGAATTTGAAGATAAAAAGGCTTGAAATCAGCTCAAAAGATGGAGGAAAGAAGTCAAAGATAAAGAAGATAAGAAGTTAGCAAGAAATATGGAACATCATCCAAATCTTATCTCATCTTATCCAAAACATTATCCTATCTTATCTTGACTTTCCTAATCCAAATACACAAAGGTTTCAGCCATTAGAAGGAGTCCTAAACACTTTAGGACACCTAAACATTGTTTCTAGAAGATAAATTCCCAGCTAGAGGAGGATGCCGCACCTATTTCCTTCTTCTAGAGGGATTTGGTCCATTTAATTCCCCAAAACTTCAAGGATTCTGATTTCTAGAAGGGTGAGGAGTCCAAAACCTACCTAAACACCTTCCCAGCCGTGACCTAGCCTTCCCCTATGTATATATGATTGTGCCGCACAGATTGGGGCTCTCTACACATCTCTTCGCATCTCAACCATTCCAAACACCTTCCACCACCCATCTACACCACCTTTGACCATCCACAAACCCTACCAGCCACCTGTGCCGTAGCCTTGCAAGGAGGAAGGAGAGGAGGAGGAGCCTTGGAGCGTTTTGCACCCAATCTGGATTGCTGGGCGTTCTTAGGTGTTTTCTACCTTATGTTTTCGATGTTTAAATTAGTTTTCCTTTGTCTTGCTGTAATCATGAGAGGCTAAACTAGTTTTTAGCTAGAGGCTACTTTGAAACCCTAATTTTGTGTGTGATATGACTTGATAAATTTCAGTTACAGATTCTTGAAGTATGAATGCAATTGGCTTAACTGTTTGAATTAGAACTTATTTCTGTTTGTTGGTTGAGGGTCGACACTTAATTGGCATGCATAAATTTGATGCTAGGATATAAGTGAGTTTCACATAATCGTTACAAACTTATGTTCACAAGTAGTAAAGGTTGCTGGAACAATCGTGTTAAGTTCAATTCTTGGTGTGAGTAACATGATGTCATAGTTATGAATGTGTCGTCAATGCTTATGATTCTCATTGAGCATAATGATCTCTGATTGTGTCTCTATTATGATGTCATGTAGGGAAATTGATGAGAATAATTTGGTTGTAGATGAGTTGTCCGTCCAATTCAATGAAATTAGGAGAATCTGAGGGTTAATTAGTGATTGACACGGTTAATCTGGGGCATTGTCATTCGTAATTCAATGAAAACGTAACTGGAAGTCAAGTTATATGCATATAAATCATGTGTGGATAAGGAAACCTCTAGCTAGCTCACCATCCATCCTAAAAACCCAATTTCCTCTAAATCTGCCTAGTTTAAAGTCTTTGTTTGTTTTAGCTTAGTTTCACTCTAAAACCAATCCCCCTTCACTTGTTTGAGTCAAATTAGTTAGAATCTGTCTTAGTTTGTGTCTTTGTGTGTTTTGAGTCAAGTTTAATTCAATTTTCGTCCAAAGTTGTGTCTAGTGTCTAGAATTTGTCCAATTAGTGTTTTTAAGCAGTTTTGAGTGTTTTGAACCTGTTTTGAGTCTTACTAGTCTATTTAGAGTCTTTTGAGTCTTGTTTTGCTTATTTGAGTCAGTTTGTGTTAGATTAGCAAGCCCTCCTAATCCCCGGTCCAGAACGATCCCTACTTGCGTTTATACTACAATTGATAACAAGAGGGTTTAATTTGTGTGCTTAACTTTAATCACATCACAAAGTATGCAAGAAGGTGCATTTTGGAGCCTTTTGGAGCAAAATTGGGCTTGGAATGGATATCACATGCTTGGAGCAAAAGGAATGGACGAAATTGAAGATTTGAAGATGTTAGGATTCCTACTTGAGGAAGGATTCCTAATTGAAGAAGGATTCCTAATTGGAGATGGATTCCTACTCAAACAAGGATTCCTACTTGAAATAGGAAAGTTAAGCCAAGGTTTCCTATTTTGGTTTGACCTTTCCTAATCCTAAATATTCCTAAGTTCCAGCAACATTGAAGGCCTCCTATGCATTTTAGGACACAAATTGAACCTTCCTTGCACCAAATCAACCCTTGCCGCACCATTCCCTTATTTCCCATCCTTGCCGTGCAAGGAATCCTATACTTGCCTAATTTCTGGACCTAATTCAGCAAGGAAATCCTTTTTCCTTGCCTTGCAAGGCATTCCCTTACCCTTTCCATCCTTGCCGCACCCACTTGCCCAATTCCATTAGGATTCTTACTTTAATTCCTATTTCTCTTAAAGTTTTGGTTTAATTTCTGTTTCCTAAATTGTTTCCTAGCTTTATTACCCTAAAGTCTTTAAAATAAAACTTCCTTTGCGGCACCAAAGGAGAGCATTCACTCACCCATTCATCCAATCACGCCAGAATTCATCCCTACACCTTTTGCCGCAACTCCCATTCAGCCAAAACACATTCCTGACCCCAAAACACATCCCATACACTTCACCCACCTTTGTGCCGCAGCAAGGAGAAAGAAGGAAGGACTTGTGGATGTTCGAGCTTTATTGTTGAAGCATTCTAGGTGTAATTCGTTCTATGTTTACAATGTTTAATTTCTTTTCCTTTCGTTTTGCCGTGAACATGAGTGGCTAAACCCCTCTTGGCTAGGGGTGATTTCAAAGCCATGATTATGTGTGCAATTTGAGTTGATAAATTCCAGTTATGAATTCTTGAATCGTGAATGCAATTGGCTTAACTGTTTGCTTGATAACTTATTTGTGTTTGTTGATTGAGGGTCGACACTTAATTGGCATGCATAAATCTGATGCTAGAGTATAAGGGAGTTTCACATAATCGTTACAAACTTATATTCACAAGTAGTGAAGGTTGCTGGTCACGATCGCGTTAAGTTCAATTCCTAGCATGAGTGACATGATGTCATAGTTGCAAGTGCTTTGTCAATGCTTATGATTTTCATTGAACGTAATGGTCTTTGATTGTATCTCTATTATGATGTCATGTAGGGGAGAAAGAGCCTCTAGCCAGCCCAATAATACAAGGAAAATCTGAGGGTTAACTAGTGATGTCACGGTTAATTTGGGGCATTGTCGTTCATAATTCAATGAAGGAGTAACTGGAAATCGAGTCGTTTACATACATGTCATGTGTGGAGAAAGAGCCTCTAGCTAGCCCATCATCCATCTTATTCCCCAAATTCGTTTTCAAAGCTGTTTAGTTTTACAATCTGTTTTGTTAGTTTAAAATTCGTCCAAAACAAAACCCCCTATTACTTTCTTGTTTCAAAGTGTTGAAAATCTGTTTTGTTTCTGTTTTTAAGTGTTTTGAGTCAAGCCATAACCTTATTATCGTCCAAAATTGTGTTTAGTGTCAGAAACTGCCTAGTTAGTGTTTTTAGGCAGTTTTGAGTGTTTTTAGCTTATTTTGAGTCTTGTGAATTTGCCTTGAGTCTTTTGAGTCTTTTCAAATGTTTTTAACTTTGTTTTAATGTTTTTGAGTCAGTTTTGAGGTTTTAGCAAGCCCTCCTAATCCCCGGTCTAGAACGATCCCTACTTGCATCTTTACTACAATTTGACAACAAGAGGGTTTAATTTGTGTGCTTAACTTAATTCGCATCATTCGTGCTTAGCGTTTTAGGTGTACTTTGTTCTTGTTTTCAAAGTTTATTTTGTTATTACTCTCTGATCTTACTGTAATCATGAGTGGCTAAAACCCTATTTAGTTAGGGGGAAGTTTGAAGCCATGAACATGTTTGAGATATGAATTGATTTCTGCCAATTGTGATTTGTTAAGCTATGATTGCAATTCAATTATCTGTTTTGTTCATAACTGATTTGTGTATGTTTATTAAGGATGCATACTTGGTTTTCATGCATGAATCGGATGCTAGAATATAAATGAGTTTCACCTAATCGTTACAAGTTTATATTCCTGAGTAGTGAAGGTTGCCAGTCACAATCGAGTTAATTGAATTCTTGGCAAACGTATCATGCATTCATAGTTACAATTGCCTCGTCAACACTTATGATTTTCATGAAACGTAATGATCTCTGATTGTATCTCTATTATGCATTCATGTAGGGGACTTTTGGAGAATGATTTGGGTTGTTGCATGCATTCATCCAATTCAATGAGTAAAGGAAAATCTGAGGGTTAATTTGTGCATCACGGTTAATCTGGGGTGTTGAGCATCATAGTTTATTGAAAAGCAATTGGAAATCGACTCATGTACAAGTGTGTCATGTGTGGAAAACGGATCTCTAACTAATCCATCCATCATCTTATTTCCTAAATTTGTTTTACAATCTGTTTAGTTTTACAATTTGTTTCTTTGTTTCAATTTCGTCAGAACCAAAACCCCCTTTTACTTTCTTGTTTCAAAGTGTTTAAAATCTGTTTTGTTTGTGTTTTAGAGTGTTTTGATCAAGTCAAAACCTTAAATTCGTCCAAAGTTGTGTTTAGAGTCCAAAACTGCGTGTTTTTGAGTTGTTTTAAGTCTTTTGAACCTGTTTTGAGTCCCTTGAGTCTTTCCAAACGTTTTTAACTTTGTTTTTGTGTTTTGAGTCAGTTTAGATGTTTTACCAAGCTCTTCTAATCCCCGGTTTAGAACGATCCCTACTTGCATTTATACTACAATTTGACAACAAGAGGGTTTAATTTGAGTGCTTAACTTCTATCACATCATTAATGCATGAAAACAAGCTAACTAAGTCGCATAAATATGCTCCTATCAAATTCCCCCACACTTAGCTTTTGCTAGTCCTCAAGCAAAACGAAACAAAACAAACAAAACAAACACCAAACAAACAAGACCTTCCAACGTTCACCTCAGGGATTTCCAACACACATGGCATATTCAAGATCATCATAACCATAGATTTTAGTCATCCCCACCCTTTAGTACATACTTAACCACAGTCACCATTCATGAGCGCGCATTTAATCAATTAAAACAATGTTTTGAATGTAGTAACATGCCTTAGAGAATTCACTCAATTCCTCACTCGGTACACACTTATTTTCGCTCAGATTTTCTAACTACACTCCCTATACTAGTTATATGTGAGAAGATTGATGTAAACATGAAAAACTAGTACTCACATATGTTATAACAAAGAAAGCAATTTCTGGAGTTAATAAGCGTGTTTAGATATGATCTCATGAATTGAATGCTACTACTTAGATGCGAGAACCAGGGACACCATATGCTCATACCAATCCCAAACTCCACATATTAAAACACACAACACTCAAGATAGAAGTATAGGGTTATAACGGGGCTAGGGGTATTGGCTAACAAGAAAGGGAAGGAAAATAAACGTTCTTCAAGCAATAGCGAGCAAAGTAATGAATATGACACTTAGAACTCCCTTTTGAAACGCAGCCACAAACTTTGATACATAAAGGGAAGATCACACATACTTAGGGCCGAATTCAACGTTTTGGACCCTTTCTTCAACAACCAACACTTGTGAGCTTATTCTCACTTATTTTTCATCTCTTTTCACACTTTTCACAATTTTTTCTTTTTCTTCTTCTTTTTCCACGAATTTTTCTTCTTTTTTTTTTTTTTTTTACTTTTTTCTTTTCTACCCGTGCCTTTTTTGATACATTGGCACACACCCACACACAAAAATCCCTTCCCCCACACTTGTTTGCTGCCTAATAACAAACAAAGGAAATTCACTCTAGGTCATGCTTCACTACGCCTTAAGAACAAGGGTAAGGATGGTCCTAATCTAGGCTAGGTAGGGAACATGTGGGTAAACAAAGAAAATGGCTAAACAAGGCTCAACTGGGGTTAATCCTACAAAACTTATTGCACATGCATAAGGCTATTTGGCACTGGTTCACTACACAACTTCATCTTGCTTATGTGTTATGCCCTTCAATATCATGCTTTGAATGAAACGGGTATGAGTTCTAGTATTTGGAACTAAATGATGAAACGCCTTCTAAGTAGCAACCAAGCAAAGAATGATGAGATCATGCAATGACTTTAGAAAATAATAAATTCACAGATTTTTAACTCTCCAAATAACGTTTAGGCTCAAGTCTCTCAGGGTTGTAGCGTTAATTTGAGTTCCTTCCTTCAAGCATGTTACAAAAGCTGATTTTTTTTTTCTTTTATGATTGCATATGAATTCATAAATTATAACCACAACCAAGCATAAACCAGAGAGCAATTCATACTTACATCCATGTTTATAACTTTCCTTAATAGTCATGCAATTAAAAACCAAATCCTCATCATTGTGTTGGAAGGTACCCTAAGACACAAACAAACACGCAAAAACAACTCTTTTTGGGTTTTTCAAAACACTTTTTCTACATTTTGTGTGGGGGAAGGATTGGTTGTTTGAAGCTCAGTTCTACGTTTTGTGTTTCAAAAGAAAAGAAAATTCGTGGAAAAACGAAAAGAAAAAGAAAAAGTTGTGAAAAGAATGAAAAAGAGTTTGAAAAGAAGAAAGAATGAGTTTAAGAGTGTTGATTGTTGAAGAAAGGGTCCAAAACATCAAATCTGGCCCTAAAATGTGTAAATCTCCCCTTTTTGTTCAAAGTTAAATTTCTGCATTCCAAAGTGAATTCTAAGTGTTGATTTCATTGCTTTGCTTGCTATTCTTTAAGAACCTTTGTTTTTCCTTATCTTTCTTTGTTAGCCAACACCCTTAGCCCCGTTACAACCCTTTAACTTTGATCTTGGGTGTTGTGTGTTTCAATATGTGGAGTTTGGAATTGGTATGAGCATATGGTGTCACTGGTTCTCGCATCTAAGTAGTAGCATTCCTTTCATGAGATCATATTCATATATTCACTTATAACTTCAGAAAAATGCTTTCTTTGCTATAACATATGTGAGTGTTCGTTTTCATGTTTACATCAATCTTCTCACATATACCTAGTGTAGGGTGTGTAGTCAGAAAATCTGAGTGAAAATTGAGTGCATATCTAGTAAGGAATTGAGGGAATTCTCTAAGGCATGGTACTACATTCAAAACATCGTTTTAATTGGTTAAATGTGAGCTAGTGAATGGTGACTATGATTAAGTATGTGCTCAAGGGTAAGGATGACTAAAATCTGTGCAAATAATGATTTTTAATATGTCATGTGCATTGGAAATCCCTAAGGCAATTGTTGGAAGGTTTAGATTGAGTTTTGTTTCGTTTGTTTCTTTTGTTTTGCTCGAGGACTAGCAAAAGCTAAGTGTGGGGGTATTTGATAGGAGCATATTTACATCACTTAGTTAGCTTGTTTCCTTGCATTTAGGTTGTTAGTTCTTAGTTATTTTAGTCTTTTAAGCGATTTTCGTGTGTTTTCAAGTTTTAAGGGCTAAAGGAGCAAGAAAGTGCATTCTGGTGCCTTTTGGAGCAGTTTTGGGCTTGGAATGGATTGCACATGCTTGGAGCTAAGTGGATGGACGAAATTGAAGATCAAATGAGCTTAGGATTGAATGAAGAATGAAGAGTTTAAAATTGGAAGCCAAAGTTTCTAAAATTGGAAGTTTCTATTCTTGGAGGTTTCCGTTCTTGAAAGTTTCTATTCTTGGCTTAGAGTTTCCTAATCCTTCCTCACCTATGTTCCAGCCATAAAAGGGTTCCAAAACATGTTAGGTTGCCTCATTACATGTTTCTAGAAGTCCTAGAACCTTTCCATAACCTTGCCGCATATCTCCTTTCCTTTTCTTCCAAAATCTGCCACATAAGTGCCTTTCCCTTTCTCTCCACAACCTTGCCGCACAAGGGATCCTTTTCTTTCCTATTTTCTAACCCAAAATCACATTCCCTTTGTGTTCTATGCCTTGCTGCACAAGGAGGAGCCTTTCTTACTTATTTTGTGCCTCAAAACACATTCCTAAATCTGTCTTACATATTCTGCCGAATTTCACTTTCTTATTCTCTTTGATTTTCTGATTCATTCTTACCTATTCAATTGTGAGACAAAATAGCTAAGTATTGAACCTTTCCTATTATTTTCTGATTGCCTTTCAACCCTAGCCCTATAAATAAAGCCATTCGCACCATTTACTCTCTCTCTCTGAACAGATTCTCTGCATCCATTCCATCCACCTATCTACCTATCCATCCTCTACCACCCATCACCACCCATTCTACACACCTTAACCCCTTCTACTGCAGCTCTACAAAGGAAGAAGGAAGGAGACCCTTGGACGTGCTTGCATTCAAGACATTGGATTGCTGGAACGTTTCTAGGTGTAATCTATCTTTGTTTTCAATGTTTAATTTAATTTCTCTTTGTTTTGTTGTAAACATGAGGAGCTAAACCCTTTTGGCTTAACTGTTTGATTAAGAACTTATTTGTGTTTGTTGATTGAGGGTCGACACTTAATTGGCATGCATAAATATGATGCTAGAGTATAAGGGAGTTTCACATAATCGTTACAAACTTATATTCATATGTAGTGAAGGTTGCTAGTCACAATCGCGTTAAGTTCAATTCCTAGCATGAGTGACATGATGTCATAGTTGCAAGTGCTTTGTCAATGCTTATAATTTTCATTGAACGTAATGATCTTTGATTGTATCTCTATTATGATGTCATGTACGGGACATTTGAAGAATGCTTTGGGTTGTCAAATGATGTCATCCAATCCAATAATACAAGGAAAATCTGAGGGTTAACTAGTGATGTCACGGTTAATTTGGGGCATTGTCGTTCATAATTCAATGAAGGAGTAACTGGAAATCGAGTCGTTTGCATACATGTCATGTGTGGAGAAAGAGCCTCTAGCTAGCCCATCATCCATCTTATTTCCCAAATTCGTTTTCAAAGCTGTTTAGTTTTACAATCTGTTTTGTTAGTTTAAATTCGTCCAAAACAAAACCCCCTTTTACTTTCTTGTTTCAAAGTGCTGAAAATCTATTTTGTTTCTGTTTTTAAGTGTTTTGAGTCAAGCCAATACTTTATTTTCGTCCAAAATTGTGTTTAGTGTCAGAAACTGCCTAGTTAGTGTTTTTAGGCAGTTTTGAGTGTTTTTAGCTTATTTTGAGTCTTGTGAACTTGCCTTGAGTCTTTTGAGTCTTATCAAACGTTTTTAACTTTGTTTTAATGTTTTTGAGTCAGTTTTGAGGTTTTAGCAAGCCCTCCTAATCCCCGGTCTAGAACGATCCCTACTTGCATCTTTACTACAATTTGACAACAAGAGGGTTTAATTTGTGTGCTTAACTTATTTTGCATCACCAATCCACTTAGAACGTAACTTACCGGGGAATAACCGAAGGCGAGAATCAAAGAGGAGCACTTTCTGCCCCTTAGAGAACGTCTTTGTACGAAGCATCTTGTCATGATACGCCTTGGTCTTGTCCTTGTAAATGAGGGCATTCTCATCAGCCTCGTGCCTAATCTCCTCGAGTTCATTCAATTGGAGCTTTCTGTGCACCCCAGCGGCATCTATATCCATGTTGAAGGTCTTCACAGCCCAATGTGCCTTGTGCTCTAACTCGACGGGCAAATGGCATGGCTTGCCATAGATGAGCCGAAAAGGTGACATGCCAATGGGGGTTTTGTAGGCCGTACGATAAGCCTACAGTGCATCATCCAAGCGCAAGCTCCAATCCTTCCTTGTTGGCCCTACGGTTTTCTCTAGTATTTGCTTGATCTCCCTATTTGAAACCTCGGCTTGCCCATTGGTTTGAGGATGACAAGGTGTTGAAACCTTATGAGTAACGTTGTACTGCTTGAGCAAAGCTTCAACGGTTCGATTACAAAAGTGGGAGCCTCCATCACTAATGAGAACTCTAGGCATTCCAAACCTAGCAAACATGTTAGTTTTCACAAAATCTGCAACAACCTTCGAATCGTTAGTATGGGTGGCCTTTGCTTCCACCCATTTTGAAACATAATTAACCGCTAGCAAGATATAAGTGAAACCATAAGAAGGAGGGAAAGGACCCATAAAATCAATACCGCAAACGTCAAAAATTTCAACAAAGGATAGGGGTTGCTGCGGCATTTGGTCCTTGGCACCTATATTTCCCGTTCTTTGGCAACGATCACAGGTTAGGCAATAAAATCCACATTCAAGAACTTTTAATGCCGTTCTTTGGGTGCCAAAATGTCCACCACAAGCATAAGTATGACAAAATCTTAGAATTGAATGAAATTCACAATCATGCACACATCTACGCAAAATCTGATCAGAGCAATACTTCCACAAATAAGGATCATCCCAAACATAGAATCGTGCATCTTTTCGAAGTTTATCACCTTGGTGCTTGGTGAGAGTGCTTGGAACTCGTTTAGACACTATGTAATTCACTAGATCGGCATACCAAGGTTCACTTACCTCAACGGACAGTAGCTGCTCATTAGGGAAAGTCTCAGGGATAGGCACGGCATACCAAGGCTTATTCGGCTTAAATGGCCAGCCACCACATTCCCGCTCCCCTTCTTGTCTCGGATTTCGATGTCGAACTCTTGAAGAATAGGCATCCAACGAATAAGCCTAGGTTTTGCTTCCTTCTTCGTTAGTAAGTACTTCAAAGCTACATGGTCAGTATAAACAATCACTTTAGTGCCAATTAAATAAGAACGAAATTTATCTAAAGCAAAAACAACAGCTAGAAGTTCTTTTTCCGTTGTGGAGTAGTTCAATTGGGCATCATTGAGAGTCCGAGAAGCGTAGTATATGACATGCGGCTGCTTGTCTTTTCTTTGCCCCAAAACAGCTTCTAATGCATAGTCGGATGCATCGCACATAAGCTCGAAAGGAAAGCTCCAATCTGGAGGAACAGTGATAGGGGCCAAAGTGAACTTCTCCTTGAGTGTCTTGAATGCCGATTCACACGCCTCATCAAACTTGAAGGGCACATCCTTTTGAAGCAATCGGCAAAGGGGGTTGGAAATCTTGGAAAAATCCTTGATGAAACGCCTATAGAACCCTGCATGGCCAAGAAACGAAAGAACCTCTCTAACCGAAGTAGGAGAGGGTAAGTGACGTACAAGGTCTATCTTTGATTTATCTACTTCAATTCCTTTTTCTGAAATGATATGGCCTAAAACTATACCTTGTTTAACCATAAAATGACATTTTTCCCAATTCAAGACAAGGTTAGTTTCAACACATCGTTTCAAGATCAAGGTCAGATTATCCAAACAATTATCAAAAGAATCCCCAAATACACTGAAATCATCCATGAATACCTCAATTATCTTCTCAACAAAATCAGAGAAAATACTTACCATACACCTTTGGAAAGTGGCAGGTGCGTTGCATAGGCCGAATGGCATGCGACGATAAGCAAAAGTTCCAAAGGGACACATGAATGTGGTCTTCTCTTGATCATCCGGGGCTATCACAATTTGGTTATATCCAGAATATCCATCAAGAAAACAATAAAAAGCACGACCGGCTAACCTTTCAAGCATTTGGTCGATGAATGGCAAAGGAAAGTGATCTTTCCTTGTTGTGGCGTTTAGCTTCCTATACTCAATACAAACTCGCCATCCAGTTTGAATTCGTGTAGGCACCAACTCATTCTCTGCATTCTTGACAACCGTAACTCCAGACTTCTTGGGAACGACTTGAATTGGTGAAACCCAACGGCTATCGGAAACAGGATAGATTACTCCACAATCTAAGAGCTTGATTATTTCCTTCTTCACGACTTCCATCATTGGAGGGTTGAGACGGCATTGAGCCTCTCGGGATGGTTTAGTCCCCTCCTCAAGAAGTATGCGATACATGCAAGTGGTGGGGCTAATTCCCCTAATGTCGGGAAAGTCCACCCTATGGCCGTTTTGTACTCTCGTAGCACCCTCATAAGCTTTTCTTCCTCATGTACCGTGAGACTTGAAGAAACAATGATGGGCAATGTCTCCTCAGTTCCCAAAAACACATACTTTAAATGGTCCGGCAATGGCTTAAGTTCAAAAGTGGGTGCCTGAATAACAGAAGGTAAAATCTTAGTAGAAACTGAACTTGAAATTGAGAGCGGTACCTTACCATATTGTTGTGGTAATGACTCAAGGGCAGCCACAACCTCTGCAACTTCTTCATTAAAGGGCACAGCAATGGAATCCCCAATCTGGCCGTGGGTTTGCATTGCTCCAATTTCTTGGTTTTTAAGTTCTATGCCCTTCGTAATGGCTATTTCAAGGGCATCCTCGTTCAATTCCTCAAGATACTACTGCGCCAAAGAATCAATAATATCAATATAAAAACAAGAGTGATCATCAATGGGGTATCTCATAGTTTCAGAAATATTAAAATCAATAACTTCCCCATCAAATTCCATCGTCAAAGTGCCCTTGAACACATCTATCTTTGTGCGGGCTGTCTTCATGAATGGTCTACCAAGGAAAATCGGCAAAGGTGTGGAATGGGCTGAATCTTCCATGTCTAGAACGTAAAAATCAGCCGGGAAGATCAGATGGTTCACCTGCACTAAAACATCCTCCAAAACACCTTTTGGGTATGCGTTAGAGCGATCAGCCAATTGTATAATCCCACCATCCTTTTTCAATTCACCCAAGTTCATAGATGCATAAATGGAATAAGGCATGACATTTATAGGTGCACCTAAATCTAGCATTGCATTTTCAAACCGAGTATTGCCAATTACACAAGGAATCGTAAAACGACCGGGGTCTTTGCATTTAGTGGGCAGTGTCCGTTGTAATACGGCTGAAACATTTTCACTTACCTTAACTACCTCTTTGTTCGACATTCTTCTCTTGGTTGTGCACAACTCCTTGAGAAATTTGGCATATTTCGGGACTTGTTTAATTGCATCAAGGAGTGGTATGTTCACTTGCACTTTCCAGAATGTTTCAAGAATGTCCTTCTCATTCTCATCCTTCTTCGATTGCATGAACCTACAAGGAAAAGGAACATTGTCAGATTAGTATTAAGTGAATTGGAAACCAACTTACCTTGTTTGGCCGAATTAGGAGTGATAGAGGCCTGCGGCAAAGGTTGATTTACTCTTGCCGTGGGTGTGCTAGTGCTCCCCTCATCGTTTTGCAGCTTTTCATCTTCTTTCTGGGCAGATTTGGGAGTGTTAGACTCAGCTCCAACTTCTTTTCCACTACGCAAGATGATGGCTTGGGCAGATTCGAATCCTCCCTTCGGATTCACATTTGTCCCACTAGGTACCTTGCCTTGTTCTCTACTGAATTTCCCCATGAATTCAGCCATTTTTCCCATTTGTTTCTTCAAATCTTCCACTTCCTTGGCTTGATTTTGCATGCCCTGCGCCACATTAGTTAATAACTGAACCAGTTGATCATTATCCATGGACGTACCTGTTTTAGATTGGGCCAGAAGTGGTTGATTTTGTTGATATGGCCGTGGGAACCCATGAGGGTTTTGTCGAAATCCCCCTTGTTGTGCAGGTTGTTGGGGCTCTCTCCACTTCATATTAGGGTGATCTTTCCATCCGGGGTTGTATGTGTTCGAGTATGGATCGTATTTGGTTTGATTTTGGCCTTGGAATCCAATAGCATTGGCAGATTCCCATCCACCATTCTCGATCAACTGAGGGCAATTCTCAGATAGATGCCCTTGGATGGAGCACACGGTGCAAACCTGATTTTCTTGTGGTTTTGACCCAATTACAACCTGAGACACAAGAGAGGTGAGATTAGCTAATTGTGATTGAATTTCAGAGATTGCACTTACCTCATTGACATGTTGCTGCCGTGGGTTCCCTCTCTGTCCAACACCTTCATATTGTTGTGCATTAAGGGCTTGGTTTGCAATCAAAGTCTTGGCAGCCACCGGGGTCTTGTCAACCAACTCACCACCCACCGAGGCATCTAACATTTGGCGTTTTCAATGGGGAGGAGTCCTTCATAGAAGTATTGAATGAGCAGCTCCTCCTTCATTTGGTGCTGTGGACATGAAGCAACAAGAGTTTTAAAACATTCATAATAAGCTGGGAACAACTCACCTTGATTTTGTTCGATGCCACTAATTCGTTTCGTCAAGTGAATGACTCTTGAAGTTGGGAAAAATTTCTCCAAGAATGCTCGTTTCATACTTTCCCAAGATGTAACCGTCCCAGGTGCTAGTTCATACAACCAATCTTTAGCTTTATCCATTAGTGAGAATGGAAAAGCTTTCATCTTCAAGATGCTGCCATCGACATTCACAGGGGTCATGCTCGAACAAACTACTTCAAACTCCTTCAAGTGCTTGTTTGGATCCTCCATGGATAGCCCATGGTACTTCGGAATATGATGTAACAAGCTTCACTTCAAATCGAACTCGGCGGTCTTATCTGGAGCTGCCCTAGTATATTGGATGCATAGAGGCGTTGCATTGTCCAATCCCGAGGCTGAAAGTTCTTTGATCGTTCGATTATCTGCAGCCATATCTTGCTCCTCTTTCGAATCCTCTTCAAATTCAACTTCAGTTTCGGAATTAGAACTAAGTAGATCAGGTTCTGGATTCTTTCTTTTCCTTCTCAAAGTTCGCTCAAAATTGTCGTCAAAGTCCAAGATGTGCTCACGAACAGGTTGGGAAGTTCGAGTCATACACTAGTACCTAAAAACAAGAAAGCAAAACAAGTTAAAAACTAAAATAAAAACAAACTAAACGAAAAGAAAAGAACCAAGGGATTAGCATTGCTAATCCCCGGCAACGGCGCCAAAATTTGATGTGATAAAAATTAAGCACTCAAATTAAACCCTCTTGTTGTCAAATCGTAGTATAAATGCAAGTAGGGATCGTTCTAAACCGGGGATTAGGAGGGCTTGCTAAAACCTCTAAACTGACTCAAAACACAAAAACAAAGTTAAAAACGTTTGGAAAGACTCAAGGGACTCAAAACAGGTTCAAAAGACTTAAAACAACTCAAAAACACTCTAAACTGCCTAAAAACACAAACTCGGCAGTTTTGGATTCTAAACACAACTTTGGACGAATTTAGGGTTTTGACTTGACTCAAAACACTCTAAAACACAAACAAAACAGATTTTAAACACTTTGAAACAAGAAAGTAAAAGGGGGTTTTGGTTCTGACGAAATTGAAACAAAGAAATAAATTGTAAAACTAAAATATCTATATATATGCATCTCAAAACCCTAGAGAAATCAGATTTGTACTTGGGCTTAACAGAAATTAAGGAATAAAGGCCTAGGGTGCGGCATTTAATTTAGAAAAGGAAATGTGGTCCAATTAATTTCTGAAAAGGATTTGTAGAACCCAAATCGACAAGGAAAAGAGCCTAACAAATCAGAATCCAAGAGGGAAAGGGCTTAAGAGGTGCGGCATAATAGGATAAGGGCAAGGGAATGCCTTGCATGGCAAGGAAAAAGGATTCTAGAAGGGAAGGAGGCGCCAGATTTTTAGGGTTCTAGAAAGAATGTGTTTTATGACAGATTTTGGGACTTCTAGAAGGGTTTGGGGCGCCCCTTTTGTAAGACAAAGGATAGAACTTCTAGAAAGAGTGTTTTATGGCTGATTTCAAGCATTTTTGTCTTCAAATTCGTCCATCAACTTGCCTCCATGCTTGCACTACCCAATCTTGGCCCAAAAATGCTCTAGAATGCTCCAAATCGCTTCTTCTTGCCATTTTGACACTTAGAACCTACAAACACACAAAAACAGCTCAAAATACAAAATTAACGAAGAACTAAGGACGTTAATGCATGAAAACAAGCTAACTAAGTCGCATAAATATGCTCCTATCAAACAACAACAAAGAGAAGGGTTTAGGAACACAAATCTGGAATTGGAGTGATTCCTAGGTCTTTCTTTGTTGAATGCATCGGTTGCCTCCCAAGAAGCGCTTGCTTTAACGTCTTGCAGCCGGACGAAGAACTCATTCACTCCTCATTGGAGCCCACGGCTTGATAGGTGATGTGATAAAAATTAAGCACTCAAATTAAACCCTCTTGTTGTCAAATCGTAGTATAAATGCAAGTAGGGATCGTTCTAAACCGGGGAACTCATTCACTCCCCATTGGAGCCCACGGCTTATAGGTGATGTGATAAAAATTAAGCACTCAAATTAAACCCTCTTGTTGTCAAATCGTAGTATAAATGCAAGTAGGGATCGTTCTAAACCGGGGATTAGGAGGGCTTGCTAAAACCTCTAAACTGACTCAAAACACAAAAACAAAGTTAAAAACGTTTGGAAAGACTCAAGGCACTCAAAACAGGTTCAAAAGACTTAAAACAACTCAAAAACACTCAAAACTGCTTAAAAACACAAACTGGGCAGTTTTGGACTCTAAACACAACTTTGGACGAATTTAGGGTTTTGACTTGACTCAAAACACTCTAAAACACAAACAAAACAGGTTTTAAACACTTTGAAACAAGAAAGTAAAAGGGGGTTTTGGTTCTGACGAAATTCAAACAAAGAAACAATTTGTAAAACTAAACAGATTGTAAAACGAATTCAGGAAATAAGATGATGGATGGATTAGTCAGAGGTCCGTTTTCCACACATGACACACTTGTACATGATTCGATTTCCAATTGCTTTTCAATAAACTATGATGTTCAACACCCCAGATTAACCGTCATGCACAAATTAACCCTCAGATTTTCCTTTACTCATTGACTTGGATGAATGCATGCGACAACCCAAATCATTCTCCAAAAGTCCTCTACATGAATGCATAATAGAGATACAATTAGAGATCATTACGTTTCATGAAAATCATAAGTGTTGACGAGGCAATTGTAACTATGAATGCATGATACGTTTGCCAAGAATTCAATCAACACGATTGTGACAATCAACCTTCACTACTCAGGAATATAAACTTGTGACGATTAGGTGAAACTCATTTATATTCTAGCATCTGATTCATGCATGAAAACCAAGTATGCATCCTTAATAAACATACAGAAATCAGTTATGAATAAAACAGATAATTGAATTGCAATCACAACTTAATAAATCACAATTGGCAGAAATCAATTCATATCTCAAACATGTTCATGGCTTCAAACTTCCCCCTAACTAAATAAGGATTTAGCGACTCATGATTACAGCAAAATCAAAGAGTAATAACAAAATAAACATTGAAAACAAGAACGAAGTACACCTAAAACGCTCCAATCTGCAAGCATGAAACGCACAGGTTCTTGTTCTTGTGCCTTTACGTGGTTATTTCTTAGTTATTCTAGTATTTTAAGCCATTTTCGTGTGTTTTCAAGTTGTAAGGGCAAAGTATGCAAGAAGGTGCATTTTGGAGCCTTTTGGAGCAAAATTGGGCTTGGAATGGATATCACATGTTTGGAGCAAAAGGAATGGACGAAATTGAAGATTTAAAGATGTTAGGATTCCTAATCAACGAAGGATTCCTAATTGAAGAAGGATTCCTAATTGGAGATGGATTCCTACTCAAACAAGGATTCCTACGTGAAGTAGGAAAGTTAAGCCAAGGTTTCCTATTTTGGTTTGACCTTTCCTAAATCCTAAATAAGTTCCAGCAACATTGAAGGCCTCCTATGCATTTTAGGACACAAATTGAACCTTCCTTGCACCAAATCAACCCTTGCCGCACCATCCCTATATTTCCTATCCTTGCCGTGCAAGGGATCCCTCACTTGCCTAATTTCTGGACCTAAATCAGCAAGGAAATCCTTTTTCCTTGCCTTGCAAGGCATTCCCTTACCTATTCCATCCTTGCCGCACCCACTTGCCCAATTCCCTTAGGATTCTGACTTTAATTCCTATTTCCCTTAAAGTTTTGGTTTAATTTGTGTTTCCTAAATTGTTTCCTAGCTTTATTACCCTAAAGTCTGTAAATAAAACTTCCTTGGCCGTACAAAAGGTTCCATTGACTCACCCATTCATCCATTCACGCCAGAATTCATCCCTACACCTTTGCCGCAATCTCCATTCACCCTAAACACATACCTGACCCCAAAACACATCCCATACACTTCACCCACCTTTGTGCCGCAGCAAAGAGGAAGGAGGAGAGCCCTTGGACGTGCCTGCATTCAAGTTAGGATTGCTAGAACGTTTTAGGTGTAATCTTTCTTTTGTTTTCAATGTTTCAATTCAATAATCTTTGTTCTGTGAGTATGAGGAACTAAACCCCTCTTAGCTAGGGGGAATTCGAAACCATGGTTATACTTGCAATATGATTTGATTACATCCAGTTGTGATTCATAAGTTGTGAATTCAATTTACTTATCTGTTGAATTAAAACTGATTTGTGTGTGTTGGTTGAGAGTGCACGCTTAATTTTCATGCATAAATCTGTTGCTAGGATATAAGGGAGTTTCACCTAATCGTTATGAACTTATATTCATAAGTAGTGAAGGTTGCTAGTCACAATCGTGTTAAGTAAATTCCTGGCATAAGTATCATGCAATTCATAGTTACGAGTGCCTTATCAATGCTTATGATTTTCAGAGAACTTAATGATCTTTGCTTGTATCTCTATTATGCAATTCATGTAGGGAACTTGAGGAGAATGCTTTGGGTTGTTGTATGCAATCATCCAATTCAATAAAATTAGGAAAATCTGAGGGTTAATTAGTGCAATTCACGGTTAATCTGGGGCGTTGAGAATTCATGGTTTATTGAAAAGCAACTGGAAATCGTTTTGTTTGCAAGTATGTCATGTGTGGAGAAGAACCTCCTAGCTAGCCCATCATCCATACTTTTACCCAATTTCGTGCAGAATTCATCAGTTCTTTAGTTTGCTTGTTTTGTTTTCAAATTCGTCAAAACCCAATCCCCATTTACTTTGTTGAGTCATATTAGTTAGAAACTGATTTAGTTTGTGTTTTTAAGTGTTTTGAGTCAAGTCAAAACCTATTTTCGTCCAAATTTACTCTTAGTGGCAGATTTGAGTCTTTTAGCTTGTTTTGTGCTGTTTTGAGTCTTTTGAGTTGTTTTAGTGTTTTAGAGTTTAGTTTAGCATTCTTTGAGTCTAGTTTAGTGTTTTAAATTTAGTTATACGTTTTTGAGTCAGTTTCAAGTGTTTTAGCAATGCCTCCTAATCCCCGGTCTAGAACGATCCCTATTTGCATCTATACTACAATTGTCAACAAGAGGGTTTAATTTGTGTGCTTATATATTTCACATCAGAATGCATGATACGTTTGCCCAGAATTCAATTAACGCGATTGTGACTAGCAACCTCCACTACTCATGAATATAAACTTGTAACGATTAGGTGAAACTCATTTATATTCTAGCATCTGATTCATGCATGAAAACCAAGTATGCATCCTGAATAAACATACAGAAATCAGTTATGAATAAAACAGATAATTGAATTGCAATCACAACTTAATAAATCACAATTGGCAGAAATCAATTCATATCTCAAACATGTTCATGGGTTCAAACTTCCCCCTAACTAAATAGGGATTTAGCCACTCATGATTACAGCAAAATCAGAGAGTAATAACAAAATAAACTTTGAAAACAAGAACGAAGTACACCTAAAACGCTCTAATCTGCAAGCATGAAACGCCCAGGTTCTTCTTCTTCCCCACCTTGTTGCGGCACCAGAGACTATGGATGTGTATGGATATGTTTGGATGAAGGGATGGAAGTTTAGGGGGAGAGTGGTCTGGGGCAAGGGAAGGAGGATGGCTGGAATTGTGTTTGGAAGTGTAGAATGGTGGAATGGAGTGCGGCTAAGGATTTCGGTGATGAATGGGTCGTTCCTGCGGCCTCAAATTCCTAGAGAAATCAGATTTGTACTTGGGCTTAACAAAAATTAAGCAATAAAGGCCTAGGGTGCGGCATTTAATTTAGAAAAGGAAATGTGGTCCAATTAATTTCTGAAAAGGATTTGTAGAACCCAAATCCACAAGGAAAAGGCCTAACAAATCAGAATCCAGGAGGGAAAGGGCTTGAGAGGTGCGGCACAATAGGATAAGGGCAAGGGAATGACTTGCAAGGCAAGGAAAAAGGATTCTAGAAGGGAAGGAGGCGCCAAATTTTTAGGGTTCTAGAAGGAATGTGTTTTATGACAGATTTTGGGACTTCTAGAAGGGTTTGGGGTGCCACTTTTGTAGGACAAGGGATATAACTTCTAGAAGGAGTGTTTTGTGGCTGATTTCAAGCCTTTTTGTCTTCAAATTCGTCCATCAACTTGCCTCCATGCTTGCACTACCCAATCTGGCCCAAAAATGCTCTAGAATGCTCCAAATCGCTTCTTCTTGCCATTTTGACACTTAGAACCTACAAACACACGAAAATAGCTCAAAATACAAAATTAATTAAGAACTAAGGATGTTAATGCATGAAAAAAAGCTAACTAAGTCGCATAAATATGCTCCTATCAAATTCCCCCACACTTAGCTTTTGCTAGTCCTCAAGCAAAACGAAACAAAACAAACACCAAACAAACTAGACCTTCCAACGTTCACCTCAGGGATTTCCAACACACATGACATATTCAAGATCATCATAACCATAGATTTTAGTCATCCCCACCCTTTAGTACATACTTAATCACAGTCACCATTTATTAGCTCGCATTTAACCAATTAAAACAATGTTTTGAATGTAGTAACGTGCCTTAGAGAATTTACTCAATTCCTCACTAGGTACACTCTTATTTTTACTCAGATTTTCTAACTACACTCTCTATACTCGTTATATGTGAGAAGATTGATGTAAACATGAAAACGAACACTCACATATGTTTATAACAAAGAAAGCAATTTATGGAGTTAATAAGCATGTTTAAATATGATCTCATGAATGGAATGCTACTACTTAGATGCGAGAACCAGGGACACCATATGCTCATACCAATCCCAAACTCCACATACTAAAACACACAACACTCAAGATAGAAGTATAGGGTTGTAACAGGGGTAGGGGTATTGGCTAACAAAGAAAGGTAAGGAAAACAAACGTTCTTAAAGCAATAGCGAGCAAAGTAATGAATATGACACTTAGAACTCCCTTTTGAAACGCAGCCACGAAGTTTGATACATAAAGGGAAGATCACACATACTTAGGGCCGAATTCAACTTTTTGGACCCTTTCTTCAACAACCAACACTTGTGAGCTTATTCTCACTTATTTTTTTAACTCTTTTTCATTCTTTTTTTTTTCCACAATTTTTCTTCTCTCTTTTTATTTTTTATTTTTTATTTATTTTATTTATTTTTTATTTTTTTCTCTTCTACCCGTGCCTTTTTTAATACTTTGGCACACACCCACACACAAAAATCCCTTCCCCCACACTTGTTTGCTACCTAGTAACGAACAAAGGGAATTCACTTTAGGTCATGCTTCACTACGCCTTAAGAACAAGGGTAAGGATGGTCCTAATCTAGGCTAGGTAGGGAACATGTCGGTATACAAAGAAAATGGCTAAACAAGGCTCAACTGGGGTTAATCCTACAAAACTTATTGCACATGGATAAGGCTATTTGGCATTGGTTTACAACACAACTTCATCTTGTTTATGTGTTATGCACTTCAATATCATGCTTTGAATGAAACGGGTATGAGTTCTAGTATTTGGAACTAAATGATGAAATGCCTTCTAAGTAGCAACCAAGCAAAGAATGATGAGATCTTGCAACGACTTTAGAAAACAATAAATGCACAGATTTTTAACTCTCCAAAGAACGTTTAGGCTCAAGTCTGTCGGGGTTGTAGCGTTAATTTGAATTCCTTCCTTCAAGCATGTCATAAAAACTAATTTTGTTTTTTTTTATTTTTTTTATGATTGCATGTGAATTCATAAATTATATCCACAACCAAGCATAAACCAAAGAGTAAATCAAACTTCCATCCATGTTTATAATTCTCTTTAATAGTCATGCAATTAAAAACCAAATCCTCATCATTGTGTTGGAAGGTACCCTAAGACACAAACAAACACACAAAAACAACTCTAAAAACACTTCAAAAACTGATTTTTTTTTTTTTAATTTTCGTATTTTTACTTCAAAGCACACAAAACTACCTCAAAACACACTAAAAACACTTAAAACAGTGAGAAACAATATTAGAAGTGATAGGTGATAAAAACCCACGAAAATCATGCAAAAACACTTTGTTACCCCCCCCCCCCCCAACACTTAAACCAAACATTGTCCTCAATGTTTCAAACATGAACTCACATAAAAACAATCTAACAAGCAACACATAAGCATAGAAAGATAAGGGCTGTAAGGAAAAAGGTTGAAAAGAAGCAAATCTGGATGTAGAGCCGATTCTAGGTGTTCTTTATTGGCATGGGTTGCCTCCCACGAAGCGCTTGCTTTAACGTCGTGCAGCCGGACGAATACCATCCTTCAAGCTTCCTTGGAGCCCACGGCATGGAGGGGTAGGTCCTCCACCACATGCTCCTCAAATAGGTCGTAATAGGGCTTCAAACGATGCCCATTCACCTTGAATTCGTGTCCGGTTTTCAAGCTTTGGACTTGGACTGCACCATGAGGAAAAACATTAGTAACAACAAAGGGTCCAATCCACTAAGAACGTAACTTACCGGGGAATAACCGAAGGCGAGAATCAAAGAGGAGCACTTTCTGCCCCTTAGAGAACGTCTTTGTACGAAGCATCTTGTCCTGATACGCCTTGGTCTTGTCCTTGTAAATGCGGGCATTCTCGTAAGCCTCGTGCCTAATGTCCTCGAGTTCATTCAATTGGAGCTTTATGTGAACCCCAGCGGCATCTATATCCATGTTGAAGGTCTTCACAGCCCAATGTGCCTTGTGCTCTATCTCGACGGGAAAATGGCATGGCTTGCCATAGATGAGCCGAAAAGGTGACATGCCAAGGGGAGTTTTGTAGGCCGTACGATAAGCCCACAATGCATCATCCAAGCGCAAGCTCCGATCCTTCCTTGTTGGCCCCACAGTTTTCTCTAGAATTTGCTTGATCTCCCTATTTGAAACCTCGGCTTGCCCATTGGTTTGAGGATGATAAGGTGTTGAAACCTTATGCGTAACGTTGTACTTCTTGAGCAAAGCGTCAATGGTTCGATTACAAAAGTGGGAGCCTCCATCACTAATGAGAACTCTAGGCATTCCAAACCTAGCAAAAATGTTAGTTTTCACAAAATCTGCAACAACCTTTGAATCGTTAGTACGGGTGGCTTTTGCTTCCACCCATTTTGAAACATAATCAACCGCTAGCAAGATATAAGTGAAACCATAAGATGGAGGGAAAGGACCCATAAAATCAATACCCCAAACGTCAAAAATTTCAACAAAGGATAGGGGTTGCTGCGGCATTTGGTCCTTGGCACCTATATTTCCCATTCTTTGGCAACGATCACAGGTTAGGCAAAAAGTTCTAGCATCTTTAAACAAAGTGGGCCAATCAAATCCACATTCAAGAACTTTTAATGCCGTTCTTTGGGTGCCAAAATGTCCACCACCAGCATAAGTATGACAAAATCTTAGAATTGAATGAAATTCACAATCATGCACACATCTACACAAAATCTAATCAGAGCAATACTTCCACAAATAAGGATCATCCCAAACATAGAATCGTGCATCTTTTCGAAGTTTATCACCTTGGTGCTTGGTGAGAGTGCTTAGAACTCGTTTAGACACTAAGTAATTCACTAGATCGGCATACTAAGGTTCACTTACCTCAACGGACAGCAGCTGCTCATCAGGGAAAGTCTCAGGGATAGGCATGGCATGGTCATGCTCATCATGGATCATTCGGCTTAAATGGTTAGCCATCACATTCTCGCTCCCCTTCTTGTCTCGGATTTCGATGTCGAACTCTTGAAAAAGAAGCATCCAACGAATAAGCCTAGGTTTTGCTTCCTTCTTCGTTAGTAAGTACTTCAAAGCTGCATGATCAGTATAAACAATCACTTTAGTGCCAATTAAATAAGAATGAAATTTATCTAAAGCAAAAACAATAGCTAGAAGTTCTTTTTCCGTTGTGGAGTAGTTCAATTGGGCATTATTGAGAGTCCGAGAAGCGTAGTATATGACATGCGACTGCTTGTCTTTTCTTTGCCCCAAAACAACTCCTAATGCATAGTCGGATGCATCGCACATAAGCTCGAAAGGAAGGCTCCAATCTGGAGGAACAATGATAGGGGCCGAAGTGAGCTTCTCCTTGAGTGTCTTGAATGCCGATTCACACGCCTCATCAAACTTGAAGGGCACATCCTTTTGAAGCAATCGACAAAGGGGGTTGGAAATCTTGGAAAAATCCTTGATGAAACGCCTATAGAACCCTGCATGGCCAAGAAACGAACGAACCTTTCTAACTGAAGTAGGAGAGGGTAAGTGACGTACAAGGTCTATCTTTGATTTATCTACTTCAATTCCTTTTTTCTGAAATGATATGGCCTAAAACTATACCTGGTTTAACCATAAAATGACATTTTTCCCAATTCAAGACAAGATTAGTTTCAACACATCGTTTCAAGATCAAGGTCAGATTATCCAAACAATTATCAAAAGAATCCCCAAATACACTGAAATCATCCATGAATACCTCAATTATCTTCTCAACAAAATCAGAGAAAATACTTACCATACACCTTTGGGAAGTGGCAGGTGCGTTGCATAGGCCGAATGGCATGCGACGATAAGCAAAAGTTCCAAAGGGACACATGAATGTGGTCTTCTCTTGATCATCCGGGGTTATCACAATTTGGTTATATCCAGAATATCCATCAAGAAAACAATAAAAAGCACGACCGGCTAACCTTTCAAGCATTTGGTCGATGAATGGCAAAGGAAAGTGATCTTTTCTTGTTGTAGCGTTTAGCTTCCTATACTCAATACAAACTCGCCATCCAGTTTGAATTCGTGTAGGCACCAACTCATTCTCTCCATTCTTGACAACAGTAACTCCAGACTTCTTGGGAACGACTTGAATTGGTGAAACCCAACGGCTATCGGAAATAGGATAGATTACTCCACAATCTAAGAGCTTGATTATTTCCTTCTTCACGACTTCCATCATTGGAGGGTTGAGACGGCGTTGAGCCTCTCGGGATGGTTTAGTCCCCTCCTCAAGAAGTATGCAGTACATGCAAGTGGAGGGGCTAATTCCCCTAATGTCGGGCAAAGTCCACCCTATGGCCATTTTGTACTCTCGTAGCACCCTCACAAGCTTTTCTTCCTCATGTGCCGTGAGACTTGAAGAAACAATGACGGGCAATGTCTCGTCATTTCCCAAAAACACATACTTTAAATGGTCCGGCAATGGCTTAAGTTCAAGAGTGGGTGCCTGAATAACAGAAGGTAAAATCTTAGTAGAAACTGAACTTGAAATTGAGAGCGGAACCTTACCATATTGTTGTGGTGATGACGCAAGGGCAGCCACAACCTCTGCAACTTCTTCGTTAAAAGACACAGCAATGGAATCCCCAATCTGGCCGTGGGTTTGCATTGCTCCAATTTCTTGGCTTTTGAGTTTTATGCCCTTCGTAATGGCTATTTCAAGGGCATCCTCGTTCAATTCCTCAAGATACTCCTGCGCCAAAGAATCAATAACATCAATAGAAAAACAAGAGTGATCATCAATGGGGTATCTCATAGTTTCAGAAATATTAAAATCGATAACTTCCCCATCACATTCCATCGTCAAAGTGCCCTTGAACACATCTATCTTTGTACGGGCTGTCTTCATGAAAGGCCTACCAAGGAGAATCGGCAAAGGTGTGGAATGGGCTGAATCTTCCATGTCTAGAACGTAAAAATCAGCCGGGAAGATCAGATGGTTACCTTGCACTAAAACATCCTCCAAAACACCTTTCGGGTATGCGTTAGAACGATCAGCCAATTGTATAATCACACCATCCTTTTTCAATTCACCCAAGTTCATAGATGCATAAATGGAATAAGGCATTACATTTATAGATGCACCTAAATCTAGCATTGCATTTTCAAACCGAGTATTGCCAATTACACAAGGAATCATAAAACTACCGGGGTCTTTGCATTTAGTGGGCAGTTTCTGTTGCAATACGACTGAAACATTTTCACTTACCTTAACTACCTCTTTGTTCGACATTCTTCTCTTGGTTGTGCACAACTCCTTGAGAAATTTGGCATATTTCGGGACTTGTTTAATTGCATCAAGGAGTGGTATGTTCACTTGCACTTTCCGGAATGTTTCAAGAATGTCCTTCTCATTCTCATCCTTCTTCGATTGCATGAACCTATGAGGAAAAGGAACATTGGTGTTGTGAAATTTAACTTGACACACAAATTAAACCCTATTGATGACAATTGTAGTAAAGATGCAAGTAGGGATCGTTCTAAACCGGGGATTAACTAGGGATGCTAATCAACACAAAATAAGACTCAAAAACACTAAACTAGACTCTAATGACTCAAAACTAACTTAAAACACTAAAAACAGCAAGAAACAATCAAAAAGACTCAAATCTAGACCTAATAATTGGTTTTGACGAAAATAAAACTTAAAAGACTCAAACAACTAAAAGAAAACAGGTTTTGACTCTAAAAACAAGATTAAATGAAAGGGGGATTGTTTTTTATGAATTTAAAACTTAAAACTAAAACTTTACATAAAACACTTATAAAAACGAATTTTGTGAATTAAAAAGGGTGAAAGACTAGTTAGAGGGCCCTTCTCCACAAATGAACATATGCATATAAATCGATTTCCAGTTATTCTTTCAACAAACCATGAATGACAATGCCCCAAATTAATTGTGTAGAACTAATTAATTCTCAGATTTCCCTAGACTCATTGAATTGGATGAAAAGCATACGACAACCCAAATCATTCTTTATTAAGCTCCCTAACTATGAAAAGCATGATAGAGACACGAAACAAAGATCATTAAGCTTTGTGAAAATCATAAGCATTGACATGACATTCGTGACTATGAAAAGCATGACACTCCTGCCAGGAATTTACTTAACGCGATCGTGACTAGCAACCTCCACTACTTGTAAATATAAGT
Source organism: Heteromeles arbutifolia (assembly GCA_024362995.1). Taxonomy (NCBI): domain Eukaryota; kingdom Viridiplantae; phylum Streptophyta; class Magnoliopsida; order Rosales; family Rosaceae; genus Heteromeles; species Heteromeles arbutifolia. The sequence continues at coordinate 13,855,820 of JANCRC010000015.1, forward strand.
TTGTAACGATTAGGTGAAACTCCCTTATATTTTAGCATCAAATTCATGGATGCAAACTAAGTAGGCCTCCTTAATCAACACACAAGAACAAGTTCTCAATAATTCAGATAAGTAAACCACATTCACGATTCATGAAATCATAACTGGAGGAAATCAATTCATATAAAACATATGTCCATGGCTTCGAATTCGCCCCTAACTATAAAGAAATTAGTTCCTCATGTTCGCAATCAAACAAATATAAATAAAATTAAACATTGAAAACAAAGGATAGAATACACCTAGAAACGCTCCAGATTCCTTCCTTCCTTGCAAGGCTGCGGCAGAATGAGTGTGTGGTGGATGGATGTAGGTGAGTTATGGTAGAGGGTGGTGGTCTGAATGGTGCAGTAAAATTGTGTATTTATAGGTCTAGGGATTACTTGGCCTAGGTTGTCAAGGAAAAGGATTTAAGACTCCAAACCAACAAGGAAAAGGCCATCTAGAAAGGTTGGGGCGTCAGATTTTTAGGGCTTCTAGAAAGGAGTGTTGTGGCATGTGTCTAGAATAAAAAGCCCTCCTAAAAACAGGCTTTAGGCATCCTAATATGAAAAGGAGTCCCGTAGCAGGAATTAAGGTAGGATAAGATTTGGATAGGATAAGATAAGATAAGGTAAGATAAGGTTAGTTGGATAAGATAAGGTTGGATAAGGTTTTGGATAATTCTCCTTCTTTGTAGCTGATTCCATATCTTCTTTGACTTGAATTTATTTCTTCAACTCTTTTGCACATTCCTAGCCTCTCTTGAACTTCAAATTCGTCCATCCATCATGCTCCATACTTGTGCTATCCATTCCAAGCCCAAAACTGCTCTAAAATGCTCCAAATTGCACCTTTTTGCCAACTTTGCTTCTTGAACCTACAAACACACGAAAATGACTTAAGACACCATAATAAGCAACAAATAACTAAGTAAATGCAATAAAACACACTAACTAAATCGCATAAATATGCTCCTACCAATTTCCCCCACACCTAGTCCTCGAGCAAAACAAAACAACAAAACAAAACCTAAACCTTCCAACGTTCACCTCAGGGATTTCCAATGGAACATAACATGTTACAAATCATTACTTACATAGATTTTAGTTATCCTTACTCTCGAGCACATACTTAATCATAGTTACTACTCACTAGCTCGCATTTAATCAATTAAAACAACTTTTTGAATGTAGTAACATGCCTTAGAGAATCCCTCAATTCCTTACTAGATATGCACTCTATTTTCACTCAGATTTTTTGACTACACTCCCTATTCTAAGTATATGTGAGAAGATTAATGTAAACATGAAAACTAGCACTCACATATGTATTAACCAAGAAGGCATTTTCTGGAATTATTAATGCATGTATATATATGATCTCATGAATGGAATGCTACTACTTAGACGCGAAAACCAGTGACACCATATGCTGGTACCAATCCCAAACTCCACATATTGAAACACACAACACTCAAGATAGAAGTCAATGGGTTGTAACGGGGCTAAGGTATTGGCTAACAAAGAAAGGTAAGGAAAACAAACGTTCTTAAAGCAATAGCAAGCAAAGTAATGAATATGACACCTAGAACTCCCTTCTGGAACGCAGCCACAAACTTTGATACATAAAGGGAAGATCACACATACTTAGGGCCGATTTCAACTTTTTGGACCCTTTCTTCAACAACCAATACTTGTGAGCTTAATCTCACTTGTTTTGAACACTTTTCACACTTTCTTCACATACTTTTCTTTTTCTTTTCTTTTTCTCACGAATTTTTTCTTTCTTTTTTTTTTCTTCTTCTCGTGCCCTATTTCTTTTTCTTGGCACACACACACAAATCCCTTCCCCCACACTTGTTTTTCTGCAAAAGGACAATCAAAAGGAATTCCTCTAAGTCATGCTCCACTATTCTGTAAGAACAAGGGTATGGATAGTCCTATTCTAGGCTAGGTAAGGATATTGTGGGCTAACAAAGAAAATAGGCTAACTAAGGCTCAAAGGGGTTAAACCTACAATACATATGCAAAGGCTCAAGCTTTTTGGCTCTGGTTTTAACTAAACAACTTCATCTTGTTATTTGTTATGCTAATCAATTTCATGCTTTGAATGAAACGGACATGAGTTCTAGTATTTGGATCTAAAGTTATGAAACGCATTCTAAGTAGCAACCAAGCAAAGAAACAATGAGATCATGCAACGACTTTAGAAAACAAGAATGTCAAGATTAATAACTCTCCAAACAAAGTTTAGGCTCAAGTCTCTCAAGGTTGTAGCATTAGTTTGAGTCTTTTCCTTCAAGCATGTTACAAAAACTGATTTTTTTTCTTTTTGTGATTACATGTGAATTCATGAATGTCAACTATAACCAAGCATAAACAAAAGAGCATATCAAACTTCAATCCATGTTTGTAACTTTCTTTAACAGTCATGCAATTAAAAACCAAATCCTCATCATTGTGTTAGAAGGTACCCTAAGACACAAACACAAAAATGACTCTAAAAACGACTCTTTTTGGCTTTTTCAAAACTTTTTTAAAATAAATTTTTTTTTTGTAAATTTTCGTATTTCTCTTTCAAGACACATAAAAACACTTCAAAACACACTAAAAACACTAAAAACAGTGAAAAACAACCTTAGAAGTGATAGGTGATAAAAACCCACGAATTTTTCAATGAAAACACTTGTTTACCCCCCCACACTTAAACCAAACATTGTCCTCAATGTTTCAAACATAGACTCACACACAAGCAAGAAAATAACACAACTAACAAACATGACAAAGATGGCAAAGTAAAAGCAATAAAGAGTAGAGTTTAGAAACGCAAATCTGTTTGTGGAGCCGGAGCTTCCTAGTTCTTTATTTGCATGGGTTGCCTCCCAAGAAGCGCTTACTTTAACGTCTTCCAGCTGGACGAACCTTCCTTCTATTCTTCAATGGGGCCCACGGCATGGAAGGATGTGTCCTCCGTGATGTGTTCTTCAAAGTGCTCATACATTGGCTCTATGAATGGAAGGGGATAGTAATCCTTCCTGATTGGGGCGTTGAGCATCCTAAAGTCAATTTAATCATTCCCACCAGCTTGGATTCGATTGGGGACCTGCACCATACAAGGTAACAACCTATTAGTTGAAATGGGAATCGAAATTGGAATAGGTGGCTTACCAAAGTACTGCAATGAAGTGGCAACACTATCAACAAATGCATGTGGGGTGCTCTCGGCCAGATTTGGGGGTTTGAGGGGTGTGGCCGTGCAATCCTTATGCTTCACTCCAATTCGCTCTTCGTTGGTGGTTCGAAATGCATATTTCTTGATTGGTGCTGAATGTTTCTACCCTTTATTTTTTATTACATCAATGACAAAACAAGAACGAACGTCATTAGTATTCTCAACAGATTCATAAACATTAAAATTAATCATATCACCACCAAAAGCCATAGTTACTGCTCCTTTGGCCACGTCAATCTTGGTTTGAGCTGTTTTCATGAAAGGTCGTCCAAGTAAGAGTGGTGATGGTGGAGAGTGGGCTGAGTCCTCCATATCAAGCACATAGAAATCTGCATGAAAAATTGATAGGAGCATATTTATGCTACTTATTTAGTGTGTTTTCTTGCATTTGTTTAGCTAGTTGTTGCTTAATATAGTGTTTAAAGTCATTTTCGTGTGTTTTTAGGTCCAAGAAGCAAAGTTGGCAAAAAGATGCATTTTGGAGCGTTTTAGAGCAAATCTGGGCTTGGAATGGATAGCACAAGCAATGGGCATGAAGATGGACGAATTTGGAGTCCAAATGGAGTTAGGAATATGTTTCAAGGTTGGAGAAATAAATTCAAATCATTGAAGATAAGGAATCAGCTCAAAAGAAGGAGAATTATCCAAAACATTATCCAAAACAACCTTATCTTATCTTATCTTATCCAATCCTTATCCTATCTTATCTTACCTTATCCTAATCTTATCCTAACCTGTTTTCTTTAGTTTAGGGGACTTAAAACCTGATTTCTAGAAGTCCTATCCATTCCCCTACAAAAGTGGCGCCCCAAACTCTTCTAGAAACCCCAAAATCTGCCCAGAAACACATTCTTTCTAGAAGCCTAAAAATCTGGCGTCTCCTTCCCTTCTAGAATCCTTTTTCCTTGCCTTGCAAGGCATTCCCTGCGCTTATTCCTTTGTGCCGTGGGTTTTCAGGCCCTTTCCCTCTTGGATTCTGATTGTTAGGCCTTTTCCTTGTGGATTTGGGTTCTACAAATCCTTTTCAGAAATTAATTGGACCACAATTCCTTTTCAAAAGTAATTGCCGCACCCTAATCCTATTTTTCTGCTAAGTCCAAGTCCTAAACTGATTTCCCTAGGGTTTGCCATGCTATATATACATATTTTCAAGCCCTGCCGCACACCACCACCCATCCATACGAATTCTACACACCTCTACACATCTCAGCGATTCCAAACACCATTCATAAACCCTAAACCACTTGTGCCGCAGCCCTGCAAGGAGAGGAGGAGCAGCTTTGGAGCGTGTTGCACCCAATCTGGAGTGCTGGGCGTTCTTAGGTGTCTTCTACCTTATGTTTTCGTTGATTAATTTAGTTTTCCTTTGTTTTGCTGTAATCATGAGAGGCTAAACTCGTTTTTTAGCTAGAGGCTACTTTGAAACCATGATTTTGTGTGTGATATGACTTGATAAATTTCAGTTACAGATTCTTGAAGTATGAATGCAATTGGCTTAACTGTTTGAATTAGAACTTATTTCTGTTTGTTGATTGAGGGTCGACACTTAATTGGCATGCATAAATTTGATGCTAGGATATAAGTAAGTTTCACATAATCGTTACAAACTTATGTTCACAAGTAGTAAAGGTTGCTGGAACAATCGTGTTAAGTTCAATTCTTGGTGTGAGTAACATGATGTCATAGTTATGAATGCCTCGTCAATGCTTATGATTCTCATTGAGCGTAATGATCTCTGATTGTGTCTCTATTATGATGTCATGTAGGGAAATTGATGAGAATAATTTGGTTGTAGATGAGTTGTCCGTCCAATTCAATGAAATTAGGAGAATCTGAGGGTTAATTAGTGATTGACACGGTTAATCTGGGGCATTGTCATTCGTAATTCAATGAAAACGTAACTGGAAGTCAAGTTATATGCATATAAGTCATGTGTGGATAAGGAAACCTCTAGCTAGTTCACCATCCATCCTAAAAACCCAATTTCGTCTAAATCTGCCTAGTTTAAAGTCTGTGTTAGTTTTAACTTAGTTTCACTCTAAAACCAATCCCCCTTCACTTGTTTGAGTCTAATTAGTTAGAATCTGTCTTAGTTTGTGTTTTTGTGTGTTTTGAGTCAAGTTTAATTCAATTTTCGTCCAAAGTTGTGTCTAGTGTCTAGAATCTGTCCAATTAGTGTTTTTGAGCAGTTTTGAGTATTTTGAACCTGTTTTGAGTCTTACTAGTCTATTTAGAGTCCTTTGAGTCTTTTCAAACGTTTTTAACTTTGTTTTTTGTATTTTAAGTCAGTTTAGAGGTTTTAGCAAGCCCTCCTAATCCCCGGTTTAGAACGATCCCTACTTGCATTTATACTACGATTTGACAACAAGAGGGTTTAATTTGAGTGCTTAACTTTAATCACATCAAAATTTTGGCGCCGTTGCCGGGGATTAGCAACTTTGCTAATCCCCCGTTATTTTGTTTTTTTTTTATCTTCGTGTGTGTGTTAGTCTAGTCTAGATTCTGATTCTAGTTTGTTTTCTTTGTTTTCAGGTACTAGTTTATGACTCGTAGTTTTCAAGTGGTTCGTGAGCATATCTTGGATTTTGACGGCGATTTTGAACGAACCTTGAGAAGGAAAAGAAAGAACCCAGAACCTCACCCACCTAGTTCAAGTTCTGAAGCCGAGGTTGAGGAGCAAGAAGAGGCCGAATCTGAGGAGATAGAGGAGGCCGAGGTTGAAGAAGTTATGGCTGCAGATAATCGAACCATTAAGGAGCTTTCGGCCTCGGGATTGGATAATGCAGTACCCCTATGTATCCAATATCCTAGGGCAGCTCCAGATAAGACCGACAAGTTCGAATTGAAGTCTAGCTTGTTGCATCACATTCCCAAATACCATGGGCTGTCCATGGAAGATCCAAACAAGCATTTGAAGGAATTTGAAGTGGTTTGCTCAAGTATGACACCCATTAATGTCGATGGGAATATTTTGAAAATGAAAGCCTTTCCATTCTCATTGTTGGAAAAGGCTAAAGATTGGTTGTACGAATTGGCGCCCGGAACTGTCACATCTTGGGAAAGTATGAAACGAGCATTCTTGGAGAAGTTTTTCCCAACTTCAAGAGTCATTCTCTTGAGGAAACGGATTAGTGGTATTCAGCAAAATCAAGGAGAGTCTTTCCCTGCATATTATGAGCGTTTTAAGGGCCTAGTTGCGTCATGCCCTCAACACCAAATGAAGGAGGAACTGCTCATTCAATACTTCTATGAAGGACTCCTCCCCATTGAACGCCAAATGCTAGATGCATCAGCGGGTGGTGCATTGGTTGACAAGACGCCTGTGGCTGCCAAAACCTTAATTGCGAACCGAGCCCTCAATGCACAACAATATGAAGGTGTAGGACAAAGAGAGAGCCCACGGCAGCAACATGTCAATGAGGTAAGTGCTATTTCTGAAATTCAATCACAATTGGCTAATCTTACTCTCCTTGTGTCTCAGGTTGTCGAAGGACCAAAATCACAACCACCACCAATCTGTGGCGTGTGCACCATGCAAGGCCACCAATCTGAAAGTTGCCCTCAATTGATTGAGAATGGAGGATGGGAGAGTGCCAACGCTGTTGGGTTCCAAGGCCAAAATCAGCCCCGATATGACCCATATGCAAATACCTACAATTCAGGTTGGAAAGATCATCCAAATCTGCGTTGGAGGGAACCCCAACAACCTCAACAGCAAGGTGGATTCCGGCCACCAACCCCTGGGATGTTTCCAAAGCCATATGCAACCATGCAATCCCAAACACAATCTGCCCAAAATAACTCAGGTTCGTCTCTTGATAATGATCAAGTTATTCAATTACTAACTACTTTGGCACAGGGGCAGCAAAATCAAACCAAAGAGATGCAAAACTATGCCAAGGAGGTGCAAAATCAAGCCCGGGAGGTGACTGAATTGAAGAAACAGATGGGACAAATGGCTGAGTTTATGGGGCAGTTTCGAGAGCATGGCAAACTTCCTAGTTCTACCACTGTGAATCCGAAGGGAGGGTTCGAATCTGTCAAGGCCATGACCCTAAGAAGTGGCAAAGAGGTTGGGACCGATCCAAAAACATCTGAATCTGCCCAAAAGGAGGATGAGACGTTGTTACAAGAGGAGACAGAACAAGAGAAAGCCACGGCAAAGGTTGCTCCAACCTTGCCGCAGCCTTCCAATGCACTTAAACCCTCCAAAACGTCCACCACAGGTAAGTTGGGTTCAAATTCGATTGATTCTAACCTTGTTCCACCCAATGCACCATTCCCTCGCAGATTTATGCAATCAAAGAAGGAGGAAACCGAAAAGGACATTCTAGAAACGTTTCGAAAGGTGCAAGTCAACATTCCACTCCTTGATGCAATCAAGCAAGTTCCCAAATATGCCAAATTCTTGAAGGAGCTGTGCACAACAAAGAGGAGATTTTCAACTAAGGAGGTTGTTCGGGTAAGTGAAAATGTTTCAGCGGTGTTGCAACGCAAATTGCCTCCCAAATGCAAGGACCCAGGTAGCTTTACAATTCCATGTGTTATTGGTAATACCAGGTTCGAACATGCAATGTTAGATCTAGGTGCATCAATAAATGTCATGCCTTATTCTATCTATGCATCTATGAACCTAGGCAAACTGAAAAATGATGGAGTGATTATTCAATTAGCCGATCGTTCTAATGCCTATCCAAAGGGAGTTTTGGAGGATGTTTTGGTGCAGGTTGACCACTTAATTTTTCCGGCTGATTTCTATGGGCTTGAGATGGAAGAGTCAGCCCATTTTTCCCCAATGCCAATTCTACTTGGAAGACCTTTCATGAAAACGGCCCAAACCAAGATTGATGTGGCCAAGGGGACGTTAACTATGAAGTTTGGTGGCGATAAGATTAAATTTAATGTTTCTAAGTCTGTTGAGAATCCTAATGTTGTTCACTCTTGTTTTGCCATTGATAAAATAAAAAAGATAGGGCCAGACCGTTCACCACCAAGCACAAAGGATGCATCAAGAGCCATACAAGACGAGGGAATTGGAGTGGAGCATAAGGACCATACGGCCACTGCCCTCAAAATGCCCAAATTGGCCGAAAGCACCATGGGGAAAAATGTTCACATTGCCGCTACTTCATCACAACACATAGGTAAGCCACCTAATCCAAATCCAATTCCCATTAAATTTGATAGGTGGTTCCCTTCTTTGGTGCAGGTACCCAAGCAAATCCCTAATGGTGGGCGAATTTACATGAACCTTAGGGAACACAACGCACCAATCAGCAAACATCACTATCCCCTTCCATTCAACGATCCACTGTATGAGAACTTTGAGGGGCAGGTTGTGGAAGAAGTTCCTTTCCATGCCGTGGGCTCCAATGATGCTTAAACCAAGGAATCATCCGGCTGCAAGACGTTAAAGCAAGCGCTTCTTGGGAGGCAACCCATGCATTCGAATAAAGACGACCTAGGAACAACCAGCTCAAACCCAGATTTGCGTTCTTAACTCTACTCTTTATTGCTTTTGTTTTGCCATATCTGTTATGTGTGTTAGTTGTGTTGTTTGCTTGCTTGTGTGTGAGTCCTTGCTTGAAACATTGAGGACAATGTTTGATTTAAGTGTGGGGGGGTAACCAAAATGTTGTTCCTTGCTGTTCTTAACTCTACTCTTTATCACCCATAACTTCTAATGTTGTTCCTTGCTGTTTTTAAGTGTTTTTAAGCTGTTTTGGAGTGTTTTAGTGTGTTTTGATTCAAAAATCCAAAAATCCCATAAAAATTTGAAACATTGTTTTAAAAAATACAAAAAGAGTAGTTTTTGTGTGTTTGTTTGTGTCTTAGGGTACCTTCCAACACAATGATGAGGATTTGGTTTGTAATTGCATGACTGTTAAAGAGAGTTGTAAACATGGATGAAAGTTTGATTTACTCTTTGGTTTATGCTTGGTTGTGGTTATAACTTATGAATTCACATGCAATCATAAAAGAAAATTCAGTTTTTGTAACATGCTTGAAGGAAGGAACTCAAACTAACGCTACAACCCTGAGAGACTTGAGCCTTTAACGTTCTTTGGAGAGTTAAAAAAAAAATCTGTGCATTTGTTGTTTTCTAAAGTCGTTGCATGATCTCATTATTCTTTGCTTGGTTGCTACTTAGAAGGCGTTTCATCATTTAGTTCCAAATACTAGAACTCATATCCGTTTTATTCAAAGCATGAAATTGATTCGCATAACACATAACAAGATGAAGTGTTTAGTTAAAACCAGTGCCAAAAAGCCTAACCCTTTGCATATGTATTGTAGGTTCAGCCCCTTTGAGCCATATTTAGCCTATGTTCTTTGTTAACCCACATTATCCTCACCTAGCCTAGATTAGGACCATCCATACCTTTGTTCTCGAAGCATAGTAACGCATGACTCAATATGAATTCCTTTTGATCATTGTTTGGCAGAAAACAAGTGTGGGGGACGTGAGTTTTGTTGTAGGTGTGCCAAAGTCTTGAATGAGGCACGGCAAAGAAAAGAAAAAAAAAAAAAAGAAGAAAAATCCGTAGAAAATAGAAAGACAAAAAGAAAAAGTTGTGAAAAGAATGAAAAAGGAGTTGAAAAGATGTGAAGAAGAGTTCTCAAGTGTTGTTTGTTGAAGGAAGGGTCCAAAACATTGAATACGGCCCTAATTGTTGCTTGAAACTTCCCTTGTGTTTCAAAGTTGATTTCTTCATGCTAAAGGGAATTCTAAGTGTCATATTCATTACTTTGCCTGCTATTGCTGTAAGAACGTTTGTTTTCTTTACCTTTCTTTGTTAGCCAATTCCCCAAAGCCCCGTTACAACCCTATGCTTCAATCTTGAGTGTTGTGTGTTTCAATATGTGGAGCTTGGGATTGATATGAGCATATGGTGTCACTGGTTCTCGCATCTAAGTAGTAGCATTCCATTCATGAGATCATATCTATACATGCTTATTAACTCCAGAAATTGCTTTCTTTGTTATGAACATATGTGAGTGTTCGTTTTCATATTTACATCAATCTTCTCACATATACCTAGTGTAGGGTGTGTAGTCAGAAAATGTGTGTGAAAATAGAGTGCATATCTAGTAAGGAATTGAGGGAATTCTCTAAGGCATGTTACTGCATTCAAAACATCGTTTTAATTGGTTATTTGTGAACTAGTAAGTAGTGACTATGATTAAGTATGTGCTTAAGCGTAAAGATGACCAAAATCTGTGGGGATGATGATTTTTAACATGTCATGTGCATTGGAAATCCCTGAGACAATTGTTGGAAGGTTTAGGTTACGTTTTGTTTGTTTTATTTTGCTCGAGGACTAGCAAAACCTAAGTGTGGGGGAATTTGATAGGAGCATATTTATGCTACTTATTTAGTGTGTTTTCTTGCATTTGTTTAGCTAGTTGTTGCTTAATATAGTGTTTAAAGTCATTTTCGTGTGTTTTTAGGTCCAAGAAGCAAAGTTGGCAAAAAGATGCATTTTGGAGCGTTTTAGAGCAAATCTGGGCTTGGAATGGATAGCACAAGCAATGGGCATGAAGATGGACGAATTTGGAGTCCAAATGGAGTTAGGAATATGTTTCAAGGTTGGAGAAATAAATTCAAATCATTGAAGATAAGGAATCAGCTCAAAAGAAGGAGAATTATCCAAAACATTATCCAAAACAACCTTATCTTATCTTATCTTATCCAATCCTTATCCTATCTTATCTTACCTTATCCTAATCTTATCCTAACCTGTTTTCTTTAGTTTAGGGGACTTAAAACCTGATTTCTAGAAGTCCTATCCATTCCCCTACAAAAGTGGCGCCCCAAACTCTTCTAGAAACCCCAAAATCTGCCCAGAAACACATTCTTTCTAGAAGCCTAAAAATCTGGCGTCTCCTTCCCTTCTAGAATCCTTTTTCCTTGCCTTGCAAGGCATTCCCTGCGCTTATTCCTTTGTGCCGTGGGTTTTCAGGCCCTTTCCCTCTTGGATTCTGATTGTTAGGCCTTTTCCTTGTGGATTTGGGTTCTACAAATCCTTTTCAGAAATTAATTGGACCACAATTCCTTTTCAAAAGTAATTGCCGCACCCTAATCCTATTTTTCTGCTAAGTCCAAGTCCTAAACTGATTTCCCTAGGGTTTGCCATGCTATATATACATATTTTCAAGCCCTGCCGCACACCACCACCCATCCATACGAATTCTACACACCTCTACACATCTCAGCGATTCCAAACACCATTCATAAACCCTAAACCACTTGTGCCGCAGCCCTGCAAGGAGAGGAGGAGCAGCTTTGGAGCGTGTTGCACCCAATCTGGAGTGCTGGGCGTTCTTAGGTGTCTTCTACCTTATGTTTTCGTTGATTAATTTAGTTTTCCTTTGTTTTGCTGTAATCATGAGAGGCTAAACTCGTTTTTTAGCTAGAGGCTACTTTGAAACCATGATTTTGTGTGTGATATGACTTGATAAATTTCAGTTACAGATTCTTGAAGTATGAATGCAATTGGCTTAACTGTTTGAATTAGAACTTATTTCTGTTTGTTGATTGAGGGTCGACACTTAATTGGCATGCATAAATTTGATGCTAGGATATAAGTAAGTTTCACATAATCGTTACAAACTTATGTTCACAAGTAGTAAAGGTTGCTGGAACAATCGTGTTAAGTTCAATTCTTGGTGTGAGTAACATGATGTCATAGTTATGAATGCCTCGTCAATGCTTATGATTCTCATTGAGCGTAATGATCTCTGATTGTGTCTCTATTATGATGTCATGTAGGGAAATTGATGAGAATAATTTGGTTGTAGATGAGTTGTCCGTCCAATTCAATGAAATTAGGAGAATCTGAGGGTTAATTAGTGATTGACACGGTTAATCTGGGGCATTGTCATTCGTAATTCAATGAAAACGTAACTGGAAGTCAAGTTATATGCATATAAGTCATGTGTGGATAAGGAAACCTCTAGCTAGTTCACCATCCATCCTAAAAACCCAATTTCGTCTAAATCTGCCTAGTTTAAAGTCTGTGTTAGTTTTAACTTAGTTTCACTCTAAAACCAATCCCCCTTCACTTGTTTGAGTCTAATTAGTTAGAATCTGTCTTAGTTTGTGTTTTTGTGTGTTTTGAGTCAAGTTTAATTCAATTTTCGTCCAAAGTTGTGTCTAGTGTCTAGAATCTGTCCAATTAGTGTTTTTGAGCAGTTTTGAGTATTTTGAACCTGTTTTGAGTCTTACTAGTCTATTTAGAGTCCTTTGAGTCTTTTCAAACGTTTTTAACTTTGTTTATTGTATTTTAAGTCAGTTTAGAGGTTTTAGCAAGCCCTCCTAATCCCCGGTTTAGAACGATCCCTACTTGCATTTATACTACGATTTGACAACAAGAGGGTTTAATTTGAGTGCTTAACTTTAATCACATCAAAAATCAAGTGGTCTAACTGCACCAAAACATCTTCTAAAACTCCTTTCGGATATGCATTAGATCGATCGGCTAATTGGATAATAACACCATCATTTTTAAGCTCTCCTAGATTCATAGATGCATAAACAGAGTATGGCATGACATTAATTGATGCACCTAAATCTAGCATAGCATGGTCAAACCTTGTATTACCAATTACACAAGGGATTGTGAAACTACCTGGATCTTTGCATTTAGATGGCAGCTTTCTTTGCAACATTGCAGAGACATTCTCACTTACATGTACCACCTCTTTCTCCCGAATCCGTTTCCTTGTTGTACATAGCTTCTTTAAAAACTTAGCGTACTTCGGGATTTGCTTTATAGCATCAAGGAGCGGGATATTGACATGCACATTCCTAAAGGTCTCTGGAATGTCTTGTTCATTCTCTTCGTTCTTTGACTGCATGAACCTGCTAGGAAAGGGTGCATTTAGTGGAATAGAACTTGAAAAATTCGATTTTGGACTTACCTTGGTGGTTGGGGACGGTTTAGGATTGGAATGTGGATGCGGCAAGGGTTGCTCCACCCTTGCCGTGGGTTTGGTTCCCTCCTCCTCTTTGATCAGCAACTTTTCATCCTCAATATGACCAGATTTGGATGGTTGTGGCTCAGTTCCAACTTCTTTTCCACTTCTCAGCATAATGGCCTTGGCAGTTTCAAATCCCCCCTTTGGATTGATAATGATTGAACTTGGAAGTCTCCCTTGCTCTCTAATCTGCCCCAAAAACTCAGAAATCTGCCCCAATTGATTCTTTATTTCACCCATCTCCTTTTGATGATTTGCCACTACTTGTGCTTGAGTTTGCATCTCTTTGTTTTGGTTTTGTAGTCCCTGTGACATAGAGGTTAATAACTCAAGAATTTTAGCATTTTCAAGGGATGAACCTGAAGTTTGTTGGGTAGCTTGTGGATAGGCTTGAGATGGCACAAATGGTTTTTGAAGGAACCCAGGGGGCTGTCGAAATTGGCTTTGTTGTTGATGTTGTTGTGGCTCTCTCCACTTGAAGTTAGGGTGATCTCTCCAACCCGGATTGTACGTGTTGGAGTAAGGATCATTGCATGGCTAATTTTGGCTCCCAAAACCCACGGCATTAGCAGATTCCCACCCTCCATTCTCAATCAATTGAGGGCATTGATCATTGAGGTGCCCTTGCATAGAGCACATGCCATATACACTTTGTGTAATCCCTTGCAATTTGGTTACATCAACAACCTGCGACACAAGCATAGTGAGGTTATCTAATTTGGATTGAATTTCAGAAATTAAACTTACCTCATGCACACTTTGTTGGCGTGGCCCTTCTCTTTGTCAAACGCCTTCGTATTGTTGTGCATTCAACGCTCGGTTGGCGATTAGGATCTTTGCAGCCATTGGTGTTTTGTCAACCAATGCACCTCCCGCTGAAGCATCTAGCATTTGTCGCTCAATTGGAAGAAGTCCTTCATAGAAGTATTGAAGTAAAAGTTCTTCTTTCATTTGATGTTGAGGACATGAGGCGACAAGAGCCTTAAAACGCTCATAGTATGCTGGGAATGTCTCTCCTTGGCTTTGTTGAATTCCACTAATCTTCTTTCTTAAGAGAATGACTCTCGAAGTGGGGAAGAACTTCTCTAAAAATGCCCTTTTCATGCTTTCCCAAGAAGTGACCGTTCCGGGTGCTAATTCATAAAGCCAACCTTTAGCCTTTTCCAAAAGAGAGAGTGGAAAAGCCTTCATCATCAAAATGTTTCCATCGACATTGATTGGTGTCATGCTCGAACAAACCACTTCGAACTCCTTAAGATGCTTGTTTGGATCTTCCATGGATAGCCCATGGTATTTGGGAATGTGATGCAACAAGCTTGACTTCAATTCGAACTCATCGGTCTTGCCTTGAGCAGCCGCGGGGTATTGAATGCAAAGGGGTGCGGCATTGGCCAACCCCAGGGCTGAAAGTTCCTTGATTGTACGATGGTCCGCTGCCATGATTTCTTCTTCTTCTTCAAACTCAGATTCAGCCTCTGAACTTGAACTAGGTTCACTAGGTTCTAGATGCCTCCTCTTCCTTCTCAATGTTCGTTCAAAATCATCGTCAAACTCTAAGATATGCTCACGAACTGTTTGAGAACTTCGAGTCATAAACTAGTACCTAAAACTAGAGAACAAAACAAAATCAGAAAACAAAGTAAAAGAAACACAAAACACACGACAAACAAGGGATTAGCAAATTTGCTAATCCCCGGCAACGACGCCAAAATTTTGATGTGAAATTTAACTTGACACACAAATTAAACCCTATTGATGACAATTGTAGTAAAGATGCAAGTAGGGATCGTTCTAAACCGGGGATTAACTAGGGATGCTAATCAACACAAATAAGACTCAAAAACACTAAACTAGACTCTAATGACTCAAAACTAACTTAAAACACTAAAAACAGCAAGAAACAATAAAAAAGACTCAAATCTAGACCTAATAGTTGGTTTTGAAGAAAACAAAACTTAAAAGACTCAAACAACTAAAAGAAAATAGGTTTTGACCCTAAAAACAAGACTAAATGAAAAAGGGATTGTTTTTGACGAATTTAAAACTTAAAACTAAAACTTTGCATAAAACACTTATAAAAACGAATTTTGTGAATTAAAAAGGGTGAAAGACTAGTTAGAGGGCCCTTCTCCACACATGAACATATGCATATAAATCAATTTCCAGTTATTCTTTCAACAAACCATGAATGACAATGCCCCAAATTAATTGTGTAGAACTAATTAATTCTCAGATTTCCCTAAACTCATTGAATTGGATGAAAAGCATACAACAACCCAAATCATTCTTTATTAAGCTCCCTAACTACGAAAAGCATGATAGAGACACGAAACAAAGATCATTAAGCTTTGTGAAAATCATAAGCATTGACATGACATTCGTGACTATGAAAAGCATGACACTCCTGCCAGGATTTTACTTAACGCGATCATGACTAGCAACCTCCACTACTTGTAAATATAAGTTTGTAACGATTAGGTGAAACTCCCTTATATTTTAGCATCAAATTCATGGATGCAAACTAAGTAGGCCTCCTTAATCAACACACAAGAACAAGTTCTCAATAACTCAGATAAGTAAACCACATTCACGATTCATGAAATCATAACTGGAGGAAATCAATTCATATAAAACATATGTCCATGGCTTCGAATTCGCCCCTAACTATAAAGAAATTAGTTCCTCATGTTCGTAATCAAACAAATATAAATAAAACTAAACATTGAAAACAAAGGATAGAATACACCTAGAAACGCTCCAGATTCCTTCCTTCCTTGCAAGGCTGCGGCACAATGAGTGTGTGGTGGATGGATGTAGGTGAGTTATGGTAGAGGGTGGTGGTCTGAATGGTGCAGCAAAATAGTGTATTTATAGGCCTAGGGATTACTTGACCTAGGTTGTCAAGGAAAAGGATTTAGGACTCCAAACCAACAAGGAAAAGGCCATCTAGAAAGGTTGGTGTGTCAGATTTTTAGGGCTTCCAGAAAGAAGTGTTGTGGCATGTTTCTAGAACAAAAAGGCCTCCCAAAAACAGGTTTTAGGCATCTTAATATGAAAAGGAGTCCCCCTTGTTGCTGGAATTAAGGTAGGATAAGATTAGGATAGGATAAGATAAGATAAGGTAAGATAAGGTTAGTTGGATAAGATAAGGTTGGATAAGGTTTTGGATAATTCTCCTTCTTTGTAGCTGATTCCAAATCTTCTTTGACTTGAATATATTTCTTCAACTCTTTTGCACATTCCTAGCCTCTCTTGAACTTCAAATTCGTCCATCCATCATGCTCCATACTTGTGCTATCCATTCCAAGCCCAAAATTTCTCTAAAATGCTCCAAATTGCACCTTTTTGCCAACTTTGCTTCTTGAACCTACAAACACACGAAAATGACTTAAGACACCATAATAAGCAACAAAGAACTAAGTAAATGCAGTAAAACACACTAACTAAATCGCATAAATATGCTCTTATCAATTGGTCAAAATAGTATAAAGTGAATTTGAAACCAACTTACCTTGTTTGGCCGAATTAGGAGTGATAGAGGCCTGCGGCAAAGGTTGATTCACTCTTGCCGTGGGTGTGCTAGTGCTCCCCTTTTTGTTTTGCAGCTTTTCATCTTCTTTCTGGGCAGATTTGGGAGTGGTGGACTCAGCTCCAACTTCTTTTCCACTACGCAAGATGATGGCTTGGGCAGATTCGAATCCTCCATTCGGATTCACATTTGTCCCACTAGGTAGCTTACCTTGTTCTCTACTGAATTTCCCCATGAATTCAGCCATCTGTCCCATTTGTTTCTTCAAATCTTCCACTTCCTTGGCTTGATTTTGCATGCCCTGCGCCATATTAGTTAATAACTGAACAAGTTGTTCATTATCCATGGACGTACCTGTTCTAGATTGGGCCGGAAGTGGTTGATTTTGTTGATATGTCCGTGGGAACCCAGGGGGGTTTTGCCGGAATCCCTCATGTTGTGCAGGTTGTTGGGGCTCTCTCCACTTCATATTAGGGTGATCTCTCCATCCTGGGTTGTATGTGTTCGAGTATGGATCGTATTTGGTTTGATTTTGGCCATGGAATCCAATAGCATTGGCAGATTCCCATCCACCATTCTCGATCAACTGAGGGCAATTCTTAGATAGATGCCCTTGGATGGAGCACACAGTGCAAACCTGATTTTCTTGTGGTGTTGACCCAATTACAACCTGAGACACAAGAGATGTGAGATTAGCTAATTGTGATTGAATTTCAAAAATTGCACTTACCTTATTCACACTATGGTGCCGTGAGTTCTCTCTCTGTCCAACACCTTCATATTGTTGTGCATTGAGGGCTCGGTTTGCAATCAAAGTCTTAGCAGCCACCGGGGTCTTGTCAACCAACGCACCACCCGCCGAGGCATCTAACATTTGGCGTTCAATGAGGAGGAGTCCTTCGTAGAAGTATTGAATGAGCAGCTCCTCCTTCATTTGGTGCTGTGGACATGAAGCAACAAGAGTTTTAAAACGCTCATAATAAGCTGGGAACGACTCACCTTGATTTTGTTGGATGCCACTAATCTGTTTCCTCAAGAGAATGACTCTTGAAGTTGGGAAAAATTTCTCCAAGAATGCTCGTTTCATACTTTCCCAAGATGTAACCGTCCCAGGTGCTAGTTCATACAACCAATCTTTATCATTATCCATTAGAGAGAATGGAAAGGCTTTCATTCTTCAAGATGCTACCATCGACATTCACCGGGGTTATGCTCGAACAAACTACTTCAAACTCCTTCAAGTGCTTGTTTGGATCCTCCATGGATAGCCCATGATGTGAAAATTACTTGACACTCAAATTAAAACCCTATCGACGTAGTATATGAAAGTAGGGATTGTTTTAGGCTGGGGATTAGAAGGGATGCTAATCTACACAAGTTAAACTCTAAAACACTAAACTAGACTCTAGACAACTCAAAACTGACCAAATTGACTCAAAACAGCAAAACTAATTTAAATAGACTCAAAACTGGTACTAGAAAGTGAATTGGATGAATTTTAGACTAGTTAGACTCAAAACACTAAAAGGAGACAGATTTGGATGAATTTAAATAAACTAAAACACAAATAAGAACTAAGGGGGTTTTTAGACGAATTTATCAAAACTAAGAAGATTTCAGCAACCAAAGTAAATTAAAGAGAAGTGAAGGTGAATTCAGGGGTGAAAAGCTAGTTAGAGGGTTCTTCTCCACACATGAACATATGCCTACGAATTGATTTCCAGTTATTCTTTCGATAAACCATGAATGACAATGCTTCGAATTAATTGTATTGCACTAATCAATTCTCAGATTTCCCTAAGTTCATTGAATTGAATGGATAATGCATCACAACCAAATTATTCTTATCAAGTTCCCTAACTATGGAATATGCATGATAGAGACACATATCAAAGATCGTTAAGTTCCATGGAAATCATAAACATTGACAAGGCATTCATAACTATGAACTGCATGATAATTCTGCCTTGGATCTACTTAACACAATCGCGACTAACGACCTTTACTACTTGTGAATATAAGTTCATAACGATTAGGTAAAATTCCCTTATATCCTAGCATCAAATTCATGCATGTAAACTAAGTATGCATCCTTAATCAACACACAAGAACAAGTTCTTACTAAAACAGATAAGTAAACCACATCCACAATTTATGAAACAATAACTGGAGGTAATCAATTCATACTAAACATATGTCCATGGCTTTGAATCCACCTCTAACTAAAACGAAATTAGTTCCACATGTTCAACATAATTGAAAAGCAAATTAAATTAAACATGGAAACGAAACAAGAGAAGAAAGAACTCTAAGAACTCCAATGGTTGCAGGTAGGCTGCGGCACAACCCTTCCTCTCCAATAGAAGCCACGACACAAGTCCTTCTCTCCTCTCCAATGGCTGCGGCAAAGGGGATGAGTGGATGTAGATGGATTGCTGTGATGTAGAATGAATTGTGATGTGTATAGGGGGTGGTGAAACCTGCGACATCCCTCTAAACTTGTATATATAGGCACCACAAACCCTAGGGTAATCAGATTAGGGCTTGGACTTAGCATAAGCAAAGGATTAGGGCTCTAGGTGCGGCAAGATGTGTAAATCCATTAGGAAAAAGTATTATGGCCCAATTAATTTCTGAAAAGGATTTGCACAACCCAAATCCACAAGGAAAAGGGCTAGGCACGGCTAGGGTTTTTAGAAAAGGGATTTGGACTCCAATCTGAGAAGGAAAAAGGTTTAACAATCCACTCCAACAAGGAAAAGGGCTTCTAGAAGTCAGAAAACCAAGGGAAACAAGGGATAAGGTGCGGCACAAAGATAGGGGTTCTAGAAATCAGGTTTTAGGTCTCCTAAATTGAAATTAAATCCCTTTTGTAGCTGGAAACAAGGTAGGATAAGATTAGGATAGGATAAGATAAGGTTGTTTGGATAATGTTTTGGATAATTCTCCTTCTTTGTAGCTGATTCCTTATCTTCTTTGACTTGAATTTATTTCTCCAACTCTTTTGCACATTCCTAGCCTCTCTTGAACTTCAATTTCGTCCATCCATTTTGATCCATGCATGTGACATCCATTCTTGGCCCAAAACTGCTCCAAAATGCTCCAAATTGCTTCTTTTTGCCATCTTGACAGTTAGAACCCAAAAACACACGAAAATAGCCTAAAATACAAAATTAACTAAGAACTAACAACGTAAATGCATGAAAACAAGCTAACTAAGTCGCATAAATATGCTTCTATCACGGCTAAGGATTTCTATGATGAATGGGTCGTTCCTGCGGCAAAACCCTAAAACATGTATATATAGGCACCTCAAAACCCTAGAGAAATCAGATTTGTACTTGGGCTTAACAGAAATTAAGCAATAAAGGCCTAGGGTGCGGCATTTAATTTAGAAAAGGAAATGTGGTCCAATTAATTTCTGAAAAGGATTTGTAGAACCCAAATCCACAAGGAAAAGGCCTAACAAATCAGAATCCATGAGGGAAAGGGCTTGAGAGGTGCAGCACAATAGGATAAGGGCAAGGGAATGCCTTGCAAGTGATAGGAGCATATTTACATCACTTAGTTAGCTTGTTTCCTTGCATTTATGTTCTTATTCTTTTGTTATTTTAGTCTTTTAAGCCATTTTCGTGTGTTTTCAGGTTCTAAGGACAAAGTATGCAAGAAGGTGCATTTTGGAGCCTTTTGGAGCAAAATTGGGCTTGGAATGGATAACGCATGCTCGGAGCAAAAGGAATGGACGAAATTGAAGATTTGAAGATGTTAGGATTCCTAATTGAAGAAGGATTCCTAATTGGAGATGGATTCCTACTCAAACAAGGATTCCTACTTGAAATAGGAAAGTTAAGCCAAGGTTTCCTATTTTGGTTTGACCTTTCCTAATCCTAAATATTCCTATGTTCCAGCAACATTGAAGGCCTCCTATGCATTTTAGGACACAAATTGAACCTTCCTTGCACCAAATCAACCCTTGCCGCTGATAGGAGCATATTTGTGCGACTTAGTTAGCTTGTTTCCTTGCATTTACGTTGTTAGGTTTTTAAAAATCTAAAATAACTAAGAACTAACAACGTAAATGCAAGGAACCAAGCTAACTAAGTGATATGATTTTTAATATGTCATGTGCATTGGAAATCCCTAAGGCAAATGTTGGAAGGTTTAGATTGTGTTTTGTTTCTTTTGTTTGTTTTGTTTTGCTCGAGGACTAGCAAAAGCTAAGTGTGGGGGTATTTGATAGGAGCATATTTATGCGACTTAGTTAGCTTGTTTCCTTGCATTTACGTTGTTAGTTCTTAATTATTTTAGTATTTTAAGCTATTTTCTTGTGTTTGTAGGTCTAAAGTGCAAAGTAGGCAAGAAAGTGCATTTTGGTGCTTTTTGGAGCAGTTTTGGGCATTGGATGGTTAGCTTATGCTTGGAGCTAAGTGGATGGACGAAATTGAAAATCAAATGAGCTTAGGATCAAATGAAGAATGAAGAGTTCAAAATTGGAAGCCAAAGTTTCTAAAGTTGGAAGTTTCTATTTGTGAAGGTTTCCATTTGTGCAAGTTTCCATTTGTGGAGGTTTCCAATTTTGGGGTTTCCAAAACATGTAGGTTGCCTAATTACTCATTCTAGAAGCCCAAAACCGTGCCTAACACATTCCCATTTTGTTTCAATCCTTGCTGCACAAGGGAGAGGTTTTCTTGCCTATTTTCTGTCATAAAACACACTCCCCTTTTGTTTCAATCCTTGCTGCACAAGGGAGAGGTTTCTTGCCTATTTTCTGTCATAAAACACATTCCCTTTTTGTTTCAATCCTTGCTGCACAAGGGAGAGGTTTTCTTGCCTATTTTCTGCCCAAAAATACTTCCCCTTTCTCTTACAAATCAATGCCACACCTTCTTTCCCTTTCTCTCTTAATTTCTGACCTTTAAACACATTCCTCTTCTCTCCTACATATTCTGCCGAATTTCACATTCTTATTCTATTTGATTTTCTGATTCTTTCTTACCTATTAAATTCTGGAACCAAATTAGCTAAGTTATGAACCTTTCCTATTATTTTCTGATTGCCTTTCAACCCTAGCCTTATAAATTAAGCCATTCGCACCATTTAGTCTCTCTCTATGGACAGATTCTCTGCATCCATTCCATCCACCTATCTACCTATCCATCCTCTAACACCCATCACCACCCATTCTACACACCTTAACCCCTTGTGCCGCAGCTTTACAAAGGAAGAAGGAGAGGATTAACTTGAAGCCGTGCCTAGCCATTCAAGACGTTGGATTGCTGGAACGTTCCTAGGTGTAATCTATCTTTGTTTTCAATGTTTAATTTAATTTCTCTTTGTTTTTCTGTGAACATGAGGAACTAAGTCCTTTTGGCTAGGGGGCTATTCAAAGCCATGAATATGCTTGCAATATAATTTGATTACATCCAGATGTGATTCATAAGTTGTGAATTCAATTTACTTATCTGTTGAATTAAAACTGATTTGTGTGTGTTGGTTGAGAGTGCACACTTAATTTTCGTACATAAATCTGATGCTAGGATATAAGGGAGTTTCACCTAATCGTTATGGCCTTATATTCATAAGTAGTGAAGGTTGCTAGTCACAATCGTGTTAAGTAAATTCCTGGCATAAGTTTCATGCAATTCATAGTTACAAGTGCCTCGTCAATGCTTATGATTTTCAGAGAACTTAATGATCTTTGCTTGTATCTCTATTATGCAATTCATGTAGGGAACTTGTGGAGAATGCTTTGGGTTGTTGTATGCAATCATCCAATTCAATAAAATTAGGAAAATCTGAGGGTTAATTAGTGCAATTCACGGTTAATCTAGGGCGTTGAGAATTCATGGTTTATTGAAAAGCAACTGGAAATCGTTTTGTTTGCAAGTATGTCATGTGTGAAGAAGAACCTCCTAGCTAGCCCATCATCCATCCAATTCACCAATTTCGTGCAAATCTGTTTAGTTTTAGTTTCTGTTTTGTTTTTAGCTTAATTTCGTCCAAAACCCAATCCCCCTTTAATTCAGTGTGTTAGATTAGTTAGAAGTGTGTTTAAATCTGTCTAAATTAGTGTTTTGAGTCTTACTAGTATGGAATTCGTCCAAATCAGTTCCTAGTTTCTATTTTGAGTCTTTTTGGTTGTTTTAAGCTGTTTTGAGTCTTTTAAGTTTGTTTTGAGTCTTGTGAGTCTTGTTAAGTGTTTTTAACTTTGTTTTTATACTTTTGAGTCAGTTTAGAGGTTTTAGCAAGCCCTCATAATCCCCGGTTTAGAACGATCCCTACTTGCATTTATACTACGATTTGACAACCAGAGGGTTTAATTTGTGTGCTGTTTTACATCGCATCAAATTTTTGGCGCCGTTGCTGGGGATTAGCAACTTTGCTAATCCCTTGTTTCCTTTTCGTGTATTTTTTTTCCTTGTTTCTGTTTGTGTTTCTGTTTGTGTCTTTTACTTTTGATATTTGATTTAGTTTTATTTCTTTGATTTCAGGTACTAGAGTAGTAAGACATGGATTTTGCAAACATTCAAGCTCAATTGGCAAATCTTACTTCTCAATTGTCCCAGATTGCCGAAACAACCACAATGCACACTGCTCAAACTCATCAACGTCCTCAATTCACTGCAAACGGAGGTGCTTGGGGTTACCAAAGCCATAACCAATCAAGGGACAACATGTTTTGCAACGCTTACAATTTCGATTGGAAAAATTATTCAGATTATAGGTGGGGGGAACCTCAACAATTTCAACCAGGTGGATATTGGTAGCAAGATGAGGAGTTTTATCCAAGACCTATGCAGCCACCACAGCCTTCCCCACAACAATTCCAATCAAATTCAAGTATGTCCATGACTTATGATGAAATTCTTGATGTACTAACTTCTTTCACGCGGGGCTCACACCAAGAAGGATATTGGCAGCCATCTGAGGAGTTCTATACAACGCCATATGAACCACCACAGCCTCAACCATATTCGGCCCAACCAAGTTCATGTTCGTCAATGGATAATGATAAAATTCTTGAGTTACTCACTTCTTTATCTCAGGGACAAGAAAATCAAAACAAAAGGGTGGACCATTTGGAAAAGCAAATTGGGCAGATTGCAGAGCTCATGGTGCAGATTCAAGAGCAAAGTGAACTCTCCAACTCAACTATTGCAAATTCGAAGGAAGATTTTGAAATCCATGATGTTATCACTTTGGGAAGTGCTATGGAGGTTGGAGCTGACCTAAAAACGTCCAAACATACCTTAGAAGTGGACAAAGAGCTGCTGATTGAGGAGGAGGAAGAAGACACACCCACGGCAAGGGTAGAACAACCCTTGCCGCAGCCCCCTAAGCCCTCTCAACCACCCACCACAAGTAAGGAAGTCCCAAATTCATTTAATTCTAATGTTATTCCTCCAAATGTCCCTTTTCCTCGCAGGTTTTTAATTCCCAAGAAAGAAGAGAGTGAAAAAGACATCATGGAAACCCTTCCAAAGGTGCAAAGTACTATCTCAATTCTTGGTACACCAAATCAAGTTCCAGAATGTGTTGATTTCTTTGAAGAACTTTGTACATCAAGAAGAAGGATTCAAGAGAAGGAAGTGGCTGGAGAATACCAAGAATTCATCAAAGAGGACGTATATGAGACAACAAAGCCCAAAGAAGTTGAGTTTGATGACATGGGACAAGTCACAACCATCATAGTAAATCTGGCCAAATGCAACATTCCTGAAACGTTCACGGACGTGGTATTTGTCATTGAGTTCTTGTCGGACAAAGCAAGTAAGTCATCTTTTCCAATTTCAATTATGTTTTCTACTAACTTGCTGATTTTGATGATTTAGGCACCCACATTAGAATTTAAACAATTGCCGGATCATTTCAAGTATCACCTTCCATTCAAAGATCAATTCCATGCCGTGGCCTCCAATAAAGCTTAATTGGAGGTATCGTCCGGCTGCATGACGTAAAAGCAAGGGCTTCTTAGGAGGCAACCCATGCATTCAACAAAGGAGGACCTAGGACTCACTCCAATTCCAGATTTGCGTTCCTAAACCCTTCTCTTTGTTGTTGTTTCTATTCTGCCATGTTTAGTTTGTTGATTCATTGTTTGTTAGTTTGCTTGTTTTTGCGTGTGTTTATGCTTGAAACATTGAGGACAATGTTTGATTTAAGTGTGGGGGGGTAACAAAGTGTTTTTGATGCAAATTCGTGGGATTTTATCACCCATTGAAGGGAAATTTGTGAAAAACATGTTCATTTGAGCAACATCTATGGCATGCAATAAACATTTAAAGGCGGAATCATGCTTGTATGCACTCAAAACAAAACATTACCCATGAAATTCAAAGCCTAGTAGATATGGTGAACCATGACTCAACTCAAATCTTAAAGAAAGGAGTTGAGAAACTTTTATATCTTTGAAGCACCTCTTTGCTTAGCAAAGGTTAATCACCCATGTGAGGGCCTTCTTTCCTTTGTCTCCTTGCTCCTTGGCTCCATGGATATGGATGGAAGAATTGATTCTCCAAAAGTCCCCAAGGTAGGAGACCTCTAATTTTCGACACCAAGGATGGTGAAGGAAGAAGATGAGTGACCTTGGAGGAGGAAGGATTGCTAGCTAATCCCCTCCAAGGGGGCCGGCCTCCTAGAGAGAAAGGGAGAGCAATGTTCTCTCCAATTTTCTCCAAAATAAACCCTAATGATGAAATGGCTATAAAGTTGCCTTTATACCACATCATAATGGAGTGGCAAAACTTGCAATTAAGCCAAGTTCACTACCCCTCTCTATATGGCCAGCCACTTAAGGGTTTATTGGGCTTTCAAGCCCTTTGTGTTTTCAAGTTGTCATACAACTTGAGCTAATGGGCTTGACATTCAAATCCCATTGGGCCTTGCGGCCCAAAACTAACCTGAGGTCTATAGCGAACTTATTCGTTTGATTAATTAACATATTAATTAATCCTAGCCATATATAATTAAACCATTTAATTATCTTTACTCATCTCTGTTGTATCCTTCAATCATTACCTTACACGGTGTGCGATCCATTAGGTTCCTTTTAGCGAGGCAGTGGGCGATTAGAACTCTTACTAATCGATTGTGAATTGAAACTTACTTTCAATTCTCCCTTTAGTGATTATACATCTTTAGGGCTTCCACAAGCCATGAGTGACACCTAGCAGTATGTCATGGCTACCCAAGCTAATCAGAAGAGGTTGGAGAACCTATTCAGTTTGGGATTACAATGCAATACGGTCTTTCTCTAACACAATACTCCTGACCACATTGTTTGGTTTGATAGTTTATTCATGTCTACTATCCAATGTAATTCTCTTACTTATATGATTACCTTGAATGTGATTTGGAATGACTTCCTAAATCTCATTCATACTCTGGCCAGAGATTCTTAATCATATCATAGAGTATCTCCCTCAACATTTGAAGGTTAGAGATCCCTTGTTGCGCATTCACTTGCCTCCATGGCTAAGTGGCTTAACCCCAACTATGTCGTGGACACCCTCTGACGGAGTGACTTTGACATAGCCAAAGATCAAGGACCTAACCACAAGACAACTATGATGCCTCAGGTCAAGGGACTACTTTGCATTATCCCAACCAGGAGTTCTCATGTGACATGAGTATGAGAACTCCTCATTGATCGCGTTCAGTGGACTCATTCTCTATTGAGCACCTACGTACTTGTCTTGGTGTCAGTCACACCATTGACTCGAGACCAGTCACTCTCCCTAAGAGAAGACATAGGACGTACTGATCTTAACGGACTGTCAATGCCCAATTGGCAATCCTATGATCAGGAACTTTTAGGATATGTATTCGAAAGAGAATGGTCTTATGATTCTAACTTCTTTAGATCACATTCTCCCTATTACATATTCCTTGGACTTTTCGTTTAAGCATATAACATTTATATGAGACGGCTTAAAACAATAATCTTTGCCCTTTATATTAAACTAGATTAGTTTAACATGTGAAATGTCCGTAAAGTATCATCATATGATTGGTTTTAGGGCACATTTCCAACAATCTCCCACTTGCACTAGAGCCAATCAACTTGGTCATCAGTGATGATACCTTTTCTGTAGTCATTTAAAAAATGGCTTAGTAGTAGGCCTAGACAATGGATATCTATATGTTATCCATAGAAGCAACCTTGAGAATAACGACATCACCATTATACATGATTCTCAATCATGTGGTTCAGTCTCTCATTTGAGTTCGGATCTTGATGAGACCTTGATTCCCTAGCTTGAGCTATCGCCCTATTAGTGTCGTAGTGTCGGCACACTAGAGACACTTTCTGGTTGGAACCGAATGGAGAGTTCATAAATGAACTTTCCCATCCAAACAACATTGTTGTAAACTTCTATATGGCGATATATATTTTGCATTCATGATGGAAGACACTAAAGTCATTACCTTTAATGTTTCCACCCAAATATCTCTTCAGTCATAATAAAGAAATATCCAATTATCTCTTCATTCAAAATGAAGAGACATCCAATGATGGATACGATATTAGATTCATAATCTAATACTTTTACGCTTCCATTGCGTTACTCTAATTCTTCCTCATTCTTGAGGAATCTATCCTTTAGTATTTCTTAAATACATAAGGACTCACTTGACAGTTGCCTTGGTTCTGATCCTGGGCTTGCATTGATATCGTCTTGTACCAATCTTAGTACAACTCATATCAACGCTTTTCATACAACATGAAATACATAAATCACCTTTCTGCGTACGCATAAAGGATTCTATTTACGCATTAATTCTTTGGGAGTCAAAGGGGTACGATCCCTTTGTGAAGAGCAACTTCCTAGTCTTACTAGAATTGTCATTTTGACTAAAGTTTATCATCATATGAGAAACTTCCTAGCATCTTTTGTCTATCATTAGGGATTGATATAATCAAATTATATATACTGAAATCTATCATTATAGATTTCCATCCCATGTATATAGACTATGTCTCCCATATACATTCTATCATTATAGAATGTTTAAAGTCATTACTTTAACGAAGAAGAATTCCTAAACTTAATATATCCTATATATGTTTTAATTTAAGAATACGATTAACTCCCACTAATCTTTTGTAAACTTAGCAAACAAAAGATTCATTTACATCTTTATGAGAAATCAAACGATTTGATCTTTCTCTCATAAGATGCTTACAGCTCCCACTAGCTTGCTAAGATTCATGATGGATGGATCTTTACAACTTACACGTCTTGTGATTCTTAGTTTTAGACATATATTATCAAGACTATCTTGGTAATGGTTACGGAAACCCATATTATGTCCAAACATTCAATCACCGTTTAGTTGTAGTTAGCAATCCTCGAATTAATGGAAACCAAGACTACGTCAAAGATGGTTTCTTCCAAGTCAACCAATCTCTTTGATTGTAGTCACCTTAAGCTACCAATTAGCTACGAAGGTTTCATTATTTCGGGTCAAATGGTACTATACCATTTCCTTGAGTATATGTTGTATATACACTCAATGTACTCATAAGGATTTTCATTCTTATTTCTTTCGAATTAAGGTGTAACTCTATGACAGAGTCATAAAGTTCAAACCATTCAACTGAGATGGTTTTTAAATCCTTCTCAACTACATTTGGAGCTTATGGTGTAGGAACTAGGTTGTTATATTTGTTGATCATCATCTTGTCACTCAAAGAACCCATTCTTTGAGTTCTATCTCTCGTTCATTTGCTCTATCTTAGGCAAATCCTACTATAGGATTACAATGAACTACCCAACAAATAACATTTATTAGTTGGTTTATATAAGTGATATCCAAAAGTTAATTTAAGGATATCCCACAAGATTGTTCTCA
Organism: Heteromeles arbutifolia; assembly: GCA_024362995.1. Lineage (NCBI taxonomy): Eukaryota > Viridiplantae > Streptophyta > Magnoliopsida > Rosales > Rosaceae > Heteromeles > Heteromeles arbutifolia. The sequence continues at coordinate 13,884,438 of JANCRC010000015.1, forward strand.
AACAAATATTGCTTATTAGCACACAACCCCAAATCTTAACACGATTAAGACTTGTCTTTCTTTCCAACTACATCCTATGGAGTTATGAAAATTTTGGAAAATCTTCTAATTGACAATCATATTGTCTTAGAAGTATATATATCATATATATATATGGGTAATTTGATAACATCTAACGAACTACATCCTTTTAGAGTTCGTTCTTCTCCCAATGGAGAATTCCATTATCTTATGATGCTACTTTCCTTGATTTCTATCAAGGAAACTCTTCTAAAGTGTTATATTTCCTTGGATCAAATCTAAGGAGGTAAATACTTTAGACATCTTACTCATCAACTTACATTCTTGAATTCTTTGAAACCTTTTGCAAAGTATTCGGACTTTTGTTTATTCAAAATAAACGATAGTCCAACCGAGAGCGATCTTCGGTGAATGTCATACAACATGAGTAGTATTATGTTGTGGACAAGTGCCACTAACATCTAAGTGAATTAACCTCAACAACTTTGTGATTCTTTCTTCTTTCCCAAAGAATAAAGATTCGAACATTTCGCCTCTATACAATTTTAACAAGAAGGTATTGGATCCGGATCTAACGATCCTAAGCATCCATCTATGACCAACTCGTAATTTATGTTTTAGAGGTATCACAACTCAATTTGGGATTAGTCACTACCTTGCAATCTTTTGGGTTTTAAGCATCGTCATATTCTAAACAGTTAACACTACCACATTATCTCTACTATAGAGACAATCAATTAGATTACAATAATCCAATCTTTGATTAATAAAGAACAATGTTTTGTCAAACAAAACATTCATCCATCTCTTATAGTGACGGAATTAAGTTCCTTTATTCAAACTGGAATGTAAAGACAATCTTTGTTTTTCCAATTCCTTTGGTAGTTCCTATGAGGAAGTAAGTACTATCTGCTTTCGCAGAGATCTATATTTGATTCATGTTTTGAATGTGAAGTACTTTCTCTTCTCTCATTAATCTTCTACTTCTTATTAGCCACACTTTTACAACGATTGTAAAAACATAGTTACTAATACGGAATCAAGCATTCAAGTAGAAGAACTAACTATTTTGAACTATTCAAGAACAATTTACAACACCTTCGAAAGGTGTGTTCTTGACACTTGCAAGACATTTCTTGCATATACCCCTTCCAATGTCCATCCTTTCATAAAGAAAGTTTGTTCCCTTGGAGTTATTTTGCCTTCTTCATTTGACTTCTCCCTTGACTACAATGGTCGTGGTCCCTAAACTCCCATTGTCTCTCTTGAAACTTATTTCAATTGTGTTAAACACATCAAACGATTTGGAGAGCGTACGGTTATTGTTCACTATATAGTTTACTATAAACTTAGTGAACCATTTGGTTAGGGACACAAAGGTGAAGTCCTAGCTTAGTTTCCCTCTCGTGAAGTGGTTTAACACTTCAACACTCAATGATTCAAAATCATCATAAGTCCATGTTGATGGACTATTTTTGTCAACCAACCATCTTGTTCTAAACAAGATTACAAACATTCAAGAGTTGTTCAAGGCAACTCTCATTTCTTCATACAACAATTTGTTAGTGAAGAATCATGGCACATGAACTCCGCCATTTGGCCCATTTGTTTCTTCAACTCATCCACCTCCTTAGCTTGATTGAGCATTGTTTTGGTTTGATTTTGCTGCCCCTGCACCAAAGAGGTTAGTAATTGAACAACTTGATCATTATACATGGATGTACCTGAATTAGTTTGAGCAGGTTGTGGTTGAGGTTGCGTTGGCGCGTAGGGCCTTGGGTATATCTGAAGGGGTGTTGGCCGAATTTCTTGAGGTTGTTGAGACTCCTTCCATTTGAAATTTGGGTGATCACGCCATCCCGAATTGTAAGTGTTGGCATATGGATCATATCGGGGATGATTTGGGCCTTGATAGCCAATGGCGTTTGCACTTTCCCATCCACCATTCTCAATCAATTGAGGACACTTCTCAGATTGGTGGCCTTGAATGGAGCATACGCCAGACACACTGGGGGACATTCCTTGCGTTTTGCATCCTTCCATAAACTACGAAAACATAGAAGTAAGGTTAGTTATTTGAGATTGCAAATCAGAAACGGCACTTACCTCATTTACTTGCTGCCGTGGGGTGCTTCTTTGTCCAACACCTTTATATTGTTGAGCATTCAAAGCTCGGTTAGCAATCAAGGTCTTGGCAGCCGTGGGTGTCTTGTCCACCAAAGCTCCTCCCGCTGAGGCATCTAGCATTTGACGTTCAATGGGTAGAAGCCCTTCGTAGAAATATTGAAGAAGAAGCTCCTCCTTCATTTGATGCTGTGGACATGAAGCAACAAGAGTTTTAAAATGTTCATAATAAGTGGGAAACGATTCACCTTCATTTTGCTGAATGCCACTAATCCTTTTGCATAGAAGAATGACTCGAGAAGTTGGGACAAGCTTCTCCAAGAACGCCCGTTTCATGCTCTCCCAAGATGTGACAGTTCCGGGGGCTAGTTCATACAACCAATCGTTAGCCTTTTCCAAGAGAGAAAAAGGAAAAGCCTTCATCTTCAATATGCTTTCATCGACATTGACAGGGGTCATGCTTGAACACACCACTTCGAACTCTTTCAAGTGCTTGTTTGGATCCTCCATGGACAGCCCATGGTACTTTGGAATGTGGTGCAGCAAGCTTGACTTCAACTCGAACTCCTCGGTCTTGCCTTGAGCAGCCGTGGTGTATTGGATGCATAGGGGTGCGGCATTGTCCAATCCCAAGGCAGAAAGCTCCTTGATTGTTCGGTTGTCCTCTGCCATGACTTGTATCTCCTCCACAACTTCTGTTGTGGGGTCTTCTTCCAAGTCAATTGGATGTCCTTCAAGCTCAGGTTCAGGATTAGAATTAGGTGAGCTAGGTTCTGGTCCTTTCTTCTTCCTTCTCAAAGTTCGTTCAAAATCGTCATCAAATTCCAAAATGTTTTCACGAATAGGTTAAGAGCTTCGAGTCATAAACTAGTACCTAAAAACAGGAAACAAAACAAAATCTTTAAACAAAAACAAACGGAAAAGAAACAAGGGATTAGCAAAGTTGCTAATCCCCGGCAACGGTGCCAAAAATTTGATGCGAAATAAGTTAAGCACACAAATTAAACTCTCTTGTTGTGAAATTGTAGTAAAGATGCAAGTAGGGATCGTTCTGGACCGGGGATTAGGAGGGTTTGCTAAAACCTCTAAACTGACTCAAAAACATAAAAAAACAAAGTTAAAAACGTTTGAATAGACTCAAAAGACTCAAGACAAGTTCACAAGACTCAAAATAAGCTAAAAACACTCAAAACTGCCAAAAACACTAACTAGGCAGTTTCTAACACTAAACACAATTTTGGACGAAAATAAGGGTTAGGTTTGACTTAAAACACTTAAAAACACAAACAAAACAAGTTTAAAGCTATTTGAAACAAGAAAGTAAAGGGGGATTTTGTTTTGGAAGAATTTAAGTAAAACAAACAGATTGTAAAACTAAACAGCTTTTAAAACGAATTTGGGGAATAAGATGGTTGATGGATTAGCTACTCATGTTCACAGCAAAACGAAAGGAAAAGAAATTAAACATTGTAAACATAGAATGAATTACACCTAGAATGCTCCAACAATCAAGCTTGAACATCCAAGAGTCCTTCCTTCTTTCTCCTTGCTGCGGTACAAAGGTGGGTGAAGTGTATGGGATGTGTTTTGGGGTCAGGAATGTGTTTTAGGCTGAATGGGAGTTGCGGCAAACGTGTGGATTGATTTCTGGCGTGAATGGATGAATGGGTGAATGAATGGATTCCCGTAGGTGCGGCCAAGAGTTTTATTTAGAGACTTTAGGGTAATAAAGCTAAGAAACAATTTAGGTAACAGAAATTAAACCAAAACTTTAAGGAAAAAAGGAATTAAAGTCAGAATCCTAAGGAAATTGGGCAAGTAGATGCGGCAAGGATGGAAAAGGTAAGGGAATCCCTTGCAAGGCAAGGAAAAACGGTTTCCTTGCTGATTTAGGTTCAAAAATTAGGCAAGTGGAAGATCCCTTGTACGACAAGGAAGGGAATAGAAAGATGGGGTGCGGCAAGGGTTGTTTATGTGCAAGGAAGGTTCAATTTGTGTCCTAAAATGCATAGGAGGCCTTCAGTGTTGCTGGAACCTAGGGACATTTAGGATTAGGAAAGGTCAAACCAAAATAGGAAACCTTGGCTTAACTTTCCTACTTCAAGTAGGAATCCTTGTTTGAGTAGGAATCCATCTTCAATTAGGAATCCTCCTTTGATTAGGAATCCTTCTTTGATTAGGAATCCTTCTTTGATTAGGAATCCTTCGTTGATTAGGTATCCTAACATCTTCAAGTCTTCAATTTCGTCCATTCCTTTCGCTCCAAGCATGTAATAACCATTCTAAGCCCAATTTTGCTCCAAAGGGCTCCAAAATGCACCTTCTTGCATACTTTGTCCTTAGAACCTGAAAACACACGAAAATGGCTTAAAAGACTAAAATAACTAAGAAATAACAACGTGAATGCATGAAAACAAGCTAGCTAAGTCGCATAAATATGCTCCTATCACTTAGCCTTCATTTTGCATGTTTTTGCCTTATTTGGCACCTCCAAATCAGGCTAGATATCTCAATTCCTTTCCCATTCTGTTTCTGGTCATCTAACAAGCCATATTCATCTTTGATTCTTTATTTGGACTTCAACACAAGTCACTAAACTTCTTTCCAACTAGGATTCCTCTTTCTTGTGTAATTCCCTACCTTCCAAGCCTCAACTTTAATTTCTCCGTATTTTAGCACATGTTTAACACCTTTTATACACCAAAACGTCTAGCCCATATGCTATCCACTCCTGCTATCCAATCCAAGTCCAAAACTGCTCCAAATTGCTCCATTTGACTATTTAATGTCCTCTTTACCAACTGGACCTACAATAATATGAAAACAACTTAAATTACTATAATAAATGGAAATTAACTAAGTAAATGCAAAGAAATAAGATAACAAAGTCGCATAAATATGCTCCTATCAAATATAAAAATAAATAAACTCATATAGTATGCTAATAAGACATTAATAATGAGTACTTAAATGATCAATAGCTTAATTTTTTTCAAAAGTACACAACTTTTCAATTTGGAGTGTATTTGCACATTTTTAAGTATTCATGGGATAAAACCAGCATGCGCTTGACCCGCTTTGGAACTTAAGAAGATAAACACATATAATACACTAATAAGACATTAAGAATGAAGTACTCAAATGATCAAAAGATTAATTTGTTTCAAAAGTACACAGTTTTTCAATTTGGAGTGCATTTGCACTGTTTTAAGCATCAATGGGATAAAACGAGCGTGTATTTGACACGCTTTGGAACATAAGCAAATAAACCCATATAATAAACTAATAAGACATTAAGAATGCACACTCAAAAGTTCAAAAGATTATTTGGTGTCAAAAGTACACTGTTTTTCTATTTGGAGTGTATTTGCATTGTTTTAAGCATTCATGGGATAAAACGAGCATGCGTTTGACACGTTTTGGTACATAAGCGAATAAACCCATATAATATGCTAATAAGAGATTAAGAACTTGTGAGATCCCACATCGCCCAGGGGAGTGGATCTTGTGAGCCTTATATGCATATTCCCATCTCTACCTAGTGATAGGAGCATATTTATGCGACTTAGTTAGCTTGTTTCCATGCATTTACGTTGTTAGTTCTTAGTTATTTAAGTGTTTTAAGCTATTTTCGTGCGTTTCTAGGTTTAAAGGGCTAAATGAGCAAGAAAGTGCATTTGGGAGCAGTTTTGGGCACTAGATGGATTGCACATGCTTGAATCTAAGTAGATGGATGAAATTGAAGATCAAATGAGCTTAGGATTGAATGAAGATGTGAAGAATTGGATTCAAGACAAATGAAGAATGAAGAGTTCAAAATTGGAAGCCAAAGTTTCTAAAGTTGGAAGTTTCTATTCTTGGAGGTTTCCATTCTTGAAAGTTTCTATTCTTGGTTTGGAAGTTTCCTAATCTTTCCTCACCTATGTTCCAGCCACAAAAGGGTGCCAAAACATGTTAAGTTGCCTAATTACATGTTTCTAGAAGTCCTAGAACCTTTCCTTGATGTTGCCGCACCCCCTATCCCTTTCCCCTTCCTTGCCGTGCAAGGGAGGCCTTTCTTCCCCAATTTCTGAACCAAAACACATTCCTCTTTTTGTTTCTTAACCTTTCCGTACAAGGGAGAGGATTCTTTCCTATTCTCTACCTTAAAAGAACATTCCCTTTCCTTTAAACCTTCTGCTGTCATATCCCGACCGGCCTGGGACGGATCACTTCCCGGGGCCGCTTCACCACCGTAGCACGATATTGTCCGTTTTGGGCTTACCATTCCCTCACGGTTTTGTTTCTGGGAACTCATGAGCAACTTCCCAGTGGGTCACCCATCCTGGGAGTGCTCTGGCCCCCTTTCTCGCTTAACTTCGGAGTTCCTACGGAACCCAAAGCCAGTGAGCTCCTAAAAGGTCTCGTGCTAGGTAGAGATGAGAATATACATTTAAGGATCACTCCCCTGGACGATGTGGGATGTTACAATAGGGTCCATACCCACTGACAGCGCACTCTGATAGTTAGGCACCTTTAAGTTTAAATTTATTCACATTCTTCCATATCATCACTTTATGGCTTCGTCACCTTCCATATCATCAATTTATTTACAATAGGGTCCATACCCACTGACAGCGCACTCGATTCGGAGTCCTAGAGGACATTCCGGGTCGGGGTGTGTCAGTTTGATATCAGAGCCAATCCCTGGCTGGAAGTGTGCCGACGAGGACGTCAGGCCCCTAAGGGGGTGGATTGTAACATCCCACATCGCCCAGGGGAGTGATCCTTAAATGTATATTCACATCCCTACCTAGCACGAGGCCTTTTGGGAGCTCACTGGCTTCGGGTTCCGTAGGAACTCCGAAGTTAAGCGAGAAGGGGGCTAGAGCACTCCCATGAAGGGTGACCCACTGGGAAGTTGCTCGTGAGTTCCCAAAAACAAAACCGTGAGGGAATGGTAAGCCTAAAGCGGACAATATCATGCTACGGATAGTAGAGCGGGCCCGGGATGTGGTCGAGCCCGGGTCAGGATGTGACAATTGGTATCAGAGCATAAGTTGGGCAGTATTGCATTCATCACACGCGTGATGTGAGCATTCTTGGTTTTTGTATCTAATATTTGGATTTTGCCACCTTGTCGATTACGAGAAAATATGTTAGCTTCTCTAAGTTGTGGTAATTTGGTCGACTTGTTGATGTTTTAGAAGAGCACTTGGCGAATGTCCTTAGAATTAAAGTGAAGAATTTCCTTTTTTAAGGATCGATGCAGAGGCAAGTGGATGGCCTAAATCTGGGTTAACATATTATTGGATGTTATCAGATGCTTTACCAATCGGAATTCTTATTAAGGATCGATTCGATAATTATCCTCTGGCCATCAGTATTAAACATTGAGATTGGAATCTCAGAGTAGTTTGATTCCTTGTTAGTATTGGTTAGGCTATCACCTATTGGAATTCTTGCGAAGTCTACCTTGTTAAGACTCTAGGATAGTCTCGTGTGACGATGGTGCTAAAGTGGTAGTATTTAACGGAAAAGCACTTTGGGAAGATCACTTTCGTTGTATGATTGGACTTGGGAAGTAATATTGTACACTCTTGGTGCGAATTATTTTGTATATGTTGAGAATGTGAGAATCAATAATTGTTGTGTTTCAGTTGGTGGTCACTTTGCTTAAGTGGGAAGTTGTATTCTTCCAGCCCTAAAGCTTAAAGTATTGGCGATGTTTTTCTTTCCTTTAGTGGGAGCTAAAATGTCGACGACGAAGCATCGATGGATCAGCTAAGATAGAAAGGTGAGTTGTTATTAATTTCTCTCACCTTGTGATATAAAAGTTTGTATTCATGATCTAATCAAGTGTGGAGATATAAAAGGAATTAAAGTCGAGGCTCCACTTGATTTGATTGAAGGAAATTCTAAGTTTAGGCGAGCCTGCCTTTGGTTAGAGCAGAAGAATATTTGAGGATATACAGTTTAACTTCCTGGGCAACCATAGTTTCTTATTGGTTGTTCCAGATGATGATGGCATTATGAGAGAGCTATTTTTGGACTCTTATACTAGTTCAAGCAAGCAGAAATCAGAACAGATTACTAGCTGAATATAATTATATTTCATCGTGTTGTACGTTTCATTTCCAAGCTTTGGGAAGTTTCTCTAAAAGATTATGAATGCTAGATAGTATGTGATTTACAGAAAGGCATTGTAATTAGGTATTTGGATTATCGGGATTGTGGAGTAGGAATCTTATGATATTGACGAGGATGCTTGAGAAGGTAGTGTGTGAGCACGAACGAGGCTTTGTTCAGACATTACGTTCTAAAGTTTATCGATTAAGGAATTTATTCAACCAAGTCTCATATTTAAAGAATTTCGAACTTTGGGATTTTACCTAGAATTTAGTCACTTCTTTAAGTGATGGTTGGAGCTGTTTTCCTCAGACACCAGTTTTATTTAGATTGGTACTTATCTTGGAATGTGTGATCTCCACAGACGATATTATTTTCTCATTCTAATAAGAGTTTGAGGATGAAGGTCGAAATCCTCACAAAGGGTTGTGAGATTTAAGATATTCATGGTCTTATTGAGGTTATCGGCTATTGATGGGCGATCTTTCGACTATAATGTTCTTCATCACTGTTGACCGAAAAAGTTGGTTTAGTGTGGGAAGTGAGTGGTGAATAAAGATTTTTGACAGCTTAAGTGTTGCCCGTTTCTTCAAATATGATTTTTCATCCTTAGATAGCATCGAGAATTTTGGAATCTATGGTGATGTTTTCCTCAGAGGTTGGTTGTGTGGATGCATCGTGATGGGGTAATACTTATGGTCCCTAGCAGTGGAACCAATAAAAATGAACCATCTTATATGTGATCAAACTTTGGATAGAGTAAGTTTCTGGCAGCATCATTGGAATGATTAAATCGACGCCTATGATTGCACTATCGAGTATTATCCCAGTTGTGCAAACGTAACTACTAAGCATCGTAGTACAGATGGTTTCTACCCTAAATATTTTTGGTTTTCCTCATTCCATTATAGTTGACCTCTTTGAGTATCATTGTGACATTACTTTGAATCATCAAGGAATAGTTGAATGGTTATAATCGCTTACCATATCCCGATGCAAACGGGATAATTACTATAAGCTTTTGGTGAGAGGTATTTTGGTAATTGTGGAGTTGTGATGATGTCTTGATGTTTATGGATCGATTTGACAATCAACTCATTCTTCCATTGATCCTGAGGGAAATTCAGTTAGACCATTGGTTAAATTTACCTATTCTTGAATTTATCGATTATCTGGCATTTTGGTCAGCATCCTTTCTGATCATGACCTTATATTCATTCCTTGTGCTGAGAATATATTTTGGTCAACTTTGGTGCATGTCTACCCTATTGCAGCTCGTGTTATTTTCAAAGACAAATAGCTATTTGGGAAGAATTGCTTGGATATTGGAATCTAGTTGCGATTGTTGATTTCTCAATCACCTATCAATCACTCTGTGGAATAGATCATTATCGTTGGTGATTGAGCATTCTGGAACTTATTTTTGGTAGGGTAATGACAACCAATCAGTTTGGATATCTTGAACTTTCAAGTTGATGACCTTGTTTTGGTTCTCGGATTCTCGAGTGTGCTTTAGTCTACTTGGCATGGTTTCTCGCTCAATCAATGAGTAATTCACGATACATTGACTTGGCGGAGGCATGCGCCAGTTTTATATCGATGCTTACAAGAAATATCGGAGTACAGTCTCCCTGTGAGTTTATTAGACTTACAAAAAATGAATTTCATGTGGTATTGAGAATTGAATGGATTTCAGCATAGTATTGGTAAAGGTATAATGCTTGGTAATTTTGGGCGTCATCTTTCAGATAAGACTGAGATTATAAGTGTCTTTCGAATGTTGTTGATAAAGATTTGGATTCTCGAATTTTGGATTTCAGAGGTTATATTCTTGATTTGGTGAGCAATGCTAGTGAATAATTGCAAAGGAAATATTTGATGATATATATTCTTCTACACACATCTTTTTAGAACGTTATTCTAGGACTTGATGATTTGGGGAGTACATGGATATCAAAGCACTCCTACTAGCTAGATTGATGCGCTTGAAGATTTTATGGCGTTGCGATCGAGGCACGAATCGGATGATCTCGACATAATTGCATTCGAGGAGCAAGACGATTTTTACTAATTTATTGAGACAACGATGAACTATCGACATTACAGGCCGCAAACAATAATATCGATAGCTTAATTGTTGGGTTCTCTAAGCTAGTAGGCAAGACGACTCATCTTTAGTAGTAGTTACTAATTAGATATAATTCATATTTATCCTCGAAGTTCGTGTCACGACAAATGTTTGGCAAAGACCATTTTCATTTTGATTTTTGATTTTTCGTGCAAGCATTTTTATGAGACTATTCTATTTATTGGAGTTATTTCCATTCTTGGTTTTAAACTTGACGCAAGTATTTGAACTGAAGATTTCTATATTGATAGTTGTTTTCGATATCCGTAGACTTTTCTTATGCCATTACGTAGTAATTGGTGTTCTTGCTTGCGGATTGGGTGGATACTATATCATTATATTGCCAAGGAAGGAAGAAGGTATGAGCTTGGAGGCATGAAAGAGGAATAATTGCAATCCGATCGCGACGGAATGACATACTCTTTTATGCAGCCGCTCTAACTTAATTTCTTCCTTGTGTAAGTATTTATATGGAGGTACTTTTCTTATTTTCGAGTATTTTACTTTAAGCAAATTATTTTAAATTTCGGGGATGAAATTTTTTAAGGGGGGAAGATTGTGACAGCCGGTCCCTGATTTTACAATTATATAAAATTTTTAATAAGTGATTTTACGAAATTGCCCTTCAAGGCTCGTGTGTTGACTGAGGTTAATTACAGTGTTGTGTCACCTAAGTTTTGTTTTCTTGGCATATTCTCGTAGTACTCGTCACTACGGACGCGTGGGCGCAAGCGGTTCGTGATTTGGAGCTATATCGAAGAAGATATTAACGTTTAAAGTTAGGGGTATTCTAGTAAATTAATTAATCTCTAGAAAGCCCCAGATTTTTGGAGCTCAATCTAGTGTGCCACATGGGCGGCCCAGATTAAAGGAAAATAAAATGGATGGCTGTGATGGAAAGATAAGAAGAGAAAGGGGATGATAAATGGAGGAATGAGGAGAAGAGAGAGAAGAGACTGACCAACCAGAGAGGAGAGAAAGGAGAGAAATGAGAGAGGAGAAGAATGAGAGGAACCCGCTGGGTTCCCCAGTGACCTGCGACTGCGACCTGGTTCCGCCATATTTTTTGGCAATTTCCGTCAGTTTTTCCGTCAAATCATCGCCATCCACCACCTGAGAAACCTTCCATGACCTCCCATCTTCCATTTCCAATCAAATTTGTCTAGATTTAGCCTTGATTTTGGACAAAACCGTGCAAAGGGGGTGCACGGGTTGGGTTCCTTTCCGTAACGATTTGAAGCTATTTCTTCCAATTACCACCACCCATGGCATCCTTTTGAGGCCTAGAACAAACCCCAAACAAGTTTGGAGGTGTTTGAACAAGTTTGGAGGTCGAATCGAATCACACCCAATTCTAGGGTTCTTACGGTTTTTGATGAAATTAGAGCTCTTATCGACCGAATTGGCCTTGGTCACAGGTATGAAAGTTGTTCCTTTCGTTGAGATCTTCAATTATACAAATTTTGAGAATTTTTGGAGAAAGTTGAATTTTCCAGCGAGCCGGGGCAGCCGACCACCACCCACGGCGGCGCATGGCCAGTGGGCCGTCAATGTTATTTTTAGGCTGTGTTAGATGTTCTGAAGTCAGTTTTGATAGTGGCTTGACGTAGGTTGATCACTTGAACCTTATTTCATCACGTTGCGTGGTTAGGTAAAAATGTGAATCGACGATCCGACCATTGGATCATCACCAAACTTTGATACGTTGTAGTACTTAATATTTGAAGAATGTGGAAAGTTACAGATTGGGAATCCGACGTATTGATCTTCCCGAATTGGATTTGTAAGTTCATAAAATAAAAGGTTAATCGCCACTCGGTTTTGGAAATTGGCGGAGATCCTACAGTTGGATCATAACGAAACTTTAGTATGTTGTTCTATAAGCATAATGTGAATCACGAGAAGTTACGGATGGGAAATTTGATATGCGGAACTTCCGGATTGAGTTATGTAGGGTTGTGGACCCTACCGTCGATCTTTGATCGACTGTTGATTTATGGTCAATGAGTCTTGAATCACTCTTGAATGCCCTTGAGGATGTGTTTTATGTGAGTTATGTGTTCTATCGACAAGTATTCTGAGATTTGATTTAATAACTGTTCTAGGCGCCGATCGTTCGGGACGCTTCGATACTCGTTCTAGGGAGTTGTAGCTCGGACTCTAGGTGAGTGGGCTTTTGTTTTCAATATATATATATATACACTTGGTTGATTCCCAGAAATACGTTTTAAAATGATTTTGTGAAATTGAATGCCATGTCGAATGCCACATATATTTCTATGTTTATATGATTGTATGTTGATGCACTGCGGGCGCCAGGTAAGTCAGGTAAGTATGTACCTTTGATATGATGATTGTGGTGATATCGATGAGATTAGATTATGGCTCATTTACCTGCACATCGGGGTTTGTGCCGCCAGAGTAGGGCTTAGCTTTCACGTGATCGTTCACCTCCCGCACCGTACGCTCACCTTGGATCTAAGGCAAGTGTCAGCCTGTCGTACAGACCATACTAGGTGGTTCCGACTCGTAGGTGACTTGCGATTTGTCGCCAGCCTTCACGTGATCGTAGCACAGAGCGTTATATATACCCAGCTTGATGTACAGACCACATTAGGTGGTTCCATCATGGGTGCAGGTTATTGATTGAGAGATGGATTGAGGATGTGGTTGAGGAGCCATAGATTCAGCCGTACAGGTCACTAGAGGTGACTCCGGCTGATTGATATATATTGCCGGCATGATTTGAGTTGGGATATCACCTGATTGCTTTGATGATATTTGATACATGCTTATTACTGTTTATGGTTCATTCGATCATGGCATTGGTTGATTGATGATTTTTCAGTACTATTACGTGTGTGTGTGTATATATATATATATATATATATATATTCTGGGAAGTATATATGTTTTTACGGTGAGGGGTTATTATTATAATGAAAAGAGAAATGGTTTTTGAAAAACTTTGTTTTTGCCCACTCACGCTTTTTGTTTTGCGCCCCTCCAGGTTCTTGTAGCATAGTTTCTTTATCGACAAGGACTCGTGGCATATCTCAGTTCAGGTGGCTACTTCTGAGGGTATGATCTTTACCCACACTACTGTACTTTACTTATGCTCTGACAACGCGTGTGAAATGGGTCCATACCCACTGACAGCGCACTCTAATAGTTAGGCACCTTTAAGTTTAAATTTATTCACATTCTTCCATATCATCACTTTATGGCTTCGTCACCTTCCAGGTGTCGGCCAGCACAGCTCGATTCGGAGTCCTAGTGGACATTCCAGGTCGGGGTGTGTCATCTGCCGCATGTCCTTACCCTTTTTCCCCTAGGATTCTGATTTTATTTCCCTTTCTTTAGTGGATTTGAATGAATTTCTGTTAACCAAATTAAGTTAGGGTTTTGATTTCCTTTTAGCTTTAAAATAAGCCTTTGTGCCGTAGCCTACAACATTCATTCAACATTCGACACATCCAAACATATTCCCAGCCATTCTCTCGTACAATTCACCACCCAAAACCATTAACCATACCTTGTGCCGCGTCAAAAAGGAAGAAGAAGAGCCCTTGGACATGCTTGCCATTTAAGTTGGATTGCTGGAACGTTTTAGGTGTAATTCATTCTTTGTTTTCAATGTTTAAGTTTATGTATCTTTGTTTTGCTGTGACATGAGGAACTAATAGGAGCATATTTATGTGACTCGGTTAATTTATTTCCTTGCATTTAGGTTGTTAGTTCTTAGTTATTTTAGTATTTTAAAATATTTTCGTGTGTTTGTAGGTCCAAAGGGCTAAAGTGGCAAGAAAGTGCATTTTGGTGCCTTTTGAAGTAGTTTTGGGCATGCAATGGATATCACATGCTTGGAGCAAGGTGGACGGACGAAATTGATGTTCAAGAAGGATTAGGAATGTGCTTGAAAACTTAGGTCAAAGATTTTGAACAAGGGAATCAGTTTAGAAGAAGGAATGTTAGCCAAGTTTCCTGATTTGGTCCTAATCCGAATTTACTTAATTTCCAGCTGCAAGGAGGATCTCAAATTAATTTAGGACACTTAAATAAATGTTCTAGAAGTCCTAAAACCTTTCCTAAACCCTTGCTGCACCTACTTACCCTTTCTTTCAAAATTTGCCACATAATTGCCTTTCCCTTTCTCTCTAGGACCTGCTGCACCCTACTTACCCTTTTTCATCTTGGGATTCTGATTTGTTACCCTTTTCTTGGAGGATTTGGAGTCTTAAACCCTTCCCAATTTAAATAAGTCGTGCTATTTCCTTGCCCTAAAAAAATATTGCATTCTGCCGCACCAAAAAGACACCAACCACCCTTCATCCTTCACCATAACTCACCTACATCCATCCACCACCACAAATCACCACTAAAACTCACCACCATACCCTTGTGCCGCAGCAAAGGAGAAGAATGAGAGCTTTTGGACGTTTTGGCATTCAATTTGGATCGCTGGAGCGTTGAGGTGTTTTCTTTCTTTTGTTTTGAATGTATAAATCTGTTTACCTTTGTTTTGCGATTATGAGGAACTAAGCCCTTTTGGCTAGGGGGAAATTCAAAGCCATGAACATACTTGCAATATAAATTGATTACCCTCAGTTGTGATTTCATAAATTGTGAATGCACTTTGCTTAACTGCTTGATTAATAACTTATTCTTGTATGTAGATTAAGAGGGCCCGCTTAGTTTGCATCCCTGAATTGGATGCTAGAATATAAGGGAGTTTCACCTAATCGTTATGAACTTATATTTACAAGTAGTGGAGGTCGCTTATAAACGATCGCGTTAAGTGAATTCTTGGCAGGAGTATCATGCTCATCATAGTTACGAATGCCCCGTCAATGCTTATAGTTTTCATGAAGCTTAATGATCTTTGATTGTATCTTTATTGTGCTGTTCACGTAGGGGACTTTTAGAGAATGTTTTGAATTGTTGTATGTGCTTTCCCATCCAATTCAATAACTTAAGGAGAACTTGAGGGTTAATTTAAGCGTACCTAATTAACCTGGGGTGTTGAGTTTCATGGTTTATTGGAAGAACAACTGAAAATTGATTTGTATGCAAGTGTGTCATGTGTGGAGAAGAACCCTCTAGCTAGCCCATCATCCATCCAAAAACACCCAATTTCGTGCAAGTCTGTCTAGTTCTAGTTTTTGTTTTGTTTTCACTTTAAATTCGTCCAAAACCCAAACCCCCCATCTTTCTTGTGTCAACTTAGTTAGAATCTGTCTAAACTTGTGTCTTTTAGTGTTTTGAGTCATGTAAAGTTAGGAATTCGTCCAAAGTACTCCCTAGTGTCTGTTTTGAGTCTATTTGGCTGTTTTAAGCTGTTTTGAGTCTATTTGGCTGTTTTAAGCTGTTTTGAGTCTTTTAAGTTTGTTTTGAGTCTTGTGAGTCTTTGATGCGATGTAAAACAGCACACAAATTAAACCCTCTTGTTCACAATTGTAGTATAGATGCAAGTAGGGATCGTTCTGGACCGGGGATTAGGAGGGATTGCTATTTTACTCTAAACTGACTTAAAAACACAAAAACAAACTTAAAAACACTTAACAAGACTCAAAACAAACTTAAAAGACTCAAAACAGCTTAAAACAGTAAAAAAGACTCAAAACAGACACTAGGGAATTATTTGGACGAATTCTAGACTAGTAAGACTCAAAACACTATATTGGACAGATTTAAACATACTTCTAACTAATCTAACACACTTAATTATAGGGGGATTGGGTTTTGGACGAATTTAAAGTAAAACAAGTCAGAAACAAAAACTAGACAGATTTGCATGAAATTGGGTGTTTTGGATGGAGAACGGGCTAGCTAGAAGGTTCTTCTCCACACATGACATACAAACTAATTTTTAGTTGTTCATTCGATAAACCATGAAACTCAACACTCCAGATTAATTAGGTACACTTAAATTAACCTTCAAGTTCTCCTTAAGTTATTGAATTGGATGGGAATGCGCATACAACAATTCAAAACATTCTCTAAAAGTCCCCTACGTGAACAGCACAATAAAGATACAATCAGAGATCATTAAACTTCATGAGAACTATAAGCATTGACGAGGCATTCGTAACTATGATGAGCATGATACTCCTGCCAAGAATTCACTTAACACAATTGTGACTAGCAACCTCCACTACACATGAATATAAGTTCATAATGATTTGGTGAAATTCCCTTATATTCTAGCATCAAATTCATGCATGCAAACTAAGTGTCGACCCTCAATCAACATACAAGAATAAGTTATCAATCAAACAGTTAAGCAAATTGAATTCACAATTTATGAAATCACAACTGAAGGTAATCAATTCATATTGCAAGTATGTTCATGGCTTTGAATTTCCCCCTAGCCAAAACGAGTTTAGCCTCTCATGTTCACAGCAAAACAAAGAGAAATTAAATTAAACATTGAAAACAAAGATAGATTACACCTAGAAACGTTCCAGCAATCTAACTTGAATGGCAAGCACTTCCAAGGGGTCTCCTTTTTCATCCTTTGTAAAGCTGTGGCACAAGGGTTAGGGTGTGTAGAATGGGTGGTGATGGGTGATAGAGGATGGATAGGTAGATAGATGGATGGAAGGTGGATTTTCGGCAGAAAGTGTGTAGAATAGTCCAGCCAAACTAAATGGTGCAGATGGCTTTATTTATAAGGCTAAGGTTGAAAGGCAATCAGAAAATAATAAAAAAGGTTCATAACTTAGCTAATTTGCCACAATTGAATAGGTAAGAAAGAATCAAAATTTAAAGAGAAATAGGAATGTGAAATTCGGCAGAATTGTGTAGGAGAGAAAATGAATGTGTTTAAAGGTCAGAAATTAAGAGTGAAAGGGAAAGAAGGTGCGGCATTGATTTATAAGAGAAAGGGGAAGTATTTTTGGGCAGAAAATAGGCAAGAAAACCTCCCCTTTGTGCAGCAAGGATTAGAATAAAAGAGGAATGTGTTTTATGACAGAAAATAGGCAAGAAAACCTCTCCCTTGTGCGGCAAGGATTGAAACAAAAGGGGAATGTGTTAGGCACGGTTTTGGGCTTCTAGAATGAGTAATTAGGCAACCTACATGTTTTGGAAACCCCAAAAATGGAAACCTCCACAAATCGAAACTTGCACAAATGGAAACCTTCAAAATTAGAAACTCAGTTTCCAATTCTGAACTCTTTGTACTTCATTTTCTTCAATTCATTTCTTCCATCTCTTTGCTCATTCTTAACCTTCTTTGGTCTTCAATTTCGTCCATCCATTTAGCTCCAAGCATGAGCTAACCATCCAATGCCAAAACTGCTCCAAAAGGCTCCAAAATGCACTTTCTTGCATACTTTGCACATTAAACCTACAAACACACGAAAATAGCTTAAAATACTAAAATAACTAACAACTAACAACGTAAATGCAAGGAAACAAGCTAACTAAGTGATGTAAATATGGTCCTATCAGTCTTGTTAAGTGTTTTTGAGTCTTATTTTGTGTTTTTAAGTCAATTTTACATAGATTAGCAATCCCTCCTAATCCTCGGTCTAGAACGATCCTTACTTGCATCTTTACTACAATTGTCAACAAGAGGGTTTAATTTGTGTGTTGTTTTACATCGCATCAGGAACTAAACCCTCTTGGCTAGGGGGGAATTCGAAACCATGATTATACTTGCAATATGAATTGATTACATCCAGTTGTGAATTCGTAAGTTGTGAATTCAATTTACTTAACTGTTTGCATTAAAACTGTTTATGTATGTGGGTGAGAGTGCACACTTAATTTACATGCAAAAATCTGATGCTAGAGTATAAGGGAGTTTCACCTAATCATTATGAACTTATATTCACAAGTGGTGAAGGTCGCTGGTCACGATCGTGTTAAGTAAATTCCTGGCAAGAGTATCATCCGCTATCCGCTTTCATAGTTACGAATGCCTTGTCAACGCTTATGATTTTCATAGAACATAATGATCTTTGATTGTTTCTCTATTATGCGCTTTCATGTAGGGAACTCTTGAAGAATAATTTGATTGCGATGCGCTATTTCCGTCCAATTCAATGACATAAGGGAAATCTGAGGGTTAATTTAAGCGTACATAAGGGAAATCTAGATTCATGGCTTATTGAAAGAAACAACTGGAGATTGATTTGTATGCAAGTGTGTCATGGGTGAAGAAGAACCTCTAGCCAGCCCATCATCCATTCAAAACATCAATTTCGTGCCTAAATCTGTCTAGTTCTTAATTTACTTTGTTTGTTTTCAAATTCGTCAAAACCAAACCCCTCCCCTTTACTTTAAAGTGTCAAATTAGTTAGAATATGTCCAACTTTGTGTTTTTAAGTGTTTTGAGTCAAAGTAAAACCAAATTTCGTCCAAAATCACCCTTAGTGTCTGTTTTGATTCTAATTAAGTTGTTTTAAGCTGTTTTGAGTCATTATAGTTAGTTTTGAGTCTTTTCAGTTTGTTTTGCATTCTTTGAGTCTAGTTTAGTGTTTTAAACTTAGTTTTACGTTTTTAAGTCAGTTTCAAGTGTTTTAACAATCCCTCCTAATCCCCGGCCTAGAACGATCCCTACTTACATTCTTTACTACAATTGTCAACAAGAGGGTTTAATTTGTGTGTTGTTTTACATCGCATCAAATTTTTGGCGCCGTTGCCGAGGATTAGCAACTTTGCTAATCCCCCGTTGTTTCGTTTTGTTTATTTTCGTGTGTTTTTGTTTTAGTTACTGACTTAGTTTTGTTTTTCTTGTTTATAGGTACTAGTTTATGACTCGAAGTTCTCAAACTGTTCGTAAGAATATCTTGGACTTTGACGACGATTTTGAGAGGACTTTGAGAAGGTAGAGAAACCAGCAAGAATCTAATCCACCTAGCCCTGAACCTGAGCTTGAAGAACAAGTGATAAAAGAGGAAGAAGACCCCATGGCTCAAGTGTTGGAAAAAGTACAAGTCATGGCAGCGGACAATCAAACAATCAAGGAGCTCTCTACTTCGGGATTGGACAATGCCGCACCCCTATACATCCAGTACCCCACGGCTGCTCAAGGAAAGACCGAAGAGTTCGAATTGAAATCCAGTTTGTTGCACCACATCCCGAAATTCCATGGGCTGTTCATGGAGGATCCCAACAAACACTTGAAGGAATTTGAAGTTGTTTGCTCAAGTATGACCCCCGTTAATGTCGATGGAAGCATATTGAAGATGAAGGCCTTTCCATTCTCACTAATGGACAAGGCTAAGGATTGGTTGTATGAATTGGCACCTGGAACGGTTACCTCTTGGGAGAGCATGAAACGAGCATTCCTAGAGAAGTTTTTCGTAACCTTACGAGTCATTCTCTTGAGGAAGAGAATTAATGGCATCCAACAAAACCAAGGGGAGTCGTTTCCAGCCTATTACGAGAGTTTTAAGATGTTAGTTGCTTCCTGCCCACAACACTAGATGAAGGAAGAGCTTATCCTTCAATACTTCTATGAAGGGCTTCTCCCCATTGAAAGACAAATGCTTGGCGCTTCAACGGGAGGAGCTTTGGTAGATAAAACCCCGACGGCTGCAAAGATCTTAATTGCAAATAGAGCGTTGAATGCACAACAATATGAAGGCGTTGGAGGAAGAGACACCCCATGGCAACAATCACAAGTGAATGAGGTAAGTGCATGATGTGATAAAAGTTAAACACTCAAATTAAACCCTCTTGTTGTCAAATTGTAGTAAAGATGCAAGTAGGGATCGTTCTGGACCGGGGATTATGAGGGCTTGCTAATAACCTCTAAACTGACTCACAAAACATAAAAACAAAGTTAAAAACGTTTGGATAGACTCAAGGTACTCAAAACAGACTCATAAAACTCAAAACAAGCTAAAAACACTCAAAATTGCCTAAAACACCAATTGGACAGTTTCTTACTCTAAACACAACTTTGGACGAAAATAAGGTTTTGGCTTGACTCAAAACACTTAAAAACACAAACAAAACAGATTTTAAACACTTTGAAACAAGAAAGTAAAAGGGGGTTTTGGTTTGGACGAATTTGAAACAAACAATCAAGTTATAAAACTAAACAGATTGTAAAACGAATTTTGGGAATAAGATGGTTGATGGATTAGCTTGAGGTCCATTCTTCACACATGACACACTTGTACATAAATCGATTTCCAATTGCTTTTCAATAAATTATGATGCTCAACACCCTAGATTAACCATGATGCACTAATTAACCCCAAGATTTTCCTTTACTCATTGAATTGGATGAATGCATGCGACAACCCAAATCATTCTCCAAAAGTCCCCTACATGAATGCATAATAGAGATACAATCAGAGATCATTACGTTCCATGAAAATCATAAGTGTTGACGAGACAATTGTAACTATGAATGCATGATACGTTTGCCAAAAATTCAATTAACGCGACTGTGACTAGCAACCTTCACTACTCATGAATATAAACTTGTAATGATTAGGTGAAACTTATTTATATTCTAGCATCAAATTCTTGCATGAAAACTAAGTATGCATCCTTAATCAACATACAAGAATCAGTTTTGAAGAAAACAGTTAATTGAATTGCATTCACAACTTATCAAATCACAATTGGAGGAAATCAATTCATATCTCAAGCATGTTCATGGCTAGAATTGCATACACAACTTATCAAATTCATATCAGTTTTGAAGAAAACAGTTAATTGAATTGCATTAACTTATCAAATCACAATTGGAGGAAATCAATTCATATCAATTCATATCTCAAACAGTTAATTGAATTACATACACCTAGAATGCTCCAGCAATCCAACGTCTTGAATGGCTAGCACAACTTCGAGCAATCTACCTTCCTTGCAAGTATATGGCACCAAGGTGTGGATGGTGAATGGATGATCTAAGGGCTGCGGCAGAGAGGTAGAATAGGTTTAGAGAATATGGAAGGGTGGTAAGGGATGGATAGAAAGAGAGATGAATGGAATGGAAGGAGGAATGGAGAGCTTGCGGCAGAAATTGTGTTGAATGGTCCAACCAAACTAAATGGTGCGGATGGCTTTATTTATAGGGCTAGGGTTGAAAGGCAATAAGAAAATAATAAAAAAGGTTCATAACTTAGCTAATTTGCCACAATTGAATAAGTAAGAAAGAATCAGAATTTAAAGAGATATAGGAATGTGAAATTCGGCAAAATTGTGTAGGAGAGAAAAGGAATGTGTTTAAAGGTCAAAAATTAAGAGAGAAAGGGAAAGAAGGTGAGGCATTGATTTGTAAGAGAAAGGGGAAGTATTTTTGGGCAGAAAATAGGCAAGAAAACCTCCCCTTGTGCAGTAAGGATTAGAATAAAAGAGGAATGTGTTTTATGACAGAAATGATAGGAGCATATTTATGCACCTTAGTTAGCTTGTTCTTGTGCATTTATGTTGTTTTTCCTTAGTTAAAGTAGTCTTTTAAGCTAGTTTGATGTATTTCCAGGTTCTAAGGGCAAGTATGCAAAAAGAAGCAATTTGGAGCATTCTGGAGCATTTTTGGGCCAAGATGGGGTAGTGCAAGCATGGAGGCAAGTTGATGGACGAAATTGAAGATATTAAGGCTTGAAATCAGCTAAGAAGATGGAAGAAAGAAGTCAAAGATAGAGAAGATAAGGAATCAGCTCAAAAGAGGGAGAATTATCCAAAACATTATCCAAACAACCTTATCTTATCTTATCTTATCCAATCCTTATCTTATCTTAACAAACCTTATCCTATCCTAATCCTTTTCTAATTCAATTCCTGGTACAATGAGGGTTTATTTTCTGATTGGGGGACATTTAAATTAAGTTTCTAGAAACCCTAAGCCTTGCCGCACCTAGCTTTCCAGAAAACCTGATTTCCTTGCCTTGCAAGGCTTTCTAGAAGCCTTATCCCTCCTTATCCAAATCTGCCGCACCTTAGGCCCTTTCCCATTGGAAATCTGATTGTTTTGAGCCTATTTCTGGATGGATTTGGCTTTCTAGAAGTCCTAATCTGATTCACCTAGGGTTTTTGGTGCCTATATATATACTAATCAACCCTTTGCCGTAGACACACCCTCCATATACATCATTCACGCCAGAAATCATCCACCACTCTCTGCCGCACCATACATCCATCCTAGCCATTAACCCAGCCTTCTACACCATTCATAACCCCCTAAACCTGTCCCAAGACCTTGTGCCGCAGCAAAGAGGAGGAGAAGGAGCCCTGGGACGTGCATGCCATTCAAGTTTGAATTGCTGGAAGTTTTAGGTGTTTCCTTTCCTTTGATTTCAATGTTTAAATTCAATACTCTTTGTTTTGTACGTATGAGGAACTAAACCCCCTTGGCTAGGGGGTGATTCGAAACCATGTTTATGCTTGCTATATGACTTGATTACCTCTAATTGCGTTTCATAAGTTGTGAATTCAATTTACTTATCTATTTGAATTAAACTGATTTGTGTGTGTTGGTTGAGAGTGCACGCTTAATTGTCATGCATAAATCTAATGCTAGGATATAAGGAAGTTTCACCTAATCGTTACAACTTTATATTCACAAGTAGTAAAGGTTGATGATCTCAATTGTGTTAAGTAAATTCTTGGCATAAGTATCATGCGCTTTCATAGTTACAAGTGCCTCGTCAATACTTATGATTTCCATTGAACGTAATGATCTTTGATTGTATCTCTAGTATGCGCTTTCATATAGAGAACTCTTGAAGAATAATTTGATTGTGATGCGCAGTTTCCATCCAATTCATTAACATAAGGGAAATCTGAGAGTTAATTTAAGCAGACCTAATTATCTTGGAGTGTTGAGAATTCGTGGTTTATTGAATTGCAATTAGAAATCGTTTTGTATGCAAGTATGACATGTGTGGAGAAGAACCCCTTAGCTAGCCTTCCATCCATTAATTTAAACCAATTTCGTTTTACAATCTGTTTTGTTTTACAAAGTTTTTGTTTTGTTTTCAAATTCGTCAAAACCAAATCCCCCTTTACTTTGTTGAGTCATATTAGTTAGAAACTGTTTTAGTTTGTGTTTTTGAGTGTTTTGAGTCAAGTTAAAACTTATTTTCGTCCAAAATTATGTTTAGAGTCCAAAACAGCCAGTTTGTGTTTTTAAGGCAGTTTTGAGTGTTTGTTTGCTGTTTTGAGTCTTTTGGTTTGTCTTAGTGTTTTAAAGTATAGTTTTGCATTCTTTGAGTCTAATTTAGTGTTTTAACTTTGTTTTAAGTTTTTGAGTCAGTTTTCAAGTGGTTTAGCAATCCCTCCTAATCCCCGGCCTAGAACGATCCCTACTTACATACTTTGCTACAATCGATAAAAAGAGGGTTTAATTTGTGTGCTTATATATTTTGCATCAAGAAAATAGGCAAGAAAACCTCTCCCTTGTGCGGCAAGGATTGAAACAAAAGGGGAATTTGTTAGGCACGGTTTTGGGCTTTTAGAATGAGTAATTAGGCAACCTACATGTTTTGGAAACCCCAAAAATGGAAACCTCCACAAATGGAAACTTGCACAAATGGAAACCTTCACAAATAGAAACTTCCAACTTTAGAAACCTTGGCTTCCAATTTTGAACTCTTCATTCTTCATTTGATCCTAAGCTCATTTGATCTTCAATTTCGTCCATCCATTTAGCTCCAAGCATGTGCAATCCATTTAGTGCCCAAAACTGCTCCAAAAAGCACCAAAATGGACTTTCTTGCATACTTTGCACATTAGACCTACAAACACACGAAAATAGCTTAAAATACTGTAATAACTAAGAACTAACAACCTAAATGCAAGGAAATAAGTTAACCAAGTCGCATAAATATGCTCCTATCAGTGCAATTTCTGAAATTCAATCTCAATTAGCTAACCTCACTACTCTTGTGTCACAGGTCGTAGATGTATCCAAAATGCAAAGTGTAGCTGCTTGTGGCATGTGCTCCATGCAAGGGCATCTCATGGATCAATGCCCTCAATAGATTGAGAATGGAGGGTGGGAATCTGCCAATGCCGTGGGTTTTGGGAACCAAAACCAACCAAGGAGTGATCCTTTCTCGAATACGTACAATCCAGGTTGGAGAGATCATCCAAATTTCAAGGGGAGGGAGTGATGCGAAATATATAAGCACACAAATTAAACCCTCTTGTTGACAATTGTAGTTTAGATGCAAGTAAGGATCGTTCTAGACCGGGGATTAGGAGGGATTGCTAAAACACTTGAAACTTACTCAAAAACGTAATACTAAGTTAAAAACACTAAACTAGACTCAAAGAATGCAAAACTAAACTCTAAAACAGTAAAACAACTCAAAAGACTCAAAACAGCACAAAACAAGCTAAAAGACTCAAATCTGCCACTAAGAGTAAATTTGGACGAAAATAGGTTTTGACTAGACTCAAAACACTTAAAAACACAAACCAAATCAGTTTCTAACTAATATGACTCACCAAAGTAAAGGGGGATAGGGTTTTGACGAATTTGAAAACAAAACAAGTAAATTAAAGAACTAATGAAATCTGCACGAATTTAGGCAATTCAATGGATGATGGGCTAGCTAGGAGGTTCTTCTCCACACATGACATACTTGCAAAGAAAACAATTTCCAGTTGCTTTTCAATAAACCATGAATTCTCAACGCCCCAAATTAACCAGGAATTGCACTAATTAACCCTCAGATTTTCCTAATTTTATTGAATTGGATAATTGCATACAACAACCCAAAGCATTCTCCACAAGTTCCCTACATGAATTGCATAATAGAGATACAAGTAAAGATCATTAAGTTCTATGAAAATCATAAGCATTGACGAGGCACTTGTAACTATGAATTGCATGAAACTTATGCCAAGAATTTACTTAACACGATTGTGACTAGCAACCTTCACTACTTATGAATATAAGTTCATAACGATTAGGTTCCCTTATATCCTAGCATCAGATTTATGCATGAAAATTAAGCGTGCACTCTCAACCAACACACACAAATCAGTTTTAATTCAAACAGATAAGTAAATTGAATTCACAACTCATGAATCACAACTGGATATAATCAATTCATACTGCAGGTATAACCATGGTTTCGAATTCCCCCTAGCTAAGAGGGGTTTAGTTCCTCATACTCACAAAACAAAGATTATTGAATTGAAACATTGAAAACAAAAGAAAGATTACACCTAAAACGTTCCAGCAATCCTAACTCGAATGGCAGACACGTCCAAAGGCTCTCCTCCTTCCTCTTTGTTGCGGCACAAGGTTTGGTGGTGAGTTTTGGGGGTTATGAATGGTGTAGAAGGCTAGGTTTATGGTTAGGATAGATGTATGGTGCGACAAAGGTTGAATAAGGTCAGAAACTATGGAGAATGGTGAAGGATGGATGCGGCAGAGAGAGGGCAGTGATTTCTGGCGTGAATGGATGAATGAATGGATGATTTTGGGGCTGCAAAAAGGAAGTTTATTTAAGGTTTTCAGAAATTAAAACCCTAACTTATTTAGGCAATCAGAAATTAAGTCAAAAGCTTCTAGAAAGAGGAAATAAAATCAAAAAACTAAGGGAAAGTGCTAAGATATGCGGCAGAGACTTTAATTGAATGGGGAATGTGTTTTAATGTAGGAAATAGGAAAGAGGGACTCTCCCTTGCACGGCAAGGAAGAGGAAAGGTCCTAAGGGTGCGGCAAGGGTTGTTTAAGTGCAAGGAAGGTTCAGTTTGTGTCCTAAAATGCATATGAGGCCTTCACTGTTGCTGGAACTTATTTAGGATTAGGAAAGGTCAAACTAAAATAGGAAACCTTGGCTTAACTTTCCTACTTCAAGTAGGAATCCTTGTTTGAGTAGGAATCCATCTCCAATTAGGAATCCTTCTTCAATTAGGAATCCTTCTTCAATTAGGAATCCTTCGTTGATTAGGAATCCTTCGTCAATTAGGAATCCTAACATCTTTAAATCTGCAATTTCGTCCATTCCTTTTGCTCCAAGCATGTGATATCCATTCCAAGCCCAATTTTGCTCCAAAAGGCTCCAAAATGCACCTTCTTGCATACTTTGTCCTTAGAACCTGAAAACACACGAAAATGGCTTAAAAGACTAAAATAACTAAGAAATAATAACGTAAATGCACAAGAACAAGCCAACTAAGTCGCCTAAATATGCTCCTATCAGGGAGCCCCAACAAACCCAACAACAAAATGCATTTAGGCAGCAACCTCCAGGATTTTACCAAAGGCCATACGCACCCACACAACTGATAGGAGCATATTTATGCGACTTAGTTAGCTTGTTTCCTTGCATTTATTTAGTTAGTTTCTACTTATAAGAGTGTTTTAAGCTATTTTCGCGTGTTTTCAGGTTCGAATGACAAAGTTGGCAAGAAAGTGCAATTTGGAGCATTTTGGGCCAAGAATGGATAACACATGTCTGGAGCAAGATGGATGGATGAAATTGAAGTTCAAGAGAGGCGAGGAATGTGCAAAAGAGTTGAAGAAATTAATTCAAGTCATTGAAGATAAGGAATCAGCTAAAAAGAAGGAACATTATCCAAAACCTTATCCAACCTTATCTTATCCAAACTAACCTTATCTTACTTTATCTTATCTTATCCTACCTTAATTCCAGCTGCAAGGGGGACTCCTTTTCATATTAGGACACCTAAAACCTATTTTTAGAAGGCCTTTTCCTTCTACAAACATGCCACAACACTCATTTCTAGAAGCCCTAAAAATCTGGCGACCCAACCTTTCTAGAAGGCCTTTTCCTTGTTGGATTGGAGTCCTAAATCCTTTTCCTTGACAACCTAGGCCAAGTAATCCCTAGGCCTATATATACCCCAATCTGCCGCACCATTCAAACTACCACCCTCTACCATAACTCACCTACATCCGTCCACCACACACTTATTGTGCCGCAGCTGTGCAAGGAAGGAAAGGAGAGAACTTAGTGCCGTGCCTGCCATTCAAGCCTTGTGATAGGAGCATATTTAGGCGACTTAGTTGGCTTGTTCTTGTGCATTTATGTTGTTATTCTTTAGTTATTTTAGTCTTTTAAGCCATTTTCGTGTGTTTTCAGGTTCTAAGAACAAAGCATGCAAGAAGGTGCATTTTGCAGCCTTTTGAAGCAAAATTGGGCTTGGAGTGGATATCACATGCTTGGAGCTAAAGGAATGGACAAAATTGAAGACTTGAAGATGTTAGGATTCCTAATTGAAGAAGTATTCCTAATCAAAGGAGGATTCCTAGTTGAACAAGGATTCCTACTCAAACAAGGATTCCTACTTGAAATAGGAAAGTTAAGCCAAGGTTTCCTATTTTGGTTTGACCTTTCCTAATCCTAATTGTCCCTAAGTTCCAGCAACATTGAAGGCCTCCTATGCATTTTAGGACACAAATTGAACCTTCCCTGCATTAAACCAGCCTTTGCCGCACCATCCCCTTATTTCCCATCCTTGACGTGCAAGGGATCTCTCACTTGCCTAAATTATGGACCTAAATCAGCAAGGAAATCCTTTTTCCTTGCCTTGCAAGGCATTCCCTTACCTTTTCCATTCTTGCCGCACCTACTTGCCCAATTCCCTTAGGATTCTGACTTTAATTCCTATTTCCCTTAAAGTTTTGATTTAATTTCT
This sequence comes from Heteromeles arbutifolia, assembly GCA_024362995.1. Lineage (NCBI taxonomy): Eukaryota > Viridiplantae > Streptophyta > Magnoliopsida > Rosales > Rosaceae > Heteromeles > Heteromeles arbutifolia. The sequence continues at coordinate 13,912,408 of JANCRC010000015.1, forward strand.
GTTTCCTAAATTGTTTCCTAGCTTTATTACCCTAAAGTCTTTAAATAAAACATCTTGGTGCCACACAAAAGGTTTCATTGACTCACCAATTCATCCATTCACGCCAGAATTCATCCCTACACCTTTGCCGCAATTTCCATTCACCCTAAACACATTCCTGACCCCAAAACACATCCCATACACTTCACCCACCTTTGTGCCGCAGCAAAAAGGAAGGAAGAGATCCTTTGGACGTGCTTGCCATTCGAGTTAGGATTGCTGGAACGTTTGGGTGTAATCTTTCTTTTGTTTTCAATGTTTCAATTCAATAATCTTTGTTCTGTGAGTATGAGGAACTAAACCCCTCTTAGCTAGGGGGAATTCGAAACCATGGCTATACTTGCAATATGATTTGATTACATCCAGTTGTGAATTCAATTTACTTATCTGTTGAATTAAAATTGATTTGTGTGTGTTGGTTGAAAGTGCACGCTTAATTTTCATGCATAAATCTGATGCTAGGATATAAGGGAGTTTCACCTAATTGTTACGAACTTATATTCATAAGTAGTGGAGGTTGCTATTCACAATCGCGTTAGGTAAATTCTTGGCATAAGTTTCATGCAATTCATAGTTACAAGTGCCCCGTCAATGCTTATGATTTTCATAGAACTTAATGATCTTTGCTTGTATCTCTATTATGCAATTCATGTAGGGAACTTGTGGAGAATGTGTTGGAAATGTGCCCTAAAACCAATCATATGATGATACTTTACAGACATTTCACATGTTAAACTAATCTAGTTTAATATAAAAGGCAAAGATTATTGTTTTAAGCCGTCTCATATAAATATTATATGCTTAAACGATAAGTCCAAGGAATATGTAACAGGGAGAATGTGATCTAAAGAAGTTAGATCCATGAGACCATTCTCTTTCGTATACATATCCTAAATGTTCCTGATCATAGGATTACCAATTGGGCATTGACAGTCCGTTAGGATCAGTACGTGCTATGTCTTCTCTTAGAGAGAGTGACTAGTCTCAAGTCAATGGTGTGACTGACATCAAGACAAGTACGTAGGTGCTCAATAGAGAATGAGTCCACTGAACGCAATCAACGAGGAGTTCTCATAGTCATGTCACATGAGAACTCATGGTTGGGATAATGCAAAGTAGTCCTTTGACCTGAGGCATCATAGTTGTCTTGTGGTTAGGTCCTTGATCTTTGACTATGTCAAAGTCACTCCATCAGAGAGTGTCCACGACATAGTTGGGGTTAAGCCACTTGGCCATGGAGGCAAGTGAATGCGCAACAAGGGATCTCTAACCTTCAAACGTTGAGGGAGAATACTCTATGATATGATTAAGAATCTCTGGCCAGAGTATGAATGAGATTTAGGAAGTCGTTCCAAATCACATTCAAGTAATCATATAAGTAAGAGAAACACATTGGATAGTAGACATGAATAAACTATCAAACCAAACAATGTGGTCAAGAGTATTGTATTAGAGAAAGAGTGTATTGCATTGTAATCCCAAACTGAATAGGTTCTCCAACCTCTTCTGATTAGCTTGGGTAGCCATGACATACTGCTAGGTGTCACTCATGGCTTGTGGAAGCCCTGAAGATGTAAAATCACTAAAGGGAGAATTGCAAGTAAGTTTCAATTCACAATCGATTAGTAAGAGTTCTAATCGCCCACTGTCTCGCTAAAAGGAACCTAATGGATCGCACACCGTGTAAGGTAATGATTGAAGGATACAATGGAGATGAGTAAGGATAATTAAATGTTTTAATTATTTATGGCTAGGATTAATTAATATGTTAATTAATCAAACGAATAAGTTCATTTTAGACCTCGGGTTAGTTTTGGGCCTCAAGGCCCAATGGGCTTCGAATGTCAAGCCCACTAACATAAGTTGTATGACAACTTATTGACTAAATACCCAAAAGGGCCCAAACAGCCCATAGCCTTAAGGAGGCCGGCCATATAGAGAAGGAAAGGGTTTGTAGTTCTTTAAGTCACTTAATTGAAGGGACTATATAAAGAACTTTATAGCCAAAATTCATTTAGGGTTTTCTTTTGGAGAAAATTGGAGAGAACATGTCTCTCCCTTTCTCTCTAGAATAGCCGGCCACCATGGGAGAGTTTACTAGCATCTAACTCTTCCATGGCCACTCATCTTCTTCCTCAACCATCCTTGGTGTCGGAACTTAGAGATCTCCAACTTTGGGGATTTTTGGAGAACCCAATTCTTCCATCCATATCCAAGAAGACATGGAGCCAAGAAGCAAAGTTCCTCCATCCAAATCCATGGAGCCAAGGAGCAAGGAGACAAAGGAAAGAAGGCCCTCACATGGGTGATTAACCTTTGCTAAGCAAAGAGGTGCTTCAAAGGTATAAAAGTCTCTCAACTCTTTCTTTAAGATTTGAGTTGAGTCATGGTTCACCATAACTACTAGGCTTTGAATTTCATGGGTAATGTTTTGTTTTGAGTGCATACAAGCATGATTCCGCCTTTAATTGTTAATTGCATGCCATAGATGTTGCTCAAATGAACATGTTTTTCACAAATTTTCCTTCAGAATGCTTTGGGTTGTTGTATGCAATCATCCAATTCAATAAAATTAGGAAAATCTGAGGGTTAATTAGTGCAATTCACGGTTAATCTGGGGCGTTGAGAATTCATGGTTTATTGAAAAGCAACTGGAAATCATTTTGTTTGCAAGTGTGTCATGTGTGGAGAAGAACATCCTAGCTAGCCCATCATTCATAGTTTTACCCAATTTCGTGCAGAATTCATTAGTTCTTTAGTTTACTTGTTTTGTCTTCAAATTCGTCAAAACCCAATCCCCATTTACTTTGTTGAGTCATATTAGTTAGAAACTGATTTAGTTTGTGTTTTTAAGTGTTTTGAGTCAAGTCAAAACCTATTTTCGTCCAAATTTACTCTTAGTGGCAGATTTGAGTCTTTTAGCTTGTTTTGTGCTGTTTTGAGTCTTGTGAGTTGTTTTAGTGTTTTAGAGTTTAGTTTTGCATTCTTTGAGTCTAGTTTAGTGTTTTTAACTTAGTTTTACGTTTTTGAGTCAGTTTCAAGTGTTTTAGCAATTCCTCCTAACCCCCGGTCTAGAACGATCCCTACTTGCATCTATACTACAATTGTCAACAAGAGGGTTTAATTTGTGTGATTATATATTTTGCATCACCTTGGATTGCTGGAGCGCTTCTAGGTGTATTCTATCCTTTGTTTTCAATGTTTAATTTAAGTTATCTTTGTTTAATTGCGAACATGAGGAACTAAACTCGTTTTAGCTAGGGGAGAATTCAAAGCCATGAACATATATGTGATATGAATTGATTACATCCAGTTATTATTTCATAAATTGTGAATGCAATTTGTGTAACTGTTTGATTTAAAACTTATTCTTGTATGTTGATTAGGGATGCATACTTAGTTTGCATGCATGAATTTGATGCTAAAATATAAGGGAGTTTCACCTAATAGTTACAAACTTATATTTACAAGTAGTGGAGGTTGCTAGTCACGATCGCGTTAAGTAAATTCCTGGCAGGAGTGTCATGCTTTTCATAGTCACGAATGCCTTGTCAATGCTTATGATTTTCACAGAGCTTAATGATCTTTGATTGTATTTCTATTATGCTTTTCATGTAGAGAACTATTGGAGAATAATTTGGGTTGACGATGCGTATCCCATCCAATTCAATGAATTTAGGAAAATCTGAGAGTTAAAGCAGTGCTGTCACAGTTAACTTGGGGCATTGTCATTCATGGTTTATAGAAAGAATAACTGGAAATTGATTTGTATTGCATATGTGTCATGTGTGGAGAAGGACCCTCTAGCTAGCCATTCACCCTTTAATTCACCCAAATTCGTACCTTTTCAAGTTTGTTTCTTTAATTTGCTTAGTTTTAGTTAAATTCATCAAAAACAATCCCCATTTAGTATTTTGTGTCTAGTTAGTTTAATTTTAGTCCAAATCGTCCCCTAGTGTTAGTTTTGAGTGTTAGGAACTTAGTTTGTGTGTTTTGAGTCTGATTAGCTTATTTTGAGTGTCTAGAGTCCAGAAACTGTCTAGTTTGAGTTCTATTTGCTGTTTTGAGTTAATTGAGCCTAGTTTAGTGTTTTTCCGTCTAGTTTAGTGTTTTAAAGTTTAATTAGTGTAGATTAGCATCCCTTCTAATCCCCAGCTAGAACGATCCCCACTTACGCAAACTACATTGATAGGGTTTAAGTTTGAGTGCAATTTAATTTCACATCAAATTTTTGGCGCCGTTGCCAGGGATTAGCAAATTTGCTAATCCCCCGTGTTTCTGTTTGTGTTTTTTCTTTTTACGTTTTAGTTTTTTATTTTGTTTTGTTTTGTTTTCTTTGTTTCAGGTACTAGACATGGCAATTGCCAACATTCAAGCTCAATTGGCGAATCTTACTTCTCAATTGTCCCAGATTGCCGAAAGAACCACAATGCACACTGCCCCTACATTTGGGGTGCCCTATGGGCAAGGATATCAAACTCATCAATGCCCTTAATTCACTGCAAACGGAGGTGCTTGGGGTTATCAAAGGCATAACCAATCAAGGGACAACATGTTTTCCAACGCTTACAATTTGGATTGGAGAGATTATTTAGATTATATGTGGGAGGAACCTCAACAAATTCAACAAGGTGGATATTGGCAGCAAGATGAGGAGTTCTACTGAAGATCTGTGCAGCCACCACAACCTCATATACAATATGCCCAGCCCAACCAGGATCGTCAATAGATTATGATCAAATTCTTGATGAATTAAATTCTTTGGTGCAGGGTTCACAAAATCAAGCTAAGGAGGTTCAACAAGGAGAATATTGGCAGCCATATAAGGAGTTCTATACAACGCCTATGCAGCCACCACAGCCTCCCCCACAACAATTCCAATCGAATTCAAGTATGCCTATGAGTTATGATGAAATTCGTGACGTACTAACCTATTTGACGCAGGGCTCACAATATGAAGGATATTGGCAGCCATCTGAGGAGATCTATCAAAAGCCATATGAACCACCACAGCCTCAACCATATTCGGCCCAACCAAGTTTAGGTTCGTCCATGGATAATGACCAAATTGTTCAATTATTAACTACTACAGTGCAGGATATGCAAAATCAGACCAAAGAAATGCAAAATCAAGCCAAAAAGTGGGGTGAATTGAACAATCAACTTGGAGAGATGGTAGAGTTCATGGCACAGATTCAAGAACAAAGTAAACTCTCAAACTCAAACATTGTAAATCCAATGGGAGATTTTGAAATCACTGAAGCTATCACTTTGGGAAGTGCTATGGAGGTTGAAGCTGACCCAGAACCGTCTAAACACAGCCCAAACGTGGATGAATTGTTGCTGCTAGAAGAAGAGGAGGAGGCCACACCTACGGCAAGGGTAGAACAACCCTTGCCGCAGCCCCTTAGAGTCCCTAGGCCGTCCAACTCTGGTATTATTGTTCCGAACTCAATTCATTCTAACCCCATTCCACCAAATGTCCCTTTTCCTCGCAGGTTCATGATTTCCAAGAACGAAGAAAGTGAAAAAGACATCGTGGAAGCCTTTCCAAAGGTGCAAAGTGATATCCCGATTCTTGTTACAACAAATCCAGTTCCAGAATGTGTTGAAATTTTTGAAGGGAATTGTACCTCAAGAAGAATGATTCAAGAGCAAGAAGTGGCAGGGGAATGTCTAGAATTCATCAAAGAGGATATACTTCAGACAACCAACCCCAAAGAAGTTGCATTTTATGACACAGGACAAGTCACAACCATTACATTAAATCTGGCCAAGTCCAACATTCCTGAAACATTCAAAGAAGTGGTGTTTGTCCTTGAGTTCTCGTCGGAGCAAACAAGTAAGCCACCTCCCCGAATTTCAATTTTGTTTTATACTAATCTGTTGTTAATGATTCAGGCACCCACTCTAGAATTTAAACCATTGCCGGATCATTTCAAGTATCACCTTCCATTCAAAGATCAATTCCATGCCGTGGCCTCCAATGAAGCTTAATAGGAGGTATCGTCCGGTGATGCGATGTAAAACAGCACACAAATTAAACCCTCTTTTGACAATTGTAGTATATGTATAAGTAGGGATCGTTCTGGACCGGGGATTAGGAGGGATTGCTAATCTAAACTAAATTGACTTTAAAACACAAAAACACAAAAGGAAACTTAAAAACACTTAACTAGACTCTATAGACTCAATACAAACTGAAAAGACTCAAAACTAACTAGAAAGACTCAAAACAGCACAAAACAATGAATTAGACTCAAAACTGACTCTAGGGAGTTATTTGGACGAAAATTAACTTGAACTTGACTCAAAACACTTAAAAACACAAATTGGACAGATTCTAACCTAATTAACACAACAAAATAAAGAGGGATTGGATTTTGGACAAAAATAAAGTAAAACAAAACAGAAACTAAAACTAGACAGATTTGCACAAAATTAGGTGTTTTGGATGGATGATGGACTAGCTAGAGGGTTCTTCTCCACACATGACACACTTGCACATAAACCAATTTTCAGTTGTTCTTTCGATAAATCATGAAACTTAACACCCCAGGTTAATTAGGTCTGCTTAAATTAACCTTCAAGTTCTCCTTAAGTTATTGAATTGGATGGGAAAGCGCGTACAACAATTCAAAGCATTCTCTAAAAGTCCTTTACGTGAACAGCACAATAAAGATACAATCAGAGATCATTAAGCATCATGAAAACTATAAGTATTGACGAGGCATTCGTTACTATGATGAGCATGAAACTCCTGCCAAGAATTCATTTAACGCGATCGTTTATAAGCGACCTCCACTACTTGTGAATATAAGTTTGTAACTATTAGGTGAAACTTCCTTATATTCTAGCATCAAATTCATGCATGCAAACTAAGTGTGCACTATTAATAAACATACACAAATAAGTTATCAATCAAGCAGTTAAACAAATTGAATTCACAACTTATGAAATCACAACTGAAGGTAATCAATTCATATTGCAAGTATATTCATGGCTTTGAATCTTCCCCTAGCCAAAAGAGATTTAGCTCCTCATGTTCATAGCAAAACAAAGAGAAATTAAATTAAACATTGAACAAAGATAGATTACACCTAGAAACGTTCCAGCAATCCAACGTCTTGAATGCAAGCACGTCCAAGGGTCTCCTTCCTTCTCCTTTGTTGCGACACAAGGTGGCAGTGGTGGTCGAAGTGGTGAATGGTGGTGGTGGATGGATATAGGTGAGTTATGGTCAAGGGTGGATTGTGGATTTTCGGCTGAAATTGTGTAGAGTGATTTAAATGGTGCAACAAGCTTTATTTAAAGGGCTAGGGTACTCAGAAAATAATAGGAAAGGTTCATAACTTAGCTAATTTGGTTCCACAATTTAATAGGTAAGAAAGAATCAGAAAATCAAAGAGAATAAGAAAGTGAAATTCGGCAGAATATGTAGGAAAGAAAAGGTATGTGTTTTAAAGGTCAGAAATTAAGAGAGAAAGGGAAAGAAGGTGTGGCATTGATTTGTAAGAGAAAGGGGAAGTATTTTTGGGCAGAAAATAGGCAAGAAAACCTCTCCCTTGTGCAGCAAGGATTAGAATAAAAGAGGAATGTGTTTTACGACAGAAAATAGGCAAGAAAACCCCTCCCTTGTGCAACAAGGATTGAAACAAAAGGGGAATGTGTTAGGCACGGTTTGGGCTTCTAGAATGAGTAATTAGGCAACCTACATGTTTTGGAAACCCCAAAATTGGAAACCTCCACAAATGGAAACTTGCACAAATGGAAACCTTCACAAATAGAAGCTTCCAACTTTAGAAACCTTGGCTTCCAATTTTGAACTCTTCATTCTTCATGTGATCCTAAGCTCATTTGATCTTGAATTTCGTCCATCCACTTAGCTCCAAGAATGTGCAATCCATTTAGTGCCCAAAACTGCTCCAAAAAGCACCAAAATTCACTTTCTTGCATACTTTGCACACGAAAATAGCTTAAAATACTAAAATAACTAAGAAATAACAACCTAAATGCAAGGAAACAAGCTAACTAAGTGATGTAAATATGCTCCTATCATCCGGCTGGAAGACGTTAAAGCAAGCGCTTCTTGGGAGGCAACCCATGCATTCAAATAAGGAAGACCTAGGCTCCGGCTCCACAACCAGATTTGCGTTTCTAAACCCTGCTCTTTATTGCTTTTACTTTGCCATATTTGTCATGTTTGTTAGTTGTGTTGTTTGCTTGCTTGTGTGTGAGTCCATGTTTGAAACATTGAGGACAATGTTTGGTTTAAGTGTGGAGGGGTAAATAAAGTGTTATTGTTGAAAATTCGGGGGTTTTTACCACCTAGCATTTCTAAAGTTGTTTTCACTGTTTTTGAGTGTTTTTAGTGTGTTTTGAAGTGTCTTTATATGTCTTTAGAAGATAATACAAAAATTTTGAAAAAAAAATTGAAAAAGTTTTGAAAAAACCCAAAAAGAGTCGTTTTTAAGTCCTTTTTGTGTGTTGTGTCTTAGGGTACCTACCAACACAATGATGAGGATCTGGTTTTTAATTGCATGACTATTAAAGAAAGTTACAAACATGAATTGAAGTTTGATATGCTCTTTGGTTTATGCTTGGTTATAGTTGACATTCATGAATTCACATGTAATCACAAAAAGAAAAAAAAAATCAGTTTTTGTAACATGCTTGAAGGAAATAACTCAAACTAACGCTACAACCTTGAGAGACTTGAGACTATACGTTCTTTGGAGAGTTATTAATCTTGACATTCTTGTTTTCTAAAGTCGTTGCATGATCTCATTATTTCTTTGCTTGGTTGCTACTTAGAATGCGTTTTGATCACTATAGTTCCAAATACAAGAACTCATGTCCGTTTCATTCAAAGCATGAAATTGATTAGCATAACAAATAACAAGATGAAGTTGTTTAGTTGATGTGATAAAAGTTAAGCACTCAAATTAAACTCTCTTGTTGTCAAATCGTAGTATAAATGCAAGTAGGGATCGTTCTAAACTGGGGATTAAGAGGGCTTGCTAAAACCTCTAAACTGACTCAACACACAAAAACAAAGTTAAAAATGTTTGGAAAGACTCAAGGGACTCAAAACAGCCTAAAAACACAAACTGGGCAGTTTTGGACTCTAAACACAACTTTGGACGAATTTAGGGTTTTGACTTGACTCAAAACACTCTAAAACACAAACAAAACAGATTTTAAACACTTTGAAACAAGAAAGTAAAAGGGGGGTTTTGGTTTTGATGAAATTGAAACAAACAAACAAATTGTAAAACTAAACAGATTGTAAAACGAATTTAGGAAATAAGATGATGCATGGATTAGTTAGAGGTCTGTTCTCCACACATGACACACCTGTACACGAATCGATTTCCAATTGCTTTTCAATAAACTATGATGCTTAACACCCCAGATTAACCGTGATGCACAAATTAACCCTCATATTTTCCTTTACTCATTGAATTGGATGAATGCATGCGAAAACCCAAATCATTCTCCAAAAGTCCCTTACATGAATGCATAATAGAGATACAATCAGTGATCATTACGTTTCATAAAAATCATAAGTGTTGACGAGGCAATTGTAACTATGAATGCATGATACGTTTGCCAAGAATTCAATTAACGCGATTGTGACAATCAACCTTCACTGCTCAGGAATATAAACTTGTAATGATTAGGTGAAACTCATTTATATTCTAGCATCTGATTCATGCATGAAAACCAAGTATGCATCCTTAATAAACATACACAAATCAGTTATGAATAAAATAGATAATTGAATTGCAATCATAGCTTAACAAATCACAATTGGCAAAAATCAATTCATATCTCAAACATGTTCATGGCTTCAAACTTCCCCCTAACTAAATAGGGATTTAGCCACTCATGATTACAGCAAGATCAGAGAGTAATAACAAAATAAACATTGAAAACAAGAACGAAGTACACCTAAAACGCTCCAATCTGCAAGCATGAAACGCACAGGTTCTTCTTCTTCCCCAGCTTGCTGTGGCACCAGAGACTATGGATGTGTATGGATGTATGAATGGGTCAGAGATGGATTAGGTTGGATGTGAGTTGCGGCAAGGGAAGGATTTCTTTGATGAATGGTTGGTCTCTGCAGCACAAGCCTAGAATATCTATATATATGCATCTCAAAACCCTAGAGAAATCAGATATGTACTTGGGCTTAACAGAAATTAAGGAATAAAGGCCTAGGGTGCGGCATTTAATTTAGAAAAGGAAATGTGGTCCAATTAATCTCTGAAAAGGATTTGTAGAACCCAAATCCACAAGGAAAAGGGCCTAACAAATCAGAATCCAGGAGGGAAAGGGCTTGAGAGGTGTGGCACAATAGTATAAGGGCAAGGGAATGGCTTGCAAGGCAAGGAAAAAAGATTCTAGAAGGAAACGAGGCGCCAGATTTTTAGGGTTCTAGAAGGAATGTGTTTTATGACAGATTTTGGGACTTCTAGAAGAAGGGTTTGGGGCGCCACTTTTGTAGGACAAGGGATAGAACTTCTAGAAAGAGTGTTTTGTGGCTGATTTTAAGCCTTTTTGTCTTCAAATTCGTCCATCAACTTGCCTCCATGCTTGCACTATCCAATCTTGGCCCAAAAATGCTCCAGAATGCTCCAAATCGCTTCTTCTTGCCATTTTGACACTTAAAACCTACAAACACACGAGAATAGCTTAAAATACAAAATTAACTAAGAACTAGGGACGTTAATGCATGAAAACAAGCTAACTAAGTCGCATAAATATGCTCCTATCATTAGTTAAAACCAGAGCCAAAAAGCCTTAACCCTTTGCATATGTATTGTAGGTTTAACCCCTTTGAGCCTTAATTAGCCTATTTTCTTTGTTAGCTGATGTGATGAAAGTTAAGCACACAAATTAAACCCTCTTGTTGTCGAATTGTAGTAAAGATGCAAGTAGGGATCGTTCTTAACCGGGGATTAGGAGGGCTTGATAAAACCTCTGAACTGACTTTAAAACATAAAAACAAAGTTAAAAACGTTTGAATAGACTCAAAGGACTCAAAACAGACTTACAAGATTCAAAACAAGCTGAAAACACTCAAAACTGCCTAAAAACACTAATTAGGCAGTTTCTGACTCTAAACACAACTTTGGACGAAAATAAGGTTTTGGCTTGACTCAAAACACTTAAAAACACAAACAAAACAGATTTTAAACACTTTGAAACAAGAAAGTAAAAGGGGGGTTTTGGTTTGGACGAATTTGAAATGAACAATCAAGTTATAAAACTAAACAGATTGTAAAACGAATTTGGAATAAGATGGTTGATGGATTAGCTAGAGGTCCGTTCTTCACACATGACACACTTGTACATGAATCTATTTCCAGTTTCTTTTCAATAAATTATGATGCTCAACACCCTAGATTAACCGTGATGCACTAATTAACCCTCAGATTTTCCTTAACTCATTGAATTGGACGAATGCATGCGACAACCCAAATCATTCTCCAAAAGTCCCCTACATGAATGCATAATCGAGATACAATCAGAGATCATTACGTTCCATGAAAATCATAAGTGTTGACGAGACAATTGTAACTATGAATGCATGATACGCTTGCCAAGAATTCAATTAACGCTATTGTGACTAGCAACCTTCACTACTCATGAATATAAACTTGTAACGATCAGGTGAAACTCATTTATATTCTAGCATCAAACTTAAGCATGAAAACTAAGTATGCATCCTTAATCAACACACAAGAATCAGTTATGAATAAAACAGTTAATTGAATTGCAATCACAACTTATCAAAGCACAATTGGAGGAAATCAATTCATATCTCAAGCATGTTCATGGCTTCAAACTTCCCCCTAGCTAAATAAGGGTTTAGCCACTCATGGTTACAGTAAAATCAGAAAGTAATAACAAAGTAGACATTGAAAACAAGAACGAAGTACACCTAAAACGGTCCAATCTTTAAGCTTGAAACGTCAAAAGCTCTTCTTCTTCCCCACCTTGCTCCAGCACAAGATACTATGGATGTGTTTGGATGCAGGGATGGAAGTTTTGGGAATGAATGGTCTGCAGCAAAGGGTATTTTGTGGGTGGTTGTGTAGAATGTGAAGGAAAAATTTTATCCTAGCTAAGAATATGTGAGAACATTTGAACACATATGCAAACTAATAACACTTTAAAGTAGGCATGCATTCAAAAACAATTCTAAAACCCATGACTTTCGAAGCCTAGTGAATGGTGAACCACAAGACTCTTTAACAACATTAAAGAGAAGAAGGATTTTGAGATTCATTACCCTTGAAAGCTCATCCTTGTTTGCACAAGGGATTCACCCAAGTGGAGGGCCTTCAAGTCACCTCCTAGCTCCTTGGATCTTCCTTGTGATTCTTCTCCTTTAGATGCTCCTTTGCTCCTTGATGATGTGAGGAAAGGATCTCCAAAAAGTACCAAAGGTTTGGTACCTCTAAGTCTCCACACCAAGGATGTAGTGTGAAGAGAAGATGGATGACTTAGAGAGATTTTGATGCTAGTGAAAAGCTCTCTAAGTGGCCGGCCTCTTTGAAAAAGAGAGAAAATGTTTCTCTTCTTTTCCTCTTGAAAACCCTAAGTGAATGAAAGCTATAAAGTTGACTTTATACTACATCACATGTGAGTGGCAGACTTGCAATTAAATCAAGTTTGCTTCCACTCACCCTTATGGCCGGCCTTGGCATTGTTATTGGGCTAATTGCTCATTTTGTTTTAGTTGTCATACAACTTAAACATAATGGGCCTTGTGGACCAAAAACCCTTCTGGGCCCCGAAACCCAAAACCAACTTAAAAGCCCAATACGAACCTTTCGTAAAATTAATTAACTAATTAATTAATCTTGACCATTCTCAATTAAACTATTTAATTGCTTATCCATCTCATTTATATTTCTTCACTTTCATCCTTACTCGGTGTACGATCCATTAGGTTCCAATTAGCGAGGCAGTGGGCGATTGTTACTCTTAACGAACGATTGTGAATTGAAACTACATTTCAATTCTCCCTTTGATGAAGAGTAGTGTTTGCTAATCCTCAGGGCTTCCACAAACCATGAGTGACACCTAGCAGTATGTCATGGCTACCCAAGCTAATTAGAAGTGGTTGGAGAACCTATCCAGTTACAATTACAATGCAATACGATCCTTCTCTAATACAATACTCTCAATCACATTGTTTGAGTGATAGTTTGTTTCATGTCTTCTATCCAATGTGATACTTCTCTATATGATTCAATTGAATATGATTTGGAACAAACTTCCTAAGTCATATTCATATGCTTTGGCCAAAGACTCTCGAATCCTATCTCAGAGTATTCTCCTTCCACCATGGAAGGCTAGAGATCCCTTTTTGTGCATTCACATGCCTACATGACTAGATATCTTGACCCCAACAATGCCGTGGACACTTTCAATGGAATGCCTTTGACATAATCAAAGATCAAGGACCTAACCATTAGACATCAATGATGCCTCAGGTCAAAGGACTACTTTGCATATTGCAACTTATGAGTTCTTACATGACATGTATGCTCGAACTCTCTTTTGATAGTTGTTTAGTGTACTCGATTACTCTTTCAAGCACCTATGTGTTTGTCTCAATGTCCAACACTAAATGACTTGAGACTAGTCATACTCACACTTGAGTTAACATAACGCATACTAACCTTAGCGGATTGTCAATGCCCAATTGGCAATCCTATGGCTAGGAACGTTTTAGGAATGAACATAAGAGAAAGGTCTCGTTAATCTAACTTACTTAAATCACTTTTCTCTTAGATCAAATACATTCCTTGGATTCCCTTATTGCTTAAACACATGATACAATAAATAGTGATTAACAATAAGCTTTGCCCTTTATTAAACATATAATAGTTTACTACAATAAGTATTCCAAAAGCTATTACATCAAATGAGTGGCTTTGTGGGCATACTTCCAACAATCTCCCACTTGCACTCAAAGCCACATTCCCATGTATCTAATACCTATCCTTTCCATATGGCGGTCAAGTTGGATATGAGACATTGGCTTCGTCAGTGGATCTGCTACGTTATTTGCTGAGGCAACCTTGAGGATGTTGACTTTCCCCTCGGCAGCATATCTTCTAATGATATTAAAGCGCCTATCAAAATGCTTGTTTTTTTTATGAGCCATGGGTTCTTTGGCTTGAGCTATCGCCCCACTATTATCACAGTACAAAGTTACTGATGATGTAATGGTTGGAACCACTCTAAGTTCAGTAATGAACTTCTTCATCCAAAACGCTTCTTTGCCGGCTTCAGCTGCAACGACAGATTCAGCCTCTGTCGTGGAATCAGCAATTATTTCTTGTTTCTTGCTTTTCCAGCTAACAGCCCCACCATTCAGAGTGAACACGTATCCGGAGTTGGAACTTCTATCATCGACGTCAGATTGGAAATCTGCGTCTATATAGGCTTCCACTCCCAACTCTGTTGCTCCTCCATAAACGAGGAACATGTCCTTAGTTCTTCTTAAGTACTTAAGGACCGTCTTGACAGCTGCCCAGTGTTCTGATCCTGGGTTAGATTGATATCGACTAGTAATGCTCACATCATATGCGATATCAGGCCTTGTGCATATCATGGCATACATGAGACTTCCTATAACGGAAGCATAAGGAATCCTACTCATTTGCCGTATTTCTTCAGGAATTTTTGGTCCCATGGATTTAGAAAGGTGAATTCCATGTCTCACAGGAAGAAGACCTTTCTTCGATTGTTCCATTTGGAACCTACTTAGCACCTTATCTATGTACATAGATTGGGATAGTCCAATTAATTTTCTGGATCTATCACGATAGAGCTTTATCCCCAATACATAAGATGCATCTCCCAAATCTTTCATATGGAAGGTTTTGGACAACCATACTTTTACAGAAGAAAGTACTGCAGTGTCATTCCCGAATAGTAATATGTCATCTACATATAACACTAGGAATACAATTGCATCCCTAACGACCTTTTGATAAACACAATTATCGTCTTCTCTTTGAGTAAAACCAAACGATTTGATTTCTGTGTCAAAACGAATATTCCAGCTCTTGGAGGCTTGCTTAAGTCCATAAATGGACCTTTGAAGCTTGCATACCTTAGTCTTTTCAGACTTGGACATGAAACTTTCGGGTTGAGTCATATAGAGCTCTTCCTCTAGGTAGCCGTTCAGAAAGGCCGTCTTCGCGTCCATTTGCCATATCTCATAATCATGGTACGCAGCTATAGCAAGCAAAATCCGAATGGACTTAATCATGGCTACAGGAGAGAAAGTTTCTTCATAGTCAATCCCTTCTCGTTGCCTGTAACCTTTGGCTACTAGTCTAGCCTTACAAGTCTCCACGTTTCCATCAACGCCTATCTTCCTCTTGAATACCCATTTGTTTCCAACAAGTACTATACCTTCTGGAGGGTCTACAAGAGTCCAAACCTGATTTTGATACATGGAATCCATCTCGGATTTCATGGCCTCTTGCCATCTCTTTGAATCAATGTCGGACATTGCTTCAGTGTAGTCTCTAGGATCCTCCTTTGTGTCATTGTCACCTAGAAGGTGCAATTCCCCAAAGTCATTATCCAAGCCATACCTCTGAGGTGGCCGGCTGACCCGTTCTGATCTACGTGGAGCTAAGGGTTCGGGAACAGGGTTGTCAACTTGTCGAGTGCTTGTTTGTGGTTCATCATTAATCTCATTAATCTCTATCATTTTACTTGTAGTTCCTTTGAGAACAAATTCGTCCTCTAGAAACTTAGCAGTTCTGGCGACAAAGACTTTCTGGTCGTCAGGATGGTGGAACTCATATCCCATAGTTTCTCTAGGATATCCCACAAAATAGCACCTAACTGATCTCGCTTCAAGCTTAGTAGCTTCAAGCTTCTTGACATATGCTTCACAACCCCAAATCTTAATATGATTAAGACTTGGCTTTCTTCCATGCCATATCTCATAGGGCGTATGTGAAACTGACTTGGAAGGTACTCTATTAAGCAAGTAAGCTGCTGTATATAGAGCATATCCCCAGAATGCTACTGGTAGATCTGCGGAACTCATCATAGAACGAACCATGTTCATCAAGGTTCGATTTCTCCTTTCAGAAACTCCATTAAGTTGTGGAGTTCCTGGTGGAGTCCACTGTGATATTATTCCACACTCTTTGAGATAATCTAGGAACTCGTTGCTTAGATATTCTCCCCCTCGATCTGATCTTAGGATCTTTATCTGCTTCCCAGTTTGCTTCTCAACTTCATTCTTGAATTCTTTGAAATTTTCAAAGGATTCTGACTTGTACTTCATAAGATACACATAGCCAAATCGAGAGTGATCGTCGGTGAATGTGATATAGTAAGAGAAGCCTCCTCTCGACGTAGTAGACATAGGTCCACATACGTCAGTGTGGATTAACCCTAGAACTTCAGTGGCACGCTCTCCCTTCCCAGTGAACGGAGATTTGGTCATCTTCCCTTTCAAGCAACATTCACAAGTACCCATTTGGTCATTACCTAATGGGCGGAAATATCCGTCTTTCGACATCTTGCGAATCTTATCAAGGTTCACATGTCCAAGTTTAAGATGCCACATCTTTTCTCGGTTAACTTTTTCTCTAGCCCTTTTGGGTTTTGAGGTATTCCCGCTTTCAATGCAGTGCAACCCATTACTTGTCTCTAGGTGAAAAAGTCCCTCTATCATATTACCATGAGAGATACTACGACTGTTCAAGTATAAAGTGCAACTCATTTTGTCAAACAATACTGAGTGCCCATCTCGTAAAAGCATAAAGATAGAAATCAAATTCTTTATACATGAAGGAAAATATAAACAATTTTTGAGTTCTAAGACTTCCTTAGAGGGTAGTTGAAGCATGTAGGTGCCAATTGCTTTTGCAGAGATCTTAGTGCCGTTCCCAACTCGCACAACCATCTCCCAATTGCGCAGTGTCCTGCTCCCTGTTAGTCCCTGCAACGAATTGCAGATATGTTGACTAACGCCTGAATCAAATATCCAGGAATTGGAGCTCACTGTAAAAGCACTTTCTATGATAGAAATAGTCCCTTCAAAAGTTCGTGTCATAAGGCTCGCAATGCGCACCCTGTATTTCTTCTTCCAACGTTCATCCTTTCCACAATGAAAGCATGTTTCTTTGGATTTTCTTGCCTTCTTCTTCTGCAACCTTTTCCTTATGATTGCATTCTCACTCCCACTGTCCTTTTTGAAACTTTGTTCAAACTTACAGCACATGTCAATCATCTCGGTAAAAGTAAGATCAAATCTATTCACTTTATAGTTTACTATAAACTTAGTGAAATCATCCGAGCGAGATGCAAGGAAAAAGTCTTGGGCCATTTTCCCATCGATGGAAGTTCCTAAACTTTCAAGATCTTGAAAGATCCTTTCCATCTTTTGTCCATGTTTTTGGACCGACGTCCCCTTTGCCATTTTGGCATTTAATAGACTACAAACATTTGAGAATCGTACGTTACTTGTCTAAATGTCATGCATCTTATGCAAACTATCAACCATGGCACAAGAAGTGTCCATGTGCTCATGTAGCTTCTTAAGCTCCTCACTAAGTGAAGTGAGGATTAAGCATTTGGCTTGTAAGTCATCCTCATAGTGTCTAGCATAATTTTGACACTCCTCCTTTGAAGCTAGTTTCGTAGGAGGTACATGAGGAGGGGATTGCTTAAGCACATACGATATGTCATTCATCTTTGAGACATTCTTAATGTGATGAAACCAAGCAAGGAAACGTTGGCCCCTAAGGCCATTTTTGTCAAGTACAATGGTAGGTGTAATTTTAGGCATGTCGTTAACTACATAACATAACAGAAATCATATTAGATTGTTGATTTTAAAACTACTTGATTGGGTCTTAAATCAAATAGTACCACCCACTATTTTTGGCAAATTCCACATCCCTCAATAGAATCCGAGAGTTATGTTGAACTCTTAGTGGGGTATGGGAGACTCACCATTACCAAGCCCACCTCACAATGATATGATGTTGGTTAGCAACAATAATGATGAGAGAATAACGCTTTAGTCATTTACAACTCTTGTAATTACCCATCTAGTTTGGCCTCTAGAGAATGATGCCTCACAATGATATGATGTTGGCACCATTGCACTTAGTTAAGTTATTCCCACCATGCTAGTTCGTGTAGGGGTTCAAGAATAGCCTTATAATGATATGATGTTGGCCATCCTCGTTGCCTACCTCACCACATCATGTATGTTCATTTGAACTCCTCCTGAAGGTAAGCATATACTTTGAACTTTCCCATGATAGGGTGAAGCCGGTGTACAAGTCACAAACGATTGGCGCTCACCACGGTGGAAGGCCTACGAAGAGATGTTCAAAGCATCTCTCGCTTATCAACTTAATATTCGTTTTGTTGAGGGAGTAGTGTTGGGCTACATCAATTTCATTTTAATCTTATTAAAAGGACTTAGGATGATTATGAACCGTTTGATTTGATCCAACACGAGCCTTGTGTTGGACCTTGGGTCTAAGGTAGGTAGTTGTTGATTTTAGTTACGCGTTTAATCTAATTAAACCGTTATTTCCTATTGGGCGTTGGACCCAACTATTCCAATTTTCATACATATAAACAAAAAGGAATACATGAAATAAAAAGAAGGGCTTATGCCCTTTTACAACACATTGGAAGGACTTATGCCCTTTTACAACACATTTGAACTAATCAAATTACATTCAAATCTAAACTACTTAACCCAAACATTCATAATGTAAAACGGCCAATCACATAGCTCAATAATCGAGGCCTTTGGTTCATAATCATCCTTTTCTTAATCAATCACATTAACTAAGAAAGCAACTTAAACAATTGGTTTTCGGATTCATAGAATTGATTCAAATGGAACTAAATGAAATGAAAATCCAATTCTCATTAAAGAGACAAAACCATTTTGTTCTCATCATATTTTGGGCCGAAAATGCAATGACCACAACTATTGGGCCACATTGCTAAAACAAAAACTTTTGGGGTCACTTTGTAAAAACACAAGAGTCCACAACTTCATGTAATTACAACTAGAACCCAAAAATTTCAACAATAACATAAACTTCATTAAAGGAGCAAAACAATTTGCCCTTTAGTGATTTTGGACCTTTACGTAAAACGTAAACTTTTGGGCCAAAGTACAAATACACAAAAGTATCAAAACTTTATGTAATTGCATAAAAGGCCCAAAAATACCCTACTTAATAGGGTGGCCGGTTTTGGAAGTGAAAAAGGAGGGGGGGAAAGGTTTTGGTGAAAACATTCAAAATTTGAAAGTGTTTTGAAAAAGTTGATAGGTAGGTGTGGAAAAGTTGATTGGTATAGGTTGTAAGAAAATGTTTTGTCAAACAATAAAGACATAAATCATCCATCACCAATCATCCATCTGAAGGAAAAATTTTGTCCTAGCTAAGAACATGTGAGAATATTTGAACACATATGCAAACTAATAACACTTTAAAGTAGGCATGCATTCAAAAACAATTCTAAAACCCATGACTTTCAAAGCCTAGTGAATGGTGAATCATAAGACTCTTTAACAACATTAAAGAGAAGAAAGGATTTTGAGATTCATTACCCTTGAAGCTCATCCTTGTTTACACAAGGGATTCACCCAAGTGGAGGGCCTTCAAGTCACCTCCTAGCTCCTTGGATCTTCCTTGTGATTTACTTCCTTTTGTTACTCCTTTGCTCCTTGAGGATGTGAGGAAAGGATCTCCAAAAACACCAAAGGTTTGGTGTCTCTAAGTCTCCACACCAAGGATGAGGTGTGAAGATGAAATGGATGACTTAGAGGAAGAAAGATTGCTAGCTATCCCTCCCCTAAGTGGCCGGCCTCTATGGAGAAAAAGAGAGAAAATATTTCTCTTCTTTGTCTCAAGAAAACCCTAATGAGGTAAAAGCTATAAAGATGCTTTTATACCACCTCACATGTGAGTGGCAAACTTGCAATTAACCCAAGTTTGATAACCCTCACCCTAGGCCGGTTTTGACTTTGTTTTTGGGTTAATTTCCATTTAGTTTTAGTTGTCACACAACCTAAACTCAATGGGCCTTGTGGACCAAAACCCCTTTTGGGCCCCGAAACCCAAAACCAACTTAAAAGCCCAATACGAACCTTTCGTAAGATTAATTAACTAATTAATTAATCTTGACCATTCTCAATTAAACTATTTAATTGCTTATCCATCTCATTTATATTTCTTCACTTTCACCCTTACTCGGTGTAGATCCATTAGGTTCCAATTAGCGAGGCAGTGGGCGATTGTTACTCTTAACGATCGATTGTGAATTGAAACTACATTTCAATTCTCCCTTTGATGAAGATTAGTGTTTGCTAATCCTCAGGGCTTCCACAAACCATGAGTGACACCTAGCAGTATGTCATGGCTACCCAAGCTAAGTAGAAGTGGTTGGAGAACCTATCCAGTTACAATTACAATGCAATACGGTCCTTCTCTAATACAATACTCTTGATCACATTGTTTGAGTGATAGTTTGTATCATGTCTACTATCCAATGTGATACTTCTCTATATGAATCAATTGAATATGATTTGGAACATGCTTCCTAAATCATATTCGTACGCTTTGGCCAAAGACTCTCGAATCATATCTCAGAGTATTCACCTTCCACCATGGAAGGTTAGAGATCCCTTGTTGTGCATTCACATGCCTACATGACTAGATAGCTTGACCCCAACAATGTCGTTGACACTCTCAATGGAATGCCTTTGACATAATCAAAGATCAAGGACCTAACCATTAGACATCAATGATGCCTCAGGTCAAAGGACTACTTTGCATATTGCAACTTACGAGTTCTTACATGACATGTATGTTCGAACTCTCTTTTGATCGTTGTTCAGTGTACTCGATTACCTTTTGAGCACCTATGTGTTTGTCTTAGTGTCCAACACTAAATGACTTGAGACTAGTCATACTCACGCTTGAGTTAACATAACACATACTAACCTTAGTGGATTGTTAATGCCCAATTGGCAATCCTATGGCTAGGAACGTTTTAGGAATGTTCATAAGAGAAAGGTCTCGTTAATCTAACTTACTTAGATCACTTCTCTCTTAGATTAAATATATTCCTTGGATTCCCTTATTGCTTAAACACATGATACAATAAATAGTGATTAACAATAAGCTTTGCCCTTCATTAAACATATAATAGTCTAATACAATAAGTATTCCAAAAGCTATTACATCAAATGAGTGGCTTTGTGGGCATACTTCCAACAATCTCCCACTTGCACTCAAAGTCACCTTCCCATGTATCTAATACCCATCTTTTCCATATGGCGGTCAAGTTGGATTTGAGACATTGGCTTCGTCAGTGGATCTGCTACGTTATCGGCTGAGGCAACCTTGAGGATGTTGACTTTCCCCTCGGCAGCATATCTTCTAATGATATAAAGCGTCTGTCAAAATGCTTGTTCTTTTGATGAGCCCTGGGTTCCTTGGCTTGAGCTATCGCCCCACTATTATCACAGTACAAAGTTACTGGTGATGTAATGGTGGGAACCACTCCAAGTTCAGTAATGAACTTGTTCATCCAGAACGCTTCTTTGCCGGCTTCAGCTGCAGCGACATATTCAGCCTCTGTCGTGGAATCAGCAATTACAGATTGTTTTGTTGCTTTTCCAGCTGACAGCCCCACCATTCAGAGTGAACACATATCCGGAGTTGGAACTTCTATCGTCGACGTTAGATTGGAAATCTGCGTCTGTATAGGCTTCTACTCGTAACTTTGTCGCTCCTCCGTAAACGAGGAACATGTCCTTAGTTCTTCTTAAGTACTTAAGGACCGTCTTGATAGCTACCCAGTGTTCTGATCCTGGGTTAGATTGATATCGACTAGTAATGCTCACAGCATATGCGATATCAGGCCTTGTGCATATCATGGCATACATGTGACTTCCTATGGCGGAAGCATAAGGAATAGCACTCATCTGCCGTATTTCTTCAGGAGTTTTAGGTTCCACGGACTTAGAAAAGTGAATTCCATGTCTGACAGGAAGAAAACCTTTCTTAGATTGTTCCATCTGGAACCTACTTAGCACCTTATCTATGTACATAGATTGGGATAATCCAATTAATTTTCTAGATCTATCACGATAAAGCTTTATCCCAAGCACATAAGATGCATCTCCCAAATCTTTCATGTGGAAGGTTTTGGACAACCACACTTTTACAGAAGAAAGTACTGCAGTGTCATTCCCGAATAGTAATATGTCATCTACATATAACACTAGGAATACAACTGCATCCCCAACGACCTTTTGATAAACACAATTATCGTCTTCTCTTTGAGTAAAACCAAACGATTTGATTTCTGTGTCAAAACGAATATTCCAGCTCTTGGAGGCTTGCTTAAGTCCTTAAATGGACCTTTGAAGCTTGCATACCTTAGTCTTTTCAGACTTGGACATGAAACCTTCGGGTTGAGTCATATAGAGCTCTTCCTCTAGGTAGCCGTTCAGAAAGGCCGTCTTCGCGTCCATTTGCCATATCTCATAATCATGGTACGCAGCTATAGCAAGCAAAATCCGAATGGACTTAATCATGGCTACAGGAGAGAAAGTTTCTTCATAGTCAATCCCTTCTCGTTGCCTGTAACCTTTGGCTACTAGTCTAGCCTTATAAGTCTCCACGTTTCCATCAACGCCTATCTTCCTCTTGAATACCCATTTGTTTCCAACAGGTACTATACCTTCTGGAGGGTCTACAAGAGTCCAGACCTGATTTTGATACATGGAATCCATCTCGGATTTCATGGCCTCTTGCCATCTCTTTGAATCAATGTTGGACATTGCTTCAGTGTAGTCTCTAGGGTCCTCCTTTGTGTCATTGTCACCTAGAAGGTGCAATTGCCCAAAGTCATTATCTAAGCCATACCTCTTAGGTGGCTTACTGACCCGTTCAGATCTACGTGGAGCTAGGGGTTCAGGAACATGGTTGTCTATCTGTTGATTGCTTGTTTGTGGCTCATCAGGAATTTCCTTTAATTCTATCGTTTTCTCGCTACTTCCATTGAGAACGAGTTCGTCCTCAAGAAACATAGCAGTTCTGGCGACAAAGACTTTCTAGTCGTCAGGGTGATAGAATTCGTATCCCAAAGTCTGTTTGGAATACCCCACAAAATAGCACTTAACAGACCTTGCTTCAAGCTTGTTTGCTTCAAGCCTTTTTACGTAAGCTGGACAACCCCAAATCTTAATATGGTTAAGATTTGTTCTTTTGCCATGCCATATCTAATATGGCGTTTGTGGAACTGACTTGGAAGGCACTCTATTTAGTAAATAAGCTCCTGTTTGTAGTGCATATCCCCAGAACGAAACTGGTAGGTCAGCGGAACTCATCATAGAACGAACCATATTCATCAAGGTTCGATTTCTCCGTTCAGAAACTCCGTTATGTGGAGGAGTTCCTGGTGGAGTCCACTGTGATACTATTCCACACTCCTTGAGGTAGTCTAGCAATTCATTAGTTAGATATTCACCCCCTCGATCCGATCTTAGGGTCTTTATCTGTTTCCCAGTTTGGTTCTCCACGTCATTCTTGAACTCTTTGAACTTTTCAAAGGATTCTGACTTGTACTTCATAAGATACACATAGCCAAACCGAGAGTGATCATCGGTGAATGTGATATAGTAGGAGAACCCTCCTCGTGCTACAGTGGACATAGGTCCACATACATCTGTGTGGATTAACCCTAGTAGTTCTTTGGCTCGCTCTCATTTCCCAGTGAATGGAGATTTAGACATCTTTCCCAGTAAACAAGATTCACAAGCGCCCATTTGGTCATTACCTACTGAGCTGAAATATCCGTCTTTCGACATCTTGCGAATCTTATCTTGGTTTACATGTCCAAGTTTAAGATGCCAAAGCTTAGCTCGGTTAACTTCTTCTCTAGCCCTTTTGGGTTTTGAGGTATTCCCGCTTTCAATACAGTGCATCCCACTACTTGTCTCATGGTGAAAAAGTCCCTCTATCATATTACCATGTGAGATAATACGACCGTTCAAGTATAAAGTGCAACTCATTTTGTCAAACAATACTGAGTGCCCATCTCGTAAAAGCATAGAGATAGAAATCAAATTCTTTATACATGAAGGAAAATATAAACAATTTTTAAGTTCCAAGACTTCCCCAGAGGGTAGTTTAAGTATGTAGGTGCCTATTGCTTTTGCAGATATCTTAGTGCCGTTCCCAACTCGCACAATCATCTCCCCATTGCGCAGTGTCCTGCTCCCTGTTAGTCCCTGCAACGAATTGCAGATATGTTGACTAGCGCCTAAATCAAATATCCAAGAATTGGAGCCTACTGTAAAAGCACTCTCTATGACAGAAATAGTCCCTTCAAAAGTTCTTGTCATAAGGCTCGCAATGCGCACCCTGTATTTCTTTTTCCAACGTTCATCCTTTCCACAATGAAAGCATGTTCCCTTGGATTTTCTTGCCTTCTTCTTATGCAACCTTTTCTTTATGATTGCATTCTCACTCCCACTGTCCTTTTTGAAACTTTGTTCAAACTTACAGCACATGTCAATCATCTCGGTAAAAGTATGATTGAATCTATTCACTTTATAGTTTACTATAAACTTAGTGAAATCATCCGAGAGAGATGCAAGGAAAAAGTCTTGGGCCATTTTCCCATCGATAGAAGTTCCTAAACTTTCAAGATCTTGAAAGATCCTTTCCATCTTTTGTCCATGTTTTTGGACCGATGTCCCCTTTGCCATTTTGGCATTTAATAGACTACAAACATTTGAGAATCGTACGTTACTTGTCTCAATGTCTTGCATCTTATGCAAACTTTCAACCATGGCACATGAAGTGTCCATGTGCTTATGTAGCTTCATAAGCTCCTCACTAAGTGAAGTGAGGATTAAGCATTTGGCTTGTAAGTCATCCTCATAGTGTCTAGCATAATTTTGACACTTCTCCTTTGAAGCTAGTTTCGTAGGAGGTACATGAGGAGGGGATTGCTTGAGCACATACACTATGTCTTTCACCTTTGAGACATTCTCAATATGGCGATACCAAGCAAGGAAACGTTGGCCCCTAAGGCCCTTTTTGTCAAGTATAATGGTAGGTGTAATTTTAGGCATGTCGTTAACTACATAACATAACAGAAATCGTATTAGATTGTTGATTTTCAAACTACTTGATTGGGTCTTAAATCAAATAGTACCACCCACTATTTTTGGCAAATTCCACACCCCTTAATGGAATCCGAGAGTTATGTTGAACTCTTAGTAGGGTATGGGAGACTCACCATTACCAAGCCCACCTCAGAAGAATATCATATTGGCTAGCAACAATAATGATGAGAGGATAACGCTTTAGCCATTTACAAATTTTGTAATTACCCATCTCATTTGGCCTCTAGAGAATGATGCCTCAGAAGAATATCATATTGGCACCATTACACTTAGTTAAGTCATTCCCACCATGCTAGTTAAAGTAGGGGTTCAAGAATGGCCTCAGAAGAATATCATATTGACCATACTCGTTGCCTACCTTCACTTCATCATATGTTTATAGGCTTCTCCTGAATGTAAGCACATACTTTGTATACCCCAGAACTGGACGAATACGGTGCATGAGTCACAAACGATTGGAGCCCACCATGGTGGAAGGCCTACGAAGAGATGTTCAAAGCATCTCTCGCTTATCAACTTAATATTCGTTTTGTCGAGGGAGTAGTGTTGGGCTACATCAATTTCATTTTAATCTTATTAAAAGGACTTAGGATGATTATGAACCGTTTGATTTCATCCAACACGAGCCTTGTGTTGGACTTTGGGTCTAAGGTAGGTAGTTGTTGATTTTAGTTACGCGTTTAATCTAATTAAACCGTTATTTCCTATTGGGCGTTGGACCCAACTATTCCAATTTGCATACATATAAACAAAAAGGAATACATGAAATAAAGAGAAGGGCTTATGCCCTTTTACAACACATTGGAAGGACTTATGCCCTTTTACAATAAATTTGAACTAATCAAATTACATTCAAATCTAAACTACTTAACCCAAACATTCATAATGTAAAGCGGCCAATCACATAGCTCAATTATCGAGGCCTTTGGTTCATAATCACCCTTTTCTTAATCAATCACATTAACTAAGAAAGCAACTTAAACAATTGGTTTTTGGATTCATAGAATTGATTCAAATGGAACTAAATGAAATGAAAATCCAATTCTCATTAAAGAGACAAAACTATTTTGTTCTCATCATATTTTGGGGCGAAAAACAATGACCACAACTATTGGGCCACAATGTTAAAACATAAACTTTTGGGGTCACTTTGTAAAAACACAAGAGTCCACAACTTCATGTAATTACAACTAGAACCCAAAAATTTCAACCATTACATAAACTTCATTAAAGGAGCAAAATAATTTGTCCTTTAGTGATTTTGGACCTTTACGTAAAAACGTAAACTTTTGGGCCAAAGTGCAAATACACAAAAGTATCAAAACTTTATGTAATTGCATAAAAAGCCCCAAAAGTACCCCCCATTAAGGGGTGGCCGGTTTTGGTAGTGAAAAAGGGGGGGGGGGGGTTGGTTTTGGTGAAAATTCAAAATTTTAAAGTGTGTTGAAAAGGTGAAAGGGATGGGTTGAATAGATGATTGGCATGGTTGAAAAAAGTTGATTGGTATGGGTTGTAAGATATAGGTTTGACAAACAATAATGACACAAATCATCCATCACCAATCATTCATCACCAATCAATAATAAACCAAAACTTTATGAAAAACAACAAACATATTGAATCAAAACACCAAACCTTTTTGTTCTTGGTAAGAACATCAAGAACATTGAAGAACATACATGAAAACTCATAAGAACTCCATGAATGTTTTCACGCAATAAAACTCAAATTTTCACTACTCAAAAGAGAGTTAACATCCTAGGGTACATAGAGGTTCCAAAAGTCACTTTAAAACACTTTTAACAAGACAAACATGAACCCAAAAATCCACCCTTGGATTTGGCCGA
Source organism: Heteromeles arbutifolia (assembly GCA_024362995.1). NCBI lineage: Eukaryota > Viridiplantae > Streptophyta > Magnoliopsida > Rosales > Rosaceae > Heteromeles > Heteromeles arbutifolia. The sequence continues at coordinate 13,939,537 of JANCRC010000015.1, forward strand.
ATTTCCACACATACATGGCACCAAATTTTTGTTCCAATATTCATGCTTAAATGAACTACATCTACAACATTTGAGATGCTAAACTTTCAAGCAAAATTTATATTCAAAAGCAAGAACAAAGCTTGTAACATTTACAACATTTAAATCACAAACCATGAAAAACACAAAACCCAAAAGGATTCACCATAAACTAGACCTAGGCTCTTGATACCACTTGAAGGAAAAATTTTGTCCTAGCTAAGAACATGTGAGAATATTTGAACACATATGCAAACTAATAACACTTTAAAGTAGGCATGCATTCAAAAACAATTCTAAAACCCATGACTTTCAAAGCCTAGTGAATGGTGAATCATAAGACTCTTTAACAACATTAAAGAGAAGAAAGGATTTTGAGATTCATTACCCTTGAAGCTCATCCTTGTTTACACAAGGGATTCACCCAAGTGGAGGGCCTTCAAGTCACCTCCTAGCTCCTTGGATCTTCCTTGTGATTTACTTCCTTTTGTTACTCCTTTGCTCCTTGAGGATGTGAGGAAAGGATCTCCAAAAACACCAAAGGTTTGGTGTCTCTAAGTCTCCACACCAAGGATGAGGTGTGAAGATGAAATGGATGACTTAGAGGAAGAAAGATTGCTAGCTATCCCTCCCCTAAGTGGCCAGCCTCTATGGAGAAAAAGAGAGAAAATATTTCTCTTCTTTGTCTCAAGAAAATCCTAATGAGGTAAAAGCTATAAAGATGCTTTTATACCACCTCACATGTGAGTGGCAAACTTGCAATTAACCCAAGTTTGATAACCCTCACCCTAGGCCGGTTTTGACTTTGTTTTTGGGTTAATTTCCATTTAGTTTTAGTTGTCACACAACCTAAACTCAATGGGCCTTGTGGACCAAAAACCCTTTTGGGCCCCGAAACCCAAAACCAACTTAAAAGCCCAATACGAACCTTTCGTAAGATTAATTAACTAATTAATTAATCTTGACCATTCTCAATTAAACTATTTAATTGCTTATCCATCTCATTTATATTTCTTCACTTTCACCCTTACTCGGTGTAGATCCATTAGGTTCCAATTAGCGAGGCAGTGGGCGATTGTTACTCTTAACGATCGATTGTGAATTGAAACTACATTTCAATTCTCCCTTTGATGAAGATTAGTGTTTGCTAATCCTCAGGGCTTCCACAAACCATGAGTGACACCTAGCAGTATGTCATGGCTACCCAAGCTAAGTAGAAGTGGTTGGAGAACCTATCCAGTTACAATTACAATGCAATACGGTCCTTCTCTAATACAATACTCTTGATCACATTGTTTGAGTGATAGTTTGTATCATGTCTACTATCCAATGTGATACTTCTCTATATGAATCAATTGAATATGATTTGGAACATGCTTCCTAAATCATATTCGTATGCTTTGGCCAAAGACTCTCGAATCATATCTCAGAGTATTCACCTTCCACCATGGAAGGTTAGAGATCCCTTGTTGTGCATTCACATGCCTACATGACTAGATAGCTTGACCCCAACAATGTCGTTGACACTCTCAATGGAATGCCTTTGACATAATCAAAGATCAAGGACCTAACCATTAGACATCAATGATGCCTCTGGTCAAAGGACTACTTTGCATATTGCAACTTACGAGTTCTTACATGACATGTATGTTCGAACTCTCTTTTGATCGTTGTTCAGTGTACTCGATTACCTTTTGAGCACCTATGTGTTTGTCTTAGTGTCCAACACTAAATGACTTGAGACTAGTCATACTCACGCTTGAGTTAACATAACACATACTAACCTTAGTGGATTGTCAATGCCCAATTGGCAATCCTATGGCTAGGAACGTTTTAGGAATGTTCATAAGAGAAAGGTCTCGTTAATCTAACTTACTTAGATCACTTCTCTCTTAGATTAAATATATTCCTTGGATTCCCTTATTGCTTAAACACATGATACAATAAATAGTGATTAACAATAAGCTTTGCCCTTCATTAAACATATAATAGTCTAATACAATAAGTATTCCAAAAGCTACTACATCAAATGAGTGGCTTTGTGGGCATACTTCCAACACCATCACCATTCAAAATTAAACCAAAACTTTATGAAAAACACCAAACACTTTGAATCAAAACTCCAAACCTTTTTGTTCTTAGTAAGAACATCAAGAACATTGAAGAACACACATGAAAACTCATAAGAGCTCCATGAATGTTTTCACTCAATGAAACTCAAATTTTCACTACATAAAAGAGGGTTAACATCCTAGGGTACTTAGGGGTTCCAAAAGTCACTTTAAAACAATTTTAACAAGACAAACAAGAACCCAAAAATCCACCCGTTGGATTTGGCCGAATTTCCCCACATTCATGGCACCAAATTTTAGTTCCAATATTCATGCTTAAATGAACTACATCTACAAAATTTGAGATGCTAAATTTTCAAGAAAAATTTATATTCAAAAGCAAGAACAAAGCTTGTAACATTTACAACATTTAAATCACAAACCATGAAAAACACAAAACCCAAAAGGATTCACCATAAACTAGACCTAGGCTCTTGATACCACTTGAAGGAAAAATTTTGTCCTTGCTAAGAACATGTGAGAACATTTGAACACATATACAAACTAATAACACTTTAAAGTAGGCATGCATTAAAAAACAATTCTAAAACCCATGACTTTCAAAGCCTAGTGAATGGTGAACCACAAGACTCTTTAACAACATTAAAGAGAAGAAGGATTTTGAGATTCATTACCCTTGAACCTCATCCTTGTTTGCACAAGGGATTCACCCAAGTGGAGGGCCTTCAAGTCACCTCCTAGCTCCTTGGATCTTCCTTGTGATTCTTCTCCTTTAGATGCTCTTTTGCTCCTTGATGATGTGAGGAAAGGATCTCCAAAAAGTACCAAAGGTTTGGTACCTCTAAGTCTCCACACCGAGGATGTAGTGTGAAGAGAAGATGGATGACTTAGAGAGATTTTGATGCTAGTGAAAAGCTCTCTAAGTGGCCGGCCTCTTTGAAAAAGAGAGAAAATGTTTCTCTTCTTTTCCTCTTGAAAACCCTAAGTGAATGAAAGCTATAAAGTTGACTTTATACTACATCACATGTGAGTGGCAAACTTGCAATTAAATCAAGTTTGCTTCCACTCACCCTTATGGCCGGCCTTGGCATTGTTATTGGGCTAATTGCTCATTTTGTTTTAGTTGTCATACAACTTAAACATAATGGGCCTTGTGGACCAAAAACCCTTTTAGGCCCCGAAACCCAAAACCAACTTAAAAGCCCAATACGAACCTTTCGTAAAATGAATTAACTAATTAATTAATCTTGACCATTCTCAATTAAAATATTTAATTGCTTATCCATCTCATTTATATTTCTTCACTTTCATCCTTACTCGGTGTACGATCCATTAGGTTCCAATTAGCGAGGCAGTGGGCGATTGTTACTCTTAACGATCGATTGTGAATTGAAACTACATTTCAATTCTCCCTTTGATGAAGATTAGTGTTTGCTAATCCTCAGGGCTTCCACAAACCATGAGTGACACCTAGCAGTATGTCATGGCTACCCAAGCTAATTAGAAGTGGTTGGAGAACCTATCCAATTACAATTACAATGCAATATGATCCTTCTCTAATACAATACTCTTAATCACATTGTTTGAGTGATAGTTTGTTTCATGTCTTCTATCCAATGTGATATATCTCTATATGATTCAATTGAATATGATTTGGAACAAACTTCCTAAGTCATATTCGTATGCTTTGGCCAAAGACTCTCGAATCATATCTCAGAGTATTCTCCTTCCACCATGGAAGGCTAGAGATCCCTTGTTGTGCATTCACATGCCTACATGACTAGATAGCTTGACCCAAACAATGCCATGGACACTTTCAATGGAATGCCTTTGACATAATCAAAGATCAAGGACCTAACCATTAGACATCAATGATGCCTCAGGTCAAAGGACTACTTTGCATATTGCAACTTATGAGTTCTTACATGACATGTATGCTCGAACTCTCTTTTGATCGTTGTTCAGTGTACTCGATTACTCTTTCGAGCACCTATGTGTTTGTCTCAGTGTCCAACACTAAATGACTTGAGACTAGTCATACTCACACTTGAGTTAACATAACGCATACTAACCTTAGCGGATTGTCAATGCCCAATTGGCAATCCTATGGCTAGGAACGTTTTAGGAATGAACATAAGAGAAAGGTCTCGTTAATCTAACTTACTTAAATCACTTCTCTCTTAGATCAAATACATTCCTTGGATTCCCTTATTGCTTAAACACATGATACAATAAATAGTGATTAACAATAAGCTTTGCCCTTTATTAAACATATAATAGTTTAATACAATAAGTATTCCAAAAGCTATTACATCAAATGAGTGGCTTTGTGGGCATACTTCCAACAGAATGGTGAATGGTTCTCTTTTGGTGCGGCTAAGAAAGGTTTATTTAAAGACTTTTGGGTAATTAAAGCTAGGAAATAATTTAGATAACAGAAATTAAACCAAAACTTTAAGGGAAATAGGAATTAAAGTCAGAATCCCAAGGAAATTGGGCAACAAGGTGCGGCAGAGATGGAAAGGGTAAGGGAATGCCTTGCAAGGCAAGGAAAAAGGGTTTCCTTGCTGATTTAGGTTCAGAAATTAGGCAAGTATAGGATCCCTTGCATGGCAAGGATAGGGAAACAAGGACAAGGTGCGGCAAGGGTTGTTTATGTGCAAGGAAGGTTCAATTTGTGTCCTAAAATGCATAGGAGGCCTTCAATGTTACTGGAACTTTGGGATATTTAGGATTAGGAAAGGTCAAACCAAAATAGGAAACCTTGGCTTAACTTTCTGATGTGAAATTTATATGACACTCAAATTTAAACCCTGTCAATGTAGTATGTGTAAGTAGGGATCGTTCTAGCCAGGGATTAGAAGGGATTGCTAATCTACACAAATTAGACTCTAAAACAATAAACTGGACTTTAAACAATGAAAACAGGTACTAGGGATCAGTTTGGATGAATTTTAACTCTAGACAACTTAAAAAAACCTAACTTGACTCAAATAACCCAAAACAAACTTGAAACAACAAATAGAACTCAACTGGACAGATTCTGGACACTAGAGACTCAAAACAGACTAAATAGACCTAAAACACGCAAAACAAGTTATTTAGACTCTAAACTAACACCTAAGATTGATTTGAACGAAATTAAGACTCAAATTGACTCAAAAGACTAGAAAACACAAGTTCTTACGAATTTAGACTAACTTAGCACAAATTAAGAGTAGGGGATTGGTTGAAAACGGATTTAAACTTAACAAGACAGAATTGTAAACTAGACTTAGTTTTGTATGAAATTCGTGATTTAAATGGGTGAATGGCTAGTTAGAGGATCCTTCTCCACACATGAAACATATGCAACACAAATTGATTTCCAGTATTGTTTCCTTAAACCATGAATGACAATGCCCCAAATTAATCGTGAATGCACAAATTAACTTTCAGATTTTCCTTAATTCATTGAATTGGATGGATGACGCATCGATAATCAAATTATTGTTATCAAGTTCCCTACATGGAATACGCATAATAGAGATACATTCAAAGACCATTAAGTTCTATGAAAATCATAAGGCATTCATAACTATGAAAAGCATGATGATACTCATGCCATGGATTCACTTAACACAATCATGACTAGTGACTTTTACTACTTGTGAATATAAGTTCATAACAACTAGGTGAAATTCCCTTATACTCTAGCATCAAATTCATGCAGGCAAACTAAGTGTGCACCCACATACAAGAATAAGTTTTAGTCAAACAGATAAGTAAATCGCATTCATGTTTTACGAAACAATAACTGGAGGTAATCAATTCATATTAAACATATGTCCATGGCTTCGAATTCACCTCTAACTAAGAAAAACTTAGTTACACATGTTCATAACAATTCAAAAGCAATTTGAAATAAACATTGAAACTAAAACAAGGGAAGAAAGAACTCAGGAAGTCTCCAATGGTTGCAGGTTGTTGCGGCACAAGGTCCTCCTCCAATAGAAGCCACAACAAAGCTCTCCTCCTCTCCTTCTTGCAGCAAAGGGTGTTTCTGTGTATGGATGGTGATGGCTGATAGGAGCATATTTATGCAACTTAGTTAGCTTGTTTCCTTGCATTTACGTTGTTAGTTCTTAGTTATTTTAGTATTTTAAGCTATTTTCGTGTGTTTGTAGGTCTAATGTGCAAAGTATGCAAGAAAGTGCATTTTGGTGCTTTTTGGAGCAGTTTTGGGCACCAACTGGATTGCTCATGCTTGGAAAGGAATGGACGAAATTGAAAAATTGAAGATGTTAGGATTCCTAATCAACGAAGGATTCCTAATCAAAGAATGATTCCTAACCAAAGGAGGATTCCTAGTTGAACAAGGATTCCTACTAAAACAAGGATTCCTACTTGAAGTAGGAAAGTTAAACCAAGGTTTCCTATTTTGGTTTGACCTTTCCTAATCCTAAATGTCCCTAAGTTCCAGCAACATTGAAGGCCTCCTATGCATTTTAGGACACAAATTGAACCTTCCTTGCACTTAATCATCCAGCCGCACCTTGTCCTTGTTTTCCTCTTCCTTGCCGTGCAAGGGAGAGTGCCCTTTCCTATTTTCTGACCCAAAATCACATTCCCTTTGTGTTCTATGCCTTGCCGCACAAGGAGGAGCCTTTCTTACTTATTTTGTGCCTCAATACACATTCCTAAATCTGTCCTACACAATTTCTGCCGAAAAATCCACCATCCACCCTTCACCATAACTCACCTATATCCATTCACCACCATAAACAACCCTTCAAACCATCTCCAACACCTTGTGCCGCAGCAAAGAGAAGAAGGAAGACCCTTGGAGTGCTTGCCATTCAAGATTGGATTGCTAGAACATTCTTAGGTGTTTTCATTCTTTTGTTTTCAATGTCTAAGTTTACGTATCTTTGTTTGCGATTATGAGGAACTAAAGTTCTTTTGGCTAGAGGAGAAATTCAAAGCCATGAACATACTTGCAATATGAATTGATTACCTTCAGTTGTGATTTCATAAATTGTGAATTCAATTTGCTTAACTGTTTGATTCAAAACTTATTCTTGTATGTTGATTGAGGTGGCCAACTTAGTTTGCATGCATGAATTTGATGCTAGAATATAAGGGAGTTTCACCTAATCGTTATGAACTTATATTCATAAGTAGTGGAGGTTGCTAGTCACAATCGTGTTAAGTAAATTCCTGGCATAAGTATCATGCAATTCATAGTTACAAGTGCCTTGTCAATGCTTATGATTTTCATAGAACTTAATGATCTTTGCTCGTATCTCTATTATGCAATTCATGTAGGGAACTTGTGGAGAATGCTTTGGGTTGTTGTATGCAATCATCCAATTCAATGAAATTAGGAAAATCTGAGGGTTAATTAGTGCAATTCACGGTTAATTTGGGGCGTTGAGAATTCATGGTTTATTGAAAAGCAATTGGAAATCGATTTGTATGCAAGTGTGTCATGTGTGGAGAAAGACCTTCTAGCTAGTCCATCATCCATCCAAAACACCTAATTTCGTGCAAATCTGTCTAGTTCTAGTTTCTGGTTTGTTTTACTTTATTTTCGTCCAAAATCCAATCCCCCTTTACTTTGTTGTGTTAATTAGGTTAGAATTTGTCCAACTTGTGTCTTTTAGTGTTTTGAGTCAAGCAAAGTTAGGAATTCGTCCAATTTCTCCCTAGAGTGTGTTTTGAGTCTATTTGGTTGTTTTTAGCTATTTTGAGTCTTTTAAGTTTGTTTTGAGTCTTGTGAGTCTAGTTAAGTGTTTTTAAGTTTCTTTTTGTGTTTTTGTGTTTTAAAGTCAGTTTAGTTTAGATTAGCAATCCCTCCTAATCCCCGGTCCAGAACAATCCCTACTTATACATGTACTACAATTGTCAAAAGAGGGTTTAATTTGTGTGCTTATATATATCGCATCAATGGCTACGAATTATGCTGTGGTATAGGGGGTGGTAACCTGCGGCAAAGCCTCAAAGTATGTATATATAGGCATGGCAAATGATAGGAGCATATTTATGCAACTTAGTTAGCTTGTTTCTTGGCATTTATGTTGTTAGTTCTTAGTAATTTTAGTACTTTAAGCTATTTTTGTGTGTTTGTAGGTCTAAAGTGCAAAGTAAGCAAGGAAGTGCATTTTGGAGCAGTTTTGGGCATTGGATGGTTAGCTTATGCTTGGAGCTAAGTGGATGGACGAAATTGAAGATCAAATGAGCTTAGGATCAAATGAAGAATGAAGAGTTCAAAATTGGAAGCCAAAGTTTCTAAAATTGGAAGTTTCTATTCTTGGAGGTTTCCATTCTTGAAAGTTTCTATTCCTGGCTTAGACGTTTCCTAATCCTTCCTCACCTATGTTCCAGCTGTAAAAGGGTTCCAAAACATGTTAGGTTGCCTCATTACATGTTTTTAGAAGTCTTAAATCTGTCCTAACCCTATGCCGCACCTCCTAAAGCACTTTCCCTTTCTTGTCACGCCAAATCTGCAAGGGAAACACACATTCCTGTTTTGTTTCAATTCTTGCCGCCCAAGGAGCTTTTTCCTTGCCTATTTTCTGTCATAAAAACACCTTCCCATTTAGTACCTGGCCTTGCCGCACAAGGGGAGGCCTCTCTTTCCTATTTTCTGACCTTTAAACACATTCATTTTCTCTCCTACACAATTTCTAGCGAAAATCCACCATCCACCCTTCACCATAACTCACCTATGGACATTCACCACCATAAACAACCCTTCAAACCATCTCCAACACCTTGTGCCGCAGCAAAGAGAAGAAAGAAAGACCCTTGGACGTGCTTGCATTCAAGACGTTGGATTGCTGGAACGTTTCTAGGTGTAATCTATCTTTGTTTTCAATGTTTAATTTAATTTCTCTTTGTTTTGCTGTGAACATGAGGAGCTAAACCCTTTTGGCTAGGGGGAATTTCAAAGCCATGAATATATTTGCAATATGAATTGATTACCTTCAGTTGTGATTTCATAAATTGTGAATGCAATTTGCTAAACTGTTTGATTCATAACTTATTCTTGTATGTTGATTAAGGATGCATACTTAGTTTGCATGCATGAATTTGATGCTAGAATATAAGGGAATTTCACCTAATCGTTATGAACTTATATTCACAAGTAGTGAAGGTCGCTGGTCACGATCATGTTGAGTAAATTCCTGGCAGGAGTATCATGCGCTTTCATAGTTACGAATGCCTTGTCAATGCTTATGATTTTCATAGAGCTTAATGATCTTTGATTGTATCTCTATTATGCGCTTTCATGTAAGGAACTTTTGAAGAATAATTTGATTGCGATGCGCTATTTCCGTCCAATTCAATGACATAAGGAAAATCTGAGGGTTAATTTAAGCGTACCTCATTAATCTGGGGTGTTGAGTTTCATGGTTTATCGAATGAACAACTGAAAATTGATTTGTGTGGAAGTGTGTCATGTGTGGAGAAAAACCTTCTAGCTAGTCCATCATCCATCCAAAACACCTAATTTCATGCAAATCTGTCTAGTTCTAGTTTCTGTTTTGTTTTACTTTATTTTCGTCCAAAATCCAATCCCCCTTTACTTTGTTGTGTTAATTAGGCTAGAATCTGTCCAATTTGTGTTTTTAAGTGTTTTGAGTCAAGTTCAAGTTAATTTTCGTCCAAATAACTTCGTAGAGTCAGTTTTGAGTCTATTTCATTGTTTTGTGCTGTTTTGAGTCTTTCTATTTAGTTTTGAGTCTTTTAAGTTTGTTTTGAGTCTTGTGAGTCTTGTTAAGTGTTTTTAAGTTTGTTTTTGTGTTTTTAAGTCAGTTTAGAGTAGATTAGCAATCCCTCCTAATCCTCGGTCCAGAACGATCCCTACTAGCATCTATACTACAATTGTCAACAAGAGGGTTTAATTTGTGTGCTATTTTACATCACATCAGCAAACCCTAGGGAAATCAGGTTAGGACTTGGACTTAGCAGAAATACAGGATTAGGGCTCTAGGGTGTGGGACCAGGCTTAAATCCATCAGGAAAGGGGTTTAGCCCAATTAATTTCCAAAAGGGCTTTGCACAATCCAAATCCACAAGGGAATAGGCTAATTAAATCAGAATCCAAGAGGAATAAGGATAGGGAAGGTGCGGCAGCAATTGGAGGGAAGAGGCTGGAGTGTAAGGCAAGGCAAAGGCTTTCTAGAAAGGTTTGGGGCGCCAGATTTTTAGGACATCTAGAAAAGAGTGTTGTGGCATGTTTATAGAAGGAAAAGGCCTCCTAAAAACAGGTTTTAGGCATCCTATTATGAAAAGGAGTCCCCCTTGCAGCTGGAATTAAGATAGGATAAGATTAGGGTAGGATAAGATAAGATAAGGTTGGTTTGGATAATGTTCCATGTTTGTAGCTGATTCCTTATCTTATTTGACTTGAATTTATTTCTTCAACTTTTAAACACATTCCTAGCCTCATTTGAACTTCAAATTCGTCCATTCCTTGTGCTCCATATGCATGCAATCCATTTCAGCCCAAAATTGCTCCAAAATGCTCTAAAATGCACTTTCTTGCCAACTTTGCCAATTGGATCTACAAACACACGAAAATAGCTTAAAACACTATAATAAACATAAACTAACTAAGCAAATGCAAGGAAACAAGCTAACTAAGTCGCATAAATATGCTCCTATCAAATTTCCCCACACTTAGCTTTTGCTAGTCCTCGAGCAAAACAAAACAAAACAAACTAGACCTTCCAACATTCACCTCAGGGATTTCCAACTCACATGACATATTCAAGATCATCATAACCATAGATTTTAGTCATCCCCACCCTCTAGTACATACTTAATCACAGTCACCATTCATTAGCTTGCATTTAACAAATTAAAACAATGTTTTGAATGTAGTAACATGCCTTAGAGAATTCACTCAATTGCTCACTAGGTACACTCTTATTTTCACTCAAATTTTCTAACTACACTCCTTATTCTAGGTGTATGTGAGAAGATTGATGTAAACATGAAAACGAACACTCACATATGTCATAACAAAGAAGGCAATTTCTGGAATTATTAACACATCATGTATATGATCTCATGAACAGAATGCTACTACTTAGACGCGAGAACCAGGTATACCATATGCTCATACCAATCCCAAACTCCACGTTATTGAAACACATAACAATCAAGATAGAAGTGATTCGAAATAAGTTAAGCACACAAATTAAACCCTCTTGTTGTCAAATTGTAGTAAAGATGCAAGTAGGGATCGTTCTAGACCGGGGATTAGGAGGGCTTGCTAAAACCTCAAAACTGACTCAAAAACATTAAAACAAGGTTAAAAACGTTGAAAAGACTCAAAAGACTCAAGACAAGTTCACAAGACTCAAAATAAGCTAAAAACACTCAAAACTGCCTAAAAACACTAACTAGGCAGTTTCTAACACTAAACACAATTTTGGACGAAAATAAGGTTATGGCTTGACTCACAACACTTAAAAACAGAAACAAAACAGATTTTCAATACTTTGAAACAAAAAAGTAAAAGGGGGTTTTGTTTTGGACGAATTTTCAACTAACAAAACAGATTGTAAAACTAAACAGCTTTGAAAACGAATTTGGGAAATTAGATGGATGATGGGCTAGCTAGAGGCTCTTTCTCCACACATGACATGTATGCAAACGACTCGATTTCCAGTTAGTCATTCATTGAATTATGAACGACAATGCCCCAAATTAACCATGACATCACTAGTTAACCCTCAAATTTTCCTTGTATTATTGGATTGGATGACATCATTCGACAACCCAAAGTATTCTTCAAAAGTCCCCTACATGGCATCATAATAGAGATACAATCAAAGATCATTATGTTGAATGAAAATCATAAGCATTGACAAAGCACTTGCAACTATGACATCATGTCACTCATGCTAGGAATTGAACTTAATGCGATCGTGACTAGCAACCTTCACTACTTGTGAATATAAGTTTGTAACGATTATGTGAAACTCCCTTATACTCTAGCATCCGATTTATGCATGCCAATTAAGTGTCGACCCTCAATCAACAAACACAAATAAGTTATCAATCAAACAGTTAAGCCAATTGCATTCACGATTCAAGAATTCATAACTGGAATTTGTCAACTCATATTGCACACATAATCATGGCTTTGAAATCACCCCTCGCCAAGAGGGGTTTAGCCACTCATGTTTATAGCAAAACGAAAGGAAAAGAAATTAAACATTGTAAACATAGAATGAATTACACCTAGAATGCTCCAACAATCAAGCTCGAACATCCAAGAGTCCTTCCTTCTTTCTCCTTGCTACGGCACAAAGGTGGGTGAAGTGTATGGGATGTGTTTTGGGGTCAGGAATGTGTTTAGGCTGAATGGGAGTTGCGGCAAAAGGTGTGGATTGATTTCTGGCGTGAATGGATGAATGGGTGAATGAATCCTCTCTTTGGTGCGGCTAAGGAAGTTTTATTTTAAAGACTTTAGGGTAATAAAGCTAAGAAACAATTTAGGAAACAGAAATTAAACCAAAACTTTAAAGGAAATAGGAATTAAAGTCAGAATCCTAAGGGAATTGGGTAAATGAGTGCGGCAAGGATGGAAAGGGTAAGGGAATGCCTTGCAAGGCAAGGAAAAAGAATTTCCTTGCTGATTTAGGTCCAGAAATTAGGCAAGTATAGGATTCCTTGCACGGCAAGGATGGGAAATAAGGGAATGGTGTGGCAAGGGTTGATTTGGTGCAAGGAAGGTTCAATTTGTGTCCTAAAATGCATAGGAGGCCTTCAATGTTGCTGGAACTTAGGGACACTTAAGATTAGAAAAGGTCAAACCAAAATAGGAAACCTTGGCTTAACTTTCCTACTTCAAGTAGGAATCCTTGTTTGCGTAGGAATCCTCTTTCTTCTAGTAATCCTTCTTTGATTAGGAATCCTTCGTTGATTAGGAATCCTAACTTCTTCAAGTCTTCAATTTCGTCCATTCCTTTTGCTCCAAGCATGTGATATCCATTCCAAGCCCAATTTTGCTCCAAAAGGCTCCAAAATGCACTTTCTTGCATACTTTGCCCTTAGAACCTGAAAAACACACGAAAATGGCTTAAAATACTAAAATAACTAAAGAATAACAACATAAATGCACAAGAACAAGCCAACTAAGTTGCCTAAATATGCTCCTATCAAATTCCCCCACACTTAGCTTTTGCTCGTCCTCGAGCAAAACAAAACAACAAAACAAAACCAAGTAAACAAAACACACTCTAATCCTTCCAACATTTGCCTCAGGGATTCCCAACACACATGACATGTTAAAAATCATCATTCCCACAGATTTTAGTCAACTTAACACTTGAGCCATACTTAATCACAATCACCACTTACTAGTTCACATTTAATCAATTAAAACGATGTTTTGAATGTAGTAACATGCCTTAGAGAATTCCCTCAATTCCTTACTAGATATGCACTCAATTTTCACTCAGATTTTCTAACTACACACCCTACACTATGTATATGTGAGAAGATTGATGTAAACATGAAAACTAGTACTCACATATGTTATAGCAAAGAAAGCAATTTCTGGAGTTAATAAGCATGTTTAGATATGATCTCATGAATGGAATGCTACTACTTAGATGCAAGAACCAGTGACACCATATGCTCATACCAATTCCAAACTCCACATATTGAAACACACAACACCCAAGATCGAAGTTAAAAGGGTTGAAACGGGGCTAAGGGAAATGGTTAAGAAAGAAAGGATATGGAAAACAATGGTTCTTAAGGCAATTGCAGGCAAAGTAATGAAATTGACACTTAGAATTCAATTTTGAATGCAGAAATCAACTTTAAACACAAAAGGGAAGATATACACATTCTAGGGCCAGAATTGATGTTTTGGACCCTTCCTTCAACAATCAACATTTGTGAGCTCATTCTCACTTATCTTTCAACTCTTTTTCACTCTTTTCATAACTTTTTCTTTTTCTTTTTCTTTTCCCACGAAATTTTCTTTTTTTTTCTACCCATGCCTTATTTCTTTTTTCTTGGCACACACACACACACAAATCTCTTCCCCCACACTTGTTTTTCTGCAAGAAGTTCAACAAAAGGAATTCCATTGAAATTATGCTTTACTATGCTCCAAGAACAAGGGAATGGATGGTTCTAATCTAGGCTAGGAGAGGATAATGTGGTTAACAAAGAATATAGGCTAAACAAGGCTCAAACGGGGTTTAAACCTACAAAACATATGAAATAGAAGGGCACGGCAATTTGGCTGTGGTGGTTCACTAATTAACTTCATCTTGATCGTGTGTTATGCAAATCAATGTCATGCTTTGAATGGAACGGGCATGAGTTCTAGTATTTGGAACTAAATGATGAAACGCCTTCTAAGTAGCAACCAAACAAAGAATAATGAGATCATGCAACAACTTTAGAAAACAATAAATCACAGAATATAACTCTCCAAAGAACGTTTTAGGCTCAAGTCTCTCAAGGTTGTAGCGTTAATTTGAGTTCCTTCTGATAGGAGCATATTTATGTGACTTAGTTAGTGTGTTTTCTTGCATTTATTTAGTTATTTGTTGCTTATTATAGTGTTTTAAGCTATTTTCGTATGTTTGTAGGTCCAATTGGCAAAGTTGGCAAAAAGATGCAATTTGGAGCATTTTAGAGCAGTTTTGGGCCAAGAATGGATCTCACAAGTATGGAGCAAGATGGATGGACGAATTTGAAGTTCAAGAGAGGCTAGGAATGTGCAAAAGAGTTGGAGAAATAAATTCAAGTCATTGAAGATAAGGAATCAGCTACAAAGAAGGAGAATTATCCAAAACCTTATCCAACCTTATATTATCCAAACTAACCTTATCTTACCTTACCTTATCTTATCCTATCCTAATCCTTTCCTAACTGAATTCCTGCTGCAAAAGGGTTTTAATTTCAGTTTAGGAGACATAAAAACCTGATTTCTAGGAACCTCATCCTCTCCTATAAAGGAGCCACACCTTTGTGATGTGAAAATTACTTGACACTCAAATTAAAACCCTATCGACGTAGTATATGAATGCAGGGATCGTTTTGGGCCGGGGATTAGAAGGGACGCTAATCTACACAATTTAAACTCTAAAACACTAAACTATACTCTTATGACTCGAAACTGACCAAATTGACTCAAAACACACAAACTAAGCTAAATAGACTCAAAACAGATACTAGAGAGTGAATTGCACAAATTCTAGACTAGTAAGACTCAAAACACTGAAAGGGGACAGATTTGGACGAATTTGACAAAACTAAAACACAAATAAGAACTGAGGGGGTTTTTGGACGAATTTGACAAAACTAAGTAAATTGTAGCAAACAAAGTAAGTTAAAAAGAAATTAAGGTGAATTCAAGGGTGAAAAGCTAGTTAGAGGATCCTTCTCCACACATGAAACATATGCATACAAATTGATTTCCAGTATTGTTTCTTTAAACCATGAATGACAATGCCCCAAATTAATCATGAATGCACAAATTAACTTTCAGATTTTCCTTAATTCATTGAATTGGATGGATAACGCATCGACAATCAAATTATTCTTATCAAGTTCCCTACATGGAATACGCATAATAGAGATACATTCAAAGATCATTAAGTTCTATGAAAATCATAAGCATTGACAAGACATTCGTTACTATGAAAAGCATGATGATACTCCTGCCATGGATTCACTTAACACGATTGTGACTAGCAACCTTTACTACTCATAAATATAAGTTCATAACAATTAGGTGAAATTCCCTTATATTTTAGCATCAGATTCATGCATGCAAACTAAGTGTCTTAACCCACATACAAGAATAAGTTTTATTTGAATAGATAAGTGAATCACATTCATGTTTTACGAAGCAATAACTGGAGGTAATCAATTCATATTAAACATATGTCCATGGCTT
This sequence comes from Heteromeles arbutifolia, assembly GCA_024362995.1. Classification (NCBI taxonomy): domain Eukaryota; kingdom Viridiplantae; phylum Streptophyta; class Magnoliopsida; order Rosales; family Rosaceae; genus Heteromeles; species Heteromeles arbutifolia. The sequence goes on from JANCRC010000015.1 coordinate 13,955,551, forward strand.
TGAATTCACCTCTAACTAAGAAAAACTTAGTTACACATGTTCATGACAATTGAAAAGCAATCTGAAATAAACATTGAAACTAAAACAAGGGAAGAAAGAACTCAGGAAGTCTCGAATGGTTGCAGGTTGTTGCGGCACAAGGTCCTCCTCCAAGGGAAGCCATGGCAAAGCTCTCCTCCTCTCCTTCTTGCGGCAAAGGGTGTTTCTGTGTATGGATGGTGATGGCTACGAATTATGGTGTGGTATCGGGGGTGGTAACTTGCAGCAAAGCCTCAAAATATGTATATATAGGCATGGCAAACCCTAGGGAAATCAGGTTACGACTTGGACTTAGCAGAAATGAAGGATTAGGGCCCTAGGGTGCGGCACAAGGCTTAAATCCATCAGGAAAGGGGTTTAGCCCAATTAATTTCTGAAAAGGCTTTGCACAATCCAAATCCACAAAGGAATATGCTAATTAAATCAGAATCCAAGAGGAATAGGGATAGGGAAGGTGCGGCACAATTGGAGGGAAGGGGATGGAGTGCAAGGCAAGGCAAAGGCCTTCTAGAAAGGTTTGGGGCGCCAGATTTTTAGGACTTCTAGAAAGGAGTGTTGTGGCATGTTTCTAGATGGAAAAGACCTCCTAAAAACAGGTTTTAGGCATCCTATTATGAAAAGGAGTCCCCCTTGCAGCTGTTCTTAAGATAGGATAGGATAAGATAAGGTTGGTTTGGATAATGTTCCATGTTTGTAGCTGATTCCTTATCTTCTTTGACTTGAATTTGTTTCTCCAACTTTTAAACACATTCCTAGCCTCGTTTGAACTTCAAATTCGTCCATTCCTTGTGCTCCATATGCATGCAATCCATTTCAGCCCAGAATTGCTCCAGAATGCTCTAAAATGCACTTTCTTGCCAACTTTGCCAATTGGACCTACAAACACACGAAAATAGCTTAAAACACTATAATAAGTAAAAACTAACTAAGTAAATGCAAGAAAACAAGCTAACTAAGTCACATAAATATGCTCCTATCAAATTCCCCCACACTTAGCTTTTGCTAGTCCTCGAGCAAAACAAAACAAACAAAACTTCCTAAACCTTCCAACATTCGCCTTAGGGATTTCCAATGGTACATAACATGCTAAAAATCACTACCTACATAGCCATCCCTACTCTCAAGCACATACTTAATCATAGTCATCACTTACTAGCTCACATTTAATCAATTAAAACAATGTTTTGAATCTAGTAACATGCCTTAGAGAATCCCTCAATTCCTCACAAAATATACACTGTATTTTCACACAGAATTTCTGACTACACACCCTACACTAGGTATATGTGAGAAGATTGATGTAAACAAGAAAACTAGTACTCACATATGTCATAACAAAGAAGGCACTTTCTGGAATTATTAAGCATGTATAGATATGATCTCATGAATGGAATGCCACTACTTAGACGTGAGAACCAGGGATACCATATGCTCATACCAATCCCAAACTCCACATATTGAAACACACAACACTCAAGATAGAAGTATAGGGTTGTAACGGGGCTAGGGGTATTGGCTAACAAAGAAAGGTAAGGAAAACAAATGTTCTTAAAGCAATAGCGAGCAGAGTAATGAATATGACACTTAGAACTCCCTTTTGAAACGCAGCCACAAACTTTGAACACAAAGGGAACATTCATACAACTTTTGGGTCAAATTCAAACTTTTGGACCCTTTCTTCAACAACCAACACTTGTGAGTTCTTTCTCACTTATTTTGAAGCTTCTTTTCTTTCTTTTTCTTTTCTTTTCACGTTTTTTTTTTTTTCTCTTTTTTTTTTCATTTTTTCTTTTTTTCGTGCCCTTTCTCTTTGGCACACAAAACCTACCCCCACACTTGTTTTTCTGCATAATATCGATCAAAAGGAATTCCCTCTAAGTCATGCTTAACTATCCCTCTAAGTCATGCTTAACTATTCTAGGCTAGGTAAGGATATGTGGCTAACAAAGAAAATTAGGCTGAACAAGGCTCAACGGGGTTAAACCTACAAATCATAATGCAAAAGGGTTAAGGCTTTTTAGCTCTAGTTTAAACTAAACAACTTCATCTTGTTATTTGTTATGCTAATCAATTTCATGCTTGAATGAAACGGACATGAGTTCTAGTATTTGGAACTAAATGATGAAACGCATTCTAAGTAGCAACCAAGCAAAGAATGATGAGATCATGCAACGACTTTAGAAAACAAGAATGTCAAGATTAATAACTCTCCAAATAAACGTTTAGGCTCAAGTCTCTCAGGGTTGTAGCGTTATTTTGAGTTACTTCCTTCAAGCATGTTACAAAAATTGATTTTTTTTTCTTTGCGATTACATGTGAATTTGTAAACAACAACTACAATTAAGCATAAACCAAAGAGCATATCAAACTTCTATCCATGTTTGTAACTTTCTTTAACAGTCATGCAATTAAAAACCAAATCCTCATCATTGTGTTGGAAGGTACCCTAAGACACAAACAAACACACAAAAACGACTCTTTTTGTATTTTTCAAACTTTTTTTCAATTTTTTCTTTCTTTTTCGGATTTTCTGCTCAAGACACATAAAAACACTTCAAAACACACTAAAAACTCTTAAAAACTGTGAGAAACAACTTTAGAAGTGATGGGTGACAAAATCCTACAAATTTTCATGAAAAACACTTTGTTTACCCCCCCACACTTAAACCAAACATTGTCCTCAATGTTTTAGACATAGACTCACACATAAGCAAGCAAACAACACAACTACAAGCATGACAAATATGGCAAAGTAAAAGCAGTAAAGAGAAGGGTTTAAAGAACGCAAATCTGGTTTTTGGAGCTAGAATTCCATCTTGTCCTCGTTTGAACACATGGGTTGCCTCCCAAGAAGCGCTTGCTTTAACGTTTTCTAGCCTGATGATACCTCCTTTTAAGCTTGAATAGGGCCAACGGCATGGAGGGGTACATTCTCCACGACATGCTCCTCAAAATACTCGTACATTGGCTCTATGAATGGAAGGGGATAGTAATCCTTCCTGATTGGGGTGTTGAGCATCCTAAAGTCAATGTAATCATTCCCACTAGCTTGGATTCGATTGGGGACCTGCACCATACAAGGTAACAACCTATTAGTTGAAATTGGAATCGAAATTGGAATAGGTGGCTCACCAATGTACTGCAATGAAGTGGCAGCACTATCAACAAATGCATGTGGGGTGCTCTCGGCCAGATTTTGAGGTTTTAGGGTTGTGGGCGTGCAATCCTTGTGCTTCACTCCAATTCCTTATTCGTTGGTGGTTCGAAATGCATCCTTCTTGATTGGTGCTGCATGTTCTTGCCCTTTATTTTTTATTACATCAATGACAAAACAAGAACGAACGTCATTAGTAATCTCAACAGATTCAGAAACATTAAAATTAATCATATCACCACCAAACGCCATAGTTACTTCTCCCTTGGCCACATCAATCTTGGTTTGAGCAGTTTTCATGAAAGGTCGTCTAAGTAAGATTGGCGATGGTGGAGAGTGGGCTGAGTCCTCCATATCAAGCACATGGAAATCTGCAGGAAAAATCAAGTGGTCTACCTGCACCAAAACATCTTCCAAAACTCCTTTCAGATATGCATTAGATCGATTGGCTAATTGAATAATAACACCATCATTTTTAAGCTCTCCTAGAATCATGGATGCATAAACGGAATATGGCATGACGTTTATTGATGCACCTAAATCTAGAATAGCGTGGTCAAACCTTGTATTACCAATTACACAAGGGATTGTGAAACTACCTGGATCTTTGCATTTAAATGGCAGCTTTCTTTGCAACATTGCAGAGACATTCTCACTTACATGTACCACCTCTTTCTCCCGAATCCATTTCCTTGTTGTACATAGCTTCTTTAAAAACTTAGCGTACTTCGGGATTTGCTTTATAGCATCAAGGAGCGGGATATTGACATGCACCTTCCTAAAGGTCTCTAGAATGTCTTGTTGATTCTCTTCGTTCCTAGCTTGCATAAACCTGCTAGGGAAAGGCAAATTTGGTGGAATTAGGTTAGAATGAGTCAAATTTGAACCACCCTTACCTAAATTGGACGGTGTGGAAGGCTTAGGAGGCTGCGGCAAGGATGGTTCCTTCCTTGCCGTGGGCTTGTCTTGCTCATCCTCTTCAATCAACAACTTTTCATCTTCCTTTTGGCTTGATTTGGATGGTTGTGGGTCAGTTCCAACTTCTTTTCCACTTCTCAACATGACGGCTTTAGCGGTTTCAAATCCTTATTTTGGATTCACAATGGTTGAACTAGGAAGTTTACCTTCTTCTCGAAACTGCCCAAAGAACTCTGAAATCTGCCCTATTTGCTTCTTCATGTCGCTTATCTCCTTGTCTTGATTCGCTATTCGATTATTTTGATTTTGTAATCCCTGCGCTACAAAAGTTAGTAGTTGAATAGCTTGATCATTATCAAATAGCAAACATGAGTTTGGTTGAGCAGATTGTGGTTGAAGTTGCATTGGTTCGAATGGCCTTTGATAGAACCCAGGAGTTTGCTGTCTAAATCCACCTTATTGTTGAGGTTGTTGAGGCTCCCTCCACTTGAAGTTTGGGTGATCTCTCCAGCCCGGATTGTAAGTATTGGAGTATGGATCATTCCGTGGCTGATTTTGGCCTTGATAGCCCACGACATTGGCACTTTCGCATCCTCCATTCTCTATCAATTGAGGGCATTGATCATTGAGATGCCCCTGCATAGAGCACACTCCACATATAGCCGGACCTTGCACTTTGGTTCCATCAACAACCTGTGACAAAAGAAGAGTGAGATTAGCCATTTGAGATTGCAATTCTCAAATTGCACTTACCTCGTTCACATGTTGTTTCCGTGGCCGTTCTCTCTGTCCAACTCCTTCATATTGTTGCGCATTCAAGGCTCGATTTGCAATTAGAGTCTTGGCAGCCACTGGAGTCTTGTCAACCAAAGCACCTCCCGCCGAAGCATCAAGCATTTGTCTCTCAATTAGAAGAAGTCATTCGTAGAAATATTGAATTAAAAGCTCTTCCTTCATTTGGTGTTGTGGGCAAGATGCAACTAGGGCCTTAAAACGCTCATAATATGCTGGAAAAGATTCTCCTTGGCTTTGTTCAATGCCATTAATTCTCTTCCTCAAAAGAATAACTCTCGAAGTTGGGAAGAATTTCTCTAAAAACGTTATTTTCATGCTTTCCCAAGAAGTGACCATTCCAGGTGCCAATTCAAATAACCAATCCTTAGCCTTTTCAAATAGAGAGAATGGAAAGGCTTTCATCTTTAGAATATTCCCATCTACGTTGATTGGTGTCATGCTTGAGCACACCACCTCAAATTCCTTCAAATGCTTGTTTGGATCTTCCATGGACAACCCATGGTACTTAGGAATGTGATGCAACAAGCTTGACTTCAATTCAAACTCATCAGTCTTGCCTTGAGCCACCCTAGGATATTGAATGCATAAGGGCACGGCATTGTCCAATCCCGAGGCTGAAAGTTCTTTGATTGTACGATTATCCACAGCCATGGCTTGTTCTTCCTCTTCCTCTTCTTCAAACTCAGATTCGAAACTAGAGCTAGCACTAGGCGGATTGGGTTCTGGGTGCTTCCTCTTCCTTCTCAAATCTCGTTCAGAATCGTCGTTAAAATCCAAGATATGTGCGTGAACGGGTTGAGAACTTCGAGTCATACACTAGTACCTAAAACAAAGAAAACAAAACAAACTCAGAAAACAAAGCAAACTAAAACACACGGCAGAAACTAGGGAGATTAGCAAGTTTGCTAATCCCCGGCAACGGCGCCAAAATTTGATGTGAAAATTACTTGACACTCAAATTAAAACCCTATCGACGTAGTATATCAAAGTAGGGGTCGTTTTAGGCCGGGGATTAGAAGGGATGCTAATCTACATAATTTAAACTCTAAAACACTAAACTAGACTCTTATGACTCAAAACTGACCAAACTGACTCAAAACACACAAACTAAGCTAAATAGACTCAAAACAGATACTAGAGAGTGAATTGGACAAATTCTAGACTAGTAAGACTCAAAACACTGAAAGGGGACAGATTTGGACGAATTTGACAAAACTAAGTAAATTGCAGCAAACAAAGTAAGTTAAAACGAAATTAAGGTGAATTAAAGGGTGAAAAGCTAGTTAGAGGATTCTTCTCCACACATGAAACATATGCTTACAAATTGATTTCCAGTATTGTTTCTTTAAACCATGAATGACAATGCCCCAAATTAATCGTGAATGCACAAATGAACTTTCAGATTTTCCTTAATTCATTGAATTGGATGGAGAACGCATCGACAATCAAATTATTCTTATCAAGTTCCCTACATGGAAGACGCATAATAGAAATACATTCAAAGATCATTAAGTTCTATGAAAATCATAAGCATTGACAAGGCATTCGTAACTATGAAAAGCATGATGATACTCCTGCCATGGATTCACTTAACACGATAGTGACTAGCAACCTTTACTACTCATAAATATAAGTTCATAACAATTAGGTGAAATTTCCTTATATTTTAGCATCAGATTCATGCATGCAAACTAAGTGTGCACTGTGACAGTCCGTCCCTGATTTTACAATTGTATAAAAATTTTAATAAGTGATTTTACGAAATTGCCCTTCGAGGCATGTGTGTTGACTGAGGTTAATTACGTTGTCGTGTCACCTAAGTTTTGTTTTCTTGGCATATTCTCGTAGTACTCGTCGCTACGGACGCGTGGTCGCTAGCGGTTCGTGATTTGGAGCTATATCGAAGAAGATATTAATGTTTGAAGTTGGGGGTTAAAATGATAATTTAATTGTTTTGGGAATTCTAGAAAATCTGGTGTACCACGTGGGCGGCCCAGATTAAAGGGAAAGTAAAATGGATGGCTGTGAAGGAAAGTTAAGAAGAGAGATGGGAAATAAATGGAGGAATGAGGAGAAAAGAGAGAAAAGACTGACCAACTAGAGATGAGAGAAAGGAGGGAAATGAGAGAGGAGAAAAAGGTGAGAACCCGCCGGGTTCTCCTTGACCCGCAACATGTGACCTGTTTTCATCATACTTTCCGGTGGTTTTCCACCAGATTTCCCACGAATTGGACCAAGCTACAACTCCCAAACATCATCTAGCCCTTCCCTCTTCCTATTACACCTCAAATTTCAAGAGATTTGGTCTTGAAAATGGGTGAAATCGCATGGTGGGTGTGGCAGCCTCGTGTTCGAAATCCACCAATTCCGAAGCAATTTCTTCCAATTACCACCACCCATGGCATCCTCTTGAGGCCTAGAACAAAGCCCAAACAAGTTTGGAGGCGGCGGAGTTGTTTTGGAGATGGATCGAACACACCCAAATTCAAGGGTTTCGTACGGTTTTGATGAAATTGGAGCTCTTATTGACCGAATTGGCCTTGGTCACAGGTATGAAAGTTGTTCTACTCTTTGAGATCTTCAATTCTGCAAATTTTGAGAATTTTTGGAGAAAGTTGGATTGAGTTACGGATGGGAAATTTAGTATGTTGTTCTTGAAGCATAATGTGAATCATGAGAAGTTACGGATGAGAAATTTGATATGCGGATCTTCCGGATTGAGTTATGTAGGGTTGTGGACCCTACCGTCGTTCTTTGACCAACGGTTGATTCATGGTCAATGAGTCTTGAATTACTCTTGAATGCCTTGAGGATGTGTTTTAAGTGAGTTATGTGTTCTATCGACAACTATTCTGAGATGTGATTTAATAATTGTTCTAGGCGCCGATCGTTCGGGACGCTTCGATATTCGTTCTAGGGAGTTATAACGTGGACTCCAGGTGAGTGGGCTTTTGGTTTTCAGTATATCTATATATATATATATACATGCATAATTGATTGATTTCCCAGAAATGCGTTTTAAAATGCTTTGACGAAATTTAATGCCATGTCGAATGCCATATATATTTCTATGTTTATATGATTATATGCCGATGCACTGCGGGCACCAGGTAAGTCAGGTAAGTATGTGATTGTGGTATGATGATTGAGGTGATATCGATGAGATTGGTATATGGCTCATTACCTGCACATTGGGGTTGTGCCACCAGAGTAGGGCTTAGTTTTCACGTGATCGTTCACCTCCCGCACCGTATACTCACCTTGGATCTAAGGCAGGCGCCAGCCTGTCGTACAGACCACATTAGGTGGTTCTGACTCGTAGGTGACTTGCGAGACGTCGCCAGCCTTCACGTGATCGTAGCACAGAGCGTTATACCCAGCTTGACGTACATACCACATTAGGTGGTTCCGTCATAGGTGCATGTTATTGATTGAGAGGTGGACTGATGATTTGATTGAGGAGCCATAGATTCAGCCGTACAGGTCACTAGAGGTGACTCCGGCTGATTGATATATATATTGCCGGCATGATTTGAGATGAGATATCACCTGACTGCTTGATAATATTTGATTCATGCTTATTACTTATTATGGTTCATTCGACCATGGCATTGATTGTTTAATTGATTGGTTAATTGATGGTTTTCAGTACTAGTACGTATATACATATTTTCTGGGAAGTATACTTGTTTTACAGAGAGGGGTTACAACTTTTATATCAAAGTGATTTTTGATAGGCTTTGTTTTTGCCCACTCACACTTTTGTTTTGCGCCCCTCCAGGTTCTAGTAGCATAGTTTCTTTATCGACAAGGACTCGTGGTTTATCTCAGTTCAGGTGGCTACTTCTGAGGGTATGATCTTTACCCACACTACTGTACTTACTTATGCTCTGACAATGGGTGTGAAATGGGTCCATACCCACTGACAGGGCACTCTGATATTTAGGCACCTTTAGGTTTAAATTTATTCACATTCTTCCATATCATCACTTTATGGCTTAGTCACCTTCCAGGTGTTGGCCAGCACAATTCGATTCGAAGTCCTAGTGGACATTCCAAGTCGGGGTGTGTCAGTTTGGTATCAGAGCATAAGTTGGGCTGTATTGCATTCATCACACGCGTGATGTGACCATTCTTGGTTTTTGTGTCTAATATTTGGATTTTGCCACCTTGTCGATTACGAGAAAATACGTTAGCTTCTCTAAGTTGTGGTAATTTGGTCGACTTGTTGATGTTTTAGAAGAGCACTTGGCGAATGTCCTTAGAATTAAATTGAAGAATTTCTTTTTTAAGGATTGATGCAGAGGCAAGTGGATGGCCTAAATTTGAATTAACATATTATTGGATGTTATCAGATGCTTTACCAATCGATTTGATACTTATCCTCTAGCCATCAGTATTAAATGTTGAGATTGGAATCTCATAGTAGTTTGATTCCCTGTCAGTATTGGTTAGGCTATCACCTATTGGAATTCTTGCGAAGTCTACCTTGTTAAGACTCTAGGATAGTCTTGTGTGATGATGGTGCTAAAGTGGTAGTATGTAATGGAAAAGCACTTTGGGAAGATCACTTTCGGTGTATGATTGGACTTGGGAAGTAATATGGTACACTCTTAGTGCGAAATATTTTGTATATGTTGAGAATGTGAGAATCAATAATTATGGTGCTGAACCTATGTTATACTCATGTTGTGTTTCAATTGGTGGTAACTTTGCTTAAGTGGGAAGCTGTATTCTTCCAGCCCTAAAGCTTAAAGTATTGGCGATGTTTTTCATTCCTTAAATGGGCGCTAAAATTTTGACGACAAAGCATTGGTGGATTAGCTAAGATAGAAAGGTGAATTGTTATTAATTTCTCTCACCTTGTGATATAAAAGTTTGTATTCACGATCTAATCAAGTATGGAGATATAAAAGGAATTAAAGTCGAGGCTCCACTTGATTTTTTAGGATATAAATAGTTTAACTTCCTAGGCAACCACAGTTTCTTATTGGTTGTTCAAGAGGATGATGGCATTATGAGAGAGGTATTTTTGGACTCTTATACTAGTTCAAGCAAGCAGAAATCAGAACAGATTACTAGCTGAATATAATTATATTTCACCGTGTTATACGTTTCATTTCGAAGCTTTGGGAAGTCTCTCAAAAGATTATGAATGCTAGATAGTATGTGATTTACAGAAGGGCATTGTAATCAGGTATTTGGATGATCGGGATTGTGGAGTAGGAATCTTATGATATTGACGATGATGCTTGAGAAGGTAGTGCGTGAACACGAATGAGGCTTTGTTCAGACATTACGTTCTAAAGTTTATCAATTAAGGAATTTATTCAACCAAGTGTCATATTTAGAGAATTTCAAATTTTGGGATTTTACCTAGAATTTAGTCACTTCTTTAAGTGACGGTTGGAGCTGTCTTCTTCAGACACCGGTTTTATTTAGATTGGTACTTATCTTGGAAGGTGTAATCTCCACAGACGGTATTCGTTTCTCATTCTAATAAGAGATTGAGGATGAAGGTTGAAATCCTCACAAAGGGTTGTGAGATTTAAGATATTCTTGGTCATATTGAGGTTATTGACTATTGATGGGCGATCTTTCGACTATAGTGTTCTTCATCATTGTTGACCGAAGAAGTTGGTTTAGTGTGGGAAGTGAGTGGTGAATAAAGATTTCTGGAAGCTTAAGTGCTGCCCTTTTTTTTCAAATACAATTTTTACATCCTTAGATAGCATCGAGAACTTCGGAATCTATGGTGATGTTTTCCTCAGAGGTTGGTTGTGTGGATGCATCGTGATGGGGTAACACTTATGGTCCTTAGTAGTGGAACCATTAAAAAAATGAACCATCTTATATGTGATTAAACTTTGGGTAGAGTAAGTTTCTAGCAGTAGCATTGGAATGATTAAATCGACGCCTATGATTGCACTATCGGGTATTATCCCAGTTGTGTAGACGTAACCACTAAGCATCGTAGTACAGATGGTTTCTATATTGATAGCTGTTTTCGATATCCGTAAACTTTTCTTATGCCATTACGTAGTAATTGGTGTTCTTGCTTGCGGATTGGGTGGATATTATATCATTATATTGCCAAGGAAGGAAGAAGGTACGAGCTTAGAGGCATGAAAGAGGAATAATTGCAATCCGATCACGACAGAATGGCATACTCTTTTATGCAGTCGCTCTAACTTAATTTCTTCCTTGTGTAAGTATTTATATAGAGGTACATTTCTTATTTTCGAGTATTTTACTTTTAGCAAATTATTTTAAATTTCGGGGACGAAATTTTTTTAAGGGGGGAAGATTGTGACAGTCCGTCCCTAATTTTACAATTGTATAAAATTTTTAATAAGTGATTTTACGAAATTGCCCTTCGAGGCACGTGTGTTGACTGAGGTTAATTACGGTGTCGTGTCACCTAACTTTTGTTTTCTTGGCATATTATCGTAGTACTCGTCGCTACGGACGCGTGGGCGCTAGCGGTTTGTGATTTGGAACTATATCGAAGAAGATATTAACGTTTGAAGTTGGGGGTTAAAATGATAATTTAATTGTTTTGGGAATTCTAGAAAATCTGGTGTGCCACATGGGCGGCCCAGATTAAAGGGAAAATAAAATGGATGGCTGTGATGGAAAGTTAAGAAGAGAGATGGGAAATAAATGGAGGAATGAGGAGAAGAGAGAGAAAAGACTGACCAACTAGAGAGGAGAGAAAGGAGGGAAATGAGAGAGGAGAAAAATGTGAGAACCCGCCGGGTTCTCCTTGACCCGCACCATGTGACCCGTTTTCATCATACTTTCTGGTGGTTTTCCACCGGATTTCCCACGAATTGGACCAAGCTACTACTCCCAAACATCATCTAGCCCTTCCCTCTTCCTATTACACCTCAAATTTCAAGAGATTTGGTCTTGAAAATGGATGAAATCGCATGGTGGGTGCGGCGGCCTCGTGTTCGAAATCCACCAATCCCGAAGCAATTTCTTCCAATTACCACCACCCATGGCATCCTCTTGAGGCCTAGAACAAAGCCCAAACAATTTTTGAGGCGGCGGAGTTGTTTTGGAGACGGATCGAACACACCCAAATTCAAGGGTTTCGTACGGTTTTGATGAAATTGGAGCTCTTATTGACCGAATTGGCCTTGGTCACAGGTATGAAAGTTGTTCTACTCTTTGAGATATTCAATTCTCCAAATTTTGAGAATTTTTGGAGAAAGTTGGATTTTCCGGCGAGCCGGGGCGGCCGACCGCCACCCGCGGCAGCGCCGACGGCGACGCGTGGCCAGTGGGCCGTCAATATTATTTTTAGGCTATGTTTGACATCCTGAATTCAGTTTTGATAATCGGATGACGTAGATTGATCAATTGAACCTAATTTCATTACGATTCGGGGTTAGGTAAAAATATGAATGTGGAAACTTACGGATTAGGAATCCGACGTATGGATCTTCCCAAATTGGATTTGTAAGTTCATAAAATAAAAGGTTAATCGGCATTCGGTTTTGGAAATTGGCGGAGATCCAACCGTTGGATCATAACGAAACTTTAGTATGTTGTTCTAGAAGCATAATGTGAATCATGAGAAGTTACGGATGAGAAATTTGGTATGCGGATCTTCCGGATTGAGTTATGTAGGGTTGTGGACCCTACCATCGATCTTTGACCGACGGTTGATTCATGGTCAATGAGTCTTGAATTACTCTTGAATGCCTTGAGGATGTGTTTTAAGCGAGTTATGTGTTCTATCAACAAGTATTCTGAGATGTGATTTAATAATTGTTCTAGGCACCGATCGTTTGGGACGCTTTGATATTCGTTCTAGGGAGTTATAACGTGGACTCCAGGTGGGTGGGCTTTTGGTTTTCAGTATATATATATATATATATACACACACATATATAATTGATTGATTTCCCAGAAATGCGTTTTACAATGCTTTTACGAAATTTAATGCCATGTCGAATGCCATATATATTTCTATGTTTATATGATTATATGCCGATGCACTGCGGGCGCCAGGTAAGTCAGGTAAGTATGTGATTGTGATATGATGATTGAGGTGATGTTGATGAGATTGGTATATGGCTCATTACCTGTACATCGGGGTTGTGCCGCCAGAGTAGGGCTTAGCTTTCATGTGATCGTTCACCTCCCGCACCGTACGCTCACCTTGGATCCAAGGCAGGTGCCAGCCTGTCGTACAGACCACATTAGGTAGTTCCGACTCGTAGGTGACTTGCGAGACGTCGCCAGCCTTCACGTGATCGTAGCACAAAGCGTTATACCCAGCTTGACGTACAGACCACATTAGGTGGTTCCGTCATGGGTGCAGGTTATTGATTGAGAGGTGGATTGAGGATTTGATTGAGAAACCATAGATTCAGCCGTACAGGTCACTAGAGGTGACTCCGGCTGATTGATATATATATTGCCGGCATGAGATGAGATATCACCTGACTGCTTGATAATATTTGATTCATGCTTATTACTGATTATGGTTCATTCGACCATGGCATTGATTGTTTGATTGATTGGTTGATTGATGGTTTTCAGTACTAGTACGTATATACATATTTTTTGGGAAGTATACTTGTTTTACAAAGAGGGGTTACAACTTTTATATCAAAGTGATTTTTGATAAGCTTTGTTTTTGCCCACTCACACTTTTGTTTTGCTCTCCTCCAGGTTCTAGTAGCATAGTTTCTTTATCGACAAGGACTCATGGTTTATCTCAATTCAGGTGGCTACTTCTGAGGGTATGATCTTTACCCACACTACTGTACTTACTTATGCTTTGACAATGCGTGTGAAATTGGTCCATATCCACTGACAGCGCACTCTGATATTTAGGCACCTTTAGGTTTAAATTTATTCACATTCTTCCATATCATCACTTTATGGCTTCGTCACCTTCCAGGTGTCAGCCAGTATAGCTCGATTCGAAGTCCTAGTGGACATTCCGGGTCGGGGTGTGTCAGTTTGGTATCAGAGCATAAGTTGGGCAGTATTGCATTCATCACACGCGTGATGTGAGCATTCTTGGTTTTTGTGTCTAATATTTGGATTTTGCCACCTTGTCGATTACGAGAAAATACGTTAGCTTCTCTAAGTTGTGGTAATTTGGTCGACTTGTTGATGTTTTAGAAGAGCACTTGGCAAATGTCCTTAGAATTAAATTGAAGAATTTCTTTTTTAAAGATTGATGCAGAGGCAAGTGGATGGCCTAACTTTGGGTTAACATATTATTGGATGTGATCAGATGCTTTACCAATCGATTTGATACTTATCCTCTAGCCATCAGTATTAAACGTTGAGATTGGAATCTCAGAGTAGTTGAATTCCCTGTCAGTATTGGTTAGGCTATCACCTATTGGAATTCTTGCGAAGGCTACCTTGTTAAGACTCTAGGATAGTCTTGTGTGATGATGGTGCTAAAGTGGTAGTATGTAATGGAAAAGCACTTTGGGAAGATCACTTTCGGTGTATGATTGGACTTGGGAAGTAAATGGTACACTCTTAGTGGTAGCCAGCAGCAAAGCCTCAAAATATGTATATATAGGCATGGCAAACCCTAGGGAAATCAGGTTACAACTTGGACTTATCAGAAATAAAGGATTAGGGCCCTAGGGTGTGGCACAAGGCTTAAATCCATCAAGAAAGGGGTTTAGCCCAATTAATTTCTGAAAAGGCTTTGCACAATCCAAATCCACAAGGGAATAGGCTAATTAAATCAGAATCCAAGAGGAATAAGGATAGGGAAGGTGGGGCACAATTGAAGGGAAGGGGATGGAGTGCAAGGCAAGGCAAAGGCCTTCTAAAAGGTTTGGGGCGCCAAATTTTTAGGACTTCTAGAAAGGAGTGTTGTGGCATGTTTCTAGATGGAAAAGACCTCCTAAAAACAGGTTTTAGGCATCCTATTATGAAAAGGAGTCCCCCTTGCAGCTGGAATTAAGATAGGATAAGATTAGGATAGGATAAGATAAGATAAGGTTGGTTTGGATAATGTTCCATGTTTGTAGCCGATTCCTTATCTTCTTTGACTTGAATTTGTTTCTCCAACTTTTAAACACATTCTTAGCCTCATTTGAACTTCAAATTCGTCCATTCCTTGTTCTCCATATGCATGCAATCCATTTCAGCCCAGAATTGCTCCAAAATGCTCTAAAATGCACTTTCTTGCCAACTTTGCCAATTGGACCTACAAACACACGAAAATAGCTTAAAACACTATAATAAGTAAAAACTAACTAAATAAATGCAAGAAAACAAGCTAACTAGGTCGCATAAATATGCTCCTATCACTTTGTCCTTGTTCCCTTTGGTTTTTAAACCTTCTAGATGTCCTATTTCCTACTGGGATTACATAACCTTTTCCTCTTAGGATTATGTTATTATTTTCCTACACAAACTATGTGTTGCAATCCTTTTCCTACACCAAAAGTTTGTGCCGCACCCTTCCCCTATAAATACAAGTTTATGCTGCACCATTCAGACACCACCCTCTACCATAACTCACCTACATCCATCCACCACACCATCCACGACACAACCTCATTGTGCCGCAGATTTGCAAAGGAAGGAAGGAAGAAATCTGGAGCGTTTCTAGGTGTATTCTATCCTTTGTTTTTAATGTTTAAATTTAGTTTTCTTTGTTTGATTGCGAACATGAGGAACTAATTTCTTTATAGTTAGAGGTGAATTCGAAACTATGAGCATATATGTGATATGAATTGATTTCATCCAGTTGTGATTTCATAAATCATGAATGCAATTTGCTTAACTGTTTGAATAAAACTTATTCTTGTGTGTTGATTAAGGAGGCCTACTTAGTTTGCATGCTAGGATTTGATGCTAAAATATAAGGAAGTTTCACCTAATCGTTACAAACTTATATTTACAAGTAGTGGAGGTTGCTAGTCATGATCGCGTTAAGTAAATTCTTGGTATGACCGTCATGCAGTCATAGTCACGAATGTCATGTCAATGCTTATGATTTTCACAAAGCTTAATGATCTTTGATATGTATCTCTAGTATGCAGTCATATAGGGAACTTGATAAGAATAATTTGGTTTGCTGCGCTACGTCCAAATTCAATGAACTTAGGAAAATCTAAAGGTTAATGCGTGCAGTCACGATTAATTTGGGGCATTGTTGTTCATGGATTATAGAAAGAACAACTGGAAATAGATTTGTGTCGCATATATGTCATGTGTGGAGAAGGAACATCTAGTTAGCTGATAGGAGCATATTTACATCACTTAGTTAGCTTGTGTCCTTGCATTTAGGTTGTTAGTTCTTAGTTATTTTAATCTTTTAAGTCATTTTCGAGTGTTTTCAGGTTCTAAGGGCTAAAGGAGCAAGAAAGTGCATTTTGGTGCCTTTTGGAGCAGTTTTGGGCTTGGAATGGATTGCTTATGCTTGGAGCTAAGTGGATGGACGAAATTGAAGATCAAATGAGCTTAGGATCAAATGAAGAATGAAGAGTTCAAAATTGGAAGCCAAGGTTTCTAAAGTTGGAAGTTTCTATTTGTGAAGGTTTCCATTTGTGCAAGTTTCCATTTGTGGAGGTTTCCATTCTTGAAAGTTTCTATTCTTGGCTTAGACGTTTCCTAATCCTTCCTCACCTATGTTCCAGCCATAAAAGGGTTCCAAAACATGTTAGGTTGCCTCATTACATGTTTCTAGAAGTCCTAGAACATTTCCCTAACCTTGCCGCATATCTCATTTCCTTTTCTTGCAAAATCTGCCACATAATTGCCTTTCCTTTTCTCTCCACAACCTTGCCGTGCAAGGGAGAGTTCCCTTTCCTATTTTCTGACCCAAAATCACATTCCCTTTGTGTTCTATGCCTTGCCGCACAAGGAGGAGCCTTTCTTACTTATTTTGTGCCTCAAAACACATTCCTAAATCTGTCCTACATATTCTGCCGAATTTCACATTCTTATTCTCTTTGATTTTCTGATTCTTTCTTACCTATTAAATTGTGGAACCAAAATAGCTAAGTATTGAACCTTTCCTATTATTTTCTGAGTACCCTAGCCCTATAAATAAAGCCATCCGCACCATTTAGTCTCTCTCTCGCTGAACAGATTCTCTGCATCCATTCCATCCACCTATCTACCTATCCATCCTCTACCACCCATCACCACCTATTCTACACACCTTAACCCCTTGTGCCGCAGCTCTACAAAGGAAGAAGGAGATGATTAACTTGAAGTTGTGCCTAGCCATTCAAGACGTTGGATTGCTGGAACGTTTCTAGGTGTAATCTATCTTTGTTTTCAATGTTTAATTTAATTTCTCTTTGTTTTGCTGTGAACATGAGGAGCTAAACCCCTCTCGGTTAGGGGTGATTTCAAAGCCATGATTATGTGTGCAATTTGAGTTGATAAATTCCAGTTATGAATCCTTCAATCGTGAATGCAATTGGCTTAACTGTTTGATTAAGAACTTATTTGTGTTTGTTGATTGAGGGTCGACACTTAATTGGCATGCATAAATCTGATGCTAGAGTATAAGGGAGTTTCACATAATCGTTTCAAACTTATATTCGTATGTAGTGAAGGTTGCTAGTCACGATCGCGTTAAGTTCAATTCCTAGCATGAGTGACATGATGTCATAGTTGCAAGTGCTTTGTCAATGCTTATGATTTTCATTGAACGTAATGATCTTTGATTGTATCTCTATTATGATGTCATGTAAGGGACTTTTGAAGAATGCTTTGGGTTGTCGAATGATGTCATCCAATCCAATAATACAAGGAAAATCTGAGGGTTAATTAGTGATGTGACAGTTAATTTAGGGCATTGTCGTTCATAAGTCAATGAAGGAGTAACTGGAAATCGATTTGTTTGCATACATGTCATGTGTGGAGAAAGAGACTCTAGCTAGCCCATCATCCATCCAATTCACCAATTTAGTGCAAATCTGTTTAGTTTTAGTTTCTGTTTTGTTTTTAGCTTAATTTCGTCCAAAATCCAATCCCCCTTTACTTTCTTGTGTTAGATTAGTTAGAAGTGTGTTTAAATCTGTCCAATTTAGTGTTTTGAGTCTTACTAGTCTAGAATTCGTCCAAATCAGTCCCTAGTATCTGTTTTGAGTCTATTTGGCCGTTTTAAGTTGTTTTGAGTCTTTTAAGTTTGTTTTGAGTCTTGTGAGTCTTGTTAAGCGTTTTTAACTTTGTTTTTATGTTTTTGAGTCAGTTTAGAGGTTTTAGCAAGCCCTCATAATCCCCGGTCCAGAACGATCCCTACTTGCATATGTACTACAATTGTCAACAAGAGGGTTTAATTTGTGTGCTGTTTTACATCGCATCATTAGCCATTCACCCATTTAAATCACCAATTTCGTGTCTTTTTAAGTTGTCTTTACAATTCTATTTGTTTAAAGTTTAAATTCGTTCAAAACCAATCCCTTGCTTTTAGTTTGTGTTAGTAGAGTCTAAATTCGTCAAATCTTGAGTCTTTTAGTCTTTTGAGTCAATTAGAGTCTTAATTTCGTTCAAATCAATCTTAGATGTTAGTTTTGAGTCTAAAGAATCTGTTTTGTGTGTTTTAAGTCTAATTAGCTTGTTTTGAGTGTCTAGAGTCCAGAAACTGTCCAGTTTGAGTTCTATTTGCTGTTTTGAGTCTAGTTTAGTGTTTTAAAGTTTAATTAGTGTAGATTAGCATCCCTTCTAATCCCCGGGTAGAACAATCCCTACTTACACATACTACATTGATAGGGTTTAAAATTGAGTGCAATTTAATTTCACATCAACTATTGTCAATTCGATGGGAGATGTTGCAATCGCTGAAGCTATCACTTTAGAAAGTGGTATAGAGGTTGATGCTGAACCAAAAACGTCCAAACATACCCTAGAAGTGAACAAAGAGCTGTTGTTCAAAGAGAAGGAGGAAGATTCAACCAAGACAAGCTTAGAAGAAGCCTTGTCGCAACACCCAATCATCTCTCATCCTTTGCCGCAGACCCCTAGTGCTTCTAAGCCATCCAGTCAAGGTAAGTTGGGTTCAAATTCAGTTCAATCTAATGTTATTCCTCCAAATGTACCCTTTCCTCGCAGGTTCATCATTTCCAAGAACGAAGAAAGTGAAAAAGACATCGTGGAAGCCTTCCCAAAGGTGCAAAGTGATATCCCAATTCTTGATACACCAAATCAAATTCCAGAATGTGTTGAATTTCTTAAAGAACCTGGTACATCAAGAAGAATGATTCAAGAGAAAGAAGTGGCTGGAGAATATCAAGAATGGATCAAAGAGGATGTTCATGAGACAACAAAGCCCAAAGAAGTTGAATTTTATGACACGGGACAAGCCACAACTCTCAAAACACCAAATCTGGCTGAATTTTCTAGTATTACAACTTTTGAAGGGGTGTTTATTCTTGAGTTCATGTCGGAGCACACAGGTAAGCCACCTCCCCGAATTTCAATTTTGCTTTATACTAATATGTTGTTAATGATTCAGGCACCCACTCTAGAATTTAAATCATTGCCGGATCATTTCAAGTATCACCTCCCATTCAATGATCAATTCCATGCCGTGGACCCTAATGAAGCTTAAAATGAAGGATTCGTCCGGCTGGAAGACGTTAAAGCAAGCGCTTCTTGGGAGGCAACCCATGCAAATAAAGAAGAAGAAGGAATCTCTGGCTCCACAACCAGATTTGCTTTCTCTTACCCTACTCTTTATTGGTTTTACTTTGCCATATTTGTCATGTTTGTTAGTTGTGTTGTTTGCTTGCTTGTGTGTGAGTCTATGTTTGAAACATTGAGGACAATGTTTGGTTTAAGTGTGGAGGGGGGGGTAAACAAAGTGTTTTTATTGAAAATTCGTGGGTTTTTATCACCTAGCATTTCAAAAGTTGTTTTCACTGTTTTTGAGTGTTTTTAGTGTGTTTTGAAGTGTCTTTATATGTCTTTAAAAGATAATACGAAAATTTTGAAAAAAAAGGAAAAAGTTTTGAAAAATACCAAAAAGAGTCGTTTTTAAGTCGTTTTTGTGTGTTGTGTCTTAGGGTACCTTCCAACACAATGATGAGGATTTGGTTTTTAATTGCATGACTGTTAAAGAAAGTTACAAACATGGATTGAAGTTTCATATGCCCTTTGGTTTATGCTTGGTTATAGTTGACATTCATGAATTCACATGTAATCACAAAAAGAAAAAAATCAGTTTTTGTAACATGCTTGAAGGAAGTAACTCAAATTAACGCTACAACCTTGAGAGACTTGAGCTTATACTTTGTTTGGAGAGTTATTAATCTGTGATTCTTTGTTTTCTAAAGTCGTTGCATGATCTCATTATTTCTTTGCTTGGTTGTTACTTAGAATACGTTTCATCATATAGTTCCAATTACTAGAACTCATGCCCGTTTCATTCAAAGCATAAAATCGATTAGCATAACATAACAAGATAAAGTTGTTTAGTTAAAACCAGAGTATTTTGTAGGTTTAACCCTTTTGAGCCTTGTTTAGCCTATGTTCGTTGTTAACCCACATGTTCCCTACCTAGCCTAGATTAGGATCATCCTTACCCTTGTTCTTAAGGCATAGTGAAGCATGACCTAGAGTGAATTCCCTTTGTTCGTTATTAGGCAGCAATCAAGTGTGGGGGAAGTTGTACATTTATGTGTGTGTGCCAAAGTAAACAAAAAGGCACGGGTGAGAAGAAAAAAAATGAAAAAAAGAAGAAAATTCGTGAGAAAAAGAGAAGAAAAAGGAAAGTATGTGAAAAAGTGTGAAAAGTGTTCAAAATAAGTGAGATTAACCTCACAAGTGTTGGTTGTTGAAGAAAGGGTCCAAAAAGTTGAACTCGGCCCTAAATATGTGTGATCTTCCCTTTATGATTCAAAGTTGATTGCTGCATTTTAGAAAGGAATTCTAAGTTGATTTCATTACTTTGCTCGCTATTGCTTTAAGAACGTTTGTTTTCTTTACCTTTCTTTGTTAGCCAATACCTTAGCCCCGTTACAACCCCTGGACTTCTATCTTGATTGTTATGTGTTTCAATATGTGGACTTTGGGATTGGTATGAGCATATGGTGTCCCTGGTTCTCGCGTCTAAGTAGTAGCATTCCATTCATGAGATCAAATATATACATGCATTAATAAACTCCAGAAAGTGGCTTCTTTGTTAAAACATATGTGAGTGTTTAGTCTACATGTTTACATCAATCTTCTCACATATACCTAGTGTAGGGAGTGTAGTCAGAAAATCTGTGTGAAAATAGAGTGTATATCTTGTGAGGAATTGAGGGATTCTCTAAGTCATGTTACTACATTCAAAATGTTGTTTTAATTGATTAAATGCGAGCTAGTGAGTGCCTACTGCAATTAAGTATAAGTTCGAGGGTAGGGATAATTGAAATCTATGTAAGTAGTGATTTTTAATATGTCACCTTCCTTCAAGCATGTTACAAAAACTGATTTTTTTCTTTATGATTGCTTGTGAATTCATAAATTATAACCACAACCAAGCATAAACCAAAGAGTAAATCAAACTTTCATCCATGTCTATGACTCTCTTTAATAGTCATGTAATTAAAAACCAAATCCTCATCATTGTGTTGGAAGGTACCCTAAGACACAAACAAACACACAAAAACAACTCTTTTTGGGTTTTTCAAATTTTTATGAGATTTTCGGATTTTTATGCCAAAACATACTAAAACACTCCAAAATAGCTTAAAAACACTTAAAAACAGCAAGGAACAACTTTTGAAGTAATGGGTGACAAAATCCCACGAATTTCATGCAAAAACACTTGTTTACCGCCCCCCCACACTTAAATCAAACATTGTCCTCAATGTTTCAAGCATAAACTCAGAAAACAAACAAACAACAAATAAACACACTCAACATGGCAGAAAAGAAACAACAACAAAGAGAAGGGTTTAGGAACGCAAATCTGGAAGTGGAGTGATTCCAAGGTCTTCCTTTGTTGAATGCATGGGTTGCCTCCCAAGTAGCGCTTGCTTTAACGTCTTGCAGCCGGACGAAGAACTCATTCACTCCCCATTAGAGCCCACGGTTTTGAGAGGGATCTCCTCCACAACCTGCCCCACGGCACTCTCATAGTATGGCTTCAATCGATGTCCGTTTACCTTGAATTCTTGTCCATTCCTTAAGCTTTGGACTTGGACTGCACCATATGGAAAAACATTAGTAACAACAAAAGGTCCAATCCACTTAGAACGTAGCTTACCAGGGAATAAACGTAAACGGGAGTTGAAAAGCAACACTTTCTGCCCAATGGAGAATGTTTTGCCCTGAATCATCTTGTCATGAAACGCCTTTGTTTTCTTCTTGTAAATTCGGGCATTCTCATATGCTTCGTTCCTTAGCTCCTCAAGTTCATTCAATTGGAGCTTTCTATGCATTCCAGCAGCATCTAAGTCCAAATTAAATGTTTTCACATCCCAATGTGCCTTGTGCTCTAGTTCCACAGGTAGGTGACATGGCTTGCCATAGATTAGCCGAAATGGAGACATCCCTAGGGGTGTTTTGTAGGCAGTTCGATACGCCCACAGTGCATCGTCTAAACGCAAGCTCCAATCCTTTTGGGTTGGCCCAACGGTCTTCTCCAAGATTTGCTTGATTTCTCTATTCGAAACTTCGGCTTCGCCACTTGTTTGAGGATGGTAAGGTGTCGAAACCTTATGCCTGGCACTGTATTTCTTAAACAGCGCCTCAATGGTCCGATTGCAAAAATGTGACCTTCCATCACTAATAAAGCCCCGTGGCATCCCAAATCTAGAGAAAATGTTAGTTTTGATGAAATCTGCAACCACTCTAGAATCGTTAGTACGGGTAGCCTTTGCTTCTACCCATTTGGAAACATAATCAACTGCAAGCAAGATATAAGTGAAACCATATGAAGAAGGAAAGGGACCCATGAAATCAATACCCCAAACATAAAAAATTTAAACATTAAAAATAGGGGTTTGCGGCATTTGATCCTTGGCACCTATGCTACCTGTTCTTTGACATCGATCACATGTTAAACAAAACATTTGAGCATCTTTAAACAATGTAGGCTAATAAAAACCACATTCTAACACCTTGAGGGCTGTTCGTTGGGTGCCAAAATGACCCCCACATGCATAAGAGTGGCAAAAGGCCAGAATGGAATTAAACTCAGAATTGTGCAGACATCGTCAAACAATCTGATTCGGGCAATACTTCCACAAATATGGATCATCCCACATATAAAATCATGCTTCATTCTTGAGTTTGTCATGTTGGGGTTTAGTGAAAGTGGTGGGAAACGTTTAGTTACCAAGTAGTTCACCAAATCAGCGTACCATGGTTCACTTACCTCGATGGACAACAATTGCTTATCTGGGAATGTCTCTGAAATAGGGAGAGAGTCCTCTTCATGCACCATACAGCTTAGGTGGTCAGCCACCACGTTTTCACTCCTTTTCTTGTCTCGAATTTCAATGTCGAATTCTTGTAGTAAGAGCATCCAACGAATCAGCCTTGGTTTGGCCTCCTTCTTGGTGAGAAGATACTTCAAGGCTGCATGGTCAGAATATACAATCACTTTAGTGCCAATTAAGTATGAACGAAATTTATCTAAAGCAAAGACAACAGCTAGAAGTTCTTTTTCCATTGTGGAGTAGTTCAATTGGGCATCATTGAGCGTCCGAGAGGCGTAGTATATGACATGCGGCTGTTTGTCCTTTCTTTGCCCCAAAACAGCTCCTAATGCACAATCGGATGCATCGCACATAAGCTCAAAAGGAAGGGTCCAATCTGGTGGAGTGATTATGGGAGCCGAGGTGAGTGATTCTTTGAGACTATTGAATGCCGTTTCACACTCCTTGTTGAACTCAAAGGCCACTTCCTTTTGAAGCAATCGGCACAGGGGTTGTGCAATCTTTGAAAAGTCCTTGATGAATCGCCTATAAAACCCTGCATGGCCAAGAAAAGAACGTACCTCTCTAACTGAAGTAGGAGAGGGTAAGTAACGCACAAGATCTACTTTAGACTTATCAACCGCAATGCCTTTTTCAGATATTATGTGACCCAAAACAATACCTTGTTTAACCATAAAATGACATTTCTCCCAATTTAACACAAGGTTTGTTTCAATGCAACGTTTCAAGGTTAAAGTGAGATTATGCAAGCAACCATCAAATGAATCACCAAACACACTAAAATCATCCATGAATATCTCAATGATCTTTTCAACATAATCAGAAAATATACTAACCATGCACGTTTGAAACGTGGTAGGAGCATTGCATAGGCCAAAAGGCATGCGTCGATAGGCAAATGTACCAAAGGGGCACGTGAATGTGGTATTTTCTTGGTCATCCGGTGCTATAACAATCTGATTATACCCAGAATATCCATCAAGAAAACAATAAAACACATGACCGGGTAACCTTTCTAACATTTGCTCCAGAAACGGCAAAGGGAAGTGGTCATTCCTTGTTGTGGCGTTGATCTTCCTATAGTCGATGCACACTCGCCAACCGGTTTGGATTCGGGTGGGCACAAGCTCATTCTCTTCATTCTTCACAACCGTCACTTCGGACTTCTTAGGGACCACTTGGACTGGAGAAACCCAACGACTATCAGAAATTGGGTAAATCACTCCACAATATAAGAGCTTGATGATTTCCGTCTTCACAACATCCATCATAGGTGGATTGAGTCGGCGTTGTGCTTCTCTAGATGGTTTGGCGCCTTCTTCCAAGAGTATTCGATGCATGCAAGTGGTTGGGCTAATTCCTTTTATATCGGCCAATGTCCACCCAATGGCAGTTTTGTATTCCCGAAGCACTCTCACCAACTTGTCCTCCTCTTGTGCCATGAGTGAAGAAGAGATGATGATGGGCAACGTCTCTTGTTCTCCCAGAAACACATACTTCAAATGGCTAGGTAATGGTTTAAGCTCTAGGGAAGGTGGCTGGATTACGGAAGGAAGCAACTTGTTAGTTGAAAAGGGAAGTGAAATTTGGTTAGGAGACTTACCAATATGTTCTGGACTTGACTCGAGGGCAACAACCATGTCCACCAATTCTTCTTGAATAGGCATGGCAAGGTTGTTCTTGTTGTTGCCGTGGGTATGCCTAAGTGCTAACCCTTTGTTTTCGAGTCCAATGCCTTGTGTGAGGGTCTTTTCAAGTGCATCCTCACTCAAATTATCAAGGAATTCCTGCGCAAACGAGTCAATGACATCAATAGAGAAACAAGAGTGATTATCATGAGGATATCTCATAACATCATAAATATTGAAATCAATCACTTCCCCATCAAATTCCATGGTTAATGTTCCTTTGAATACGTCTATCTTTGTTCGGGCAGTCTTCATGAATGGTCGGCCAAGTAAGAGTGGTAATGGAGAAGAACGGTCCGAATCTTCCATTTCAAGCACATAGAAGTCCGCCGGAAAGACGAGGTGATTCACCTGCACTAAAACATCCTCCAAAACACCTTTTGGATACGCATTAGATCTATTGGCCAATTGAATAATCACTCCATCATTTTTCAATTCTCCCAAGTTCATAGATGCATAAATTGAATATGGCATGACATTTGTGGATGCACCTAAGTCTAACATGGCAGATTCAAAACGAGCATTGCCAATAACACAAGGAATTGTAAAACTTCCAGGATCTTTGCATTTAGGAGGTAATTTGGGTTGTAAAACGGCTGAGACATTCTCACTTACTCTTACCACCTTTTTGTTCGAAGCCCTCTTCCTTGTAGTGCACAACTCCTTCAGAAACTTAGCATACTTGGGAACTTGTTTAATTGCATCTAAAAGTGGAATGTTGACTTGCACCTTCCTAAATGTGTCCAAAATGTCCTTTTCGCTTTCCTCCTTCTTTGTTTGCATGAATCTGCGAGGAAAAGGTGCATCGGATGGAATGAGGTTAGAATTAACACAATTTGAACCCAACTTACCTGTGGTAGACGATTTAGGGCTGCAAGGAGTGCACGGCAAGGTTGTCTTCTTCCTTGCCGTGGGTGTGTGTTGGGCATCCTCTTCTTATTGCAGCTTCTTGTTCTCTATTTGGGCAGATTTCGATGCTTGGGGGTCAGTTCCAACTTCTTTTCCACTTCTCAACATAATGGCCTTGGCAGATTCAAATCATCCCTTTGGATTCACAACGGTTGAGCTAGGAAGTTTGCCTTGTTCTCGGAATTGCCCTAGGAACTCTGAAATCTGCCCCACTTGCTTCTCCAACTCATCCACCTTTTTGTCCTTATTTTGCATACCCTGCGCCATAGAAGTTAGTAATTGAAAAATCTGATCATTATCAACGGACGAACCTGATTTGGTTTGGGCAGGTTGTGCTTGGGGTTGTGTGGGTGCGTATGGTTTTGAATAAAAACCCGGGGGTTGCTGCCTAAATCCTCCTTGTTGTTGTGGTTGTTGAGGATCCCTCCATTTGAAATTTGGATGATCTCTCCAACCGGGATTGTATGTGTTAGAGAAAGGATCACTTCTTGATTGTTGATTCCCAAAACCCATGGCATTGGCAGATTCCCACCCTCCGTTCTCAATCAATTGAGGGCACTTATCCGTGAAATGTCCTTGCATGGAACACACGCCATAAGCAGCCACACTTTGTGCTTTTGTTCCTTCCACAACCTGAGAAAGAAGAGTAGTAAGATTAGCCATTTGATTTTGAAGTTTGGAAATAGCACTTACCTCATTCACTTGTTGTTGCCGTGGGGTGCTTCTTTGTCCAACACCTTCATATTGTTGAGCGTTCAACGCTCAGTTAGCAATCAAGGTCTTGGCAGCCGTGCGTGTCTTGTCCACTAAAGCTCCTCCCGCTGAGGCATCTAGCATTTGACGTTCAATGGGTAGAAGCCCTTCGTAGAAATATTGAAGAAGAAGCTCCTCCTTCATTTGATGTTGTGGACATGAAGCAACAAGAGTTTTAAAACGTTCATAATAAGTGGGAAACGATTCACCTTCATTTTGCTGAATGCCACTAATTCTTTTTCGTAGAAGAATGACTTGAGAAGTTGGGAAAAACTTCTCCAAGAATGCCCGTTTCATGCTCTCCCAAGATGTGACAGTTCCGGGGGCTCGTTCATACAACCAATCTTTAGCCTTTTCCAAGAGAGAAAAAGGAAAAGCCTTCATCTTCAATATGCTTTCATCGACGTTGACAGGGGTCATGCTTGAACACACCACTTCGAACTCTTTCAAGTGCTTGTTTGGATCTTCCATGGACAGCCCATGGTACTTTGGAATGTGGTGCAGCAAACTTGACTTCAACTCGAACTCCTTGGTCTTGCCTTGAGTAGCCGTGGGGGTATTGGATGCATAAGGGTGCGGCATTGTCCAATCCCGAAGCAGAAAGCTCCTTGAATGTTCGATTGTCCGCTGCCATGGCTAGTGCTTCCTCTAAAATCTGAGCCGTGACCTCTTCTTCCACTTGTACTTCGTCCTCTGCAAGATTTGGTGCAAGTTGAGGTGGTTGGGGCTCTTGTTGATTCTTATTCTTTCTCAAAGTCATCTCAAAATCATCGTCAAAGTCCAAAATATTCTTACGAACAGGTTGAGAGCTTCGAGTCATAAACTAGTACCTAAAAACAAGAAAACAAAACAAAGCAGAAACTTAAACAAATTAAAAATAAACAGAAAGAAAAGATCCAAGGGATTAGCAAAGCTAATCCCCGGCAATGGCGCCAAAAATTTGATGCGAAATAAGTTAAGCACACAAATTAAACCCTCTTATTGTCAAATTGTAGTAAAGATGCAAGTAGGGATCATTCTAGACCGGGGATTAGGAAGGCGTGCTAAAACCTCAAAAATGACTCAAAAACATTAAAACAAAGTTAAAAAACGTTGAAAAGACTCAAAAGACTCAAGACAAGTTCACAAGACTCAAAATAAGCTAAAAACACTCAAAACTGCCTAAAAACACTAACTAGGCAGTTTCTGACACTAAACACAATTTTGGACGAAAATAAGGTTATGGCTTGACTCAAAACACTTAAAAACAGAAACAAAACAGATTTTCAATACTTTGAAACAAGAAAGTAAAAAGGGGTTTTGTTTTGGACGAATTTTAAACTAACAAAACAGATTGTAAAACTAAACAGCTTTGAAAACGAATTTGGGAAATTAGATGGATGATGGGCTAGCTAGAGGCTCTTTCTCCACACATGACATGTATGCAAACGATTCAATTTCCAGTTACTCCTTCATTGAATTATGAACGACAATGCCCCAAATTAACCATGACATCACTAGTTAACCGTCAGATTTTCCTTGTATTATTGGATTGGATGACATCATTCGACAACCCAAAGCATTCTTCAAAAGTCCCCTACATGGCATCATAATAGAGATACAATCAAAGATCATTATGTTGAATGAAAATCATAAGCATTGACAAAGCACTTGCAACTATGACATCATGTCACTCATGCTAGGAATTGAACTTAACACGATCGTGACGAGCAACCTTCACTACTTGTGAATATAAGTTTGTAACGATTATGTGAAACTCCCTTATACTCTAGCATCAGATTTATGCATGCCAATTAAGTGTCGACCCTCAATCAACCAACACAAATAAGTTATCAATCAAACAGTTAAGCCAATTGCATTCACGATTCAAGAATTCATAACTGGAATTCATCAACTCATATTGCACACATAATCATTGCTTTGAAATCACCCCTAGCCAAGAGGGGTTTAGCCACTCATGTTTACAGCAAAACGAAAGGAAAAGAAATTAAACATTGTAAACATAGAATGAATTACACCTAGAATGCTCCAACAATCAAGCTTGAACATCCAAGAGTCCTTCCTTCTTTCTCTTTGCTGCGGCACAAAGGTGGGTTATGTGTATGGGATGTGTTTTGGCGTCAGGAATGTGTTTAGGGTCAATGGAAATTGCGGCAAAGGTGTAAGGATGATTTCTGGCGTGAATGGATGAATGGGTGAGTGAATCCTCCCTTTGGTGCGGCTAAGGAAGTTTTATTTTAAAGAATTCAGGGTAATAAAGCTAAGAAACAATTTAGGAAATAGAAATTAAACCAAAACTTTAAGGGAAATAGGAATTAAAGTCTGAATCCTAAGGGAATTGGGCAAGTGGGTGCGGCAAGGATGGAAAGGGTAAGGGAATGCCTTGCAAGGCAAGGAAAAAGGATTTCCATGCTGATTTAGGTCCAGAAATTAGGCAAGTATAGGATTCCTTGCACGGCAAGGATAGGAAATAAGGGAATGGTGTGGCAAGGGTTGATTTGGTGCAAGGAAGGTTCAATTTGTGTCCTAAAATGCATAGGAGGCCTTCAATGTTGCTGGAACTTAGGGACATTTAAGATTAGGAAAGGTCAAACCAAAATAGGAAACCTTGGCTTAACTTTCCTACTTCAAGTAGGAATCCTTATTTGAGTAGGAATCCTCTTTCTTCTAGTAATCCTTCTTTGATTAGGAATCCTTCGTTGATTAGGAATCCTTCGTTGATTAGGAATCCTAACTTCTTCAAGTCTTCAATTTCGTCCATTCCTTTTGCTCCAAGCATGTGATATCCATTCCAAGCCCAATTTTGCTCCAAAAGGCTCCAAAATGCACTTTCTTGCATACTTTGCCCTTAGAACCTGAAAACACACGAAAATGGCTTAAAAGACTAAAATAACAAAAGAATAACAACATAAATGCACAAGAACAAGCCAACTAAGTCGATATGCTCCTATCAAATTCCCCCACACTTAGCTTTTGCTAGTCCTCGAGCAAAACAAAACAAAACAAACTAGACCTTCCAACATTCACCTCACGGATTTCCAACTCACATGACATATTCAAGATCATCATAACCATAGATTTTAGTCATCCCCACCCTTTAGTACATACTTAATCACAATCACCATTCATTAGCTTGCATTTAACCAATTAAAACAATGTTTTGAATGTAGTAACATGCCTTAGAGAATTCACTCAATTCCTCACTAGGTACACTCTTATTTTCACTGAGATTTTCTAACTACACTCCCTATTCTAGGTGTATGTGAGAAGATTGATGTAAACATGAAAACGAACACTCACATATGTCATAACAAAGAAGGTAATTTCTGGAATTATTAACACATCATGTATATGATCTCATGAACGGAATGCTACTACTTAGACGCGAGAACCAGGTATACCATATGCTCATACCAATCCCAAACTCCACATTATTGAAACACATAACAATCAAGATAGAAGTCTAAGGGTTGTAATGGGGCTAAGGTATTGGCTAACAAAGAAAGGTAAGGAAAAACAAACTTTCTTAAAGCAATGGCGAGCAAAGTAATGAATATGACACTTAGAACTCCCTTTTGAAACACAGCCACAAACTTTGATACATAAAGGGAAGATCACACATACTTAAGGCCGAATTCAACTTTTTGGACCCTTTCTTCAACAACCAACACTTTTGAAGGTCTTGACCGGCCAATGTGCCTTGTGCTCAAGCTCCACGGGTAAATGGCATGGCTTGCCATAGATGAGCCGACATGGGGACATGCCAATGGGCGGTTTGTAAGCCGTTCGATATGCCCACAGTGCATCCTCCAAATGCAAGCTCCAATCCTTTCTATTTGGCCCAACGGTCTTTTCTAAAATCTGCTTGATCTCCCTATTCGAAACCTCGGCCTGGCCACTTGTTTGGGGGTGATAAGGTGTTGAAACCTTATGTGTCACATTGTACTTCTTGAGTAGTGCCTCAATGGTGTGATTGCAAAAATGAGACCCACCATCACTTATGAGCACTCTAGGCATCCCAAATCCGGAAAAAATGTTAGATTTCACAAAATCTGCCAGAACTTTAGAATCGTTAGTGCGGGTGGCTTTTGCTTCCACCCACTTCGAAACATAATCAACCGCAAGTAAAATGTAAGTGAAACCGAAAGAGGAAGGAAAAGGACCCATAAAATCAATACCCCAAACGTCAAAAATTTCAACAACAAGAATTGGAGTTTGCGGCATTTGGTCTCTTTGGCCTAAATTTCCTGTCCTTTGGCAATGATCACATGTTATGCAAAAATTTCTAGCATCTCTAAACGAAGTAGGCCAATAAAATCCACATTCAAGAATCTTAAGGGCAGTGCGTTGTGTGCCAAAGTGTCCACCACATGCATATGTATGGCAAAAGCTTAGAATTGGATTAAACTCAGATTCATGAACACATCTACGCACGATTTGATCAGGGCAAAATTTCCACAAATATGGGTTGTCCCAAACATAAAAACGTGCATCCTTTTTAAGTTTATCATGTTGGGACTTGCTTAGAGTGTTTGGAACTTGCTTAGACACCAAATAGTTGACCAAATCAGCATACCAAGGTATACTTACCTCAATGGACAGTAGTTGCTCATCCGGAAACGTTTCTAAAATGGGAATTGATGCGAAATATATAAGCACACAAATTAAACCCTCTTGTTGACAATTGTAGTATAGATGCAAGTAGGGATCGTTCTAGCCAGGGATTAGGAGGGATGCTAATCTACACTAATTAAACTTTAAACCACTAAACTAGACTTACAAGACTCAAAACAAACTTAAGACAACCAAATAGACTCAAAACAGACACTAGGGAGTTATTTGGACGAATTCTAACTTTAACTTGACTCAAAATGCTAAAAGACACAAAATTAAACAAATTCTAACTAAGTTGACACAAGAAAATAAAGGGGATTGGGTTTTGACGAATTTAAAGTAAAAACAAACTGATTAAGACACTAAACAAAGGTTGGTACGAATTTGGGTGAATTAAAGGGTGAATGGCTAGCTAGAGGGTCCTTCTCCACACATGACATATATGCAACACAAATCGATTTCCAGTTATTCTTTCTATAAACCATGAACGACAATACCCCAAATTAATTGTGACTGCACGCATTAACCTTCAGATTTTCCTAAGTTCATTGAATTTGGACGTAGCGCCGCAAACCAAATTATTCTGATCAAGTTCCCTATATGACTGCATACTAGAGATACATATCAAAGATCATTAAGCTTTGTGAAAATCATAAGCATTGACATGACATTCGTGACTATGACTGCATGACACTCCTGCCAAGAATTTACTTAACGCGATCGTGACTAGCAACCTCCACTACTTGTAAATATAAGTTTGTAACGATTAGGTGAAACTCCCTTATATTTTAGCATCAAATCCTAGCATGCAAACTAAGTGTGCACACTTAATCAACATACAAGAATAAGTTTTAATCAAACAGTTAAGCAAATTGCATTCACGATTTATGAAATCACAACTGGATGAAATCAATTCATATGACATATATGCTCATAGTTTCGAATTCCCCCTAGCTAAGAAGGGGTTTAGTTCCTCATGATCGCAAATAAACAAAGACAATTAAATTTAAACATTGAAAACAAACGATAGAATACACCTAGAAACGCTCCAGATTTCTTCCTTCCTTCCTTTGCAAAGCTGCGGCACAATGAGTGTGTGGTGGATGGATGTAGGTGAGTTATGGTAGAGGGTGGTGGATGATTTCTGGCGTGAATAGGTGAATGAATGATGTTTTGTGGCTGCAACAAGACAGTTTATTTTAAAGGTTTTAGGAATTAAAACCCTAGGTTATTTAGGTAAACAGAAATTAAGTCAAAAGCTCTAGAAAGAGGAAACAAAATCAGAAAACTAAGGGAAAGTGCAAGGGATTTGTGGCAAGGATCTAAATTAAAAAGGGAATGTGCTTTAAATGCAAGAAATAGGAAAGAAAGAACTCCCCCTTGCACGGCAAGGAAGAGGGAAGGTCCAAAGGGTGCGGCAAGGGTCCTTAGGTAGTCTAGGTCCTTCAATTTGTGTCCTAGAATGCATAGGAAGCCTTCAAAGTTGCTGACATTTAGGAACATTTAGGATTAGGAAAGGTCAAACCAAAATAGGAAACCTTGGCTTAACTTTCCTACTTCAAGTAGGAATCCTTGTTTGAGTAGGAATCCTTGTTTGAATAGGAATCCTTGTTTGAGTAGGAATCCTTCGTTGATTAGGAATCCTAACTTCTTCAAGTCTTCAATTTCGTCCATTCCTTTTGCTCCAAACATGTGATATCCATTCCAAGCCCAATTTTGCTCCAAAAGGCTCCAAAATGCATCTTCTTGCATACTTTGTCCTTAGAATCTGAAAACACACGAAAATGACTTTAAACACTAAAATAACTAAGGAAACACAACATAAATGCACAAGAACAAGCCAATTAAGTCGCATAAATATGCTCCTATCAACGACTTTAGAAAACAAGAATGTCAAGATTAATAAATCTCCAAATAAATGTTTAGGCTCAAGTGTCTCAGGGTTGTAGCGTTAGTTTGAGTTACTTCCTTCAAGCATGTTACTAAAACTGATTTTTTTTTTCTTTGTGATTACATGTGAATTCATAAACAACAACTACAATTAAGCATAAACCAAAGAGCATATCAAACTTCTATCCATGTTTGTAATTTTCTTTAACAGTCATGCAATTAAAAACCAAATCCTCATCATTGTGTTGGAAGGTACCCTAAGACACAAACAAACACACAAAAACGACTCTTTTTGTATTTTTCAAACTTTTTTTTATTTTTTATTTTGTTGTAAATTTTCGTATTTTTCTTTCAAGAGACATAAAAATACTTCAAAACACATTAAAAACGTTTAAAACAGTGAAAAACAACTCTAGAAGTGATAGGTGATAAAATCCCACGAAAATCATGCAGAAACAACTTGTTTACCCCCCCCCCCCCCCCACCACTTAAACCAAACATTGTCCTCAATGTTTTAAACATAGACTCACACATAAGCAAGCAAACAACACAACTACAAACATGACAAATATGGCAAAGTAAAAGCAATAAAGAGAAGGGTTAAAGAATGCAAATCTGGTTTTTGGAGCTCGAATTCCATCTTCTCCTCATATGAACGCATGGGTTGCCTCCCAAGAAGCGCTTGCTTTAACGTCTTCCAGCCAGACGATACCTCCTATTAAGCTTGAATAGGGCCAATGGCATGGAGGGGTACATTCTCCATGACATGCTCCTCAAATTACTCATACTTTCGCTCTATGAATGGAAGGGGATAGTAATCCTTCCTGATTGGGGTGTTGACCATCCTAAAGTCAATGTAATCATTCCCACCAGCTTGGATTCGATTGGGGACCTAAACCATGCAAGGTAACAACCTATTAGTTGAAATTGGAATCGAAATTGGAATAGGTGGCTCACCAATGTACTGCAATGAAGTGGCAGCACTATCAACAAATGCATGTGGGGTGCTCTCATCCAGATTTGGGGGTTTGAGGGTTATGGCCGTGCAATCCTTGTGCTTTACTCCAATTCCCTCTTCGTTGGTGGGTCGAAATGCATTCTTCTTGATTTGGGCTGTATGTTCCTGCCCTTTATTTTTTATTACATCAATGACAAAACAAGAACGAACGTCATTAGTAATCTCAACAGATTCAGAAACATTAAAATTAATCATATCACCATCAAACGCCATACTTACTGCTCCCTGGGCCACGTCAATCTTGGTTTGAGCAGTTTTCATGAAAGGTCGTCCAAGTAAGAGTGGCGATGGTGGAGAGTGGGCTGAGTCTTCCATATCAAGCATATAGAAATCTGCAGGAAAAATCAAGTGGTCTACCTGCACCAAAACATCTTCCAACACTCCTTTCGGATATGCATTAGATCGATCGGCTAATTGAATAATAACACCATCATTTTTAAGCTATCCTAGATTCATGGATGCATAAACGGAATATGGCATGACATTTATTGATGCACCTAAATTTAACATAGCGTGGTCAAACCTTGTATTACCAATTACACAAGGGATTGTGAAACTACCTGGATCTTTGCATTTAGTTGGCAGCTTTCTTTGCATTTAGATGGCAGCGTTCTTTGCAACATTGCAGAGACATTCTCACTTACATGTACCACCTCTTTCTCCCGAATCCGTTTCCTTGTTGTACATAGCTTTTTTAAAAACTTAGCGTACTTCGGGATTTGCTTTAGAGCATCAAGGAGCGGGATATTGACGTGCCCCTTCCTAAACGTCTCCAGAATGTCTTTTTCATCCTCTTCCTTCTTTGTTTGCATGAATCTGCTAGGAAACGGCACATTTGGTGGAATAACGTTAGAAGGAATCCAATTTCGACCTACCTTAGTTAAAGTGGATAGTATAGGGTGCTTAGGGTGCTGCGGCAAGGTTGGTTCCACCCTTGCCGTGGGCTTGTCTTGCTCCTCCTCTTCAATCAGCAACCTTTCATCATCCTTTTGGCTTGATTTGGATGGTTTTGGATCAGTTCCAACTTCTTTTCCACTTCTCAACATGATGGCTTTAGCGGTTTCAAATCCTCCCTTTGTATTCACAACGGTTAAGCTAGGTAGTTTACCTTCTTCTCAAAACTGCCCAAGGAACTCTGAAATCTGCCCTATTTGCTTCTCCAATTCATCCACCTTTTTGGCTTGATTTTGCATTGCTTGGGCTTGATTTTGGACTCCCTGCGCCAAAGTGGTTAATAATTAAACAATTTGATCATTATCCATGGACGAACCTGTTTTTGGTTGGGTAGATTGTGGTTGGGATGGATTTGGTGCGAATGGCCTTGGATAAAAGCCCGGAGGTTGCTGTCTAAATCCACCTTGTTGTTGAGGTTGTTCAGGCTCCCTCCACTTGAAGTTTGGGTGATCTCTCCAGCCCAGATTGTAAGTATTGGAGTATGGATCATTCCGTGGCTCATTTTGGCCTAGATAGCCCACGACGTTGGCACTTTCCCATCCTCCATTCTCTATCAATTGAAGGCATTGATCATTTGAGACGCCCCTGTATAGAGTACACTCCACATATGGCCAGACCTTGCATTTTGGATCCATCGACAACCTGTGATAAAAGAATTGTGAGATTAGCCATTTGAGATTAAAGTTCAGAAATTGCACTTACCTCATTCACTTGTTGTTGCCGTGGGGGGTCCATTTGTCCAACACCTTCGTATTGTTGTGCATTCAAGGCTCGGTTTGCAATTAAGATCTTGGCAGCCACTGGGGTTTTGTCAACCAAGGCACCTCCCGCTGAAGTATCAAGCATTTGTCTCTCAATTGGAAGAAGTCTTTCATAGAAATATTGAATTAGAAGTTCTTCCTTCATTTGATGTTGAGGGCACGATGCAACTAGAGCCTTGAAACGTTCATAGTATGCTAGAAAAGATTCTCCTTGGCTTTGTTCAATGCCACTAATTCTCTTCCTCAAAAGAATAACTCTTGAAGTTGGGAAGAATTTCTCTAAAAATGCTATTTTCATGCCTTCCTAAGAAGTGACCGTTCCAGGTGCCAATTCAAATAACCAATCCTTAGCCTTTTCAAATAGAGAGAATGGAAAGGCTTTCATCTTTAGAATATTCCCATCTACGTTGATTGGTGTCATGCTTGAGCACACCACCTCAAATTCCTTCAAATGCTTATTTGGATCTTCCATGGACAGCCCATGGTACTTAGGAACGTGATGCAACAAGCTTGACTTCAATTCAAACTCATTGGTCTTTCCTTGACTTGCCACAGGGTATTGGATGCATAGAGGCATGGCATTGTCAAGTCCTAAGGCTGAAAGCTCTTTGATTGTTCGATTGTCCACATCCATGGCTTGTTCTTCCTCTTCTTGTTCTTCAAATTCAGATTCAGAGCTAGAACTAGTACCTAAAACAAAGAAAACAAAACAAAATCAGAAACTAAAGAAAATACGAACAGAAACAACGGGGGATTAGCAATCTGCTAATCCCTGGCAACGGCGCCAAAAATTTGATGTGAAATTTATATGACACTCAAATTTAAACCCTATCAATGTAGTATGTGTAAGTAGGGATCGTTCTAGCTGGGGATTAGAAGGGATTGCTAATCTACACAAATTAGACTCTAAAACAATAAACTGGACTTTAAACAATGAAAACAGGTACTAGGGATCAGTTTGGACGAATTTTAACTCTAGACAACTTAAAAAAACCTAACTTGACTCAAATAACCCAAAACAAACTTAAAACAACAAATAGAACTCAACTGGACAGATTCTGGACACTAGAGACTCAAAACAGACTAAATAGACCTAAAACACACAAAACAAGTTATTTAGACTCTAAACTAACACCTAAGATTGATTTGAACGAAATTAAGACTCAAATTGACTCAAAAGACTAGAAAACACAAGTTTTTACAAATTTAGACTAACTTAACACAAATTAAGAGTAGGGGATTGGTGGAAAACGGATTTAAACTTAACAAGACAGAATTGTAAACTAGACTTAGTTTTGTACGAAATTGGTGATTTAAATGGGTGAATGGCTAGTTAGAGGATCCTTCTCCACACATGAAACATATGCAACACAAATTGATTTCCAGTATTGTTTCCTTAAACCATGAATGACAATGCCCCAAATTAATCGTGAATGCACAAATTAACTTTCAGATTTTCCTTAATTCATTGAATTGGATGGATGACGCATCGACAATCAAATTATTCTTATCAAGTTCCCTACATGGAATACGCATAATAGAGATACATTCAATGACCATTAAGTTCTATGAAAATCATAAGCATTGACAAGGCATTCGTAACTATGAAAAGCGTGATGATACTCCTGCCATGGATTCACTTAACACAATCATGACTAGTGACTTTTACTACTTGTGAATATAAATTCATAACGATTAGGTGAAATTCCCTTATACTCTAGCATCAAATTCATGCATGCAAACTAAGTGTGCACCCTTAACCCATATACAAGAATAAGTTTTAATTAAACAGATAAGTAAATCACATTCATGTTTTACGAAACAATAACTGGAGGTAATCAATTCATATTAAACATATGTCCATGGCTTCGAATTCACCTCTAACTAAGAAAAACTTAGTTACACATGTTCATAACAATTGAAAAGCAATCTGAAATAAACATTGAAACTAAAACAAGGGAAGAAAGAACTCAGGAAGTCTCCAATGGTTGCAGGTTGTTGCGGCACAAGGTCCTCCTCCAATGGAAACCACAGCAAAGCTCTCCTCCTCTGATTCTTGCAGCAAAGGGTGTTTCTGTGTATGGATGGTGATGGCTACGAATTATGCTGTGGTATAAGGGGTGGTAACCTGCGGCAAAGCCTCAAAATATGTATATATAGGCATGGCAAATGATAGGAGCATATTTATGCAACTTAGCTTGTTTCTAGGCATTTGTGTTGTTAGTTCTTAGTAATTTTAGCATTTTAAGCTATTTTCGCATGTTTGTAGGTCTAAAGTGCAAAGTAAGCAAGGAAGTGCATTTTGGAGCAGTTTTGGGCATTGGATGGTTAGCTTATGCTTGGAGCTAAGTGGATGGATGAAATTGAAGATCAAATGAGCTTAGGATCAAATGAAGAATGAAGAGTTCAAAATTGGAGGCCAAAGTTTCTAAAATTGGAAGTTTCTATTCTTGGAGGTTTCCATTCTTGAAAGTTTCTATTGTTGGCTTAGACGTTTCCTAATCCTTCCTCACCTATGTTCCAGCCATAAAAGGGTTCCAAAACTTGTTAGGTTGCCTCATTACATGTTTTTACAAGTCTTAAATCTGTCCTAACCCTATGCCGCACCTCCTAAAGTACTTTCCCTTTCTTGTCACGCCAAATCTACAAGGGAAACACACATTCCTGTTTTGTTTCAATTCTTGCCGCCCAAGGAGCTTTTTCCTTGCCTATTTTCTGTCATAAAAACACCTTCCCCTTTAGTACCTAGCCTTGCCACACAAGGGGAGGCCTCTCTTTCCTATTTTCTGACCGTTAAACACATTCATTTTCTCTCCTACACAATTTCTGCCGAAAATCCACCATCCACCATTCACCATAACTCACCTATATCCATTCACCACCATAAACAACCCTTCAAACCATCTCCAACACCTTGTGCCGCAGCAAAGAGAAGAAGGAAGACCCTTGGATGTGCTTGCATTCAAGACATTGGATTGCTGGAACGTTTCTAGGTGTAATCTATCTTTGTTTTCAATGTTTAATTTAATTTCTCTTTGTTTTGCTGTGAACATGAGGAGCTAAACCCTTTTGGCTAGGGGGAATTTCAAAGCCATGAATATATTTGCAATATGAATTGATTACATTGAGTTGTGATTTCATAAATTGTGAATGCAATTTGCTTAACTGTTTGATTCATAACTTATTCTTGTATGTTGATTAAGGATGCATACTTAGTTTGCATGCATGAATTTGATGCTAGAATATAAGGGAGTTTCACCTAATCGTTATGAACTTATATTCACAAGTAGTGAAGGTCGCTGGTCACGATCATGTTAAGTAAATTCCTGGCAGGAGTATCATGCACTTTCATAGTTACGAATGCCTTGTCAATGCTTATGATTTTCATAGAGCTTAATGATCTTTGATTGTATCTCTATTATGCACTTTCATGTAGGGAACTTTTGAAGAATAATTTGATTGCGATGCGCTATTTCCGTCCAATTCAATGACATAAGGAAAATCTGAGGGTTAAT
This sequence comes from Heteromeles arbutifolia, assembly GCA_024362995.1. NCBI lineage: Eukaryota > Viridiplantae > Streptophyta > Magnoliopsida > Rosales > Rosaceae > Heteromeles > Heteromeles arbutifolia. The sequence goes on from JANCRC010000015.1 coordinate 13,994,945, forward strand.
TTAAGCGTACCTAATTAATCTGGGGTGTTGAGTTTCATGGTTTATCGAATCAACAACTGAAAATTGATTTGTATGCAAGTGTGTCATGTGTGGAGAAAAACCTTCTAGCTAGTCCATCATCCATTCAAAACACCTAATTTCGTGCAAATCTGTCTAGTTCTAGTTTCTGTTTTGTTTTACTTTATTTTCGTCCAAAATCCAATCCCCCTTTACTTTGTTGTGTTAATTAGGTTAGAATTTGTCCAATTTGTGTTTTTAAGTGTTTTGAGTCAAGTTCAAGTTAATTTTCTGCCAAATAACTTCCTAGAGTCAGTTTTGAGTCTATTTCATTGTTTTGTGCTGTTTTGAGTCTTTCTAGTTAGTTTTGAGTCTTTTAAGTTTGTTTTGAGTCTTGTGAGTCTTGTTAAGTGTTTTGAAGTTCGTTTTTGTGTTTTTAAGTCTGTTTAGAGTTGATTAGCAATCCCTCCTAATCTCCGGTCCAGAACGATCCCTACTTGCATCTATACTACAATTGTCAACAGGAGGGTTTAATTTGTGTGCTGTTTTACATCGCATCAGCAAACCCTAGGGAAATCAGGTTAGGACTTGGACTTAGCAGAAATAAAGGATTAGGGCCCTAGGGTGCGGCACAAGGCTTAAATCCATCAGGAAAGGGGTTTAGCCCAATTATTTTCTGAAAAGGTTTTGCACAATCCAAATCCACAAGGGAATAGGCTAATTAAATCAGAATCCAAGAGGAAGAAGGATAGGGAAGGTGTGGCAGCAATTGGAGGGAAGAGGCTGGAGTGCAAGGCAAGGCAAAGGCCTTCTAGAAAGGTTTGGGGCGCCAGATTTTTAGGACTTCTAGAAAAGAGTGTTGTGGCATGTTTCTAGAAGGAAAAGGCCTCCTAAAAACAGGTTTTAGGCATCCTATTATGAAAATGAGTCCCCCTTGCAGCTCGAATTAAGATAGGATAAGATTAGGATAGGATAAGATAAGATAAGGTTGGTTTGGATAATGTTCCATGTTTGTAGCTGATTCCTTATCTTCTTTGACTTGAATTTATTTCTCCAACTTTTAAACACATTCCTAGCCTCATTTGAACTTCAAATTCGTCCATTCCTTGTGCTCCATATGCATGCAATCCATTTTAGCCCAGAATTGCTCGAAAATGCTCTAATATGCACTTTCTTGCCAACTTTGCCAATTGGACCTACAAACACAAGAAAATAGCTTAAAACACTATAATAAACATAAACTAACTAAGTAAATGCAAGGAAACAAGCTAACTAAGTCGCATAAATATGCTCCTATCACTTTCCTACTTCAAGTAGGAATCCTTGTGTGACTAGGAGTCCTCATTCAATTATGAATCCTTCTTCAATTAGGAATCCTTCTTTTTGCTCCAAACATGTAATAACCATCCTAAGCCCAATTTTGCTCAAAAAGGCTCCAAAATGCACCTTCTAGCGTACTTTGTCCTTAGAACCTGAAAACACACGAAAATGGCTTAAAAGACTAAAATAACTAAGAAATAACAACGTAAATGCACAAGAACAAGCCAACTAAGTCGCCTAAATATGCTCCTATCATTAGCCCACATTATCCTTACCTAGCCTAGTATAGGATTATCCGTATCCTTGTTCTTAAAGGATAGTGAAGCATGACTTAGATTCCTTTTGATCAACATATTGCAGAAAAACAAGTGTGGGGGAAGGATTTGTTCTTTTGGGGTAGAGTTTGTTTTAGAAAAAAAGAAAGAAAAAAAAAACGTGGAAATAGAAAAAGAGAAGAAAAGTTGTGAAAAGAAAGAAAAAGAGTTGAAAAATAAGTGAGGATGAGCTCACAAGCATTGGTTGCTGAAGAAAGGGTTCAAAAGTTTGAATATGGCCCTAAAAGTTGTTTGAATCTTCCCTTTGTGTTCAAAGTTGGTTTTTGCATTCAAAAGTGAATTCTAAGTGTTGATTTCATTGCTTTGCTTACTATTTCTTTCAGAACTTTTGTTTATCTTTTACCTTTCTTTGTTAGCCAATACCTTAGCCCCGTTATAACCCCTAGACTTCTATCTTGATTGTTATGTGTTTCAATATGTGGAGTGATGCGAAATACATAAGCACACAAATTAAACCCTCTTTTGACAATTGTAGTATATGTATAAGTAGGGATCGTTCTAGACCGGAGATTAGGAGGGATTGCTAAAACACTTGAAACTGACTCAAAAACGTAAAACTAAGTTTAAAACACTAAACTAGACTCAAAGAATGCAAAACTAAACTCTAAAACACTAAAACAACTCAAAAGACTCAAAACAGCACAAAACAAGGTAGAAGACTCAAATCTGCCACTAAGAGTAAATTTGGACGAAAATAGGTTTTGACTAGACTCAAAACACTTAAAAACACAAACTAAATCAGTTTCTAATTAATATGACTCAACAAAATAAACGGGGATTGGGTTTTGATGAATTTGAAAACAAAACAAGTAAATTAAAGAACTAATGAAATCTGCACGAATTTGGGTAAAACTATGGATGATGGGCTAGCTAGGAGGTTCTTCTCCACACATGACACACTTGCAAACAAAACGATTTCCATTTGCATTTCAATAAACCATGAATTCTCAACGCCCCAGATTAACCGTGAATTGCACTAATTAACCCTCAGATTTTCCTAATTTCGTTGAATTGGATGATTGCATACAACAACCCAAAGCATTCTCCACAAGTTCCCTACATGAATTGCATAATAGAGATACAAGCAAAGATCATTAAGTTATATGAAAATCATAAGCATTGATGAGGCACTTGTAACTATGAATTGCATGAAACTTATGCCAAGAATTTACTTAACGCGATTTCGACTAACAGCCTCCACTACTTATGAATATAAGTTCATAACGATTAGGTGAAACTCCCTTATATCATAGCATCAGATTTATGCATGAAAATTAAGCGTGCACTCTCAACCAACACACACAAATCAGTTTTAATTCAAACGGATAAGTAAATTGAATTCACAACTTATGAATCACAATTGGATGTAATGAAATCATATTGCAAGTATAACCATGGTTTCAAATTTCCCCCTAGCTAAGAGGGGTTTAGTTCCTCATACTCACAAAACAAAGATTATTGAATCGAAACATTGAGAACAAAAGAAAGATTACACCTAAAACGTTCCAGCAATCCTAACTCGAATGGCAAGCACGTCCAAGGGCTGTTCTCCTTCTTCTTTGCTGCGGCACAAGGTTTAGTGGTGAGTTTTTGGGGTTATGAATGGTAGAAGGCTGGGTTTATGGTTAGGATAGGTGTATGGTGTGACAAGGAGTGAATAAGGTCAGAAACTATGGAGAATGGTGAAAGATGGATGCGGCAGAGAGTGGGGGTTGATTTCTGGCGTGAATGGGTGAATGAATGGATCCTTGGTGCGGCTAAAGGCTTTAGGATAATAAAAGCTAGGAAATAATTTAAGTAACAGAAATTAAATCAAAAGCTTCTAGAAAGAGGAAATAAAATCAGGAAACTAAAGGAAAGATGCTAAGATATGAGGCAAGGACTTAAATTAAAAGGGGAATGTGTTTTAACGCAGGAAATAGGAAAGAGGGACTCTCCCTTGCACGGCAAGGAAGAGGAAACCAGGAACAAGGTGCGGCAAGGGTCCATGGGTGTTCTAGATCCTTTAGTTTGTGTCCTAGAATGCATAGGAGGCCTTCAAGGTTGCTGGAATTTAGGGACATTTAGGATTAGGAAAGGTCAAACCAAAATAGGAAACCTTGGCTTAACTTTCCTACTTCAAGTAGGAATCCTTGTTTGAGTAGGAATCCTTGTTTGAATAGGAATCCTTGTTTGAGTAGGAATCCTTCGTTGATTAGGAATCCTAACATCTTCAAATCTTCAATTTCGTCCATTCCTTTTGCTCCAAGCATGTGATATCCATTCCAAACCCAATTTTGCTCCAAAAGGCTCCAAAATGCACTTTTTTGCATACTTTGTCCTTTAAACCTGAAATTGCACGACAATGACTTTAAACACTAAAATAACTAAGGAATAACAACATAAATGCATGAAAACAAGCTAGCTAAGTCGCATAAATATGCTCCTAGCAAATTCCCCCACACCTAGCTTTTGCTAGTCCTCGAGCAAAACGAAACAACAAAACAAAACCAAGTAAACAAAACACACTCTAATCCTTCCAACATTTGCCTCAGGGATTTCCAACGCACATGACATGTTATAAATCATCATTCCCACAGATTTTAGTCAACTTAACACTTGAGCACATACTTAATCACAGTCACCACTTACTAGTTCACATTTAACCAATTAAAACGATGTTTTGAATGTAGTAACATGCCTTAGAGAATTCCTTCAATTCCTTACTAGATATGCACTCAATTTTCACTCCGATTTTCTGACTACACACCCTACACTAGGTATATGTGAGAAGATTGATGTAAACATGAAAACTAGTACTCACATATGTTATAGCAAAGAAAGCAATTTCTGGAGTTAATAAGCATGTTTAGATATGTTCTCATGAATGGAATGCCACTACTTAGATGCGAGAACCAGTGACACCATATGCTCATACCAATTTCAAACTCTACAAATTGAAACACATAACACTCAAGATTGAAGTCAAGGGTTGTGACAGGGCTTGGGGGTAATGGCTAACAAAGAAAAGATAGGGATAACAAACGTTCTTAAAGTGATAACAAGCAAAGTAATGAAATTGACACTTGGAATTCACTTTTAGAATGCAGAAATTAACTTTTAAACACAAAGGGAGATTCAAGCAACACTTAGGGCCGAATTCAATGTTTTGGACCCTTTCTTCAACAAACAACACTTTAGAACTCTTTTTCATAATTTTCAACTCTTTTTCACTCTTTTCACAACTTTTCTTTTTTTTTCTTTTTCTTTTTCCACGAATTTTCTTTTCTTTTGAAACACAAAATGTAGAACTGAGCTTAAAACAACCAATCATTCCCCCACACTTGATTTTCTGCATAATGTAGATCAAAAGGAATTCATTCTAAGTCATGCTTCACTATCCTTTAAGAACAAAGGGTATGTATAGTCTTCATCTAGGCTAGGTAAGGATAATGTGGTTAACAAAGAACATGGGCCAAACAAGGCTCAAACGGGGTTAAACCTACAAGACATATGAAGTAGATTGGTACGGCTGTTTAGCTGTAGTGGCAACTAAACAACTTCATCTTGTTTATGTTTTATGCAAATCAATGTCATGCTTTGAATGATACGGGCATGAGTTCTACTATTTGGAATTATAATGATGAAAATGCATTCTAAGTAGCAACCAAGCAAAGAATAATGAGATCATGCAACGACTTTAGAAAACAAGAATGCATAGATTATTAACTCTCCAAAGAACGTTTTAGGCTCAAGTCTCACAGGGTTGTAGCGTTAATTTGAGTTCCTTCCTTCAAGCATGTTACAGAAACTGATTTTTCCTTTATGATTGCATGTGAATTCATAAATTATAACCACAACCAAACATAAACCAAAGAGTAAATCAAACTTTTATCCATTTTTATAACTCTCTTTAACAGTCATGTAATTAAAAACCAAATCCTCATCATTGTGTTGGAAGGTACCCTAAGACACAAACAAACACAAACAATTTTTCAAATTTTTATGAGATTTTCGAATTTTTATGTTAAGACACACTAAAACACTCCAAAACAGCTTAAAAACACTTAAAAACCGCAAGGAACAACTTTTGAAGTAATGGGTGATAAAATCCCACGAATTTGCATCAAAAGCACTTATTCCCCCCCCCCCCCCCCCACCCACACTTAAATCAAACATTGTCCTCGATGTTTCAAGCATACACGTACACAAACACAAGGAAACAAACAATTAACGAATAAACACACTCATCATGGCAGAATAGAAACAACAACAAGTAGAAGGGTTTAGGAATGCAACTCTGGAAATGGAGTGATTCCTAGATCTTCCTTTGTTGAATGCATGGGTTGCCTCCCAAGTAGTGCTTGCTTTAACGTCTTGCAGGCGGACGAGGACCTCATTCACTCCCTATTGGAGCCCACGGCATGCAGGGAGATGTCATCCACTGCATGCTCCTTAAAGTGCTCGTAGTAAGGCTTCAAACGGTGTCCGTTCACTTGGAATGCATGACCTGTTTTGAGACTTTGAATCTGGATTGCACCATAAGGAGATACGTTAGTAATAATAAACTATCCAATCCACTTAGAACGTAACTTACTGGGAAACAAACGTAGACGAGAATTGAACAATAGCACTTTCTGCCCTATGGAGAATGTTTTGCCACGAATTATTTTGTCATGGAAAGCCTTGGTCTTCTCCTTATAAATGCGAGCATTCTCATACGCCGCGTTCCTTATCTCATCAAGTTCATGTAATTGGAGTTTCCTCTGACTTCCCACTGCACCTAAGTCCATGTTGAACTTCTTGACTGCCCAATGAGCTTTGTGCTCCAATTCGACGGGGAGATGGCATGGCTTGCCATAGATGAGCCGAAATGGTGACATCCTAATAGGTGTTTTGTAAGCCGTACGATATGCCTACAGTGCATCATCTAAACGTAAGCTCCAATCCTTCCGTGTCGGTCCAATGGTCTTTTCCAAAATCTGCTTGATTTCTCGGTTAGAAACCTCTGCTTGGCCATTTGTTTGAGGATGGTAAGGTGTAGAAACCTTATGGTTGACATTGTACTTCCTAAACAACGCCTCAATGGTCCGATAGCAAAAGTGAGACCCTCCATCACTTATGATTACTCGTGGCATGCCAAACCTTGCAAATATGTTAGTTTTAATGAAATCTGCAACCACTTTAGAATCATTAGTCCGGGTGGCTTTTGCTTCCACCCACTTTGACACATAATCATTACCCCAAACGTCAAAAATTTCAACATTGAGGATGGAAACCTGATAGGAGCATATTTATGCACCTTAGTTAGCTTGTTCTTGTGCATTTATGTTGTTTTTCCTTAGTTAAAGTAGTCTTTTAAGCTAGTTTGATGTATTTTCAGGTTCTAAGGGCAAGTATGCAAAAAGAAGCAATTTGGAGCATTCTAGAGCATTTTTGGGCCAAGATTGGGTAGTGCAAGCATGGAGGCAAGTTGATGGACGAAATTGAAGATATAAAGGCTTGAAATCAGCTAAGAAGATGGAAGAAAGAAGTCAAAGATAAGAAGATAAGGAATCAGCTCAAAAGAAGGAGAATTATCCAAAACATTATCCAAAACAACCTTATCTTATCTTATCTTATCCAATCCTTACCTTATCTTATCCTAATCTTATCCTAACCTGTTTTCTTCAGTTTAGGGGACTTAAAACCTGATTTCTAGAAGTCTTATCCCTTGTCCTATAAAAGTGGCGCCCCAAATCCCTCTAGAAGCCCCAAAATCTGCCACAAAACACATTTTTTCTGGAAGCCTAAAAATCTGGCGCCTCCCTCCTTTCTAGAAGGTCTTTTCCTTGCCTTGCAAGGCTCCCTACCTTATCCCTTTGTGCCGTGCCTTTTCACTCCCATTCCCTCTTGGATTCTGACTTATTAAGCCTTTTCCTTGTGGTTTTGGGTTCTACAAATCCTTTTCAGAAATCAATTGGGCCAAAATCCTTTTTCCAAATGGATTCACAATTTCTGCCGCACCTAGGGCCCTAATTCCTTGTGCAATGCTGAGTCCAAACCCTAATCTGATTACCCTAGGGTTTGTGGTGCCTATATATATAAGTTTAAAGGGTTGCCGCAGGTTACACACCCTCCATACACACCATTCTCGCCAGAAACTCTTCACCACTTTCTGCCGCACCCATCCTTCACCATTCTCCATAGTTTCTGACCCAATCCACTCCCTGCCGCACCATACATCCATCCTAGCCATTAACCCAGCCTTCTACACCATTCATAACCCCCAAAATCTGTCCCTAGACCTTGTGCCGCAGCAAAGAGGAGGAGAAGGAGCCTTGGACGTGCATGCCATTCAAGTTTGAATTGCTGGAAGTTTTAGGTGTTTCCTTTCCTTTGATTTCAATGTTTAAATTCAATACTCTTTGTTTTGTACGTATGAGGAACTAAACCCCCCCTTGGCTAGGGGGGGATTCGAAACCATGTTTATGCTTGCTATATGACTTGATTACCTCTAATTGCGTTTCATAAGTTGTGAATTCAATTTACTTATCTGTTCATATTAAAACTGATTTGTGTGTGTTGGTTGAGAGTGCACGCTTAATTGTCATGCATAAATCTAATGCTAGGATATAAGGAAGTTTCACCTAATTGTTACAACTTTATATTCACAAGTAGTAAAGGTTGATGATCTCAATTGTGTTAAGTAAATCCTTGGCATAAGTATCATGCGCTTTCATAGTTACAAGTGCCTCGTCAATGCTTATGGTTTTCATAGAACTTAATGATTCTTGCTTGTATCTCTATTATGCAATTCATGTAGGGAACTTGTGGGGAATGCTTTGGGTTGTCATATGCAATCATCCAATTCAATAACGTTAGGAAAATCTGAGGGTTAATTAGTGCAATTCATGGTTAATCTGGGGCATTGAGAATCCATGGTTTATTGAAAAGCAATTAGAAATCTTTTTGTATGCAAGTATGACATGTGTGGAGAAGAACCCCTTAGCTAGCCTTCCATCCATTGATTTTAACCAATTTCGTTTTAAAATCTGTTTTGTTTTACAAAGTTTATGTTTTGTTTTCAATTTCGTCAAAACCAAATTCCCCTTTATTTTGAAGTGTCAATTTAGCTAGAAATCAATTTAGTTTGTGTTTTTAAGTGTCTTGAGTCAAGTTATAAACTGTTTTCGTCCAAAATCTTCCCTAGTGCTCAAAACTGCCCAGAAAGTGGTTTTAAGGCAGTTTTGAGTGTTTGTTTGCTGTTTTGAGTCTTTTGGTTTGTTTTAGTGTTTTAGAGTATAGTTTTGCATTCTTTGAGTCTAGATTAGTGTTTTTAACTTTTTTTTTATGTTTTTGAGTCAGTTTAGAGGTTTTAGCAAGCCCTCCTAATCCCCGGCTTAGAACGATCCCTGCTTACATACTTTGCTACAATTGATAAAAAGAGGGTTTAATTTGTGTGCTTATATATTTTGCATCAAATTTTTGGCGCCGTTGCCGGGGATTAGCAACTGTGCTAATCCCTTGGATTGTTATTTTCGTTTGGTTTAATTAGATCAGATTCTGACCTTGTTTTTGTTTCTTGTTTAGGTACTAGTGTATGACTCGGAGTTCTCACCCAGTTCGTGAACATATTCTGGACTTTGACGCAGATTTCGAGCGAGAGTTAAGACGAAAGAGGAAGAATCCAGAACCCAGTGAATCAAGTGCAAGTTCAGAGGCCGAATCTGAATTTGAAGAGGAAGTGGATGACATGGCTGTGGACAATCGTACAATCAAAGAGCTTTCAGCCTCAGGACTTGACAATGCCGTGCCCTTATGCATTCAATACCCTAGGGCGGCTCATGGCAAAACTGATGAGTTTGAATTGAAGTCAAGCTTGTTGCATCACATTCCTAAGTACCATGGGCTGTCCATGGAAGACCCAAACAAGCATTTGAAGGAATTCGAGGTGGTGTGCTCAAGCATGACACCAATCAACGTAGATGGAAGTATTCTGATGATGAAGGCCTTTCCCTTTTCTCTCTTGGAAAAGGCAAAGGATTGATTGTATGAATTGGCCCCCGGAACTGTCACATCATGGGAGAGCATGAAACGGGCTTTCTTGGAGAAGTTTTTCCCAACTTCTCGAGCCATCCTCCTACGAAAAAGGATAAGTGGAATTCAACAAGAAGCAGGTGAATCTTTTCCTACTTATTATGAACGGTTTAAATCCCTTGTTGCTTCATGTCCACAGCATCAGATGAAGGAGGAACTTCTCCTACAATATTTCTACGAGGGACTTCTACCAATCGAACGTCAAATGCTAGATGCTTCAGCGGGAGGAGCCTTGGTGGACAAGACTCCCACGGCAGCCAAGACATTGATAGCCAATCGAGCGTTGAACGCTCAACAATACGAAGGTGTTGGGCAAAGGAGCATCCCACGGCAACACCAAGTCAATGAGGTAAGTGCCATAACCGAACTTCAAAATCAAATGGCTAACCTTACTACTTTGCTTTCTCAGGTGGTGGAAGGTCCAAAAGTACAAAATGTAGCTTCTTGTGGCGTGTGCTCCATGCAAGGACATCCCACAGATAAGTGCCCACAATTGATAGAGAATGGAGGGTGGGAGACACTCAATGCCGTGGGTTTTGGCAATCAATACCAACCACGTGGTGATCCTTTTTCCAATACCTACAACCCTGGGTGGCGTGATCATCCGAATTTCAAATGGCGAGAACCCCAACAAGGCCAACAACAAAGCGGATTTAGGCAACAACCCCCGGGTTTCTATCAGAAGCCGTTGGCACCAACTCAAGCCCAAGCACAACCTGCCCAAAACAAATCAGGTTCTTCAATTGATAATGATCAGATTTTTCAATTGCTAACTTCTATGGCGCAGGGTATGCAAACTAGGGACAAGAAGGTGGACGAGTTGGAGAAGCAGGTAGGACAGATTGCCGAGTTCATGGGGCAATTTCGAGAGCAAGGCAAGTTGCCAAGTTCAACCGTTGTGAATCCAAAAGGTGGATTCGAATCAGCAAAAGCCATGAGTCTGCGAAGTGGGAAGCAAGTAGGATCTGACCCTAAACCATCCAAATCATGTTCCAATGAGGAGGACGAGTTGAGAATTGAAGAGAAGGAGTAAAGCCCACTCACGGGAAAGGTGGAAACACCTTTGCCGCAAGCCCTAAGTGATCCTAAACCATCCAATTTGTCCAATAGAGGTAAAAACGTGTCAAATTCAGTTCCTACTAATGTTTTTCCTTCGAATGTGCCTTTTCCAAATAGGTTCAAGCAAACAAAGAAAGAAGAAGCAGAAAAGGACATTCTTGAGACGTTTAGGAAAGTTCAAGTCAATATTCCCCTTTTGGATGCAATTAAGCAAGTCCCCATGTACGCCAAGTTCTTGAAGGAACTTTGCACTAATAGGAGGAGGATTTCGACCAAGGAGGTTGTAAAAGTGGGTGAAAATGTCTCAGCCATCTTGCAACGCAAACTGCCCCCTAAATGCAAAGATCCGGGTAGTTTTACAATTCCGTGTGTCATTGGTAATTCTAGGTTTGAATCTGCCATGTTAGACTTAGGTGCATTTATAAATGTCATGCCATATTCAATTTATGCATCTATGAACCTAGGAGCGTTGAAAAACGATGGTGTTATCATACAATTGGCCGATAGATCTAATGCCTATCCAAAGGGAGTTTTGGAGGATGTTTTGGTGCAGGTTAATCACTTGATATTCCCAGCGGATTTCTACGTGCTTGAAATGGATGAATCGGACCATTCGCCGTCATTGCCCATCCTCCTTGGAAGGCCATTCATGAAAACTGCTCGCACGAAGATTGATGTGTTTAATGGCACTTTGACGATGGAATTTGATGGGGAAGTTATTAATTTCAATCTTTCTGATTCTATGAAGTACCCTAGTGAGAATCATTCATGTTTTGCTATTGATATAATTGACTCTTTGGCACAGGACCATTTGGACAATTTGAAGAACGATGCACTTGAATTGGCCATTGCACAAGGAAGGGACATGCACAACATTGAAACAGCCACAAAAGCAACCCACGGCATGCATGAAGCATCCTTTGCCGTGCCCCCTAGTGAGGATGTCATTGAGATGGTGGCTGCCCTTGAGTCACTGCCATCACAATCTGGTAAGTTTTTGGACCCAATTTTAAGTTCAGTTTCGGCTAATAAGATGCTTCCCTCAGTTGTGCAGCCACCTACACTTGAACTTAAGCCTTTGCCAAGTCACTTGAAGTACATTTTCTTGGGAGAAGATGAGACGTTGCCCGTCATCATCTCATCCTCACTCACGGCACAAGAGGAAAACAAATTGGTGAGGGTGCTAAAAGAGTACAAAACAGCAATTGGATGGACTTTGGCCGACATAAAGGGAATTAGCCCTACCACGTGCATGCATCGCATACTTCTAGAGGAAGGGTCCAAAACATCTCGAGAGGCTCAACGCCGTCTCAACCCTCCGATGATGGAAGTTGTGAAGAAGGAGATAATCAAGCTTTTGGATTGTGGAGTGATCTATCCAATCTCGGATAGTAGGTGGGTTTCACCCGTTCAATGTGTGCCAAAGAAATCTGGCGTGACAGTGGTAGCCAATGCCGAGAATGAACTTGTTCCTACACGCATTCAAACCGGTTGGAGGGTGTGCATCGACTATAGGAAGCTAAATGCCACCACGAGGAAGGATCACTTCCCATTGCCATTTATTGACCAAATGCTTGAGAGGTTAGCGGGTTATGCTTTCTATTGTTTTCTTGATGGTTATTCTGGTTATAATCAAATTGTCATAGCACCCGAGGATCAAGAAAAAACTACTTTCACATGCCCCTTTGGTACTTTTGCATATCGTCGCATGCCTTTTGGTTTATGTAATGCACCTGCCACATTTCAAAGATGCATGATGAGCATATTTTCTGATTATGTTGAGAAAATAATTGAAGTTTTCATGGATGATTTTAGCGTTTTTGGTGATTCCTTTGATGGTTGCTTGCATAATCTTAGTTTGATTCTAAAACGTTGCGTTGAAACTAACCTTGTTCTCAATTGGGAAAAATGTCATTTCATGGTTAAGCAAGGCATAGTTCTAGGTCATATCATCTCTGAAAATGGCATTGAGGTTGATAAGTCAAAAATAGATCTTGTACGTCACTTACCCTCTCCGACTTCGGTTAGAGAGGTTCGTTCTTTTCTTGGCCATGCAGGTTTTTATCATAGGTTTATCAAAGATTTCTCAAAGGTTGCACAACCTCTTTGCCGTCTCCTACAAAAAGAAGTGGTGTTTGAATTCACCAAGGAGTGCACGGCATCATTCAACCAACTCAAGGAGTTGTTGACCACGGCACCCATTATTGTTCCACCAGATTGGAGCCTACCTTTCGAGCTTATGTGTGATGCGTCCGATTATGCTTTAGGGGCTGTATTGGGACAAAGAAAGGACAAGAGGCCGCATGTCATCTACTATGCCTCACGAACATTGAATGATGCCCAGTTGAACTATTCCACTACGGAAAAAGAACTTCTTGCCGTTGTTTTTGCTTTAGATAAGTTTAGATCATATCTAATTGGTACTAAAGTAATTGTGTTCACTGACCATGCAGCATTGAAGTACTTGCTCACCAAAAAGGAGGCCAAGCCACGGCTAATTCGTTGGATATTGCTACTTCAAGAGTTCGACATTGAGATTCGTGACAGGAAGGGAAGTGAAAACGTGGTGGCTGACCACCTCAGCCGAATGGTGCATAACGAGGAGTCTCTACCTATTTTGGAGACGTTCCCTGATGAACAATTGCTGTCAATAAAGGTTAGTGAGCCTTGGTATGCTGATTTGGTGAACTTTTTGGTGTCAAAACGAATTCCAAGCAATTTCACTAGGCACCAACGTGATAAACTTAGACATGATGCACGGTTTTATGTGTGGGATGATCCATATTTATGGAAATTTTGCCCTGATCAAATTGTACGTCGATGTGTGCACGATTCTGAATTTCATTCAATTCTGAGTTTTTGTCACACATATGCATGTGGAGGGCACTTTGGCACACAAAGAACAGCCCTCAAAGTGTTACAATGTGGATTCTATTGGCCTAGTATTTTTAAAGATGCTAGAACTTTTTGTTTAACATGTGATAAATGCCAAAGAATGGGTAATATTAGTGCAAATGACCAAATGCCGCAGGTTCCTATCCTAAATGTTGAAATTTTTGATGTGTGGGGTATTGATTTTATGGGTCCTTTTCCGTCATCGCATGGTTTCATGTATATTTTGCTTGCGGTTGATTATGTGTCGAAGTGGGTGGAAGCAAGAGCCACCCGGACTAATGATTCTAAAGTGGTTGCAGATTTTATTAGAACTAACATATTTGCAAGGTTTGGCATGCCAAGAGTGATCATTAGTGATGGAGGGTCACACTTTTGCAACCGGACCATTGAGGCGTTATTGAGGAAATACAATGTCAACCATAAGGTTTCTACACCTTACCATCCTCAAACAAATGGCCAAGCCGAGGTTTCTAACCGAGAGATAAAGCAAATACTAGAAAAGACCGTTGGGCCCACAAGGAAGGATTGGAGTTTACGGCTAGATGATGCACTTTGGGCGTATCGTACGGCATACAAAACACCCATTGGGATGTCCCCCTTTCGGCTTGTCTATGGCAAGCCGTGCCATCTCCCTGTTGAGTTGGAGCACAAAGCTCATTGGGCCGTCAAGAAGTTTAACATGAACCTAGATGAAGCGGGCAGTCATAGGAAATTCCAATTGAATGAGCTTGATGAGATACGGCATGAGGCATACGAGAATGCGAGCATTTACAAGCAAAAGACCAAAGCTTTCCATGACAACATGATCCGTGGGAAATCATTCTCAATTGGGCAGAAAGTGCTATTGTTCAATTCCCGTTTACGATTGTTTCCCGGTAAGTTACGTTCTAAGTGGATTGGACCGTTTGTTATTACTAATGTTTTTGTTCATGGTGCAGTCCAAATCCGAAGCTTGAAAACGGGGCATGAATTCAAGGTGAACGGGCATCGTTTGAAGCCCTATTATGAGAACTTTGTGGAGCAAACCGTGGATGACATCTCCTTGGATGCCGTGGGTACCAATCTGGAGTGATTGGTTCCTTTGTCCGGCTGTACGACGTTAAAGCAAGCGCTACTTGGGAGGCAACCCATGCATTCAACAAAGGAAGACCTAGGGAGCACTCCAATTCCAGATTTGCGTTCCTAAACCTTTCTCTTTGTTGTTGTTTTCGTTTCTGCTTTGTTTCGTGTTTAGATGCTGTTTTGTTTGTTTGTTGTTTATTTGTGTGAGTTTCTGCTTGAAACATTGAGGACAATGTTTGATTTAAGTGTGGGGGGGTAACCAACATGTTTTGATGCAAATTCGTAGGGTTTTATCACCCATAACTTCTAATGTTGTTCCTTGCTGTTTTTAAGTGTTTTTAAGCTGTTTTGGTGTGTTTTAGTGTGTTTTGACTCAAAAATCCGAAAATCCCATAAAAATTTGAAAAATTGTTTTAGAAAAACCCAAAAAGAGTTGTTTTTGTGTGTTTGTTTGTGTCTTAGGTACCTTCCAACACAATGATGAGGATTCGGTTTGTAATTGCATGACTGTTAAAGAGAGTTGTAAACATGGATGAAAGTTTGATTTACTCTGTGGTTTATGCTTGGTTGTGGTTATAACTTATGAATTCACATATAATCATAAAAGAAAAATCAGTTTTTGTAACATGCTTGAAGGAAGGAACTCAAACTAACGCTACAACCTTGTGAGACTTGAGCCTAAACGTTTATTTGGAGAGTTAAAAATCTGTGCATTTGTTGTTTTCTAAAATCGTTGCATGATCTCATCATTCTTTGCTTGGTTGCTACTTGGAAGGCGTTTCATCATTTAGTTCCAAATACTAGAACTCATACCCGTTTCATTCAAAGCATGAAATTGATTCGCATAACACATAACAAGATGAAGTTGTTTAGTAAACCAAGAGCCAAATAGCCGTACCCCATGTTCATATGTATTTGTAGGTTTCAACCCCTTTGAGCCATATTTAGCCTATTTTGTTTGTTAGCCACATTATCCTCACCTAGCCTAGATTAGGACCATCCATACCTTTGTTCTTGAAGCATAGTAACGCATGACTCAATATGAATTCCTTTTGATCATTGTTTGGCAGAAAACAAGTGTGGGGGAAGTGAGTTTTGTTGTGGGTGTGCCAAAGTCTTGAATGAGGCACGGGTAGAAAGAAAAGAAAAGAAAAGAAAAAAGAAAAAAAAGAGAAGAAGAAAAATTCGTGGAAAATAGAAAGAAAAAAAGAAAAGTTGTGAAAAAGAATGAAAAAGGAGTTGAAAAGATGTGAAAAAGAGTTCTCAATGTTGTTTGTTGAAGGAAGGGTCCAAAACATTAAATCCGGCCCTATTTGTTGCTTGAAACTTCCCTTTGTGTTTAAAAGTTGATTTCTGCATGCTAAAGGGAATTCTAAGTTCAATTTCATTATTTTGCTTGCTATTGCTTTAAGAACCTTTGTTTTCCATATCCTTTCGTTGTTAGCCAACTCCCCAAGCCCCGTTACAACCCTTGACTTCAATCTTGAGGTTGTGTGTTTCAATTTGTAGAGTTTGAATTTGGTTTGAGCATATGGTGTCACTGGTTCTCGCATCTAAGTGGTAGCATTCCAGTCATGAGATCATATCTATATATGCTTATTAACTCCAGAAATTGCTTTCTTTGTTATAAACATATGTGAGTGTTCGTTTTCATATTTACATCAATCTTCTCACATATAACTAGTGTAGGGTGTGTAGTTAGAAAATCTGAGTGAAAATTGAGTGCATATCTTGTAAGGAATTGAGGGAATTCTCTAAGGCATGTTACTACATTCAAAACATCGTTTTAATTGGTTATTTGTGAACTAGTAAGTAGTGACTATGATTAAGTATGTGCTTAAGCGTAAAGATGGCCAAAATCTGTGGGAATGATGATTTTTAACATGTCATGTGTATTGGAAATCCCTGAGACAATTGTTGGAAGGTTTAGGTTGTGTTATACTTGTTTTGTTTCGTTTTGTTTACTTTGTTTCGTTTTGCTCGAGGACTAGCAAAAGCTAAGTGTGGGGGAATTTGATAGGAGCATATTTATGCACCTTAGTTAGCTTGTTCTTGTGCATTTATGTTGTTTTTCCTTAGTTAAAGTAGTCTTTTAAGCTAGTTTGATGTATTTTCAGGTTCTAAGGGCAAGTATGCAAAAAGAAGCAATTTGGAGCATTCTAGAGCATTTTTGGACCAAGATTGGGTAGTGCAAGCATGGAGGCAAGTTGATGGACGAAATTGAAGATATAAAGGCTTGAAATCAGCTAAGAAGATGGAAGAAAGAAGTCAAAGATAAGAAGATAAGGAATCAGCTCAAAAGAAGGAGAATTATCCAAAACATTATCCAAAACAACCTTATCTTATCTTATCTTATCCAATCCTTACCTTATCTTATCCTAATCTTATCCTAACCTGTTTTCTTCAGTTTAGGGGACTTAAAACCTGATTTCTAGAAGTCTTATCCCTTGTCCTATAAAAGTGGCGCCCCAAATCCCTCTAGAAGCCCCAAAATCTGCCACAAAACACATTTTTTCTGGAAGCCTAAAAATCTGGCGCCTCCCTCCTTTCTAGAAGGTCTTTTCCTTGCCTTGCAAGGCTCCCTGCCTTATCCCTTTGTGCCGTGCCTTTTCACTCCCATTCCCTCTTGGATTCTGACTTATTAAGCCTTTTCCTTGTGGATTTGGGTTCTACAAATCCTTTTCAGAAATCAATTGGGCCAAAATCCTCTTTCCTAATGGATTCACAATTTCTGCCGCACCTAGGGCCCTAATTCCTTGTGCAATGCTGAGTCCAAACCCTAATCTGATTACCCTAGGGTTTGTGGTGCCTATATATATAAGTTTAAAGGGTTGCCGCAGGTTACACACCCTCCATACACACCATTCTCGCCAGAAACTCTTCACCACTCTCTGCCGCACCCATCCTTCACCATTCTCCATAGTTTCTGACCCAATCCACTCCCTGCCGCACCATACATCCATCCTAGCCATTAACCCAGCCTTCTACACCATTCATAACCCCCAAAATCTGTCCCTAGACCTTGTGCCGCAGCAAAGAGGAGGAGAAGGAGCCTTGGACGTGCATGCCATTCAAGTTTGAATTGCTGGAAGTTTTAGGTGTTTCCTTTCCTTTGATTTCAATGTTTAAATTCAATACTCTTTGTTTTGTACGTATGAGGAACTAAACCCCCCCTTGGCTAGGGGGGGATTCGAAACCATGTTTATGCTTGCTATATGACTTGATTACCTCTAATTGTGTTTCATAAGTTGTGAATTCAATTTACTTATCTGTTCATATTAAAACTGATTTGTGTGTGTTGGTTGAGAGTGCACGCTTAATTGTCATGCATAAATCTAATGCTAGGATATAAGGAAGTTTCACCTAATTGTTACAACTTTATATTCACAAGTAGTAAAGGTTGATGATCTCAATTGTGTTAAGTAAATCCTTGGCATAAGTATCATGCGCTTTCATAGTTACAAGTGCCTCGTCAATGCTTATGGTTTTCATAGAACTTAATGATTCTTGCTTGTATCTCTATTATGCAATTCATGTAGGGAACTTGTGGGGAATGCTTTGGGTTGTCGTATGCAATCATCCAATTCAATAACGTTAGGAAAATCTGAGGGTTAATTAGTGCAATTCACGGTTAATCTGGGGCATTGAGAATCCATGGTTTATTGAAAAGCAATTAGAAATCTTTTTGTATGCAAGTATGACATGTGTGGAGAAGAACCCCTTAGCTAGCCTTCCATCCATTGATTTTAACCAATTTCGTTTTAAAATCTGTTTTGTTTTACAAAGTTTATGTTTTGCTTTCAATTTCGTCAAAACCAATTTCCCCTTTATTTTGAAGTGTCAATTTAGCTAGAAATCAATTTAGTTTGTGTTTTTAAGTGTCTTGAGTCAAGTTATAAACTGTTTTCGTCCAAAATCTTCCCTAGTGCTCAAAACTGCCCAGAAAGTGGTTTTAAGGCAGTTTTGAGTGTTTGTTTGCTGTTTTGAGTCTTTTGGTTTGTTTTAGTGTTTTAGAGTATAGTTTTGCATTCTTTGAGTCTAGATTAGTGTTTTTAACTTTGTTTTTATGTTTTTGAGTCAGTTTAGAGGTTTTAGCAAGCCCTCCTAATCCCCGGCTTAGAACGATCCCTTCTTACATACTTTGCTACAATTGATAAAAAGAGGGTTTAATTTGTGTGCTTATATATTTTGCATCAAAACCTGCGGCATTTGATCTCTTGCACTTATATTTCCTATTCTTTGGCATTTATCACATGTTAAGCAAAAAGTTCGAGCATCCTTAAAGATACTAGGCCAATATAATCCACATTGTAACACCTTAAGTGCTGTTCTTTGTGTGCCAAAGTGACCACCACATGCATATGTATGACAAAAGCTTAAAATTGAATGAAACTCAGAATCATGCACACATCGACGTACAATCTGATCAAGGCAATATTTCCATAAATATGGATCATCGTATACATAAAACTGTGCATCATGTCTAAGCTTATCACGTTGGTGTCTAGTGAAAGTGCTTAGGATTCATTTAGACACCAAAAAGTTGACCAAATCAGCATACCAAGGTTCACTTACCTTAATGGAAAACAATTGTTCATCAAGAAACGTTTCAGCAATGGGTAAGGACTCCTCATTATGCACCATATGGCTTAGGTGGTTAGCCACCATGTTTTCACTTCCCTTTTTGTCTCGAATCTCAATGTCAAACTCTTGAAGAAACAACATCCATCGAATTAGCGTTGGCTTGGCTTCCATCTTCGTGAGCAAATATTTCAACGCTGCATGATCAGTGAAAACAATTACTTTAGTTGCAATTAAATATGATCAAAATTTATCTAAAGCAAAGACAACGGCAAGAAGTTCTTTTTCCGTTGTGGAATAGTTCAATTGGGCATCATTCAACGTCCGGGTGGCATAGTAGATGACATGTGGCCTCTTACCCTTCCTTTGTCCTAAAACAGCCCCTAAAGCATAATCGGATGTGTCACACATGAGCTCGAAAGGAAGGCTCCAATCAGGTGGAACAATAATTGGGGCCGTGGTCAGCAACTCCTTAAGTTGTTTGAAGGATGTCGTGCACTCCTCATTGAAATCAAACGCCACATCTTTTTGAAGGAGACGGCAAAGAGGTTGGGAAACCTTTGAGAAATCTTTGATGAATCGTCGATAAAAACCTGCATGTCCGAGAAAAGAACGAACCTCTCTAACCGAAGTAGGAGAGGGTAAGTGACGTACAAGATCTATCTTTGACTTATCAACCTCAATACTGTTTTTAGAGATGATATGACCTAAAACTATGCATTGTTTAACCATGAAATGACATTTTTCCCAATTGAGAACAAGGTTAGTTTCAACGCATCGTTTTAAGATCAAACTGAGATTATGCAAACAACTATCAAATGAGTCACCAAAAACGCTGAAATCACCCATAAAAGCTTCAATAATTTTCTCAATATAATCTGAAAATATGCTCATCATGCATCTTTGAAATGTGGCAGGTGCATTGCATAAACCAAATGGCATGCGACGATAAGCAAATGTACCAAAAGGACATGTGAAAGTGGTTTTTTCTTGGTCCTCGGGTGCTATGACAATTTGATTATAACCAGAATAACCATCAAGAAAACAATAAAATGCATAACCCGCTAACCTTTCAAGCATTTGATCAATAAACGGCAAAGGGAAGTGATCCTTCCTTGTGGTGGCGTTCAGCTTCCTATAATTGATACAAACCATTTAACCTGTTTGGATTCGAGTAGGCACAAGCTCATTTTTGGCATTCTTTACCACTGTCACGCCAGATTTCTTTGGAACGCATTGAACGGGCGAAACCCAACGACTATCCGAGATTGGATAGATCACCCCACAATCAAGTAGCTTGATTATCTCTTTCTTCACAACTTCCATCATTGGAGGGTTGAGTTGGCGTTGGGCCTCTCGAGATGTTTTAGACCCCTCCTCCAAAAGTATACAATGCATACAAGTTGTAGGGCTGAATCCTTTGATGTCAGCCAATGTCCACCCAATTGCCGTATTGTACTCTTTTAACACCCTTACCAATTTGTTCTCCTCTTATGCCGTGAGTGTGCTTGAGATGATAACGGGCAACATCTCATCATCTCCCAAGAAAACGTACTTTAAATGGCTTGGCAATGGCTTAAGTTCAAGTGTAGGTGGCTGCACAACTGATGGAAGTAACTTATTAGCCGAAACTGAAATTGAAATTGGGTCCAAAAACTTACCAGATTGTGGTGACAATGATTCAAGGGCAGCCACCATCTCAATTACATCATCATTAGGAGGCACGGCAAGGGAAAGGTCATGCATTACGTGGGGGTGCATGGTTGCTGTTCCATTGTTTTGAATGTCCATTCCTCGTGCAATGACCAATTCAAGTGCATCTTCATTCAATTGCTCAAAATGGTCCTGCGCCAAAGAGTAAATTACATCAATAAAAAAACATGAGTGATCCTCACTAGGATACTTGATAGAATCCGAAAGATTGAAATTAATAATTTCCCCATCAAATTCAATCGTCAAAGTTCCATTAAACACATCAATCTTAGTACGGGCAGTTTTCATGAATGGCCTTCCAAGAAGGATGGGCAATGAAAGGGAATGGTCTGACTCGTCCATTTCAAGCACGTAGAAGTCTGCCATAAAGATTAAGTGATTGACCTGCACTAAAACATCTTCCAAAACTCCCTTTGGATAGGCATTAGATCGATCGGCCAATTGTATAATCACACCATCATTTTTCAACTTGCCTAAGTCTATAGATGCATAAATTGAATATGGCATGACATTTATAGATGCACCTAAGTCTAACATGGCAGATTCAAAACGAGTATTGCCAATAACACAAGGAATTGTAAATCTACCGGGATCCTTGCATTTAGGGGGTAGTTTGCGTTGCAAGATGGCTGAGACATTTTCACCTACCTTTACAACCTCCTTGGTCGAAATTCTCTTCCTAGTGGTGCAAAGTTCTTTCAAAAACTTGGCATACCTTGGAACTTGCTTAATTGCATCAAGGAGTGGAATGTTGACTTGAACTTTCCTAAACATCTCTAGAATGTCCTTTTCAGCTTCCTCTTTCTTTGGTTGCATGAATCTGCGAGGAAAAGGTACATTCGATGGAATAACATTAGTAGGAACTGAATTGGACACGTTCTTACCTTTATTGGACCGATTGGATGATTTAAGATCAATGGGGTCCTGCGGCAAAGGTGTTTCCACCCTTGCCGTGGGTAGGGTGGATTCCTCCTCTTTAAATTGCAATCTTTCATCTTCCTTGTGACCTTATCTTGATGGTTGTGAACCTGCCCCAACTTCCTTGCCACTTCTTAAGATGATTGCCTTGACAGATTCAAAACCTCCCTTTGGATTTGCAACGGTTGAGCTAGGGAGTTTTCCTGGGTCTCGAAACTGTCCTACAAACTCTGCAATCTACCCAATTTGCTTCTCCAATTGGTCCACCCTTTTGTCTTGATTTTGCATTGCTTTGGTTTGATGTTCTTGCCCCTGAGACAAATTGGTGAGTAACTTAAGAAGTGTGTCATTATCCAAAGAAGTAGCTGAAGTGTTTTGGGCGGATTGTTGTGGGGCTTGTGTTGGTGGGAATGGCTTACTGTAAAAGCCCGGGGGTTACTGCCTAAAACCTCCTTCTTGTTGAGATTGTTGGGGCTCCCTCCATTTGAAATTCAGATGATCTCACCAGCCCGGTTTGTAGGTATTAGAGTATGTGATAGGAGCATATTTATGTGACTTGGCTAGCTGGTTTTCATGCATTTACGTTGTTATTTCTTAGTTATTTTAGTCTTTTAAGCCATTTTCATGTGTTTTCAGGTTCTAAGGACAAAGTATGCAAAAAAGTGCATTTTGGAGCCTTTTGGAGCAAAATTGGACTTAGAATGGTTATTACATGCTTGGAACAAGGTGGATGGACGAAATTGAAGACCAAAAGAGGCTAGAAAGGTGCTAGAAGTCAAGAGAAATCAGTTTGGAAGCTTGGAAGACAAAGAAAAACACAAATTAACCCATTCCTACAAAGGTGGCGCCTTGTCCCCTTTGTGTTCCCTCCTTGTCTCCTCTTGTACAACATTTCCCCTTGCCATGTTTCCTTATCCCTAAACCATGTAAAAACCTTCCATTTTCCCTTAGGACATTGCAAAACATGTTCCCTTATCCCCTAGGATCCAGCCGCACCTTTCCTTTCACTTTCTTTACCTTGCTGCACAAGATAACCCATTCCCTTTAGAATTAGGACCTTTGCTGCACCAAAATCAGGAAGGAAACCCTTTTTCCTTGCTTTGTAAGGCATTCCCTTGCCCTTTCCCTCTCAGCTGCACCTTGTTACCTATTTCCTTTGGGATTTTGGTTCTAATTTCCTATTTCCTTTAAGTTTTAGAATAATTCTTGATTACCTAATTTAATTTGGAGCCTTGTTCTTTAAATACCAAGTCTTGCCGCACCTAGGAGGATCAATTCATTCACCCATTCATTCATTCACGCCAGAAATCAATCCACACCTTTTGCCGCAACTCCGATTCAGCCTAAACACATTCCTGACCCCAAAACACATCCCATACACTTCACCCACCTTTGTGCCGCAGCAAGGAGAAAGAAGGAAGGACTCTTGGATGTTCGAGCTTGATTGTTGGAGCATTCTAGGTGTAATTCGTTCTATGTTTACATTGTTTAATTTCTTTTCCTTTCGTTTTGCTATGAACATGAGTGGCTAAACCCCTCTTGGCTAGGGGTGATTTCAAAGCCATGATTATGTGTGCAATTTGAGTTGATAAATTCCAGTTATGAATTGATGGGAGCACATTTATGCGACTTAGTTAGTGTGTTTTCTTGCATTTACTTAGTTATTTGTTGAGCAAAGTTGGCAAAAAGATGCATTTTTGAGCATTTTAGAGCAGTTTTGGGCTTGGAATGGATAGCACAAGTATGGAGCAAGATGGATGGGCGAATTTGAAGTTCAAGAGAGGCTAGGAATGTGCAAAAGTGTTGAAGAAATTAATTTAAGTCATTGAAGATAAGGAATCAGCTACAAAGAAGGAGAATTATCCAAAACCTTATCCAACCTTATCTTATCCAAACTAACCTTATCTTACCTTATCTTATCTTATCCTATCCTAATCTTATTCTACCTTAATTCCGGCTGCAAGTGGGACTCCTTTTTCATATTAGGACACCTAAAACCTGTTTTTAGGAGGCCTTTTTGTTCTAGAAACATGCCACAACACTCCTTTCTTGAAGCCCTAAAAATCTAGCGCCCGAACCTTTCTAGACGGCCTTTTCCTTGTTGGTTTGGAGTCCTAAATCCTTTTCCTTGACAACCTAGGCCAAGTAATCCCTAGCCCTATAAATACAAGTTTATGCTGCACCATTTAGACCACCACCCTCTACCATAACTCACCTACATCCATACACCACCATCTATCATTCACACATCTCTACACCACAATCAGCCATTCAACCTCATTGTGCCGCAACTTTGCAAAGAAAAGAAGGAGTCTGGAGCGTTTTCTAGGTGTTTTCTATCTTTGTTTTAGTGTTTAAATTAATTTATCTTTGTTTAATTGTGGACATGAGGAACTAATTTCTTTATAGTTAGAGGTGAATTTGAAGCCATGATTATATGTTATATATGAATTGATTACGTCCAGTTATTGTTTCTTAAGACTAGAATGTGATTTGCTTAACTGAGTTATTAAAACTTGTTTGTGTGTGTTAATTGGGGGTCGACACTTAATTTGCATGCATGAATTTGATGCTAGAGTATAAGGGAGTTTCACCTAATCGTTATGAACTTATATTCACAAGTAGTAAAGGTTGCTAGTCACAATCATGTGAAGTAAGTCCTAGGCAAGAGTATCATGCTGTCATAGTTACGAATGCCTCGTCAACACTTATGATTTTCAAAGAACTTAATGACCTTTGATATGTTTTCTATCATGCTGACATAGTTAGGAGACTTGATGAGGATAATTTGGTTGTAATGCGTCTTTCATTCAATTCAATGAACTAAGAAAAATCTGACGGTTAATTTGTGCAGTCACAGTTAACTTGGGGTGTTGTCATTCATGTCTAAAGGAATAATAACTGGAAATTGGTTCGTATGCATATATCATGTGTGGAGAAGGACCCTCTAACTAGCCTTTCACCCTTCTTAATTCATCAAAATCGTTTTTTCTAAAGTTTTTATGCACAGTTTCTGTTTTAGTTTTAAATTCATCAAAAACAATCCCCCTTTCATTTCAACTTGTTTTCAGAGTCAAATTCTGTTTTGTTTTAGTCTTTTGAGTCTTTTAAAGTTCTATTTTCGTCAAAATTACTTGTTAGGTCTAGAATTGAGTCTTGTTGATTGTTTCTTGCTGTTTTTAGTGTTTTAAGTTAGTTTTGAGTCAATAGAGTCTAGTTTAGTGTTTTTGAGTCTAATTTGTGTTAATTAGCATCCCTAGTTAATCCCCGGTCTAGAACGATCCCTACTTACATCATTGCTACAATTGTCATCAATAGGGTTTAATTTGTGTGTCAAGTTAATTTTCACATCATGAATTCTTGAATTGTGAATGCAATTGGCTTAACTGTTTGATTAATAACTTATTTCTGTTTGCAGATTGATGGTCGACACTTAATTGGCATGCATAAATCTGATGCTAGAGTATAAGGGAGTTTCACATAATCGTTACAAACTTATATTCATATGTAGTGAAGGTTGCTAGTCACGATCGCGTTAAGTTTAATTCCTAGCATGAGTGACATGATGTCATAGTTGCAAGTGCTTTGTCAATGCTTATGATTTTCATTGAACGTAATGATCTTTGATTGTATCTCTATTATGATGTCATGTAGGGGACTTTTGAAGAATGCTTTGGGTTGTCGAATGATGTCATCCAATCCAATAATACAAGGAAAATATGAGGGTTAACTAGTGATGTCACGGTTAATTTGGGGCATTGTCATTCATAATTCAATGAAGGAGTAACTGGAAATCGAGTCGTTTGCATACATGTCATGTGTGGAGAAAGAGCCTCTAGCTAGTCCATCATCCATCTTATTCCCCAAATTCATTTTAAAAGTTGTTTTGTTTTACAATCTGCTTTGTTAATTTAAATTCGTCCAAATCAAACCCCCCCCCCCCTTTTACTTTCTTGTTTCAAAGTGTTTAAAATCTGTTTTGTTTGTGTTTTTAAGTGTTTTGAGTCAAGCCATATCCCTAAATTCGTCCAAAGTAATGTCTAGAGTCAGAAACTGCCTAGTTGGTGTTTTAAGGCAGTTTTGAGTGTTTTTAGCTTATTTTGAGTCTTGTGAACTTGTCTTGAGTCTTTTGAGTCTTTTCAAACGTTTTTAACTTTGTTTTAATGTTTTTGAGTCAGTTTTGAGGTTTTAGCAAGCCCTCCTAATCCTCGGTCTAGAATGATCCCTACTCGCATCTTTACTACAATTTGACAACAAGAGGGTTTAATTTGTGTGCTTAACTTCATTCGCATCAGTATGGATCATTCCATTGCTGATTTTGTCTTCCAAAACGCACGGCATTGGCAGATTCCCATCCACCATTCTCAATCAATTGCGGACACTTCTCAGAGGAGTGTCCTTGGATAGAACACACTAGGTCCTTGCATCCGCATCCCTTCGGCCATCTGAGACACAATAGAAGTAAGATTAGCTAATTGGGATTGAATGTCGGATGTGGAACTTACCTCATTCACTTGCTGCCATGGGGTGTCTCTTTGCCCAATGCCTTTGTATTGTTGTGCATTCAATGCACGGTTTGCAATTAGTGTCTTGGTTGCCATAGGTGTTTTGTCCACCAACGCTCCTCCCGCTGAAGCATCTAGCATTTGCCTTTCAATGGGAAGAAGGCCTTCATAAAAGTATTGAAGTAAAAGCTCTTCTTTCATTTGTTGTTGAGGACATGATGCAACAAGGCTTTTGAAACGCTCATAATACGCTAGAAAGGACTCGCCCTGGCTTTGCTGGATTCCGCTAATCTTCTTCCTCAAAAAGATGACTCTTGAAGTGGGGAAGAACTTCTCTAAGAATGCCCCCTTCATGCTCTCCCAAGAAGTGACGGTTCCAGGGGCTAATTCGTATAACCAATCCTTAGCCTTCTCTAGAAGAGAGAAGGGAAAGGCCTTCATCTTCAAAATGTTGCCATCGACATTGATCGGAGTCATGCTTGAACACACCACTTCGAACTCTTTCAGATGCTTGTTTGGATCTTCCATGGACAGCCCATGGAATTTGGGAATGTGGTGCAACAAGCTAGATTTCAATTCGATTTCATCGGTATTGTCTTCAGCCGCCCTAGGGTATTGGATGCATAAAGGTGTAGCATTGTCCAATCCCGAGGCAGAAAGCTCCTTAATTGTTCAGTTCTCCGCTGCCATGGCTTGTGGTTCTTCTAAATTTCTTGCCGTGGAGTCTTCTTCCTCTTCTAGCACGTGTTCTTCAAGCTCAGGTTCAGGGCTAGTTGGATTAGATTCTTGCTGGTTTCTCTACCTTCTCAAAATCGTCGTCAAAGTCCAAGAAATTCTTATGAACAGTTTGAGAACTCCGAGTCATAAACTAGTACCTAAAAACAAGAAACAAAACAAAGTCAGAAATTGAAACAAAAACACACAAAAAAGAAACAAGGGATTAGCAAAGTTGCTAATCCCCGGCAACGCCGCGAAAAATTTGATGCGAAACGCACACAAATTAAACCCTCTTTTGACAATTGTAGTATATGTATAAGTAGGGATCGTTCTAGACCGGGGGTTAGGAGGGATTGCTAAAACACTTGAAACTGACTCAAAAACATAAAACTAAGTTTAAAACACTAAACTAGACTCAAAGAATGCAAAACTAAACTCTAAAACACTAAAACAACTCAAAAGACTCAAAACAGCACAAAACAAGCTAAAAGACTCAAATCTGCCACTAAGAGTAAATTTGGACGAAAATAGGTTTTGACTAGACTCAAAACACTTAAAAACACAAACTAAATCAGTGAATGAAACAAGAACACAGATTGGTAATTTCAATACTTTAACTTAATAACAAAGAGTACTTTTGCAAGGCTGCATTGAAATCCCCAGCTATGAACTTAATTACACAACATGATTACAGAATATATAAATATCAAGAACAACATGAGTGAAACTGAAGATCATAGAAGAAACCCCCTTGAAGCAATTCTGATGTTGAACTTCTCCAAGAACAGCGCAGCTGCGTGGTTTCTTCGGTGGCAGCGGATGGTGAAGGGAAATAGGGTTTTGTTTCTAGAAAAAAGGACAAAGAGAGAAGAGAACGAGCTCTGGGCATCCCCAAAGAGGGCTTTTGTAAAACTGATCTGAAACCCTAGTATTTATATGCTAAATGGGGCTGCAGTCGCAGGGCGATCCCAACCATTAAGCCAAGGTTTTGAACATTTTTCCTTTTTTGGCTCCTCCAAATTAGGCTGGATATTCCAATTCCTTTCCCATTCTGCACCTGGTCTTCTAATAAGCCAGATTCATCTTGGATTATTTATTTTGACTTCAAAACAGGTAACAACTTTATTGGGCTCCAAAACAGGCCACTAAACTTCTCTCCACGTTTGAATAAGGGTCAGCTCTAAAAATGGAATGTTTTCACTTCTATTGCCTTCAAATTGATCCTAAAGTACATGTAATTGCACACTAACACAAAATAACATAAAATGCAACCAGTTTAACTCAAAAACATAACAAAGACGCTAGAAATGGATGGTATAAATGCATGAAATATATGAGCAATCAGTTTTAAGCATTTGTGGGATAAAATGATGTGAGAATTAACTTGACACACAAATTAAACCCTATTGATGACAATTGTATTAGAGATGCACGTAGGGATCGTTCTAGACCGGGGATTAACTAGGGATGCTAATCAACACAAATAAGACTCAAAAACACTAAAATAGACTCTATTGACTGATGTGATAAAAGTTAAACACTCAAATTAAACCCTCTTGTTGTCAAATTGTAGTAAAGATGCAAGTAGGGATCGTTCTGGACCGGGGATTAGCAGGGCTTGCTAATAACCTCTAAACTGACTCACAAAACATAAAAACAATGTTAAAAACGTTTGGATAGACTCAAGGTACTCAAAACAGACTCACAAAACTCAAAACAAGCTAGAAACACTCAAAATTGCCTAAAAACACCAATCGGACAATTTCTGACTCTAAACACAACTTGAGACGAAAATAAGGTTTTGGCTTGACTCAAAACACTTAAAAACACAAACAAAACAGATTGTAAACACTTTGAAACAAGAAAGTAAAAGGGGGTTTTGGTTTGGAAGAATTTGAAACAAACAATCAAGTTATAAAACTAAACAGATTGTAAAACGAATTTTGGGAATAAGATGGTTGATGGATTAGCTAGAGGTCCATTCTTCACACATGACACACTTGTACATAAATCTATTTCCAATTGACCGTGATGCACTAATTAACCCTCAGATTTTCCTTTACTCATTGAATTGGATGAATGCATGCGACAACCCAAATCATTCTCCAAAAGTCCCCTACATGAATGCATAATAGAGATACAATCAGAGATCATTACGTTCCATGAAAATCATAAGTGTTGACGAGACAATTGTAATTATGAATGCATGATACGTTTGCCACGAATTCAATTAACGCGATTGTGACTAGCAACCTTCACTACTCATGAATATAAACTTGTAACGATTAGGTGAAACTTATTTATATTCTAGCATCAAATTCATGCATGAAAACTAAGTATGCATCCTTAATCAACATACAAGAATTAGTTTTGAGGAAAACAGTTAATTGAATTGCATTCACAACCTATCAAATCACAATTGGAAGAAATCAATTGATATCTCAAGCATGTTCATGGCTTCGAACTTCCCCCTAGCTAAATAGGGGTTTAGCCACTCATAGTTACAGCAAACTCAGAGAATAATAAATTAGACATTGAAAATAAGAACGAAGTACACCTAAAACACTCCAGTCTTCAAGCTTGAAACGTCAAAGGCCCTTCTTTTTCTCCACCTTGCTGCGGCACAAGTGATCGGGGATGTGTATGGATGAGTGAAAGGGTTAGAGATGTGTTTAGGTTGAGTGGGGGCTACTGTTGGAAATGTGCCCTAAAACCAATCATATGATGATACTTTACGGACATTTCACATGTTAAACTAATCTAGTTTAATATAAAGGGCAAAGATTATTGTTTTAAGCCGTCTCATATAAATGTTATATGCTTAAACGATAAGTCCAAGGAATATGTAATAGGGAGAATGTGATCTAAAGAAGTTAGATTCATGAGACCATTCTCTTTCGAATACATATCCTAAAAGTTCCTGATCATAGGATTGCCAATTGGGCATTGACAGTTCGTTAAGATCAGTACGTCCTATGTCTTCTCTTAGGGAGAGTGACTGGTCTCGAGTCAATGGTGTGACTGACACCAAGACAAGTACGTAGGTGCTCAATAGAGAATGAGTCCACTGAATGCGATCAATGAGGAGTTCTCATACTCATGTCACATGAGAACTCCTGGTTGGGATAATGCAAAGTAGTCCTTTGACCTCAGGCATTATAGTTGTCTTGTGGTTAGGTCCTTGATCTTTGGCTATGTCAAAGTCACTCCATCAGAGGGTGTCCATGGCATAGTTAGGGTTAAGCCACTTAGCCATGGAGGCAAGTGAATGCGCAACAAGGGATCTCTAACCTTCAAACGTTGAGGGAGAATACTCTATGATATGATTTAGAATCTCTGGTCAGAGTATGAATGAGATTTAGGAAGTTGTTCCAAATCACATTCAAGGTAATCATATAATTAAGAGAATCACATTGGATAGTAGATATGAATAAACTATTAAACCAAACAATGTGGTCAAGAGTATTGTATTAGAGAAAGACCGTATTGCATTGTAATCCCAAACTGAATAGGTTCTCCAACCTCTTCTGATTAGCTTGGGTAGCCATGACATACTGCTAGGTGTCACTCATGGCTTGTGGAAGCCCTGAAGATGTATAATCACTAAAGGGAGAATTGAAAGTAAGTTTCAATTCACAATCGATTAGTAAGAGTTCTAATCGCCCACTGCCTCGCTAAAAGGAACCTAATGGATCGCACACCGTGTAAGGTAATGATTGAAGGATACAATGGAAATGAGTAAGGATAATTAAATGGTTTAATTATTTATGGCTAGGATTAATTAATATGTTAATTAATCAAACGAATGAGTTCGTTTTAGACCTCGGGTTAGTTTTGGGCCTCAAGGCCCAATGGGCTTCGAATGTCAAGCCCATTAACATAAGTTGTATGACAACTTATTGACTAAATACCCAAAAGGGCCCAAACAGCCCATAGCCTTAAGGAGACCGGCCATATAGAGAAGAAAAGGGTTTGTTGTTCTTTTAGTCACTTAATTGAATGGACTATATAAAGAACTTTATAGCCAAAATTCATTTAGGGTTTCTTTTGGAGAAAATTGGAGAGAACGTGTCTCTCCCTTTCTCTCTAGGAGGTCGGCCCCCTTGGAGGGGATTAGCTAGCAATCCTTCCTCCTCCAAGGTCACTCATCTTCTTCCTTCACCATCCTTGGTGTCGAAAATTAGAGGTCTCCTACCTTGGGGACTTTTGGAGAATCAATTCTTCCATGCATATCCATGGAGCCAAGGAGCAAGGAGACAAAGGAAAGAAGGCCCTCACATGGGTGATTAACCTTTGCTAAGCAAAGAGGTGCTTCAAAGGTATAAAAGTTTCTCAACTCCTTTCTTTAAGATTTGAGTTGAGTCTTGGTTCACCATAACTACTAGGCTTTGAATTTCATGGGTAATGTTTTGTTTTGAGTGCATACAAGCATGATTCCGCCTTTAAATGTTAATTGCACGCCATAGATGTTGCTCAAATGAACATGTTTTTCACAAATTTTCCTTCAAGTGGTATCAAGAGCCTAGGTCTAGTAGTTGGTGAATCCTTTTGGGTTTTGTAGTTCATAGTTTGTGATTTGAATGTTGTAATTGTTACAAGCTTTATTCTTGCTTCTTTGAATGTGAATTTTGTTAGAAAATTTGCCATCTCAAATGTTGTAGATGTAGTTCATATGAGCATGAATTTTGGAGCTAAAATTTGGTGCCATGTTTATGGGGAAATTCGGCCAAATCCAAAGGGTGGATTTTTGGGTTCATGTTTGTCTTGTTACAAGTGTTTTAAAGTGACTTTTGGAACCCCTAAGTACCCTAGGATGTTAACCCCTTTTGTTGAGTAGTGAAATTTTGAATTTTATTGAGCGAACACATTCATGGAGCTCTTATGAGTTTTCATGTGTGTTCTTCAATGTTCTTGATGTTCTTACCAAGAACAAAAAGTTTGGTGGTTTGATTCAAAGTTTTGGTTGTTTACATAAAGTCTTTGTTTTGTGTTGGTTGGTGTGATTTTTATCTTGAAAATGTGTTTGAAATTTGAAAGTGTGTTTGAATTTTTTGTACATGATTGGTACTTCTCTTACACACTCATACTTCTTTTACTATTCACACCATACCAATCACTTACACATTTCCATCACCTTTCAAACCTAAAAATCAACTCACACACATCACTCACACTACTCCTTGGCCGGCCACTCCTTCAAAGGGAGTACTTTTGGGGCTTTTATGCAATTACATAAAGTTTTGATACTTTTGTGTATTTGTACTTTGACCCAAAAGTTTACGTTTTTACGTAAAGGCCCAAAATCACTAAAGGACAAATTGTTTTGCTCCTTTAATGAAGTTTTTATATTTGTTGAAATTTTTGGGTTCTAGTTGTAATTACATGAAGTAGTGGACTTTTGTGTTTTTACAAAGTGACCCCAAAAGTTTGTGTTTTGCAACATAGCCCAATGGTTGAGGTTATTGTTTTTTTGGCCCAAATTAGTAGAGAACAAAATAGTTTTGTATCTTTAAATGAGAATTGGATTTTCATTTCTTTTAGCTCTATTTAAATCAATTCTATGGATACAAAAACCAAATGAAAATGTTGCATTCAAGTTTAATTAGTTAAAGCGTTAATTAATTAAAGAAAGGGTGATTATGAACCTAAGCCTACGATAATTGAGCTATGTGAAAGGCTGTCTCAAATTTGTTTGAACCATGGGAATGTGTAGATTAATTTTGGTTGTAATTTGATATGATCAAATGTTGTAAAAGAAGCATAAGCTCTTCTTTACTTTAAAGTAATTTGTTTTGATCAAATGTTGTAAAAGAGCATAAGCTCTTCTTTACTTTGAAGTACTCATTTCTTGTTTATTTGATATGCATGAAATTGGAGTAGTTGGGTCCAACGCCCAATAGGAGAAACACGCCTTAATATGATTAAATGCGTAACTAAAATCAATCACCATCCCTAGACCGAGATCCAACACTAGGCTCGTGTTGGATCGAATCAAAGGTTCATAGTCATCCTAAGGCCCTAAGGTAACTATATAGTCCATCAATGAATGCAAAGCTTATGTTAGTAGTACCATATACTCTTGCTTTAAAAACCGTTTTACAAGCTTAGTGGGAGTATCATATACTACTAAATCAATCAAATGGACCAATAGTTGTAATAGGACCAAATTGTTTTAATAAGATTAAAATAAATGCTTATATGTGATGAGACCTAAAACCCTCAACTAAACCATTATTAAGTTGATAAGCGTGAGAGTGCTTTGAACACTCTTTCATGGCCTTCCACCGTGGTAGGCTCCGATCGTTTGTGACTCGTACACCGACTTCACCCTATCATGGGGGAGTACAAAGTGCGTGCTTACACTCAGGAAGAGTCCTATATGCATACATGATGTTGTGAAGGTACGCAACGAGAATGATCAACATCATATCAATGTGAGGTTGTTCTTGAACCCCTACTCGAACTTGCATGGTGGGAATGACTTAACTAAGTGCAATGGAGCCAACATCATATCATTGTGAGGTTTCATTCTCTAGAGGACAAATAAGATGGGTACTTACATTAGATGTAAATGAGTAAGCGTACTCTCTCATTATTATTGTTGCTAGCCAACATCATATCATTGTGAGGTGGGCTTGGTAATAGTGAGCCTCCCATACCCTACTAAGAGTTTTCTCCAAAACTCTCGAATTCCGATGAGGGATATGGAATTTGCCGAAAATAGTGGGTGGTGCTATTTGATTTAAAGACCCGGATCAAATGGCTTAAAATCAATCAATTTATATTTGTTATGTATTTATTTACCAATATATTTGCAAACGCTATCCAAAACTTGACAAAGAAAAGCCAAAGGCTTTAGTTTCCGGACTTGGTACCACAATCCCATAGATTGTCTTGAATGGATTGCATATGTGCCTAAGTAGTCTCATCCTCACAATTTTCCTATTGATAATGTATCATTGGAAGAACATGTTAGATAAGTCTATCATAAAGAGGACAACACAAACAACCAATGCTTATTCCTTTGTTGTATGAACAAAGGAACTTATAAAGATTAGCACAAAGACATGAACACTTTTTGTGTCATAGTTCTTCACTTACAAATCGTTGTATGAAGAAATAAGAGTTGCTTAGAACAACCCTTAGTTTATCCAAACACTAGTGCTTGTTTCTTTGTTAAATGAACAAGGAACTTGAGAAGTAAGCACAAGGGCATGGACACTTAATGTGCCATGATTCTTCACTTACAAATTGTTGTATGAAGAAATGAGAGTTGCCTTGAACAACTCTTGAAAGTTTGTAATCTTGTTTAGAACAAGATGGCTGGTTGACAAAAATAGTCCATCAATATGGACTTATGATGATTTTGAATCATTGAGTGTTGAAGTGTTAAACCACTTCACGAGAGGGAAACTAGGCTAGGACTTCACCTTTGTGTCCCTATCCATATGGTTCACTAAGTTTATAGTAAACTATATAGTGAAAAATAGCCGTACGCTCTCCAAATCGTTTGATGTGTTTAACACAATTGAAATAAGTTTCAAGAGAGACAGTGGGAGTTTAGGGACCATGACTATTGTAGTCAAGGGAGAAGTCAAATGAAGAAGGCAAAATAACTCCAAGGGAACAAACTTTCTTTATGAAAGGATGGACATTGGAAGGGGTATATGCAAGAAATGTCTTGCAAGTGTCAAGAACACACCTTTCGAAGGTGTTGTAAATTGTTCTTGAATAGTTCAAAACAGTTAGTTCTTCTACTTGAATGCTTGATTCCGTATTAGTAACTATGTTTTTACAATCGTTGTAAAAGTGTGGCTAATAAGAAGTAGAAGATTAATGAGAGAAGAGAAAGTACTTCACATTCGGAACGTGAATCAAATATAGATCTCTGCGAAAGCAGATAGTACTTACTTCCTCATATGAACTACCAAAGAAATTGGAAAAACAAAGATTGTCTTTACATCCCAATTTGAATAAGGAACTTAATTCCGTCACTATAAGATATGGATGAATGTTTTGTTTGACAAAACATTGTTCTTTATTAATCAATGATTGGATTATTATAATCTAATTGATTGTCTCTATAGTAGAGATAATGTGGTAGTGTTAACTGTTTAGAATATGACGATGCTTAAAACCCAAAAGGTTGCAAGGTAGTGACTAATCCCAACTTAGTTGTGACACCTCTAAAAACATAAATTATGAGTTGGTCATAGATGGATACTTTGGATCGTTAGGTCCGGATCCAATGCCTTCTTGTTGAAATTGTATAGAGGCGAAATGTTCAAATCTTTATTCTTTAGGAAAGAAGAAAGAATCACAAAGTAGTTGAGGTTAATTCACTTAGATGTTAGTGGCACTTGTCCACAACATAATACTACTCATGTTGTATGACATTCACCGAAGATCGTTCTTGGTTGGACTATCGTTTATTTTGAATAAACAAAAGTCCGAATACTTTGCAAAAGGTTTCAAAGAATTCAAGAATGAAAGTTGATGAGTAAGACGTCTAAAGTATTTACCTCCTTAGATTTGATCCAAGGAAATATAACACTTTAGAAGAGTTTCCTTGATAGAAATCAAGGAAAGTAGCATCATAAGATAACGGATTTCTCCATTAGGAGAATAACGAACTTGAATAAGACTTAGTTCGTTGGATGTTATCAATTACCCACATATATAGGATATATATACTTCTAAGACAATATGATTGTCAATTAGAAGATCTTCCAAAACTTTCATAACTCCATAGGATGTAGTTGGAAAGAAAGACAAGTCTTAATCGTGTTAAGATTTGGGGTTGTGTGCTAATAAGCAATATTTGTTTGAGAACAATCTTGTGGGATATCCTTAAATTAACTTTTGGATATCACTTATATAAACCAACTAATAAATGTTATTTGTTGGGTAGTTCATTGTAATCCTACAGTAGGATTTGCCTAAGATAGAGCAAATGAACGAGAGATAGAACTCAAAGAATGGGTTCTTTGAGTGACAAGATGATGATCAACAAATATAACAACCTAGTTCCTACACCACAAGCTCCAAATGTAGTTGAGAAGGATTTATAAACCGTCTCAGTTGAATGGTTTGAACTTTATGACCATGTCATAGAGTTACACCTCTTAATTCGAAAGAAATAAGAATGAAAATCCTTATGACTACATTGAGTGTATATACAACATTTACTCAAGGAAATGGTATAGTACCATTTGACCCGAAATAATGAAACCTTCGTAGCTAATTGGTAGCTTAAGGTGACTACAATCAAAGAGATTGGTTGACTTGGAAGAAACCATCTTTGACGTAGTCTTGGTTTCCATTAATTCAAGGATTGCTAACTACAACTAAACGGTGATTGAATGTTTGGACATAATATGGGTTTCCGAAACCATTACCAAGATAGTCTTGATAATATATGTCTAAAACTAAGAATCACAAGACGTGTAAGTTGTAAAGATCCATCCATCATGAATATTAGCAAGCTAGTGGGAGCTGTAAGCGTCTTATGAGAGAAAGATCAAATCGTTTGATTTCTCATAAAGATGTAAATGAATCTTTTGTTTACTAGGTTTACAAAAGATTAGTGGGAGTTAATCGTATTCCTAAATTTGAACATATATATGATATATTAATTTTAGAAATGAATGGAATTCTTCTTCGTTAAAAGTTATGACTTTAAACATTCTATAATGATATAATGTATATGGGAGACATAGTCTATATACATGGGATGGAAATCTATAATGATAGATTTCAGTATATATAATTTGATTATATCAATCCCTAATGATAGACAAAAGACGCTAGGAAGTTTCCCATATGATGATAAACTTTAGTCAGAAGGACAATTCTAGTAAGACTAGGAAGTTGCTCTTCACAAAGGGATCGTACCCCTTTGACTCCCAAAGAATTAATGCGTAAATAGAATCCTTTATGCGTACGCAGAAAGGTGATTTATGTATTTCATATTGTATGAAAAGCGTTGATATGAGTTGTACCAAGATTGGTACAAGACGATATCAATGCAAGCCCAGGATCAGAACCAAGGCAACTGTCAAGTGAGTCCTTATGTATTTAAGAAATACTAAAGGATAGATTCCTCAAGAATGAGGAAGAATTAGAGTAACGCAATGGAAGCGTAAAAGTATTAGATTATGAATCTAATATCGTATCCATCATTGGATGTCTCTTCATTTTGAATGAAGAGATAATTGGATATCTCTTTATTATGACTGAAGAGATATTTGGGTGGAAACATTAAAGGTAATGACTTTAGTGTCTTCCATCATGAATGCAAAATATATATCGCCATATAGAAGTTTACAACAATGTTGTTTGGATGGGAAAGTTCATTTATGAACTCTCCATTCGGTTCCAACCAGAAAGTGTCTCTAGTGTGCCGACACTACGACACTAATGGGGCAATAGCTCAAGCCAGGGAATCAAGGTCTCATCAAGATCCAAACTCAAATGAGAGACTGAACCACATGATTAAGAATCATGTATAATGGTGATGTCGTTATTCTCAAGGTTACTTCTATGGATAACATATAGATATCCATTGTCTAGGCCTACTACTCAGCCATTTTTGAAATGACTACAGAAGAGGTATCATCACTGATGATCAAGCTGATTGGCTCTAGTGCAAGCGGGAGATTGTTGGAAATGTGCCCTAAAACCAATCATATGATGATACTTTACGGACATTTCACATGTTAAACTAATCTAGTTTAATATAAAGGGCAAAGATTATTGTTTTAAGCCGTCTCATATAAATGTTATATGCTTAAACGATAAGTCCAAGGAATATGTAATAGGGAGAATGTGATATAAAGAAGTTAGATTCATGAGACCATTCTCTTTCGAATACATATCCTAAAAGTTCCTGATCATAGGATTGCCAATTGGGCATTGACAGTTCGTTAAGATCAGTACGTCCTATGTCTTCTCTTAGGGAGAGTGACTGGTCTCGAGTCAATGGTGTGACTGACACCAAGACAAGTACGTAGGTGCTCAATAGATAATGAGTCCACTGAACGCGATCAATGAGGATTTCTCATACTCATGTCACATGAGAACTCCTGGTTGGGATAATGCAAAGTAGTCCTTTAACCTGAGGCATCATAGTTGTCTTGTGGTTAGGTCCTTGATCTTTGGCTATGTCAAAGTCACTCCATCAGAGGGTGTCCACGGCATAGTTGGGGTTACGCCACTTAGCCATGGAGGCAAGTGAATGCGCAACAAGGGATCTCTAACCTTCAAACGTTGAGGGAGAATACTCTATGATATGATTAAGAATCTCTGGCCAGAGTATGAATGAGATTTAGGAAGTTGTTCCAAATCACATTCAAGGTAATCATATAATTAAGAGAATCACATTGGATAGTAGACATGAATAAACTATTAAACCAAACAATGTGGTCAAGAGTATTGTATTAGAGAAAGACCGTATTGCATTGTAATCCCAAACTGAATAGGTTCTCCAACCTCTTCTGATTAGCTTGGGTAGCCATGACATACTGCTAGGTGTCACTCATGGCTTGTGGAAGCCCTGAAGATGTATAATCACTAAAGGGAGAATTGAAAGTAAGTTTCAATTCACAATCGATTAGTAAGAGTTCTAATCGCCCACTTCCTCGCTAAAAGGAACCTAATGGATCGCACACCGTGTAAGGTAATGATTGAAGGGTACAATGGAAATGAGTAAGGATAATTAAATGGTTTAATTATTTATGGCTAGGATTAATTAATATGTTAATTAATCAAACGAATGAGTTCGTTTTAGACCTCGGGTTAGTTTTGGGCCTCAAGGCCCAATGTGCTTCGAATGTCAAGCCCATTAACATAAGTTGTATGACAACTTATTGACTAAATACCCAAAAGGGCCCAAACAGCCCATAGCCTTAAGGAGGCCGGCCATATAGAGAAGAAAAGGGTTTGTGGTTCTTTTAGTCACTTAATTGAAGGGACTATATAAAGAACTTTATAGCCAAAATTCATTTAGGGTTTCTTTTGGAGAAAATTGGAGAGAACATCTCTCTCCCTTTCTCTCTAGGAGGCCGGCCCCCTTGGAGGGGATTAGCTAGCAATCCTTCATCCTCCAAGGTCACTCATCTTCTTCCTTCACCATCCTTGGTGTCGAAAATTAGAGGTCTCCTACCTTGGGGACTTTTGGAGAATCAATTCTTCCATCCATATCCATGGAGCCAAGGAGCAAGGAGACAAAGTAAAGAAGGCCCTCACATGGGTGATTAACCTTTGCTAAGCAAAGATGTGCTTCAAAGGTATAAAAGTTTCTCAACTCCTTTCTTTAAGATTTGAGTTGAGTCTTGGTTCACCATAACTACTAGGCTTTGAATTTCATGGGTAATGTTTTGTTTTGAGTGCATACAAGGATGATTCCGCCTTTAAATGTTAATTGCATGCCATAGATGTTGCTCAAATGAACATGTTTTTCACAAATTTTCCTTCAGCTACGGCTAGGGAAGGGGAATGGCTGAGAGTGTGTAGGATGATGAATGGATGTGTATGGGTGTGAATGAATGCCCAAAGTTGCGGCAAAGAAGGTTTATTTAGGCTCAGGCACGACAAAGAAAAAGAAAGGGTTATTAAAGGCTTAGCTATTTTGTCCCACAATTGAAAAGGTAAGAAAGATTCAGAAATTAAAGAGAAATAGGTAATAAAGGTGCTACACAATATAGGAAAGGTAATTAGAAATCAGAAATCAAAGAGAAAAGGGAAATATTGTGTGGCAAGGGATAGAAACAAAAGAGGAATGTGGTTTTAAGGCATAAAATAGGAAAGGATACTTGTTTTACTTTAAATTTGTCCGTTCAAAACAACCAATTT
The DNA here is from genome assembly GCA_024362995.1 of Heteromeles arbutifolia. Lineage (NCBI taxonomy): Eukaryota > Viridiplantae > Streptophyta > Magnoliopsida > Rosales > Rosaceae > Heteromeles > Heteromeles arbutifolia. The sequence goes on from JANCRC010000015.1 coordinate 14,034,957, forward strand.
CGTGCCTAAATCTGTCCTAGTCTTTAGTTTACTTGTTTTACTTTAAATTCGTCCAAAACCCAATCCCCTTTACTTTTGTGTGTCAAACTAGTTAGAATCTACCTAACTTTGTGTTTTTAAGTGTTTTGAGTCTTCTTAGTTCCAAATTCGTCCAAATTCACCCCTAGAGTCTCTTTTGAGTCTTTTAGCTTGTTTTAAGCTGTTTTGAGTCATTAGAGTCCAGCGTTGCATTCTTTGAGTCTAGTTTAGTGTTTTAAACTTAATTTTACATTTTTAAGTTAGTTTCAAGTGTTTTAGCAATCCCTCCTAATCCCCGGTCCAAAACAATCCCTACTTGCATCTTTACTACAATTGTCAACAAGAGGGTTTAATTTGTGTGCTGTTTTACATTGCATCATGTAGGCTGTACGATAAGCCCACAATGCATCGTCCAAGCGCAAGCTCCATTCCCTCCTTGTTGGCCCCACGGTTTTCTCTAGAATCTGTTTGATCTCCCTATTTGAAACCTCGGCTTGCCCATTGGTTTGAGGATGATAAGGTGTTGAAACCTTATGCGTAACGTTGTACTTCTTAAGCAAAGCCTCAATGGTTCGATTAAAAAAGTGGGAACCTCCATCACTGATGGGAACTCTAGGCATTCCAAATCTAGCAAAAATGTTAGTTTTCACAAAATCTGCAACCACCTTAGAATCGTTAGTACGGGTGGCTTTTGCTTCAACCCATTTCGAAACATAATCAACATCTAGCAAGATATAAGTGAAACCATAAGATGGAGGGAAAGGACCCATGAAATCAATATCCCAAACGTAAAAACTTTCAATAAAGGATAGGGGTTGCTGCGGCATTTGATCTTTGGCACCTATAATTCCCATTCTTTGGCAATGATCACAGGTTAGACAAAACGTTCTAGCATCTTTAAACAAAGTGGGCCAATAAAATCCACATTCCAGAACCTTTAATGCCGTTCTTTGGGTGCCAAAATGTCCACCACAAGCATAAGTGTGACAGAATCTTAAAATTGCATGAAATTCACAATCATGCACACATCTACGCAAAATCTAGTCAGAGCAATACTTCCACAAATAGGGATCATCCCAAACACAGAATCATGCATCTTTTCGAAGTTTATCACATTGGTGCTTGGTGAGAGTGCTTGGAACTTGTTTAGTCACTAAGTAATTCACTAAATCGGCATACCAAGGTTCACTTACCTCAATAGACAGCAGTTGCTCATCGGGGAAAGTTTAAGGGATAGGCACGGCATGCTCATCATGGATGATTCGGCTTAGGTGGTCAGCCACCACATTCTCGCTTCCTTTCTCGTATCGGATTTCGATGTCAAACTCTTAAAGAAGAAGCATCCAACGAATGAGCCTAGGTTTTGCCTCCTTCTTCGTTAGTAAGTACTTCAAAGCTGTATGATCAGAATAAACAATCACTTTAGTGCCAATTAAATAAGACCGAAACTTATCTAAAGCAAAGACAACAGCAAGAAGTTCTTTTTCTGTTATGGAGTAGTTCAATTGGGCATCATTCAGAGTCCGAGAAGCATAGTATATAACATGCGGCTGCTTGTCCTTTCTTCACATGCGGCTGTTTGTCCTTTCTTTGTCCCAAAATAGCTCCTAATGCATAGTCGGATGCATCGCACATAAGCTCGAAAGTGAGCTTCTCCTTGAGTTCCTTGAATGCCGATTCACACTCCTCATCAAACTTGAAGGGCACATCTTTTTGAAACAATCGGCAAAGGGGGTTGGAGATCTTGGAAAAATCCTTGATGAAGCGCCTATAGAACCCTGCATGGCCAAGAAAAGAACGAACCTCTCTAACCAAAGTAGGAGAGGGTAAGTGACGTACAAGGTCTATTTTTGATTTATCTACTTCAATTCCTTTTTCTGAAACGATATGACCTAAAACTACACCTTGTTTAACCATAAAATGACATTTTTCCCACTTCAAGACAAGGTTAGTGATAGGAGCATATTTACATCATTTAGTTAGCTTGTTTCCTTGCATTTACGTTGTTAGTTCTTAGTTATTTTAGTATTTTAAGCTATTTTCGTGTGTTTGTAGGTCTAATGTGCAAAGTATGCAAGAAAGTGCATTTTGGAGCCTTTTGGAGCAGTTTTGGGCATTGGATGGTTAGCACATGCTTGAAGCTAAGTGGATGGACAAAATTGAAGATCAAATGAGCTTAGGATTGAATGAAGAATGAAGAGTTCAAAATTGGAAGCCAAAGTTTCTAAAGTTGGAAGTTTCTATTCTTCGAGGTTTCCATTCTTGAAAGTTTCTATTCTTGGCTTAGACGTTTCCTAATCCTTCCTCACCTATGTTCCAGCCATAAAAGGGTTCCAAAACATGTTAGTATGCCTCATTACATATTTCTAGAAGTCCTAGGACCTTTCCCTAACCTTGCTGCATATCTCATTTCCCTTTCTTCCAAAATCTGCCACATAATTGCCTTTCCCTTTCTCTCCACAACCTTGCCGCACAAGGGATCCTCTTCTTACCTATTTTCTGATCCAAAATTACATTCCCTTTTGTTTCAATTCTTGCCACACAAGGGGAGAGGATTCTTACCTATTTTGTGCCTCAAAACACATTCCTGAATCTGTCCTACACTCTTTTGCTGAATTTCCTTTCCTATTCTCTTTAATTCCTGCACCTTACTTGCCTATTTTCCATTGATTTCTGACTTTTAATTATAGGACAAAATAGCTAAGTTATTTCCTTCCCTAAAACACATCAAAACCGTGCCTTCCCCCCTTTTAAATACATATGCCGCATCCCCCTAATCACTCTACACACTCTCTGCATCCCTTCCATCCACCTATCTACCTATCCATCCTCTACCACCCTTACATACATCCATAATTCCTCTCTACAAACACCCTACACCATTCATCATCATCCATCCCTCGTCAAACACATCCACAAACCCAGAAAAATCTTCTTGTGCAGCAGCTAATCAAGGAAGGAAGAAGAAGGTGCCACTTAGAGTCGTGCATGCCATTCAAGACGTTGGATCGCTGGAGCATTTCTAGGGGTTATCTATCTTTGTTTTCAATGTTTCAATTTAGTTTTCTTTGTTTAGTTGCAATCATGAGGAACTAAACCCCTTTTTAGCTGGGGGGGAATTTGAAACTATGAGTATATATGTGATATGAATTGATTTCATCCAGTTGTGATTTCATAAATCGTGAATGCAATTTGCTTAACTGTTTGATTAAAACTTATTCTTGTGTGTTGATTAAGGAGGCCTACTTAGTTTGCATGCTAGGATTTGATGCTAAAATATAAAGGAGTTTCACCTAATCGTTACAAACTTATATTTACAAATAGTGGAGGTTGCCAGTCACAATCGCGTTAAGTAAATTCCTGACAGGAGTGTCATGCAGTCATAGTCATGAATGTCATGTCAATGCTTACGATTTTCACAAAGCTTAATGATCTTTGATATGTATCTCTAGTATGCAGTCATATAGGGAACTTGATAAGAATAATTTGGTTTGCGGCGCTACGTCCAATTCAATGTACTTAGGAAAATTTGAAGGTTAATGCGTGCACTCACGATTAATTTGGAGCATTGTCATTCATGGCTCATAGAAAGAACAACTGGAAATCGATTTGTGTCGCATATATGTCATGTGTGGAGAAGGACCCTCTAGCTAGCCCATCATCCATCCAATTCACCAAATTCGTCCAAATCTGTCTAAGTCTTTAGTTTACTTGTTTGAGCTTAATTTTGTCCAAAGCCCAAATCCCCTTTACTTTGTTGTGTCAAATTAGTTAGAATCTGTCCAAACTTGTGTTTTTAGTGTTTTGAGTCTTACTAGTCTTAAATTCATCCAAATAACTCCCTAGAGTCTGTTTTGAGCCTATTTGGTTGTTTTAACCTGTTTTGAGTCTTTTAAGTCCGTTTTGAGTCTTGTGAGTCTTGTTAAGTGTTTTTAAGTTTGTTTTTGTGTTTTTAAGTCAGTTTAGAGTTGATTAGCAATCCATCCTAATCCTCGGCCTAGAACGATCCCTACTTGCATCTTTACTACAACTGTCAACAAGAGGGTTTAATTTGTGTGCTGTTTTACATCGCATCAGTCAGTTTCAACACGTCGTTTCAAGATCAAGGTCAGATTATCCAAACAATTATCAAAAGAATCCCCAAATACATTGAAATCATCCATAAAGACCTCAATAATCTTCTCAACAAAGTCGGAGAATATACTTACCATACACCTTTGGAAAGTGGCAGGTGCGTTGCATAAGCCAAATGGCATGCGACGATAAGCAAAAGTTCCAAAGGGACATATGAAGGTGGTTTTCTCTTGGTCATCCGGGGCTATCACAATTTGATTATATCCAGAATATCCATCAAGAAAACAATAAAAAACATGACCGGCTAACCTTTCAAGCATTTGGTCGATGAATGGCAAAGGAAAGTGATCTTTCCTTGTTTTGGCATTTAGCTTCCTATAGTCAATACAAACTCGCCATCCAGTTTGAATTCGTGTACGTACAAGCTCTTTCTCTTCATTCTTGACAACAGTAACTCCAGACTTCTTGGGAACGACTTGAATTGGTGAAACCCAACGGCTATCGGAAATATGATAGATCACCCCACAATCTAAGAGCTTGATTATTTCTTTCTTCACAACTTCCATCATTGGAGGGTTGAGACAGCGTTGAGCCTCTCGAGATGGTTTAGCCCCCTCCTTAAGAAGTATGCGGTGCATGCAAGTGGTAGGGCTAATTGCCTTAATATCGGCCAAGGTCCATCCTATGGCTGTTTTGTACTCCCGCAACACCCTTACAAGCTTCTCTTCCTCATGTGCTGTGAGACTTGAAGAAACAATGACGGGCAATGTCTCGTCATTTCCCAAAAACACAAGCTTTAAATGGTCCGGCAACGGCTTAAGTTGAAGAGAAGGTGCCTGAATAACAGAAGGTAACATCTTAGTAGAAACTGAACTTGAAAGTGAGAGCGGAACCTTACCATATTGTTGTGGTAGTGACTCAAGGGCAGGCACAACCTCTACAACTTCCTCATTGAAGGGCACGGCATTGAAATCCATAATTTGGCCGTGGGTGTGCAAGGCTCCAATGTTTTGGTTTTTGAGTTCTATGCCCTTTGTAATGGCTGTTTCAAGGGCATCCCCGTTCAATTCCTCAAGATACTCCTGCGCCAAAGAATCAATGATATCAATAGAAAAACAAGAGTGATCATGAACGAGATATCTCATAGTTTTAGGAATATTAAAATCGATAACTTCCCCATCAAATTCCATCGTCAAAGTTCCCTTGAATACATCTATCTTTGTGCGAGCAGTCTTCATGAATGGCCTACCAAGGAGAATCGGTAAAGATGTGGAATGGGCTGAATCTTCCATGTCTAGAACGTAAAAATCAGCCGGAAAAATCAAATGGTTCACCTGCACTAAAACATCCTCCAATACTCATTTTGGATAAGCGTTAGAACGATCAGCCAATTGTATAATCACACCATCCTTTTTCAATTCACCCAAGTTCATAGATGCATAAATAGAATAAGGCATGACATTTATAGATGCACCTAAATCTAACATTGCATTTTCAAATCGAGTTGTGCCAATCACACAAGGAATCGTAAAACTTTCGAGGTCTTTGCACTTAGTGGGCAGTTTACGTTGCAAGACGGCTGAAACATTTTCACTTACCTTAACCACCTCTTTGTTCGACATTCTTCTTTTGGTTGTGCACAGCTCCATGAGAAATTTGGCATATTTGGGGACTTGTTTAATTGCCTCAAGGAGTGGAATGTTTACTTGCACTTTCCGAAATGTTTCAAGAATTTCCTTCTCATTCTCATCCTTCTTTGATTGTATGAACCTACGAGGAAAAGGAACATGGGTCAGATTAGTATTAATTGAATTTGAACCCAACTTACCTTGTTTGGCCGAATTAGGAGTGATAGGGGCTTGCGGCAAAGGTTGTTTCACCCTTGCCGTGGGTGTGCTAGTGCTTCCTTCCTCATTTTGCAGTTGTTCATCCTCTTTCTGGGCAGATTTAGGAGTGTCGGACTCAATTCCAACTTCTTTTCCACTACGCAAAATGATGGCTTTGGTAGATTCAAATCCTCCCTTCGGATTCATATTTGTTGCACTAGGTAGCTTACCTTGTTCTCTATTGAATTGCCTCATGAATTCAGGCATTTGTCCCATTTGTTTCTTCAAGTCTTCCACCTCCTTGGCTTGATTTTGCATGCCCTGTGCCACATTGGTTAATAATTGAACAAGTTGATCATTATCCATGGACGAACCTGTTCTAAATTGGGCTGGGAGTGGTTGATTTTGTTGATAGGGTTGTGGGAATCCATGGGGGTTTTGCCGAAATCCCCCTTGTTGTGCAGGTTGTTGGGGCTCTCTCCACTTCATATTAGGGTGGTCTCTCCATCCGGGGTTGTATGTGCTCGAGTATGGATCGTATTTGGTTTGGTTTTGGCCTTGGAATCCAATAGCGTTGGCAAATTCCCATCCTTCATTCTCAAACAACTGGGGGCACTTCTTGGATAGATGCCCTTGGATGGAGCACACGGTGCAAACCTGATTTTCTTGTGCTTTTGACCCAATTACAACCTGAGACACAAGAGAGGTAAGATTGGTTAATTGTGATTAAGTTTCAGAAATTGTACTTACCTCATTCACACTATGTTGCCGTGGGCTCTCTTTGTCCAACACCCTCATATTGCTGTGCATTATGTGCTCGGTTTGCAATTAGAGTTTTGGCAACCACCGGAGTCTTGTCCACCAACGCACCACCCGCTGAGGTGATGCGATGCAAAACAGCACACAAATTAAACCTTCTTTTGACAATTGTAGTATATGTATAAGTAGGGATCGTTCTGGACCGGGGATTAGGAGGGATTGCTAATCTAAACTAAACTGACTTTAAAACACAAAAACACAAAAAGAAACTTAAAAACACATAACTAGACTCTATAGACTCAATACGAACTAAAAAGACTCAAAACTAACTAGAAAGACTCAAAACAGCACAAAACAATGAAATAGACTCAAAACTGACTCTAGGGAGTTATTTGGACGAAAATTAACTTGAACTTGACTCAAAACACTTAAAAACACAAATTGGACGGATTCTAACCTAATTAACACAACAAAGTAAAGGGGGATTGGGTTTTGGATGAAAATAAAGTAAAATAAAACAGAAACTAGAACTAGACAGATCTGGACGAATTTGGTGAATTGGATGGATGATGGGCTAGCTAGAAGGTTTTTCTCCACACATGACACACTTGCATGCAAATCAATTTTCAGTTGTTCTTTCAATAAACCATGAACCTCAACACCCCAGATTAATTAGGTACGCTTAAATTAACCCTCAGATTTTCCTTATGTCATTGAATTGGACGGAAATAGCACATCGCAATTAAATTATTCTTCAAAAGTTCCCTACATGAAAGCGCATAATAGAGATACAATCAAAGATCATTAAACTCTATGAAAATCATAAGCATTGACAAGGCATTCATAACTATGAAAGCCCATGATACTCCTGCTAGGAATCTACTTAACATGATTGTGACCAGCGACCTTCACTACTTGTGAATATAAGTTCATAACGATTAGGTGAAACTCCCTTATATTCTAGCATCAAATTCATGCATGCAAACTAAGTATGCATCCTTAATCAACATACAAGAATAAGTTCTGAAATAAACAGTTAAGCAAATTGCATTCACAATTTATGAAATCACAACTGAAGGTAATCAATTCATATTGCAAATATATTCATGGCTTTGAAATTCCCCCTAGCCGAAAGGGATTAGCTCCTCATAATCGCAAAACAAAGATACATAAACTTAGACATTGAAAACAAAAGAATGAAAACACCTAAGAATGTTCCAGCAATCCAATCTTGAATGGCAAGCACTCCAAGGGTCTTCCTTCTTCTCTTTGTTGCGGCACAAGGTTTGTTTGAAGGTTTTTAGTGATGAATTGTGGTGGTGGATGGATATAGGTGAGTTATGGTGAAGGGTGGAAGGTGGATTTTCAGCAGAAATTGTGTAGAGCGATTTAAATGGTGCAACAAGCTTTATTTAAAGGGCTAGGGTACTCAGAAAATAATAGGAAAGGTTCAATACTGAGCTATTTTGGTTCCACAATTTAATAGGTAAGAAAGAATCATAAAATCAAAGAGAATAAGAATGTGAAATTCGGCAGAATATGTAGGAGAGAAAAGGAATGTGTTTTAAAGGTCAGAAATTAAGAGAGAAAGGGAAATAGGAGAGAAAAGGAATGTGTTTTAAAGGTCAGAAATTAAGAGAGAAAGGGAAAGAAGGTGTGACATTGATTTGTAAGAGAAAGGGGAAGTATTTTTGGGCAGGAAATAGGCAAGAGAACCTTTCCCTTGTGCAGCAAGGATTGAAACAAAAGAGGAATGTGTTTTATGACAGAAAATAGGCAAGAAAACCTCTCCCTTGTGCAGCAAGGATTGAAACAAAAGGGGAATGTGTTAGGCACGGTTTTGGGCTTCTAGAATGAGTAATTAGGCAACCTATATGTTTTGGAAACCCCAAAAATGGAAACTTGCACAAATGGAAACCTTCACAAATAGAAACATCCAACTTTATAAACCTTGGCTTCCAATTTTGAACTCTTCATTCTTCATTTGATCCTAAGCTCATTTGATCTTCAATTTCGTCCATCCACTTAGCTCCAAGCATGTGCATTCCATTTAGTGCCCAAAACTGCTCCAAAAAGCACAAAAATGCACTTTTTTGCATACTTTGCACATTAGACCTACAAACACACGAAAATAGCTTAAAATACTAAAATAACTAAGAACTAACAATGTAAATGCAAGGAAACAAGCTAACTAAGTTGCATAAATATGCTCCTATCATGAGGCATCTAGCATTTGGCGTTCAATGGGAAGGAGTCCTTCGTAGAAATATTGAATGAGCAGCTCCTCCTTCATTTGGTGATGTGGACATGAAGCAACAAGAGTTTTAAAACGTTCATAATAAGCTGGAAATGATTCACCTTGATTTTGTTGGATGCCACTAATCCGTTTCCTCAAGAGAATGACTCTTGAAGTTGGAAAGAACTTCTCTAAGAATGCTCGTTTCATGCTTTCCCAAGATGTCACCTTCCTAGGTGCTAGTTCATATAACCAATCTTTAGCTTTGTCTATTAGAGAGAATGGAAAAGCCTTCATCTTCAAGATGCTGCCATCGACATTCACCGGGGTTATGCTTGAACAAACTACTTCAAACTCCTTCAAGTGCTTGTTTAGATCCTCCATGGACAGCCCATGGTACTTCAAAATGTGATGCAATAAGCTTGACTTCAATTCAAACTCCTCTGTCTTCCCTTGGGCTGCCGTGGGGTATTGGATGCATAGGGGCAAAGCATTGTCCACACCTGAGGCAGAAAGCTCTTTGATGGTTCGATTGTCCGCTGCCATGGCTTGTGCTTCCTCCACCTCAATTGGATGTTCTTCAAGCTCAGGTTGGACAGTAGTTGCTCATCTAGAAATGTTTCTGGAATGGGAATGGACTCTTCTTCACGCACCAATCGGCTTAGGTGGTCAGCTACCATGTTCTTACTCCCTTTCTTATCCCTGATTTCAATATCCAACTCTTGGAGTAAAAGCATCCAACGAATGAGTCTTGGCTTGGCTTCCTTCTTCGTTAGCAAGTACTTTAAGGCTGCATGGTCAGAATAAACAATAACTTTAGTGCCAATTAAATAAGATCGAAACTTATCTAATGCAAATACAACAGCCAAGAGTTCTTTTTCAGTTACGGAATAGTTCAATTAGGCATCATTTAAGGTGCGAGAAGCATAATAGATGACATGCGGCTACTTGTTCTTCCTTTGGCCTAAAACAGCCCCAATTGCATAATCTAATACATCACACATGAGCTCAAAGGGAATGCTCCAATCTGGTGGAGTGATGATGGGTGCCGAAGTGAGCAATGCCTTGAGATGTTTGAATGCTTTCTCACACGCCTCGTTGAAGTCGAAAGGTACATCCTTTTGGAGGAGACGGTAAAGGGGCTGTGCAATCTTTGAAAAATCCTTGATAAATCGTCTATAGAAACCTGCATGCCCAAGAAAAGAATGAACCTCTCTAACCAAAGTTGGAGAGAGTAAGTGACGTACAAGATTTACTTTCGATTTATCCACCTCAATTCCACGGTCAGAGACTATGTGACCCAAAACTATACCTTGTTTAACCATGAAATGATATTTCTCCCAATTTAACACAAGGTTAGTTTCAATACGTCTTTTCAAGATTAAAGTCAGATTAGCCAAGCAATCATCAAACGAATCACCAAACACGCTAAAATCATCCATAAATACTTCAATGATCTTTTCAACATAATCGGAGAAAATACTTACCATGCATCTTTGGAATGTGGCAGGTGCATTGCATAAACCGAATGGCATGCGACGATAAGCAAACTTTCCAAAGGGACAAGTGAAAATGGTCTTTTCTTGATCGTCTGGGGCTATGACAATTTGATTATAACCAGAATATCCATCAAGAAAACAATAAAATGGATGACCCGCTAACCTCTCAAGCATTTGATCAATGAATGGCAGTGGGAAATGATCTTTCCTTGTTGTGGCGTTCAGTTTCCTATAGTCGATGCAAACTCTCCAACCGGTTAGAATACGGGTGGGCACAAGTTTGTCCTCGTCATTCTTCACAATCGTGATTCCAGATTTATTGGGAACAACTTGGATAGGTGAAACCCAACGGCTATCGGAGATGGGGTAGATTACTCCACAATCAAGTAGCTTGATTATTTCCTTTTTCACAACTTCCATCATCGGAGGGTTGACACGGCGTTGAGCCTCTCTAGTTGGTTCGGCCCCCTTTTCAAGAAATATGTGATGCATGCAAGTGGTAGGGCTTATCCCCTTGATGTCGGCCAAGGTCCAACCTATGGCAGATTTGAACTCCTTCAAGACACGCACTAACTTCTCTTATTCTTGTGCTGTGAGGAAGAAAGACACAATGACGGGCAAGGTCTCTTGTTCCCCCAAGAAAACATACTTCAAATGGCTTGGTAATAGTTAAAGTTCAAGGGTAGGTGCCTGAATTACTGAAGGAAGCAACTTATTAGTCGAAACGGGAATTGAATCGAAGTTAGAAGACTTACCACCTTGCTTTGGCAATGATTCAAGGGCAACAACCATCTCTGCCTCTTCTTCACATGTAGGCACGGCAAGGAATACATTATGCTTGCCGTGGGTTGAGGTCTCTCCAATTTCTTCGATTTTGACTCCTTTGCCTCTTGAAATGGTTTTTCCAAGCACATCATCTTGTAAATCCTTAAAGTATTCCTGCGCCAAAGAATCAATTATATCAATAGAAAAACATGAATGATCATCACTAGGGTAGTTCATAGCTTCAGAAATTTTGAAATCAATAACATTCCCATCGAATTCCATTGTTAAAGTCCCTGTGAACACATCAATCTTTGTACGAGCTGTTTTCATGAATGGCCTTCCAAGAAGGATCGGCAATGGAGGAGAATTGCTTGAATCTTCCATGTCAAGTACATAGAAGTCCGCTGAAATATTAGGTGATTGACCTGCACCAAAACATCCTCCAAAACACCCTTTGGATAGGCATTAGAATGATCAGCCAATTGGATAATCACACCATCATTTTTCAACTCTCCTAACTGATGCTATGTAAAACAACACACAAATTAAACCCTATTGTTGACAATTGTAGTATAGATGTAAGTAGGGATCGTTCTAGGCCAGGGATTAGGAGGGATTGCTAAAACACTTGAAACTGACTCAAAAACACAAAACTAAGTTTAAAACACTAAACTAGTCTCTAAAGACTCAATATAAACTGAAAAGGCTCAAAACTAAGTAGAATGACTCAAAACAGCACAAAACAACAGACTCAAAACAGACACTAGGGAGTACTTTGGACGAAAATTGGTTTTAACTTGACTCAAAACACTTAAAAACACTAGTTAGACAGATTCTAACTAAGTTGACAAGGGAAAGTAAATGGGGATTGGTTTTGGATGAATTTAAGTAAAAACAAAACAGGTTGTAAACTTAAACAAAGTTTGAACAAAATTGGGTGAATTGATGGATGATGGGATAGCTAGAGGGTTCTTCTCCACACATGACACACTTGCATACAAATCTATTTCCAGTTGCTTTTTCATTAAACCATGAACCTCAACGCCCTAAGTTAACCGTGATGCACTAATTAACCTTCAGATTTTCCTAAGTTTATTGAATTGGATGAATGCATACAACAACCCAAAGTATTCCTCAATAGTTCCCTACATGAACTGCATAATAGAGATACCTATCAAGAATCATTAAGTTCTATGAAAATCATAAGCATTGACAAGGCATTCATAACTATGAACTGCATGATACTCATGCCAGGAATATACTTAATGAGATCATGACTAGCAACCTTTACTACTAGTGAAGATAAGTTCATAACGATTAGGTGAAACTCCCTTATATTCTAGCATCGAATTCATGCATGCAAATTAAGTGTGCACCCTCAACCCACATACACAAACAAGTTTTAATTCAAACAGTTAAGTAAATTGAATTCACAACTAGATGTAATCAATTCATAACACAAGTATAATCATGGTATTGAATAGCCCCCTAGCCAAAAGGGCTTAGTTCATCATAATCGCAAAACAAAGGTAAACAGACTTATACATTGAAAACAAAAGAAAGAAAACACCTAAACGCTCCAGCGATCCAAATTTAATGCCAAAACGTCCAAAAGCTCTCCTTCTTCTCCTTTGCTGCGACACAAGGGATTGGTGGTGAGTTTTAGTGGTGATTTGTGGTGGTGGATGGATGTAGGTTAATTATGGTGAAGGATGGAGGGTGGATTTTCGGCAGAAAGTGTATAGAGTGGTCCAGGGAAGCCTTTGATGTGCGGCACGGCTCTTTTTATATAGGGGAAGGAAGGAGCACGGCTGAGGTGAATTAGGAATGTATTTAAGACTCCAAATCCTTCAATAAAAAGGGTAACAAATCAGAATCCTAAGGGGAAATGGGTAAGTAAGGTGCGGCAGGTCCTAGAGAGAAAAGGAAAGGCAATTATGTGGCAGATTTTGGAAGAAAGGGTAAGGAGATATACGGCAAGTGGTTTAGGAAAAGGGAAACATATAATTAAGTGTCCTAAAGTATTTAGGACAGCTGGAACCGTGATAGATTAGGATTAAGAGTTGATTAAGTCAAAATGAGGTAAGTTTGACTAGTCAATCCTTCTTCTTGCTGGATTCCTTTTCTTCCTTGAATTAATTCTTCCTTCTTTTAAACACATTCCTAGCCTCTTTAGATCTTCAATTTCGTCCATCCACTTTGCTCCAAGCATATGCTATCCATTCCATGCCCAAAACTGGTCCAAAAGGCACCAAAATGCACTTTCTTGCCACTTTAGTCCTTTAAACCTACAAACACACAAAAATAGCTTAAAATACATAAATAACTAAGAACTAACAACATAAACGCCAAGGAACAAGCTAACTAAGTTGCATAAATTTGCTCCTGTCAAATACCCCCACACTTAGCTTTTGCTAGTCCTCGAGCAAAACAAAACAAACAAAAGAAACAAAACTCAATCTAAAGCTTCCAACATATGCCTCAGGGATTTCCAATGAACATGACATATTAAATATCATCACTTACACATATTTTGGTCATCCTTACCCTCGAATTCATACTTAATCACAGTCACCATTCACTAGTTCGCATTTAATCCATTAAAACAACATTTTGAATGTAGTAACATGCCTTAGAGAATTCCCTCAATTCCTTACTAGATATGCACTCAATTTTCACTCAGATTTTCTAACTACACTCCCTACACTAAGTATATGTGAGAAGATTGATGTAAACATGAAAACGAACACAATATGATCTCATTGATAGGAGCATATTTATGCAATTTAATTAGCTTGTTTCCTTTCATTTATGTTGTTAGTACTTAGTTATGTTGGTACTTTAAGCTATTTTCGTGTGTTTGTAGGTCTTAGTGGTTAAAGGAGCAAGAAAGTGCATTTTGGTGCATTTTGGAGCAGTTTTGGGCATTGGAAGGATAACACATGCTTGAAGCAAGGTGATGGACGAAATTGAAGATCAAAGGAGGCTAGGAATGAATAAAGAGATGAAAGAAATGAGGAAATGAAAATGAAGAATGAGGAGTTCAAAATTGGAAGCCAAAGTTTCTAAAGTTGGAAGTTTCTATTCTTGGAAGTTTCCATTCTTGAAAGTTTCTATTCTTGGCTTGGAAGTTTCCTAATCCTTCCTCACCTATGTTCCAGCCACAAGAGGATTCCAAAATATGTTAAGACACTTAATTACTTGTTCTACATGCCCTAAACCTTCCTTAAAGTCCATGCCGCACCACCCTTGCACATTCCTCTTCCTTGCCGCACAAGGAGGTTGTTTCTTTCCTGTTTTCTGATCTTAAAACCACATTCCCTTTCTTTAAAGTCAATGCCGCACATTTCTCTCCTTTCTTATCTATTTTTTGACCCACAATCAGATTCCTTTTCCCATATAAATTCCTGCCTCATATCCTTTCCTATTCTCTTTAAATTCTGTATCTTTCTTACTTATTTTGATTGATTTATGACCTCTAATCTTTGTAGGACAAATTAGCTAAGTTATAAACCTTTCCTGTTATTTTTTGAGTACCCTAGCCCTTTAAATAAAGCTTGTCGAACCATTTAAATTCTCTACACACTTTCTGCCGAAAATCCACCTTCCATCCACCTATCTACCTATCCATCCACTACCACCCATCACCACCCATTCTACACACCCTAACCCTTGTGCCGCAACTCTACAAAGGAAGAAGAAGGAGACCCCTTGGACGTGCTTGCCATTCAAGTTGGATTGCTGGAATGTTTCTAGGTGTAATCTATCTTTGTTTTCAATGTTTAATTTAATTTCTCTTTGTTTTGCTGTGAACATGAGAGGCTAAACTCATTTTGGCTAGGGGAAATTCAAAGCCATGAACATACTTGCAATATGAATTGATTACCTTCAGTTGTGATTTCATAAATTGTGAATTCAATTTGCTTAGCTATTTGATTGATAACGTATTCTTGTATGTTGATTAAGGGTCGACACTTAGTTTGCATGCATGAATTTGATGCTAGAATATAAGGGAATTTCACCTAACCGTTATGAACTTATATTCATGTGTAGTGGAGGTCGCTTATAAACGATCGCGTTAAGTGAATTCTTGGCAGGAGTATCATGCTCATCATAGTTACGAATGCCTCATTAATGCTTATAGTTTTCATGAAGCTTAATGATCTTTGATTCTATCTCTATTATGCGCTTTCATGTAGGGGACTTTTAGAGAATGTTTTGAATTGTTGTATGCGCTTTCCCGTCCAATTCAATAACTTAAGGAAAACTTGAAGGTTAATTTAAGCGTACCTAATTAATCTGGAGTGTTGAATTTCATGGTTTATCGAATGAACAACTGAAAATTGATTTGTATGCAGGTGTGTCATGTGTGGAGAAGAACCCTCTAGCCAGCCCATCATCCATCCAAAACACCCAATTTGTTGCAAATCTGTCTAGTTTTAGTTTTTGACTTGTTTTACTTTAAATTCGTCCAAAACCCAATCCCCCTTTAATTAAGTGTGTTAGATTAGTTAGAAGTGTGTTTAAATCTGTCTAATTTAGTGTTTTGAGTCTTACTACTCTAGAATTCATCCAAATCAATCCCTAGTGTCTGTTTTGAGTCTTTTTGGTTGTTTTAAGTTGTTTTGAGTCTTTTAAGTTCGTTTTGAGTCTTGTGAGTCTTGTTTTGTGTTTTTAAGTCTTGTTTAGTGTTTTTAAGTCAGTTTTGCATAGATTAGCAATCCCTCCTAATCCCCAGCCTAGAACGATCCCTACTTGCATCTTTACTACAACTGTCAACAAGAGGGTTTAATTTGTGTGCTTTTACATTGCATCACTCATGAACAGAATGCTACTACTTAGATGCGAGAACCAGGGATACCATATGCTCATACCAATTCCAAACTCCACATATTGAAACACACAACACTCAAGATTGAAGTTAAAGGGTTGGAACGGGGCTAAGGTGATTGGCTAACAAAGAAAGATAAGGATAAACAAAAATTCTTAAAGAATTAGTAAGCAAAGTAATGAAATTGACACTTAGAATTCACTTTTGAACGCAGAAATAAACGTTTGACCAAAAAGGGAAGAATTACACATTTTAAGGTCAGATTCAATGTTTTGGACCCTTTCTTCAACAATCAACACTCTTAAACTCATTTTCACTTCTTTTCAACTCTTTTTCTTTCGTTTTCTTTTCTTTTTACACTTTTCTTTTTACACACTTTTCTTTTTTATTGGAGCATATTTATGCGACTTAGCTAGCTTGTTTTCGTGCATTTAAGTTGTTATTCCTTAGTTATTTTAGTCTTTTAAGCCATTTTCGTGTGTTTTCAGGTTCAAAGGACAAAGTGTGCAAGAAGGTGCATTTTGGAGCCTTTTGGAGCAAAATTGGGCTTGGAATGGATATCACATGCTTGGAGCAAAAGGAATGGACGAAATTGAAGATTTAAAGATGTTAGGATTCCTAATTGACGAAGGATTCCTAATTGACGAAGGATTCCTAATTGAAGAAGGATTCCTAATTCACGAAGGATTCCTAATTGAAGAAGGATTCCTAATTGAAGAAGGATTGCTAATTGAAGAAGGATTCCTAATTGGAGATGGATTCCTACTCAAACAAGGATTCCTATTTGAAGTAGGAAAGTTAAGCCAAGGTTTCCTATTTTGGTTTGACCTTTCCTAATCCTAAATAAGTTCCAGCAACATTGAAGGCCCCCTATGCATTTTAGGACACAAATTGAACCTTCCTTGCACTTAAACAACCCTTGCCGCGCCCCCTTTGGACCTTTCCTCTTCCTTGCCCTGCAAGGGAGAGTTCTTCTTTCCTATTTCCTGCATTAAAAGACATTCCGCTTCTAATTAAAGTCTCTGCCGCATATCTTAGCACTTTCCCTTAAGTTTTCTGATTTTGTTTCCTCTTTCTAGAAGCTTTTGACTTAATTTCTGATTACCTAAATAAGTTAGGGTTTTAATTTCTGAGAGCCTTAAATAAACTTCCTTTTTGCAGCCCCAAAATGATCCATTCATTCGTCCATTCACGCCAGAAATCACCCCCTCTCTCTACCGCATCCATCCTTCACCATTCTCCATAGTTTCTGACCTTATTCAACCTTTGCCGCACCATACACCTATCCTAACCATAAACCCAGCCTTCTACACCATTCATAACCCCAAAAACTCACCACCAAACCTTATGCCGTAGCAAAGAGGAAGGAGGAGAGCCTTTGGACGTGCCTGCCATTCGAGTGAGGATTGCTGGAACGTTTTAGGTGTAATCTTTCTTTTGTTTTCAATGTTTCAATTCAATAATCTTTGTTTTGTGAGTATGAGGAACTAAACCCCTCTGAGCTAGGTGGAATTCGAAACCATGGTTATACTTGCAGTATGAATTGATTATATCCAGTTGTGATTCATGAGTTGTGAATTCAATTTACTTATCTGTTTGAGTTAAAACTGATTTGTGTGTGTTGGTTGAGAGTGCACGCTTAATTTTCATGCATAAATATGATGCTAGGATATAAGGGAGTTTCACCTATTCGTTACGAACTTATATTCATGTGTAGTGGAGGTTGCTAGTCACAATCGTGTTAAGTAAATTCCTGGCATAAGTATCATGCAATTCATAGTTACGAGTGCCTTGTCAATGCTTATGATTTTCATAGAACTTAATGATATTTGCTTGTATCTCTATTATGCAATTCATGTAGGGAACTTGTGGAGAATGCTTTGGGTTGTTGTATGCAATCATCCAATTCAATAAAATTAGGAAAATCTGAGGGTTAATTAGTGCAATTCACGGTTAATCTGGGGCGTTGAGAATTCATGGTTTATTGAAAAGGAACTGGAAATCGTTTTGTTTGCAAGTGTGGCATGTGTGGAGAAGAGCCTCCTAGCTAGCCCATCGTCCATAGTTTTACGTTAATTCGTGCAAAATTCATTAGTTCTTTACTTTACATGTTTTGTTTTCAAATTCGTCAAAACCCAATCCCCATTTACTTTGTTGAGTCATATTAGTTAGAAACTGATTTAGTTTGTGTTTTTAAGTGTTTTGAGTCTAGTCAAAACCTATTTTCATCCAAATTTACTCTTAGTGGCAGATTTGAGTCTTTTAGCTTGTTTTGTGCTGTTTTGAGTCTTTTGAGTTATTTTAGTGTTTTAGAGTTTAGTTTTGCATTCTTTGAGTCTAGTTTAGTGTTTTTAACTTAGTATTACGTTTTTGAGTCAGTTTCAAGTGTTTTAGCAATCCCTCCAAATCCCCGGTCTAGAACGATCCCTACTTGCATCTATACTACAATTGTCAACAATAGGGTTTAATTTGTGTGCTTATATATTTCGCATGATTATTAAAGACTTAGCTATTTTGTCCCACAATTGAAAAGGTAATTAGAAATCAGAAATCAAAGGGAAAAGGAAAATAGGGTGCGGCAAGGGATAGAAACAAAAGAAGAATGTGGTTTTAAGGCATAAAAGAGGAAATGATACTCTCCCTTGCACGGCAAGGAAGAGGAAAGGACAAGGGAGGTGCGGCAAAGGCAAGGAAGGTTTAGTTTGTGTCCTAAAATGCATAGGAGATCTTCATTGTTGCTGGAACTTAGGGACATTTAGGATTAGGAAAGGACAAACCAAAATAGAAAACCTTGGCTTAACTTTCCTACTTCAAGTAGGAATCCTTGTTCAACTAGGAATCCTTGTTCAACTAGGAATCCATCTTCAATTAGGAATCCTTCTTTGATTAGGAATCCTTCGTTGATTAGGAATCCTAACATCGTCAAGCCTTCAATTTCGTCCATTCCTTTTGCTCCAAGCATATGATATCCATTCCAAGCCCAATTTTGCTCCAAAAGGCTCCGAAATGCACTTTCTTGCGTACTTTGTCTTCAGAACCTGAAATTGCACGAAAATGACTTTAAACACTAAAACAACTAAGGAATAACAACATAAATGCACGAAAACAAGCTAGCTAAGTCGCATAAATATGCTCCTATCAAATTCCCCACACTTAGCTTTTGCTAGTCCTTGAGCAAAACAAAACAAACAAAACAAAACAGTAAACAAAACACATTCTAATCCTTCCAACAGTTTCCTCAGGGATTTCCAATGCACATGACATGTTAAAAATCATCACTCCCACATATTTTAGTCATCCTTACCCTCGAGAACATACTTAATCATGGTCACCATTCACTAGCTTGCATTTAATCAAATAAAACAACATTTTGAGTGTTGTAACATGCCTTAGAGAATCCCTCAATTCCTTACTAGATAATCACTCAATTTTCACTCAGATTTTCAGACTACACACCCTTCACTAGACATATGTGAGAAGATTGATGTAAACATGAAACTAGTACTCACATATGTTTATAGCAAAGAAAGCATTTTTCTGGAATTATTGATGCATGTATATACATGACCTCATGAATGGAATGCTACTACTTAGATGCGAGAGCTAGTGACACCATATGCTCATACCAATTCCAAACTCCACATATTGAAACACACAACACTCAAGATAGAAATTGAGGGTTGTAATGGGCTAAGGTGATTGGCTAAGGATCGCACAATAATGAAGAAATTAAGGATAACAAACGTTCTTAAAGCAATAGTAAGCCAAATAATGAAATTGACACTTAGAATTCACTTTTGATTGCAAAAATCAACTTTAAAACACAAGGGGAAGAATCGCACAACATTTAGGGTCAGATTCAATCTTTTGGACCCTTTCTTCAACAAACTTGTGAGCTTATTCTCACTTATTTTTCAACTTTTTTTCATTCTTTTCACAACTTTTCTTTGCTTCTTTTTTTCCACAAAATTTAAGTTAAACAGTCAAATTAAACCCTCTTGTTGTCAAATTGTAGTAAAGATGCAAGTAGGGATCGCTCTGGACCGGGGATTAGGAGGGCTTGCTAATAACCTCTAAACTAACTCACAAAACATAAAAAAAAAGTTAAAAACGTTTGGATAGATTCAAGGTACTCAAAACAGACTCACAAAACTCAAAACAAGCTAAAAACACTCAAAACTGCCTAAAAACACCAATTGGACAGTTTCTGACTCTAAACACAACTTTAGACGAAAATAAGGTTTTGGCTTGACTCAAAACACTTAAAAACACAAACAAAACAGATTTTGAACACTTTGAAACATGAAAGTAAAAGGGGGTTTTGGTTTGGACGAATTTGAAACAAACAATCAAGTTATAAAACTAAACACATTGTAAAACAAATTTTGGGAATAAGATGGTTGATGGATTAGCTAGAGGTCCATTCTTCACACATGACAACCTTGTACATAAATCGATTTCCAATTGCTTTTCAATAAATTATGATGCTCAACACCCCAGATTAACCGTGATGCACTAATTAACCCTCAGATTTTCCTTTACTCATTAAATTGGATGAATGCATGCGACAACCCAAATCATTCTCCAAAAGTCCCCTACATGAATGCATAATAGAGACACAATCAGAGATCATTACGTTCCATGAAAATCATAAGTGTTGACGAGACAATTGTAACTATGAATGCATGATACATTTGCCAAGAATTCAATTAACGCGATTATGACTAGCAACCTTCACTACTCATGAATATGAACTTGTAACGATTAGGTGAAACTTATTTATATTCTAGCATCAAATTCATGCTTGAAAACTAAGTATGCATCCTTAATCAACATAAAAGAATCAGTTTTGAAGAAAACAGTTAATTGAATTGCATTCACAACCTATCAAATCACAATTGGAAGAAATCAATTCATATCTCAAGCATGTTCATGGCTTCGAACTTCCCCCTAGCTAAATAGGGGTTTAGCCACTCATAGTTAAAGCAAACTCAGAGAATAATAAATTAGACATTGAAAACAAGAACACAGTACACCTAAAACGCTCTAGTCTTCAAGCTTGAAACGTCAAAGGCCCTTCTTCTTCTCCACCTTCCTGCGGTACAAGTGACCAGGGATGTGTATGGATGAGTGAATGGGTTAGAGATGTGTTTAGGTTGAGTGGGGGCTGTGGCTAGGAAAGGGGATGGCTGAGAGTGTGTAGGATGATGAATGGATGTGTATGGGTGTGAATGAATGCCCAAAGCTGGGGCAAAGAAGGTTTATTTAGGCTCAGGCAGAGCAAAGAAAGAGAAAGGGTTATTAAAGACTTAGCTATTTTGTCCCACAATTGAAAAGGTAATAAAGATTCAGAAATTAAAGAGAAATATGTAATAAAGGTGCTACACAATATAGGAAAGGTAATTAGAAATCAGAAATCAAAGGGAAAAGGGAAATAGGGTGCGGCAAGGGATAGAAACAAAAGAGGAATGTGGTTTTAAGGCAGAAAATAGAAAAAGGATACTCTCCCTTGAACGGCAAGGAAGAGGAAAGGACAAGGAAGGTGCGGCAAAGGCTAGAAAGGTGCAAGGAAGGTTTAGTTTGTGTCCTAAAATGCATAGGAGATCTTCATTATCACTGGAACTTAGGGCCATTTAGGATTAGGAAAGGTCAAACCAAAATAGGAAACCTTGGCTTAACTTTCCTACTTCAAGTAGGAATCCTTGTTGAACTAGGAATCCATCTTCAATTAGGAATCCTTCTTTGATTAGGAATCCTAACATCTTTACGTCTTCAATTTTGTCCATTCCTTTTGCTCCAAGCGTGTGATATCCATTCCAAGCCCAATTTTGCTCCAAAGGCTACATAATGCACTTTCTTGCGTACTTTGTCTTTAGAACCTGAAATTGCATGAAAATGACTTCAAACACTAAAATAACTAAGGAATAACAACATAAATGCACGAAAACAAGCTAGCTAAGTCGCATAAATATGCTCCTATCAAATTCCCCCACACTTAGTTTTTGCTAGTCCTCGAGCAAAACAAAACAAACAAAACCAAACAGTAAACAAAACACATTCTAATCCTTCCAACAGTTTCCTCAGGGATTTCCAATGCACATGACATGTTAAAAATCATCACTCCCACAGATTTTAGTCATCCTTACCCTCGAACACATACTTAATCATGGTCACCATTCACTAGCTCACATTTAATCAATTAAAACAACATTTTGAGTGTAGTAACATGCCTTAGAGAATCCCTCAATTCCTTACTAGATAATCACTTAATTTTCACTCAGATTTTCTGACTACACACCCTTCACTAGATATATGTGAGAAGATTGATGTGAACATGAAACTAGTACTCACATACGTTTATAGCAAAGAAAGCATTTTTCTGGAATTATTGATGCATGTATATACATGATCTCATGAATGGAATGCTACTACTTAGATGCAAGAACCAGTGACACCATATGCTCATACCAATTCCAAACTCCACATATTAAAACACACAACACTCAAGATATAAATTGAGGGTTGTAATGGGGCAAAGGTGATTGGCTAACAAAGAAGGATTAAGGATAACAAACGTTCTTAAAGCAATAGTAAGCTAAATAACGAAATTGACACTTAGAATTCACTTTTGAATGCAAAAATCAACTTTAAAACACAAGGGGAAGAATCACACAACATTTAGGGTCAGATTCAATCTTTTGGACCCTTTGTTCAACAACCAACAGTTGTGAGCGTATTCTCACTTATTTGTGAACTCTTTTTCATTCTTTTCACAACTTTTCTTTTCTTTTCTTTTTCCACAATTTTTTTTTCTTTCACCAAACCCGTGCCCTACTTCTTTGATTGGCACACGAACACACACAAATACCTTCCCCCACACTCGTTTTTCTGCAAGAAGACAATCAAAAGAAATTCTTTTTAAGTCGTGCTAATAGGAGCATATTTATGCGATTTAGTTAGCTTGGTTTTGTGCATTTATGTTGTTATTCCTTAGTTGTTTTAGTGTTTAAAGTCATTTTCGTGCAATTTCAGGTTCTAAGGATAAAATATGCAAAAAGGTGCATTTTGGAGTCTTTTCGAGAAATTTTGGGCATGAATTGAATAGCTTATGCTTGGAGCAATATAGATGGCGAAATTGAAGACTTAAAGAAGCTAGGAACCTGCCAAAGAGAGGAAGAAGAAAGTAATTCAAGTCAAAGAGGGAAAAGGAATCCAAGAAGAAGAAGGATTGACTAAGTCAAAGTTTCCTAATCCTAGTGCACAAAGGTTTCAGCTACAAAGAAGGAGTCCTAAACACTTTGGGATACTTAATTCCTTGTTCTAGGAGGATGCTGCACCTTCCTAATCACTTACCCTTCCTTGCCACATAAGTAAACACATTCCCTTCTAATTTAGGACCCAAATCAGCAAGGAAAACTGATTCTCTTCCCTTGCCGCATAGGAAAATCTCTTTCTCTTTATTCCCTTCATTGGCCGCACCTTGTTGTCTAATTCCCTTGGGATTTTGAACTTAATTTCCTATTTCCTTTAAGATTTAGAATAATTCATGATTACCTAATTTAATTTGGAGCCTTGTCCTTTAAATACCAAGTCTTGCCACAGCCTTAGGGAGATGAGGAACCAATTCGCACAACCTTACACCATTCTACATAATCCCAGCCATCTCTACACCTTTGCCGCAACTCCATTCAACCTAAAACACATTCCTGACCCCAAAACACATCTCATACACTTCATCCACCTTTGTGTCGTTGCAAGAAGAAAGAAGGGAGGACTCTTGGATGTTCGAAGCCATGAACATACTTGCAATATGAATTGATTACCTTCAGTTGTGATTTCATAAATTGTGAATTCAATTTGCTTAACTATTTGATTGATAACTTATTCTTGTATGTTGATTGAGAGTGCACGCTTAGTTTTCAGGCATGAATTTGATGCTAGAATATAGGGGAATTTCACCTAATCGTTGTGAACTTATATTCATGTGTAGTGGAGATTGCTAGTCACAATCGTGTTAAGTGAATTCTTGGCAGGAGTATCATGCTCATCATAGTTACAAATGCCTCGTCAATGCTTATAGTTCTCATGAAGTTTAATGATCTCTGATTGTATCTTTATTGTGCTGTTCACGTAGGGGACTTTTAGAGAATGTTTTGAATTGTTGTATGCGCATTCCCATCCAATTCAACAACTTAAGGAGAACTTGAAGGTTAATTTAAGCGTACCTAATTAATCTGGAGTGTTGATTTTCATGGTTTATCGAATGAACAACTGAAAATTGGTTTGTATGCAAGTGTGTCATGTGTGGGGAAGAACCCTCTAGCTAGCGTAAAACCCATCCAAAACACCAATTTCATGTCAAAATCTGTCTAAGTCTTTAGTTTGCTTGTTTTACTTTAAATTCGTCCAAAACCCAATCCCCTTTACTTTTTGATAGGAGCATATTTATGCAACTTAGTTAGCTTGTTTTCTTGGCATTTGTGTTGTTAGTTCTTAGTAATTTTAGTATTTTAAGCTATTTTCGTGTGTTTGTAGGTCTAAAGTGCAAAGTAAGCGAGGAAGTACATTTTGGTGCATTTTGGAGCAGTTTTGGGCATTGGATGGTTAGCTTATGCTTGGAGCTAAGTGGATGGATGAAATTGAAGATCAAATGAGCTTAGGATCAAATGAAGAATGAAGAGTTCAAAATTGGAAGCCAAGGTTTCTAAAGTTGGAAGTTTCCATTTGTGGAGGTTTCCATTTTTGGGGTTTCCAAAACATGTAGGTTGCCTAATTACTGATTCTAGAAGCCCAAAATTGTGCCTAACACATTCCCCTTTTGTTTTAATCCTTGCTACACAAGGGAGAGGTTTTCTTGCCTATTTTCTGTCATAAAACACATTCATCTTTTGTTTTAATCATTGCTGCACAAGGGAGAGGTTTTCTTGCCTATTTTCTGCCCAAAAATACTTCCCCTTTCTCTTACAAATCAATGCCACACCTTCTTTCCCTTTCTCTCTTAATTTATGACCTTTAAAACACATTACTTTTCTCTCCTACATATTCTACCGAATTTCACATTCTTATTCTCTTTGATTTTCTGATTCTTTCTTACCTATTAAATTGTGGAACCAAAATAACTAAGTATTGAACCTTTCCTATTATTTTCTGAGTACCCTAGGCCTTTAAATAAATCTTTTTGCACCATTTAAATCTCTGTACACAATTTCTGCCAAAAATCCACCATCCACCATTCACCATAACTCACCTATATCCATTCACCACCATAAACAACCCTTCAAACCATCTCCAACACCTTGTGCCGCAGCAAAGAGAAGAAGGAAGACCCTTGGAGTGCTTGCCATTCAAGATTGGATTGCTGGAACATTCTTAGGTGTTTTCATTCTTTTGTTTTCAATTCTAAGTTTATGTATCTTTGTTTTGTGATTATGAGGAACTAAAGTTCTTTTGGCTAAAGGAGAATTTTGAAACCATGATCATACTTGCAATATGAATTGATTACCTTCAGTTGTGATTTCATAAATTGTGAATTCAATTTGCTTAACTGTTTTATTCAAAACTTATTCTTGTATGTTGATTGAGGTGGCCAACTTAGTTTGCATGCATGAATTTGATGCTAGAATATAAGGGAGTTTAACTTAATCGTTATGAACTTATATTCATGTGTAGTGGAGGTTCCTAGTCACAATCGTGTTAAGTAAATTCCTGGCATAAGTATCATGCAATTCATAGTTACGAGTGCCTTGTCAATGCTTATGATTTTCATAGAACTTAATGATCTTTGCTCGTATCTCTATTATGCAATTCATGTAGGGAACTTGTGGAGAATGCTTTGGGTTGTTGTATGCAATCATCCAATTCAATGAAATTAGGAAAATTTGAGGGTTAATTAGTGCAATTCATGGTTAATCTGGGACGTTGAGAATTCATGGTTTATTGAAAAGCAATTGGAAATCGATTTGTATGCAAGTGTGTCATGTGTGGAGAAAGACCCTCTAGCTAGTCCATCATCCATCCAAAACACCTAATTTCGTGCAAATCTGTCTAGTTCTAGTTTCTGTTTTGTTTTACTTTATTTTCGTCCAAAATCCAATCCCCCTTTATTTTGTTGTGTTAATTAGGTTAGAATCTGTCCAATTTGTGTTTTCAAGTGTTTTGAGTCAAGTTCAAGTTAATTTTCGTCCAAATAACTCCCTAGAGTCAGTTTTGAGTCTATTTCATTGTTTTGTGCTGTTTTGAGTCTTTCTAGTTAGTTTTGAGTCTTTTCAGTTTGTATTGAGTCTATAGAGTCTAGTTAAGTGTTTTTAAGTTTCTTTTTGTGTTTTTGTGTTTTAAAGTCAGTTTAGTTTAGATTAGCAATCCCTCCTAATCCCCGGTCCAGAACGATCCCTACTTATACATGTACTACAATTGTCAAAAGAGGGTTTAATTTGAGTGCTTAACTTTTATCACATCAAATTTTTGGCGCCGTTGTTTCCTTTTCATTTATTTATTTTCTGTGTTTCTGTTTTTGTTTTTGTTTATGTCTTTTACTTTTGATATTTGATTTAGTTTTATTTCTTTGATTTCAGGTACTAGAGTAGTAAGACATGGATTTTGCAAACATTCAAGCTCAATTGGCAAATCTTACTTCTCAGTTGTCCCAGATTGCCGAAATAACCACAATGCACACTGCTCAAACTCATCAACGTCCTCAATTCACTGCAAACAGAGGTGCTTGGGGTTATCAAAGCCATAACCAATCAAGGGACAACATGTTTTCCAACGCTTACAATTCTGATTGGAGAAATTATTCAGATTATAGTTGGGGGCAACCTCAACAATTTCAACCAGGTGGATATTGGCAGCAAGATGAGGAGCTCTATTCAAGACTTATGCAGCCACCACAGCCTTCCCCACAACAATTCCAATCGAATTCAAGTATGTCCATGACTTATGATGAAATTCTTGATGTACTAACTTCTTTCACGCAGGGCTCACACCAAGAAGGATATTGGCAGCCATATGACGAGTTCTATACAACGCCATATGAACCACCATAGCCTCAACCATATTCGGCCCAACCAAGTTCAGGTTCGTCAATGGACAATGATAAAATTCTTGAGTTACTCACTTCTTTATCTCAAGGACAAGAAAATCAAAACAAAAGGGTGGACCATTTGGAAAAGCAAATTGGGCAGATTGCAGAGCTCATGGTGCAAATTCAAGAGCAAAGTGAACTCTTCAACTCAACTATTGCAAATTTGAAGGATGATTTTGAAATCCATGATGCTATCACTTTGGGAAGTGCTATAGAGGTTGGAGCTGACCTAAAAACGTCCAAACATACCTTAGAAGTGGACAAAGAGCTGCTGATTGAGGAGGAGGAAGAAGACATACACACGGCAAGGATAGAACAACCCTTGCCGCAGCCCCCTAAGCCCTCTAAACCACCCACCACAAGTAAGGACGTCCTAAATTCATTTAATTCTAATGTTATTCCTCCAAATGTCCCTTTTCCTCGCATGTTTTTGATTCCCAAGAAAGAAGAGAGTGAAAAAGACATCATGGAAACCCTTCCACAGGTGCAAAGTAGTTACCAAATTCTTGATACACCACAACAAGTCCCAGATTGTGTTGAACTGTTCAAAGAGAATTGTGCATCAAGAAGAAGGATTCAAGAGAAGGAAGTGGTTGGAGCATATATAGAATGCATCAAAGATGATGGTCATGAGACAACAAAGCCCAAAGAAGTTGACTTTTATGACACGGGACAAGTCACAACCATCATAGTAAATCTGGCCAAATGCAACATTCCTGAAACATTCAAAGATGTGGTGTTTGTAATTGAGTTTGTGTCGGAGCAAGCAAGTAAGCCATCTATTTCAATTTCAATTTTGTTTTTTACTAACTTGCTGATTTTAATGATTCAGGCACCCACACTAAATTTAAACCATTGCCGGATCATTTCAAGTATCACCGTCCATTCCAAGATCAATCCATGCATTCGAAGAAGGGAGACCTAGGAATCGCCCCACGATCAGGTTTGTGTTCCTAAACCCTTCTCTTTTCTGCATTTATCTTGCCATGATTAGTTAGTTGTTTGTTTGTTTGTTTCTATGAGTTTATGCTTGAAACATTGAGGACAATGTTTGATTTAAGTGTGGGGAGGGGTAACAAAGTGTTTTTGATGCAAATTCGTGGGATTCTAGATTTAAGTGTTGGGGGGGGTAACAAAGTGTTTTTGATGCAAATTCGTGGGATTCTATCACCCATTACTTCTAAGGTTGTTTCTCACTGTTGTTAATGTTTTTAAGCTGTTTTGGAGTGCTTTTGTGTGTTTTGAAGTAAAAATCCGAAAATTTGATAAAAATTTGAAAAATCAGTTTTGAAAAATACCAAAAAGAGTTGTTTTTGTGTTGTTTTGGTGTGTTTGTGTCTTAGGTACCTTCCAACACAATGATGAGGATTTGGTTTTTAATTGAATGACTGTTAAAGAGAGTTATAAACATGGATGAAAGTTTGATTTACTCTTTGGTTTATGCTTGGTTGTGGTTATAATTTATGAATTCACACGTAATCACAAAAAGGAAAAAAATCAGTTTTTGTAACATGCTTGAAGGAAGGAACTCAAACTAACGCTACATCCTTGAGAGACTTGTGCCTAAAACGTTCTTTTGGAGAGTTATTAATCTGTGATTCTTTGTTTTCTAAAGTCGTTGCATGATCTCATTATTCTTTGCTTGGTTGCTACTTAGAAGGTGTTTCATCACTTTCGATCCAAATACTAGAACTCATATCCGTTTCATTCAAAGCATGACATTGATTTGCATAACACACGATCAAGATGAAGTTGTTTAGTTTCCACCACAACCAAAAAGCCGAACCCCTTCTACTTCATATGTTTTGTGGGTTTCACCCCTTTTGAAGCCACATTTTCCTTACCTAGCCTAGTATAGGATTATCCGTACCCTTGTCCTTAAAGGATAGTGAAGCATGACTTAGAATGAATTCCTTTTGATCTACATTATGCAGTAAATCAAGTGTGGGGGAAGGGATTTTTGTGTGTTTGTGTGCCAAGAAAAAGAAAAATTCGTGGAAAAAGAAAAAGAAAAAGAAAAAGTTGTGAAAAGAATGAAAGAGAGTTGAAAAAGAAGTGAGAATGAGCTCACAAGTGTTGATTGTTGAAGGAAGGGTCCAAAACATCAAAATTCGGCCCTAGAGTGTGTAAATCTTCCCTTTTGTGTTTAAAGTTGATTTTTGCATTCAAAATTGAATTCTAAGTATCAATTTCTTTACTTTGCTTACTATTTCTTTAAGAACCTTTGTTTTCCATATCCTTTCTTTCTTACCCAACACCCTTAGCCCCGTTTCAACCCTTTAACTTCGATCTTGGGTGTTGTGTGTTTCAATATGTGGAGTTTAGAATTGGTATGAGCATATGGCATCACTGGTTCTCGCATCTAAGTAGTAGCATTCCGTTCATGAGATCATATTCATATATGCATTAATAACTCCAGAAAAGTGCTTTCTTTGTTGCAACATATGTGAGTATTAGTTTTCATGTTTACATCAATCTTCTCACATAAACCTAGTGTAGGGTGTGTAGTCAGAAAATCTAACACATTCCCCTTTTGTTTCAATCCTTGCTGCACAAGGGAGAGGTTTTCTTGCCTATTTTCTGTCATAAAACACATTCCTTTTCTGTCCTACATATTCTGCCAAATTTCACATTGTTATTCTCTTTGATTGTCTGATTCTTTCTTATCTATTAAATTGTGGAACCAAAATGGCTAAGTATTCTTTCTTATCTATTATTCAAGACCTATGCAGCGACCATAACCTTCCCCACAACAATTCCAATTGAATTCAACTATGTCCATGAGTTATGATGAAATTCTTGATGTACTAACCTCTTTGACGCATGGCTCCCAACAAGAAGAATACTCACAGCCATCTGAGGAGTTCTATCAATGGCCATATGCACCATCACAGCCTCCACCACAATCTTCCCAAACAAATTCAGGTACTTCATTGGATAATGACCAAATTGTTCAATTACTCACCTCTTTGACACAGGAAGCAGAGAATCAAGACCAAAGGATGAGCAAATTGAAGAATCAAATGGGAGAGATTATGGAGTTCATGGTGCAGATTCAAGAGCAAAGTGAACTCTCCAACTCAACTATTGCAAATTCGAAGGAAGATTTTGAAATCCATGATGCTATCGCTTTGGGAAGTGTTATGGAGGTTGGAGCTAACCTAAAAACGTCCAAACATAGCCTAGAAGTGGATGAGGAGCTGCTGATTGAAGAGGAGGAAGAAGATGTACACACGGCAAGGGTATAACAACCCTTGCCGCAGCCCCCTAAGCCCTCTCAGCCACCCACCACAAGTAAGGACGTCCCAAATTCAATTCATTCTAATGTTATTCCTCCGAATGCACCTTTTCCTCGCAGGTTTTTAATTCCCAAGAAAGATGAGAGTGAAAAAGACATTGTGGCAGCCATTCCAAAGGTGCAAAGTGATATCCCAATTCTTGGCACACCAAATCAAGTTCCAGATTGTATTGAAGTGTTCAAAGAACCTTGTACACCAAGACGAAGGAGTCAAGAGAAGCAAGTGGCTAGAGAATACCAAGAATTCATCAAAAAGGACATATATGAGACAACAAAGCCCAAAGATGTTGAGTTTGATGACACGGGACAAGTCACAACCATCATAGTCAATCTGGCCAAGTGCAAAGTTCCTGAAACTTTCAAAGATGTGGTTTTTGTCATTGAGTTTGTGTCGAAGCAAGCAGGTAAGCCATCTTCTCCAATTTCAATTCTATTTTCTACTAACTTGCTGATTTTCATGATTCAGGCACCCACATTAGAATTTAAACCATTGCCAGATCATTTCAAGTATCACATTCCATTCAAAGATCAATTCCATGCCGTGGCCTCCAATGAAGCTTAATTGGAGGTATCGTCCGGCTGCACGACGTTAAAGTGATGTGAAAATTACTTGACACTCAAATTAAAACCCTATCGATGTAGTATATGAAAGTAGGGATCGTTTTAGGCCGGGGATTAGAAGGGATGCTAATCTACACAAGTTAAACTCTAAAACACTAAACTAGACTCTAGACAACTCAAAACTGACCAAATTGACTCAAAACAGCAAAACTAATTTAAACAGACTCAAAACAGGTACTAGGAAGTGAATTGGATGAATTTTAGACTACTAAGACTCAAGACACTAAAAGGAAACAGATTTGGACGAATTTGACAAAACTAAAACACAAATAAGAACTGAGGGGGTTTTTAGACGAATTTATCAAAACTAAGAAGATTTCAGCAAACAAAGTAAATTAAAGAGAGGTAAAGGTGAATTCAGGGGTGAAAAACTAGTTAGAGGGTTCTTCTCCACACATGAACATATGCATACGAATTGATATCCAGTTATTCTTTCGATAAACCATGAATGACAATGCTCCGAATTAATTGCATTGCACTAATCAATTCTCTGATTTCCCTAAATTCATTGAATTGAATGGATAACGCATCACAACCAAATTATTCTTATCAAGTTCCCTAACTATGGAATACACATGATAGAGACACATATCAAAGATCGTTAAGTTCCATGGAAATCATAAACATTGACATGGCATTCATAACTATGAACTGCATGATAATTCTGCCTGGGATCTACTTAACACAATCGCGACTAACGACCTTTACTACTTGTGAATATAAGTTCATAACGATTAGGTGAAATTCACTTATACCCTAGCATCAAATTCATGCATGTAAACTAAGTATGCATCCTTAATCAACACACAAGAACAAGTTCTTACTAAAACAGATAAGTAAACCACATCCACAATTTATGAAACAATAACTGGAGGTAATCAATTCATACTAAACATATTTCCATGGCTTTGAATCCACCTCTAACTAAAACGAAATTAGTTCCACATGTTCAACATAATTGAAAAGCAAATTAAATTAAACATGGAAACAGAAACAAGAAAAGAAAGAACTCTAAGAACTCCAATGGTTGCAGGTAGGCTGCGGCACAACCCTTCCTCTCCAATGGAAGCCACGGCACAAATCCTTCTCTCATCTCCAAAGGCTGCGGCAAAGGGGATGAGTGGATGTAGATGGATTGTTGTGATGTAGAATGAATTGTGATGTGTATAGGGGGTGGTGAAACCTGCGGCATCCCTCTAAACTTGTATATATAGGCACCACAAACCCTAGGGTAATCAGATTAGGCTTGGACTTAGCATAAGCAAAGGATTAGGGCCCTAGGTTCGGCAGGATGTGTAAATCCATTAGGAAAAAGGATTATGGCCCAATTAATTTCTGAAAAAGATTTGTAGAACCCAAATCCACAAGGAAAAAGCCTAACAAATCAGAATGCACGAGGGAAAGGGATAGGAGAGTGCACGGCAAGGCTTGGAGGGAAAGGAATTGAGTGCATGGCAAGGCAAAGGCCTTCTAGAAAGGAAGGAGGCACCAGATTTTTAGGGTTCTAGAAAGAATGTGTTTTGTGGCAGATTTTTCGGTTTCTAGAAGGGTTTGGGGCGCCACTTTTGTAGGACAAGGGATAGGACTTCTAGAAATTAGGTTTTAAGTCTCCTAAACTGAAATTAAATCTCTTTTGTAGCTGAAAACAAGGTAGGATAAGATTAGGATAGGATAAGATAAGGTAGTTTGGATAATGTTTTGGATAATTCCCCTTCTTTATAGCTGATTCCTTATCTTCTTTATCTCTGACTTCTTTCCTCCCTCTTTTTAGCTGATTTCAAGCCTTTGTATCTTCAGTTTCGTCCATCAACTTGCCTCCATGCTTGCACTACCCAATCTTGGCCCAAAAATGCTCTAGAATGCTCCAAATTGCTTCTTTTTGCCTTCTTGACACTTAGAACCTACAAACACATGAAAATAGCTTAAAATACAAAATTAACTAAGAACTAACAACGTAAATGCATGAAAACAAGCTAACTAAGTCGCATAAATATGCTCCTATCAAATTCCCCCACACTTAGCTTTTGCTAGTCCTCAAGCAAAACGAAACAAAACAAACAAACCAAACACTAAACAAACTAAACCTTCCAACGTTCACCTCAGGGATTTGCAACACACATGACATATTCAAGATCATCATAACCATAGATTTCCAACACACATTACATATTCAAGATCATCATAACGTCAGGGATTTCCACCTCAGGGACACAAGGTTTTCTAGGGGTCTTTGTTGAGTGTCCTAATGTAACTTGGAACCTTCTTTGTTGCTGGAACTTAGGGAATTTTTAGGATTAGGAAAGGTCAAAACCAAAATAGGAAACCTTGGCTAACATTCCTTCTTTGAGTAGGAATCCTTCTTCAATTAGGAATCCTTCTTCAACTAGGAATCCTTCTTCAACTAGGAATCCTTGTATCTTTAGGTCTTCAATTTCGTCCATCCACTAAGCTCCAAGCATGTGCAATCCATTTAATGCCCAAAACTGCTCCATGTGCAATCCATTTAATGCCCAAAACTGCTCCAAACTGCACCAAAATGCACTTTCTTGCTCCTTTAGCCCTTTGGACCTACAAACACACGAAAATAGCTTAAAACACTAAAATAACTAAGAACTAACAACGTAAATGCAAGAAAACAAGCTAACGAAGTCGCATAAAATATGCTCCTATCAAACACTCAGTTTCGTACCTTTGTTACTTTGTTTCTTTAATTTGCATAATTTTAGTTAATTTCGTCAAAACCCCAATTCCCTTTAGCTTGTTGTGTCAAATTAGTTAGAACCTGTCTAAATTAGGTTTTCTTTAGTGTTTTGAGTCTTACTAGTCTAGAATTCGTCCAAATAACTTCCCAGTGTCTGTTTTGAGTCTGTTTAACTTATTTGTGCTGTTTTGAGTCATTCTAGTTTGTTTTAAGTCATTAGAGTCTAGTTTTCTGTTTTTAAGTTTAGTTTAGTGTTTTAGAGTTTAATTAGTGTAGATTAGCATCCCTTCTAATCCCCGGCTAGAACGATCCCTACTTACACATACTACATTGATAGGGTTTTAATTTGTGTGCTGTTTTATATCGCATCAAATTTTTGGCGCCGTTGCCGGGGATTAGCAAAATTGCTAATCTCCCTTTGTTTCTGTTCGTGTCTTTTTACTTTTGATATTTGATTTAGTTTTATTTCTTTGATTTCAGGTACTAGAGAAGTAAGACATGGCAATTGCTAATATTCAAGCTCAAATAGAGAATCTTAGTTCTCAAGTGTCCCAGTATATCGAAAGGACCACAATGAAAAGTGTCCCTACATTTGGGGTGCCCTATAGGCAAGGATATCAAACTCATCAATGTCCTCAATTCACCGCGAACGGAGGTGCTTGGGGTTATCAAGGCCATAACCAATCAAGGGACAACATGTTTTCCAACACTTACAATTCTGATTGGAGAGATTATTCTGATTATATGTGGGGGGAACCTCAACAATTTCAACAAGGTGGATATTGGCAGCAAGATGAGGAGTTCTATTCAAGACCTATGCAGCCACCACAGCCTCCCCCACAACAATTCCAATCGAATTCAAGTATGTCCATGAATTATGATGAAATTCTTGATGTACTAACTTCTTTGACGCAGGGCTCACAATAAGAAGAATATTTGTAGCCATCTGAGGAGTTTTATCAATGGCAATATTCACAGCCTCCACCACAATCTTCCCAACCATATTCAGGTTCGCTATTTGATAATGTTCAAGCTATTCAATTACTAACTTCTGTATCACAGGGATTACAAAATCAAAATAATGGAATAGTGAATCAAGACAAGGAGATGAGCGACATGAAGAAGCAAATAGGGCAGATTTCAGAGTTCCTTGGGCAATTTCAAGAAGAAGGTAAACTGCCTAGTTCAACCGTTGTAAATCCAATGAGATATTTTGAAATCGCAGAAGCCATCACCTTGGGAAGAAATATGGAGGGTGAAGCTGACCCAGAACCGTCCAAACACAGCACTAACGTGGATGAATTGCTTTTGCTAGAAGAAGAGGAGGAGGCCACACCTACGACAAGGGTTAAACAAACCTTGCCGCAGCCCCCTAGAGTCTCTAGGCCGTCCAACTCTTGTAATATCGTTCCAAACTCAATTCATTGTAACCCCATTCCACCAAATGTCCCTTTTCCTCGCAGGTTCATGATTTCCAAGAACGAAGAAAGTGAAAAAGACATAGTGGAAGCCTTCCCAAAGGTGCAAAGTAGCACCCAAATTCTTGATACACCACAACAAGTCCCAAATTATGTTGAACTGTTCGAAGATAATTGTACATCAAGAAGAATGATTCAAGAGAAAGAAGTGGCTGAAGAATATGTAGAATGCATCAAAGAGGATGTTCATGAGACAACAAAGCCTAAAGAAGTTGAATTTTATGACACGGGACAAGTCACAACCATCACATTCAATCTGGCCAAGTGCAAAGTTCTTGAAACTTTCAAAGATGTGGTGTTTGTCATTGAGTTTGTGTCGGAGCAAGCAGGTAAGCCACCTCCCTGAATTTCAATTTTGTTTTATACTAATATGTTGTTGATGATTCAGGCACCTACTCTAGAATTTAAACCATTGCCAGATCATTTCAAGTATCACCTTCCATTCAAAGATCAACTCCATGCCGTGGGACCTAGTGAAGCATAATTGAAGGATTCGTCTGGCTGGAAGACATTAAAGCAAGCGCTTCTTGGGAGGCAACCCATGCATTCGAATAAAGAAGACCTAGGCTTCAGCTCCACAACCAGATTTGCGTTTCTAAAACCTACTCTTTATTACTTTTACTTTGCCATATTTGTCA
Organism: Heteromeles arbutifolia; assembly: GCA_024362995.1. Classification (NCBI taxonomy): domain Eukaryota; kingdom Viridiplantae; phylum Streptophyta; class Magnoliopsida; order Rosales; family Rosaceae; genus Heteromeles; species Heteromeles arbutifolia. Next base: position 14,070,781 of record JANCRC010000015.1, read on the forward strand.
TGTTTGTTAGTTGTGTTGTTTGCTTGCTTGTGTATGAGTCTAAGTTTGAAACATTGAGGGCAATGTTTGGTTTAAGTGTTGGGGGGGGGGGGGTAAACAAAGTGTTTTTCATTGACTTTCGTGGGATTTTATCACCTATCACTTCTAAAGTTGTTACTCACTGTTTTTAAGTGTTTTTAGTGTGTTTTGAAGTGTTTTAATGTGTCTTATAGCAGAAAATCCGAAAATTTGAAAAAAAAAAATAGAAAAAAGTTTTGAAAAATACCAAAAAGAGTCGTTTTTGTGTGTTTGTGTCTTAGGGTATCTTCCAACACAATGATGAGGATTTGGTTTTTAAATGCATCACTGATAAAGAAAGTTACAAACATGGATTGAAGTTTGATATGCTCCTTGGTTTATGCTTAGTTGTAGTTGTCATTTATGAATTCACATGTAATCACAAAGTAAAAAAAAAAAAATCAGTTTTGTAACATGCTTGAAGGAAGTAACTCAAACTAACGCTACAACCCTGAGAGACTTGAGCCTAAACTTTGTTTGGAGAGTTATTAATCTTGACATTCTTGTTTTCTAAAGTCGTTGCATGATCTCATTATTTCTTTGCTTGGTTACTACTTAGAATGCATTTTCATCACTATAGATCCAAATACTAGAACTCATGCCCATTTCATTCAAAGCATAAAATTGATTGCATAACAAATAACAAGATGATGTGATTTAGTTAAAACCAAAGCCAAAAAGCCTTAACCCTTTGCATATGTATTGCAGGTTTAACCCCTTTGAGCCTTAGTTAGCCTATTTTCTTTGTTAGCCCACATTATCCTTACCTAGCCTAGCATAGGACTATCCATACCCTAGTTCTTAAAGGATAGTGAAGCATGACTTAGAGGGAATTCATTTAGATCGAGATTATGCAGAAAAACAAGTGTGGGGGAAGGATTTGTTCTTTTGGGGTAGAGTTTGTTTCAAAAGAAAGAAGAAAAAAAAACGTGGAAAAAGAAAAAGAAAAGAAAAAGTTGTGAAAAGAAGGAAAAAGAGTTTCAAATAGGTGAGAATAAGCTCATAAGTGTTGGTTGTTGAAGAAAGGGTCCAAAAGTTGGAATACGGCCCTAAAAGTTGCATGAATCGCCCCTTTGTGTTAAAAGTTAGTTTCTGCAATCAAAACTGAATTCTAAGTGTTGATTTCATTGCTTTGCTTGCTATTTCTTTAAGAACTTTTGTTTATCTTTTACCTCTCTTTGTTAGCCAATACCCCTAGCCCCGTTACAACCCTTACAACCCTTTGTTAGCCAATTCTAAGTGAAACACTCACATATGGTGTCTCTGGTTCTTGCATCTAAGTAGTAGCATTCCGTTCATGAGATCATATTCATATGTGCATTAATAATTCCAGAAAGTGCCTTCTTTGTTATAACATATGTGAGTGTTTAGTCTACATGTTTACATCAATCTTCTCACATATACCTAGTGTAAGGAGTGTAGTCAGAAAATCTGTGTGAAAATAGAGTGTATATCTTGTGAGGAATTGAGGGAATTCTCTAAGGCATGTTACTACATTCAAAACGTCGTTTTAATTGATTAAATGCGAGCTAGTGAGTAGCTACTGCGATTAAGTATGAGTTCGAGGGTAGGGATGACTAAAATCTATGTAAGTAGTGATTTTTAACATGTCATGTTTCATTGGAAATCCCTAAGGCAAACATTGGAAGGTTTAGGTTATGTTTTGTTTGTTTTGCTCGAGGACTAGCAAAAGCTAAGTGTGGGGGAATATATTTATGCGACTTAGTTAGCATGTTTTCTTGCATTTATTTAGTTAGTTATTGCTTATAAGAGTGTTTTAAGCTATTTTCGTGTGTTTGTAGGTTCAAATGACAAAGTTGGCATGAAAGTGCAATTTGGAGCATTTTAGAGCAGTTTTGGGCTTGGAATGGACATCACATGCATGGATCAAGGTGGATGGACGAAATTGAAGTTCAAGGGAGGCTAGGAATGTGTAAAAGAGATGGAGAAATTAATTCAAGTCATTGAAGACAAGGAATCAACTAAAAAGAAGGAACATTATTTTAAAAAAAATTAGGGGGCTTAGGAGGCTGCGACAAGGGTTGTTCTTCCCTTGCCGTGGCTTTGTGCATTTCTTCCTCTTCAATCAGCAACTTTTTATCTTCCTTTTGGCTTGATTTGGATGGTTTTGGGTCAGTTCCAACTTCTTTTCCACTTCTCAACATGATGGCTTTAGCGGTTTCAAAACCTCTTTTTGGATTGACAATGGTTGAGCTAGGTAGTTTACCTTCTTCTCGAAACTGATGTGATGTAAAACAGCACACAAATTAAACCCTCTTGTTGTCAATTGTAGTAAAGAATGTAAGTAGGGATCGTTCTAGGCCGGGGATTAGGAGGGATTGCTAAAACACTAAAAACTGACTTAAAAACGTAAAACTAAGTTTAAAACACTAAACTAGACTCAAAGAATGCAAAACAAACTGAAAAGACTCAAAACTAACTATAATGACTCAAAACAGCTTAAAACAACCAATAGAATCAAAACAAACACTAAGGGTGATTTTGGACGAAAATTGGTTTTACTTTGACTCAAAAACTTAGAAACACAAAGTTGGACAGATTCTAACTAATTTGACACTTTAAAGTAAAGGAGGGGGGGTTTGGTTTTGACGAATTTGAAAACTAACAAAGTAAATTGCAAAAACTTAAGAACTAGACAGATTTAGGAACGAAATTGGTGTTTTGGATGGATGATAGACTAGCTAGAGCGTTCTTCTTCACACATGACACACTTGCATAAAAATCCATTTCCAGTTGCTTTTTTAATAAACCATGAACCTCAACGCCCCAAGTTAATCGTGAACGCACAAATTAACCATCAGATTTTCCTAAAGTCATTGAATTGGATGAACGCATCTGCAACCAAATTATTCTTCAATAGTCCCCTACATGAATGCATAATAGAGATACATATCAAAGATCATTAAGTTCTATGAAAATCATAAGCATTGAAAAGGCATTCGTGACTATGAACGCATGATACTCCTGCCAAGAATTCACTTAACGCGATCGTATATAAGCAACCTTCACTACACATGAATACAAGTTCATAACGATTAGGTGAAATTCCCTTATATTCTAGCATCAAATTCATGCATGAAAACTAAGCGTGCACTGTTAATCAACATACAAGAATAAGTTATCAATCAAACAGTTAAGCAAATTGAATTCACAATTTATGAAATCATAACTGATGGTAATCAATTCATAACGCAAGTATAATCATGGTATTGAATAGCCCCCTAGCCAAAAGTGCTTAGTTCCTCATAATCGCAAAACAAAGGTTAACAGATTTATACATTGAAAACAAAAGAAAGAAAACACCTAAACGCTCCAGCGATCTAAATTGAACAACAAGCATGTCCAAGAACTTTCCTTCTTCTCCTTTCCTGCAGCACAAGGGATGAGTGATGGTTTGAAGGGTTGTTTGTATATGGGAATCGCTGAGAGTGTGTTTGGTAGTGAATGGATGCAAATGGATGTTTTTGATGGATAATGAAGGAAATCCAAGGCTGCAGCAAGGGGTTTTATTTAAGGCTAAAAAGAAATCAAAACCCTAACTTAATTTGGTTAACAGAAATTAATTCAAATCCCTTAGAAGAAGGGAAATAAAATTAGAATCCTAGAGAAAAAAGGTAAGGCAATGCAGCATAGGGTTTTACAGGAAGGGGAATGTGATTTGGTGCAGAAAATAGGAAAGAGAGGCCTCCCTTGCACGGCAAGGAAGGGGAAAAGGGGTAAGGTTGTGCGGCTGGGTTCTTTAGAGAAAAGGAAGGTAATTTAAGTCACAAAATAAGCAAAGAAAGGTTATGTTTGTGCGGCAAGGACTTTGAGGGTAGGTTTAGGCTTCTAGAACAACCAATTAAGTGTCCTGACATATTTTGGAATCCTTTTGTGGTTGGAACATAGGTGAGGAAGGATTAGGAAACTTCCAAGCCAAGAATAAAAACTTTCAAGAATGGAAACTCCAAGAATAGAAACTTCCAACTTTAGAAACTTTGGCTTCCAATTCTGAACTCTTCATACTTCATTTGTCTTGAATCCAATTCTTCACATCTTCATTCAATCCTAAGCTCATTTGATCTTCAATTTCGTCCATCCACTTAGCTCCAAGCATGTGCAATCCATTTAGTGCCCAAAACTGTTCCAAAATGCACCAAAATACACTTCCTTGCTTACTTTGCACTTTAGACCTACAAACACATGAAAATAGCTTAAAATACTAAAATAACTAAGAACTAACAACGTAAATGCAAGGAAACAAGCTAATTAAGTCGCATAAATATGCTCCTATCAAATTCCCCCACACTTAGCTTTTGCTAGTCCTCGAGCAAAACAAAAGAAACAAAAGGAACAAAACACAATCTAAACCTTCCAGCATTTACCTCAGGGATTTTCAATGCATATAACATATTAAAAATCATCACTTACACAGATTTTGGTCATCCTTACACTTGAACTCATACTTAATCACAGCCACGATTCACTAGTTGGCATTTAACCAATTAAAACAACATTTTGAATGTAGTAACACGCCTTAGAGAATTCTCTCAACTCCTTACTAGATATGCACTCAATTTTCACTCAGATTTTCTAACCACACACCCTACACTAAGTATATGTGAGAAGATTGATGTAAACATGAAAACGAACACTCACATATGTTATAGCAAAGAAAGCATTTTTCTGGAGTTATTAATGCATATATGAATATGATCTCATGAAAGGAATGCTACTACCTTAGATGCAAGAATCAGGGATACCATATGCTCATACCAATCCCAAACTCCACATATTGAACACACAATACTCAAGATTGAAGTCAATGGGTTGTAACGGGGCTACGGGTATTGGCTAACAAAGAAAGGTGAAGATAAACAAAAGTTCTTAAAGAAATAGTAAGCAAAGCAATGAAATCAACACTTAGATTTCACTTTTGAATGCAGAAATTAAATTTGAACAAAAAGAAGGGAGATTTACACATTTTAGGGCCAGATTTGACGTTTTGGACCCTTTCTTCAACAATCAACACTCTTAAACTCATTTTCACTTCTTTTCAAACTCTTTTTCTTACTTTTCTTTCTTTTCTTTTCGCATGTTTCATTTCACACATGTTTCTCATCTTTTTCTTTTCTTTTGAAACACAAAAACGTACAATTGAGCTTAAAACAGCCATTCCCTCCCCCACACTTGATTTACTGCATAATGTAGATCAAAAGGAATTCATTTCAAGTCATGCTTTACTATCCTTTAAAAACAAGGGTATGGACAATCCTAAACTAGGCTAGGTAAGATTAATGTGGTTAACAAAGAAAACAGGCTAAATAAGGCTCGAAGGGGTTAAACTTACAAAACATATGAAATAGCGGGTACGGCTATTTGGCTTTGGTTCACTAAACAACTTCATCTTGTTATGTGTTATGCAATTCAATGTCATGCTTTGAATGAAACGGATATGAATTCTAGCATTTGGTTCTATAATGATGAAAATGCATTCTAAGTAGCAACCAAACAAAGAATAATGAGATCATGCAACGACTTTAGAAAACAAGAAATCTCAGATTAATAGCTCTCCAAAGAAGGTAAAGGCTCAAGTCCCTCAAGGTTGTAGCGTTAGTTTGAGTTCCTTCCTTCAAGCATGTTACAAAAACTGATTTTATCCTTTTGTGATCAAATTTGAATTCGTAAACTGATAGGAGCATATTTATGCGACTTGGTTGACTTATGTCCTTGCATTTAGGTTGTTAGTTCTTAGTTATTTTAGTATTTTAAGCTATTTTCGTGTGTTTGTAGGTCCAGAGGGCTAAAGTGGCAAGAAAATGCATTTTGGTGCCTTTGGGAGCAGTTTTGGGTTTGGAATGGACAGCACATGCTTCGAGCAAAGGGGATGGACGAAATTGAAGACCTAAAGATGCAAGGATTCCTAGTTGAAGAAGGATTCCTAGTTGAAGAAGGATTCCTAATTGAAGAAGGATTCCTAGTTGAAGAAGGATTCCTAGTTGAAGAAGGATTTCTAATCGAAGAAGGATTCCTAGAAGAATGAGGATTCCTACAGGAAGAAGGAATGTTAGCCAAGTTTCCTGATTTGGTCTTAATCCGAATTTACCTAATTTCCAGCTGGAAGGAGGATCTCAAACTAATTTAGGACACTTAAATAAATGTTCTAGAAGTCCTAAAACCTTTCCTAAACCCCTTGCAGCATAATTGCCTTTCCCTTTCTCTTTAGGACCTGCTGCACCCTACTTACCCTTTTTCCTATTGGGATTCTGATTTGTTACCCTTTTTCTGGAGGATTTGGAGTAAAAAACCTTTCCCAAATTTAAATAAGTCGTGCTCTTTCCTTCCCCTATAAAATATTGCATTATGCCGCACCAAAAAGACACCAACCACCCTCCATCTTTCACCATAATTCACCTACATCCATCCACCACCATAATTCACCACTAAAACCATCACTCCACCCTTGTGCCGTAGCAAAGATAAGAAGGAGGACCCTTAGAGTGCTTGCCATTCAAGATTGGATTGCTGAAACATTCTTAGGTGTTTTCATTCTTTTGTTTTCAAGGTCTAAGTTTATGTATCTTTGTTTTGTGAACATGAGGAGCTAAACTCGTTTTAGCTAGAGGAGAATTTCAAAGCCATGAATATATATGTGATATGAGTTGATTACCTTCAGTTATTGTTTCATAAATTGTGAATGCAATTTGCTTAACTGCTTGATTGATAACTTATTCTTGTATATTGATTAAGAGGGCCCGCTTAGTTTGCATGCATGAATTTGATGCTAGAATATAAGGGAGTCTCACCTAATAGTTACAAACTTATATTTACAAGTAGTGGAGGTCGTTTATAAACGATCGCGTTAAGTGAATTCCTGGCACGAGTATCATTCATTCATAGTTACGAATGCCTTGTCAATGCTTGTGATTTTCATAGAACTTAATGATATTTGATATGTATCTCTATTATGCGTTCATGTAGGGGACTATTAAAGAATAATTTGGTTGCAGATGCGTTCATCCAATTCAATGACTGATGTGAAATTAAATTGCACTCAAACTTAAACCCTATCAATGTAGTATGTGTAAGTAGGCATCGTTCTAGCCGGGGATTAGAAGGGATGCTAATCTACACTAATTAAACTTAAAAGCACTACACTAGACCTAAAAATAGAAAACTAGACTCTAATGACTTAAAACAAACTAGAATGACTCAAAACAGCTTAAAACAAGCAAATAGACTCAAAACAAACACTAGGGAATTATTTGGACGAATTCTAACTTTAACTTGACTCAAAAAGCTAAAAGACACAAAATTGGACAGATTCTGACCTAAAGACACGACCAAGTAAATGGGGATTGGTTTTGGATGAATTTAAAGTAAAAACAAACTGATTAAGACACTAAACAAAGTTTGACCGAAATTGGTGATTTAAATGGGTGAAAGGTTAGTTAGAGGATCCTTCTCCACACATGAAACATATGCACATAAATTGATTTCCAGTATTGTTTCTTTAAACCATGAATGACAATGCCCCGAATTAATTGTATTGCACTAATTAATTCTCAGATTTTCCTAAGTTCATTGAATTGAATGGATAACGCATCACAACCAAATTATTCTTATCAAGTTCCATAACTATGAAAAGCATGACAGAGATACATGTCAAAGATCATTAAGTTCCATGAAAATCATAAACATTGACAAGGCATTCGTAACTATGAAAAGCATGATACTCCTGCCTAGAATTTACTTAACACGATTGTGACTAGCAATCTCCACTACTTGTAAATATAAGTTCATAACGATTAGGTGAAACTCCCTTATATTTTAGCATTAGATTCATGCATGCAAACTAAGCGGGCCCTCTTAATCAACATACAAGAATAAGTTCTCAATCAATCAAAAAAGTAAATCATATTCATGTTTTACGAAACAATAACTGAAGGTAATCAATTCATATCAAACATGTCCATGGCTTCGAATTCACCTCTAACTAAGAAAAACTTAGTTACACATGTTCACAGCAATTGAAAAGCAAATTAAAATAAACATGGAAACAAAACTAAGGATAGAATAAACCCAGAAATGCTCCAGCCTTCCAATGGCCTTGGATGGCATGTCATGGCTCCAATTCCTCCTCTCCTTCCTTCTCCTTCCTTGCAAAGCTGCGGCACAAGAGGTTGTGTGGTGGATGGATATAGGTGAGTTATGGTAAAGGGTGGTGGTTTGAATGGTGCGGCAGATTGGGGTTATATAGGCTTAGGGATTACTTGGTCTAGGTTGTCAAGGAAAAGGATTTAGGACTCCAATCTAACAAGGAAAAGGCCTTCTAGAAAGGTTGGGGCGCTAGATTTTTAGGGCTTCTAGAAATGAGTGTTGTGGCATGTTTCTAGAAGGAAAAGGCCTTCTAAAAACAGGTTTAAGGTGTCCTAATATGAAAAGGAGTCCCCCTTGCAGCTGGAATTAAGGTAGGATAAGATTAGGATAGGATAAGATAAGATAAGGTAAGATAAGGTTCGTTTGGATAAGATAAGGTTGGATAAGGTTTTGAATAATGTTCCTTCTTTTTAGCTGATTCCTTATCTTCAATGACTTGAATTAATTTCTTCAACTCTTTTGCACATTCCTAGCCTCTCTTGAATTTCAAATTCGTCATCCATCTTGCTCCATACTTGTGCTATCCATTCCAAGCCCAAAACTGCTCTAAAATGCTCCAAATTGCATCTTCTTGCCAACTTTGTCATTTGAACCTGAAAACACACGAAAATAGCTTAAAACACTCTTATAAGCAATAACTAACTAAATAAATGCAAGAAAACATGCTAACTAAGTCGCATAAACATGCTCTTATCTAGAATAAAGTGAACTCTCTGTCGTGATGTATATAAGCACACAAATTAAACCCTCTTGTTGACAATTGTAGTAAAGATGCAAGTAGGGATCGTTCTAGATCGGGGATTAGGAGGGATTGCTAAAACACTTGAAACTGACTTAAAAACGTAAAACTTAGTTTAAAACACTAAACTAGACTCAAAGAATGCAAAACTAGACTCTAGGGGACTCAAAACAGACTCTAGGGATGAAATTGGACTAATTTGGAACTATGAAGACTCAATACACTTAAAAACACAAGTTTAGGCAGATTCTAACTAGTTTGACACACAAAGGTAAAGGGGATTGGGTTTTGGATGAATTTAAAACAAAACAAGTAAACTAAAAACTAAGACAGATTTAGGCACGAAATTGGTGTTTTGAATGGATGATCGGCTAGCTAGAGGGTTCTTCTCCACATATGACACACTTGCATACAAATTGATCTCCGGTTGCTTTTTCAATAAACGATGAATGACAATGCCCCAGATTAACTATGCCATCACTAATTAACCCTCAGATTTTCCCTTAGTTATTGGATTGGATGGACATCATTCGACAACCCAAAGCATTCTTCAAAAGTTCCGTACATGCACATCATAATAGAGATACAATCAAAGATCATTACGTTCTATGAAAATCATAAGCATTGACAAAGCATTCGTAACTATGACATCTTGATACTTATGCCAAGAATTTAACTTAACGCAATCGTGACCAGCGACCTTCACTACTTGTGAATAAAAGTTAGTAACGATAATGTGAAACTCCCTTATATTCTAGCACCAGATTCATGCATCCAAACTAAGTATGCATCCTTAATCAACATTCAAGAATAAGTTTTGAATAAAACAGTTAAGCAAATTGCATTCACACTTTATGAAATCATAACTGGAATTAATCAAATCATATTGCAAGTATAATCATGGTTTCGAATTCCCCCCTAGCCAAGAGGGGTTTAGTTCCTCATAATCGCAAAACAAAGGTAAGCAGGTTTATACACTAAAAACAAAAGAAAGAAAACACCTAAATGATCCAACGATCGAAACTGAACAGCAAGCACGTCCAAGAATTTTCCTTCCCTTCCTTTGCTGCGGCACAAGGTATGGTTGATGGTTTGATGGGTTGCTTGTATGAAGTAATGGATAGGAGAAAGTATGGTTATGGTTAGGATGGTTGGGTGGTGCAGCAAAGGGATTTAGAGAAGGTTAGGGATGTGTATGATAAAGAATGGTATATCTCTGCTGCGGCAAGGGAGGTTTTTATTTAAAGGTCAACTCGGCTAGGGTTCTGAAAAAGGGGTTTTAAATACTTAACTAATTTGTCCCACAATTGAATAGGTAAGAAAGAATCATAAATTAAAGAGAAATAGGTAACAAAGGTGTGACACAATATAGGAAAGGTATTTAAGGTCAGAAAGTAAGAGAGAAAAGGGAAGGAAGGTGCAGCAAGGTTATGAAGAAAAGGGAATGTGATTTTGGTTCAGAAATTAGGCAAGAACAAGGTCCCGTTGCACTGCAAGGAAGGGGAAAAAGGGAAAGTGTGATGTGTTTGTGCAGATTTGGTGCGGCAGGGAATTTAGAGCAAGTTTAGGACTTCTAGAACAAGTAATTAAATGCCCTAACATAATTTGGAATCCTTTTGTGGCTGGAACTTTGGTGATGAAGGATTAGGAAACTTCCAAGCCAAGAATAGAAACCTTCAAGAATGGAAACCTCCAAGAATAGAAACTTCCAACTTTAGAAACTTTGGCTTCCAATTGAACTCTTCATTCTTCATTTGTCTTGAATCCAATTCTTCACATCTTCATTGAATCCTAAGCTCATTTGATCTTCAATTTTGTCCATCCACTTAGCTCCAAGCATGTGCAATCCATTTAGTGCCCAAAACTGCTCCAAAATGCACCAAAATGCACTTTCTTGTTTCTTTAACCCTTTGAACCTACAAACACACGAAAATAGCTTAAATTACTACAATAACTAAGAACTAACAACGTAAATACAAGGAAACAAGCTAATTAAGTCGCATAAATATGCTCCTATCAAATACCCCCACACTTAGCTTTTTGCTAGTCCTCGAGCAAAACAAAAGAAACAAAAGAAACAAAACACAATCTAAACCTTCCAACATTTACCTCAGGGATTTTAAATGCACATGACATATTAAAAGTCATCACTTGCATAGATTTTGGCCATCCTTAAACTTGAATTCATACTTAATCACAGTCACCATTCACTAGTTCGTATTTAATCAATTAAAACAACATTTTGAATGTAGTAGCATGCCTTAGTGAATTCCCTCAATTCCTTACTAGGTATGCACTCAATTTTCACTCAGATTTTCTGACTACACTCCCTACAGGTATATGTGAGAAGATTGATGTGAACATGAAAACGAACACTCACACATGTTATAGCAAAGAAAGCACTTTTCTGGAGTTATAAGTGAGTATATAAATATGATCTCATGAAAGGAATGCTATTACTTAGACGCAAGAACCAGTGATTCCATATGCTCATACCAATTCCAAACTCCACATATTGAAACACATAACATTCAAGATATATGTTAATGGGTTGTAACGGGGCTAAGGGTATTGGCTAACAAAGAAAGGATATGGAAAAACAAAGGTTCTTAAAGATATATGATAAGAGCATATTTATGCAACTTAGTTAGCTTGTTTTCTTGCATTTACATAGTTAGTTATTGTTTATTATAGTAATTTAAGCTATTTTCGTGTGTTTGTAGGTCCAATTGACAAATTATGCAAAAAGTGGCAATTTGGAGCATTTTGGAGCAATTATGGGCTAAAATGGATTGCATGCTTATGGAGCACAAGGAATGGATGAATTTGAAGTTCAAATGAGGCTAGGAATGTGTTTAAAAGTTGGAGAAATAAATTCAAGTCAAAGAAGATAAGGAATCAGCTACAAACATGGAACATTATCCAAACCAACCTTAATCTTATTTTATCCTATCATAATCTTATCCTATCTTAATTCCAGCTGCAAGGGGGACTCCTTTTCATAATAGGATGCCTAAAACCTGTTTTTAGGAGGCCTTTTCCTTCTAGAAACATGTCACAACACTCATTTCTAAAAGTCCTAAAAATCTGGCGCCCTAAACCTTTCTAGAAGGCCTTTGCCTTGCTTTGCACTCCATCCCCTTCCTTCCAATTGCTGCCGGACCTTCCTTATCCTTATTCCTCTTGGATTCTGATTTAATTAGCCTATTCCCTTGTGGATTTGGATTGTGCAAAGCCTTTTCAGAAATTTATTGGGCTAAACCCCTTTCCTGATGGATTTAAGCCTTGTGCCGCACCCTAGGGCCCTAATCCTTTATTTCTGCTAAGTTCAAGTCCTAACCAGACTTCCCTAGGGTTTTCCATGCCTATATATACATATTTTCTGCGCAGAAATCAGGTTACCACCCCCTATACCACACCAGAATTCGTAGCCATCACCATTCATACACAGAAACACCCTTTGCCGCAAGAAGGAGAGGAGGAGAGCTTTGCCGTGGCTTCCATTGGAGGAGGACCTTGTGCCGCAACAACCTGCAACCATTAGAGACTTCCTGAGTTCTTTCTTCCCTTGTTTTAGTTTCAATGTTTATTTCATATTGCTTTTCAATTGTTATGAACATGTGTAACTAAGTTTTTCTTAGTTAGAGGTGAATTCGAAGCCATGGACATATGTTTAATATGAATTGATTACCTCCAGTTATTGTGTCATAAAACATGAATGCGATTCACTTATCTGTTTGATTAAAACTTATTCTTGTATGTGGGTTAAGGGTGCACACATAGTTTGGATGCATGAATTTGATGTAGAGTATAAGGGAATTTCACCTAATCGTTATGAACTTATATTCATAAGTAGTAAAAGTCACTAGTCATGATTGTGTTAAGTGAATCCATGGCAGGAGTATCATCATGCTTTTCATAGTTACGAATGCCTTGTCAATGCTTATGATTTTCATAAAAGTTAATGATCTTTGAATGTATCTCTATTATGTGTATCCCATGTAGGGAACTTGATAAGAATAATTTGATTGTCGATGCGTCATCCATCTAATTCAATGAATTAAGGAAAATCTGAAAGTTAATTTGTGCATTAATGATTAGTTTGGGGCATTGTCATTCATGGTTTAAGGAAACAATACTGGAAATCAATTTGTGTTGCATATGTTTCATGTGTGGAGAAGGATCCTCTAACTAGTCTTTCACCCTTTTAAACAACCAATTTCGTGTCTACTTTGTTTAGTTTTGCAGTCTATCTAATTTAGTTAAATTCGTAAGAAACCAATCCCTTTTTAGTTAAGTGTGTTAGATTAGTTAGAAACTTGTTCAAATCTGTCCAATTTAGTGTTTTGAGTCTTATTAGTCTAGAATTCGTCCAAATAACTCCCTAGAGCCTGTTTTGAGTCTAGTTGTTAGTTTTGAGCTGTTTTAAGTTGTTTTGAGTCTTCCGAGTCTAGTTAAGTGTTTTTAAGTTTAGTTTTGTGTTTTTGAGTCATATTTGCGTAGATTAGCGTCCCTAGTTAGTCCCCGGCCTAGAACGATCCCTACTTATTCATACTACAACTATCTTAATAGGGTTTTAATTTGAGTGTTAGAATATTTCACATCAAAATAGTAAGCAAAGTAATGAGACTGACACTTAGAATTCAATTTTGAATGCAGAAATCAACTTTAAACACAAAAAGGGAAGATTTACACACTCTAGGGCCAGATTTGATGTTTTGGACCCTTTCTTCAACAATCAACACTCTTAAACTCATTCTTTCTTCTTTTCAAACTCTTTTTCATTCTTTTCACAACGTTTTCTTTTCTTTTTCTTTTTCCATGAATTTTTCTTTTTCTTTACCACACCCGTGCCTTATTTCTTTTTCTTGGCACACAAACACACACAAATCCCTTCCCCCACACTTGATTTACTGCATAATGTAAATCAAAAGGAATTCTTTTTAAGTCATGCTTACTATCCTTTAAGAACAAGGGTATTGACATTCCTACACTAGGCTAGGTAAGGATAATGTGGTTAACCAAGAACATAGGCTAAACAAGGCTCAAACGGGGTTTAAACCTACAAAACATATGAAGTAGAATGGTACGGCTATTTGGCAGTGGCTCACTAAACAACTTCATCTTGATCATGTGTTATGCAAATCAATGTCATGCTTTGAATGGAATGGGCATGAGTTCTAGTATTTGGAACTATAATGATGAAAATGCATTCTAAGTAGAAACCAAGCAAAGAATAATGAGATCATGCAACAACTTTAGAAAACAAAGAATCACATATTAATAACTCTCCAAAAGAACGTTTAGGCTCAAGTCTCATAGGGATGTAGCGTTAGTTTGAGTTTCTTCCTTCAAGCATGTTACAAAAATTGATTTTTTCCTTTTGTGATCAATTTTGAATTCGTAAACAACAACTACAACCAAGCACAAACCAAGAGCATATCAAACTTCCATCCATCTTCGTAACTTTCTTTAACAGTCATGCAATTAAAAACCAAATCCTCATCATTGTGTTAGAAGGTACCTCAGACACAAACACACAAAAACGGCTCTTTTTGGTATTTTTCAAACTGTTTTTCAAATTTTTTTCAAATTTTCGTATGATTACTTCAAAACACACTAAAACACTCCAAAACCGTCTAAAAACCCTTAAAAATAGTGAGAAACAACTTTAGAAGTAATGGGTGATAAAATCCCACTAATTTGCATCAAAAACACTTTGTTACCGCCCCCCCCCCAACACTTAAACCAAACATTGTCATCAATGTTTCAAGCATAAACTCGCATAAAGCAAACAAACAAACAACAAACTAATCATGGCAAGATAAATGCAGTAAAGAGAAGGGTTTAGGAATGCAAATCTGGTTATTGGGTGATTCCTCGAACTTCCTTCGTTGAATGCATGGGTTGCCTCCCAAGAAGCGCTTACTTTAACGTCGTGCAGCCAGACGTTACTTCTATTTAAGCATCATTGGAGCCCATGGCATGGAAGGGGATATCGTCCACAACCTGACAAATGATGCCCATTCACTTTGAATTCTACGCCATTCCTTAAGCTTTGAATGTGGACTGCACCATAAGGAAAAACATTAGTAACAACAAACGGGCCAATCCATTTACAACGCAACTTACCGGGGAACAAACGTAGGCGAGAGTTGAAAAGCAACACTTTCTGCCCTATAGAGAATGTTTTGCCAGGAATCATCTTATCATGGAATGACTTAGTCTTCTTTATGTAAATTCGAGCATTCTCATATGCTTCATTCCTAATCTCTTCAAGTTCATTCAATTGGAGCTTTCTATGCATTCCAGCCGCATATGTGTCCATGTTGAATGTTTCGATAACCCAATGTGCCTCGTGCTCTAATTCCACAGGGAGATGGCATGGTTTGCCATAGATTAGCCGAAATGGAGACATCCCGAGTGGTGTTTTGTAGGCTGTACGATATGCCCATAGTGAATCATCCAAACGTAAACTCCAATCTTTCCTAGTTGCTCCAACAATCTTCTCTAAAATCTGCTTGATTTCTTTATTTGAAACCTCGGCTTGGCCATTTGTTTGGGGGTGATAAGGTGTCGAAACCCTATGCTTGGCATTATACTTTTTGAACAACGCCTCAATGGTCCGATTGCAAAAATGAGAGCCTCCATCACTTATGAAAACCCTTAGCATTCCAAATCTAGAGAAGATGTTAGTTTTGATAAAATCTGCAACCACTTGAGAATCATTAATACGGGTGGCTTTTGCTTCCACCCATTTCGATACATAATCAACCGCAAGCAAAATATAAGTGAAACCATAAGAAGAAGGAAAAGGACCCATGAAATCAATGCACCAAACATCAAAAATTTTGACATTGAATATGCCAGTTTGCGGCATTTGGTCTCTTGCACCTATATTTCCCGTTCTTTGGCAACGATCACATGTTATGCAAAAATTTCTAGCATCTTTAAAGATAGTAGGCCAATAAAATCCACATTTTAAAACCTTAAGTGCTGTCTTTTGAGTGCCAAAATGACCATCACATGCATATGTATGGCAGAAGCTTAAAATTGAATTAAACTCAGAATCATGCACACACCTACGTACAATCTAATCAGGGCAATATTTCCACAAATATGGGTCATCCCATACATAAAAACGTGCATCCTGTTTAACTTTATCATGTTGGTGCTTGTTCAGGTTGCTTGGAACTCGTTTAGACACCAAATAATTCATCAAATCAGCATACCAAGGTTCACTTACCTCAATGGACAACAATTGCTCATCAAGGAATGTATCTTGGATAGGTACTGACTCCTCATCATGCACCAAATGGCTCAAGTGGTCAGCCACCATGTTTTCACTCCCTTTCTTGTCCCTGATTTCAATATCGAACTCTTGGAGAAGAAGCATCCAGCGAATGAGTCTTGGCTTGGCTTCCTTTTTCGTGAGCAAGTACTTCAAAGTTGCATGATCAGTGTAAACAATGACTTTAGTGCCAATTAAATAAGAACGAAACTTATCTAAAGCAAACACAACAGCAAGAAGTTCTTTTTCAATGGTGGAGTAGTTCAGTTGAGCATCATTCAAGGTTCGGGAAGCATAATAGATGACATGTGGCTGCTTGTTCTTCCTTTGGCCTAAAATAGCTCCAATTGCATAATCTAATGCATCACACATTAGCTTAAAATGAAGGCTCCAATCTGGTGGAATGATGATGGGGGCCGAAGTAGGCATGTCCTTGAGGTGTTCGGAAGCCTTCTCACATTCCTCGCTGAACCCGAAGGCTACTTCCTTTTGAAGGAGACGGCAAAAGGGCTGTGCAATTTTTGAAAAATCCTTGATAAATCGTCTATAGAAACCTGCATGCCCAAGAAAAGAACGAACCTCTCTAACCGAAGTTGGAGAGGGTAAGTAGCGTACAAGATCTATTTTTGACTTATCAACCTCAATTCCTTTTTCAGAGAATATATGACCCAAAACTATGCCTTGTTTAACCATGAAATGACATTTTTCCCAATTGAAAACAAGGTTAGTTTCAACGCATCGTTTCAAGATTAAAGTCAAATTTTCCAAGCAGTCATCAAAGGTCTACCAAACACACTAAAATCATCCATGAAGACCTCAATGATATTTTCAACATAATCTGAAAATATACTTACCATGCATCTTTGGAATGTGGCTGGTGCATTGCATAACCCAAATGGCATGCGACGATAAGCAAAGGTACCAAAGGGGCACGTGAAAGTGGTCTTTTCTTGGCCCTTCGGGGCTATTACAATCTGATTATAACCTGAATAACCATCAAGAAAACAATAAAATGCATAACCCGCTAACCTTTCAAGCATTTGATCAATGAATGGCAAAGGGAAGTGATCATTCCTTGTGAGGGCGTTTAACTTCCTATAATCAATGCAAACTCTCCATCCAATTTGAATACGTGTAGGCACAAGCTCATTCTCTTTGTTATTCAGCACAGTAACTCTAGATTTCTTTGGAACCACTTGGACTAGCGAAACCCAATGACTATCAGAGATTGGATAGATCACTCCACAATCAAGTAGCTTGATTATCTCATTCTTCACGACTTCCATCATTGGAGGGTTAAGTTGACGTTGAGCTTCACGTGATGGTTTAGCTCATTCCTCCAAGAGTATACGATGCATGCATGTGGTAGGACTTATACCCTTGATGTCGGCCAATGTCCACCCAATTGCTGTTTTGTGCTCCTTTAACACCCTCACCAATCTGTCCTCTTCTTGTGCCGTGAGTGTGGAAGACACTGTGACAGGCAAGGTCTCTTTTGCTCCCAAGAAAACATACTTCAAATGGCTTGGTAATGGTTTAAGTTCAAGGCAAGGTGGCTGCACAACTGAAGGTAATATTTTATTAGTCGAAACTGAACTTTAAATTGGGAGCAAAAGCTTACCATTTTGTTGTGGCAATGACTCTAGGGCAGCCACCATCTCAATTACTTCTTCATTAGGGTGCACAGCAAAGGTTGCTTCATGAATGCCGTGGGTATGCCTAGTTGCTGCTCCATTGTTTTTTAGGCCCATTCCTTGTGTAATGACCTTCTCAAGTGCATCTTCATTCAGTTGTTCAAGATGTTCTTGGGCCAATGAATCAATTATATCAATAGAAAAACAAGAGTGATCATCACTAGGATACTTGATAGATTCAGAAAGATTGAAATTAATAACTTCCCCATCAAATTCCATTGTCAAGGTTCCTTTGAACACATCAATCTTTGTGCGGGCTGTTTTCATGAATGGCCTTCCAAGGAGGATTGGCAATGAAGGAGAGCGGTCTGAATCTTCCATTTCAAGCACATAGAAGTCCGCCGGAAAGATTGTCACATCCCGGCTGATAGGAGCATATTTATGCAATTTAGTTAGCTTGTTTTCGTGCATTTATGTTGTTATTCCTTAGTTATTTTAGTGTTTAAAGTCATTTTCGTGCAAATTTCAGGTTCTAAGGAAAAAGTATGCAAAAAGGTGCATTTTGGAGTCTTTTGGAGCAGTTTTGGGCATGAATTGAATAGCTTATGCTTGGAGCAATATAGATGGACGAAATTGAAGACTTAAAGAAGCTTGGAACCTGCCAAAGAGAGAAAGAAGAAGTAATTCAAGTCAAAGAGGGAAAAGGAATCCAAGAAGAAGAAGGATTGACCAAGTCAAAGTTTCCTAATCCTAGTGCACAAAGGTTTCAGCTACAAAGAAGGAGTCCTAAACACGTTGGGGTACTTAATTCCTTGCTCTAGGAGGATGCCGCACCTTCCTCATCAGTTACCTTTCCTTGCCGCACAAGTAAACACATTCCTTTTTAATTTAGGACCCAAATCAGCAAGGAAAACTCATTCTCTTCCCTTGCCGCATAGGAAAATCTCTTTCTCTTTATTCTCTTCCTTTGCCGCACCTTGTTGCCTAATTCCCTTGGGATTTTGAACTTAATTTCCTATTTCCTTTAAGATTTAGAATAATTCCTGATTACCTAATTTAATTTGGAGCCTTGTCCTTTAAATACCAAGTCTTGCCGCAGCCTTAGGGTTCTGATTAACCAATTCGCACAACCTTACACCATTCTACATAATCCCAACCATCTCTACACCTTTGCCACAACTCCATTCAACCAAAAACACATTCCTGACCCCAAAACACATCTCATACACTTCATCCACCTTTGTTCTGCAGCAAGAAGAAAGAAGGGAGGACTCTTGGATGTTCGAGCTTGATTGTTGGAGCATTCTAGGTGTAATTCGTTCTATGTTTACAATGTTTAATTTCTTTTTCTTTTGTTTTGCTGTGAACATGAGTGGCTAAACCCCTCTTGGCTAGGGGTGATTTCAAAGCCATGATTATGTGTGCAATGTGAGTTGATAAATTCCAGTTATGAATTCCTGAAGTATGAATGCCATTGGCTTAACTGTTTGAATTAGAACTTTTTTTTTTTGTTGGTTGAGGGTCGACATTTAATTGGCATGCATAAATTTAATGCTAGGATATAAGTGAGTTTCACATAATTGTTACAAACTTATGTTCACAAGCAGTAAAGGTTGCTGGAACAATCGTCTTAAGTTCAATTCTTGGTGTGAGTAACATGATGTCATAGCTGCAAGCGCTTCGTCAATGCTTATGATTTTCATTGAACGTAATGATCTTTGATTGTATCTTTATTATGATGTCATGTAGGGAACTTTTGAAAATGCTTTAGGTTGTCGAATGATGTCATGCAATCCAATAGTACAAGGAAAATCTAAGGGTTAACTAGTGATGTCACGGTTAATTTGGGGCATTGTCGTTCATAATTCAATGAAGGAGTAACTGGAAATCGATTTGTTTGCATACATGTCATGTGTGGAGAAAGAGCCTCTAGCTAATCCATCAACCATCTTATTCCCCAAATTCGTTTTAAAAGTTGTTTAGTTTTACAATCTGTTTGTTTTACTTAAATTCGTCCAAACCAAACCGCTCTTTTTCTTTCTTGTTTTAAAGTGTTTGAAATCTGTTTCGTTTATGTTTTTAAGTGTTTTGAGTCAAACCAAAACCTTATTTTCGTCCAAAGTTGTGTTTAGAGTTAGAAACTGTCCAATTGGTGTTTTTAAGCAAGTTTTGAGTGTTTTTAGCTTGTTTTGAGTCTTGTGAACCTGTTTTGAGTCCCTTGAGTCTTTTCAACGTTTTAAACTTTGTTTTTATGTTTTTGAGTCAGTTTAGAGGTTATTAGCAAGCCCTTCTAATCCCCAGTCCAGAACGATCCCTACTTGCATCTATACTACAATTTGGCAACAAGAGGGTTTAATTTGAGTGCTGTTTTACATCGCATCAAATTTTTGGCACCGTTGCCGGGGATTAGCAACTTTGCTAATCCCCTGTTGTTTCTTCTTGTTTATTTTCGTGTGTGTTAGTTTAGATTTTGATTCTAGTTTGTTTTCTTTGTTTTCTGGTACTAGTTTATGATTCGTTGTTCTCAAACGGTTCGTGAGCATATCTTGGATTTTGACGACGATTTTGAACGAACCTTGAGAAGGAAAAGAATGAATCCCGAACCTCACCCACCTAGTTCAAAAACTGAAGCCGAGGTTGAGGGGCAAAAAGAGGCCGAATCTGAGGAGATAGAGGAGGCCGAGGTTGAAGAGGTTATGGCTGCAGATAATCGAACCATTAAGGAGTTTTCGGCATCGGGATTGGATAATGCAGTACCTCTATGTATCGAATATCCTAGGGCAGCTCCAGATAAGACCGACGAGTTCAAATTGAAGTCTAGCTTGTTGCATCACATTCCTAAATACCATGGGCCGTCCATGGAGGATCCAAAACAAGCATTTGAAGGAATTTGAAGTGGTTTGCTCGAGTATGACACCCATTAATGTTGATGGGAATATTTTGAAGATGAAAGCCTTTCCATTCTCATTATTGGAAAAGGCTAAAGATTGGTTGTACGAATTGGCGCTTGGAACTGTCACATCTTAGGAAAGTATGAAACGAGCATTCTTGGAGAAGTTTTTCCCAACTTCACGAGTCATTCTCTTGAGGAAACAGATTAGTGGTATTCAGGAAAATCAAGGAGAGTCTTTCCCTGCATATTATGAGCGTTTTAAGGGCCTAGTTGCATCATGCCCTCAACACAAAATGAAGGAGGAGCTGCTCATTCAATACTTCTACGAATGACTCCTCCCCATGGAATGCCAAATGCTAGAGGCATCAGCAGGTAGTGCATTGGTTGACAAGACTCCGGTGGCTGCCAAGACTTTGATTGCAAATCGAGCCCTCAATGCACAACAATATGAAGGTGTTGGATAGAGAGAGAACCCACTGCAACAACATGTCAATGAGGTAAGTGTAATTTTTGAAATTCAATCACAATTGGCTAATCTCACTCTCCTTGTGTCTCAGGTTGTCGAAGGACCAAAATCACAACCACCTACAATCTATGGCGTGTGTACCATACAAGGGCATGCCTCTGAAAGTTACCCTCAATTGATTGAGAATAGAGGATGGGAGAATGCCAACGCTGTTGGGTTACAAGACCAAAATCAGCCCTGATATGATCCATATGCAAATACCTATAATCCGGGTTGGAGAGATCATGTTGGAGGGAACCCCAACAACCTCAACAACAAGGTGGATTTCGGCCACCACCCCCTGGGATGTTTCCAAAGCCATATGCACCCATGCAATCCCAAACACAATCTGCCCAAAACAACTTAGGTTTGTCTCTTGATATTGATCAAGTTATTCAATTACTAACTACTTTGGCACAGGGGCAGCAAAATCAAACCAAAGAGATGCAAAATTATGCCAAAGAGGTGCAAAATCAAGGCTGGGAGGTGACTGAATTGAAGAAACAAATGGGACAAAGGGCTGAGTTTATGGGGCAGTTTTGAGAGCATGGCAAACTTCCTAGTTCGACCACTGTGAATCCGAAGGGAGGATTCGAATCTGTCAAGGCCATTACCTTAAGAAGTGGCAAAGAGGTTGGGATCAATCCAAAGACGTCCAAATCTGCCCAAAATGAGGATGAGACGTTGTTACAAGAGGAGGCAGAACAAGAGAAAGCCACGGCAAAGGTTGCTCCAACCTTGCCGCAGCCTTCCAATGCACTTAAACCTCCCAAAACGTCTAACACAGGTAAGTTGGGTTCAAATTTGATTAGTTCTAACTATATTCCGCCCGATGCACCCTTTCCTCGCAGATTCATACAATCAAAGAAGGAGGAAAATGAAAAGGACATTTTGGACACTCTTAGGAAGGTACAAGTCAACATCCCACTCCTTGATGGTATTAAGCAAATTCCAAAGTATGCGAAATTCTTAAAGGAGCTATGCACGAAAAGGAAAAGGATTTCAAATAAGGAGGTGGTACAGGTAAGTGAGAATGTCTTAGCTGTCTTGCAATGAAAACTGCCCCTAAATGCAAAGATCCGGGTAGTTTTACAATTCCTTCTGTTATAGGAAATACTCGGTTGAAAATGCCATGTTAGATCTAGGTGCATCAATAAATGTCATGCCATATTCTATTTATGCATCTATGAACTTAGGCGAACTGAAAAATGATGGAGTGATTATTCAATTAGCCGATCGTTCTAATGCCTATCCAAAGGGAGTTTTGGAGGATGTTTTGGTGCAGGTTGACCACTTAATTTTTCCGGCTGATTTCTATATGCTTGAGATGGAAGAGTCTGTTGGAAGTATGCCCACAAAGCCACTCATTTGATGTAATAGCTTTTGGAATACTTATTGTATTAGACTATTATATGTTTAATGAAGGGCAAAACTTATTGTTAATCACTATTTATTGTATCATGTGTTTAAGCAATAAGGGAATCCAAGGAATATATTTAATCTAAGAGAAAAGTGATCTAAGTAAGTTAGATTAACGAGACCTTTCTCTTATGAACATTCCTAAAACATTCCTAGCCATAGGATTGCCAATTGGGCATTGACAATCCACTAAGGTTAGTATGTGTTATGTTAACTCAAGCGTGAGTATGACTAGTCTCAAGTCATTTAGTGTTGGACACTGAGACAAACACATAGGTGCTCAAAAGGTAATCGAGTACACTAAACAACGATCAAAAGAGAGTTCAAACATACATGTCATGTAAGAACTCGTAAGTTGCAATATGCAAAGTAGTCCTTTGACCTGAGGCATCATTGATGTCTAATGGTTAGGTCCTTGATCTTTGATTATGTCAAAGGCATTCCATTAAGAGTGTCAACGACATTGTTGGGGTCAAGCTATCTAGTCATGTAGGCATGTGAATGCACAACAAGGGATCTCTAACCTTCCATGGTGGAAGGTGAATACTCTGAGATATGATTCGAGAGTCTTTGGCCAAAGCATACGAATATGATTTAGGAAGCATGTTCCAAATCATATTCAATTGATTCATATAGAGAAGTATCACATTGGATAGTAGACATGAAACAAACTATCACTCAAACAATGTGATCAAGAGTATTGTATTAGAGAAGGACCGTATTGCATTGTAATTGTAACTGGATAGGTTCTCCAACCACTTCTACTTAGCTTGGGTAGCCATGACATACTGCTAGGTGTCACTCATGGTTTGTGGAAGCCCTGAGGATTAGCAAACACTAATCTTCATCAAAGGGAGAATTGAAATGTAGTTTCAATTCACAATCGATCGTTAAGAGTAACAATCGCCCACTGCCTCGCTAATTGGAACCTAATGGATCGTACACCGAGTAAGGGTGAAAGTGAAGAAATATAAATGAGATGGATAAGCAATTAAATAGTTTAATTGAGAATGGTCAAGATTAATTAATTAGTTAATTAATCTTACGAAAGGTTTGTATTGGGCTTTTAAGTTGGTTTTGGGTTTCGGGGCCCAAAAGGGTTTTTGGTCCACAAGGCCCATTGAGTTTAGGTTGTGTGACAACTAAAACTAAATGGAAATTAACCCAAAAACAAAGTCAAAACCGGCCTAGCGTGAGGGTTATCAAACTTGGGTTAATTGCAAGTTTGCCACTCACATGTGAGGTGGTATAAAAGCATCTTTATAGCTTTTACCTCATTAGGGTTTTCTTGAGACAAAAAAGAGAAATATTTTCTCTCTTTTTCTCCATAGAGGCCGGCCACTTAGGGGAGGGATAGCTAGCAATCTTTCTTCCTCTAAGTCATCCATTTCATCTTCACACCTCATCCTTGGTGTGGAGACTTAGAGACACCAAACCTTTGGTGTTTTTGGAGATCATTTCCTCACATCCTCAAGGAGCAAAGGAGTAACAAAAGGAAGTAAATCACAAGGAAGATCCAAGAAGCTAGGAGGTGACTTGAAGGCCCTCCACTTGGGTGAATCCCTTGTGTAAACAAGGATGAGCTTCAAAGGTAATGAATCTCAAAATCCTTTTTTCTCTTTAAAGTTGTTAAAGAGTCTTATGATTCACCATTCACTAGGCTTTGAAAGTCATGGGTTTTAGAATTGTTTTTTAATGCATGCCTACTTTAAAGTGTTATTAGTTTGCATATGTGTTCAAATATTCTCACATGTTCTTAGCTAGGACAAAATTTTTCCTTCAAAGTCGGCCCATTCTTCCCCAATGCCGATTCTACTTGGAAGACCTTTCATGAAAATAGCCCAAACCAAGATTGATGTAGCCAAAGGGACGTTAACTATGAAGTTTGGTGGCAATAAGATTAAATTTAATGTTTCTAAGTCTGTTGAGAATCCTAATGTTGTTCATTCTTGTTTTGCAATTGATAAAATAAAAAAGATAGGGCCGGACTGTTCAGCACCAAGCACAAAGGATGCATCAAGAACCATACAAGACGAGGGAATTAGAGTGGAGCACAAGGACCATACGACCACTGCCCTCAAAATGCCCAAATTGGCCGAAAGCACCATGGGGAAAAATGTTCACAGTGCTACCACTTCATCATAGCACATAGGTAAGCCACCTAATCCAAATCCAATTCCCATTAAAATTGATAGGTGGTTCCCTTCTTTGGTGCAGGTACCCAAGCAAATCCCCGATGGTGGGCGAATTTACATGAACCTTAGGGAACACAACGCACCAATCAGCAAACATCACTATCCCCTTCCATTCATCGATCCACTATATGAGAACTTTGAGGGGCAGGTTGTGGAAGAAGTTCCCTTCCATGCTGTGGGTACCAATGGAGCTTAAACCGAGGAATCATCCAGCTGCAAGACGTTAAAGCAAGCGCTTCTTAGGAGGCAACCCATGCATTCGAATGAAGAAGACCTAGGAACAACTAGCTCAAACCCAAATTTGCGTTCCTAACTCTACCTCTTTATTGCATTTAGTTTGCCATGTGTGTCATGTTTGTTAGTTGTGTTCTTTGCTGTTTGCTTTCTGTGAGTTTATGTTTGAAACATTGAGGACAATGTTTGATTTAAGTGTGGGGGGGGGGGGTAAACAAGTTGTTTTTGCATGATTTTCGTGGGATTTTATCACCAATCACTTCGAATATTGTTTTTCACTGTTTTTAAGTGTTGTTAGTGTGTTTTGAAGCATTTTAGTGTGTTTTGAAAAGATAATCCAAAATTTATTTCATAAAAATTTGAAAAAGTGTTTTGAAAAGCCGAAAAAGAGTTGTTTTTGTGTGTTTGTTTGTGTCTTAGGGTACCTTCCAACACAATGATGAGGATTCGGTTTTTAATTGCATGATTATTAAGGAAAGTTATAAGCGTGGATGGAAGTTTGAATTGCTCTCTGGTTTATGCTCGATTATGGTTATAATTCATGAATTCATGTTTAATCAAAGTTGTGTTTAGAGTCAGAAACTGTCCAATTGGTGTTTTTAAGCAAGTTTTGAGTGTTTTTAGCTTGTTTTGAGTCTTGTGAACCTGTTTGGAGTCCCTTGACTCTTTTCAACGTTTTAAACTTTGTTTTTATGTTTTTGAGTCAGTTTAAAGGTTATTAGCAAGCCCTCATAATCCCTGTTCCAGAACGACCCCTACTTGCATCTTTACTACAATTTGACAAGAAGAGGGTTTAATTTGAGTGCTGTTTTACATCGCATCACCGGCCTAGGGTGGATCACTTCCCTGGCCCGTTCCACCACCGTAGCACGATATTGTCCGCTTTGGGCCCCGACCACACCTTCACGGTTTTGTTTTTGGGAACTCACGAGCAACTTCCCAGTGGGTCACCCAACCTGGGAGTGCTCTGGCTCCCTTCTCGCTTAACTTCAGAGTTCCTACGGAACCCGAAGCCAGTGAGCTCCCAAAAGGCCTCGTGCTAGGTAGGGATGAGAATATATATTTAAGGATCACACCCCTGGGCGATGTGGACGTCCTCGTCGGCACATTTCCAGCCAGGGATTGACTCTGATACCAATTTGTCACATCCCGACCCGGGGTGGATCACTGCCCGAGCCCGTTCCACCGTCGTAACACGATATTGTCCACTTTGGGCCTCGACCACGCCCTCACGATTTTGTTCCTAAGAACTCACGAGCAACTTTCTAGTGGGTCACCCATCCTAGGAGTGCTCTGGCCCCCTTCTCAGTTAACTTCAGAGTTCCTACGGAACCCGAAGCCAGCGAGCTCCCAAAAGGTCTCGTGCTAGGTAAGGATGAGAATATACATTTAAGGATCACACCCCTGGGTGATGTGGGATGTTACAAAGATTAAGTGATTGACCTGCACTAAAACATCTTCCAAAACTCCTTTTGGATAAGTGTTAGAACGATCGGCCAATTGAATGATCACACCATCATTTTTCAGTTCTCCTAAGTTCATGGATGCATAAATTGAATAAGGCATGACATTAATAGATGCACCTAAGTCTAACATGGCATGTTCAAACCGAGTATTGCCAATAACACAAGGAATTGTAAAACTACCCGGATCTATGCATTTAGGGGGCAGTTTTTGTTGCAAGACAGGTGACACGTTCTCACTTACCTTTACCACCTCCTTGTTCGAAATTCTAATCCTAGTTATGCAAAGTTCTTTTTAAAAACTTGGCATACCTTGGAACTTTCTTGATTGCATCAAGGAGTGGTATATTTACTTGTACTTTTCTAAACGTTTCTGGAATGTCCTTTTCAGCCTCCTCCTTCTTTGATTGCATAAATCTACGAGGAAAGGGTACATTTGGAGGAATAACGTTAGAAATAATCGAATTAGAACCTTTCTTACTTGTGGTGGTCGGATTGGATGGATTTCGGAGTGTAAGAGGCTGCGGGCAAGGCTGTTTCCTTCCTTACCGTGGCCTTGTCTTGCTCATCCTCCTCAATTAGCAACTTCTCGTCCTCTTGGGGATGTGATTTGGAAGGTTGTGGGTATGTTCCAACTTGTTTTCCACTTCGCAACATGATGGCCTTGGCAGATTCAAACCCTCCCTTAGGATTCACAACGGTTGAACTAGGAAGTTTGTCTGGTTCTCGAAACCGTCCTACAAACTCCGTAATCTGCCCAATTTGCTTTTCTAATTGATCCACCCTTTTTTCTTGGTTTGCATTGCTTTGGTTTGATTTTCTTGCCCCTGAGACAAATTGGTGAGTAACTTAATAAGTGTATCAGTATCCAAGGAAGTACTTGAAGTGTTTTGGGCAGATTGTTGTGGGGCTTGTGTTGGTGCGAATAGCTTTGTGTAGAAGCCCAGGGGTTGCTGCCTAAAGCCTCCTTGTTGTTGGGGTTGTTGGGGCTCCCTCCACTTGAAATTTGGGTGGTCTCTCCAACCTGGATTGTAGGTATTAGAGTATAGATCGTTCCTTGGATGGTTTTGGCTTCCAAAACCCACGGCATTGGCAAATTCCCATTTATCGTTCTCAATCAATTGAGGGCACTTCTCAGAGGAATGTCCTTGGATAGAACACACGCCACACACACTTGGTCCTTGCATCCTCATCCCTTCGGCCATCTGAGACACAATAGAAGTAAGATTAGCTAATTAAGATTAAATGTCGGATGTGGAACTTACCTCATTCAATTGCTGCCGTGGGGTGTCTCTCTGCCCAATTCCTTCGTATTGTTGTGCATTTAATGCATGGTTTGCAATTAGTGTCTTTGCTGACAGCGCACCTCCAGCTGAGGCATCTAGCATTTGCCTTTCAATGGGAAGAAGGCCTTCATAAAAGTATTAAAGTAGAAGCTCTTCTTTCATTTGGTGTTGAGGACATGATGCAACAAGGCTTTTGAAACGCTCATAATACACTGGAAAAGACTCACCTTGGCTTTGCTGGATTCCGCTAATCTTCTTCCTTAAAACAATGACTCTTGAAGTGGGGAATCACTTCTCTAAGAACGCCCTCTTCATGCACTCCCAAAAAGTGACAGTTCTAGGGGCTAATTCATATAACCAATCCTTAGCCTTCTCTAGAAGAGAGAAGGAAAAGGCCTTCATCTTCAAAATGTTGCCATCGACATTGATTGGAGTCATGCTTGAACACACCACTTCGAACTCTTCCAGATGCTTGTTTCGATGTTCCATGGACAGCCCATACAATTTGGGAATGTGGTGCAGCAAGCTAGACTTTAATTCGAATTCATCGGTTTTGTCTTCAGCCGCCCTAGGGTATTGGATGCATAAAGGTGTAGCATTGTCCAATCCCGAGGTAGAAAGCTCCTTAATTGTTCGATTATCCGCTGCCATGGCTTCTGTTTCTTCTAAATTCCTTGCCGTGGGGTCATCTTCCTCTTCTATTACTTGTTCTTCAAGCTCAGGTTCAGGGCTAGGCGGATTAGATTCTTGCTGGTTTCTCTGCCTTCTCAAAGTCCTCTCAAAATAGTCGTCAAATTCCAAGATATTCTTACGAACAGTTTGAGAACTCCGAGTCATAAACTAGTACCTAAAAACAAGAAACAAAACAAAGTCAGAAACTGAAACAAAAACACACAAAAAAGAAACAAGGGATTAGCTAATCCCCAGCAACGGCGCCAAAAATTTGATGCGATGTATATAAGCACACAAATTAAACCCTCTTGTTGGCAATTGTAGTAAAGATGCAAGTAGGGATCGTTCTGGACCGGGGATTAGGAGGGATTGCTAAAACACTTGAAACTGACTTAAAAATGTAAAACTAAGTTTAAAACACTAAACTAGACTCAAAGAATGCAAAACTAGACTCTAGGGACCCAAAACTACTAAATTGACTCAAAACAGCTTAAAACAAGCTAAAAGACTCAAAATAGACTCTAGGGATGAAATTGGACGAATTTGGAACTATGAAGACTCAAAAGACTTAAAAACACAAAGTTAGGCAGATTCTAACTAGTTTGACACACAAAAGTAAAAGGGATTGGGTTTTGGACGAATTTAAAACAAAACAAGTAAACTAAAAACTAAGACAGATTTAGGCACGAAATTGGCGTTTTGAAAGGATGATGGGCTAGCTAGAGGGTTTTTCTCCACACATGACACACTTAACTACAAATTGATCTCCAATTGCTTTTTCAATAAACCATGAATGACAATGCCCTAGATTAACCGTGCCATCACTAATTAACCCTCAGATTTTCCCTTAGTTATTGGATTGGATGGACATCATTCGACAACCCAAAGCATTCTTCAAAAGTTCCGTACATGCACATCATAATAGAGATACAATTAAAGATCATTACGTTCTATGAAAATCATAAGCATTGACAAAGCATTCGTAACTATGACATCATGATACTTATGTCAAGAATTTAACTTAATGCGATCGTGACCAGTGACCTTCACTACTTGTGAATATAAGTTAGTAACGATTATGTGAAACTCCCTTATATTCTAGCACCAGATTCATGCATGCAAAGTAAGTATGTATCCTTAATTAACATTCCAGAATAAGTTTCGAATAAAACAGTTAAGCAAATTGCATTCACACTTTATGAAATCATAACTGGAATTAATCAAATCATATTGCAAGTATAATCATGGTTTCGAATTCCCTCCTAGCCAAGAGGGGTTTAGTTCCTCATAATCGCAAAACAAAGGTAAGCAGGTTTATACATTGAAAACAAAAGAAAGAAAACACCTAAACGCTCCAGCGATCCAAACTAAACAGCAAGCACGTCCAAGAACTTTCCTTCCCATCCTTTGCTGTGGCACAAGGTATGGTTGATGGTTTGAGGGGTTGTTTGTGTTAGAAATGTGCCCTAAAACCAATCATATGATGATACTTTACGGACATTTCACATGTTAAACTAATCTAGTTTAATATAAAGGGCAAAGATTATTGTTTGAAGCCGTCTCATATAAATGTTATATGCTTAAACGATAAGTCCAAGGAATATGTAATAGGGAGAATGTGATCTAAAGAAGTTAGATTCATGAGACCATTCTCTTTCGAATACATATCCGAAATGTTCCCGATCATAGGATTGCCAATTGGGCATTGACAGTCCGTCAAGATCAGTATGTGCTATGTCTTCTCTTAGGGAGAGTGATTGGTCTCAACTCATTGGTGTGATTGACACCAAGATAAGTACGTAGGTGCTCAATAATAAATGAGTCCACTGAACGCGATCAACGAGGAGTTCTCATACTCATGTCACATGAGAACTCCTGGTTGGGAAGAAGATGAGTGGCCATGGAAGAGTTAGATGCTAGTAAACTCTCCCATGGTGACCGGCCTCTTAGAGAGCAAAGAGAGCATTGTGTTCTCATCTTTTCTCCAAAAGAAACACTAAATGAATTTTGGCTATAAAGTTCTTTATATAGTCCCTTCAATTAAGTGACTAAAAGAACCACAAACCCTTTTCTTCTCTATATGGCCAGCCTCCTTAAGGCCATGGGCTGTTTGGGCCCTTTTGGGTTTTTAGTCAATAAGTTGTCATACAACTTATGTTAATGGGCTTTGACATTCGAAGCCCATTGGGCCTTGAGGCCCAAAACTAACCCGAGGTCTAAAACGAACTTATTTGTTTGATTAATTAACATATTAATTAATCCTTGCCATAAATAATTAAACCATTTAATTATCCTTACTCATCTCCGTTGTATCCTTCAATCATTACCTTACACGGTGTGCGATCCATTAGGTTCCTTTTAGCGAGGCAGTGGGCGATTAGAACTCTTACTAATCGATTGTGAATTGAAACTTACTTTCAATTCTCCCTTTAGTGATTATACATCTTTAGGGCTTCCACAAGCCATAAGTGACACCTAGCAGTATGTCATGGCTACCCAAGCTAATCAGAAGAGGTTGGAGAACCTATTCAGTTTGGGATTACAATGCAATACGGTATTTCTCTAATACAATACTCTTGACCACATTGTTTGGTTTGATAGTTTATTCATGCCTACTATCCAATGTAATTCATTTACTTATATGATTACCTTGAATGTGATTTGGAACGACTTCCTAAATTTCATTCATACTCTGGCCAGAGATTCTTAATCATATCATATAGTATTCTCCCTCAAACGGTTTGAAGGTTAGAGATCCCTTGTTGCGCATTCACTTGCCTCCATGGCTAAGTGGCTTAACCCCAACTATGCCGTGGACACTCTCTGACGGAGTGACTTTGACATAGTCAAAGATCAAGGACCTAACCATAAGACAACTATGATGCCTCAGGTCAAATGACTGCTTTGCATTATCCCAACCATGAGTTCTCATGTGACATGAATATGAGAACTCCTCGTTGATCGCGTTCAGTGGACTCATTCTCTATTGAGCACCTACGTACTTGTCTTGGTGTCAGTCACACCATTGACTCGAGGCCAGTCACTTTCCCTAAGAGAAGACATAGCACGTACTGATCTTAACGGACTGTCAATGCCCAATTGGCAATCCTATGATCAGGAACAGTTAGGATATGTATACGAAAGAGAATGGTCTCATGGATCTAACTTCTTTAGATCACATTCTCCCTATTACATATTCCTTGGACTTATCGTTTAAGCATATAACATTTATATGAGACGGCTTAAAACAATAATCTTTGCCTTTTATATTAAACTAGATTAGTTTAACATGTGAAATGTCCGTAAAGTATCATCATATGATTGGTTTTAGGGCACATTTCCAACAATCTCCTACTTGCACTAGAGCCAATCAGCTTGGTCATCAGTGATGATACCTCTTCTGTAGTCATTTCAAAAATGGCTGAGTAGTAGGCCTAGACAATGGATATCTATATGTTATCCATAGAAGCAACCTTGAGAATAACGACGTCACCATTATACATGATTCTCAATCATGTGGTTCAGTCTCTCATTTGAGTTCGGATCTTGATGAGACCTTGATTCCCTGGCTTGAGCTATCGCCCCATTAGTGTTGTAGTGTCGGCACACTAGAGACACTTTCTGGTTGGAACCGAATGGAGAGTTCATAAATGAACTTTCCCATCCAAACAACATTGTTGTAAACTTCTATATGGCGATATATTTTGCATTCATGATGAAACACACTAAAGTCATTACTTTTAATGTTTCCACCCAAATATCTCTTTAGTCATAATAAAGAGATATCCAACTATCTCTTCATTCAAAATGAAGAGACATCCAGTGATGGATACGATATTAGATTCATAATCTAATACTTTTACGCTTCCATTGCATTACTCTAATTCTTCCTCATTCTTGAGGAATCTATCCTTTAGTATTTCTTAAATACTTAAGGACTCACTTGACAGTTGCCATGGTTCTGATCCTGGACTTGCATTGATATCGTCTTGTACCGATCTTGGTACAACTCATATCAATGTTTTTCATACAATATGAAATACATAAATCACCTTTCTGCTTGTACATATAGGATTCTATTTACGCATTATTTCTTTTGGAGTCAAAGGGTACGTTCCCTTTGAGAATAGCAACTTCCTAGTCTCACTAGAATTGTCATTCTGATTGGAGTTTATCATCACATGAGAAACTTCCTAGCATTTTTTTTTGTCTATCATTAGGGATTGATATAATCAAATTACATCCTGAAATCTATCTTATAGATTTCCATCCCATGTTTATAGACTATGTCTCCCATATACATTCTATCATTATAGAACGTTTAAAGTCATAACTTTAACGAAGAAGAATTCCTTTCATTTCTAAAATTAATATATCATATATATGTTCAAATTTAGGAATACGATTAACTTCCACTAATCTTTTGTAAACCTAGTAAACAAAAGATTCATTTACATCTTTATGAGAAATCAAACGATTTGATCTTTCTCTCATAAGACACATATGGCTCCCACTAGCTTGCTAAGATTCATGATGGATGGATCTTTACAACTTCCACGTCTTGTGATTCTTAGTTTTAGACATATATTATCAAGACTATCTTGGTAATGGTTTCGGAAACCCATATTATGTCCAAACATTGAATCATCATTTTGTTGTAGCTAGCTACCTTCGAATTAATAGAAACCAAGACTACGTCAAAAATGGTTTCTTCCAAGTCAACCAATCTCTTTGATTGTAGTCACCTTAAGCTACCAATTAGCTTTAAAGGTTTCATTATTTCGGGTCAAATGGTACCATACCATTTCCTTGAGTATATGTCGTATATACACTCAATGTAGTCATAAGGATTCTCATTCTTATTTCTTTGGAATTAAGAGGTGTAACTCTATGACATAGTCATAAAGTTCAAACCATTCAACCGAGACGGTTTATTAATCCTTCTCGACTACCTTGGAGCTAGTGTTGTAGGAACTAGGTTGTTATATTTGTTGATTATCATCTTGTCTCTCAAACAAATATTGCTTATTAGCACACAACCCCAAATATTAACACAATTAAGATTTGTCTTTCTTTCCAACTACATCCTATAGAGTCATGAAGATTTTTGGAAGATCTTCTAATTGACAATCATATTGTCTTAGAAGTATATATCCTATATATGGGTAATTGATAACATCCAACGAACTAAATCTTATTCGAGTTCGTTCTTCTCCTAATGGAGAAATCCATTATCTTATGATGCTACTTTCCTTGATTTCTATCAAGGAAACTCTTCTAAAGTGTTATATTTCCTTGGATCAAATCTAAGGTGGTAAATACTTTAGACGTCTTACTCATCAACTTACACTCTTGAATTCTTTGAAACCTTTTGCAAAGTATTCGGACTTTTGTTTATTCAAAATAAACGATAGTCCAACCGAGAGCTATCTTCGGTGAATGTCATACAACATGAGTAGTATTATGTTGTGGACAAGTGCCACTAACATCTAAGTGAATTAACCTCAACAACTTTGTGATTCTTTCTTCTTTCCAAAAGAATAAAGATTCAAACATTTCGCCTCTATACAATTTTAACAAGAAGGTATTGGATCCGGATCTAACGATCCTAAGCATCCATCTATGACCAACTCGTAATTTATGTTTTAGAGGTATCACAACTCAGTTTGGGATTAGTCACTTCCTTGCAACCTTTTGGGTTTTAAGCATCGTCATATTTTAAACAGTTAACACTACCATATCATCTCTACTATAGAGATAATCAATTAGATTACAATAATCCAATCATTCATTAATAAAGAACAATGTTTTTGTCAAACAAAACATTCATCCATTTCTTATGGTGATGGAATTAAGTTCCTTATTCAAATTGGAATGTAAAGACAATCTTTGTTTTTCCAATTCCTTTGGTAGTTCATATAAGGAATTAAGTACTATCTGCTTTCGCAGAGATCTATATTTGATTCACGTTCCGAATGTGAAGCACTTTCTCTTCTCTCATTAATCTTCTACTTCTTATTAGTCACACTTTTACAACGATTGTAAAACATAGTTACTAATACGGAATCAAGCATTCAAGTAGAAGAACCAACTGTTTTGAACTATTCAAGAACAATTTACAACACCTTCGAAAGGTGTGTTCTTGACACTTGCAAGACATTTCTTGCATTTACCCCTTCCAATGTCCATCCTTTCATAAAGAAAGTTTGTTCCCTTGGAGTTATTTAGCTTTATTCATTTGACTTCTCCAATGACTACAATAGTCATGGTCCGTAAACTCCCACTGTCTCTGTTGAAACTTATTTCAATTGTGTTAAACACATCAAACAATTTGGAGAGCGTGCGGTTATTGTTCACTATATAGTTTACTATAAACTTAGTGAACTATTTGTTAGGGACTCATTGGTGAAGTCCTTCTCTAGTTTCCGTCTCGTGAAGTGGTTTAACACTTCTACACTCAATGATTCAAAATCATCATAAGTCCATGTTGATGGACTATTTTTATCAACCAACCATCTTGTTCTAAACAAGATTACAAACATGCAAGAGTTGTTCAACGCAACTCTTATTTCTTCATACAACAATTTGTAAGTGAAGAATCATGGCACATGAAGTGTCCATGCCCTTGTGCTTACTTCTCAAGTTCCTTGTTCATTTAACAAAGAAACAAGCACTAGTGTTTGCATAAACTAAGGGTTGTTCTAAGCAACTCTTATTTCTTTATACAACGATTTGTACGTGAAGAACTATGACACAAAAAGTGTTCATGTCTTTGTGCTAATCTTCATAAGTTCCTTTGTTCATACAACAAAGGAATAAGCATTGGTTGTTTGTGTTGTCCTCTTTATGATAGACTTCTCTAACATGTTCTTCCAATGATACATTATCAATAGGAAAATTGTGAGGATGAGACTACTTAGGCACATATACAATCCATTCAAGACAATCTATGGGATTGTGGTACCAAGTCCGGAAACTAAAGCCTTTGGCTTTTCTTTGTCAAGTTTTGGATATCGTTTGCAAATATATCGGTAAATAAATACATAACGAATATAAATTGATTGATTTTAAGCCATTTGATCCGGGTCTTTAAATCAAATAGCACCACCCACTATTTTCGGCAAATTCCATATCCCTCATCGGAATTCGAGAGTTTTGGAGAAAACTCTTAGTAGGGTATGGGAGGCTCACTACTACCAAGCCCACCTCAGAAGAATATCATATTGGCTAGCTTTAATAATAATGAGAGAGTACACTTACTCATTTACATCTCATGTAAGTGCCCATCTTGTTTGGCCTCTAGAGAATGATGCCTTCGAAGAATATCAAATTGGCACCATTGCACTTAGTTAAGTTATTCCCACCATGCCAGTTCGTATAGAGGTTCAAGAATAGCCTCAGAAGAATATCATATTGGCCATACTCGTTGCCTACCGTCACAACATCATGTATGTATATAGAACCCCTCCTGAGTGTAAGCACATACTTTGTATTCCCCAGAACTGGGCGAAGACGGTGTATGAGTCACAAACGATCGGAGCCTACCACGGTGGAAGGCCACGAAAGAGTGTTCAAAGCACTCTCACGCTTGTCAACTTAATAATGGTTTAGTTGAGGGTTTTAGGTCTCATCACATATAAGTTTTCATTTTAATCTTATTAAAACTATTCGGTCCTATTACAACTATTGGTCCATTTGATTGATTTAGTAGTATATGATACTCCCACTAAGCTTATAAAACGGTTTTTAAAGCAAGAGTATATGGTACTACTAACATAAGCTTTGCATTCATTGATGGACTATATAGTTACCTTAGGGCCTTAGAAGCTTTGCATTCATTGATGGACTATATAGTTACCTTAGGGCCTTAGGATGACTATGAACCTTTGATTCGATCCAACACGAGCCTAGTGTTGGACCTCGGTCTAGGGATGGAGATTGATTTTAGTTACGCGTTTAATCATATTAAGGCGTGTTTCTCCTATTGGGCGTTGGACCCAACTACTCCAACTTCATGCATATCAAATAAACAAGAAAGGAGTACTTCAAGGTAAAGAAGAGCTTATGCTCTTTTACAACATTTGATCAAAATAAATTACTTTAAAGTAAAGAAGAGCTTATGCTCTTTTACAACATTTGATCATATCAAATTACAACCAAAATTAATCTACACATTCCCATGGTTCAAACAAATTTGAGACGGCCTTTCACATAGCTCAATTATCGTAGGCTTAGGTTCATAATCACCCTTTCTTTAATTAATTAACGCTTTAACTAATTAAACTTGAATGCAACATTTTCATTTGGTTTTTGTATCCATAGAATTGATTTAAATAGAGCTAAATAAAATGAAAATCCAATTCTCATTTAAAGATACAAAACTATTTTGTTCTCTTCTAATTTGGGCCAAAAAACAATAACCTCAACCATTGGGCTATATTGCAAAACACAAACTTTTGGGGTGACTTTGTAAAAACACAAAAGTCCACTACTTCATGTAATTACAACTAGAACCCAAAAATTTCAACAAATGTAAAAACTTCATTAAAGGAGCAAAACAATTTGTCCTTTAGTGATTTTGGGCCTTTACGTAAAAGCGTAAACTTTCGGGTCAAAGTGCAAATACACAAAAGTATCAAAACTTTATGTAATTGCATAAAAGCCCCAAAAGTACTCCCTTTGAAGGAGTGGCCGGCCAAGGAGAGAGTTTTGTCATAAAATCATTTGAAATTTTTCAACAAACTGAAAGGTGATGGGTTGGTTTGAAAAAGTGATTTCCATGAAACATGGTTCCATGAAACAAGGGAAAGTAAAGGTGTGTAAGAAAATAGGTATGGAAGTCCACACCTAGTGATGATTGAAAAACATATCATCCATCACCAAAACAAAACTTTATAAACAACCAAACACCTTTTTGAATCAAAATTCCCAACCTTTTTGTTCTTGCCAAGAACATGTCAAGAACAATGAAGAACATCCATGAAAACCCAAAAGAGCTCCATGAACATTTTTCACCCAAAGACACCCCAAAAACTCTCAAACTTAAGGGAAATAACATACTACCATACTAGGGTACTTAGGGGTTCCAAAAGTCACTTTAAAACACTTTTAACAAGACAAACAAGAACCCAAAAATCCACCCTTTGGATTTGGCCGAATTTCCCCAAAAACATGGCACCAAATTTTAGCTCAAAAATTCATGCTCATATGAACTACATCTACAACATTTGAGATGGCAAATTTTCTAACAAAATTTACATTCAAAGAAGCAAGAATAAAGCTTGTAACAATTACAACATTCAAATCACAAACTATGAACTACAAAACCCAAAAGGATTCACCAACTACTAGACCTAGGCTCTTGATACCACTTGAAGGAAAATTTGTGAAAAACATGTTCATTTGAGCAACATCTATGGCATGCAATTAACAATTAAAGGCGGAATCATGCTTGTATGCACTCAAAACAAAACATTACCCATGAAATTCAAAGCCTAGTAGTTATGGTGAACCATGACTCAACTCAAGAACAAAGTGAGTTGAGAAACTTTATACCTTTGAAGCACCTCTTTGCTCAGCAAAGGTTAATCACCCATGTGAGGGCCTTCTTTCCTTTGTCACCTTACTCCTTGGCTCCATGGATTTGGATGGAGGAACTTTGCTTATTGGCTCCATGTCTTCTTAGATATGGATGGAAGAATTGGGTTCTCCAAAAGTCCCCAAAGTTGGAAACCTCTAAGTTCCGACACCAAGGATGGTTGAGGAAGAAGATGAGTGGCCATGGAAGAGTTAGATGCTAGTAAACTCTCCCATGGTGGCCGGCCTCTTAGAGAGCAAAGAGAGCATTGTGTTCTCATCTTTTCTCCAAAAGAAACCCTAAATGAATTTTGGCTATAAAGTTCTTTATATAGTCCCTTCAATTAAGAGACTAAAAGAACCACAAACCCTTTTCTTCTCTATATGGCCGGCCTCCTTAAGGCTATGGGCTGCTTGGGCCCTTTTGGGTATTTAGTCAATAAGTTGTCATACAACTTATGTTAGTGGGCTTGACATTCGAAGCCCATTGGGCCTTGAGGCCCAAAACTAACCCGAGGTCTAAAACGAACTTATTTGTTTGATTAATTAACATATTAATTAATCCTTGCCATAAATAATTAAACCATTTAATTATCCTTACTCATCTCCGTCGTATCCTTCAATCATTACCTTACACGGTGTGCGATCCATTAGGTTCCTTTTAGCGAGGCAGTGGGCGATTAGAACTCTTACTAATCGATTGTGAATTGAAACTTACTTTCAATTCTCCCTTTAGTGATTATACATCTTCAGGGCTTCCACAAGCCATAAGTGACACCTAGCAGTATGTCATGGCTACCCAAGCTAATCAGAAGAGGTTGGAGAACCTATTCAGTTTGGGATTACAATGCAATACGGTCTTTCTCTAATACAATACTCTTGACCACATTGTTTGGTTTGATAGTTTATTCATGCCTACTATCCAATGTAATTCATTTACTTATATGATTACCTTGAATGTGATTTGGAACGACTTCCTAAATCTCATTCATACTCTGGCCAGAGATTCTTAATCATATCATAGAGTATTCTCCCTCAAACGGTTTGAAGGTTAGAGATCCCTTGTTGCGCATTCACTTGCCTCCATGGCTAAGTGGCTTAACCCCAACTATGCCGTGGACACTCTCTGACGGAGTGACTTTGACATAGTCAAAGATCAAGGACCTAACCATAAGACAACTATGATGCCTCCGGTCAAATGACTACTTTGCATTATCCCAACCATGAGTTCTCATGTGACATGAATATGAGAACTCCTCGTTGATCACGTTCAGTGGACTCATTCTCTATTGAGCACCTACGTACTTGTCTTAGAGTCACACCATTGACTCGAGACCAGTCACTTTCCCTAAGAGAAGACATAGCACGTACTGATCTTAACGGACTGTCAATGCCCAATTGGCAATCCTATGATCAGGAACATTTAGGATATGTATACGAAAGAGAATGGTCTCATGGATCTAACTTCTTTAGATCACACTCTCCCTATTACATATTCCTTGGACTTTTCATTTAAGCATATAACATTTATATGAGACGGCTTAAAACAATAATCTTTGCCTTTTATATTAAAATAGATTAGTTTAACATGTGAAATGTCCGTAAAGTATCATCATATGATTGGTTTTAGGGCACATTTCCAACATGGCTATGTCAAAGTCACTCAATCAGAGGGTGTCCACGGCATAGTTGGGGTTAAGCCACTTAGCCATGGAGGCAAGTGAATGCGCAACAAGGGATCTCTAACCTTCAAACGTTGAGGGAGAATACTCTATGATATGATTTAGAATCTCTGGCCAGAGTATGAATGAGATTTAGGAATTTGTTCCAAATCACATTCAAGGTAATCATATAAGTAAGAGAATCACATTGGATAGTAGACATGAATAAACTATTAATCCAAACAATGTGGTCAAGAGTATTGTATTAGAGAAAGACCGTATTGCATTGTAATCCCAAACTGAATAGGTTCTCCAACCTCTTCTGATTAGCTTGGGTAGCCATGACATACTGCTAGGTGTCACTCATGGCTTGTGGAAGCCCTAAAGATGTATAATCACTAAAGGGAGAATTGAAAGTAAATTTCAATTGACAATCGATTAGTAAGAGTTCTAATCGCCCACTGCCTCGCTAAAAGGAACCTAATGGATCGCACACCGTGTAAGGTAATGATTGAAGGATATAACGAGGATGAGTAAGGATAATTAAATGGTTTAATTATTTATGGCTAGGATTAATTAATATGTTAATTAATCAAACGAATAAGTTCGTTATAGACCTCGGGTTAGTTTTGGGCCGCAAGGCCCAATGGGATTTGAATGTCAAGCCCATTAGCTCAAGATGTATGACAACTTGAAAACACAAAGGGCTTGAAAGCCTAATAAACCCTTAAGTGGCAGGCCATATAGAGAAGGGTAGTGAACTTGGCTTAATTGCAAGTTTGCCACTCCATTATGATGAGGTATAAAGGCAACTTTATAGCCATTTCATCATTAGGGTTTCTTTTGGAGAAAATTGGAGAGAACATCTCTCTCCCTTTCTCTCTAGGAGGCCGGCCCCCTTGGAGGGGATTAGCTAGCAATCCTTCCTCCTCCAAGGTCACTCATCTTCTTCCTTCACCATCCTTGGTGTCGAAAATTAGAGGTCTCCTACCTTGGGGACTTTTGGAGAATCAATTGTTCCATCCATATCCATGGAGCCAAGGAGCAAGGAGACAAAGGAAAGAAGGCCCTCACATGGGTGATTAACCTTTGCTAAGCAAAGAGGTGCTTCAAAGGTATAAAAGTTTCTCAACTCCTTTCTTTAAGATTTGAGTTGAGTCATGGTTCACCATAACTACTAGGCTTTGAATTTCATGGGTAATGTTTTGTTTTGAGTGCATACAAGCATGATTCCGCCTTTAATTGTTAATTGCATGCCATAGATGTTGCTCAAATGAACATGTTTTTCACAAATTTTCCTTCAAGTGGTATCAAGAGCCTAGGTCTAGTAGTTGGTGAATCCTTTTGGGTTTTGTAGTTCATAGTTTGTGATTTGAATGTTGTAATTGTTACAAGCTTTATTCTTGCTTCTTTGAATGTTAATTTTGTTAGAAAATTTGCCATCTCAAATGTTGTAGATGTAGTTCATATGAGCATGAATTTTGGAGCTAAAATTTGGTGCCATGTTTATGGGGAAATTCGGCCAAATCCAAAGGGTGGATTTTTGGGTTCATGTTTGTCTTGTTAAAAGTGTTTTAAAGTGACTTTTGGAACCCCTAAGTACCCTAGGATGTTAACCCCTTTTTTGAGTAGTGAAATTTTGAATTTTATTGAGTGAAGACATTCATGGAGCTCTTATGAGTTTTCATGTGTGTTCTTCAATGTTCTTGATGTTCTTACCAAGAACAAAAAGTTTGGTGGTTTGATTCAAAGTTTTGGTTGTTTACATAAAGTCTTTGTTTTGTGTTGGTTGGTGTGATTTTTATCATGAAAATGTGTTTGAATTTTTTGTACATGATTGGTACTTCTCTTACATACTCATACTTCTTTTACTATTCACACCATACCAATCACTTACACATTTCCATCACCTTTCAAACCTAAAAATCAACTCACACACATCACTCACACTACTCCTTGGCCGGCCACTCCTTCAAAGGGAGTACTTTTGGGGCTTTTATGCAATTACATAAAGTTTTGATACTTTTGTGTATTTGTACTTTGACCCAAAAGTTTACGTTTTTACGTAAAGGCCCAAAATCACTAAAGGACAAATTGTTTTGCTCCTTTAATGAAGTTTTTGCATTTGTTGAAATTTTTGAGTTCTAGTTGTAATTACATGAAGTTGTGGACTTTTGTGTTTTTACAAAGTGACCCCAAAAGTTTGTGTTTTGCAACATAGCCCAATGGTTGAGGTTATTGTTTTTTGGCCCAAATTAGTAGAGAACAAAATAGTTTTGTATCTTTAAATGAGAATTGGATTTTCATTTCTTTTAGCTCTATTTAAATCAATTCTATGGATACAAAAACCAAATGAAAATGTTGCATTCAAGTTTAATTAGTTAAAGCGTTAATTAATTAAAGAAAGGGTGATTATGAACCTAAGCCTACGATAATTGAGCTATGTGAAAGGCCGTCTCAAATTTGTTTGAACCATGGGAATGTGTAGATTAATTTTGGTTGTAATTTGATATGATCAAATGTTGTAAAAGAGCATAAGCTCTTCTTTACTTTGAAGTACTCATTTCTTGTTTATTTGATATGCATGAAATTGGAGTAGTTGGGTCCAACGCCCAATAGGAGAAACACGCCTTAATATGATTAAATGCGTAACTAAAATCAATCACCATCCCTAGACCGAGATCCAACACTAGGCTCGTGTTGGATCGAATCAAAGGTTCATAGTCATCCTAAGGCCCTAAGGTAACTATATAGTCCATCAATGAATGCAAAGCTTATGTTAGTAGTACCATATACTCTTGCTTTAAAAACCGTTTTACAAGCTTAGTGGGAGTATCATATACTACTAAATCAATCAAATGGACCAATAGTTGTAATAGGACCAAATTGTTTTAATAAGATTAAAATAAATGCTTATATGTGATGAGACCTAAAACCCTCAACTAAACCATTATTAAGTTGATAAGCGTGAGAGTGCTTTGAACACTCTTTCGTGGCCTTCCACCGTGGTAGGCTCCGATCGTTTGTGACTCGTACACCGACTTCACCCTATCATGGGGGAGTACAAAGTGCGTGCTTACACTCAGGAAGAGTCCTATATGCATACATGATGTTGTGAAGGTAGGCAACGAGAATGATCAACATCATATCATTGTGAGGTTGTTCTTGAACCCCTACTCGAACTTGCATGGTGGGAATGACTTAACTAAGTGCAATGGAGCCAACATCATATCATTGTGAGGTTTCATTCTGTAGAGGCCAAATAAGATGGGTACTTACATTAGATGTAAATGAGTAAGCGTACTCTCTCATTATTATTGTTGCTAGCCAACATCATATCATTGTGAGGTGGGCTTGGTAATAGTGAGCCTCCCATACCCTACTAAGAGTTTTCTCCAAAACTCTCGAATTCCGATGAGGGATATGGAATTTGCCGAAAATAGTGGGTGGTGCTATTTGATTTAAAGACCCGGATCAAATGGCTTAAAATCAATCAATTTATATTTGTTATGTATTTATTTACCGATATATTTGCAAACGCTATCCAAAACTTGACAAAGAAAAGCCAAAGGCTTTAGTTTCCGGACTTGGTACCACAATCCCATAGATTGTCTTGAATGGATTGCATATGTGCCTAAGTAGTCTCATCCTCACAATTTTCCTATTGATAATGTATCATTGGAAGAACATGTTAGATAAGTCTATCATAAAGAGGACAACACAAACAACCAATGCTTATTCCTTTGTTGTATGAACAAAGGAACTTATAAAGATTAGCACAAAGACATGAACACTTTTTGTGTCATAGATCTTCACTTACAAATCGTTGTATGAAGAAATAAGAGTTGCTTAGAACAACCCTTAGTTTATGCAAACACTTGTGCTTGTTTCTTTGTTAAATGAACAAGGAACTTGAGAAGTAAGCACAAGGGCATGGACACTTAATGTGCCATGATTCTTCACTTACAAATTGTTGTATGAAGAAATGAGAGTTGCCTTGAACAACTCTTGAAAGTTTGTAATCTTGTTTAGAACAAGATGGTTGGTTGACAAAAATAGTCCATCAATATGGACTTATGATGATTTTGAATCATTGAGTGTTGAAGTGTTAAACCACTTCACGAGAGGGAAACTAGGCTAGGACTTCACCTTTGTGTCCCTATCCATATGGTTCACTAAGTTTATAGTAAACTATATAGTGAACAATGGCCGTACGCTCTCCAAATCGTTTGATGAGTTTAACACAATTGAAATAAGTTTCAAGAGAGACTGTGGGAGTTTAGGGACCATGACTATTGTAGTCAAGGGAGAAGTCAAATGAAGAAGGCAAAATAACTCCAAGGGAACAAACTTTCTTTATGAAAGGATGGACATTGGAAGGGGTATATGCAAGAAATGTCTTGCAAGTGTCAAGAACACACCTTTCGAAGGTGTTGTAAATTGTTCTTGAATAGTTCAAAACAGTTAGTTCTTCTACTTAAATGCTTGATTCCGTATTAGTAACTATGTTTTTACAATCGTTGTAAAAGTGTGGCTAATAAGAAGTAGAAGATTAATGAGAGAAGAGAAAGTACTTCACATTCAGAACGTGAATCAAATATAGATCTCTGCGAAAGCAGATAGTACTTACTTCCTCATATGAACTACCAAAGAAATTGGAAAAACAAAGATTGTCTTTACATCCCAATTTGAATAAGGAACTTAATTCCGTCACTATAAGATATGGATGAATGTTTTGTTTGACAAAACATTGTTCTTTATTAATCAATGATTGGATTATTATAATCTAATTGATTGTCTCTATAGTAGAGATAATGTGGTAGTGTTAACTATTTAGAATATGACGATGCTTAAAACCCAAAAGGTTGCAAGGTAGTGACTAATCCCAACTTAGTTGTGACACCTCTAAAAACATAAATTATGAGTTGGTC
Organism: Heteromeles arbutifolia; assembly: GCA_024362995.1. Taxonomy (NCBI): domain Eukaryota; kingdom Viridiplantae; phylum Streptophyta; class Magnoliopsida; order Rosales; family Rosaceae; genus Heteromeles; species Heteromeles arbutifolia. The sequence continues at coordinate 14,115,497 of JANCRC010000015.1, forward strand.
ATAGATGGATACTTTGGATCGTTAGGTCCGGATCCAATGCCTTCTTGTTGAAATTGTATAGAGGCGAAATGTTCGAATCTTTATTCTTTAGGAAAGAAGAAAGAATCACAAAGTAGTTGAGGTTAATTCACTTAGATGTTAGTGGCACTTGTCCACAACATAATACTACTCATGTTGTATGACATTCACCGAAGATCGTTCTCGGTTGGACTATCGTTTATTTTGAATAAACAAAAGTCCGAATACTTTGCAAAAGGTTTCAAAGAATTCAAGAATGAAAGTTGATGAGTAAGACGTCTAAAGTATTTACCTCCTTAGATTTGATCCAAGGAAATATAACACTTTAGAAGAGTTTCCTTGATAGAAATCAAGGAAAGTAGCATCATAAGATAACGGATTTCTCCATTAGGAGAATAACGAACTTGAATAAGACTTAGTTCGTTGGATGTTATCAATTACCCACATATATAGGATATATATACTTCTAAGACAATATGATTGTCAATTAGAAGATCTTCCAAAATTTTCATAACTCCATAGGATGTAGTTGGAAAGAAAGACAAGTCTTAATCGTGTTAAGATTTGGGGTTGTGTGCTAATAAGCAATATTTGTTTGAGAACAATCTTGTGGGATATCCTTAAATTAACTTTTGGATATCACTTATATAAACCAACTAATAAATGTTATTTGTTGGGTAGTTCATTGTAATCCTACAGTAGGATTTGCCTAAGATAGAGCAAATGAACGAGAGATAGAACTCAAAGAATGGGTTCTTTGAGTGACAAGATGATGATCAACAAATATAACAACCTAGTTCCTACACCACAAGCTCCAAATGTAGTTGAGAAGGATTTATAAACCGTCTCAGTTGAATGGTTTGAACTTTATGACCATGTCATAGAGTTACACCTCTTAATTCGAAAGAAATAAGAATGAAAATCCTTATGACTACATTGAGTGTATATACAACATTTACTCAAGGAAATGGTATAGTACCATTTGACCCGAAATAATGAAACCTTAGTAGCTAATTGGTAGCTTAAGGTGACTACAATCAAAGAGATTGGTTGACTTGGAAGAAACCATCTTTGACGTAGTCTTGGTTTCCATTAATTCGAGGATTGCTAACTACAACTAAACGGTGATTGAATGTTTGGACATAATATGGGTTTCCGAAACCATTACCAAGATAGTCTTGATAATATATGTCTAAAACTAAGAATCACAAGACGTGTAAGTTGTAAAGATCCATCCATCATGAATCTTAGCAAGCTAGTGGGAGCTGTAAGCGTCTTATGAGAGAAAGATCAAATCGTTTGATTTCTCATAAAGATGTAAATGAATCTTTTGTTTACTAGGTTTACAAAAGATTAGTGGGAGTTAATCGTATTCCTAAATTTGAACATATATATGATATATTAATTTTAGAAATGAATGGAATTCTTCTTCGTTAAAAGTTATGACTTTAAACGTTCTATAATGATATAATGTATATGGGAGACATAGTCTATATACATGGGATGGAAATCTATAATGATAGATTTCAGTATATATAATTTGATTATATCAATCCCTAATGATAGACAAAAGATGCTAGGAAGTTTCCCATATGATGATAAACTTTAGTCAGAAGGACAATTCTAGTAAGACTAGGAAGTTGCTCTTCACAAAGGGATCGTACCCCTTTGACTCCCAAAGAATTAATGCGTAAATAGAATCCTTTATGCGTACGCAGAAAGGTGATTTATGTATTTCATATTGTATGAAAAGCGTTGAAATGAGTTGTACCAAGATTGGTACAAGACGATATCAATGCAAGCCCAGGATCAGAACCAAGGCAACTGTCAAGTGAGTCCTTATGTATTTAAGAAATACTAAAGGATAGATTCCTCAAGAATGAGGAAGAATTAGAGTAACGCAATGGAAGCGTAAAAGTATTAGATTATGAATCTAATATCGTATCCATCATTGGATGTCTCTTCATTTTGAATGAAGAGATAATTGGATATCTCTTTATTATGACTGAAGAGATATTTAGGTGGAAACATTAAAGGTAATGACTTTAGTGTCTTCCATCATGAATGCAAAATATATATCGCCATATAGAAGTTTACAACAATGTTGTTTGGATGGGAAAGTTCATTTATGAACTCTCCATTCGGTTCCAACCAGAAAGTGTCTGTAGTGTGCCGACACTACGACACTAATGGGGCGATAGCTCAAGCCAGGGAATCAAGGTCTCATCAAGATCCGAACTCAAATGAGAGACTGAACCACATGATTAAGAATTATGTATAATGGTGATGTCGTTATTCTCAAGGTTGCTTCTATGGATAACATATAGATATCCATTGTCTAGGCCTACTACTCAGCCATTTTTGAAATGACTACAGAAGAGGTATCATCACTGATGACCAAGCTGATTGGCTCTAGTGCAAGTGGGAGATTGTTGGAAATGTGCCCTAAAACCAATCATATGATGATACTTTACGGACATTTCACATGTTAAACTAATCTAGTTTAATATAAAGGGCAAAGATTATTGTTTTAAGCCGTCTCATATAAATGTTATATGCTTAAACGATAAGTCCAAGGAATATGTAATAGGGAGAATGTGATCTAAAGAAGTTAGATTCATGAGACCATTCTCTTTCGAATACATATCCTAAATGTTCCTGATCATAGGATTGCCAATTGGGCATTGACAGTCCGTCAAGATCAGTACGTGCTATGTCTTCTCTTAGGGAGAGTGATTGGTCTTAACTCATTGCTGTGATTGACACCAAGATAAGTACATAGGTGCTCAATAGTAAATGAGTCCACTGAACGCGATGAACGAGGAGTTCTCATACTCATGTCACATGAGAACTCCTGGTTGGGATAATGCAAAGTAGTCATTTGACCTAAGGCATCATAGTTGTCTTGTGGTTCGGTCCTTGATCTTTGGCTATGTCAAAGTCACTCAATCAGAGGGTGTCCACGACATAGTTGGGGTTAAGCCACTTAGCCATGGAGGCAAGTGAATGCGCAACAAGGGATCTCTAACCTTCAAACGTTGAGGGAGAATACTCTATGATATGATTTAGAATCTCTGGACAGAGTATGAATGAGATTTAGGAATTTGTTCCAAATCACATTCAAGGTAATCATATAAGTAAGAGAATCACATTGGATAGTAGACATGAATAAACTATTAATCCAAACAATGTGGTCAAGAGTATTGTATTAGAGAAAGACCGTATTGCATTGTAATCCCAAACTGAATAGGTTCTCCAACCTCTTTTGATTAGCTTGGGTAGCCATGACATACTGCTAGGTGTCACTCATGGCTTGTGGAAGCCCTAAAGATGTATATTCACTAAAGGGAGAATTGAAAGTAAGTTTCAATTGACAATCGATTAGTAAGAGTTCTAATCGCCCACTGCCTCGCTAAAAGGAACCTAATGGATCGCACACCGTGTAAGGTAATGATTGAAGGATATAACGAGGATGAGTAAGGATAATTAAATGGTTTAATTATTTATGGCTAGGATTAATTAATATGTTAATTAATCAAACGAATAAGTTCGTTATAGACCTCGGGTTAGTTTTGGGCCGCAAGGCCCAATGGGATTTGAATGTCAAGCCCACTAGCTCAAGATGTATGACAACTTGAAAACACAAAGGGCTTGAAAGCCCAATAAACCCTTAAGTGGCCGGCCATATAGAGAGGGGTAGTGAACTTAGCTTAATTGCAAGTTTGCCACTCCATTGTGATGAGGTATAAAGGCAACTTTATAGCCATTTCATCATTAGGGTTTCTTTTGGAGAAAATTGGAGAGAACATCTCTCTCCCTTTCTCTCTAGGAGGCCAGCCCCCTTGGATGGGATTAGCTAGCAATCCTTCCTCCTCCAAGGTCACTCATCTTTTTCCTTCACCATCCTTGGTGTCGAAAATTAGAGGTCTCCTACCTTGGGGACTTTTGGAGAATCAATTGTTCCATCCATATCCATGGAGCCAAGGAGCAAGGAGACAAAGGAAAGAAGGCCCTCACATGGGTGATTAACCTTTGCTAAGCAAAGAGGTGCTTCAAAGGTATAAAAGTTTCTCAACTCCTTTCTTTAAGATTTGAGTTGAGTCATGGTTCACCATAACTACTAGGCTTTGAATTTCATGGGTAATGTTTTGTTTTGAGTGCATACAAGCGTGATTCCGCCTTTAATTGTTAATTGCATGCCATAGATGTTGCTCAAATGAACATGTTTTTCACAAATTTTCCTTCAGTTTGTATGGAGGAATGGATAGGAGAAAGTATGGTTGTGGTTAGGATGGTTGGGTGGTGCGGCAAAGGGATTTAGAAAAGGTTAGGGATGTGTATGATAGAGAATGGTATATCTCTGCTACGGCAAGGGAGGCTTTTATTTAAAGGTCAACTCGGCTAGGGTTCTGAAAAAGGGGTTTTAAATACTTAACTAATTTGTCCCACAATTGAATAGGTAAGAAAGAATCAGAAATTAAAGAGAAATAGGTAACAAAGGCGTGACACAATATAGGAAAGGTATTTAAGGTCAGAAATTAAGAGAGAAAAGGGAATGAGGGAGCGGGAAGGTTGTAAAGAAAAGGGAATGTGATTTTGGTTCAAAAATTAGGCAAGAACAAGGTCCCCTTGCACGACAAGGAAGGGGAAAAAGGGAAAGTGTGATGTGTTTGTGTAGATTTGGTGCGGCAGGTAATTTAGAGCAAGTTTAGGACTTCTAGAACAAGTAATTAAGTGCCCTAACATATTTTGGAATCCTTTGATGAAGATTAGTGTTTGCTAATCCTCAAGGCTTCCACAAACCGTGAGTGACACCTAGCAATATGTCATGGCTTCCCAAGCTAAGTAGAAGTGGTTAGGGAACCTATCTAGTTACAATTACAATGCAATACGATCCTTCTCTAATACAATACTCTTAATCACATTGTTTGGGTGATAGTTTGTTTCATGTCTACTATCCAATGTGATACTTCTCTATATGATTCAATCGAATAATGATTTGGAAAATTCTTCCTAATTCATATTCGTATGCTTTGGCCAAAGACTCTCAAATCATATCTCAGAGTATTCTCCTTCCACCATGGAAGGTTAGAGATCCCTTGTTGTGCATTCACATGCTTGCTTGACTAGATAGCTTGACCCCAACAATGTCATGGACACTCTCAATGGAATGCCTTTGACATAATCAAAGATCAAGGACCTAACCATTAGACATCAATGATGCCTCAGGTCAAAGGACTACTTTGCATATTGCAACTTATGAGTTCTTACATGACATGTATGTTCGAACTCTCTTTTGATCGTTGTTCAGTGTACTCGATTACCTTTTGAGCACCTATGTGTTTGTCTCAGTGTCCAACACTAAATGACTTTAGACTAGTCATACTCACGCTTGAGTTAACATAACACATACTAACCTTAGTGGATTGTCAATGCCCAATTGGCAATCCTATGGCTAGGAACGTTTTAGGAATGTTCATAAGAGAAAGGCCTCATTAATCTAACTTACTTAGATCACTTCTCTCTTAGATTAAATACATTCCTTGGATTCCCTTATTGCTTAAATACATGATACAATAAATAGTGATTAACAATAAGCTTTGCCCTTCATTAAACATATAATAGTTTAATACAATAAGTATTCCAAAAGCTATTACATCAAATGAGTGGCTTTGTGGGCATACTCCCAACATCGAATTCTTCACATTTTCATTCAATCCTAAGCTCATTTGATCTTCAATTTCGTCCATCCACTTAGCTCCAAGCATGTGCAATCCATTTAGTGCCCAAAAAAGGCACCAAAATGCACTTTCTTGCTTCTTTAACCCTTTGAACCTACAAACACACGAAAATAGCTTAAAATACTAAAATAACTAAGAACTAACAACGTAAATGCAAGGAAACAAGCTAATTAAGTGGCATAAATATGCTCCTATCAAATACCCCCGCACTTAGCTTTTTGCTAGTCCTCGAGCAAAACCAAAGAAACAAAAGAAAAAAAACACAATCTAAACCTTCCAACATTTACCTCAGGGATTTTCAATGAACATGACATATTAAAAATCATCACTTGCACAGATTTTGGCCATCCTTACACTTGAATTCATACTTAATCACAGTCACCATTCACTAGTTCATATGTAATCAATTAAAACAACATTTTGAATGTACTCTCTTTCGGATCCAGGAAACAGCTCTCAGAGATCTTTTTTCCTTTTGGAAGATACAGGAGCGAAACAAGTAACATGCCTTAGAGAATTCCCTCAATTCCTTACTAGATATGCACTCAATTTTCACTCAGATTTTCTGACTACACTCCCTACACTAGGTATATGTGAGAAGATTGATGTAAACATGAAAACGAACACTCACACATGTTATAGCAAAGAAAGCACTTTTCTGGAGTTATAAGTGAGTATATAAATATGATCTCATGAAAGGGATGCTACTACTTAGACGCAAGAACCAGTGATTCCATATGCTCATACCAATTCCAAACTCCACATATTGAAACACATAACATTCAAGATATAAGTTAATGGGTTGTAACGGGGCTAAAGGTATTGGCTAACAAAAAAAGGATATGGAAAAACAAAGGTTCTTAAAGAAATAGTAAGCAAAGTAATGAGATTGACACTTAGAATTCAATTTTGAATGCATAAATCAACTTTAAACACAAAAAGGGAAGATTTACACACTCTAGGGCCATATTTGATGTTTTGGACCCTTTCTTCAACAATCAACACTCTTAAACTCATTCTTTCTTCTTTTCAAACTCTTTTTCATTCTTTTCACAACTTTTTCTTTTCTTTTTCTTTTGCCACGAATTTTTCTTTTTCTTTACCAAACCCGTGCCTTATTTCTTTTTCTTGGCACACAAACACACATAAATCCCTTCCCCCACACTTGATTTACTGCATAATGTAAATCAAAAGGAATTCTTTTTAAGTCATGCTTACTATCCTTTAAGAACAAGGGTATTGACATTCCTACACTAGGCTAGGTAAGGATAATGTGGTTAACAAAGAACATACGCTAAACAAGGCTCAAACGGGGTTTAAACCTACAAAACATATGAAGTAGAATGGAACGGCTATTTGGCTGTGGCTCACTAAACAACTTCATCTTGATCATGTGTTATGCAAATCAATGTCATCCTTTGAATGGAACGGGCATGAGTTCTAGTATTTGGAACCATAATGATGAAAATGCATTCTAAGTAGCAACCAAGCAAAGAATAATGAGATCATGTAACGACTTTAGAAAACAAAGAATCACAGATTAATAACTCTCCAAAAGAACGTTTAGGCTCATGTCTCACAGGGATGTAGCGTTAGTTTGAGTTTCTTCCTTCAAGCATGTTACAAAAACTGATTTTTTCCTTTTGTGATCAATTTTGAATTCGTAAACAACAACTACAACCAAGCATAAACCAAGAGCATATCAAACTTCCATCCATGTTCGTAACTTTCTTTAGCGGTCATGCAATTAAAAACCAAATCCTCATCATTGTGTTAGAAGGTACCTAAGACACAAACACACATAAACGATTCTTTTTGGCATTTTTCAAACTGTTTTTCAATTTTTTTTCCAATTTTCGTATGACTACTTCAAAACACACTAAAACACTCCAAAACAGTCTAAAAACCCTTAAAAACAGTGAGAAACAACTTTAGAAGTAATGGGTGATAAAATCCCACGAATTTGCATCAAAAACACTTTGTTACCCCCCCCCCCCAACACTTAAACCAAACATTGTCCTCAATGTTTCAAGCATAAACTCAAAGAAAGCAAACAAACAAACAACGAACTAATCATGGCAAGATAAATGCAGTAAAGAGAAGGGTTTAGGAATGCAAATCTGGTTATTGGGTGATTCCTAGAACTTCCTTCGTTGAATGCATGGGTTTCCTCCCAAGAAGCACTTGCTTTAACGTCGTGCAGCCGGACGATTCTTCTATTTAAGCGTCATTGGAGCCCATGGCATGGAACGGGACATCGTCCACAACCGGCCCTACAACATTCTCGTAATATGGCTTCAAACGATGCCCATTCACTTTGAATTCTACGCCATTCCTTAAGCTTTGAATGTGGACTGCACCATAAGAAAAAACATTAGTAACAACAAACGGGCCAATCCATTTAGAACACAACTTACCGGGGAACAAACGTAGGCGAGAGTTGAAAAGCAACACTTTCTGCCCTATAGAGAATGTTTTGCCATGAATCATCTTATCATGGAATGCCCTATAATGATAGATTTCAGGATATAATTTGATTATATCAATCCTTAATGATAGACAAAAGATGCTAGGAAGTTTCTCATGTGATGATGGACTCCAATCAGAATGAGAATTCTAGTGAGACTAGGAAGTTGCTCTTCTCAAAGGGAACGTACCCTTTGACTCCCAAAGAAATAATGCGTAAATAGAATCCTTTATGTACAAGCAGAAAGGTGATTTATGTATGTCATATTGTATGAAAAACGTTGATATGAGTTGTACCAAGATCGGTACAATACTATATCAGTGCAAGCCCAGGATCAGAACCATGGCAACTGTCAAGTGAGTCTTTAAGTATTTAAGAAATACTAAAGGATAGATTCCTCAAGAATGAGGAAGAATTAGAGTAACGCAATGGAAGCGTAAAAGTATTAGATTATGAATCTGATATCGTATCCATCATTGGATGTCTCTTCATTTTGAATTTAGAGATAATTGGATATCTCATTATTATGACTAAAGAGATATTGGGGTGGAAACATTAAAAGTAATAACTTTAGTGTCTTCCATCATGAATGCAAAATATATCGCCATATAGAAGTTTACAACAATGTTGTTTGGATGGGAAAGTTCATTTATGAACTCTCCATTCAGTTCCAACCAGAAAGTGTCTTTAGTGTGTCGACACTACGACACTAATGGGGCGATAGCTCAGGCCAGGGAATCAAGGTCTCATCAAGATCCGAACTCAAATGAGAGACTAAACCATATGATTAAGAATCATGTATAATGGTGATGTCGTTAATCTCAAGGTTGCTTCTATGGATAACATATAGATATCCATTGTCTAGGCCTACTACTCAGCCATTTTTGAAATGACTACAGAAAAGCTATCGTCACTGATGACCAAGCTGATTGGCTCTAGTGCAAGTGGGAGATTGTTGGAAATGTGCCCTAAAACCAATCATATGATGATACTTTACGGACATTTCACATGTTAAACTAATCTAGTTTAATATAAAGGGTAAAGATTATTGTTTTAAGCCGTCTCATATAAATGTTATATACTTAAACGATAAGTCAAAGGAATATGTAATAGGGAGAATGTGATCTAAAGAAGTTAGATTCATGAGACCATTCTCTTTCGTATACATATCCTAAATGTTCCTTATCATAGGATTGGCAATTGGGCATTGACAGTCCGTCAAGATCAGTACGTGCTATGTCTTCTCTTAGGAAGAGTGACTGGTCTCGAGTCATTAGTGTGACTGACACCAAGACAAGCATGTAGGTGCTCAATAAAGAATGAGTCCACTGAACACGATCAACAAGGAGTTCTCATACTCATGTCACATGAGAACTCATGGTTAGGATAATGCAAAGTAGTCATTTGACCTGAGGCATCATAGTTGTCTTGTGGTTAGGTCCTTGATCTTTGACTATGTCAAAGATACTCCGTCAGAGGGTGTTCACGGCATAGTTGGGGTTAAGCCACTTAGCCATGGAGGCAAGTGAATGCGGAACAAGGGATCTCTAACCTTCAAACCGTTTGTGGGAGAATACTCTATGATATGATTAAGAATCTCTGACCAGAGTATGAATGAGATTTAGGAAGTCGTTCCAAATCACATTCAAGGCAATCATATAAGTAAATGAATCACATTGGATAGTAGACATGAATAAACTGTCAAACCAAACAATGTGGTCAAGAGTATTGTATTAGAGAAAGACCGTATTGCATTGTAATCCTAAACCGAATAGGTTCTCCACCTCTTCGGATTAGGTTGGGTAGCCATGACATACTGCTAGGTGTCACTCATGGTTTGTGGAAGCCCTAAAGGTGAGTAATCACTAAAGGGAGAATTGAAAGTATGTTTTAATTCACAATCTATCGTTAAAAGTAACAATGGCTCACTGCCTCGCTAAAAGGAACCTAATGGATTGTACACCGTGCAAGGTAGAAATTGAAGAAACAACAGAGATGAGTAAGGATAATTAAATGGTTTAATTATTTATGGCTAGGATTAATTAATATGTTAATTAATCAAATGAATAAGTTCGTTATAGACCTCGGGTTAGTTTTGGGCTGCAAGGCCCAATGGGATTTGAATGTCAAGCCCATTAGCTCAAGTTGTATGACAACTTGAAAACACAAATGGCTTGAAAGCCCAATGAACCCTTAATGGCCGGCCATATAGAGAGGGGTAGTGAACTTGGCTTAATTGCAAGTTTGCCACTCCATTGTGAGGTGGTATAAAGGCAACTTTATAGCCATTTCATCCTTAGGGTTTCTTTTGGAGAAAAGATAAGAACACAAAGCTCTCTTTTCTCTCTATGAGGCCGGTCAGCCTAGAGGAATATAGCTAGCAATCTTCCTTCCTCTAGGTCACTCATCTCCTCATCAATGCTCTCCTTGGTGTGGAAAAATTGGAGGTTCTCTATTTTGGGAACTTGGAGAATCCTTTCAACCATCCTCCTCCAAGAAATCCATAGAGCTAAGAAGTAAGGAATGAAGGCCTTATCTTTTGGGTGATTAGCCTTTGCTTATGCAAAGAGGATTCAACAAAGGTATAAATTTCTCAACTCACTTTGTTCTTGAGTTGAGTCTTGGTTCACTCAACTACTAGGCTTTGAATTTCATGGGTAATGTTTTGTTTTTAAGTGCATACGAGCATGATTCTGCCTTTAATTGTTAATTGCATGCCATAGATGTTGCTCAAATGAACATGTTTTTCACAAATTTTCCTTCACTTGGAACTCGTTTAGACACCAAATAATTCACCAAATCAGCATACCAAGGTTCACTTACCTCAATGGACAGCAATTGCTCATCAGGCAATGTATCTTGGATAGGTATTGACTCCTCATCATGCACCAAACGGCTCAAGTGGTCAGCCACCACGTTTTCACTCCTTTTCTTGTCCCTGATTTCAATATCGAACTCTTGGAGAAGAAACATCCAGCAAATGAGTCTTGGCTTGGCTTCCTTCTTCGTGAGCAAGTACTTCAAAGCTGCATGATCAATGTAAACAATGACTTTAGGGCTAATTAAATAAGAACGAAACTTATCTAAAGCAAACATAACAGCAAGAAGTTCTTTTTCAGTGGTGGAGTAGTTCAATTGAGCATCATTCAAGGTCCAGGAAGCATAATAGATGACATGTGGCTGCTTGTTCTTCCTTTTGCCTAAAACAGCTCCAATTGCATGATCTGATGTATCACACATTAGCTCAAAAGGAAGGCTCCAATCTGGTGGAATGATGGTGGGGGCCGAAGTAGGCATGTCCTTGAGGTGTTCGAAAGCCTTCTCATATTCCTCGTTGAACTTGAAGGCCACTTCCTTTTGAAGGAGACGGCAAAGGGGCTATGCAATTTTTGAAAAATCCTTGATAAATCGTTTATAGAAACCTGCATGCCCAAGAAAAGAACGAACCTCTTTAACCGAAGTTGGAGAGGGTACGTAGCGTACAACATCTATTTTGACTTATCAACCTCAATTCCTTTTTTAAAGATTATATGACCCAAAACTATGCCTTATTTAACCATGAAATGACATTTTTCCCAATTTAAAACAAGGTTAGTTTCAACGCATCGTTTCAAGATTAAAGTCAAATTATCCAAGCAATCATCAAAGGTCTTACCAAACATACTAAAATCATCCATGAAGACCTCAATGATCTTTCCAACATAATCTGAAAATATACTTACCATGCATCTTTGGAATATGGCTGGTGAATTACGTAACCCAAATGGCATGCGACGATAAGCAAAGGTACCAAAGGGGCACGTGAAAGTGGTTTTTTCTTAGTCCTCATGGGCTATTACAATCTGATTATAACCTGAATAACCATCAAGAAAACAATAAAATGCATAACCCACTAACCTTTCAAGCATTTGATTAATGAATGGCAAAGGGAAGTGATCCTTCCTTGTGAGGGCGTTTAACTTCCTATAATCAATGCAAACTCTCCATCCGGTTTGAATACGTGTAGGCACAAGTTCATTCTCTTTGTTATTCACCACAGTAACTGCAGTTTTCTTTGGAACCACTTGGACTGGCGAAACCCAATGACTATCAGAGATTGGATAGATCACTCCACAATTAAGTAGCTTGATTATCTCCTTCTTCACAACTTCCATTATTGAAGGGTTGAGTCGATGTTGAGCTTCACATGATGGTTTAGCTCATTCCTCCAAGAGTATACGATGCATGCATGTGGTAGGACTTATACCCTTGATGTCGGCCAATGTCCACCTAATTGCTGTTTTGTGCTCCTTTAACACCCTCACCAATCTGTCCTCCTCTTGTGCTGTGAGTGTGGAAGACACTATGACAGGCAGAGTCTCTTTTTCTCCAAATAAAACATACTTCAAATGGCTTGGTAATGGTTTAAGTTCAAGGGAAGGTGGCTGCACAACTGAAGGTAACATTTTATTAGTCGAAACTGAACTTGAAATTGGGAGCAAAAGCTTACCATTTTGTTGTGGCAATGACTCTAGGGCAGCCACCATCTCAATTACTTCTTCATTAGGGTGCACGGCAAGGGTTGCTTCATGAATGCTTTGGGTATGCATAGTTGTTGCTCCATTGTTTTTTAGGCCCATTCCTTGTGTAATGACCATTTCAAGTGCATCTTCATTCAATTGTTCAAGATGTTCCTGGGCCAATGAATCAATTATATCAATAGAAAAACAAGAGTGATCATCACTAGGATACTTGATAGATTCAGAAAGATTGAAATTAATAACTTCCCCATCAAATTCCATTGTCAATGTTCCTTTGAACACATCAATCTTTGTGCGGGCTGTTTTCATGAATGGCCTTCCAAGGAGGATTGGCAATGAAGGAGAGCGGTCCGAATCTTCCATTTCAAGCACATAGAAGTCCGCTGGAAAGATTGTCACATCCCCGCCCAGGGTGGATCACTTCCCAAGCCCGTTCCACCACCGTAGCACAATATTGTCTGCTTTGGGCCCCGACCACGCCCTCACGGTTTTGTTTTTTGGGAACTCAAGAGTAACTTCCCAGTGGGTCACCCATCCTGGGAATGCTCTGGCCAACTTCCCGCTTTACTTCGGAGTTCCTATAGAACCCGAAGCCAGTGAGCTCCCAAAATGCCTCGTGCTAGGTAGGGATGAGAAGATATATTTAAGGATCACACCCCTGGGCAATGTGGGATGTTACAATCTACCCCCTTAAGGGCTCGATGTCCTCATCGGCATATTTCCGGCTAGGGATTGGCTCTGATACCAATTTGTTACATCCCGGCCAGGGGTGGATCACTTCTCGGGCCCGTTCCACCACCGTAGCATGATATTGTCCGCTTTGGGCCCTGACCACGCGCTCACGGTTTTGTTTCGGAGAACTCACGAGCAACTTCCCAATGGGTCACCCATCCTGGGAGTGCTCTAGCCCCCTTCTCGCTTAACTTTGAAGTTCCTACGGAACCAGAAGCCAGTGAGCTCCCAAAAGGCCTCGTGCTAGGTAGGGATGAGAATATACATTTAAGGATCACACCCCTGGGCGATGTGGGATGTTACAAAGATTAAGTGATTGACCTGCACTAAAACATCTTCCAAAACTCTTTTTGGATAGGCGTTAGAACGATTGGCCAATTGAATGATCACACCATCATTTTTCAGTTCTCCTAAGTTCATAGATGCATAAATTGAATAAGGCATGACATTAATAGATGCACCTAAGTCTAACATGGCATGTTCAAACCGAGTATTGCCAACAACACAAGGAATTGTAAAACTACCCGGATCTTTGCATTTAGGGGGCAGTTTACGTTGCGAGACAGGTGACACGTTCTCACTTACCATTAACACCTCCTTGTTCGAAATCCTCTTCCTACTTGTGCAGAGTTCTTTTAAAAACTTGGCATACCTTGGAACTTACTTGATTGCATCAAGGAGTGGTATATTGAGTTGTACTATTCTAAAAGTTTCCAGAATGTCCTTTTCAGCCTCCTCCTTCTTTGATTGCATAAATCTGCGAAGAAATGGTACATTTGGAGGAATAACGTTAGAAATAAATGAATTAGAACCTTTCTTACCTGTGGTGGTCGGATTGGATGGATTTGGGAGTGTAAGAGGCTGCAGCAAGGTTGTTTCCTTCCTTGCTGTGGCCTTGTCTTGCTCCTCCTTTTCAATCAGCAACTTCTCGTCCTCTTGGGGATGTGATTTGGAGGGTTGTGGGTCTGCTCCAACTTGTTTTCCACTTCGCAACATGATGGCCATGGCAGATTCAAAGCCTTTCTTAGGATTCACAACAGTTGAACTAGGAAGTTTGCCTGGTTCTCGAAACTGTCCTACAAACTCCGCAATTTGCCCAATTTGCTTTTCTAATTGATCCACCTTTTTGTCTTGGTTTTGCATTGCTTTGGTTTGATTTTCTTGCCCCTGAGACAAATTGGTGAGTAACTTAATAAGTGTGTCATTATCCAAGGAAGTACCTGAAGTGTTTTGGGCAGATTGTTGTGGGGCTTGTGTCGGTGCGAATGGCTTTGTGTAGAAGCCCGGGGGTTGTTGCCTAAAGCCTCCTTGTTGTTGGGGTTGTTGGGAGTATGGATCGTTCCTTGGCTGGTTTTGGCTTCCAAAACCCATGGCATTGGCAAATTCCCATCCACCATTCTCAATCAATTGAGGGCACTTCTCAGAGAATTGTCATTTGATAGAACACACGCCACACACACTTGGCCCTTGCATCCTCATCCCTTCGGCCATCTGAGACACAATAGAAGTAAGATTAGCTAATTGAGATTGAATGTCGGATGTGGAACTTACCTCATTCAATTGCTATCGTGGGGTGTCTCTCTGCCTAATTCCTTCGTATTGTTATGCATTCAATGCACGGTTTGCAATTAGTGTCTTTGCTGCCATAGGTGTCTTGTCCACCAGCGCACCTCCCGCTGAGGCATCTAGCATTTGCCTTTCAATGGGAAGAAGGCCTTCATAAAAGTATTGAAGTAGAAGCTCTTCTTTCATTTGGTGTTGAGGACATGATGCAACAAGGCTTTTGAAATGCTCATAATACGCTGGAAATAACTCACCTTGGCTTTGTTGGATTCCGCTAATCTTCTTGCTCAAAAGTATGACTCTTGAAGTGGGGAAGAACTTCTCTAAGAACGCCCTCTTCATGCTTTCCCAAGAAGTGACAGTTCCAGGGGCTAATTCATATAACCAATCCCTAGCCTTCTCTAGAAGAGAGAAGGGAAAGGCCTTCATCTTCAAAATGTTGCCATCGACATTGATTGGAGTCATGCTTGAACACACCACTTCGAACCCTTTCAGATGCTTGTTTGGATCTTCCATGGACAGCCCATGGAATTTGGGAATGTGGTGCAGCAGGCTAGACTTCAATTCGAATTCATCGATCTTGTCTTCAGCCACCCTAGGGTATTGGATGCATAAAGGTGTAGCATTGTCTAATCCCGAGGCAGAAAGCTCCTTAATTGTTCGATTGTCCGCTACCATGGCTTGTGTTTCTTCTAAATTCCTTGCCGTGGGGTCTTCTTCCTCATCTATTACTTGTTCTTCAACCTCAGGTTCAAGGCTAGGTGGATTAGATTCTTGCTGGTTTCTCTGCCTTCTCAAAGTCCTCTCAAAATCATCGTCAAAGCCCAAGATATTCTTACAAACAGTTTGAGAACTCCGAGTCATAAACTAGTACCTAAAAACAAGAAACAAAACAAAGTCAGAAACTGAAACAAAAACACATGGAAAGGAAACAAGGGATTAGCAAAGTTGCTAATACCCGGCAACGGCGCCAAAAATTTGATGCGATGTTTATAAGCACAAAAATTAAACCCTCTTGGTGACAATTGTAGTAAAGATGCAAGTAGGATCGTTCTTGACCGGGGATTAGAAGGGATTGCTAAAACACTTGAAACTGACTTTAAAGCGTAAAACGAAGTTTAAAACACTAAACTAGACTCAAAGAATGCAAAACTAGACTCTGTGGACTCAAAACTACTAAATTGACTCAAAACAGCTTAAAATAAGCTAAAAGACTCAAAACAGACTCTAGGGATGAAATTGGACGAATTTGGGACTATGAAGACTCAAAACACTTAAAAACACAAAGTTAGGTAGATTCTAACTAGTTTGACACACAAAAGTAAAGGGGATTGGGTTTTGGACGAATTTAAAAGAAAACAAGTAAACTAAAAACTAAGACAGAATTAGGCACGAAATTGGTGTTTTGAATGGATGATGGGCTAGCTAGAGGGTTCTTCTCCACACATGACACACTTGCATACAAATTGATCTCCAGTTGCTTTTTCAATAAACCATAAATGACAATGCCCCAGATTAACCGTGCCATCACTAATTAACCCTCAGATTTTCCCTTAGTTATTGGATTGGATGGACATCATTTAACAACCCAAAGCATTCTTCAAAAGTTCCCTACATGCACATCATAATAGAGATACAATCAAAGATCATTATGTTCTATGAAAATCATAAGCATTGACAAAGCATTCGTAACTATGACATCATGATACTTATGCTAAGAATTTAACTTAACACGATCGTGACCAGAGACCTTCACTACTTGTGAATATAAGTTAGTAACGATTATATGAAACTCCCTTATATTCTAGCACCAGATTCATGCATGCAAACTAAGTATGCATCCTTAATCAACATTCAAGAATAAGTTTTGAATAAAACAGTTAAGCAAATTGCATTCACACTTTATGAAATCACAACTGGAATTATTCAAATCATATTGCAAGTATAATCGTGGTTTCGAATTCCCCCCTACCCAAGAGGGGTTTAGTTCCTCATAATTCTTCACATCTTCATTCAGTCCTAAGCTCATTTGATCTTCAATTTCGTCCATCCACTTAGCTCCAAGCATGTGCAATCCATTTAGTGCTTAAAACTGCTCCAAAATGTTCCAAAATGCACTTTCTTGCTTCTTTAACCCTTTGAACCTCCAAACACACGAAAATAATTTAAAATACTAAAATAACTAAGAACTAACAACATAAATGCAAGGAAACAAGCTAATTAAGTCGCATAAATATGCTTATATCACTCTACCACTCAAACATTGTAAATTCAATGGGAGAATTTGAAATCATTGAAGCTATCACTTTGGGAAGTGCTATGGAGGTTAGAGATGACTTAAAAACGTCCAAACATAGCCTAGAAGAGGACAAGATGCTGCTGATCGAAGAGGAGGAAGAAGACACACCCACAGCAAGGGAAGAACAACCCTTGCCGCAGCCCCTTAAAGTTTCCATGTCGTGCAATTCAGGTAATGTTGTTCCAAATTCAACTCATTCTAACCCCATTCCACCAAATGTCCATTTTCCTCGCAGGTGTTTGATTCCAAAGAATGAAGAAAGTGAAAAAGACATCGTGGAAGCCTTCCCAAAGGTGCAAAGTGATATTCCAATTCTTGGTACACCAAATCAAATTCAAGAATGTGTTGAACTGTTTGAAGAGAACTGTACATCAAGAAGAATGATTCAAGTGAAAGAAGTGGCTGGAGAATATGTAGAATGCATCAAAGAGGATGTTCATGAGACAACAAAGCCCAAAGAAGTTGAATTTTATGACACGAGACGAGTCACAACCAAAACATTCAATCTGGCCAAGTGCAAAGTTCCTGAAACTTTCAAAGATGTGGTGTTTGTCCTTGAGTTCTTGTGGAATTTCAATTTTGTTTTATACTAACATGTTGATTTCAATGATTCAGGTACCCACTCTAGAATTTAAACCATTGCCGGATCATTTCAAGTTTCACCTTCCATTCAAAGATCAATTCCATGTTGTGGCCTCCAATGACGCTTAATTGGAGGTATCGTCCCGCTGGAAGACGTTAAAGCAAGCACTTCTTGGAAGGCAACCCATGCATTCAACTAGGGTGACCTAGGAATCACTCCATGATAGGAGCATATTTATGCGACTTTGTTAGCTTGTTTCCTTGCATTTTCTTAGTTAGTTTCTACTTATTATAGTGTTTTAAGCTATTTTCGTATGTTTGTAGGTCCAATTGGCAAAGTTGGCAAAAAGATGCAATTTGGAGCATTTTAGAGCAGTTTTGGGCCACGAATGGATATCACAAGTACGGAGCAAGATGGATGGACGAATTTGAAGTTCAAGAGAGGCTAGGAATGTGCAAAAGAGTTGGAGAAATAAATTCAAGTCATTGAAGATAAGGAATCAGCTACAAAGAAGGAGAATTATCCAAAACCTTATCCAACCTTATTTTATCCAAACTAACCTTATCTTACCTTACCTTATCTTATCCTATCCTAATCCTTTCCTACTTAATTCCTGCTGCGAAAGGGTTTTAATTTCAGTTTAGGAGACATAAAAACCTGATTTCTAGGAACCTCATCCTCTCCTATAAAGGAGCCGCACCTTTGTCCTAGATCCCTTGGGTTTTTGACCTTCTAGATGTCCTATTTCTTGCTGGGATTACATAACCTTTTCCCCTTAGGATTGTGTTATTATTTTCCTACACAAACTATGTTTTGCAATCCTTTTCCTACACCAAAAGTTTGTGCCGCACCCTTCCCCTATAAATACAAGTTTATGCTGCACCATTCAGACCACCACCCTCTACCATAACTCACCTACATCCATCCACCACACCATCCACCACACAACCTCATTGTGCCGCAGCTTTGCAAAGGAAGGAAGGAAGAAATCTGGAGCGTTTCTAGGTGTATTCTATCCTTTGTTTTTAATGTTTAAATTTAATTGTCTTTGTTTATTTGCGATCATGGGGAACTAAACCCCTTCTTAGCTAGGGGGGAATTCGAAACTATGAGCATATATGTGATATGAATTGATTTCATCCAGTTGTGATTTCATAAATCGTGAATGCAATTTGCTTAACTGTTTGAATAAAACTTATTCTTGTGTGTTGATTAAGGAGGCCTACTTAGTTTGCATGCTAGGATTTGATGCTAAAATATAAGGGAGTTTTACCTAATCGTTACAAACTTATATTTACAAGTAGTGGAGGTTGCTAGTCACGATTGCGTTAAGTAAATTCTTGGCAGGAGTGTCATGCAGTCATAGTCACGAATGTCATGTCAATGCTTATGATTTTCACAAAGCTTAATGATCTTTGATATGTACCTCTAGTATGCAGTCATATAGGGAACTTGATAAGAATAATTTGGTTTGTGGCGCTACGTCCAAATTCAATGAACTTAGGAAAATCTGAAGGTTAATGTGTGTAGTCACGATTAATTTGGGGCATTGTCGTTCACGGTTTATAGAAAGAACAACTGGAAATTGATTTGTGTCGCATATATGTCATGTGTGGAGAAGGACCCTCTAGCTAGCCATTCACCCAAATTCGTACCAACCTTTGTTTAGTGTCTTAATCAGTTTGTTTCCTTTATTTTCTTGTGTCAACTTAGTTAGAATCTGTTTAATTTTGTGTCTTTTAGCATTTTGAGTCAAGTTAAAGTTAGAATTCGTCCAAATAACTCCCTACTGTCTGTTTTGAGTCTATTTGGTTGTTTTAAGCTGTTTTGAGTCTTGTAAGTCTAGTTTAGTGTTTTAGAGTTTAATTAGTGTAGATTTGCATCCCTTCTAAACCCCGGCTAGAACGATCCCTACTTTCACATACTACATTGATAAGGGTTTAAGTTTGTGTGCGATTTAATTTCACATCAAATTAAACTCCCTATCAATTTGATGTGAAATATTCTAACACACAAATTAAACCCTATTGATGACAATTGTAGTAGAGATGCAAGTAGGGATCGTTCTAGACCGGGGATTAACTAGGGATGCTAATCACCACAAATAAGACTCAAAAATACTAAAGTAGACTCTATAAACTCAAAACTGACTCAAAACACTTAAAACAGCAACAAACAATCAAAAAGACTCAATTCTAGACCTAACAAGTGATTTTGACGAAAATTAAACCAAACTTGACTCAAAAGACTAAAAGAAAACAGATTTTGACTCAACTAACAAGACTTAATGAAAGGGGGATTGTTTTTGACGAATTTAACTCAATTCTAGACCTAACAAGTGATTTTGACGAAAATTAAACTAAACTTGACTCAAAAGACTAAAAGAAAACAGATTTTGACTCAACTAACAAGACTTAATGAAAGGGGGATTGTTTTTGACGAATTTAAAACTTAAAATAGAAACTTTGCATAAAACACTAACAAAAACGAATTTTGTGAATTGAAAAGGGTGAAAGGCTAGTTAGAGGGTCCTTCTCCACACATGACATATGCATATGAACCAATTTCCAGTTATTATTCCTTTAGACTATGAATTACAACACCCCAAGTAAACCGTGAATACACAAATTAACCATCAGATTTTCCTTAGTTCATTGAATTGAATGAAAGATGCATTACAACCAAATTATCCTTATCAAGTCTCCTAACTATGACAGCATGAGAGAAAACATATCAAAGGTCATTACGTTCTTTGAAAATCATAAGTGTTGATGAGGCATTCGTAACTATGACAGCATGATACTCTTGCCTAGGACTTACTTAACATGATTGTGACTAGCAACCTTTACTACTTGTGAATATAAGTTCATAACGATTAGGTGAAACTCCCTTATATTCTAGCATCAAATTCATGCATGCAAATTAAGTGTCGACACCCAATTAACACACATAAACAAGTTTTAATAACTCAGATAAGTAAATCACATTCTAGTCTTCAAGAAACAATAACTGGATGTAATCAATTCATATATAACATATAATCATGGCTTCAAATTCACCTCTAACTATAAAGAAATTAGTTCCTCATGTCCACAAGCAAACAAACATAAATAAATTTAAACATTGAAACAAAGATAGAAAACACCTAGAAACGCTCCAGATTCCTTCCTTACTTTGCAAAGTTGCGGCACAAGAGGGTGTATGGCTGATTGTAGTGTAGAGATGTGTGAATGATAGATGGTGGTGTGTTGAATGGTGCAGCAAAGGGGTATATTTATAGGGGGAGGTGCGGCACAAACATTTAGTGTAGGAAAAGGATTGCAAAATATAGTTTGTGTAGGAAAGTAATAACACAATCCTAAGGGGAAAAGGTTATGTAATCCCAGCAGGAAATAGGACATCTAAAAGGTCAAAAACCAAGGGGATTTAGGACAAAAAGGTGCAGCTGAATCATGACTCTAGAAGGTTTGGGAAAGGATTAGGATAGGATAAGATAAGATAAGGTTGGATAAGGTTTTGGATAATTCTCCTTCTTTGTAGCTGATTCGTTATCTTCAATGACTTGAATTTGATTTCTTCAACTCTTTTGCACATTCCTAGCCTCTCTTGAACTTTAAATTCGTCCATCCACCTTGCTCCATACTTGTGATATCCATTCTTGGCCCAAAACTGCTCTAAAATGCTCCAAATTGCTCTTTCTTGCATACTTTGTCTTTAGAACCTGAAATTGCACCAAAATGACTTAAGACACTATAATAAGCAACAAATAACTAAGTAAACGCAAGAAAACAAACTAACTAAGTCGCATAAATATGCTCCTATCAAATTCCCCCACACTTAGCTTTTGCTAGTCCTCGAGCAAAACAAAGAAACAAAACAAACAAAACATAACCTAAACCTTCCAACGTTCGCCTAGGGGATTTCCAATGAAACATGACATGTTAAAAATCATTACTTACATAAATTTTAGTTATCCTTACTCTCAAGCACATACATAATCACAGTTACCACTCACTAGCTCGCATCTAATCAATTAAAACAACTTTGAATGCAGTAACATGCCTTAGAGAATCCCTCAATTTCTCACAAGATATACACTCTATTTTCACACAGATTTTCTGACTACACTCCCTACACTAGGTATATGTGAGAAGATTGATGTAAACATGAAAACGAACACTCACATATGTTTATAACAAAGAAAGCAATTTCTGGAGTTATTAATGCATGTATATATATGATCACATGAATGGAATGCTACTACTTAGACGCGAGAACCAGTGACACCATATGCTCATACCAATCCCAAACTCCACATATTGAAACACATAACAATCAAGACAGAAGTCAAAGGGTTGTAACGGGGCTAAGGGTATTGGCTAACAAAGAAAGGTAAAAGATAAACAAAAGTTCTTAAAGAAATAGTAAGCAAAGCAATGAAATCAACACTTAGAATTCACTTTTGAATGCAGCAACCAACTTTGAACACAAAGGGAAGATTCAAACTTTTGAACCCTTTCTTCAACCACCAATGCTTGTGAGCTCATTCTCACTTATTTTTCAACTCTTCTTCTTTCTTTTCACAACTTTTTCTTTTTTTTTCTTTTTCTACGAATTTTTTCCTTTTTTTTCTTTTCACCCAAACCACTAAAAACCTTCCCCCACACTTAAACCAAACATTGTCCTCAATGTTTCAAACATAGACTCACACACAAGCAAGCAAACAACACAACTAACAAACATAACAAAGATGGCAAAGTAAAAGCAATAAAGAGTAAGGTTTAGAAACACAAATCTGGTTGTGGAGCCGGAGAGTTCGTAGGTGTTCTTTATTTGCATGGGTTGCCTCCCAAGAAGCGCTTGCTTTAACGTCTTCCAGCTAGACGAACCTTCCTTTTATTCTTCAATGGGGCTCACGGCATGGAAGGATGTATCCTCTGTGATGTGTTCTTCAAAGTGCTCATAGTAAGGCTTCAAACGTTGTCCATTCACTTTGAACTCTTGTCCCGTCTTTAAACTTTGAATTTGGACTGCACCATGAGGAAATACATTAGTAACAATAAACGGACCAATCCAGTTAGAACGCAACTTACCTGGAAATAGACGAAGGCGGGAATTGAAAAGTAACACTTTCTGCCCCTTGGAGAACGTCTTGGTGCGAATCATCTTGTCATGAAAGGCCTTTGTCTTCTCTTTGTAAATTCAAGCGTTCTCGAAAGCTTCATTCCTAATCTCTTCAAGCTCGTCCAATTGAAGTTTTCTATGGATTCCTGCGGCATCTATGTCCATATTGCAGGTCTTGACTGCCCGATACGCCTTGTGCTCCAATTCAACGGGAAGATGGCATGGTTTCCCATACATGAGCCGAAATGGGGACATTCCAATTGGTGTTTTGTAGGCCGTACGATACGCCCTCAATGCATCATTTAAGCATAGGCTCCACTCTTTGCGGTTTGGCCCTACGGTCTTCTCCAAAATTTGCTTAGTTTCTCTATTTGAAACTTCAGCTTGCCCATTTATTTGAGGATGATAAGGTGTTGCCACCTTATGCGTGACATTATATTTCTTGAGTAGCGCATCAATGGTTCGATTGCAAAAATGTGAACCCCCATCACTGATAAGAACTCTTGGCATTCCAAATCTAGCAAATATGTTAGTTCTTACAAAATCTGCAACCACTTTAGAATCATTAGTACGGGTGGCTTTTGCTTCCACCTATTTCGAAACATAATCAACCGCAAGTAGAATGTAAAAAAAACCATGAGATGAAGGAAAATGGCCCATGAAATCAATGCCCCAAACATCAAAAATTTCGACACCAAAGATAGGGACCTGCGACATTTGGTCTTTTGGTCCTATGTTTCCGGTTCTTTGACAACGATCACATGTTATGCAAAAGGTTCTAGCGTCCTTAAAGATAGTAGGCCAATAAAAACCACATTCAAGTACTTTACGTGCAGTCCTTTGAGTGCCAAAGTGACCTCCACATGCATAAGGGTGACAAAAATTTAAAATCGACTGAATTTCAGAATCATACACACACCTACGAATGATTTGGTCAGAGCAATATTTCCATAAATAAGGATCATCCCACACATAATTTCGTGCATCATGCTTGAGTTTATCACGTTGGTTTTTGTTTAGCTCACTTGGAATTGCTTTAGACACTAAATAATTGACTAAATCAGCATACCAAGGTGTGCTTACCTTAATGGACAGCAGCTGCTCATCTGGGAACGTCCAAACAACTACTGTCAATTATTGTCAATTCGATGGGAGATTTAGAAATCCATGATGCTATCACTTTGGGAAGTGCTATGGAGGTTGGAGATGACCTAAAAACATCCAAACATACCTTAGAAGTGGACAAAGAGCTGCTGATTGAGGATGAGGAAGAAGACACACTCATAGCAAGGGAAGAACAACCCTTGCCGCAGCCCACTAAGCCCTCTCAACCACCCACCACAAGTAAGGACGTCCCAAATTCAATTCATTCTAATGTTATTCCTCCGAATGCACCTTTTCCTCGCAGGTTTTTAAGTCCCAAGAAAGATGAGAGTGAAAACAACATCGTGGAAGCCTTCCCAAAGGTGCCAAGTACTATCCCGATTCTTGTTACAACAAATCTAGTTTCAAAATGTGTTGAGATTTTTGAAGAGAATTGTACCTCAAGAAGAATGATTCAAGAGAAAGAAGTGGCTGGAGAATATCAAGAATGGATCAAAGAGGATGTTCATGAGACAATAAAACCCAAAGCAGTTGAATTTTATGACACGGGACAAGTCACAACCATCATATTCAATCTGGCCAAGTGCAAGGTTCCTGAAACGTTCAAAGAAGAGGTGTTTGTGCTTGAGTTTTTATCGGAGCACACAGGTAAGCCACCTCCCGTAATTTCAATTTTGTTTTATACTAATATGTTGTTAATGATTCAGGCACCCACACTAGAATTTAAACCATTGCCGAATCATTTCAAGTCTCACCTTCCATTCAAAGATCAATTCCATGCCGTGGCCTCCAATGAAGCATAATTGAAGGATTCGTCCGGCTGGAAGACGTTAAAGCAAGCGCTTCTTGGGAGGCAACCCATGCAAATAAAGAAGACCTAGGAACTCTCCGGCTCCATAACCAGATTTGCGTTTCTAAACTCTACTCTTTATTGCTTTTACTTTGCCATATTTGTCATGTTTGTTAGTTGTGTTGTTTCCTTGCTTGTGTGTGAGTCTTTGTTTGAAACATTGAGGACAATGTTTTGTTAAAGTGTGGGGGGGGGTAAACAAGTGTTTTCATTGAAAAATTCGTGGGTTTTTATCACCCATCACTTCTAAGGTTGTTTTTCACTGTTTTTAGTGTTTTTAGTGTGTTTTGAAGTGTTTTTATGTGTCTTGAAAGAGAAATACGAAAATTTACAAAAAAAAAAAATTTGAAAAAAGTTTTGAAAAAGCCAAAAAGAGTCGTTTTTGTGTTTGTGTCTTAGGGTACCTTCCAACACAATGATGAGGATTTGGTTTTTAATTGCATGACTGTTAAAGAAAGTTACAAACATGGATTGAAGTTTGATATGCTCTTTGGTTTATGCTTGGTTATAGTTGACATTCATGAATTCACATGTAATCACAAAAAGAAAAGAAAAAATCAGTTTTTGTAACATGCTTGAAGGAAGAGACTCAAACTAACGCTACAACCTTGAGAGACTTGAGCCTAAACTTTGTTTGGAGAGTTATTAATCTTGACATTCTTGTTTTCTAAAGTCGTTGCATGATCTCATCATTCTTTGCTTGGTTGCTACTTAGAATGCGTTTCATCACTTTAGATCCAAATACTAGAACTCATGCCCGTTTCATTCAAAGCATGAAATTGATTAGCATAACAAATAACAAGATAAAGTTGTTTAGTTAAAACCAGAGCCAAAAAGCCTTAACCCTTTGCAAATGTATTGTAGGTTTAACCCCTTTGAGCCTTACTTAGCCTATTTTCTTTGTTAGCCCACATTATCCTTACCTAGCCTAGATTATGACCATCCTTACCCTTGTTCTTAAGGTGTAGTGAAGAATGACCTAGAGTGAATTCCCTTTGTTCGTTATTAGGCAGCAAATAATTGTGGGGGAAGGTTTTTAGTGGTTTTGTGTGCCAAAGAAGTAGAAAGGGCACGAGTAGAAAAGAAAAAAAGAAGAAGAAAATTCGTAGAAAAAAGAAGAAGAAAAGAAAAAGTTGTGAAAAAAAAAAGAAAAAGAGTTGAAAAATAAGTGAGATTAAGCTCATAAGTGTTGGTTGTTGAAGAAAGGGTCCAAAAAGTTGAATTTGACCCTAAGTTGTACGAAATCCCCTAAAAGATTCAAAGTTGATTGCTGCATTTTAGAAGGGAATTCTAAGTTGATTTCATTGCTTTGCTTGCTATTTCTTTAAGAACGTTTGTTTTCTTTACCTTTCTTTGTTAGCCAATACCTTAGCCCCGTTACAACACTTGACTTTAATCTTGATTGTTATGTGTTTCAATATGTGGAGTTTGGGATTGGTATGAGCATATGGTATCCCTGGTTCTCGCGTCTAAGTAGTAGCATTCCATTCATGAGATCATATATATACATGCTTAATAACTCCAGAAATTGCTTTCTTTGTTATAAACATATGTGAGTGTTCGTTTTCATGTTTACATCAATCTTCTCACATATACCTAGAATAGGGAGTGTAGTCAGAAAGTCTGAGTGAAAATAGAGTGCATATCTAGTAAGGAATTGCGGGATTCTCTAAGGCATGTTACTACATTCAAATAGTTGTTTTAATTGATTAAATGCGAGCTAGTGAGTAGTAACTGGGATTAAGTATGTGCTCCAGAGTAAGGATAACTAAAATTTATATAAGTAATGATTTTTAACATGTTATGTTCCATTGGAAATCCCTGAGGTGAACGTTGGAAGGTTTAGGTTTAGGTTTTGTTTTCTTGTTTTGTTTTGCTCGAGGACTAGCAAAAGCTAAGTGTGGGGGAATTTGATAGGAGCATATTTATGCGACTTAGTTAGCATGTTTTCTTGCATTTATTTAGTTAGTTATTGCTTATTTAATTGTTTTAAGCTATTTTCGTGTGTTTGTAGGTTCAAATGACAAAGTTGGCAAGAAAGTGCAATTTGGAGCATTTTAGAGCAGTTTTGGGCCAAGAATGGATGTCACAAGTATAGAGCAAGATGGATGGACGAATTTGAAGTTCAAGAGAGGCTAGGAATGTGCAAAAGAGTTGGAGAAATAAATTCAAGTCAAAGAAGATAAGGAATCAGCTACAAAGAAGGAGAATTATCCAAAACCTTATCCAACCTTATCTTATCCAACTAACCTTATCTTACCTTATCTTATCTTATCCTATCCTAATCTTATCCTACCTTAATTCCAGCTACAAGGGGGACTCCTTTTCATATTAGGATGCCTAAAACCTGTTTTTAGGAGGCCTTTTTGTTCAAGAAACATGCCACAACACTCCTTCCTAGAAGCTTTAAAAATCTGGCGCCCCAACCTTTCTAGATGGCCTTTTCCTTGTTGGTTTGGAGTCCTAAATCCTTTTCCTTGACAACCTAGGCCAAGTAATCCCTAGGCCTATAAATACACTATTTTGCTGCACCATTCAGACCACCATCCTCTACCATAACTCACCTACATCCATCCACCACCATTCACCACACACACTCATTGTGCCGCAGCCTTGCAAGGAAGGAAGGAATCTGGAGCGTTTTCTAGGTGTATTCTATCCTTTGTTTTCAATGTTTAATTTTATTTATATTTGTTTGATTGCGAACATGAGGAACTAATTTCTTTATAGTTAGAGGTGAATTCAAAGCCATGGACATATGTTTTATATGAATTGATTTCCTCTAGTTATGATTTCATGAATCGTGAATGTGGTTTACTTATCTGAGTTATTGAGAACTTGTTCTTGTGTGTTGATTAAGGAGGCCTACTTAGTTTGCATGCATGAATTTGATGCTAAAATATAAGGGAGTTTCACCTAATAGTTACAAACTTATATTTACAAGTAGTGGAGGTTGCTAGTCACGATCGCGTTACGTAAATTCCTGGCAGGAGTGTCATGCTTTTCATAGTCACGAATGTCATGTCAATGCTTATGATTTTCACAAAGCTTAATGATCTTTGATATGTATCTCTAGTATGCAGTCATGTAGGGAGCTTAATAAAGAATGATTTGGGTTGTCGTATGCTTTTCATCCAATTCAATGAGTCTAGGGAAATCTGAGAATTAATTAGTTCTACATAATTAATTTGGGGCATTGTCATTCATGGTTTGTCGAAAGAATAACTGGGAATCGATTTATATGCATATGTTCATGTGTGGAGAAGGGCCCTCTAACTAGCCTTTCACCCTTTTCAATTCACCAAATTCGTTTTCTATAAAGTATTTTATGCAAAGTTTTTGTTTTAAGTTTTAAATTCGTCAAAAACAAACCCCCTTTCACTTAATCTTGTTTTTAGAGTCAAAACCTGTTTTCTTTTAGTTGTTTGAGTCTTTTAAGTTCTATTTTCGTCAAAATCACTTGTTAGGTCTAGAATTGAGTCTTTTTGATTGTTTGTTGCTGTTTTTAGTGTTTTAAGTTAGTTTTGAGTCATTAGAGTCTAGTTTAGTGTTTTTGAGTCTTATTTGTGTTGATTAGCATCCCTAGTTAATCCCCGGTTTAGAACGATCCCTACTTGCATCTTTACTACAATTGTCATCAATAGGGTTTAATTTGTGTGTCAAGTTAAATTTCACATCAGTGGTGAGCATCTCTTTGAGTTGGTTGAAAGCCTTCTCACATTCCTCGTCAAACTTGAACACTACTTCCTTTTGAAGGAGACGGCACAAAGGTTGAGAAATCTTTGAAAAATCTTTGACGAATCGCCTATAGAATCCTGCATGACCAAGAAAAGAACAAACCTCTCTCACCGAAGTAGGAGAGGGTAAGTAGCGTACAAGATCTATTTTCGACTTATCAACCTCAACTCCCCTTTCTGAAACGATATGACTTAAAACTATACCTTGTTTTACCTTAAAATGACATTTCTCCCAATTTAAAACAAGGTTAGTTTCAACACATCGTTTCCAGATTAATGTAAGGTTATCCAAACAATTATCAAACGAATCACCAAATACACTAAAATCATCCATGAATACCTCAATAATCTTCTCTACGAAATCTGAAAAGATACTTACCATACATTGTTGAAATGTGGCAGGTGCATTGCATAAACCGAATGGCATGCGATGATAAGCAAAGGTACCAAAGGGGCACATGAAAGTGGTCTTTTCTTGCTCATCCGGAGCTATGACAATCTGATTATATCCTGAATAACCATCAAGAAAACAATAAAAAGAATGACCGGCTAACCTTTCAAGCATTTGATCAATGAATGGCAAAAGGAAGTGGTCCTTTCTTGTGGTGACGTTGAGCTTTCTATAATCGATGCATACTCTCCAACTTGTTTGGATACGGGTTGGCACAAGCTCATCTTCGGTATTCTTCACCACTGTCACTCCGGATTTCTTTGGCACAACTTGAATCGGTGAAACCCAACGGCTATCCGAGATAGGATAAATCACTCCACAATCAAGAAGCTTGATAATCTCCTTCTTCACAACTTCCATCATTGGAGGGTTGAGTCGGCGTTGAGCCTCTCGAGTTGGTTTAGCCCCCTCCTCTAGAAGTATGCGATGCATGCAAGTTGTAGGGCTAATACCTTTAATGTCGACCAAGGTCCAACCTATGGCTGTTTTGTGCTCTTTCAACACCCAAATCAGTTTTTCTTCCTCTAATGCCGTGAGTGTTGAATAAATTATGACTGGCAACGTTTCTTTGTCTCCTAAATAGGCGTACTTCAAATGACTTGGCAATGGTTTAAGTTCAAGAATCGGGGCCTGAATCACTGAAGGTAACAACTTATTAGTAGAAATGGGAATTGAAATCGAGATTGGAGACTTACCATGATATTGTGGCAATGCTCCTAGGGCAGCCACCATCTCGCCAATTTCTTCACTAGGCACGGCCAGATTGGGTTTCAGGCCCAATCCCTCGGCAATTGTTGTTTCAAGAGGATCTTCGTCCAATGAGTCAAGAAATTCCTGCACCATTGAATCAAATGCATCAATAGAAAAGCAAGAATGATCATCTTTAGGGAATTTAATAGCTTCAGAAATATTGAAATCAATCACTTCCCCATCAAATTCCATAGTTAACATCCCTTTAAACATGTCGATCTTGGTGCGTGCTGTTTTCATGAAGGGCCTCCCAAGTAGGATCGGCAATGGGGTAACATTGGGTGAATCATCCATCTCTAAAACATAGAAATCTGCTGGGAATATCAAATTGTTAACCTGCACCAAAACATCTTCCACAACTCCTTTCGGATATGCATTAGAACGATCGGCCAATTGAATAATCACACCATCGTTTTTACGCTCTCCTAAGTTCATAGATGCATATATTGAATAAGGCATAAATTTAATTGAAGCTCCTAAGTCTAACATGGCATGTTCAAACTTATTATTTCCAATAACACAAGGAATTGTAAAACTACCCGGATCTTTGCATTTAGGTGGTAATTTCCTTTGTAACACCGCAGAAACATTCTCACTTACCTGGACCACCTCTTTGTTTGAAATACTTTTCCTTGTTGTGCAAAGCTCTTTCAAAAATTTTGCATACTTTGGAACTTGCTTGATTGCATCAAGGAGCGGAATATTGACTTGTACTTTCTTAAATGATGCATTCTGGGCGTATCGTACGGCCTACAAAACACCAATTGGAATGTCCCCATTTCGGCTCATTTATGGGAAATTATGCCATCTTCCCGTTGAATTGGAGCACAAGGCGTATTGGGCAGTCAAGACTTGCAATATGGACATAGATGCCGCAGGAATCCATAGAAAACTTCAATTGGACGAGCTTGAAGAGATTAGGAATGAAGCTTTCGAGAACGCTCGAATTTACAAAGAGAAGATAAAGGCCTTTCATGAGAAGATGAGTCGCACCAAGACGTTCTCCAAGGGGCAGAAAGTGTTACTTTTCAATTCCCGCCTTCGTCTATTTCCAGGTAAGTTGCGTTCTAAGTGGATTGGTCCGTTTATTGTTACTAATGTATTTCCTCATGGTGCAGTCCAAATTCAAAGTTTAAAGACGGGACAAGAGTTCAAAGCGAATGGACAACGTTTGAAGCCTTACTATGAGCACTTTGAAGAACACATCACAGAGGATACATCCTTCCATGCCGTGGGCCCCATTGAAGAATAGAAGGAAGGTTCGTCCGGCTGGAAGACGTTAAAGCAAGCGCTTCTTGGGAGGCAACCCATGCAAATAAAGAAGACCTAGGAACTCTCCGGCTCCACAACCAGATTTGTGTTTCTAAACCCTACTCTTTATTGCTTTTACTTTGCCATCTTTGTTATGTTTGTTAGTTGTGTTGTTTGCTTGCTTGTGTGTGAGTCTATGTTTGAAACATTGAGGACAATGTTTGGTTTAAGTGTGGGGGGATAAAACAAAGTGTTTTCATGAAAAATTCGTGGGATTTTATTACCTATCACTTTTAAAGTTGTTTTTCACTGTTTTTAAGTGTTTTTAGTGTGTTTTGAAGTATTTTAATGTGTCTTGAACAGAAAATACGAAAATTTGAAAAAAAAAAAATCGAAAAAGTTTTGAAAAACCCAAAAAGAGTTGTTTTTGTGTGTTTGTTTGTGTCTTAGGGTACCTTCCAACACAATGATGATGATTTGGTTTTTAATTGCATGACTGTTAAAGAAAGTTACAAACATGAATTGAAGTTTGATATATGCTTGGTTATAGTTGACATTCATGAATTCACATGTAATCACAAAAGGATAAAATCAGTTTTTGTAACATGCTTGAAGGAAGAAACTCAAATTAACGCTACAACCCTGAGAGACTTGAGCCTATACGTTCTTTGGAGAGTTATTAATCTTTGATTCTTTGTTTTCCAAAGTCCTTGCATGATCTCATCATTCTTTGCTTGGTTGCTACTTAGAATGTGTTTCATCATTATAGATCCAAATACTAGAACTCGTACCCATTTCATTCAAGGCATAAAAATTGATTAGCATAACATATAACAAGATGAAGTTGTTCAGTTAAACCAGAGCCAAACAGCCGCACCCCTTTCTCATTTGTATTGTAGGTTTAACCCCTTTGAGCCTTAATTAGCCTATTTTCTTTGTTAGCCCACATTATCCTTACCTAGCCTAGTATAGGACTATCCATACCTTTGTTCTTAAAGGATAGTGAAGCATGACTTAGAGGGAATTCCTTTTGATCTACATTATGTAGAAAAATGAGTGTGAGGGAAGGTTATGTGTGCCAAAGAGAAAGGGCACGGGTAGAAAAAAAAAACAAAAAAAAAGGGAAAAAAATTCGTAGAAAAAGAAGAAGAAAAGAAAAAGTTGTGAAAAAGAAAGAAAAAGAGTTGAAAAATAAGTGAGAATGAGCTCACAAGTGTTGGTTGTTGAAGAAAGAGTCCAAAAAGTTTGAATCTGGCCCCAAAAGTTGTTTGAATCTTCCCTTTGTGTTCAAAGTTGGTTTTTGCATTCAAAAGTGAATTCTAAGTGTTGATTTCATTGCTTTGCTTGCTATTTCTTTAAGAACTTTTGTTATCCTTACCTTTCTTTGTTAGCCAATACCCTTAGCCCCGTTATAACCCCTAGACTTCTATCTTGATTGTTATGTGTTTCAATATGTGGAGTTTGGAATTGATATGAGCATATGGTATCCCTGGTTCTCGCGTCTAAGTAGTAGCATTCCATTCATGAGATCATATGTATACATGCAGTAATAATTCCAGAAATTGCTTTCTTTGTTATAAACATATGTGAGTGTTCGTTTTCATGTTTACATCAATCTTCTCACATATAACTAGTATAGGGAGTGTAGTCAGAAAATCTGAGTGAAAATTGAGTGCATATCTAGTAAGGAATTGAGGGATTCTCTAAGGCATGTTACTACATTCACAGTTGTTTAATTGATTAGATGCGAACTAGTGAGTGGTAACTATGATTAAGTATGTGCTCGAGGGTAGGGATAACTAAAATCTATGCAAGTGATGATTTTTAATATGTCATGTTCCATTGGAAATCCCTGAGGCGAACGTTGGGAGGTTTAGCTTATGTTTTGTTTGTTTTGTTTTTTGTTTTGCTCGAGGACTAGCAAAAGCTAAGTGTGGGGGAATTTGATAGGTTCATATTTATGCTATTTAGTTAGAGTGTTTTCCTGCATTTTCTTAGTTAGTTACAACTTATTATAGTGTTTAAAGTCATTTTCGTGTGTTTGCAGGTCCAAGAAGCAAAGTATGCAAGAAAGAGAAATTTGGAGCATTTTAGAGCAGTTTTGGGCCAAGAATGGATATCACAAGTATGGAGCAAGGTGCATGGACGAATTTGAAGTTCAAGAAAGGCTAGGAATGTGCAAAAGAGTTGAAGAAATCAAATTCAAGTCATTGAATATAAGGAATCAGCTACAAAGAAGGAGAATTATCCAAAACCTTATCGAACCTTATCTTATCCAAACCAACCTTATCTTATCTTATCCTATCCTAATCGTTTCCCAAACCTTCTAGAGTCATGATTCAGCCGCACCTTTTTGTCTTAAATCCCCTTGGTTTTTGACCTTCTAGATGTCCTATTTCCTGCTGGGATTACGTAACCTTTTCCCCTTAGGATTGTGTTATTACTTTCCTACACAAACTATATTTTGCAATCCTTTTCCTACACTAAATGTTTGTGCCGCACCTCCCCCTATAAATATACCCTTTTGTTGCACCATTCAACACACCACCATCTATCATTCACCCATCTCTACACTACAATCAGCCATACACCCTCTTGTGCCGCAACTTTGCAAAGCAAGGAGGGAATCTGGAGCGTTTCTAGGTGTTTTCTACCTTTGTTTCAATGTTTAAATTTATTTATGTTTGTTCGCTTGTGGACATGCGGAACTAATTTCTTTATAGTTAGAGGTGAATTTGAAGCCATGATTATATGTTTTATATGAACTGATTACGTCCAGGTACTGTTTTTGGAGACTAGAATGTGATTTGCTTATCTGAGTTATTAAAACTTGTTTATGTGTGTTAATTGGGGGTCGACACTTAATTTGCATGCATGAATTTGATGCTAGAGTATAAGGGAGTTTCACCTAATTGTTATGAACTTATATTCACAAGTAGTAAAGGTTGCTAGTCACAATCATGTTAAGTAAGTCCTAGGCAAGAGTATCATGCTGTCATAGTTACGAATGCCTCATCAACACTTATGATTTTCAAAGAACTTAATGACCTTTGATATGTTTTCTATCATGCTGTCATAGTTAGGAGACTTGATAAGGATGATTTGGTTGTAATGCATCTTTCATTCAATTCAATGAACTAAGGAAAATCTGATGGTTGATTTGTGCATTCACGGTTAACTTGGGGTGTTGTCATTCATGTCTAAAGGAATAATAACTGGAAATTGGTTCATATGCATATGTCATGTGTGGAGAAGGACCCTCTAACTAGCCTTTCACCCTTTTCAATTCACAAAATTCGTTTTTATAAGTGTTTTATGCAAAGTTTCTGTTTTAAGTTTTAAATTCGTCAAAAACAATCCCCCTTTCATTAAGTCTTGTTAGTTGAGTCAAAATCTATTTTCTTTTAGTCTTTTGAGTCAAGTTTAGTTTAATTTTCGTCAAAATCACTTGTTAGGTCTAGAATTGAGTCTTTTTGATTGTTTGTTGTTGTTTTAAGTGTTTTGAGTCAGTTTTGAGTTTATAGAGTCTAGTTTAATATTTTTGAGTCTTATTTGTGTTGATTAGCATCCCTAGTTAATCCCCAGTCTAGAACGATCCCTACTTGCATCTCTACTACAATTGTCATCAATAGGGTTTAATTTGTGTGTTAGAATATTTCACATCAAATTGATAGGGAGTTTAATTTGATGTGAAATTAAATCGCACACAAACTTAAACCCTTATCAATGTAGTATGTGAAAGTAGGGATCGTTCTAGCCGGGGATTAGAAGGGATGCTAATCTACACTAATTAAACTCTAGAACACTAAACTAGACTTACAAGACTCAAAACAGCTGAAAACAACCAAATAGACTCAAAACAGACAGCAGGGAGTTATTTGGACGAATTCTAACTTTAACTTGACTCAAAATTCTGAAAGTCACAAAATTAAACAGATTCTAACTAAGTTGACACAAGAAAATAAAGGGGATTGGGTTTTTGACGAATTTAAAGTAAAAACAAACTGATTAAGACACTAAACAAAGGTTGGTATGAATTTGGGTGAATTAAAGGGTGAATGGCTAGCTAGAGGGTCCTTCTCCACACATGACATATATGCGACACAAATCGATTTCTAGTTGTTCTTTCTACAAACCATGAACGACAATGCCCCAAATTAATCGTGACTGCACGCATTAACCTTCAAGTTCATTGAATTTGGACGTAGCGCTGCAAACTAAATTATTCTTATCAAGTTCCCTATATGACTCCATACTAGAGATACATATCAAAGATCATTAAGCTTTGTGAAAATCATAAGCATTGACATGACATTCGTGACTATGACTGCATGACACTCCTGCCAAGAATTTACTTAACGGGATTGTGACTAGCAACCTCCACTACTTGTAAATATAAGTTTGTAACGATTAGGTGAAACTCCCTTATATTTTAGCGTCAAATCCTAGCATGCAAACTAAGTAGGCCTCCTTAATCAACACACAAGAATAAGTTTTATTCAAACAGTTAAGCAAATTGCATTCACGATTTATGAAATCACAACTGGATGAAATCAATTCATATCACATATATGCTCATAGTTTCGAATTCCCCCTAGCTAAGAAGGGGTTTAGTTCCTCATGATCGCAAATAAACAAAGACAATTAAATTTAAACATTAAAAACAAAGGATAGAATACACCTAGAAACGCTCCAGATTTCTTCCTTCCTTCCTTTGCAAAGCTGCGGCACAATGAGTTTGTGTGGTGGATGGTGTGGTGGATGGATGTAGGTGAGTTATGGTAGAGGGTGGTGGTCTAAATGGTGCAGCATAAACTTGTATTTATAGGGGGAGGGTAAGGCACAAACTTTTGGTGTAGGAAAAGGATTGCAAAACATAGTTTGTGTAGGAAAATAATAACACAATCCTAAGGGGAAAAGGTTATGTAATCCCAGCAAGAAATAGGACATCTAGAAGGTCAAAAACCCAAGGGATCTAGGACAAAGGTGCGGCTCCTTTATAGGAGAGGATGTGGTTCCTAGAAATCAGGTTTTTATGTCTCCTAAACTGAAATTAAAACCCTTTTGCAGCAGGAATTAAGTTAGGAAAGGATTAGGATAGGATAAGATAAGGTAAGGTAAGATAAGGTTAGTTTGGATAAGATAAGGTTGGATAAGGTTTTGGATAATTCTCCTTCTTTGTATCTGATTCCTTATCTTCAATGACTTTAATTTATTTCTCCAACTCTTTTGCTCATTCCTAGCCTCTCTTGAACTTCAAATTCGTCCAACGATCTTGCTCCATATTTGTGATATCCATTCGTGGCCCAAAACTGCTCTAAAATGCTCTAAATTGCATCTTTTTGCCAACTTTGCCAATTGGACCTACAAACATACGAAAATAGCTGAAAACACTATAATAAGTAGAAACTAACTAAGAAAATGCAAGGAAACAAGCTAACAAAGTCGCATAAATATGCTCCTATCAAATTCCCCCACACTTAGCTTTTGCTAGTCCTCGAGCAAAACAAAGAAACAAAACTAACATAACCTAAACCTTCAAATGTTCGCCTCAAGGATTTCCAATGGTACATGACATATTAAAAATCACTACTTACATAGATTTCAATTATCCCTACCCTCGAACTTATACTTAATCGCAGTAGCCACTCACTAGCTCGCATTTAATCAATTAAAACAACATTTTGAATGTAGTAACATGCCTTAGAGAATCCCTCAATTCCTTACTAGATATACACTCTATTTTCACACAGATTTTCTGACTACACTCCCTACACTAGGTATATGTGAGAAGATTGATGTAAACATGAAAACTAGCAGTCACATATGTATTAAAACAAAGAAGGCATTTTTTGGAATTATTAATGCATGTATATATATGATCTCATGAATGGAATGCCACTACTTAGACGCGAGAACCAGGGATTCCATATGCTCATACCAATCTCAAACTCCACATATTGAAACACATAACAATCAAGATAGAAGTTTAAGGGTTGTAACGGGGCTAAGGTATTGGCTAACAAAGAAAGGTAAAGAAAACAAACGTTCTTAAAGCAATAGCGAGCAAAGTAATGAATATGACACTTAGAATTCCCTTCTAAAATGCAGCAATCAACTTTGAATCTTTCAGGGGATTTCATACAACTTAGGGTCAAATTCAACTTTTTGGACCCTTTCTTCAACAACCAACAATTGTGAGTTCTTTCTCACTTATTTTCAACTCTCCTTCTTTCTTTTCACAACTTTTTCTTTTTCTTTTCTTTTTCCCTTATTTTTTCTTTTGCCACACAAAAACATACAACCTCCCCCACAATTGTTTTTCCGCAATTTGTCGATCTAAATGAATTCCCTCTAAGTCATGCTTCACTACCCTTTAAGAACAAGGGTATGGATAGTCCTATACTAGGCTAGGTAAGGAACATGTGGGTTAACAACTAACATAGGCTAAACAAGGCTCAAAACGGTTAAACCTACAAAATAAATGAGAAAGGGGTATGGCCTTTTGGCTCTGGTTTTAACTAAACAACTTTGTCTTGTTATGTTATGCTAGTCAATTTTATGCTTTGAATGAAATGGGCATGAGTTCTAGTATTTGGAACTGTAATAATGAAAACGCATTCTAAGTAGCAACCAAGCAAAGAAATAATGAGATCATGCAACGACTTTAGAAAACAAAGAATCATAGATTAATAACTCTCCAAACAAAGTTTAGGCTCAAGTCTCTCAGGGTTGTAGCGTTAGTTTGAGTTTCTTACTTCAAGCAAGTTACAAAAACCTATTTTATCCTTTTGTGATTACATGTGAATTTGTAAACGACAACTACAACTAAGCATAAACCAAAGGGCATATAAAACTTCAATCCATGTTTGTAACTTTCTTTAACAGTCATGCAATTAAAAACCAAATCCTCATCATTGTGTTGGAAGGTACCCTAGGACACAAACACACAAAAACGACTAAAAAGTGACTCTTTTTGGTATTTTTCAAAACTTTGTCGATTTTTTTTTCAAAATTTTCGTATTTTTCTTTCAAAGACATATAAAGACACTTCAAAACACACTAAAAACACTCAAAAATAGTGAAAACAACTTTAGAAGTGCTAGGTGACAAAATCCCACGAATTTTCAACAAAACACTTTGTTTACCCCCTCACACTTAAACCAAACATTGTCCTCAATGTTTCAAGCATAGACTCACACACAAGCAAGCAAACAACACAACTAACAAACATGACAAATATGGCAAAGTAAAAGCAATAAAGAGTAGGGTTTAGGAACGCAAATCTGGTTGTAGGGCCGAAGCTTCCTAGTTCTTCTCTATTTGCATGGGCTGCCTCCCAAGAAGCACTTGCTTTAACGTCTTCCAGCCAGACGAATCCTTCAATTATGCTTCATTGGAGGCCACGGCATGGAATTGATCTTTGAATGGAAGGTGATACTTGAAATGATCCGGCAATGGTTTAAATTCTAGAGTGGGTGCCTGAATCATTAACAACATATTAGTGTAAAGCAAAATTGAAATTCGGGGAGGTGGCTTACTTGTTTACTCTGACCAGAACTCAAGGACAAACACCACATCTTTGAACGTTTCAGGAACCTTGCACTTGGCCAGATCGAATGTGATGGTTGTGACTTGTCCCCTGTCATAAAATCCAACTTCTTTGGGCTTTGTTGTCTCATGAACATCCTCTTTGATGCATTCTACATATTCTCCAGCCACTTCTTTCTCTTGAATCATTCTTCTTAAGGTATAGTTCTCTTCAAAAATTTCAACACATTTGGAACTGGATTTGTTGTAACAAGAATCGGGATAGTACTTGGCACCTTTGGGAAGGCTTGCACGATGTCTTTTTCACTTTCTTCGTTCTTGGAAATCATGAACCTGCAAGGAAAAGGGACATTTGGAGGAATAACATTAGATTGAACTGAATTTGAACCCAACTTACCTTGACTAAATGGCTTATAAGCACTAGGGGTCTGTGGCAAAGGATGAGAGATGATTGGGTGTTGCGACAAGGCTTCTTCTAAGCTTGTCTTGGCTGAATCTTCCTCATTCTCTTTGAACAGCAGCTCTTTGTTCACTTCTAGGGTATGTTTGGACGTTTTTGGTTCAGCATCAACCTCCATACCACTTTCTAAAGTGATAGCTTCAGCGATTGCAACATCTCCCATCGAATTGACAATAGTTGAGTTGAAGAGTTTGCTTTGTTCTTGCATTTGTGCCATGAACTCTACCATCTCTCCAAGTTGATTGTTCAATTTACCCATTGTCTTGGTTTGGTCTTGCATATCCTGCGCCATAGTTGTTAATAATTGAACAATTTGGTCATTATCCATGGACGAACCTGAACTTGGTTAGGCCGAATATGGTTGAGGCTGTGGTGGCTCATATGGCTTTTGATAGATCTCTTCAGATGGCTGCCAATACCCTTCTTGTTGTGAGCCCTGCTTCAAAGAGGTTAGTACGTCACAAATTTCATCATAACTCATAGGCATACTTGAATTCGCTTGGAATTGTTGTGGGGGAGGTTGTGGTGGCTACATAGGCGTTGTATAGAACTCCTCATATGGCTGCCAATATTCTCCTTGTTGAACCTCTTTAGCTTGATTTTGTGAACCCTGCGCCAAAGAATTTAATTCATCAAGAATTTGATCATAATCTATTGACGAACCTAAGTTGGGTTGGGCATATTGTATATGAGGTTGTGGTGGCTGCGCAGATCTTGAATAGAACTCCTCATCTTGCTGCCAATATCCACCTTGTTGAATTTGTTGAGGTTCCTCCCACATATAATCTGAATAATCCCTCCAATCTGAATTGTAAGCGTTGGAAAACATGTTGTCCCTTGATTGGTTATGGCTTTGATAACCCCAAGCACCTCCATTCCCAGTGAATTAAGGACATTGATAAGTTTGACATCCTTGCCCATAGGGCACCCCATGGAAGTTTGATATACTCTTGGTTTATGCTTAGTTGTAGTTGTTGTTTACAAATTCAAATTTGATCACAAAAGGATAAAATCAGTTTTTGTAACATGCTTGAAGGAAGGAACTCAAACTAATGCTATAACCCTAAGAGACTTGAGCCTAAACGTTCTTTTGGAGAGTTATTAATCTGCATTTTGTTGTTTTCTAAAGTCGTTGCATGATCTCATTATTCTTTGCTTGGTTGCTACTTGGAATGCATTCGTATCATTATAGTTCCAAATAATAAAACTCATACCCATTTCATTCAAAGCATGATATTGAATTGCATAACACATAACAAGATGAAGTTGTTTAGTTGCCACCAAAGCCAAATAGCCGCACCCCTCCTTTGTCATATGTTTTGTAGGTTTAACCCCGTTTGAGCCTTGTTTAGCCTATGTTCTTTGTTAACCACATTAACCTCACGTAGCCTAGATTAGGACTATCCATAACCTTGTTCTTGAAGGATAGTGAAGCATGACTTAGAATGAATTCCTTTTGATCTACATTATGCAGAAAATCAAGTGTGGGGGAATGATTGGTTGTTTGAAGCTCAGTTCTACGTTTTGTGTTTCAAAAGAAAAGAAAATAAAAAGAAAATTCGTGCAAAAGAAAAAGAAAAGAAAAGTGTGTGAAAAGAAAGAAAAAAAAAAGTTTGAAAAAAAGTTAGAACGAGCTTAAGAGTGTTGATTGTCGAAAAAAGCGTCCAAAACATTGAATCTGGCCCTAAAATGTGTAAATATCCCATTTTTGGTCACAAGTTGGTTTTTGCATTCAAATGTGAATTCTAAGTGTTGATTTCATTGCTCTGCTTACTATTTCTTTAAGAACTTTTGTTTATCTTTACCTTTCTTTGTTAGTCAACACCCTTAGCCCAGTTACAACCCTTGACTTCAATCTTGATTGTTATGTGTTCAATATGTGAAGTTTGGGATTGGTATGAACATATGGTGTCCCTGGTTCTTGCATCTAAGTAGTAGCATTCCCTTCATGAGATCATATTCATATATGCATTAATAACTCCAGAAAAAGCTTTCTTTATCAAAACATATGTGTGTGTTCGTTTTCATGTTTACATCAATCTTCTCACATATACCTAGTGTAGGGAGTGTAGTCAAAAAATCTGAGTGAAAATTGAGTGTTTGTCTAGTAAGGAATTGAGGGAATTCTCTAAGGCATGTTACTACATTCAAAAAGTTGTTTTAATTGATTAAATGTGAACTAGTGAATGGTGACTGTGGTTAAGTGTGTGCTTAATTAAGGGTATGGATGACCAAAATCTGTGTAAGTGATGATTTTTAATGTGTCATGTGCATTGGAAATCCCTAAGGTAAATGTTGGAAGGTTTAGATTGTGTTTTGTTTCTTTTGTTTGTTTTGTTTTGCTCGAGGACTAGCAAAAGCTAAGTGTGGGTGTATTTGATAGGAGCATATTTATGCCACTTGGTTAACTTATTTCCTTGCATTTAGGTTGTTAGTTCTTAGTTATTTTAGTATTTTAAGCTATTTTCGTGTGTTTGTAGATCCAAAGGGCTAAAGTGGCAAGAAAGTGCATTTTGTTACCTTTTGGAGCAGTTTTGGGTTTGGAATGGATAACACATGCTTGGAGTAAAGGGGATGGACAAAATTGAAGACCTAAAGATGCAAGGGAACCCTAAAGTGGCAAGAAAGTGCATTTTGGTGCCTTTTGGAGCAGTTTTGGGTTTGGAATGGACAACACATGCTTGGAGCAAAGGGGATGGACAAAATTGAAGACCTAAAGATGCAAGGATTCCTAGTTGAAGAAGGATTCATAGTTGAAGAAGGATTCCTAGTTGAAGAAGGATTCCTAATTGAAGAAGGGTTCCTAGAAGAATGAGGATTCCTACAAGAAGAAGGAATGTTAGTCAAGTTTCCTGATTTGGTCTTAATCCGAATTTACCTAATTTCCTGCTGCAAGGAGGGTCTCAAATTAATTTAGGACACTTAAATAAATGTTCTAGAAGTCTTAAAACCTTTCCTAAAACCTTTGCCTCTCATTACCCTTTATTCCAAAATCTAGCACATAATTGCCTTTCCCTTTCTCTATAAGACCTGCTGCACCCTACTTACCCTTTTTCCTATTGGGATTCTGATTTGTTACCCTTTTTCTGGAGGATTTGGAGTAAAAAACCTTTCCCAAATTTAAATAAGTCATGCTCTTTCCTTGCCCTATAAAATATTGCATTCTGACGCACCAAAAAGACACCAACCACCCTCCATCCTTCACCTTAATTCACCACTAAAACCATCACTCCACCCTTGTGCTGCAGCAAAGAGAAGAAAGAGGACCCTTGGATTGCTTTCCATTCAAGATTGGATTGCTGGAACATTCTTAGGTGTTTTCATTCTTT
The DNA here is from genome assembly GCA_024362995.1 of Heteromeles arbutifolia. Taxonomy (NCBI): domain Eukaryota; kingdom Viridiplantae; phylum Streptophyta; class Magnoliopsida; order Rosales; family Rosaceae; genus Heteromeles; species Heteromeles arbutifolia. The sequence goes on from JANCRC010000015.1 coordinate 14,158,027, forward strand.
TGTTTTCAATGTCTAAGTTTATGTATCTTTGTTTTGTGAACATGCGGAGCTAAACTCATTTTAGCTAGAGGAGAATTTCAAAGCCATGAATATATATGTGATATGAGTTGATTACCTTCAATTATTGTTTCATAAATTGTGAATGTAATTTGCTTAACTGCTTGATTGATAACTTATTCTTGTATATTGATTAAGAGGGCCCGCTTAGTTTGCATGCATGAATTTGATGCTAGAATATAAGGGAGTCTCACCTAATAGTTACAAACTTATATTTACAAATTGGAGGTCGCTTATAAACGATCGCATTAAGTGAATTCCTGACAGGAGTATCATGCGTTCATAGTTATGAATGCCTTGTCAGTGCTTATGATTTTCGTAGAACTTAATGATCCTTGATATGTATCTCTATTATGCGTTCATGTAGGGGACTATTGAAGAATAATTTGGTTGAAGATGCGTTCATCCAATTCAATGACTTTAGGAAGATCTGATGGTTAATTTGTGCGTTCACGATTAACTTGGGGCGTTGAGGTTCATGGTTTATTGAAAGAACAACTGGAAATCGATTTGTATACAAGTGTGTCATGTGTGGAGAAGAACCCTTTAGTTAGCCCATCATCCATCAATTCACCCAATTTTGTCTAAACTTTGTTTAGTTTATGCAATCTGTTTAGTTTAATTAATTTCGTTCAAACGCAATCCCCCTTTAATTAAGTGTGTTAGATTAGTTAGAAGTGTGTTTAAATCTGTCCAATTTAGTGTTTTGAGTCTTACTAGTCTAGAATTCGTCCAAATAACTCCCTAGTGTCTGTTTTGAGTCTATTTGGCTGTTTTAAGCTGCTTTGATTCTTTCAAGTTTGTTTTCAGTCTTGTGAGTCTTGTTATGTGTTTTTAAGTCTTATTTTGTGTTTTTAAGTCAGTTTTACATAGGTTAGCAATCCCTCCTAATCCCCGGTCTAGAACGATCCCTACTTGCATCTTTACTACAACTGTCAACAAGAAGGTTTAATTTGTGTGTAGTTTTACATCGCATCATAAACAACAACTACAACTAAGCATAAACCAAGAGCATATCAAACTTCCATCCATGTTCGTAACTGTCTTTAATAGTCATGTAATTAAAAACCAAATCTTCATCATTGTGTTGGAAGGTACCTAAGACACAAACACACCAAAATGACTCTAAAAACACCTCAAAAACTGAAGTTTTTTCAAATTTTCGTATTTTTACTTCAAAACACACAAAAACACCTCAAAACACACTAAAAACACTCAAAAACAGTGAGAAACAACTTTAGAAGTAATGGGTGATAAAATCCCACGAATTTGCATCAAAAAGACTTTGTTACCCCCCCCCCCCCCCCCCCCACACTTAAATCAAACATTGTCCTCATTGTTTCAAGCATAAACTCACAGAAAGCAACCAAACAAACAACGAACTAATCATGGCAAAATGAAAGCAGTAAAGAGAAGGGTTTAGGAACGCAAATCTGGTTATTGGGTGATTCCTAGAACTTCCTTCGTTGAATGCATGGGTTGCCTCCCAAGAAGCACTTGCTTTAACGTCGTGTAGCCGGACGATACCTCCAATTAAGCATCATTGGAACCCACGGCATGGAGGAGTATTTCCTCCACAACCTGCCCCTCGACATTCTCATAGTATGGCTTCAAACGGTGCCCGTTCACTTTGAATTCATGTCCAGTCTTGAAACTTTGAATTTGGATTGCACCATGAGGGAAAACATTAGTAACAACAAAAGGACCAACCCATCTAGAAAGTAACTTACCTGGAAATAATCGAAGGCGAGAGTTGAAAAGTAACACTTCCTGCCCAATGGAGAACGTCTTGCTACGAATCATCTTGTCATGGAATGCCTTCGTCTTCTCCTTGTAAATTTGAGCATTCTCATAAGCCTCGTGCCTAATCTCTTCAAGTTCATTCAATTGAAGCTTCCGATGAAGTCTAGCCGCATCGATGTCCATATTGAACATTTTGACTGCCCAATGTGCTTTGTGCTCTAATTCCACAAGAAGATGGCATGGTTTCCCATAGATTAGCAGAAATGGAGACATCCCAAGTGGTGTTTTATAAGCTGTACGATAGGCCCACAATGCATCATCCAAACACAAGCTCCAATCCTTCCGAGTTGGCCCAACTGTCTTCTCCAAAATCTACTTGATTTCTCTATTCGAAACCTCGGCTTGCCCACTTGTTTGGGGATGATAAGGTGTCGAAACCTTATGTGTGACATTGTACTCCTTTAGCAGCGCCTTGATGGTTCGATTACAAAAGTGAGAACCTCCATCAATTATAAGTACCCGCGGCATTCCAAACCTTGCAAATATGTTAGTTTTAACGAAATCTGCAACCACTTTGGAATCATTAGTACGGGTGGCTTTTGATTCCACCCATTTCGACACATAATCAACCGCGAGTAAAATATAAGTGAAACCGTACGAGGAAGGAAAAGGACCCATGAAATCAATACCCCAAACATCAAAAGTTTTGACAAAAATAATAGGTGTGTGCGGCATTTGGTCTCGTGGACCTATATTCCCTGTTCTTTGACAACGATCACAAGTTATACAAACAAAAAGTTCTCGCATCCTTAAAGATAGGCCAATAAAATCCACATTCTAAAACCTTAAGTGCTGTACGTTGTGTGCCAAAATGTCCGCCACATGCATAAGTGTGACAGAAAGTTAAAATTGACTTAAACTTTGAATCATGCACACACCTACGAACAATCCGATCAGGGCAATATTTCCACAAATAAGGGTCTTCCCACACATAAAATCGTGCATCCTTTTTAAGTTTATCATGTTAGTGCTTGGAACTTGTTTAGACACCAAATAATTCACTAAATCAGCATACCATGGCTCACTTACCTTAATGGACAACAGCTGCTCATCTAGGAATGTTTCTGAGATGGGTAATGGTTCCTCATCATGCACCAAACGACTCAAGTGGTCAGCCACCACGTTTTCACTCCCTTTCTTGTCCCGAATTTCAATATCGAATTCTTGGAGAAACAGCATCCATCGAATAAGCCTTGGTTTAGCTTCTTTCTTTGTAAGCAAATACTTCAAAGCTGCATGATCAGTGAAAACAATAACCTCAGTGCCAATTAAATAAGAACGAAACTTATCTACTGCAAATACAACAGCAAGAAGTTCTTTTTCAGCGGTGGAGTAGTTCAAATGAGCATCATTCAAGGTACGAGAGGCATAGTAGATGATGGGAGACTTTTTGTCCTTCCTCTGTCCCAAAATAGCTCCAATTGCATAATCTAATGCATCACACATTAGTTCAAAAGGAAGGCTCCAATCTGGTGGAATGATGATTGGGGCCGAAGTAAGCATATCCTTGAGATGTTTGAAAGCCTTCTCACATTCCCCATCGAACTCAAAAGCCACTTCTTTTTGGAGGAGGCGGCATAGGGGTTGTGGAAATTTTGAAAAATCCTTGATAAATTGCCTATAGAATCCTGCATGTCCAAGAAAAGAATGAACCTCTCTAACCGAAGTAGGAGAGGGTAAGTAGCGTACAAGATCTATTTTTGATTTATCAACCTCAATTCCATTTTCTGAAACAATATGCCCTAAAACTATGTGATGTGAAATTAAATTGCACTCAAACTTAAACCCTATCAATGTAGTATGTGTAAGTAGGGATCGTTCTAGTCGGGGATTAGAAGGGATTGCTAATCTACACAAATTAGACTCTAAAACAATAAACTGGACTTTAAACAATGAAAACAAGTACTAGGGATCAGTTTGGACGAATTTTAACTCTAGACAACTTAAAACAACCTAACTTGACTCAAATAACCCAAAACAAACTTAAAACAACAAATAGAACTCAACTGGACATATTCTGGACACTAGAGACTCAACAGACTAAACAGACCTAAAACACACAAAACAAGTTATTTAGACTCAACACACAAAACAAGACAGATTTAGGCACGAAATTGGTGTTTTGAATGGATGATGGGCTAGCTAGAGGGTTATTCTCCACACATGACACACTTGCATACAAATCAATTTTCAGTTGTTCTTTCGATAAACCATGAAACTCAACACCCTAGATTAATTAGGTACGCTGAAATTAATCCTCAAGTTTTCCTTAAGTTATTGAATTAGACCGAAAAGCGCATACAACAATTCAAAACATTCTCTAAAGGTCCCTTACGTGAACAGCACAATAGAGTTACAATCAAAGATCATTCAGCTTCATGAAAACTATAAACATTGACGAGGCATTCGTAACTATGATGAGCATGATACTCCTGCCAAGAATTCATTTAACGCGATCGTTTATAAGCGACCTCAACTACACATGAATATAAGTTCATAATGATTAGGTGAAACTCCCTTATATTCTAGCATCAAATTCATGCATGCAAACTAAGTGTCGACCCTCAATCAACATACAAGAATAAGTTATCAATCAAACAGCTAAGCAAATTGAATTCACAATTTATGAAATGACAACTGATGGTAATCAATTCATATTGCAAGTATGTTCATGGCTTTGAATAGCCCCCTAGCCAAAAGGGCTTAGTTCCTCATAATCGCAAAACAAAGCTAAATAGATGTGTACATTGAAAACAAAAGAAAGAAAACACCTAAACGCTCCGGCGATCCAAATTGAATAGCAAGCACATCCAATAACTTTCCTTCTTCTCCTTTGTTGCGGCACAAGGGATGGGCGATGGTTTGAGTGGTGGAATGAATCGAAGAATGGGTGGAGGAAGGTATGATTATGGTTAGGATAAGTATATGGTGCGGCAAAGAGTCTTTGAATGCATTTTGGAGTGAATGATGATGAATGATTGTGGCTGGATGTATGAATGCCTTCCTCAGCTGCGGCAAAGGCTTTCATTTTAAAGGTTTTAGGAAATCAAAACCCTACTTATTTTAGTTAATAGAGATTAATTCAAATCTACTAGAAAAAAGGGAAATAAAATCATAATCTTAGAGAAAAAGGGTAAGGGTGGTGCGGCTAAGCCTTTAGGAAAAAAGGACAGAATGACTCTTTCTTGCACGGCTGATGCGATGTAAAACAGCACACAAATTAAACCGTCTTGTTGATAATTGTAGTATAGATGCAAGTAGGGATCATTCTGGACCGGGGATTAGGAGGGATTGCTAATCTACTCTAAACTTACTTAAAAACACTTAACAAGACTCACACGACTCAAAACAAACTTAAAAGACTCAAAACAGCTTAAAACAATGGTTTAAATTCTAATGTGGGTGCCTGAATCATGAAAATCAGCAAGTTAGTAGAAAACAGAATTGAAATTGGGGAAGATGGCTTACTTGCTTGCTCCGACACAAACTCAATGACAAACAACACATCTTTGAAAGTTTCAGGAACTTTGCACTTGGCCAGATTGAATATGATGGTTGTGACTTGTCCCGTGTCATAAAATTTAACTTCTTTGGGCTTTGTTGTCTCATATATGTCCTATTTGATGCATTCGATATATTTCCCAGCCACTTCTTTCTCTTGAATCATTCTTCTTGGTGTACAAGGTTCTTTAAGAAATTCAACACATTCTTGAATTTGATTTGTTGCACCAAGAATTGGAATACTACTTTGCACCTTTGGGAAGGCTTCTAGGATGTCTTTTTCACTCTTTTCTTTCTTGGGAATCAAAAACCTGCGAGGAAAAGGGATATTTGGTGGAATGGGGTTAGAAAGAATTGAATTGGGAACAAGGCTTATTCTAAGCTTGTCTTGGCTGAATCTTCCTGCTCCTCTTCGAACAACAATTCTTTGTCCACTTCTAGGGTATACACCAACCTCCATACCACTTCCCAAAGTGATAGCTTCAGCGATTTCAAAATCTTCCTTCGAATTGACAATAGTTGAGCTGGAGAGTTCACTTTGTTCTTGAATTTGTACGACGAACTCCGTTATCTGTCCAATTTGCTTTTCCAAATGGTCCACCCTTTTGTTTTGATTTTCTTGTCCCTGAGACAAAGAAGTGAGCAACTCAAGAATTTTATTATTATCCATTGATGAACCTGAACTTGGTTGGACCGAATATGGTTGAGGCTGTGGTGGTGCATATGGCCATTGATAGAACTCCTCATTTTGCTGCCAATATCCACCTTGTTGAAATTGTTGAGGTTCCACCCACATATAATCTAGATAATCTCTCCAATCCGAATTGTATGCGTTGGAAAACATGTTGTCCCTTGATTGGTTATGGCTTTGATAACCCCAAGCACCTCCATTTGCAGTGAATTGAGGACGTTGATGAGTTTGACCAGTGTGCATTGTGGTTTTTTCGGCAATCTGGGACAATTGAGAAGTAAGATTCGCCAATTGAGCTTGAATGTTAGCAAAATCCATGTCTTGCTTCTCTAATACCTGAAATCAAAGAATTAAAACTAAATCAAATATCAAAAGTAAAAATAAAAGACACAAACAGAAACGAAGTCAACAACTAAAACAAAAGTCACGAAAAAGGAAACACATGGGAATTAGCTAAAGAAAACAAGAAAACAAAACAAAGTCAAAAACTAAGAAAAACTACACGAAAAAGAGACAAGGGATTAGCAAAGTTGTTAATCCCCGGCAACGGCGCCAAAAATTTGATGCGATGTAAACAACACACAAATTAAACCCTCTTGTTGACAATTGTAGTATAGATGCAAGTAGGGATCGTTCTGGACTGGGGATTAGGAGGGATTGCTACTCTACTCTAAACTGACTTAAAAACACAAAAACAAACTTAAAAACACTTAACAAGACTCACAAGACTCAAAACAAACTTAAAAGACTCAAAACAGCTTAAAACAATAAAAAAGACTCAAAACAGACACTAGGTACTGATTTGGACGAAAATAAACTCAAAGGACTAACTAGACACAAATCTAAACAGATTCTAACTAAACTAACACAACTTAAAGATAGGATGTTTGGTTTCTACGAAAATTGAATCTAAAACTAAGTAACTTGCAGATTCTAAACAAAGACATAAAACTAAGGTGATTCAATGGATGATGCGCTAGCCAGAAGGTTTTTCTCGACACATGACACACATGCATACAAATTGATTTCCAGTTGCTTTTTCATTAAACCATGAACCTCAACGCCCCAAGTTAATCGTGATGCACAAATAACCTTCAGATTTCCATAGGTTTATTGAATTGGATGACTTCATACAACAACCCAAATGCAAGGAAATAAGCTAACTAAGAAGCATAAATATCCTCCTATCAAATACCCCCACACTTAGCTTTTTGCTAGTCCTTGAGCAAAACAAAACAAACAAAAAAAACAAAACTCAATCTAAACCTTCCAACATTTACCTCAGGGATTCCCAATGAACATGACATATTAAAAATCATCACTTACATAGATTTTAGTCATCCTTACACTTGAACTCATACTTAATTATAGTCACCATTCACTAGTTCACATTTAATCAATTAAAACAACATTTTGAATGTAGTAACGTGCCTTAGAGAATTCACTCAATTCTTTACTAAATACGCACTCAATTTTCACTCAGATTTTCTGACTACACACCCTACACTAGGTATATGTGAGAAGATTGATGTAAACATGAAAATGAACACTCACATATGTTATAGCAAAGAAAACACTTTTCTGGAGTTATAAGTGAGTATATAAATATGATCTCATGAAAGGAATGCCACTACTTAGATGCAAGAACCAGTGATTCCATATGCTCATACCAATTCTAAACTCCACATATTGAAACACATAACACTCAAGATAGAAGTTAAGGGTTGTAACAGGGCTAAGAGTGTTGGCTAACAAAGAAAGGATATGGAAAAACAAAGGTTCTTAAAGAAATAGTAAGCAAAGTAATGAGATTGACACTTAGAATTCAATTTTGAATGCAGAAATCAACTTTAAACGCCAAAAAGGGAAGATTTACACATTCTAGGGCTAGATTTGATGTTTCGAACCCTTTCTTCAACAATCAACACTCTTAAACTCATTCTTTCTTCTTTTCAAACTCTTTTTCATTTTTTTCACAACTTTTTCTTTTCTTTTTCTTTTTCCACGAATTTTTCTTTTTCTTTACCAACCTGTGCCTTATTTCTTTTTCTTGGCACACAAACACACACAAATCCCATCCCTCACACTTGATTTACTACATAATGTAGATCAAAAGGAATTCATTTTAAGTCATGCTTACTATCCTTTAAGAACAAGGGTATGGACATTTCTACACTAGGCTAGGTGAGGTTAATGTGGTTAACAAAGAACATAGGCTAAACAAGGCTCAAACGTGGTTTAAACCTACAAAACATATGAAGTAGAAGGGTACGGCTATTTGGCTGTGGCTCACTAAACAACTTCATCTTGATCATGTGTTATGCAAATCAATGTCATGCTTTGAATGGAACGGGCATGAGTTCTAGCTTTTGGTTTTATAATGATAAAAATGCATTCTAAGTAGCAACCAAGCAAAGAATAATGAGATCATGCAACGACTCTCCAAAAGAACGTTTAGGCTCAAGTCTCACAGGTTGTAGCGTTAGTTTGAGTTCCTTCCTTCACGCATGTTACAAAAACTGATTTTATCCTTTTGTGATCAAATTTGAATTCATAAACAACAACTACAACTAAGCATAAACCAAGAGCATATCAAACTTCCATCCATGTTTGTAACTTTCTTTGACAGTCATGCAATTAAAAACCAAATCCTCATCATTGTGTTGGAAGGTACCCTAAGACACAAACACACAAAAACAACTCTTTTTGGTATTTTTCAAATTGTTTTTCAAATTTTTTTTCAAATTTTCGGATTTTTACTTCAAAACACTCCAAAACAGCGAGAAACAACTTTAGAAGTAGAGGGTGATAAAATCCCACGAATTTGCATCAAAAACACTTTGTTACCCCCCCACACTTAAATCAAACATTATCCTCAATGTTTCAAGCATAAACTCACAGAAAGCAAACAAACAAACAACTAACTCAGCAAAGCAAAATAAATGCAGTAAAGAGAAGGGTTTAGGAACACAAATCTGGGTATTGGGTAATTCGTAGAACTTCCTTTGTTGAGTGCATGGGTTGCCTCCCAAGAAGCGCTTGCTTTAACGTCGTGCAGCCAGACGATACTTCCATTTAAGTTTCCATGAAGTCCACGGCATGGAAGGGTAGTTCCTCCACAACATGCTCAGAAAAACTCTCATAGGAGGGCTTCAAACGATACCCATTCACCTTGAACTCATGTCCTGTTTTCAAACTTTGGACTTGGACTGCACCATGAGTAAAAACATATGTAACAACAAACGGACCAATCCATTTAGAATGTAACTTACCAGGGAACAACTGAAGGCGGGAATCGAATAGCAACACTTTCTGCCCTATTGAGAATGTTTTTCCTCCAATCATCTTGTCATGAAATGCCTTGGTCTTCTCTTTGTAAATTCGAGCATTCTCACAAGCGTCATGCCTTATCTCTTCAAGTTCATTCAATTGAAGCTTTCTATGAATTCAAGCCTTGTCCACGTCCAGATTGAAGGTCTTGACAGCCCAATGTGCACTGTGCTCTAATTCCACGGGGAGATGGCATGGTTTGCCAAAGATGAGCCGAAATGGAGACATACCAATGGGCGTTTTGTAAGCCATACGTTACGCCCACAGTGCATCCTCCAAACGCAAGCTCCAGTCTTTCCTATTTGGCCCAACAGTCTTCTCCAAAATCTGCTTGATTTCTCTATTCAAAACCTCGGCTTGGCCACTTGTTTGAGGGTGATAAGGTGTTGAAACCTTATGTGTCACATTGTACTTCTTAAGCAACGCCTCAATGGTTCGATTGCAAAAATGTGACCCCCCATCACTTATGAGCACTCTAGGCATCCCAAATCTGGAAAAAATGTTAAATTTCACAAAATCTACAACAACTTTAGAATCGTTAGTTCGGGTGGCTTTTGCTTCCACCCACTTTGAAACATAATCAACCGCAAGTAAAATGTAATTGAAACCAAAAGAGGAAGCAAAAGGACCCATAAAATCGATACCCCAAACATCAAAAATTTCAACAACAAGGATTGGGGCCTGCGACATTTGGTCTCTTTGGCCTATATTTCCTGTCCTTTGGCAACGATCACATGTTATGCAAAAAGTTCTAGCATCTTTAAACAAAGTAGGCCAAAAAAATCCACATTCAAGAACCTTAAAAGCTGTGCTTTGGGTGCCAAAATGACCACCACATGCATATGAATGGCAAAAGCTTAAAATTGAATGAAACTCGAATTCATGCACACACCTAGGTACGATCTGATCAGGGCAATATTTCCACAGATATGGGTCGTCCCAAACATAAAAACATGCTGATAAGAGCATATTTATGCTACTTAGTTAGTATGTTTTCTGGCACTTACTTAGTTATTTGTTGCTTATTATAGTGTTTTAAGTCATTTTTCGTGTGTTTTTAGGTCCATGAAGCAAAGTTGGCAAAAAGATGCATTTTGGAGCAAATCTGGGCTTGCAATGGATATCACAATCATGGTGCAGGATGGATGGACGAATCTGAAGTTTAAATGAAGCAAGGAATGTGTTTCAAGGTTGGAGAAATCAATTCAAGTCATTGGAGATAAGGAATCAGCTATAAAGAAGGGGAATTATCCAAAACTACCTTATCTTATCTTTATCTTAACCAACCTTATCCTTATCTTATCTTGTCTAATCCTTTTCTCACTTATTTCCAGCTGCAAAAGAGGGTTTGTTTTTAGACTTAAATACATTTAGAATTGGTTACTAGAAGGCCTTATCATCTCCTAAGTATGTGCCGCACCTTACCTTCTAGAAACCCAATCCCTGACCCTAAAATTATGGCGCCTGGATCCCTTTTGACCTATCTTCTAGAACCCCTAAAAGGGTGGTGTGCTAAGTCTTCTAGAAACCTGAAATTCTCTCTTATTTCCTTGTGGTTTTTATTCTTCTAGAAACTTAAATTCCAGCCGAATTCCCTATTCCTTCTCTTTTGTGGTTTCCTATCTTCTAGAATGCCTATTCTTGATGGGTTGTCTATTTCCTCTCTAATTCCAAGAGCCAAATGTGCCGCACCCTAGCCTATAAATAGGCCATTCTGCCACATCATTCAATCATCACTCCACAAATCATTCTCTGACCCTCACACACTCATTCATCCGCAATTCTTCTCTACAAACACCCTACACCATTCATCATCATCCATCCCTCGTCAAACACATCCACAAACCCAGAAAAACCCTCTTGTGCCGTAGCTAATCAAGGAAGGAAGGAGAAGGTGCCACTTAGAGTCGTGCATGCCATTCAAGACGTTGGATCGCTGGAGCGTTTCTAGGTGTTGTCTATCTTTGTTTTCAATGTTTCAGTTTAGTTTTCTTTGTTTAGTTGCGATCATGAGGAACTAAACCCTTTCTTAGCTAGGGTGGAATTCGAAACTATGAGCATATATGTGATATGAATTGATTTCATCCAATTGTGATTTCATAAATCGTGAATACAATTTGCTTAACTGTTTGATTAAAACTTATTCTTGTGTGTTGATTAAGGAGGGCTACTTAGTTTGCATGCTAGGATTTGATGCAAAAATATAAGGGAGTTTCACCTAATCGTTACAAACTTATATTTACAAGTAGTGGAGGTTGCTAGTCACGATCGCGTTATGTAAATTCTTGGCAGGAGTGTCTTGCAGTCATAGTCACGAATGTCATGTCAATGCTTATGATTTTCACAAAGCTTAATGATCTTTGATATGTATCTCTAGTATGCAGTCATATAGGGAACTTGATAAGAATAATTTGGTTTGCGGCGCTACGTCCAATTCAATGAACTTAGGAAAATATGAAGGTTAATGCGTGCAGTCACGATTAATTTGGGGCATTGTCGTTCATGGTTTATAGAAAGAACAACTGGAAATCGATTTGTGTCGCATATATGTGATGTGTGGAGAAGGAACCTCTAGTTAGCCATTCACTCATCTAAATCACCAATTTCGTACAAAACTAAATCTAGTTTACAATTCTGTCTTGCTTTAAGTTTAAATCCATTTTCAACCAATCCCCTGCTCTTAATTTGTGTTAAGTTAGTCTAAATTCGTAAGAAATTGTGTTTTCTAGTCTTTTGAGTCAATTTGAGTCTTAAAATCGTTCAAATCAATCTTAGGTGTTAGTTTAGAGTCTAGATAACTTGTTTTGTGTGTTTTAGGTCTATTTAGCTTGTTTTGAGTCTCTAGAGTCCAGAAACTGTTTAATTGAATTCTATTTGCTGTTTTACGTTTGTTTTGAGTTATTTGAGTCAAGTTAGGTTGTTTAAGGTGTCTAGAGTTAAAATTCGTCCAAATTGATCCCTAGTACTTGTTTTCATTGTTTTGAGTCCAGTTTAGTGTTTTAGAGTCTAATTTGTGTAGATTAGCAATCCCTTTAATCCCCAGCCGAGAACGATCCCTACTTTCACATACTACATTGATAAGGGTTTAAGTTTGTGTGCGATTTAATTTCACATCACGTGCATCCTTTTTAAGTTTATCATGTTGGTGCTTCGTTAGATTGCTTGGAGCTTGTTTAGACACCAAATAATTCACCAAATCAGCATACCAAGGCTCACTTATCTCAATGGACAGTAGCTGCTCATCTGGAAACGTTTCTGGAATGGGAATGGACTCTTCTTCGTGCACCAATCGGCTTAGGTGGTCAGCCACCACGTTTTCACTCCCTTTCTTGTCCCTAATTTCAATATCGAGCTCTTGAAGTAGAAGCATCCAGGGAATGAGTCTTGGCTTGGCTTCCTTCTTTGTTAGCAAATACTTCAAGGCTACATGATCAATGTAAACAATGACTTTAGTGCCAATTAAATAAGAACAAAATTTATCTAAAGCAAACACAATAGCAAGAAATTCTTTTTCAGTGGTGGAGTAATTCAATTAAGCATCATTCATGGTCCGAGATGCGTAATATATGACATGCGGCTTCTTGTCCTTCCTTTGGCCTAAAACAGCCCCTAAAGCATAATCGGAAGCATCACACATGAGCTCAAAAGGAAGGCTCCAATCTGGTGGAATAATGATTGGGGCCGTGGTCAGTAACTGCTTGAGGTGGTTGAAGGCTGCCTTGCATTCCTCGTTGAAGTCAAATGACACATCCTTTTCAAGGATACGGCAAAGAGGTTGGGAAACCTTTGAGAAATCCTTGATGAATCATCGATAGAATCTTGCATGGCCAAGAAAAGAATGAACCTCTCTAACCGAAGTAGGAGAGGGTAAGTAGCGTACAAGATCTATTTTCAATTTATCCTCGGCAACGGCGCCAAAAATTTGATGCGATGTAAAACAACACACAAATTAAACCCTCTTGTTGACAGTTGTAGTAAAGATGCAAGTAGGGATCGTTCTAGGCCAGGGATTAGGAGGGATTGCTAATCAACTCTAAACTGACTTAAAAACACAAAAACAAACTTAAAAAAACAAAACAAGACTTAAAAGACTCAAAACAAACTTAAAAGACTCAAAACAGCTTAAAACAATAAAAAAGACTCAAAACAGATACTAGGGACTGATTTGGAAGAAAATAAACTCAAAGGACTAACTAGACACAAATCTAAACAGATTCTAACTAAACTGACACAGGAAAGTAGAGGGGATTGGGTTTTGGACGAATTTATAGTAAAACAAGTAAATTAAAGACTTAGACAGATTTAGGCACGAAATTGATGTTTTGAATGGATGATGGGCTAGCTAGAGGGTTCTTCTCCACACATGACACACTTGCATTGAAATCGATTTCCAGTTGCTTTTTCATTAAACCATGAACCTCAACGCCCCAAGTTAACCGTGATGCACTAATTAACCTTCAGATTTCCCTAAGTTTATTGAATTGGATGAATGCATACAACAACCCAAAGTATTTCTCAATAGTTCCCTACATGAAATGCATAATAGAGATACATATCAAGAATCATTAAGTTATATGAAAATCATAAGCATTGACAAGGCATTCTCTGCATGATACTCCTGCCAGGAATTTACTTAACGCGATTGTGACTAGCAACCTTTACTACTAGTGAATATAAGTTCATAATGATTAGGTGAAACTCCCTTATATTCTAGCATCGAATTCATGCATGCAAATTAAGTGTGCATCATCAACCCACATACACAAACAAGTTTTAATTCAAACAGTTAAGTAAATTGAATTCACAACATATGAAATCACAACTGGATGTAATCAATTCATAATGCAAGTATAATCATGGTATTGAATAGCCCCCTAGCCAAAAGGGCTTAGTTCCTCATAATCGCAAAACAAAAGTAAACAAATTTATACATTGAAAACAAAATAAAGAAAACACCTAAACGCTCCAACGATCCAAATTGAACAGCAAGCACGTCCAAGAATTTTCCTTCCCTTCCTTTGCTGCGGCACAAGGTATGGTTGATGGTTTGAGTGGTGATTTATATATGAGAATGGATAGAAGGTTGAATGGTTGAAGGAATGGGATGATGGCTGTGGCAGAAAATGAATTGGAATGTGTATGGGAGTGAATGATTATGGTAGTATGCGGCAAAGGCTTTATTTATCTCCCTAAATATGTAAAAACTCTAGGGAATAAATGCTAAGGTGCGGCAGCGGAGAAAGAAGGAAAGGGAAAATAAAATACTTAGCTATTTTGTCCCACAATTAAAAAGGATAAGTAAAGAATTAGAGATTGATGAGAAATAGGTAAGTGAAGTGAGGCAAATAAAAGGAAAGTGAATAAAGATCAAAATCCAGGAGGAAAAAGGGTAAGGGAGGTGCGGCATAGGGTCTTAAGGAAAGGGAATGTGATTTTGTGCAGAAAATAGGAAAGAAAGACCTCCCTTGCACGGCAAGGAAGGGGAAAGGGATAGGGGTGCGGCTTGGACTTTTAGGGTAGGTTTAGGCTTCTAGAGCAACCAATTAAGTGCCCTAACATAATTTGGAATCCTTTTGTGGCTGGAACATAGGTGAAGAAGGATTAGGAAACTTCCAAGCCAAGAATAGAAACTTTCAAGAATGGAAACCTCCAAGAATAGAAACTTCCAACCTAAGAAACTTTGGCTTCCAATTTTGATCTCTTCATTCTTCATTTGATCCTAAGCTCATTTGATCTTCAATTTCATCCATCCACTTAGCTCCAACCATGTGCAATCCATTTAGTGCCCAAAACTGCTCCAAAATGCACTTTCTTGCTCCTTTAGCCATTTTAAACCTACAAACACACGGAAATAGCTTAAAATACTAAAATAACTAAGAACTAACAACCTAAATGCAAGGAAATAAGCTAACTAAGATGCATAAATATGCTCCTATCAGGAATGTTAGCCAAGGTTTCCTACTTTGGTTTTAACCTTTCCTAATTCTAAAAATTCCCGAAGTTCCATCAACAAAGAGGACTCCTAATCATATTAGGAAACTAAATAAGAACTTCTAGAAGTCAACAAGGACTTGCCTCACCCTTTCCTTGTTTCCCTTTCCCTTGCCGTGCAAGGGAACCCCTTCCCTTTCCTTTTCCTTGTTTCAAACTTCCTTTCCTATTTCCTTAAAGGCTTGCCGCACCCTATTACCCTTTTCCCTTTTGATTTCTGACTTTGACTTAGTCTTTTCCTAGTTAATTTAGAGTTACAAATCCTAAAACATTAATAAAACTTTCTTTCCCTTTCTCTTTGCTTTCTGCCGCACCTTAGCCTTTATTCCCTAAGGTTTTTACTTACTTTACTATTTATATTTCCCCTTATTGCACCTCTAAGGAGATCGTGACCATTCAACATATCTCACATCATTCACCACCATTCATACACTCCCATACACATAAAAACATCCTTTGCCGTAGCCTACTACAAAAAACCCTTCACATCCGTTCATCTTCTCAGCCATTCTACCATACAAATCACCCTTCAAACCTTACCCAAATCCTTGTGCCGCAGCAAAGAGAAGAAGAAGGACTCCTGGTGTGCTTGCTATTCACGTTTGGATTGCTGGATCATTCTTAGGTGTTTTCAATCTTTTGTTTTCAATGTTTAAGTTCAATTATCTTTGTTTGGTGAACATGAGGAACTAAACCCCTCCTAGTTAGGGGGGAATTCGAAACCATGACCATACTTGCAATATGAATTGATTACTTCCAGTTGGGATTTCATAAATTGTGAATGGAATTTACTTGACTGTTTGACTGATAACTTATTCTTGTTTGTCGATTAAGGTGGCCAACTTAGTTTGCATGCAGGGATTTGAAGCTAGATTATAAGGGAGTTTCACCTACTAGTTACAAACTTATAATCACAAGTAGTGAAGGTCGCTGATCACGATCGGGTTAAGTGAATTCCTATCAGGAGTATCATGTGTTCATAGTTACGAATGCCTTGTCAATGCTTATGATTTTCATAGAACTTAATGATCTTTGATATGTATCTTTATTATGCGTTCATGTAGGGGACTATTGAAGAATAATTTGGTTGCAGAAGCGTTCATCCAATTCAATGACTTTACTAAAATTTGATGGTTAATTTGTGCGTTCACAGTTAACTTGGGGCCTTGTCATTTATGAATTATTGAAAAAGCAATTGGAAATGAATTGGTATGCAAGTGTGTCATGTGCGGAGAAGAGTCCTCTAGCTAGCTCATCATCCATCCAATTAACCCAATTTCGTCCAACCTTTGTCTAAGTTTACAATCTGTTTGTTTTTACTTTAAATTCATCCAAAACCCAATCCCTTTTACTTTCTTGTGTCAATTAGGTTAGAATCTGTCTAACTTTGTGTTTTTAAGTGTTTTGAGTCTTTATAGTTCCAAATTCGTCCAAATTCATCCCTAGAGTTTGTTTTGAGCCTTTTAGCTTGTTTTAAGATGTTTTGAGTCAATTTAGTTGTTTTTGAGTCATTAGAGTTTAGTGTTGCATTCTTTGAGTCTAGTTTAGTGTTTTAAACTTAGTTTTACGTTTTTAAGTCAGTTTCAAGAGTTTTAGCAATCCCTCCTAATCCCCGGTCCAGAACAATCCGTAGTTGCATCTTTACTACAATTGTCAACAAGAGGGTTTAATTTGTGTGCTTATATATTTTGCATGGTGCCGTTGAAAAGATATTATTGATTTCAATCTTTCTGAATCTATAAAGTACCCTAGTGATGATCATTCTTGTTTTTCTATTGATATAATTGATTCGTTGGCCCAGGAACATCTTGAACAATTGCATGAAGATGCACTTGAAGTGGTCATTACAAGAGGAATGGAAATAAAAAATAATGGAGCAGCAACAATGCACACCCACGGCATGCATGAAGAACCTCTTGCCGTGCCCGCTCATGTAGATGTAATTGAGATGGTGGCTGCCCTAGAGTAATTACCACACGAAAATGGTAAGCCTTCACCCCTTGAGTCAATTCCCGTTTCTACTAATACGTTACTTTCTTCAGTTGTGCAGCCACCTTCCCTTGAACTTAAACCCTTACCAAGCCATTTGAAGTATGTTTTCTTGGGAGAACAAGAGACTTTGTCCATCATCATCTCCTCCACACTCACGGCACAAGAAGAAGAGAAGTTGGTGAGGGCGTTAAGGGAACACAAAACAGCCATTGGCTGGACCTTGGCCGACATCAAGGGTATAAGTCCTACAACTTGAATGCATCGTATACTCTTGGAGGAAGGAGATAAACCATCGCGTGAAGCTCAACGCCGACTCAACCCTCCAATGATGGAAGTCGTGAAAAAGGAGATAATCAAGCTACTTGATTGTGGAGTGATCTATCCAATCTTTGATAGTCATTGGGTTTCGCCGGTCCAAGTGGTTCCAAAGAAATCTAGAGTCACTGTGGTGAATAACAAAGAGAATGAGCTTGTGCCTACATGTATTCAAACCGGTTGGAGGGTTTGCATTGATTATAGGAAGCTAAACGCCCTCACAAGGAAGGATCACTTCCTTTTGCCATTCATTGATCAAATGCTTGAAAGGTTAGCGGGTTATGCATTTTATTGTTTTCTTGATGGTTATTCAGGTTATAATCAGATTGTAATAGCCCCGGAGGACCAAGAAAAGACCACTTTCACGTGCCCCTTTGGTACCTTTGCTTATCGTCGCATGCCATTTGGTTTATGCAATGCACCAGCCACATTCCAAAGATGCATGGTAAGTATATTTTCAGATTATGTTGAAAAGATCATTGAGGTCTTCATGGACGATTTTAGTGTGTTTGGTAAGTCCTTTTATGATTGCTTGGATAATCTGACCTAAATATTGAAAAGATGCATTGAAATTAACCTTGTTTTAAATTGGGAGAAATGCCATTTTATGGTGAAACAAGGGATAGTTTTAGGTCACATAATCTCTGAAAAAGGAATTGAGGTTGATAAGTCAAAAATAGATCTTGTACGCTACTTACCCTCTCCTACTTCGATGCGAGAGGTTTGTTATTTTCTTGGTAATGCAGGATTCTATAGGCGATTTATCAAGCATTTTTCAAAGATTGCACAGCCCCTATGCCGTCTCCTCCAAAAAGAAGTGGCTTTTGAGTTCAACGAGGCATGTGAGAAGGCTTTCAAACACCTCAAGGACATGCTTACTTCGGCCCCCATCGTCATTCCACCAGATTTGAGCCTTCCTTTCGAATTAATGTACGATGCATCGAATTATGCAATTGGAGCTGTTTTAGGCCAAAGGAAGAACAAGCAGCCACATGTCATGTATTATGCCTCACGGACCTTGAATGATGCCCAATTAAACTACTCCACAACAGAAAAAAGAACTTATTGCTGTTGTTTTTGCATTAGATAAGTTTCGTTCTTATTTAATTGGCACTAATGTCATTGTTTACACTGATCATGTAGCCTTGAAGTACTTGCTCACGAAGAAGGAAGCCAAGCCAAGACTCATTCGCTGGATGCTTTTACTTCAAGAGTTCGATACTGAAATTAGGGACAAGAAAGGGAGTGAAAATGTGGTGGCAGACCACCTAAGCCGATTGGTGCGTGAAGAAGAGTCCATTACCATTCCAGAAACATTTCCCGATGAGCAGCTACTATCCATTGAGGTAAGTGAGCCTTGGTATGCTGATTTGGTGAATTATTTGGTGTTTAAACAAGTTCCAAGCAATCTAAACAAGTACCAACATGATAAACTTAAAAAAGATGCACGTTTTTATGTGTGGGATGACCCATATTTGTGGAAATACTGCCCTGATCAAATTGTACGTAGGTGTGTGCATGAATCTGAGTTTCATTCAATTTTAAGCTTTTGCCATTCATATGCATGTGGTGGTCATTTTGGCACACAAAGCACAGCACATAGGGTTCTTGAATGTGGATTTTATTGGCCTACTATCTTTAAAGATGCTAGAACTTTTTGTATAACATGTGATCGTTGCCAAAGAACAGGAAATATAGGTACAAAATACCAAATGCAGCAGACACCCATTCTCTTTGTTGAAATTTTTGATGTTTGGGGTATTGATTTCATAGGTCCTTTTCCTTCCTCTTATGGTTTCACTTATATTTTACTTGCTGTGGATTATGTCTCAAAATGGGTGGAAGCAAAAGCTACCCGTACTAATGATTCTAAAGTGGTTGCAAATTTCATTAGAACTAACATATTTGCACAGTTTGGAATGCCAAGAGTTCTTATAAGTGATGGTGGTTCTCATTTTTGCAATCGAACCATTGAGGCGCTGCTCAAGAAATATAATGTCATGCATAAGGTTGCAACACCTTATCACCCCCAAACAAATGGCCAAGTCGAGGTTTCAAATAGAGAAATCAAGCAGATTTTGGAGAAGACCGTTGGAGCCATTAGGAAAGATTGAAGCTTGCGTTTGGATGATGCATTGTGGGCATATCGCACCGCCTACAAAACACCCATTGGCATGTCCCCATTTCGGCTCATCTATGGCAAACCATGCCATCTTCCCGTGCAATTAGAGCACAAGGCACATTGGGCTGTCAAAACATTCAATATGGACCTAGATGTGGCTGGAATGCATAGGAAGCTTCACTTGAATGAACTTGACGAGATTAGGGATGAGGCTTATGAGAATGCTCGAATTTACAACGAGAAGACAAAAGCATTCCATGACAAGATGATTCGTGGCAAAACATTCTCCAAAGGGCAGAAAGTGTTGCTTTTCAACTCCCGTCTTCGATTGTTTCTTG
The DNA here is from genome assembly GCA_024362995.1 of Heteromeles arbutifolia. NCBI lineage: Eukaryota > Viridiplantae > Streptophyta > Magnoliopsida > Rosales > Rosaceae > Heteromeles > Heteromeles arbutifolia. Next base: position 14,178,167 of record JANCRC010000015.1, read on the forward strand.
GTAAGTTGCGTTCTAGATGGGTTGGTCCTTTTGTTATTACTAATGTCCTTCCTTATGGTGTAGTCCAAATTCAAAGTTTGAAGACGGGACAATAATTCAAAGCAAATGGACACCGTTTGAAGCCATACTATGAGAATGTTGCGGAACATGTCGTGGAGGAAATCTCCATCCGGGCCGTGGACTCTATGGTAACTTAAAAGGAGGTATCGTCCGGCTGCACGACGTTAAAGCAAGCGCTTCTTGGGAGGCAACCCATGCATTCAACGAAGGAAGTTCTAGGAATCAACCAATAACCAGATTTACGTTCCTAATTCGTTCTCTTTACTGCTTTCATTTTCCTTTGATTAGTTAGTTGGATTATTTGTTTGCTTTCTGTGAGTTTATGCTTGAAACATTGAGGACAATATTTGATTTAAGTGTGGGGGGGGGGGGGGGGGGTAAGAAAGTGGTTTTGATGCAAATTTGAGGGATTTTATCCCCTATCACTTCTAAAGTTGTTTCTCACTGTTTTTAAGTGTTTTTAGAGTGTTTTGGAGTGTTTTTGTGTGTTTTGAACTAAGAATACGAAAATTTGAAAAAAAATCAGTTTTTGAAGTGTTTTTAGAGTTGTTTTTGTGTGTTTGTGTCTTAGGTACCTTCCAACACAATGATGAGGAATTGGTTTTTAATTACATGACTGTTAAAGAAAGTTACGAACATGGATAGAAGTTTGATATGCTCTTTGGTTTATGCTTAGTTGTAGTTGTTGTTTACGAATTCACATGTGATCACAAAAGGATAAAATCAGTTTTTGTAACATGCTTGAAGGAAGAAACTCAAACTAACGCTACATCCCTGTGAGACTTGAGCCTAAACGTTCTTTTGGAGACTTATTAATCTATGATTCTTTGTTTTCTAAAGTCGTTACATGATCTCATTATTCTTTGCTTGGTTGTTACTTAGAATGCATTGTCATCATTATAGTTCCAAATACTAGAACTCATGCCCGTTTCATTCAAAGCATGACATTGAATTGCATAACACATAAACAAGATGAAGTTGTTTAGTTTCCACCATAGCCAAACAGCCGTACCCTTCTACTTCATATGTCTTGTAGGTTTAACCCCGTTTGAGCCTTGCTTAGCCTATGTTCTTTGTTAACCACATTATCCTTACCTAGCCTAGAATAGGACTATCCATACCCTTGTTCTTAAAAAAATAGTGAAGCATGACTTAGAAGGAATTCCTTTTGATTGTCCTTTTGCAGAAAAACAAGTGTGGGGAAAGGGATTTGTGTGTGTTTGTGTGCCAAGAAAAAGAAATAAGGCACAGGTTTGGTAAAGAAAAAGAAAAATTCGTGGAAAAAGAAAAAGAAAAGAAAAAGTTGTGAAAAGAATGAAAAGGAGTTTGGAAAGAAGAAAGAATGAGTTTAAGAGTGTTGATTGTTGAAGAAAGGGTCCAAAACATCAAATCTGGCCCTAGAATATGTGAATCATCCCCTTTGTGTTTAAAGTTGATTTCTGCATTCAAAATTGAATTCTAAGTGTTGATTTCATTGTTTTGCTTACTATTTCTTTAAGAACCTTTGTTTTTCCATATCCTTTCCTTGTTAGCCAACACCTTTAGCCCCGTTACAACCCATTGACTTCTATCTTGAGTGTTATGTGTTTCAATATGTGGAGGTTGGAATTGGTATGAGCATATGGAATCCCTGGTTCTTGCATCTAAGTAGTAGCATTTTGTTCGTGAGATCATATTCATTCATAACTCCAGAAAAGTGCTTTCTTTGTTATAACGTATGTGAGAGTTTGTTTTCATGTTTACATCAATCTTCTCACATATACCTAGTGTAAGGAGTGTAGTTAGAAAATTTGAGTGAAAATTGAGTACATATCTAGTAAGGACTTGAGTGAATTCTCTAAGGCATGTTATTACATTCAAAATGTTGTTTTAGTTGATTAAATGCGAACTAGTGAATGGTAACTGTGATTAAGTATGAATTGAAGTGTAAGGATGATCAAAACCTATGCAAGTGATGATTTTTAATATGTCATGTTCATTGGAAATCCCTGAGGCAATTGTTGGAAGGTTTAGACTGAGTTTTGTTTCTTTTGTTTGTTTTGTTTTGCTCGAGGACTAGCAAAAGCTCAGTGTGGGGGTATTTGATAGGGGCATATTTATGCGACTTAGTTAGCTTATTTTCTTGCATTTATGTTGTTAGTTCTTAGTTATTTATGTATTTTAAGCTATTTTCGTGTGTTTGTAGGTTTAAAGGGTCAAAGTAGCAAGAAAGCGCATTTTGGTGCAATTTGGAGCAGTTTTGGGCATGGATTGAATACCACATGCATGGAGCAAAGGGGATGACGAAATTGAAGGCCTAAAGATGCTAGGATTGAAGAAGGATTCCTACAAGAAGAAGGATTCCTAGAAGAATAAGGATTCCTAGAAGAATGAGGATTCCTACTCAAAGAAGGAATGTTAGCCAAGGTTTCCTACTTTGGTTTTAACCTTTCCTAATTCTAAAAATTCCCTAAGTTCCAACAACAAAGAAGACTCCTGACCATATTAGGACACTAAATAAGAACTTCTAGAAGCCCACAAGGCCTTGCCTCACCCTTTCCTTGTTTCCCTTTCCCTTGCCGTGCAAGGGAACCCCTTCCCTTTCCTTTTCCTTATTTCAAACTTTCTTTCCTATTTCCTTAAAGGCTTGCCGCACCCTATTACCCTTTTCCCTTTTGATTTCTGACTTTGACTTAGTCTTTTCCTAGTTAATTTAGAGTTACAAATCCTAAAACATTAATAAAACTTTCTTTCCCCTTCTCTTTGCTTTCTGCCGCACCTTAGCCTTTATTCCCTAGGGTTTTTACTTACTTTACTATTTATATTTCCCCTTATTGCACCTCTAAAGAGATCTGGACCATTCAACATATCTCACATCATTCACCATCATTCATTCACTCCCATACACATAAAAACATCCTTTGCCGTAGCCTACTACAGAAAACCCTTCACATCCATTCATCTTCTCAACCATTCTACCATACAAATCACCCTTCAAACCTTACCAAAATCCTTGTGTCGCAGCAAAGAGAAGAAGGAGGACTCCTGGAGTGCTTGCTATTCACGTTCGGATTGCTGGATCATTCTTAGGTGTTTTCAATCTTTTGTTTTCAATGTTTAAGTTCAATTATCTTTGTTTTGTGAACATGAGGAACTAAACCCCTCCTAGTTTGGGGGGAATTCGAAACCATGACCATACTTGCAATATGAATTGATTAATTCTAGTTGTGATTTCATAAATTGTGAATGCAATTTACTTAACTGTTTGATTGATAACTTCTTCCTGTTTGTCGATTAAGGTGGCCAACTTAGTTTGCATGCAGAGATTTGAGGCTAGATTATAAGGGAGTTTCACCTAATAGTTACAAACTTATAATCACAAGTAGTGAAGGTTGCTGATCACGATCGCGTTAAGTGAATTCCTGGCAGGAGTATCATCCGTTCATAGTTACGAATGCCTTGTCAATGCTTATGATTTTCATAGAACTTAATGATCTTTGATATGTGTCTCTATTATGCGTTCATGTAGGGGACTATTGAAGAATAATTTGGTTGCAGATGCGTTCATCCAATTCAATGACTTTAGGAAAATCTAATGGTTAATTTGTGCATTCACAGTTAACTTGGGGCGTTGTCATTCATGAATTATTGAAAAAGCAATTGGAAATCAATTTGTATGCAAGTGTGTCATGTGTGGAGAAGAACCCTCTAGCTAGCCCATCATCCATACAATTCACCCAATCCCCTTTACTTTCTTGGGTCAATTAGGTTAGAATCTGTGTAACTTTGTTTTTTTAAGTGTTTTGAATCTTTATAGTTCCAAATTCGTCCAAATTCATCCCTAGAGTCTATTTTGAGCCTTTTAGCTTGTTTTAAGCTGTTTTTGAGTCATTAGAGTTTAGTGTTGCATTCTTTGAGTCTAGTTTAGCATTTTAAACTTAGTTTCACATTTTTAAGTTAGTTTCAAGCGTTTTAGCAATGCCTACTAATCCCTGGTCTAGAACTATCCCTACTTGCATCTTTACTACAATTGTCGACAAGAGGGTTTATTTTGTGTGCTTATATATTTCGCATCAATTGGCAATACTAAGTTTGAACCTGCCATGTTAGACTTAGGTGCATCCATTAATGTCATGCCCTATTCAATTTATGCATCTATGAACTTAGGTGAGCTAAAAAATGATGGAGTGATTATTCAATGAGCCTATCGTTCTAATGCTTAACCACAGGGAGTTTTGGAGGATGTTTTGGTGCAGGTTAATCACTTAATCTTTCCGGCTGATTTCCATGTGCTTGAGATGGAAGATTCTGGCCATTCTCCTTCACTGCCGATTCTACTTGGAAGACCATTCATGAAAACAACCCGCACCAAGATTGATGTGTTACGGGAACATTGACTATGGAATTTGATGGCAATATTATTGATTTCAAAATTTATGATGCCATGAGTGATAGAAGCATATTTATGCGACTTGGTTAACTTGTTTCCTTGCATTTAGGTTGTTAGTTCTTAGTTATTTTAGTATTTGAAGCTATTTTTGTGTGTTTGTAGGTTCAAAGGGCCAAGGTAGCAAGAAAGTGCATTTTGGTGCATTTTGGAGCAGTTTTGGGCATTGGATGGATAGCTTATGCTTGGAGCAAAGTGGATGGACGAAATTGAAGACCAAAGGAGGCTAGGAATGAGTAAAGTGATGAAGGAAATGAATTGAAGACAAATGAAGTCAAGCAAGGAAGAACAAATGTTAACCAAAGTTTCCTAATTTGGCTTAAACCTTTCCTAATCTTGATCCACCTAAGCTCCAGCTACAAAGGGGTTTCCAAAAAATGTTAGTTTACTAAATTACTTGTTCTAGAAGCCTTAAACACTCCCTAAGTAACCTGCCGCACCACCTTACCCCTTTCCTCTTCCTTGCCGTGCAAGGGGATTCCTTTCTTTCCTATTTGTTGCACCAAAATCACATTCCCCTTTTCTTCTAAGTCCTTGCCGCACAAGAGACCATTCCCTTACCTATTTTGTGCCTCAAAACACACTTCCTTTTCTTCCTACACTCCTGCCGCATATCCTTTCCCATTCTCTCTTAAATTCTGACATTTAAATGCCTTTCCCTTAAGGTGCCACACCTATCCTTTCCTTTTCTCTTTAATTTCTGACTTTTACTCCTTGTAGGACAAATTAGCTACGTTATAAACCTTTCCTATTATTTTATGAGTACCCTAGCCCTATAAATAAAGCTTGCCCCACCATTCAATCTCTCTACACTTTCTGCCGCAGCTTATCCTCATCCATTCCATCCACCTATCTACCTATCCATCCTCTACCACCCATCACCACCCATTCTACACACCTTCACCCCTTGTGCCGCAGCTTTACAGAGGAAGAAGGAGACGATTACCTTGGAGCCGTACCTAGCCATTCAAGACGTTGGATTGTTGGAGCGTTTCTAGGTGTAATCTATCTTAGTTTTCAATTGTTAAATCTAATTATCTTTGTTTAGTTGCAAGTATGAGGAACTCGTTCTGTTTTAGCTAGGGGAGACTTCAAAACCATGAATATATATGTGATATGAGTTGATTACCTTCAGTTATTGTTTCATGAATTGTGAATGCAATTTGCTTAACTGTTTGATTCAAAACTTATTCTTATATGTTGATTAAGGAGGCCTACTTAGTTTGCATGCATGAATTTGATGCTAGAATATAAGGGAGTTTCACCTATGAACTTATATTCACAAGTAGTGAAGGTTACTAGTGACAATCGCGTTAAGTGAATTCCTGGCAGGAGTATCATGCTGTTCATAGTTACGAATGCCTTGTCAACGCATATAGTTTTCACAAAGCTTAATGATCTTTGATTGTATCTCTATTATGCTGTTCATGTAGGGAACCTTTGGAGAATAATTTGGTTGACGATCCGTATCCCATCCAATTCAATGACTTAAGGAAAACTTGAAGGTTAATTAGTGCTGTTAACGGTTAATCTGGGGTGTTGAGGTTCATGGTTTATTGAAACCATAATGAGAAATCAATTTTGTGTTGCATGTGTGTCATGTGTGGAGAAGAACCCTCTAGCTAGCTTATCATCCATTGAATCACCTAAATCTGTCTTTTAAACTGTTTTTACAAAGTTTGTTTAGTTTAAGTTTAAATTCGTCCAAAACCAATCTCCCTTTACATTTAGTGTCTTTTAGTTAGAATCTGTCCAATTTTGTGTCTTTTAGTATTTTGAGCCAAGTTAAAGTCAGAATTCGTCCAAAGTTGTTCTTAGTGTCTAGTTTAAGTCTATTTGGTTGTTTTAAGCTGTTTTGAGTCTTTTAAGTTTGTTTTGAGTCTTGTTAAGTGTTTTTAAGTTTGTTTTTGTGTTTTTAAGTCAGTTTCGAGTAGATTAGCAATCCCTCCTAATCCCCGGCCTAGAACGATCCCTACTTGCATCTTTACTACAACTGTCAACAAGAGGGTTTAATTTGAGTGATAGTTTATTATCACATCAATGAGACACCCCAGTGATGATCATTCTTGTTTTTCTATTGATATTATTGATTCATTGGCGAAGGAACATTTTGAACAATTACATAAGGATGTACTTGAAACGGTCATTACAAAAGGAATGGGCCTAAAAAACAATGGGGCAGAACCTACGCTCACCCAAGGCAAGCATGAAGACATCCATGCCGTTCCCCCAAGTGAAGGAGTAGTTGAGATGGTAGCTGCCTTAGAGTCATTGCCACAACAAAATGGTAAGCTTTTGATCCCAATTTCAAGTTCAGTTTTGACTAATAAAATGCTACCCTCGGTAGTTCAGGCACCCTCCCTCGAACTTAAGCCGTTACCAAGCCATTTGAAGTATGTTTTCTTGGGAGAACAAGAGACTTTGCCTGCCATAGTTTCTTCCTCACTCACAGCACAAGAAGAAGAGAAGTTGGTGAGGGTGTTGAAGGCATATAAAACAGCCATTGGATGGACATTGGCCGACATCAAGGGTATAAGTCCTACAACTTGCATGCATCGTATACTCTTGGAGGAGGGGGCTAAACCATCTCGAGAAGCTCAACGCCGACTCAACCCTCCAATGATGGAAGTCGTGAAAAAGGAGATTATCAAGCTACTTGATTGTGGAGTGATCTATCCAATCTCTGATAGTCGTTGAGTTTCGTCGGTAGAAGTTGTTCCCAAGAAATCTGGAGTCACTGTGGTGAATAACAAAGAGTATGAGCTTGTGCCTACCCGTATCCAAACCCGTTGGAGAGTTTGCATTGATTATAGGAAGCTCAACACCACCACAAGGAACGATCACTTCCCTTTGCCGTTCATTGACCAAATGCTTGAAAGGTTAGCTGGTTATGCATTTTATTGTTTTCTTGATGGTTATTCAGGTTATAATCAGATTGTCATAGCCTCAGAAGATCAAGAAAAGACCACTTTCACTTGTCCATTTGGTACATTTGCTTATCGTCGCATGCCATTTGGTTTATGCAACGCACCAGCCACATTTCAAAGATGCATGGTAAGTATTTTTTCAAATTATGTTGCAAAGATCATTGAAGTGTTCATGGATGATTTTAGTGTTTTTGGTAAGTCATTTGATGATTGCTTGGCTAATCTGACCTTAATCTTGAAACGATGCGTTGAAACTAACCTTGTTTTAAATTGGGAGAAATGCCATTTCATGGTCAAACAAGGCATAGTTTTGGGTCACATAATCTCTGAAAAAGGAATTGAGGTTGATAAGTCAAAAATAGATCTTGTACACTACTTACCCTCTCCCACTTCGGTGAGAGAGGTTCGTTCTTTTCTTGGACATTGATAGGAGCATATTTATGCGACTTAGTTAGCATGTTTTCTTGCATTTATTTAGTTAGTTAGTGCTTATTTAAGTGTTTTAAGCTATTTTCGTGTGTTTATAGGTTCAAATGACAAAGTTAGCAAGAAAGTGCAATTTGGAGCATTTTAGAGAAGTTTTGGGCTTGGAATGGATAGCACATGTATGGAGCGAGATGGATGGACGAATTTGAAGTTCAAGAGAGGCTAGGAATGTGCAAAAGAGTTGAAGAAATTAATTTAAGTCATTGAAGATAAGGAATCAGCTAAAAAGAAGGAACATTATCCAAAACCTTATCCAACTTATCTTACCTTATCTTATCTTATCCTATCCTAATCTTATCCTACCTTAATTCCAGCTGTAAGGGGGACTCCTTTTCATATTAGGACACCTAAAACCTGTTTTTAGAAGGCCTTTTCCTTCTAGAAACATGCCACAACACTCCTTTCTAGAAGCCCTAAAAATTTGGCGCCTGGACCCTTCCTAGAAGCTCTAGAACCTGCAATTCCTTTCCCCATTGGAATCTGATGCACCTAATCACTTTTCTCCTAGGATTGTGTAATCCTTTTCCTTCTTTGATTTCTAAAACTTAGCCTAATCCTTAGGGATTGTGCCTTCCCCTCTCCCTATAAATACACACATATGTCGCACCATTCAGATCACTACCCTCTACCATCAGATCACCACCCTCTACCATCAGATCACCACACCACCCACCACACAACCTCTTGTACCGCAGCTTTGCAAGGAAGGAGAAGGAATGAGCCATCTGGAGCCGTGCTTTCCGTTCAAGACGTTGGATCGTTGGAGCGTTTCTAGGTGTATTCTATCCTTTGTTTTCAATGTTTAAATTTATTTATCTTTGTTTAATTGCGAACATGAGGAACTAAACTCGTTTTAGCTAGGGGAAAATTCAGAGCCATGAACAAATATGTGACATGAATTGATTACATCCAGTTATTATTTCATAAATCGTGAATGCAATTTGCTTAACTATTTGATGATGCGATGTAAAACAACACACAAATTAAACCCTCTTGTTGTCAAATTGTAGTAAAGATGCAAGTAGGGATTGTTCAGGACCGAGGATTATGAGGGCTTGCTAATAACCTCTAAACTGACTCACAAAACATAAAAACAAAGTTAAAAACGTTTGGATAGACTCAAGGTACTCAAAACAGACTCACAAAACTCAAAACAAGCTAAAACCACTTAAAACAGCCTAAAAACACCAATTGGACAGTTTCTGACTCTAAACACAACTTTGGACAAAAATAAGGATTTGTCTTGACTCAAAACACTTAAAAACACAAACAAAACAGATTTTAAACACTTTGAAACAAGAAAGTAAAAGGGGGTTTTGGTTTGGACGAATTTGAAACAAAAAATCAAGTTATAAAACTAAACAGATTGTAAAATGAATTTTGGGAATAAGATGGTTGATGGATTAGCTAGAGGTCCATTCTTCACACATGACACACTTGTACATAAATCGATTTCCAATTGCTTTTCAATAAATTATGATGCTCAACCCCCCAGATTAACCGTGATGCACTAATTAACCCTCAGATTTTCCTTTACTCATTGAATTGGATGAATGCATGCGACAACCCAAGTCATTCTCCAAAAGTCCCCTACACGAATGCATAATAGAGATACAATCAGAGATCATTACGTTCCATGAAAATCATAAGTGTTGACAAGACAATTGTAACTATGAATGCATGGTACGTTTGCCAAAAATTCAATTAACGCGAATGTGACTAGCAACCTTCACTTCTCATGAATATAAACTTGTAACCATTAGGTGAAACTTATTTATATTCTAGCATCAAACTCATGCATGAAAACTACGTATGCATCCTTAATCAACATACAAGAATCAGTTTTGAAGAAAACAGTTAATTGAATTGCATTCACAACTTATCAAATCACAATTGGAAGAAATCAATTCATATCTCAAGCATGTTCATTGCTTCGAACTTCCCCCTAGCTAAGTAGGGGTTTAGCCACTCATAGTTACAGGAAACTCAGAGAATAATAAATTAGACATTGAAAACAAGAACGAAGTACACCTAAAATGCTCCAGTCTTCAAGCTTGAAACGTCAAAGGCCCTTCTTCTTCTCCACCTTGCTGCGGTACAAGTGACCAGGGATGTGTATAATGGGTGGTGATGGGTGGTAGAGGATGGATAGGTAGATAGGTGGATGGAAGGTGGATGCAGAGAATCTGTCCAGGGCCTCCTAAAGGCTGCGGCAAATTGAGTTATTTATAGAGCAAGGGAGGGCCACGACTTTTAATGTATTTTTAGGGAAGGTTTTAACTTTCCAAATCCCCAAGAAAAGGTTAACAAAAGTTAAGGAAATCAGGAAGGGAGATACTTATCAGATTTCAAGAAAAGGAAAGGTATGATTGTGGCAGGACCTAGAGAGAAAGGGAAAGTGGTTTATAGCAGAAAATAGGAAAGGGAATGTGATTTTGGTTCATAAATTAAGGAAGAAAATGATCCCTTGTGTAGCAAGGTTATAGGGAAAAGGGAATGTAGGTTTGGGTTTCTAGAACAACCAATTAAGTGTCCTAATATATTTTGGTATCCTCTTATGGCTGGAACATAGGTGAGGAAGGATTAGGAAACTTCCAAGCCAAGAATAGAAACTTTCAAGAATGGAAACCTCCAAGAATAGAAACTTCCAACTTTAGAAATCTTGGCTTCCAATTTTGAACTCTTCATTCTTCATTTGATCCCAAGCTCATTTGATCTTCAATTTCGTCCATCCACTTAGCTCCAAGCATATGCAATCCATTTAGTGCCCAAAACTGCTCCAAAATGCACTTTCTTGCCTACTTTGTACTTTAGACCTACAAAAACACAAAAATAGCTTAAAATACTAAAATAACTAAGAACTAACAACCTAAATGCAAGGAAACAAGTTAACTAAGTCGCATAAATATGCTTCTATCATTTGATTGAAAACTTATTCCTGTATGTCGATTAAGGAGGCATACTTAGTTTGCATGCATGAATTTGATGCTAAAATATAAGGGAGTTTCACCTAATAGTTACAAACTTATTTTTATAAGTAGTGGAGGTCGCTTATAAACGATCGCGTTATATAGGGAACTTGATAAGAATAATTTGGTTGCGGCGCTACGTCCAATTCAATGAACTTAGGAAAATCTGAGGGTTAATGCGTGCAGTCACAGTTAACTTGGGGCATTGTCATTCATGGTTTATAGAAAGAATAACTGGAAATCGATTTGTGTTGCATATGTGTCATGTGTGGAGAAGGACCCTCTAGCTAGCCTTTCACCATCTTAATTCACCCAATTTCGTGTCTTTTGAGTTTGTTTTACAAGTTTCTGTTTTAAGTTCTTAAATTCGTCAAAACAAAACCCTTTTCATTAAGTCTTGTTAGTTGAGTCAAAATCTGTTTTTTTTAGTCTTCTGAGTTTAGTTAAGTTTAATTTTCGTCAAAATAAATTGTTTTTTTTAGTCAAAATCAGTTTTTTTTTAGTCTTTTGAATCTAGAATTGAGTCTTTTTTACTGTTTATTGCTGTTTTTAGTGTTTTGAGTCAGTTTTGAGTCTATAGAGTCTATTTTAGTATTTTTTGAGTCTTATTTGTGTTGATTAGCATCCCTAGTTAATCCTCGGTCTAGAACGATCCCTACTTACATCATTGCTACAATTGTCATCAATAGGGTTTAAGTTTGAGTGCAATTTAATTTCACATCAAACATGCAGGATTCTATAGGCGATTCATCAAGGACCTTTCAAAGATTTCACAACCCCTTTGCCGTCTCCTTCAAAAGGATGTGTCCCTTGACTTCAACGAGGAATGTGAGAGAGCTTTCAAACATCTTAAGGAATTGCTCACTTCGGCCCTTATCAAAATTCCACCAGATTGGAGCCTTCATTTTGAGCTCATGTGTGATGCCTCAGATTATGCAATTGGAGCTGTTTTAGGCCAAAGGAAGAACAAGCAGCCACATGTCATCTATTATACATCTCGCACCTTGAATGATGCTCAATTAAACTACTCCACCACTGAAAAAGAACTTCTTGCTATTGTGTTTGCTTTAGATAAGTTTCGTTCTTATTTAATTGGCACTAAAGCCATTGTTTACACTGATCATGCAGCTTTGAAGTATTTGCTCACAAAGAAACAAGCTAAACCAAGGCTTATTTGCTGGATGCTTCTTCTCCAAGAGTTTATTGAAATAAGGGACAAGAAGGGGAGTGAAAACGTCTGATCAAATTTTACGTACGTGTGTGCATGAGTCTGAATTTCATTCAATTTTAACTTTTTGTCACACATATGCATGTGGTGGTCATTTTGGCACACAACGCACAGCACATAAGGTTTTAGAATGTGGATTTTATTGGCCTACTATCTTTAAGGATGCTAGAACCTTTTGTATGACTTGTGATCGTTGCCAAAGAACAGGAAATATAGGTCACAGAGACCAAATGCCGCAAATATCCATTCTTGCTGTTGAAATTTTTTATGTTTGGGGCATTGATTTCATGGGTCCTTTTCCTTCTTCACATGGTTTCTTTTACATTTTGCTTGCTGTGGATTATCTGTCGAAATGGGTGGAAGAAAAAGCCACCCATACTAATGATTCTAAAGTGGTTGCAGATTTCATTAAAACTAACATATTTGCTATTGGAAGTATGCCCACAAAGCCACTCATTTGATGTAATAGCTTTTGGAATACTTATTGTATTAGACTATTATATGTTTAATGAAGGGCAATGCTTATTGTTAATCACTATTTATTGTATCATGTGTTTAAGCAATAAGGGAATCCAAGGAATATATTTAATCTAAGAGAGAAGTGATCTAAGTAAGTTAGATTAACGAGACCTTTCTCTTATGAACATTCCTAAAACGTTCCTAGCCATAGGATTGCCAATTGGGCATTGACAATCCACTAAGGTTAGTATGTGTTATGTTAACTCAAGCGTGAGTATGACTAGTCTTAAGTCATTTAGTGTTGGACACTAAGACAAACACATAGGTGCTCAAAAGGTAATCGAGTACACTGAACAACGATCAAAAGAGAGTTCGAACATACATGTCATGTAAGAACTCGTAAGTTGCAATATGCAAAGTAATCCTTTGACCTGAGGCATCATTGATGTCTAATGGTTAGGTCCTTGATCTTTGATTATGTCAAAGGCATTCCATTGAGAGTGTCAATGACATTGTTGGGGTCAAGCTATCTAGTCATGTAGGCATGTGAATGCACAACAAGGGATCTCTAACCTTCCATGGTGGAAGGTGAATACTCTGAGATATGATTCGAGAGTCTTTGGCCAAAGCATACGAATATGATTTAGGAAGCATGTTCCAAATCATATTCAATTGATTCATATAGAGAAGTATCACATTGGATAGTAGACATGATACAAACTATCACTCAAACAATGTGATCAAGAGTATTGTATTAGAGAAGGACCGTATTGCATTGTAATTGTAACTGGATAGGTTCTCCAACCACTTCTACTTAGCTTGGGTAGCCATGACATACTGCTAGGTGTCACTCATGGTTTGTGGAAGCCCTGAGGATTAGCAAACACTAATCTTCATCAAAGGGAGAATTGAAATGTAGTTTCAATTCACAATCGATCGTTAAGAGTAACAATCGCCCACTGCCTCGCTAATTGGAACCTAATGGATCGTACACCGAGTAAGGGTGAAAGTGAAGAAATATAAATGAGATGGATAAGCAATTAAATAGTTTAATTGAGAATGGTCAAGATTAATTAATTAGTTAATTAATCTTACGAAAGGTTCGTATTGGGCTTTTAAGTTGGTTTTGGGTTTCGGGGCCCAAAAGGGTTTTTGGTCCACAAGGCCCATTGAGTTTAGGTTGTGTGACAACTAAAACTAAATGGAAATTAACCCAAAAACAAAGTCAAAACCGGCCTAGGGTGAGGGTTATCAAACTTGGGTTAATTGCAAGTTTGCCACTCACATGTGAGGTGGTATAAAAGCATCTTTATAGCTTTTACCTCATTAGGGTTTTTCTTGAGACAAAGAAGAGAAATATTTTCTCTCTTTTTCTCCATAGAGGCCGGCCACTTAGGGGAGGGATAGCTAGCAATCTTTCTTCCTCTAAGTCATCCATTTCATCTTCACACCTCATCCTTGGTGTGGAGACTTAGAGACACAAAACCTTTGGTGTTTTTGGATATCCTTTCCTCACATCCTCAAGGAGCAAAGGAGTAACAAAAGGAAGTAAATCACAAGGAAGATCCAAGGAGCTAGGAGGTGACTTGAAGGCCCTCCACTTGGGTGAATCCCTTGTGTAAACAAGGATGAGCTTCAAGGGTAATGAATCTCAAAATCCTTTCTTCTCTTTAATGTTGTTAAAGAGTCTTATGATTCACCATTCACTAGGCTTTGAAAGTCATGGGTTTTTTAGAATTGTTTTTGAATGCATGCCTACTTTAAAGTGTTATTAGTTTGCATATGTGTTCAAATATTCTCACATGTTCTTAGCTAGGACAAAATTTTTCCTTCATTGGCAAGGTTTGGAATGCCACGAGTTCTCATAAGTGATGGAGGGTCTCATTTTTGCAATTGAACCATCGAGGCCCTGCTCAAGAAATATAATGTGATGCATAAGGTTTCGACACCTTATCATCCCCAAGCAAGTGGCCAAGCCGAGGTTTCGAATAGGGAAATCAAGCAGATTTTGGAGAAGATCGTGGGACCAACTAGGAAAGATTGGAGCTTGCGTTTGGATGATGCATTGTGGGCATATCGTACAGCTTACAAAATGATAGGAGCATATTTATGCGACTTAGTTAGCTTGTTTTCTTGCATTTATTTTAGTTAGTTATTGTTTATTAGAGTGTTTTAAGGTATTTTCGTGTGTTTGTAGGTCCAAATGATAAAGTTGGCAAGAAAGTGCAATTTGGAGCATTTTAGAGCAGTTTTGGGCCAAGAATGGATATCACATGCGTGGAGCAAGGTGGATGGACGAAATTGAAGTTCAAGAGAGGCTAGGAATATGCAAAAGAGTTGAAGAAATTAATTCAAGACAAAGAAGATAAGGAATCAGCTAAAAAAAAGGAACATTATCCAAAACCTTATCCATCCTTATCTTATCCAAACTAACCTTATCTTATCCTATCCTAATCTTATCCTACCTTAATTCCAGCTGCAAGGGGGACTCCTTTTTATATTAGGACACCTAAAACCTGTTTTTAGAAGGCCTTTTCCTTCAAGAAACATGCCACAACACTCCTTTTTAGAAGGCTTTTTCCTAATCTTTTGTTTGTTTTGTTTTGCTCGAGGACTTATTTATGCGACTTGGTTAACTTGTTCCCTTGCATTTAGGTTGTTAGTTCTTACCTATTTTAGTATTTTAAGCTATTTTCGTGTGTTTGTAGGTCCAAAGGGTTAAAATGGCAAGAAAGTGCATTTTGGTGCATTTTGGAGCAGTTTTGGGCTTGGAATGGATATCACATGCTTGGAGCAAGGTGGATGGAAGAAATTGATGTAAAGAAGGATTAGGAATGTGCTTGAAGACTTAAGTCAAAGATTTTGAAGAAAGGAATCAGTTTAGAAGGAATGTTAGCCAAGTTTCCTGATTTGGTCCTAATCCGAATTTACTAATTTCCAGCTGTAAGGAGGATCTCAAATTAATCTAGGACACTTAATTACTTGTTTTAGAAGTCCTAAACTTGCCCAAAATTCCTTACCGCACCAAATCTGCACAAACACATCACACTTTCCCTTTTTCCCCTTCCTTGTCGTGCATAGGGACCTTGTTCTTTCCTATTTTCTGCCCCAAAACACATTCCTCTTTTCTTCCTAAGCCTTGCCGCACAAGGGATCACTTTCCCTTCCCTTGCCGCATCTTACATTCCTATTTCTCTTTAAATTCTGACCTTACTTGCCTATTTCCAATTGATTTCTGACTTTTAATCCTTGAGGGACAAAATAGCTAAATTTTATTCACTTTCTCTAAGCCTTGCCTTGCCTTAGCCTATATGTTCATGGCTTTGAATTCTCCCCTAGCTAAAAAGGGGTTTAGTTCCTCATCTTCGCAAATAAACAAAGACAATTAAATTTAAACATCAAAAGCAAAGATAGAATACACCTAGAAATGCTCCAACAATCCAAGGCACAGCTCCAGGTGGCTCCTTCCTTCTCCTTCCTTGCAAAACTTGCGGCACAAATGAGAGATGTGTATGAATGGCGTGTACGATTTATAGAGAGAGGGGTGACTGGTAGATGGTGGTTTGAATGTTGCAGCATATATGTGTATTTATAGGGAGAGGATGCGGCACAACACTTAGTGTAGGAGAAGGAATAAACAATCCAAATCCACAAGGAAGAGGCTCTAGAAGTCAGAAATCAAGGAGAAATAGGATAAGGGGGGTGCAGGACAGATTTAGGGATTCTAGAAAAGGTAGAGGCGGCACCAAAGTAGGAGAGGATAAGGATCTTCTAGAACATGTTTTTATGTCTCCTAAACTGAAAATACATCCCTATTGCAGCTGGAATTAAGTTAGGATAGGATAAGATAAGGTAAGGTTTGGATAAGATAAGGCATTTTGGATAATGTTTTGGATAATTCTCCTTCTTTTGAGCTGATTCCTTATCTTCAATGTCTTGAATTAATTTCTCCATCTCTTTTGCACATTCCTAGCCTCTCTTGAACTTCAATTTCGTCCATCCACCTTGATCCATGCATGTGATATCCATTCTTGGCCCAAAACTATTCTAAAATGCTCCAAATTGCACTTTCTTGCCAACTTTGTCATTTGGAACTACAACTGGAATTAATCAATTGCATTCACACTTTATGAAATCACAACTGGAATTAATCAATTCATATTGCAAATATGTTCATGGCTTCGAAATTCCCCCTAGCTAAGAGGGGTTTAGTGGTAGGATTAAATGCACACCACAAAGTAACACACAAATGTCCTATTGATTTTCCTTATTAATACTAAGATCTGTCAATTGTAGCATATGAAAATAAGGGTCTTTCCCGCAGAAGATTGTTTTATCTAACTACTTAAAATGTCACAAAAACTGGTTTGCTGTCCCTACTGACCAGCAACCGAAAAATATTTATTAGACAGACTCACACTTATCTAAAGTCTACGAAATTTTATATGAAGATACTAGACACACAGAGCTACACTCATACAATTTTTTGGGATTTTTGGAGTTGATTTGCTATTTAAATTAAATTGAACAAAAGCAGAACAGAAACAGATTTTAAGTAGTTCACAAATTAAGAAAAACGAGTTAGGGGAATTGCTATCCACCACCAAATAATCATGAAAACATGTTATGTTTCATTCAAATTCCTTTTATTTCCGGATGAAGATGCTCAAGTTGGCTCAATGTTAGAACTCAACCTATTACTCTTTCTTACATAGTATGTTAAGAGAATGACGTTTTCAACTTAACTTAGTCCCTAGCATGCAATCTAGAATGGCGTGTTCATAGATTTAACAAGTAGAAATCATTAAGAACGAAAAGAGTTTGAGTCATCACAAGGCATCGTAAGTACTGGCGTTGTCTTACTTATCCTAGAAATTGGTTCACATGTTAATCGCAATTAACAAGTACTACTCTAGAACATATGTAGGTCCTCATTTGACAAGGGCAGGCACACACATATTCATAGCACTAGAATCCTAGATATGCTTACTAAGTATGCATCCGTAGAAAACACATAACGAATTCATCAATGAGACAAGGAGTGAAGCAATTTTCATCCTTTCATAATAGTAATTCAGCAAAATGTCATAACAAACTTGCAATCATATTTGGGGCTTCAAAACAGCCCCTAACTTCTAAAAATTAGTTACACATAATCCTTAAATAAAACCAAAAGAAAGACATGAGTTTGAGAAGATAAAACCGAAAGAAGAGAATGCCAAGATTTCCTCCTTCCTTTCCTTCCTTCCCCAACGCAGCAGCCTTGCCTTTTTTTTCCTTCCCCTTTTTTTTTCTATCTTATTTCTTCTAAATTCCTCTCCCCCTTGCCGCTGCAACCTGCAGCCTTTATGCCCCTGCTTGCTGCCCCATTTCTGCTCCATAACTCCCCCACTAATAGCCATTTTGTGATGACAATAAGTGAGAGGAAATGGTAAAACAATTGTAACTCTTTAGGTAGTCTTTATGCCAATTACTCCCTCTTAATCCTCATCTTTAATTCCATTTCCTCTGATATTTGAATAGGTGTCAGCTGGTTTGTTCTTGGCTGCATCAGTTTTGGCTGCTAGTTTTATTGGGTTTATTGCTTTCAATGCTTTCTTGTCAGTTACAAACTGCTCAGCCCCTTGTGTACCTTTCAGTGTTAAAATGGTCATAACTTCTTCTAGAAAAATGATATTAGGAATCCACGAAATTCACCAGAAAATAGACATCCGTAGCTTTCTAAGCATATAAGGCTCATTCTCTAATTCATTCTGAGCTGTTCGTAACTTGCTTCCAAAGTCAGCTGATGTGCACAGGCAGTTTTGACGAATTTTTTACTTAAAATCTCACTTGTGCTATTTTTCTTTTCTTAGCTTGACAAGTCCTACAAAACACAAAAACAAAGTAAATAGCTCAAAAATATAAGGAACTAACTAAGAAAAGATAAGTGAATTTGATGTAATATATATAAATATGAGCTTATCAAATACCCCCACACTTAGCTTTTGCTAGTCCTCGAGCAAAACAAAGAAAACTTGAAAAAGTAGCAACATGAAAAACATTAGCTTCCCCCTATGTGACCCTCATAGAATTTCATTCAAGAAAACAAACCATCAAGAACCTTAGCTAGCACCAAACAAGCTAATCCAAGCTCATCTTCCTTATTCAAATGTTAGCAGTAACCTTTTAATCATCCTTGAAGTATAGTGTGTGTAATAGCCATGCTAATGCAATTTCAAGTTTTTTTTTTAAAACACCACATGCCAACTAGTGACCTTCTCACAAGACATACACTCAATCACACATATGTTTAGTTTAACGTTTTCACTCAAAGAATCAAATGTGAAAGATCTACCATAAGCTTGCATAAAGATCACATTCTCCACAATCGTAATTGCAAAACTTAAATCAAGAGGACTTTTATTGGTTGTAATGAGGCTTAGGGAGAGATAGAAATGAAAGGATAGGTAAACACAAGTTCCAAGCTAAATTGTAAGCAATTCTCTTGTTAAGATTTATAAGAACTCGAGCTCTCCAACCACTCAAATAATACTTCCAACCACACCCCTAAACTGAAACTTAAAATTTTTCTTTGTATACAATTTTTCTTTTTCTTCTTCTTCTTTTTTTCTTTCTATTTTTTGTTTCTTTCTTTATTTTTTTTATTTTTATTTTTTTTCTTCGAAGCAATTTCCCACATAACTAAATACAAACATGAAATACCCCCACACTTATTCTGTTGCCAAACTCCTTCAAAGTACTTCACAAACATTTCTCATCAGACAATCTCATATTGCTCATTAGCTAGCTTGGAAAGGGTAAGGAAAAATGTTTAAGGTATAAGGGTAGACATATCTGGTGATAAGAAATAAAAGGCTCAACATATACGGCTCAAATTGGCATACTAATGATATCATTTTTCTTTAGGAAACATGCTTATTTGGGCCATGGTGATAAACCTAATGCCTCTATCCTTTTCAAGTTCATGCAATCAAATGAAAACATTTCGAAAGATCGTTACGCAAGTTCTAGAGATGTAATTCACATAAGTTCATCACACATGAAAGAATAGGAGTGTATGAAAAATGCACACACTTTCAATAGGCTCAAAAACTCACATAGGCTGGATATGGTCACTATATTCACATATGAAGCTTTAAGTCATGCTTTAGTTTCACATCAACAAGGCTATGTGCATTTGGTTTTTCAAAGATGATTAAACATGTACAAAACTAACCAGAGAATCAGGAATTTCACACAACAAATGCTTACTAAGTTCTTGATCACCGTGGTTCAAATTCAATCCAGTTATATCATTGGGTCGGGAAACTAACAAAAATCTAATTCAAAACAATAAAGAAAACAAGACAATATTTTTAGATTTTCAAATATTCCGAATTTTTTATTTATTTTTTATTTAGAGTAAACAAAACTAATTAAGAAAACAAAAGGCAACAAGGAAACAAATCAAACCAGTTTTTAGTCGAAGGTACGAAAAATAGTAATTTGGTCATGTTTTCAATCCTTACCCCCAAACTTAAACTGGACATTGTCCCCAATGTTAGAAAACACTATAATGCAAAAAATAAAAATAAAATAAAATAATAAGAAACAAAATAAAGCATTTGGACTGAAAACTTCCCCAATTTGTAGTAAAATCAAGCGATGACCCCCAAACTTCAATTCTGCAATAAACTCCAAAGGTGGACATAACCAAATGTTCCTTCAAAGAAAAGAAATAATTAAGTTTAGCATGCAAGAAAATTCAGAAAAAAAAAAAAACAAACAAAAAATTGAAAAATGACAGAAAAAGACAATGAATAGAAATATTGGGTTGCCTCCCAATAAGCGCTTGCTTTTACGTCCGCAGCCGGACGGTACCAAGGGTAATCATCCAAGGGGAGCTGGTTCATGGAGGGGTACAACCTCCACATCATGCTCCGTAAAAGACTCGTAATATGGCTTGAGTCTATGCCCATTCACTTTGAACATGTTACCGGTCTTCGCACTTTGGATTTCCACTGCACCATGAGGAAAAATATTAGTTATAACAAATGGACCAACCCAACGAGAACGAAGCTTACCTAGAAATAACCGAAGGAGAGAATTAAATAGAAGAACTTTCTGTCCAATGGGAAAGCTCTTCCTTAAGATCATCTTGTCATGAAATGCCTTTGATTTCTCCTTGTATATTCGACTTGACTCATATGCATCATTCCGAATTTCATCTAACTCATTCAATTGAAGCTTCCTCTGCTGTCCAGCAACACTCATGTCCAAGTTGTAGGCTTTGATCGCCCAATAAGCTTTGTGCTCTAACTCTACTGGAAGACGACATGGTTTCCCATAAACTAACCGAAACGGAGACATTCCAATAGGAGTCTTATAAGCAGTCCTATAAGCCCACAATGCATCATTCAAGCGCATGCTCCAATCCTTCCTACTAGGACTCACAGTTTTCACCAAAATTTGCTTCACCTCACGGTTTGATACTTCTGCTTGACCACTAGTTTGCGGACGATAAGGTGTGGACACCTTA
Source organism: Heteromeles arbutifolia (assembly GCA_024362995.1). Classification (NCBI taxonomy): domain Eukaryota; kingdom Viridiplantae; phylum Streptophyta; class Magnoliopsida; order Rosales; family Rosaceae; genus Heteromeles; species Heteromeles arbutifolia. Next base: position 14,199,243 of record JANCRC010000015.1, read on the forward strand.
TGTGTGACATTGTACTTCCGAAGCAATGCTTCAAATGTTCTATTGCAAAAGTGACTCCCTCCATCGCTAATGATTGCTCTAGGTGTTCCAAATCTTGCAAAGATGTTAGTCTTAATAAAATCTGAAACAACTTTTGAATCATTAGTTTTGGTGGCTTTCGCTTCCACCCATTTAGAAACATAATCCACAGCCAATAAAATGTAAAGAAAACCATTTGATGATGGAAAAGGTCCCATGAAATCAATGCCCCACACATCAAAGATCTCAACAATCAAAATAGGGGTTTGTGGCATTTGATTTCTTGGGCCCATGTTACCTGTTCGTTGACAACGATCACATGTTGCACAAAACTCGTACGCATCCTTAAACAAACTAGGCCAATAAAAACCACTCTCTAGCACCTTAAGGGCTGTCCTCTTTGCTCCAAAATGGCCGCCACATGCATAAGAATGACAAAAAGTTAGAATAGATTTAAACTCAGATTCAGGGACACACCTTCTAATCAATTGATCAGGGCAATATTTCCACAAATAAGGATCATCCCACTCGTAGTATTTGGTGGTTTTGACAAGCTTATCTTTCTGAGCACGTGTAAAATCATCCGGAATCTTTTTGGTGACCTTGTAGTTGATAATATATGCATACCAAGGGTCAGTAACCTTTAATGAAAACAATTGCTCATCCGGAAAACGCTCACGTAAAGGGATAAGATCTTCCTCTGTGTTTGAATGCACAAGTCGGCTAAGATGATCTGCTACAACATTCTCACTCCCTTTCTTGTCCTTGATCTCCAAGTCAAACTCTTGAAGCAGAAGTATCCATCGAATGAGTCGCGGTTTTGCATCTTTTTTTGTGAGTAGATACTTCAAAGCTGCATGGTCAGAAAACACAATAACTTTAGTCTCAATCAGATAAGATCTAAATTTTTCTAAAGCAAATACAATAGCTAAAAGCTCATTCTCTGTTGTTGAATAATTCAACTGTGCATCATTGAGTGTTTAAGATGCATAATAGATGACATGAGGCACTTTGTTGACACGTTGCCCTAGAACTGCACCGACAGCATAGTCTGAAGCATCGCATATCAACTCAAAAGGTAAACTCCAATCTGGTGGCATGATCACAGGAGCTGTTGATAACAACTCCTTAAGCTTGTTGTATGCTACCACACACTCTTCATTCATATCAAATGTTGCATCCTTTTGAAGCAAACGGCACAATGGTCTAGAAATCATTGAGAAGTCTTTCATAAACCTACGGTAGAAACCTGCATGTCCAAGAAAAGAACGAACCTCCCTGACAGCAGTAGGGAGGGGTAACGAACTAACAAGTTCTACTTTAGATTTATCAACTTCAATTCCCTTTTCAGATATGATATGTCCTAGAACTAATCCATGTGAAACCATGAAATGGCATTTTTCCCAATTTAAGACCAGATTAGTTTCTTGGCAACGTTTTAAAACTAAGGACAAATTATTTAGACATGTATCAAAAGAATCACCATAAACAGAAAAATCATCCATGAACACTTCAATTATTTTCTCAATCATATCAGAAAAGATACTTACCATACACCTTTGAAATGTGGCGGGGGCGTTGCAAAGTCCAAACGGCATCCTTCGGTACGCAAATGTGCCAAATGGACATGTGAAAGTCGCCTTTTCTTGATCCTCCGGAGCAACTGCAATCTGATTATATCCAGAATAGCCATCAAGAAAGCAATAATGAGAATGACCAGCTAACCTTTCTAACATTTGATCAATGAATAGAACTGGAAAGTGATCTTTGCGTGTGGTGCTGTTAATCTTTCGATAGTTTGTACAGACTCTCCAACTATTTTGCACACGTGTAGGCACTAGCTCACTAGCTTCATTCTTAACAACTGTGACTCCAGATCGCTTCGGAACTACATGAACAGGGCTCACCCACTTGCTGTCCGAGATAGGATATATGATGCCAACATCAAGAAGTTTGATAACCTCTTTCTTGACGACCTCCATCATGAGTGGGTTTAAACGGCGTTGAGCTTCCTTTGTTGGTTTTGCACCTTCCTCCAGCAGAATCCTATGCATACATGTAACTGGATTTATACCATTGATATCTGCAATGCTCCAAGCTATGGCAGTTTTATGATCCTTCAATACCTTGATCAGTTTCTCCTCCTCTTCTGCTGTGAGTTGTGACGATCTGATGACTGGTAATGTTTCATCCTCTCCCAAAAATGCATACTTCAAATGTTCAGGAATCGGTTTAAGCTCCAATTTGGGTGCTTGAATCACAGAAGGAAGAGTTTTTTCGTTAGAAGTGGGAAGAGAAATAAAATAAGAAGAAGACTTACCACGAATTGGTGAAAGAGACTCAAGGGCTGCCACTGTCTGGATTAATTCTTCTTCAATGTGCTCGGAAGAATTAAGTTTTCCATGTGTAATGCTATGTACTAACACCTTCTCTAAATTATCTTGTCCCACACCTTCATTAAAACAATCCTGCACAAAATAGTCAAACACATCAATAGACAAACAAGATTCAAAATCACTAGGGTACCTCATAGCATTGAAGATTTTGAACTTGACGCTTTCTCCATCAATTTCCATGGTTAAGGTACCATCGTAGACATCAATCTTCGTACGCGCCGTTCTAAGGAATGGTCTTCCCAATATAAGAGGAAGTGCAGTAGGCATAGGGTCATGTTCCATCTCAAGAACAAAAAAGTCAGCGGGAAAAATGAGCTCATTCACTTGCACAAGTACATCCTCCAATAGGCCTTTGGGATATCTGTTTGAACGATCTGCCAACTGGATTACTACCTTTGTTTCCTTCAAGTCTCCAAGGTTTAGTGATTCATACACTGAATATGGCATCAGATTGATGGATGCCCCCAAATCACACAATGCTCTCCCAAACTCTTTCCCTCCGATTACACATGGATTGGTAAAGCTCCCGGCATCCTTCAACTTCGGTGGCAACTTCCTCTGCAAAACAGCTGACACTTCCTCGCTTAATGCCACAGTTTCTTGATCATTGAATCTCCTCTTGTTCGTACAAAGCTCTTTAAGGAACTTTGCATACTTGGGCACTTGTTTTATGGCGTCTAAAAGAGGTAAGTTCACTTGGACTTTCCGGAAAGTATCCAAGATTTCCTTATCAGTTTGCTCTTTCTTAGACTTCATAAACCTACGAGGGAAAGGAACAGGGACACATGAGTTAAATGAATTTTGAACTTCTTTACTTACCTTATCAGAATCTTTTTTGTTCAATTCTGTAGCTTTAGGAAAATTTTTAGTTTCTGTTGATGCCTCATCTTGCTCATTTGTATCTTTTCTGGTCCTATTTTCCATCCTCGGCTGCTCAAAAACTTCTTTTCCACTCCTTAAAGTCACAACATTCATCTGCTCTACATTTGGATTCACCACGGTTTGGCTCGGCAATCTTCCTGGTTGGTGTTGTTGCCCCATCAAACTTGCTAACTGACTCATTTGGCGCTCAAGGTTTTCAATTGCTTTGTCTGTTTTCTGTCGATGAGATTGAGTAGAGTTAGCTAAAGAAGAAATTAAATCCTCAAGAGACTTACTTGGAGCTTGTTGTTGTTGAGGCTGAAATGGTGCCTGCGGTCTTGCTTGAAAGAAGCCAGGTGGACGATTATAGTGCTTGGGAACAGATTGTTGTCCATTGTCTTGATTGTTCCACTTTAAGTATGGATGATCGCGCCACCCCGCGTTATAGTTGTTGGAGTATGGATCATACTTTTGCCTTTGTTGCCCCTGAAACCCTCCTAACGCATTAGCTTGCTCAAGACCACCTTGATCCATCAACGAAGGGCACATGTCTGTGGCATGTCCCATCATTGAACATACACCGCACATCTGTTTTGGAGCCACCATAACCTGTTCCACAAGATTAGTCAAGTTAGCTAATTGTAATTCAATACTAGAATTAGCACTTACCTCGTTAACTTTCTTAAGAGGTAGCTCATCTCTCCCTCCAAATTGTCGTGTGTTGCCAGCAATGTTTTTTAACAATTCCTTAGCATTTGTTGGTGTCTTATCCATGAATGCTCCTCCACTTGCTGCATCAAGCATTACACGATCAGTACCACACAATCCTTCATAAAAATACTGTATTAAAAGATGCTCTGAAATCTGATGATTAGGACAAGATGCAACCAAATGTGTGAATCACTCATATTAATCTCCAAAAGGCTCCCCATGTTGTTGTCGGATTGCACATATGTCTTTCCTTATGCTTGCAGCTTTTGTGGCCGGAAAATATTGCTCCAAGAATGCTTGCTTCACCTGGTTCCATGTGTTCATTGATCCCGGAGGTAAATTGTAAAGCCACTCCTTTGCCTTAGCTTCTAATGTAAATGGGAATGCCCTCAACTTGACTTGCTCCTCATCCACATTTGCTGGTCTCATTCCTGAGCATACCACGTGAAACTCCATGAGATGCTTGTTGGCATCCTCCGTTGAAAAGCCATGGAACTTAGGCAAGTAGTGAATCATGCCGGACTTGAGCTCAAATGCTCCTTCTACATTTGGATATGTGATGCACAATGGTTGTTGATCCGTATTCGGCGTTGCCAACTCCCTCAAAGTACGGTTATCAGCCATGTCTTCTTGTGGCTCTTCCTCCTCTTCCGAACTCAAATGTGGTGGAGAAGATGGTGGTAAAGACACCGATGCACGCTTTTGTTTGATTGTTCCTCGAAGCTTGCGAAGTGTTCGTTCAAGCTCAGGATCGTAGGAAGCTAGATTAATACTCTTGGACCTTCGAGTATGCATATACTACAAAGAGTACCTGAAATAAAAACAAAAACAAAAACACTAATTAGTCAAGAAAAGAAAACAATAGAGAAATAAGTAATTAGAAATAACAATCCCCGGCAACGGCGCCAAAAATTTGGTAGGATTAAATGCACACCACAAAGTAACACACAAATGTCCTATTGATTTTCCTTATTAATACTAAGATCTGTCAATTGTAGCATATGAAAATAAGGGTCTTTCCCGCAGAAGATTGTTTTATCTAACTACTTAAAATGTCACAAAAACTGGTTTGCTGTCCCTACTGACCAGCAACCGAAAAATATTTATTAGACAGACTCACACTTATCTAAAGTCTACGAAATTTTATATGAAGATACTAGACACACAGAGCTACACTCATACAAATTTTTGGGATTTTTGGAGTTGATTTGCTATTTAAATTAAATTGAACAAAAGAAGGACAGAAACAGATTTTAAGTAGTTCACAAATTAAGAAAAATGAGTTAGGGGAATTGCTATCCACCACCAAATAATCATGAAAACATGTTATGTTTCATTCAAATTCATTTTATTTCCAGATGAAGATGCTCAAGTTGGCTCAATGTTAGAACTCAACCTATTACTCTTTCTTACATAGTATGTTAAGAGAATGACGTTTTCAACTTAACTTAGTCCCTAGCATGCAATCTAGAATGGCGTGTTCATAGATTTAACAAGTAGAAATCATTAAGAACAAAAAGAGTTTGAGTCATCACAAGGCATCGTAAGTACTGGCGTTGTCTTACTTATCCTAGAAATTGGTTGACATGTTAATCGCAATTAACAAGTACTACTCTAAACATATGTAGGTCCTCATTTGACAAGGGCAGGTACACACATATTCATAGCATTAGAATCCTAGATATGCTTACTAAGTATGCATCCGTAGAAAACACATAAAGAATTCATCAATGAGACAATTATGAAAATTGCTTCACTACTTGGGGTACGACTATTTGGCTTTGGTGGCAATTAAACAACTTCATCTTGATATGTGTTATGCAATTCAATGTCATGCTTTGAATGAAACGGGCATGAGTTCTAGTATGTGGATTTATAATGATGAAAATGCATTCTAAGTAGCAACCAAGCAAAGAAATAATGAGATCATGCAACGACGTTAGAAAACAAGAAATCTCAGATTAATAACTCTCCAAAAGAAGCATAGGCTCAAGTCTCTCAGGGATGTAGCATTAGTTTGAGTTCCTTCCTTCAAGCATGTTACAAAAACTGATTTTATGCTTTTGTGATCAAATCTGAATTCGTAAACAACAACTACAACTAAGCATAAACCAAGAGCATATCAAACTTCAATCCATGTTTGTAACTTTCTTTAACAGTCATGTAATTAAAAACCAAATCCTCATCATTGTGTTGGAAGATACCTAAGACATAAACACACAAAAACGACTCTAAAAACACTTCAAAAACTGATTTTCTTTTCAAATTTTATTAATTTTACTTCAAAGCACACTAAAACACTTCAAAACAGTCTAAAAACACTTAAAAACAGTCAGAAACAACTTTAGAAGTAATGGGTGATAAAATCCCACGAATTTGCATCAAAAACACTTTGTTACCCCCCCCCCCCACACACTTAAATCAAACATTGTCCTCAATGTTTCAAGCATAAACTCACAGAAAGCAAACAAACAAACAACGAACTAAACATGGCAAGATAAATGCAGGAAAGAGAAGGGTTTAGTGATGCGATATAAAAAAGCACACAAATTAAACCCTCTTGTTAACAATTATAGTATTTATGTAAGCAGGGATCGTTCTAAGCCGGTGATTAGGAGGGATTGCTAAAACACTTGAAACTGACTCAAAAACGTAAAACTAAGTTTAAAACACTAAACTAGACTCAAAGAATGCAAAACAAACTGAAAATACTCAAAAATGACTAGAATGACTCAAAACAGCTTAAAACAATCAAATGGACTCAAAACAGACTCTAGGGACAACTTTGGACGAACATTGGTTTTGACTTGACTCAAAATACTTAAAAACACAAGTTAAACAGATTCTAACTAAGTTTGACACTTTAAAGTAAAGGGGATTGAGTTTTGGACGGATTTAAAGTAAAACAAACATGACACACTTGCATACAAACCAATTTTCAGTTGTTCATTCGATAAACCATGAAACTCAACACTCCAGATTAATTAGGTACGCTTAAATTAACCTTCAAGTTCTCCTTAAGTTATTGAATTGGATGGGAATGCGCATACAACAATTCAAAACATTCTCTAACAGTCCCCTACGTGAACAACACAATAAAGATACAATCAGAGATCATTAAACTTCATGAGAACTATAAGCATTGACGAGGCATTCGTAACTATGATGAGCATGATACTCCTGCCAAGAATTCACTTAACACGATTGTGATTAGCAACCTCCACTACACATGAATATAAGTTCATAATGATTAGGTGAAATTCCCTTATATTCTAGCATCAAATTCATGCATGAAAACTAAGCGTGCACTCTCAATCAACATACAAGAATAAGTTATCAATCAAACAGTTAAGCAAATTGAATTCACAATTTATGAAATAACAACTGAATGTAATCAATTCATAACGCAAGTATAATCATGGTATTGAATAGCCCCCTAGCCAAAAGGGCTTAGTTCCTCATAATCGCAAAACAAAAGTAAACAAATTTATACATTGAAAACAAAAGAAAGAAAACACCTAAACGCTCCAGCGATCCAAATTGAACAGCAAGCACGTCCAATAACTTTCCTTCTCTTCCTTTGTTGCGGCACAAGGTGTTGGTGATGGTTTGAAGGGTTGTTTGTATAGAGGAATGGATGGGGGAAAAGTATGGTGGTGTTTAGGATAGGTGAGTGGTGCGGCAAGGAGGGATTAAGGTCAGAAAGTGTGAAAGTTTGTGAAGAGAGAATACGGCAGAGAGTGGAGAGGGATTAGGGATTGTATAGAGAATGATTTTGGCTGAGAAAGTTATGTATTTATATAGCTAGGGCATGGCAAAGACTTAGGGAAAGTGAATGAAACTTAGCTATTTTGTCCACAAAGATTAGAGGTCAGAAATCAATCAAAATAAGTAAGAAAGATACAGAATTTAAAGATAATAGGAAAGGATATGTGGCAGGAATTTATATAAGAAAAGGAATGTGATTGTGGGTCAGAAAATAGATAAGAAAAGAGAGAAAGGTGCGGCATTGACGTTAAAGAAAGGGAATGTGGTTTTAAGATCAGAAAACAGGAAAGAAACAACCTCCTTGTGCGGCAAGTAAGGGGAATGTGCAAGGGTGGTGCGGCATGGACTTTAAGGAAGGTTTAGGGCATCTAGAACAAGCAATTAAGTGTCTTAACATATTTTGGAATCCTCTTGTGGATGGAACATAGGTGAGGAAGGATTAGGAAACTTCCAAGCCAAGAATAGAAACTTTCAAGAATGGAAACCTCCAAGAATAGAAACTTCAAACTTTAGAAACTTTGGCTTCCAATTTTGAACTCCTCATTCTTCATTTTCATTTATTCATTTCTTTCATCTCTTTATTCATTCCTAGCCTCATTTGATCTTCAATTTCGTCCATCACCTTGCTCCAAGCATGTGTTATCCTTCCAATGCCCAAAACTGCTCCAAAATGCCCCAAAATGCACTTTCTTGCTCCTTTAGCCACTAAGACCTACAAACACACGAAAATAGCTTAAAGTACCAACATAACTAAGTACTAACAACGTAAAAGCAAGGAAACAAGCTAATTAAATTGCATAAATATGCTCCTATCAGGTAACAAGCTAATTAAATTGCATAAATATGCTCCTATCATTTAGGAACGCAAATCTGATTGTGGGGCGATTCCTAGGTCTCCCTTCTTCGAATGCATGGATTGATCTTGGAATGGATGGTGATACTTGAAATGATCCGGCAATGGTTTAAATTCTAGTATGGGCGCCTGAATCATTAAAATCAGCAAGTTAGTAGAAAACAAAATTGAAATTAAAATAGATGGCTTACTTGCTTGCTCCGACACAAACTCAATGAGAAACACCACATCTTTGAATGTTTCAGGAATGTTGGACTTGGTCAGATTGAATGTGATAGTTGTGACTTGTCCCGTGTCGTAAAAGTCAACTTCTTTGGGCTTTGTTGTCTCCTCAACATCCTCTTTGATGCATTCTACATATGATCCAGCCACTTCTTGCTCTTGAATCATTCTTCTTGATGTACAATTCTCTTCGAACAGTTCAACACATTCTGGAATTTGATTTGGTGTGTCAAGAATTGGGATATCACTTTGCACCTTTGGGAAGGCTTCCACGATGTCTTTTTCACTCACTTCTTTCTTGGGAATTAAAAACCTGCGAGGAAAAGGGACATTTGGTGAAATAATGTTAGAATGAATTGAGTTTGAAACAATATTACCAGAGTTGGATGGCCTAGGGACTCTAGGGGGCTGCGGCAAGGGTTGTTCTACCCTTGTCGTAGGTGTGGCCTCTTCCTCTTCTTCTTCAGCGATTTCAAAATCTCCCATTGAATTTACAATAGTTGAGTTGGAGAGTTCACTTTTTTCTTGAATTTGTCCCATGAATTCTACAATCTCTCCCATTTGATTCTTTTAGTCACCCCATTTCTTGTCCTGATCGCTCATCACTTGGGCTTGATTTTGCTACCCCTGTGCCAAAGTGGTTAGTGATTGAATAATTTGATCATTATCCATGGACGAACCTGAATGTGGTTGGGACGATTGTGGTGGAGGCTGTGATGGTGCATATGGCCATTGATAGAACTCCTCAGATGGCGGCAAATATTCTTCTTGTCGTGAGCCCTGCGTCAACGAAGTTAGTACATCAAGAATTTCATCATAATTCATGGACATACTTGAATTCGAATGGAATTGTTGTGGGGAGGCTGTGGTGGTTGCATAGACTAATCAACTCTAAACTGACTTAAAAACACAAAAACAAACTTAAGAACACTTAACAAACTCGCAAGACTCAAAACAAACTTAAAAGACTCAAAACAGCTTAAAACAGCCAAATGGACTCAAAACAGACACTAAAGAGTACTTTGGACGAATTCCTAACTTTACTTGACTCAAAACACTAAAAGACACAAGTTTAGACAGATTTTAACTAAGTTAACACAAGAAAGTAAATGGTGATTGGGTTTTGGACAAAATTAAGCTAAAAACAAAACAGATACTAAAACTAAACAGATTTGCATGAAAATGGATTAAATTGGATGGATGATGGACTAGCTAGAGGGTCCTTCTCCACACATGACACACTTGCATATAAATCGATCTCCAGTTGCTTTTTTCAATAAACCATGAATGACAATGCCCCAGATTATCCGTGCCAACACTAATTAACCCTCAAATTTTCCCTTAGTTATTGGATTGGATGGACATCATTCGACAACCCAAAGCATTCTTCAAAAGTTCCCTACATGCACATCATAATAGAGATACAATCAAAGATCATTACGTTCTATAAAAATCATAAGCATTGACAAAGCATTCGTAACTATGACATCATGATACTCATGCTAGGAATTTAACTTAACGCGATCGTGACCATCAACCTTCACTAGTTGTGAATATAAGTTTGTAACGATTATGTGAAACTCCCTTATATTCTAGCATCAAATTCAAGCATGCAAACTAAGTAGGCCTCCTTAATCAACATACAAGAATAAGCTTTGAATAAAACAGTTAAGCAAATTGCATTCACACTTTATGAAATCACAACTGGAATTAATCAATTCATATTGCAAATATGTTCATGGCTTCGAAATTCCCCCTAGCTAAGAGGGGTTTAGCCTCACATGTTCATAGCAAAGCAAAAGGAAAATAAATTGAACATTGAAAACAAAAGAGAGAAAAACACCCAGAAACGCTCCAGCAATCCAACTTGAATGGAAAGCACGTCCAAGGCTCTCTTTCTTTTTCTTTGCTGTGGCACAAGGGTTAGGTGAAGGGTTGGGTGGTGATTTATGGTGGTGAATGGATATAGGTGAATTATGGTGAATGGTGGATGGTGGACTTTCGGCAGAAAGTGTGTAGAGTGGTCCAGAGCTCTCTTTGGTGCCGCAAGGACTTTTATTTATTGGAGAAGGAAGGGGCACAGCTGGGAATTAAATTGGAAAGGTTTAGGGCTCCAAATCCTCCAGAAAAAGGGTAACAAATCAGAATCCCAATAGGAAAAAGGGTAAGTAGGGTGCAGCAGGTCCTAGAGAGAAAGGGAAAGGCAATTATGTGGCAGATTTTGGAAGAAAGGGTAAGTAGGTGCAGCAAGGGTTTAGTAAAGGTTTTAGGACTTCTAGAACATTTATTTAAGTGTCCTAAATTAATTTGAGATCCTCCTTGCAGCTGGAAATTAAGTAAATTTGGATTAGGACCAAATCAAGAAACTTGGCCAACATTCCTTCTTCTAAACTGATTCTTTTCTTCAAAATCTTTGACTTAAGTCTTCAAGCACATTCCTAATCCTTCTTGAACATCAATTTCGTTCATCCACCTTGCTCCATGGTAGATCCCTCGATCGACCTTAACCCAGAGAAGCCATGAGAGAACTCGAAGAGAGAGAATGACAAAAAGAACTTGGATATTATTTCACAAACTGTTTTCTGTTTCTTACAATTCCAACTATATAGCAACTTTCCCCAACTACTTTTATCTAATTACAACTATACTAACAACTTTATTACAAGTATTACAACTTCATTACTCAGATGATGACATCTGGCACAATCATAATTGTTTTATGACCCTTATTAGCTACTAGAAATCCCATCAGAATCCTAACATTACTCCCCCCTTTGAAATCAGCCTTGTCCTCAAGGCTTAAAGTCAGGAAACTGCAACTGTAGAGTATCCAAGCTTTCCCAAGATGCATCTGTGAAGGAAAATTTGTGAAAAACATGTTCATTTGAGCAACATCTATGGCATGCAATTAACAATTAAAGGCGGAATCATGCTTGTATGCACTCAAAACAAAACATTATCCATGAAATTCAAAGCCTAGTAGTTATGGTGAACCATGACTCAACTCAAATCTTAAAGAAAGGAGTTGAGAAACTTTTATACCTTTGAAGCACCTCTTTGCTTAGCAAAGGTTAATCACCCATGTGATGGCCTTCTTTCCTTTGTCTCCTTGCTCCTTGGCTCTATGGATATGGATGGAAGAATTGATTCTCCAAAAGTCCCCAAGGTAGGAGACCTCTAATTTTCGACACCAAGGATGGTGAAGGAAGAAGATGAGTGACCTTGGAGGAGGAAGGATTGCTAGCTAATCCCCTCCAAGGGGGCCGGCCTCCTTGAGAGAAAGGGAGAGACATGTTCTCTCCAATTTTCTCCAAAAGAAACCCTAAATGAATTTTGGCTATAAAGTTCTTTATATAGTCACTTCGCTTAAGTGACTAAAAGAACAAAACCCTATTTTTCATCACATGGCCGGCCTACCATAGGCATTGGGCTGTTTGGGCCCTTTTAAATCTCAAGTCATAAAAGTTGTCATACAACTTAAGTTAATGGGCTTGACATTCGAAGCCCATTGGGCCATGAGGCCCAAAACTAACCCGAGGTCTAAAACGAACTTATTCATTTGATTAATTAACATATTAATTAATCCTAGCCATAAATAATTAAACCATTTAATTATCCTTACTCATCTTTGTTATATCCTTCAATCATTACCTTACACGGTGTGCGATCCATTAGGTTCCTTTTAGCGAGGCAGTGGGCGATTAGAACTCTTACTAATCGATTGTGAATTGAAACTTACTTTCAATTCTCCCTTTAGTGATTATACATCTTCAGGGCTTCCACAAGCCATGAGTGACACCTAGCAGTATGTCATGGCTACCAAAGCTAATCAGAAGAGGTTGGAGAACCTATTCAGTTTGGGATTACAATGCAATACGGTCTTTCTCTAATACAATACTCTTGACCACATTGTTTGGTTTAATAGTTTATTCATGTCTACTATCCAATGTGATTCTCTTAATTATATGATTACCTTAAATGTGATTTGGAACGACTTCATAAATCTCATTCATACTCTGGCCAGAGATTCTTAATCATATCATAGAGTATTCTCCCTCAACGTTTGAAGGTTAGAGATCCCTTGTTGCGCATTCACTTGCCTCCATGGCTAAGTGGCTTAACCCCAACTATGCCGTGGACACCCTCTGACGGAGTGACTTTGACATAGTCAAAGATCAAAGACCTAACCCCAAGACAACTATGATGCCTCAGGTCAAATGACTACTTTGCATTATCCCAACCATGAGTTCTCATGTGACATGAGTATGAGAACTTCTCGTTGATCACGTTCAGTGGACTTATTCTCTATTGAGCACCTACGTACTTGTCTTGGTGTCAGTCACACCATTGACTCGAGACCAGTCACTCTCCCTTAGAGAAGACATAGGACGTACTGATCTTAACGGACTGTCAATGCCCAATTGGCAATCCTATGATTAGGAACTTTTAGGATATGTATTCGAAAGAGAATGGTCTCATGAATCTAACTTCTTTAGATCACATTCTCCCTATTACATATTCCTTGGACTTATCGTTTAAGCATATAACATTTATATGAGACGGCTTAAAACAATAATCTTTGCCCTTTATATTAAACTAGATTAGTTTAACATGTGAAATGTCCGTAAAGTATCATCATATGATTGGTTTTAGGGCACATTTCCAACAATTTCCCACTTGCACTAGAGCCAATCAGCTTGGTCATCAGTGATGATACCTCTTCTGTAGTCATTTCAAAAATGGCTGAGTAGTAGGCCTGGACAATGGATATCTATATGTTATCCATAGAAGCAACCTTGAGAATAACAACGTCACCATACATGATTCTCAATCATGTGGTTCAGTCTCTCATTTGAGTTCGGATCTTGATGAGACCTTGATTCCCTGGCTTGAGCTATTGCCCCATTAGTGTCGTAGTGTCGGCACACTAGAGACACTTTCTGGTTGGAACCGAATGGAGAGTTCATAAATGAACTTTCCCATCCACACAACATTGTTGTAAACTTCTATATGGCAATATATATTTTGCATTCATGATGGAAGACACTAAAGTCATTACCTTTAATGTTTCCACCCAAATATCTCTTCAGTCATAATAAAGAGATATCCAATTATCTCTTCGTTCAAAATGAAGAGACATCCAATGATGGATACGATATTAGATTCATAATCTAATACTTTTACGCTTCCATTGCGTTACTCTAATTCTTCCTCATTCTTGAGGAATCTATCCTTTAGTATTTCTTAAATACATAAGGACTCACTTGACAGTTGCCTTGGTTCTGATCCTGGGCTTGCATTGATATCGTCTTGTACCAATCTTGGTACAACTCATATCAACGCTTTTCATACAACATGAAATACATAAATCACCTTTCTGCGTACGCATAAAGGATTCTATTTACGCATTAATTCTTTGGGAGTCAAAGGGGTACGATCCCTTTGTGAAGAGCAACTTCCTAGTCTTACTAGAATTGTCCTTCTGACTAAAGTTTATCATCATATGAGAAACTTCCTAGCATCTTTTGTCTATCATTAGGGATGATATAATCAAATTATATATACTGAAATCTATCATTATAGATTTCCATCCCATGTATATAGACTATGTCTCCCATATACATTCTATCATTATAGAATGTTTAAAGTCATTACTTTAACGAAGAAGAATTCCTAAACTTAATATATCATATATATGTTTTAATTTAAGAATACGATTAACTCCCACTAATCTTTTGTAAACTTAGCAAACAAAAGATTCATTTACATCTTTATGAGAAATCAAACGATTTGATCTTTCTCTCATAAGACGCTTACAGCTCCCACTAGCTTGCTAAGATTCATGATGGATGGATCTTTACAACTTACACATCTTGTGATTCTTAGTTTTAGACATATATTATCAAGACAATCTTGGTAATGGTTTCAGAAACCCATATTATGTCCAAACATTCAATCACCGTTTAGTTGTAGTTAGCAATCCTCAAATTAATGGAAACCAAGACTACGTCAAAGATGGTTTCTTCCAAGTCAACCAATCTCTTTGATTGTAGTGACCTTAAGCTACCAATTAGCTACGAAGGTTTCATTATTTCGGGTCAAATGGTACTATACCATATCCTTGAGTATATGTTGTATATACACTCAATGTAGTCATAAGGATTTTTATTCTTATTTCTTTCGAATTAAGAGGTGTAACTCTATGACATAGTCATAAAGTTCAAACCATTCAACTGAGACGGTTTATAAATCCTTCTCAACTACATTTGGAGCTTGTGGTGTAGGAACTAGGTTGTTATATTTGTTGATCATCATCTTGTCGCTCAAAGAACCCATTCTTTGAGTTCTATCTCTCGTTCATTTGCTCTATCTTAGGCAAATCCTACTGTAGGATTACAATGAACTACCCAACAAATAACATTTATTAGTTGGTTTATATAAGTGATATCCAAAAGTTAATTTAAGGATATCCCAAAAGATTGTTCTCAAACAAATATTGCTTTTTAGCACACAACCCCAAATCTTAACACGATTAAGACTTGTCTTTCTTTCCAACTACATCCTATGGAGTTATGAAAATTTTGGAAGATCTTCTAATTGACAATCATATTGTCTTAGAAGTAAATATATCCTATATATGTGGGTAATTGATAACATCCAACGAACTAAGTCTTATTCGAGTTCATTATTCTCCTAATGGAGAAATCCGTTATCTTATGATGCTACTTTCCTTGATTTCTATCAAGGAAACTCTTCTAAAGTGTTATATTTCCTTGGATCAAATCTAAGGAGGTAAATACTTTAGACGTCTTACTCATCAACTTACATTCTTGAATTCTTTGAAACCTTTTGCAAAGTATTCGGACTTTTGTTTATTCAGAATAAACGATAGTCCAACCGAGAGCGATCTTCGGTGAATGTCATACAACATGAGTAGTATTATGTTGTGGACAAGTGCCACTAACATCTAAGTGAATTAACCTTAACAACTTTGTGATTCTTTCTTCTTTCCCAAAGAATAAAGATTCGAACATTTCGCCTCTATACAATTTTAACAAGAAGGTATTGGATCCGGATCTAACGATCCTAAGCATCCATCTATGACCAACTCGTAATTTATGTTTTAGAGGTATCACAACTCAATTTGGGATTAGTCACTACCTTGCAACCTTTTGGGTTTTAAGTATCGTCATATTCTAAACAGTTAACACTACCACATTATCTCTACTATAGAGACAATCAATTAGATTACAATAATCCAATCTTTGATTAATAAAGAACAATGTTTTGTCAAACAAAACATTCATCCATCTCTTATAGTGATGGAATTAAGTTCCTTTATTCAAACTGGAATGTAAAGACAATCTTTGTTTTTCCAATTCCTTTGGTAGTTCATATGAGGAAGTAAGTACTATCTGCTTTCGCAGAGATCTATATTTGATTCACGTTCTGAATGTGAAGTACTTTCTCTTCTCTCATTAATCTTCTACTTCTTATAAGCCACACTTTTACAACGATTGTAAAAACATAGTTACTAATATGGAATCAAGCATTCAAGTAGAAGAACTAACTGTTTTGAACTATTCAAGAACAATTTACAACACCTTCGAAATGTGTGTTCTTGACACTTGCAAGACATTTCTTGCATATACCCCTTCCAATGTCCATCCTTTCATAAAGAAAGTTTGTTCCCTTGGAGTTATTTTGCCTTCTTCATTTGACTTCTCCCTTGACCACAATAGTCATGGTCCCTAAACTCCCATTGTCTCTCTTGAAACTTATTTCAATTGTGTTAAACACATCAAACGATTTGGAGAGCGTACGGTTATTGTTCACTATATAGTTTACTATAAACTTAGTGAACCATTTGGTTAGGGACACAAAGGTGAAGTCCTAGCCTAGTTTCCCTCTCGTGAAGTGGTTTAACACTTCAACACTCAATGATTCAAAGTCATCATAAGTCCATGTTGATGGACTATTTTTGTCAACCAACCATCTTGTTCTAAACAAGATTACAAACATTCAAGAGTTGTTCAAGGCAACTCTCATTTCTTCATACAACAATTTGTTAGTGAAGAATCATGGCACATGAAGTGTCCATGTCCTTGTGCTTACTTTTTATAAGTTCCTTTGTTCATACAACAAAGGAATAAGCATTGGTTGTTTGTGTTGTCCTCTTTATGATAGACTTATCTAACATGTTCTTCCAATGATACATTATCAATAGGAAAATTGTGAGGATGAGACTACTTAGGCACATATACAATCCATTCAAGACAATCTATGGGATTGTAGTACCAAGTCCGGAAACTAAAGCCTTTGGGTTTTCTTTGTCAAGTTTTGGATAGCGTTTGCAAATATATCGGTAAATAAATACATAACGAATATAAATTGATTGATTTTAAGCCATTTGATCCGGGTCTTTAAATCAAATAGCACCACCCACTATTTTCGACAAATTCCATATCCCTCATCGGAATTCGAGAGTTTTGGAGAAAACTCTTAGTATGGTATGAGAGGCTCACTATTACCAAGCCCACCTCACAATGATATGATGTTGGCTAGCAACAATAATAATGAGAGAGTACGCTTACTCATTTACATCTAATGTAAGTACCCATCTTATTTGGCCTCTAGAGAATGAAGCCTCACAATGATATGATGTTGGCTCCATTGCACTTAGTTAAGTCATTCCCACCATGCAAGTTCGAATAGGGTGAAGTCGGTGTACAAGTCACAAACGATCGGAGCCTACCACGGTGGAAGGCCACGAAAGAGTGTTCAAAGCACTCTCACGCTTATCAACTTAATAATGGTTTAGTTGAGGGTTTTAGGTCTCATCACATATAAGCATTTATTTTAATCTTATTAAAACAATTCGGTCCTATTACAACTATTGGTCCATTTGATTGATTTAGTAGTATATGATACTCCCACTAAGCTTGTAAAACGGTTTTTAAAGCAAGAGTATATGGTACTACTAACATAAGCTTTGCATTCATTGATGGACTATATAGTTACCTTAGGGCCTTAGGATGACTATGAACCTTTGATTCGATCCAACACGAGCCTAGTGTTGGACCTCGGTCTAGGGATGGAGATTGATTTTAGTTACGCATTTAATCATATTAAGGCGTGTTTCTCCTATTGGGCGTTGGACCCAACTACTCCAATTTCATGCATATCAAATAAACAAGAAAGGAGTACTTCAAAGTAAAGAAGAGCTTATGCTCTTTTACAACATTTGATCATATCAAATTACAACCAAAATTAATCTACACGTTCCCGTGGTTCAAACAAATTTGAGACGGCCTTTCACATAGCTCAATTATTGTAGGCTTAGGTTCATAATCACCCTTTCTTTAATTAATTAACGCTTTAACTAATTAAACTTGAATGCAACATTTTCATTTGGTTTTTGTATCAATAGAATTGATTTAAATAGAGCTAAATAAAATGAAAATCCAATTCTCATTTAAAGATACAAAACTATTTTGTTCTCTTCTAATTTGGGCCAAAAAGCAATAACCTCAACCATTGGGCTATATTGCAAAACATAAACTTTTGGGGTCACTTTGTAAAAACACAAAAGTCCACTACTTCATGTAATTACAAATAGAACCCAAAAATTTCAACAAATACAAAAACTTCATTAAAGGAGCAAAACAATTTGTCCTTTAGTGATTTTGGGCCTTTACGTAAAAACGTAAACTTTCGGGTCAAAGCACAAATACACAAAAGTATCAAAACTTTATGTAATTGCATAAAAGCCCCAAAAGTACCCTACTTGTAGGGTTGGCCGGTTTTGGATGAGAGAGGTGTCATAAACTTTTGAATTTTTCAACAAAAGTGAAAGGTGATGGGTTGTAAAGGTGATGGGTTGGTTTGAAAAAGTAGGTATAGGTGTGTAAGAGAAGTACCAATCAAGTACAAAAATTCAAACACATTTTCAACCATCCATCATTAAAACAAAGACTTTATGTAATCAACCAAAACTTTGAATCAAAATACCCAACCTTTTTGTTCTTGCCAAGAACATAACAAGAACAATGAAGAACATCCATGAAAAACCCATAAGAGCTCCATGAACATTTTTCACCCAAAGACACCCAAAAAACTCTCAAACTTGAGGGAAAAAACATATTACCATACCAGGGTACTTAGGGGTTCCTAATGTCACTTTAAAACACTTTTAACGAGACAAACATGAACCCAAAAATCCACCCTTTGGATTTGGCCGAATTTCCCCAAAAACATGGCACCAAATTTTAGCTCCCAAAATTCATGCTCATATGAACTACATCTACAACATTTGAGATGGAAAGTTTTCTAACAAAATTTACATTCAAAGAAGCAAGAATAAAGCTTGTAACAATTACAACATTCAAATCACAAACTATGAACTACAAAACCCAAAAGGATTCACCAACTACTAGACCTAGGCTCTTGATACCACTTGAAGGAAAATTTGTGAAAAACATGTTCATTTGAGCAACATCTATGGCATGCAATTAACATTTAAAGGCGGAATCATGCTTGTATGCACTCAAAACAAAACATTACCCATGAAATTCAAAGCCTAGTAGTTATGGTGAACCATGACTCAACTCAAATCTTAAAGAAAGGAGTTGAGAAACTTTTATACCTTTGAAGAACCTCTTTGCTTAGCAAAGGTTAATCACCCATGTGAGGGCCTTCTTTCCTTTGTCTCCTTGCTCCTTGGCTCCATGGATATGGATGGAAGAATTGATTCTCCAAAAGTCCCCATGGTAGGAGACCTCTAATTTTCGACACCAAGGATGGTGAAGGAAGAAGATGAGTGACCTTGGAGGAGGAAGGATTGCTAGCTAATCCCCTCCAAGGGGGCCGGCCTCCTAGAGAGAAAGGGAGAGACATGTTCTCTCCAATTTTCTCCAAAAGAAACCCTAATGATGAAATGGCTATAAAGTTGCCTTTATACCACATCACAATGGAGTGGCAAACTTGCAATTAAGCCAAGTTCACTACCCCTCTCTATATGGCCGGCCACTTAAGGGTTTATTGGGCTTTCAGGGCCTTTGTGTTTTCAAGTTGTCATACAACTTGAGCTAATGGGCTTGACATTCACATCCCATTGGGCCTTGTGGCCCAAAACTAACCCGAGGTCTATAACGAACTTATTCGTTTGATTAATTAACATATTAATTAATCCTAGCGATATATAATTAAACCATTTAATTATCTTTACTCATCTCTGTTGTATCCTTCAATCATTACCTTACACGGTGTGCGATCCATTAGGTTCCTTTTAGCGAGGCAGTGGGCGATTAGAACTCTTACTAATTGATTGTGAATTGAAACTTACTTTCAATTCTCCCTTTAGTGATTATACATCTTTAGGGCTTCCACAAGCCATGAGTGACACCTAGCAGTATGTCATGGCTACCCAAGCTAATCAGAAGAGGTTGGAGAACCTATTTAGTTTGGGATTACAATGCAATACGGTCTTTCTCTAACACAATACTCCTGACCACATTGTTTGGTTTGATAGTTTATTCATGTCTACTATCCAATGTGATTCTCTTACTTATTTGATTACCTTGAATGTGATTTGGAACGACTTCCTAAATCTCATTCATACTCTGGCCAGAGATTCTTAATTATATCATAGAGTATTATCCCTCAACATTTGAAGGTTAGAGATCCCTTCTTGCGCATTCACTTGCCTCCATGGCCAAGTGGCTTAACCCTAACTATGCCGTGGACACCCTTTGACTGAGTGACTTTGACATAGCCAAAGATCAAGGACCTAACCACAAGACAACTATGATGCCTCAGGTCAAAGGACTACTTTGCATTATCCCAACCAGGAGTTCTCATGTGACATGAGTATGAGAACTCCTCGTTGATCGCGTTCAATGGACTCATTCTCTATTGAGCACCTACGTATTTGTCTTGGTGTCAGTCACACCATTGACTCGAGACCAGTCACTCTCCCTAAGAGAAGACATAGGACGTACTGATCTTAACGGACTGTCAATGCCCAATTGGCAATCCTATGATCAGGAACTTTTAGGATATGTATTCGAAAGAGAATGGTCTCATGAATCTAACTTCTTTAGATCACATTCTCCCTATTACATATTCCTTGGACTTATCGTTTAAGCATATAACATTTATATGAGACGGCTTAAAACAATAATCTTTGCCCTTTATATTAAACTAGATTAGTTTAACATGTGAAATGTCCGTAAAGTATCATCATATGATTGGTTTTAGGGCACATTTCCAACAATTAAGTGCCCTATAATCCATGCACATCCTCCAAGTACCCTCATTCTTTTTCACCAAGAGCACCGGAGAAGAGAATGGACTATGGCTTGGCCTGATGAAACCTGATTCCAGTAACTCCTTGACACATTTCTCTATTTCAGTTTTTTGAAATGGACCATACTTGTAAGGTCGAGCACTAGGTGGTTTGCATCCCTCCAACAAGGGAATTCTGTGATCATGGGATCTGGATGGAGGTAGCCCAGGTGGGCTTTGAAAAATAGATTGATACTTTGCTAACAGAACTTGCAGATCATTATGTTGGCTAGAAGTCAACTGAGAATGAGTGGATGGAACTGTGTTGTCTGTACTAGCTTGCAAAACAAATAAGGCAACTCCGAGACAATGTTCACGGGTGAGTAACTTGTCCATTTGCAAGGAAGAAATGGATTGAGGTTCTTGGGGCTGAGGACTTGATATGGAAAAAGTAGTGGTGCCAACTACAAACTGCATAATCATCGTATCAAAATCCCATAGTACTGGTCCTAAGGTTCTCAACCATTGGATGCCCAAAACAATATCACAACCACCCAAGGGAAGGGCATAGAAATCAAGCACAGTCGCATAATTTTGTATTCGGATGGAAACTTGAGCTAAACATCCAGGGCTAGTAAGGGAACCCCCATTTGCAATCTTCACAGTAAATGGGTGTGTGGTATCTAGATGACCCTTTAATTGTTTGACCAAGGACATATCAATGAAATTATGTGAACTACCCGAATCTACCAGGAAAATAGCAGGATAATTGAGTACTAACCCACTGATTTTCATTGTTCGGATAGACTTTGGAGCAGGCATTCCATAGACTGCACAAGCGGTGACCTCAGGCTTGTCATCATCATCAGAGTGATGCTCTATAAGGTCTCCATTTTCGTACACATCTATGAGGAGTACTTGTCGTTTGGGACCAGTACACACATGTTCCCTTGAAAACTTTTCATCACAGTTAAAACACAACCTATTCTTCCTTCGAAATTCAATCTCTGCGGCTGTTAAACGCCGAAAATTCTCATTTCGTGAAGAATTATCAGGCTTTGGCGTGTTGGTGATATCACAGAATGGTGGTGGCCTGAAGTGAGATGCAGAGGAAGGGTTTCTTGAAAAAGATCGAACCTTCAATTCTGTCAGTTTGGCATCCACTTGTTGGGAGTAAGCAATGGCTTCATGAACACATGAACATCAAAGAGTCGCAGGATTTTGACATCATGGCGAATTTTTGGTTTCAAACCCCCGATGAAGCAGCTTTACAAGAGTCCAGGGGTCATTTCCATCGTGCGATTTGCCAACCTCCTGAATTCCATGATATAGTCCTTGAGTAACCCAGATTGGCGAAGTTTCACCAAATTTTCAGTGCAGTCCATAAGTTCGGATGAACCAAATTCCTTGCAAAAGATCTTGGTAAAATCTTCCCAGTTGGGGTAGTCCTTGATGCAGTTCACCCATTGAAACCATTGAAGAGCTTCATTTTCCATATGGAAGGAAGCCATACAAACTTTCTTGTCTGCTGGGATATGAAAGTAATCAAAGTAATGCTCTGCCTTGTAAATCCATCCGAGAGAATCGTCCCCTTCCTAGAAGTGAGGAAAATCCAATTTCACCAAATGTGGTCTTGGTTGAAATCCCGAATCGTGACGATTGAAGTTCTGGGTTCTTGAATCGTCACGCAGATTGGGGTCGGAGCGAGTTGCATCTGATGAATCTCCTGGATAACCCATTTCACATTTGTCCAGAAAATCGCGATGAAGCTTCTCAAATCGAGCATCCGAAGAATCTTGACGCTCTTCCATGGCGTCGAACCTTTGGAGTAGTGTGTTGAGAGTGTTGTTGATCGCAGCAAGATGATTCTATGATTCCATAGCTTTCCTTGTTGATGTACGAGTCATACGGCAGCAGAGAAGGGATGGAGAATCAGTACTGGATCGATACCAATGGTAGATCCCTCGATCGACCTTAACCCAGAGAAGCCATGAGAGAACTCGAAGAGAGAGAATGACAAAAAGAACTTGGATATTATTTCACAAAACTATTTTCTGTTTCTTACAATTCCAACTATATAGCAACTTTCCCCAACTACTTTTATCTAATTACAACTATACTAACAACTTTATTACAAGTATTACAACTTCATTACTCAGATGATGACATCTGGCACAATCATAATTGTTTTATGACCCTTATTAGCTACTAGAAATCCCATCAGAATCTTAACACTCCAAGCATGTTATATCCATTCCATGCCCAAAACTGCTCCAAAAGGCACCAAAATGCACTTTCTTGCCACTTTAGCCCTTTGGACCTACAAACACACGAAAATAGCTTAAAATACTAAAATAACTATGAACTAACAACCTAAATGCAAGGAAATAAGTTAACCAAGTCGCATAAATATGCTCCTATCACTGTTCAATTTGAATCGCTGGAGCGTTTAGGTGTTTTCTTTCTTTTGTTTTCAATGTACACATCTGTTTACCTTTGTTTTGCGATTATGAGGAACTAAACCCCTCTTGGCTAGGGGGAATTTTGAAACCATGATAATATTTGCAATATGAATTGATTAATTCCAGTTGTGATTTCATAAGTAATGAATGCAATTTACTTAACTGCTTGATTGATAACTTATTCTTGTTTGTTGATTAAGGTGGCCAACTTAGTTTGCATGCAAGGATTTGAAGCTAGAATATAAGGGTGTTTCACCTAATAGTTACAAACTTATATTCATAAGTAGTGAAGGTTGCTTATCACAATCGCGTTAAGTGAATTCTTGGCAGGAGCATCATGCATTCATAGTTGCGAATGTCATGTCAATGCTTATGATTTTCATAAAACCTAATGATCTTTGATACTTATCTCTATTATGCGTTCATGTAGGGAACTATTGAAGAATAATTTGGATTGACGATGCGTTCATCCAATTCAATGAATGTAGGAAAATCTGATGGTTAAATTGTGCGTTCACAGTTAACTTGGGGCGTTGTCGTTCATGGTTTATTGAAAAAGCAACTAAAGATCACATTGTATGCAAGTGTGTCATGTGTGGAGAAGGACCCTTTAACTAGCCCGTCATCCATTCAAAACACCAATTTCGTGCCTAAATCTGTCTTAGTCTTTAATTTACTTGTTTTACTTTAAATTCGTCCAAAACCCAATCCCCTTTACTTTTGTGTGTCAAACTAGTTAGAATCTGTCCAACTTTGTGTTTTTAAGTGTTATGAGTCTTCATAGTTCCAAATTCGTCCAAATTTACCCCTAGAGTCTGTTTTGAGTCTTTTAGCTTGTTTTAAGCTGTTTTGAGTCAATTTAGTTGTTTTGAGTCACTAGAGTCTAGTTTTGCATTCTTTGAGTCTGGTTTAGTGTTTTAAACTTAGTTTTTACGTTTTTAAGTCAGTTTCAAGTGTTTTAGCAATCCTTCCTAATCCCCGGTCTAGAACGATCCCTACTTACATAAATACTACAATCAACAAGAGGGATTAATTTGTGTGCTGCTTTACATTGCATCAGAAATCAACACTTAGAATTCACTTTTGATTGCAGAAAGCAACTCTAAACACAAAGGGAAGATTCAAACATCACTTAGGGTCGGATTCAAACTTTTCGACCCTTACTTCAACAACCAATACATGTGAGCTCATTCTCACTTATTTTGAACTCTTTTTCTTTCTTTTTCACAACTTTTTTCTTTCTTGTTTTTTCTTTTTCCACGTTTTTTTCCTTTTTTTCCTTCTTTCTTTTGAAACAAACTCTACGCCAAAAGAACAAATCCTTCCCCCACACTTGTTTTCCTGCATAATGTCGATCTAAATGAATTCCCTCTAAGTCATGCTTCACTATCCTTTAAGAACAAGGGTATGGATAGTCCTATACTAGGCTAGGTAAGGATAATGTGGGCTAACAAAGAAAATAGGCTAACTAAGGCTCAAAGGGGTTAAACCTACAATACAAATGCAAAGGGAGTACGGCTGTTTGGCTCTGGTTTAAACTAAACAACTTCATCTTGTTATTTGTTATGCTAATCAATTTCATGCTTTGAATGAAACGGGCATGAGTTCTAGTATTTGGAACTATAATGATGAAAACGCATTTTAAGTAGCAACCAAGCAAAGAAATAATGAGATCATGCAACGACTTTAGAAAACAAGATTTCACTGATTAATAACTCTCCAAATAAAGTATAGGCTCAAGTCTCTCAGGGTTGTAGTGTTAGTTTGAGTTTCTTCCTTCAAGCACGGTACAAAAACTGATTTTTTTTCCTTTGTGATTACATGTGAATTTGTAAACGACAACTACAACTAAGCATAAACCAAAGAGCATATCAAACTTCCATCCATGTCTGTAACTTTCTTTAACAGTCATGCAATTAAAAACCAAATCTTCATCATTGTGTTGGAAGGTACCCTAAGACACAAACAAACACACAAAAACAACTCTTTTTGTATTTTTCAAACTTTTTTCGATTTTTTTTGTAAATTTTCATATTTTTACTTCAAGACACATCAAAACACACTAAAAACACTCAAAAACAGTGAAAACAACTTTAGAAGTGATAGGTGATAAAATCCCACGAAAATCAAAAACAGTGAAAACAACTTTATAAGTGATAGGTGATAAAATCCCACGAAAATCAAAAACAGTGAAAACAACTTTATAAGTGATAGGTGATAAAATCCCACGAAAATCAATGAAAAACACTTTGTTTATCCCCCCCCCCCCCCCCACACTTAAACCAAACATTGTCCTCAATGTTTCAAGCATAGAGTCACACACAAGCAAGAAAACAACACAACTAACAAACATGACAAATATGGAAAAGTAAAAGCAATAAAGAGTAGGGTTTGGAAACGCAAATCTGGTTGTGGAGCCAGAGCCTAGGTCTTCTTTATTCGAATGCATGGGTTGCCTCCCAAGAAGCGCTTGCTTTAACGTCTTCCAGCCAGACAATACCTCATTTTAAGCTCCATTAAGGCCCATGACATGGAGGGGCATTTCCACCATGACATGCTCTTCAAAATTCTCATACATCAAATCTATGAATGGAAGGGGATATTGATCCTTCCTGATTGTGGGGTTGAGCTTCCTAAAGTCAATGTAAACTCTCCCACCAGCTTGGATTCGATTGGGGACCTGGACCAAAGAAGGTAACAACCTATTAATTGAAATGGGAAATGGAATTGGAGGAGGTGGCTCACCAATGTGTTGTGATGAAGACTCAAAAGTAGCAGCATTATCAACAAATTCACAAGGGGTGCTCTCGGCCAGATTTGGTGTTTTGAGGGTCGTGGCGTGTTCCTTATACTTCACTCCAATTCCCTCTTCGATGGTGGTTCTAGATACGTCCTTCTTGATTGGTGTTGAACGTTCCTGCCCTATATTTTAATTACATCAATGGCAAAACAAGAATGAACATCATTAGTGTGCTCAACAGATTCAGAAACTTTAAAGTTAATTATATCACCACCAAACTTCATAGATGCATAAATAGAATATGGCATGACATTAATTGATGCACCTAAATCTAGCATAGCATGTTCAAACCTTGTATTACCAACTACACAAGGGATAGTGAAACTACCTGGATCTTTGCATTTAGGTGGCAGCTTTCTTTGCAACATTGCAGAGACATTTTCACTTACTTGTACCACCTATTTCTCCTGAATTCGTTTCCTTGTTGTACAAATCTTCTTCAAAAACTTAGCGTACTTCAAGATTTGTTTTATCGCATCAAGGAGTGGGATATTGACCTACACCTTCCTAAACGTCTCCAAAATGTCTTTTTCATCCTCTTCCTTCTTTGATTGCATGAATCTGCTAGGAAACATCACATTTGGTGGAATAACGTTAGAAGGAATCCAATTTCGACCTACCTTAGTTAAAGTGGATGGCATAGGGTGCTTAGGGGGCTTAGGAGGCTGCGACAAGGGTTGTTCTTCCCTTGCCGTGGCTTTGTCCACTTCCTCCTCCTCGCGCAGCAACTTCTCGTCCTCCTTTTGGCTTGATTTGGATGGTTGTGGGTTGGTTCCAACCTGTTTGCCACTTCTCAAAGTGATAGCGTTAGCGGTTTCAAATCCTCCCTTTGGATTCGCAATGGTTGAACTAGGGAGTTTGCCTTGTTCTCGAAACTGTCCTACGAACTCCGCTATCTGTCCAATTTGCTTTTCTGATAGGAGCATATTTATGCGACTTAGTTAGCTTGTTTTCATGCATTTAGGTTGTTAGTTGTTAGTTATTTTAGTGTTTTAAGCTATTTTCGTGTGTTTGTAGGTCCATAGGGCTAAAGGAGCAAGAAAGTGCATTTTGGTGCATTTTGGAGCAGTTTTGGGCACTAAATGGATTGCAAATGCTTGGAGCTAAGTGAATGGATGAAATTGAAGACCTAAAGATACAAGGATTTCTAATTGAAGAAGGATTCCTAGTTGAAGAAGGATTCCTAGAGGAATGAGGATTCCTACTTAAAGAAGGAATGATAGCCAAGGTTTCCTACGTTGGTTTTGACCTTTCCTAATACTAAAAATTCCCTAAGTTCCAGCAACAAAAAAGACTCCTAACCATATTAAAACACTAAATAAGATCTTCTAGAAGTCCCAAGGACCTTGCCGCACCTTTTCCTTGTTTCCTCTTCCTTGCCGTGCAAGGGAGAGTCATTCTTTCCTATTTTCTGCCATAAAACACTTTCCCTTTCTTTTAAGTCACATTCCCCTTTCGTAAAGGCTTAGCCGCACTACCCGTACCCTTTTTCTCTAAGATTCTGATTTTATTTCCCTTTTTCTAGTAGATTTGAATTAATTTCTATTAACTAAAACAAGTAGGGCTTTGATTTCCTAAAACCTTTAAAATTAAAGCCTTTGCCGTAGCTTAGGGAGGCATTCATACATCCAGCCACAATCATTCATCCTCATTCACTCCCAAAATACATTCGAACACTCTTTGCCGCACCATATACCTATCCTAACCATAACTATACCTTATCTTTTCCATTCCTCCATTCATTCCACCACTCAAACCATCACCCATCCCTTGTGCCACAGCAAAGGAGAAGAAGGAAAGTTCTTGGACGTGCTTGCTGTTCCATTTGGATCGCTGAAGCGTTTAGGTGTTTTCTTTCTTTTGTTTTCAATGTACACATCTGTTTACCTTTGTTTTGCGATCATGAGGAACTAAACCCCTTTTGGCTAAGGGGAGATTCAAAGCCATGAACATACTTGCAATATGAATTGATTACCTTTAGTTGTGATTTCATAAATTGTGAATTCAATTTGCTTAACTGTTTGCTTGATAACTTATTCTTGTATGTTGATTGAGGGTCGACACTTAGTTTGCATGCATGAATTTGATGCTAGAATATAAGGGAGTTTCACCTAATCGTTATGAACTTATATTCATGTGTAATGGAGGTCGCTTATAAACGTTCGTGTTAAGTGAATTCTTGGCAGGAGTATCATGCTCATCATAGTTACAAATGCCTCGTCAATGCTTATAGTTTTCATGAAGCTTAATGATCTTTGATTGTATCTCTATTGTGATGTTCACATAGGGGACTTTTAGAGAAAGTTTTGAATTGTTGTATGCGCTTTCCCGTCCAATTCAATAACTTAAGGAAAACTTGAGGGTTAAATTTAAGCGTACCTAATTAATCTGGGGTGTTGAGTTTCATGGTTTATCGAAAGAACAACTGAAAATTGGTTTGTATGCAAGTGTGTCATGTGTGGAGAAGAACCCTCTAGTTAGCCCATCATCCATCCAAAAACACCCAATTTCGTTCAAACTTTGTTTGAGTTTACAACCTGTTTTGTTTTTACATAAATTCGTCCAAAACCAATCCCCCTTTACTTTCTTGTGTCAACTTAGTTAGAATCTGTCTAACTAGTGTTTTTAAGTGCTTTGAGTCAAGTTAAAACCAATTTTCGTCGAAAGTACTCTCTAGTGTCTGTTATGAGTTTCTTTGCTTGTTTTGTGCTGTTTTGAGTCATTCTAGTTAGTTTTGAGTCTTTTCAGTTTATATTGAGTCTTTAGAGTCTAGTTTAGTGTTTTAAACTTAGTTTTGTGTTTTTAAGTCAGTTTCAAATGTTTTAGCAATCCCTCCTAATCCCCGGCCTAGAACGATCCCTACTTACATCTATACTACAATTGTCAACAAAAAGGTTTAATTTGTGCGCTGTTTTACAACGCATCATTTTCCAAATGGTCCACCCTTTTGTTTTGATTTTCGTGTCCTTGAGACAAAGAAGTGAGTAACTTAATAACCGTATCATTATCCAAAGATGTACCTGGATTTGTTTGGGCAAATTGTTGTTGGGATTGAATTGGTGCGAATGGCCTTTGGTAGAACCCCGGAGGTGGTTGTCTAAATCCACCTTGTTGTTGTGATTGTTGAGGTTCCGTCCATTTGAAGTTTGGGTGATCTCTCCAGCCCAGATTGTAAGTGTTTGAGTATGGGTCATTCTGTGGTTGATTTTTGCCTTGATATCCAATGGCATTAGCACTTTCCCATCCCCCATTCTCAATCATTTGAGGGCATTGATCAGACAGGTGCCCTTGCGTAGAGCACACGCCACAAGTGCTTGGTCCTTATATTTTCATTCCTCTTCTTGTTCTTCAAATTCAGATTTAGAGCTAGAACTAGTACCTAAAACAAAGAAAACAAAACAAAATCAGAAACTAAAGAAAATACGAATAGAAACAACGGGGGATTAGTAATTTGCTAATCACCAGCAACGGTGCCAAAAATTTGATGTGAAATTAAATTGCACTCAAACTTAAACCCTATCAATGTAGTATGTGTAAGTAAGGATCGTTCTAGTCGGGGATTAGAAGGGATGCTAATCTACACTAATTAAACTCTAAAGCACTAAACTAGACTTAAAAACAGAAAACTAGACTCTAATGACTTAAAACAAACTAGAATGACTCAAAACAGCTTCAAACAAGCAAATAGACTCAAAACAAACACTAGGGAGTTATTTGGATGAATTCTAAGTTTAACTTGACTCAAAATGCTAAAAGACACAAAATTGGACAGATTCTAACCTAAAGACATGACCAAGTGAAGGGATATGAAAAGGAGTCCCCCTTGCAGCTGGAATTAAGGTACGATAAGATTAGGATAGGATAAGATAAGATAAGGTAAGATAAGGTTAGTTTGGATAAGATAAGGTTGGATAAGGTTTTGGATAATGTTCCTTCTTTTTAGCTGATTCCTTATCTTCAATGACTTGAATTAATTTCTTCAAATCTTTTGCACATTCCTAGCCTCTCTTGAACTTCAAATTCGTCCATCCATCTTGCTCCATACTTGTGCTATCCATTCCAAGCCCAAAACTGCTCTAAAATGCTCCAAATTGCACTTTCTTGCCACTTTTGCCATTTGAACTTGAAAACACACGAAAATAGGTTAAAACACTCTAATAAACATAAACTAACTATGTAAATGCAAGAAAACAAGCTAACTAAGTTGCATAAATATGCTCTTATCAACAACCTCTTGTGCCGCAGCTTTGCAAGGAAGGAGAAGGAAGGAGCCATCTGGAGCTGTGCTTGCCATTCAAGACGTTGGATCGTTGGAGCGTTTCTAGGTGTATTCTATCCTTTGTTTTCAATGTTTAAATTTATTTATCTTTGTTTATTTGTGAACATGAGGAACTAAACTTGTTTTAGCTAGGGGACAATTCAAAGCCATGAACATATATGTGATATGAATTGATTACATTCAGTTATTATTTCGTAAATCATGGATGCAATTTGCTTAACTGTTTTATTAAAACTTATTCTTGTATGTTGATTAGGGATGCATACTGATGTGAAATTAAATGACACTCAAATTAAACCCTCTTTTTGACAATTGTAGTATATATGTAAGTAGGGATCGTTCTAGCCGGGGATTAGAAGGGATGCTAATCTACAATAATTAAACTCTAAAGCACTAAACTAGACTTAAAAACAGAAAACTAGACTTTAATGACTTAAAACAAACTAGAATGACTCAAAACAGCTTAAAACAAGCAAATAGACTCAAAACAAACACTAGGGAGTTATTTGGATGAATTCTAAGTTTAACTTGACTAAAAATGCTAGAAAACACAAAATTGGACAGATTCTAACCTAAAGGCACGACCAAGTAAAGGGATATGAAAAGGAGTCCCCCTTCCAGCTGGAATTAAGGTAGGATAAGATTAGGATAGGATAAGATAAGATAAGGTAAGATAAGGTTAGTTTGGATAAGATAAGGTTTTGGATAATGTTCCTTCTTTTTGGCTGATTCCTTATCTTCAATGACTTGAATTAATTTCTTCAACTCTTTTGTACATTCCTAGCCTCTCTTGAACTTCAAATTCGTCCATCCATCTTGCTCCATACTTGTGCTATCCATTCCAAGCCCAAAACTGCTCTAAAATGCTCCAAATTGCACTTTCTTGCCACTTTTGCCATTTGAACCTAAAAACACACGAAAATAGGTTAAAACACTCTAATAAACATAAACTAACTATGTAAATGCAAGAAAACAAGCTAACTAAGTCGCATAAATATGCTCTTGTCAACAACCTCTTGTGCCGTAGCTTTGCAAGGAAGGAGAAGGAAGGAGCCATCTGGAGCCGTGCTTGCCATTCAAGACGTTGGATCATTGGAGCGTTTCTAGGTGTATTCTATCCTTTGTTTTCAATGTTTAAATTTATTTATCTTTCTTTATTTGCGAACATGAGGAACTAAACTCGTTTTAGCTAGGGGAGAATTTAAAGCCATGAACATATATGTGATATGAATTGATTACATTCAGTTATTATTTCGTAAATCATGGATGCAATTTGCTTAACTGTTTTATTAAAACTTATTCTTGTATGTTGATTAGGGATGCATACTGATGTGAAATTAAATGACACTCAAATTAAACCCTCTTTTTGACAATTGTAGTATATATGTAAGTAGGGATCGTTCTAGCCGGGGATTAGAAGGGATGCTAATCTACACTAATTAAACTCTAAAACACTAAACCAGACTTAAAAATAGAAAACTAGACTCTAATGACTTAAAACAAACTAGAATGACTCAAAACAGCTTAAAACAAGCAAATAGACTTAAAACAGACACTAGGGAGGACTTTGGACGAATTGCTAACTTTACTTGACTCAAAACACTAAAAGACACAAGTTTAGACAGATTCTAACTAAGTTGACACAAGAAAGTAAAGGGGATTGGTTTTTTGGACGAATTCAAAGTAAAAACAAACTGATTAAGACACTAAACCAAGGTTGGTACGAATTTGGGTGAATGAATGGGTGAATGGCTAGCTAGAGGGTCCTTCTCCACAATGACACATATGCAACACAAGTTAATTTCTAGTTATTCTTTCAATAAACCATGAACCTCAACGCCCCAAGTTAACTGTGACAGCACTGCTTTAACTCTCAGATTTTCCTAAATTCATTGAATTGGATGGGATACGCATCGTCAACCCAAATTATTCTCCAATAGTTCTCTACATGAAAAGCATAATAGAAATACAATCAAAGATCATTAAGCTCTGTGAAAATCATAAGCATTGACAAGGCATTCGTGACTATGAAAAGCATGACACTCCTACCAGGAATTTACTTAACGCAATCGTGACTGGCAACCTCCACTACTTGTAAATATAAGTTTGTAACTATTAGGTGAAACTCCCTTATATTTTAGCATCAAATTCATGCATGCAAACTAAGCGTGCACCCTCAATCAACATACAAGAATAAGTTTTCAATCAAACAATTAAGCAAATTGCATTCACGATTTATGAAACAATAACTGGATGTAATCAACTCATATCACATATATGCTCATGGCTTTGAATTCACCCCTAGCTAAAACGAGTTTAGCTCCTCATGTTCGCAATTAAACAAAGATAAATAAATTTAAACATTGAAAACAAAGGATAGAATACACCTAGAAACGCTCCAACAATCCAAGGCTTTGAATGGCAGGCACGGTACTAAGGGATTCCTCTCATTTCTCCTTGCTAAGCTGCGGCAGAATGAAGGCTGTTTGGTGAATGGCGTGAATTGTGGTCTGATGGTAGAGGGTGGTCGTTTGAATGGTGCAGCAGATTGGGGTATATATAGGCCTAGGGATTACTTGGCCTAGGTTGTCAAGGAAAAGGATTAGGACTCCAATCCAACAAGGAAAAGGCCTTCTAGAAAGGTTGGGGTGCCAGATTTTTAGGGCTTCTAGAAAGGAGTGTTGTGGCATGTTTGTAGAAGGAAAAGGCCTTCTAAAAATAGGTTTTAGGTGTCCTAATATGAAAATGAGTCCCCCTTGCAGCTGGAATTAAGGTAGGATAGGATTAGGATAGGATAAGATAAGATAAGGTAAGATAAGGTTGGATAAGGTTTTTGATAATGTTCCTTCTTTTTGGCTGATTCCTTATCTTCAATGACTTGAATTAATTTCTTCAACTCTTTTGCACATTCCTAGCCTCTCTTGAACTTCAAATTCGTCCATCCATCTTGCTCCATACTTGTGCTATCCATTCCAAGCCCAAAACTGGTCTAAAATGCTCCAAGCTGCACTTTCTTGCCACTTTTGCCATTTGAACCTGAAAACACGCGAAAATAGCTTAAAACACTCTAATAAACATAAACTAACTATGTAAATGCAAGAAAACAAGCTAACTAAGTCGCATAAATGCAAGAAAACACTCAAATTCCCCCACACTTAGCTTTTGCTAGTCCTCGAGCAAAACAAAACAAACAAAACAAACAAAACATAGCCTAAACCTTCCAACGTTCGCCTCAGGGATTTCCAATGGAACATGACATATTAAAAATCACTACTTACATAGATTTTAACCATCCTTTCTTTTGAGCTTACACTTAATCGCAATAATCACTCACTAGCTCGCATTTAATCAATTAAAACAACATTTTGAATGTAGTAACATGCCTTAGAGAATCCCTCAATTCCTCGCCGGATATACTCTCTATTTTCACAAAGATTTTTTGACTACACTCCTTACACTAGGTATATGTGAGAAGATTGATGTAAACATGAAAACTAGTACTCACATATGTTTAAAACAAAGAAGGCATTTTCTGGAATTATTAATACATGTATATGATCTCATGAACGGAATGTTACTACTTAGACATGAGAACCAGGGATACCATATGCTCATACCAATCCCAAACTCCACATTATTAAAACACATAACAATCAAGATAGAAGTCAAGGGTTGTAACGGGGCTAAGGGTATTGGCTAACAAAGAAAGGTAAAGGATAACAAAGGTTCCTAAAAAAATAGTAGCAAAGCAATGAAATCAACACTTAGAATTCACTTTTGATTGCAGAAATCAACTCTGAACACATAGGAAGATTTACACAACTTTTAGGGCCAAATTCAAACTTTTGGACCCACTCTTCAATAACCAACACTTGTGA
Source organism: Heteromeles arbutifolia (assembly GCA_024362995.1). Taxonomy (NCBI): domain Eukaryota; kingdom Viridiplantae; phylum Streptophyta; class Magnoliopsida; order Rosales; family Rosaceae; genus Heteromeles; species Heteromeles arbutifolia. The sequence goes on from JANCRC010000015.1 coordinate 14,233,776, forward strand.
GCTCATTCTCACTTATTTCACAACTCTTTTTTTTTTCTTTTTCACGTTTTTTTCTTCTTCTTTTTTTTCTTTTTCCACGTTTTTTTCCTTTTTTGCTCTTCTTTCTTTTGAAACAAACTCTACCCCAAAAGAACAAATCCTTCCCCCACACTTGTTTTTCTACATAATGTCGATCTAAATGAATTCCCTCTAAGTCATGCTTAACTATCCTTTAAGAACAAGGGTATGGATAGTCCTATACTAGGCTAGGTAAGGATCATGTGGGCTAACAAAGAAAATAGGCTAACTAAGGCTCAAAAGGGTTAAACCTACAATACATATGCAAAAGGGTAAGGCTTTTTAGCTCTAGCTTAAACCAAACAACTTCATCTTGTTATTTGTTATGCAATCAATTTTATGCTTTGAATCAAATAGGCATGAGTTCTAGTATTTGGAACTATAGTGATGAAAACGCATTCTAAGTAGCAACCAAGCAAAGAAATAATGAGATCATGCAACGACTTTAGAAAACAAGAACGTCAAAATTAATAACTCTCCAAACAAAGTATAGGCTTGATGCGAAGTAAAACAGCACACAATTAAACCCTCTTGTTGACAATTGTAGTAAAGATGCAAGTAGGGATCGTTCTGGACCGGGATTAGGAGGGATTGCTAAAACACTTCAAACTGACTTAAAAACGTAAAACTAAGTTTAAAACACTAAACTAGACTCAAAGAATGCAAAACTAGACTCTAGTGACTCAAAACCACTAAATTGACTCAAAACAGCTTAAAACATGCTAAAAGACTCAAAACAAACTCTAGGGATGAAATTGGACAAATTTGGAACTGATAAGACTCAAAACACTAAAAACACAAGTTTGGAAAGATTCTAACTAATAGACACAACCAAGTAAAGGGGAATTGGGTTTCTAACGAATTTAAGCTAAAACAAAACAGAAACTAAAACTAAATAGATTTGCACGAAATTGGTGAATTGGATGGATGATGGGCTAGCTAGAGGGTTCTTCTCCACACATGACACACTTGCATACAAACCAATTTCCAGTTGTTCTTTCAATAAACCATGAACCTCAACACCCCAAGTTAATCGTGAACGCACAAATTAACCATCAAATTTTCCTAAAGTTATTGAATTGGATGAACACATCTGCAACCAAATTATTCTTCAATAGTCCCCTACATGAGCGCATAATAGAGATACAAATCAAAGATCATTATGTTCTATGAAAATCATAAGCATTGACAAGGCATTCGTAACTATGAACGCATGAAATTGATGCATGCAAACTAAGTGTCGACCCTCAATCAACATACAAGAATAAGTTATCAATCAAGCAGTTAAGCAAATTGCATTCATAATTTATGAAATCACAACTGAAGGTAATCAATTTATAATGCAAATATGTTCATGGCTTTGAAATTTCCCCTAGCCAAAAGGAATTTAGCTCCTCATGTTCGCAAAACAAAGATAATAAAACTTATACATTGAAAACAAAAGAAAGAAAACACCTAGAATGCTCCAACGATCCAAACTTGAATGGCAAGCACGTCCAAGGCCTTCCTCCTTCTTCTTTCTGTGGCAGAAGGTTTGGGTAAAGGTTTTAGTGGTGAATTGTGGTGGTGGATGGATGTAGGTGAGTTATGGTGAAGGGTGGATGGGTCGTAGGAATGCAGAGAGCGTGTAGATGGCTTGAATGGTGCGGCAAAGGCCTTATTTATAGGGCTGGGGTATTCAGAAAATAATAGGAAAGGTTTATAACTTAGCTAATTTGTCCTACAAGAAGTAAAAGTAAGAAATTAAAGAGAAAATGAAAGGATAGGTGCGGCACTAATCTTGGAAGAAAAGGAAAGTGGTTTATGGCAGAAAATACGAAAGGGAATGTGATTTTGGTTCAGAAATTAGGCAAGGAGAGGATCCCTTGTGCGGCAAGGTTGAGGAGAAAAGGGAATGTAGGTTTGGTTCAGAATTTAGGGAAGAAAGGCCTCCCTTGGACGACAAGGAAGGGGAAAGAGATAGGGGCTGTGGCAAGGATTTTTAGGGTAGGTTTAGGCTTCTAGAACAACCAATTAAATGTCCTAACATATTTTGGAATCTTTTGTGGCTGGAACGTAGGTGAGGAAGGATTAGGAAACTTCCAAGCCAAGAATAGAAACTTTCAAGAATGGAAACCTCCAAGAATAGAAACTTCCAACTTTAGAAACTTTGGCTTCCAATTTTGAATTCTTCATTCTTCATTTGCCTTGAATCCAATTCTTCACATCTTCATTCAATCCTAAGCTCATTTGATCTTCAATTTCGTCCATCCACTTAGCTCCAAGCATGTGATATCCATTCCAAGCCCAAAACTGCTCCAAAAGGCACCAAAATGCACTTTCATGCCTACTTTGCACTTTAGACCTACAAACACACAAAACTGGCTTAAAATACTAAAATAACTAACAACTAACAACCTAAATGCAAGGAAACAAGCTAACTAAGTCACATAAATATGCTCCTGTCAAGGCTCAAGTCTCTCAAGGTTGTAGCATTAGTTTGAGTTTCTTCCTTCAAGCAAGTTACAAAAACTGATTTTATCCTTTTGTGATTACATGTGGATTCGTAAATGACAATTACAACTAAGCGTAAAGAAAAGAGCATATCAAACTTCAATCCATGTTTGTAACTTTCTTTAACTGTCATGCAATTAAAAACCAAATCGTCATCATTGTGTTGGAAGGTACCTTAAGACACAAACACACAAAAATGACTCTAAAAATGACTCTTTTTGGTATTTTTCAAAACTTTTTCGAATTGTTTTCAAATTTTCATATTTTCTATTCAAGACACATTAAAATACTTCAAAACATACTAAAAATGTTTAAAACAGTGAAAAACAACTTTAGAAGTGATAGGTGATAAAATCCCACGAAAATCATGCAAAAACAGCTTGTTTACCCCCCCCCCCCCCCCCCACACTTAAACCAAACATTGTCCTCAATGTTTCAAACATAGACTCACACACAAACAAGCAAATAACACAACTAACAAACATAACAAAGATGGCAAAGTAAAAGCAATAAAGAGTAGGGTTTAGGAACGCAAATCTGGTTGTAGGGCTGAAGCTTCCTAGTTCCTCTTTATTTGCATGGGTTGCCTCCCAAGAAGCACTTGCTTTAACGTCTTCCAGTCGGACGATACCTCCAATTAAGCATCATTGGAGGCCATAGCATGGAATTGATCTTTGAATGGAAGGTGATACTTGAAATGATCCGGCAATGGTTTAAATTCTAGTGTGGGTGCCTAAATCATTAAAATCAGCAAGTTAGTAGAAAACAAAATTGAAATCGGAGAAGATGGCTTACTTGCTTGCTCCGATAAGAACTTAAGGACGAACACCACTTCTTTGAAAGTTTCAAGGACTTTGAACTTGGCCAGATTTACTATGATGGTTGTGACTTGTCCCGTGTCATCAAACTCAACTTCTTTGGGCTTTGTTGTCTCATGTACAGCCTCATCCAACACTAGAGTACTCAGTACTTAAAAACACTAAGCAGCTCTACTCAAAAACCAATCCCCTTTACTTTCTTGTGTCAACTTAGTTAGAATCTGTCTAAACTTGTGTCTTTTAGTGTTTTGAGTCAAGTAAAGTTAGGAATTCATCCAAAGTCCTCCTTAGTGTATGTTTTAAGTCTATTTGCTTGTTTTAAGTTGTTTTGAGTCATTCTAGTTTGTTTTAAGTCATTAGAGTTTAGTTTTCTGTTTTTAAGTCTAGTTTAGTGTTTTAGAGTTTAATTAGTGTAGATTAGCATCCCTTCTAATCCCCGGCTAGAACGATCCCTACTTACATATATACTACAATTGTCAAAAAGAGGGTTCAATTTGAGTGTCATTTAATTTCACATCAAATTTTTGGCGCCGTTGCCGAGGATTAGCAAAATTGCTCATCTCCCTTTGTTTCTGTTTGTGTCTTTTGCTTTTGATATTTGATTTAGTTTTATTTCTTTGATTTCAGGTACTAGAGTAGTAAGGCATGGATTTTGCTAACTTTCAAGCTCAATTGGCGAATCTTACTTCTCAATTGTCACAGATTGCCTAAAGAACTTCAATGCACACTGCCCCTACATTTAATGTACCCTATGGGCCAGGACATCAAACTCATCAATTCACTGCGAATAGAGGTGCTTGGGGTTATCAAGGCCATATCCAATCAAGGGACAACATGTTTTCCAACACTTACAATTCTGATTGGAGAGATTATTCAGATTGTAGGTGGGAGGAACGTCAACAAGTTCAACAAGGTGGATATTGGCAGCAAGAGGAGGAGTTCTAATCAAGACCTATGCAGCCACCACAGCCTCCCCCACAACAATTCCAATCGAATTCAAGTATGTCCATGAATTATAATCAAATTCTTGATGAATTAATTTCTTTGACTCAGGGCTCACAACAAGAAGAATATTCGCAGCCATCTGAGGAGTTCTATTAATGGCCATACGCACCACCACAGGCTCCACCACAATCAGCGCAAACAAATTCAGGTATGTCTTTGGATAATGATCAAATTATTCAATTACTCACTTCTTTGTCTCAAGGACAAGAAAATCAAAACAAAGCAATGCAAATTCAAGACAAAAGGGTGGACCATTTGGAGAAGCAAATTGGATAGATAGCGGAATTCATGGTACAAATTCAAGAACAAAGTGAAGTTTCCAATTCAACCGTTGTGAATCCAATGGGAGAATTTGAAATCGATGAAGCTATCACCTTGGAAAGTGGTATGGAGGTTGGAGATGAACCCAAGATGTCCAAACGAAGCCAAAACATAGATGACCAGATGTTGCTAATCAAAGAGGAGGAAGAAGACACAACCACGGCAAGGGAAGAACACCCATTGTCGTAGGCCCCTAATGCTTCTAAGTCATCCATTCAAGGTAAGTTGGGTTCAAATTCGGTTTAATCTAATGTTATTCCACCAAATGTACCCTTCCCTCGCAGGTTCATGATTTCCAAGGATGAAGAGAGTGAAAAAGACATCATGGAAGCCCTTCTAAAGGTGCAAAGTGATATCCCAATTCTTGATACACCAAATCAAATTGTAGAATGTGTTGAATTTCTTAAAGAACCTGGTAAATCAAGAAGAATGATTCAAGAGAAAGAAGTGGCTGGAGAATATCAAGAATGCATCAAAGAGGCTGTACATGAGACAACAAAGCCCAAAGAAGTTGAGTTTGATGACACGGGACAAGTCATAACCATCATAGTAAATCTGGCCAAGTTCAAAGTGCCTGAAACTTTCAAAGAAGTGGTGTTCGTCCTTGAGTTCTTATCGGAGCAAGCAAGTAAGCCATCTTCTCCAATTTCAATTTGGTTTTCTACTAACTTGCTAATTTTAATGATTCAGGCACCCACACTAGAATTTAAACCATTGCCGGATCATTTCAAGTATCACCTTCCATTCAAAGATCAATTCCATGTTGTGGCCTCCAATGATGCTTAATTGGAGGTATCGTCCGGTTGGAAGACGTTAAAGCAAGCACTTCTTGGGAGGCAACCCATGCAAATACAGAAGAACTAGGAAGCTTCAGCCCTACAACCATATTTGCATTCCTAAACCCTACTCTTTATTGCCTTTACTTTGCCATCTTTGTTATGTTGTTAGTTGTGTTATTTGCTTGTTTGTGTGTGAGTCTATGTTTGAAACATTGAGGACAATGTTTGGTTTAAGTGTTGGGGGGGGTAAACAAGTTGTTTTTGCATGATTTTCGTGGGATTTTATCACCTATCACTTCTAAAGTTGTTTTTCACTGTTTTAAATGTTTCTAGTGTGTTTTGAAGTATTTTAATGTGTCTTGAACAGAAAATACAAAAATTTGAAAACAATTCGAAAAAGTTTTGAAAAATACCAAAAAGAGTCATTTTTAGAGTCATTTTTGTGTGTTTGTGTCTTAGGGTACCTTCCAACACAATGATGAGGATTTGGTTTTTAATTGCATGACTGTTAAAGAAAGTTACAAACATGGATTGAAGTTTGATATGCTATTTTGTTTATGCTTAGTTGAAGTTGTCATTTACGAATTCACATGTAATTACAAAAGGATAAAATCAGTTTTTGTAACTTGCTTGAAGGAAGAAACTCAAACTAATGCTACAACCTTGAGAGACTTGAGCCTATACTTTGTTTGGAGAGTTATTAATCTTGACATTCTTGTTTTCTAAAGTCGTTGCATGGTCTCATTATTTCTTTGCTTGGTTGCTACTTAGAATGCATTTCATCATTATAGTTCCAAATACTAGAACTCATGTCCGTTTCATTCAAAGCATAAAATTGATTAGCATAACAAATAACAAGATGAAGTTATTTAGTTTAAACCAGAGCCAAACAGCCGTACTCCCTTTGCATTTGTATTGTAGGTTTAACCCCTTTGAGCCTTAGTTAGCCTATTTTCTTTGTTAGCCCACATTACCCTTACCTAGCCTAGTATAGGACTATCCATACCCTTGTTCTTAAAGGATAGTGAAGCATAACTTAGAGGGAATTCATTTAGATCGACATTATGCAGAAAAACAAGTGTGGGGGAAGGATTTGTTCTTTTGGGGTAGAGTTTGTTTCAAAAGAAAGAAGAGAAAAAAAGGAAAAAAAACGTGGAAAAAGAAAAAAAAGAAGAAGAAAAAAACGTGAAAAAGAAAAAAAAGGAGTTGTGAAATAAGTGAGAATGAGCTCACAAGTGTTGGTTGTTGAAGAGAGGGTCCAAAAGTTTGAATTTGGCCCTAAAAGTTGTGTAAATCTCCCTTTGTGTTTAGAGTTGATTTCTACAATCAAAAGTGAATTCTAAGTGTTGATTTCATTGATTTGCTACTATTTCTTTAGGAACCTTTGTTATCCTTTACCTTTCTTTGTTAGCCAATACCCTTAGCCCCGTTACAACCCTTGACTTCTATCTTGATTGTTATGTGTTTCAATATGTGGAGTTTGGAATTGGTAAGAGCGTATGGAATCCCTGGTTCTTGCATCTAAGTAGTAGCATTCTATTCATGAGATCATATTCATTCATAACTCTAGAAAAGTGCTTTCTTTGTTATAACATATGTGAGAGTTCGTTTTCATGTTTACATCAATCTTCTCACATATACCTAGTGTAGGGAGTGTAGTTAGAAAATCTGAGTGAAAATTGAGTACATATCTAGTAAGGACTTGTGAATTCTCTAAGGCATGTTATTATATTCAAAATGTTATTGCATTTGTTTTGTAGGTTTAACCCGTTTGAGCCTTATTTAGCCTATGTTCTTTGTTAACCCAGATTAACCTTACCTAGCCTAGTATAGGACTATCCATGTTCTTAAAGGATAGTGAAGCATGACTTAGAGGGAATTCATTTAGATCGACATTATGTAGAAAAACAAGTGTGGGGGAAGGATTTGTTCTTTTGGGGTAGAGTTTGTTTCAAAAGAAAGAAGAGAAAAAAAGGAAAAAAAGGTGGAAAAAGAAAAAAAAGAAGAAGAAAAAAACGTGAAAAAGAAAAAAAAAGAGTTGTGAAATAAGTGAGAATGAGCTCACAAGTGTTGGTTGTTGAAGAGAGGGTCCAAAAGTTTGAATTTGGCCCTAAAAGTTGTGTAAATCTCCCTTTGTGTTCAGAGTTGATTTCTGCAATCAAAAGTGAATTCTAAGTGTTGATTTCATTGCTTTGCTACTATTTCTTTAGGAACTTTTGTTATCCTTTACCTTTCTTTTTTAGCCAATACCCTTAGCCCCGTTACAACCCTTGACTTCTATCTTGATTGTTATGTGTTTCAATAATGTGGAGTTTGGGATTGGTATGAGCATATGGTGTCTTTGGTTCTTGCATCTAAGTAGTGGCATTCCATTCATGGGATCATATACATGTTTGTATTAATAATTCCAGAAAGTGCCTTCTTTGTTATAACATATGTGAGTGTTAGTCTACATGTTTACATCAATCTTCTCACATATACCTATTGTAGGGAGTGTAGTCAGAAAATCTGTGTGAAAATAAAGAGTATATCGGGTGAGGAATTGAGTGGATTCTCTAAGGCATGTTACTACATTCAAAATGTTGTTTTAATTGATTAAATGCGAACTAGGGAATGGTGACTGTGATTAAGTATGAGTTCAAGTGTAAGGATGACCAAAATCTGTGCAAGTGATGATTTTTAATATGTCATGTTCATTGGAAATCCCTGAGGTAGTCGTTGGAAGGTTTAGGTTATGTTTTGTTTCTTTGTTTTGCTCGAGGACTAGCAAAAGCTAAGTGTGGGGGAATTTGATAGGAGGATATTTATGCGACTTAGTTAGTATGTTTTCTTGCATTTATTTAGTTAGTTATTGCTTATTTAAGTGTTTTAAGCTATTTTCGTGTGTTTGTAGGTTCAAATGAAAAAGTTGGCAAGCAAGTGCAATTTGGAGCAGTTTTGGGCTTGGAATGGATAGCACATGTATGGAGCAAGATGGATGGACGAATTTGAAGTTCAAGAGAGGCTAGGAATGTGCAAAAGAGTTGAAGAAATTAATTCAAGTCATTGAAGATAAGGAACCAGCTAAAAAGAAGGAACATTATCCAAAACCTTATCCAACCTTATCTTATCCAAACTAACCTTATCTTACCTTATCTTTTATCCTATCCTAATCTTATCATACCTTAGTTCCAGCTGGAAGGGGGACTCCTTTTCATATTAGGACACCTAAAACCTGTTTTTAGAAGGCCTTTTCCTTCTAGAAACATGCCACAACACTCATTTCTAGAAGCCCTAAAAATCTGGCGCCCCAACCTTTCTAGAAGGCCTTTTCCTTGTTGGATTGGAGTCCTAAATCCTTTTCCTTGACAACCTAGGCCAAGTAATCCCTCGACCTATATAAACACCAATCTGCCGCACCATTCAAACCACCACCCTCTACCATAAGTCACCTACATCCATCCACCACACAACCTCTTGTGCAGCAGCTTTGCAAGGAAGGAGAAGGAAGGAGCCATCTGGAGCCGTGCTTGCCATTCAAGATGTTGGATCGTTGGAGCGTTTCTAGGTGTATTCTTTCCTTTGTTTTGAATGTTTAAATTTATTTATCTTTGTTTATTTGCGAACATGAGGAACTAAACTCATTTTAGCTAGGGGAGAATTCAAAGCCATGAACATATATGTGATATGAATTGATTACATCCAATTATTATTTCGTAAATCATGAATGCAATTTGCTTAACTGTTTTATTAAAACTTATTCCTGTATGTTGATTAGGGATGCATACTTAGTTTGCATGCATGAATTTGATGCTAAAATATAAGGGAGTTTCACCTAATAGTTTCAAACTTATATTTATAAGTAGTGGAGGTCGCTTATAAACGATCGCGTTAAGTAAATTCTTGGCAGGAGTGTCAAGCAGTCAAAGTCACGAATGTCATGTCAATGTATATGTTTTTCACGGAGCTGAATGATCTTTGATATATATCTCTAGTATGCAGTCATATAGGGAACTTGATAAGAATAATTTGGTTGAGGTGCTACGTCCAATTCAATGAACTTAGGAAAATCTGAGGGTTAATGCGTTCAGTCACGGTTAATTTGGGGCATTGTCATTCATGGTTTATAGAAAGGATAACTGGAAATCGATTTGTATTGCATATGTGTCATGTGTGGAGAATGACCCTCTAGCTAGCCTTTCACCCATCCAAAACACCCAATTTCGTACCTTTGTTACTTTGTTTCTTTAATTTGCTTAGTTTTAGTTAATTTCGTCAAAAACCCAATTCCCTTCACTTTGTTGTGTCAAATTAGTTAGAATCTGTCTAAATTAGGTTTTCTTTAGTGTTTTGAGTCATATTAGTCTAGAATTCGTCCAAATAACTCCCTAGAGTCTGTTTTGAGTCTAGTTGTTAGTTTTGTGCTGTTTTGAGTTGTTTTGAGTCTTTAGAGTCTAGTTAAGTGTTTTTAAGTTTAGTTTTGTGTTTTTGAGTCATATTTGCGTAGATTAGCATCCCTAGTTAATCCCCGGTCTAGAACGATCCCTACTTACATCTTTACTACAATTGTCAACAATAGGGTTTAATTTGTGTGTCAAGTTAATTTTCACATCAAGAAGAACCCTCTAGCTAGCCCATCATCCATCAATTCACCCAATTTCGTCCAAGCTTTGTCTAAGTTTACAATCTGTTTGTTTTAGCTTAATTTCGTCCAAAACCCAATCCCCCTTTACTTTGTTGTGTCAAATTAGTTAGAATCTATCCAAACTTGTGTTTTTAGTGTTTTGAGTCATACTAGTCTTAAATTCGTCCAAAGTACTCCCTAGTGTCTGTTTTGAGTCTTTTTGGTTGTTTTAAGCTATTTTGAGTCTTAAGTTTGTTTTGAGTCTTGTGAGTCTTGTTAAGTGTTTTTAAGTCAGTTTAGAGTAGATTAGCAATCCTTCCTAATCCCCGGCCTAGAATGATCCCTACTTGCATCTTTACTACAATTGTCAACAAGAGGGTTTTAATTTGTGTGCTGTTTTACATCGCATCAGTTTTCAATCAAATAGTTAAGCAAATTACATTCACGATTTATGAAACAATAACTGGATGTAATCAACTCATATCACATATATGTTCATGGCTTTGAATTCACCTCTAGGTAAAACGAGTTTAGTTCCTCATGTTCGCAATTAAACAAAGACAATTAAATTTAAACATTGAGAACAAAGATAAAATACACCTAGAAATGCTCTAACAATCCAACGTCATGAATGGCAAGCACGGCTCCAGATGGCTCCTTCCTTCTCCTTGCAAAGCTGAGGCACAATGAGGGATTTATGAGTTTTTGGCACTTGGATGTGTGATGTTGATTGTGGTGAATGGTGGCGAATTATGCAGCAGGAATTATGTATTTACAGGGCTGGAACACACGGCATAAAGTGTTTGTGTTGGAGAAGAATTAAACAATCCAAATCCACAAGGAATAGGCCATCTAGAAGTCAGAAACCAAAGGGAAAAGGGATAGGGAATACACGGCTTGTAGAAGGAACACTAAGGGGATCAGGCACCAGGTTTTGAGGATAAGGGATAGGGCCTTCTAGAAAGGACGCACGCACACATTTAGGAGAAAGATTAGGCCTTCTAGAGAGGCGCTTTAATTTGTCCAAGTTTGAAAAGAACTCCCCCTTGCAGCTAGAAATAAGGTAGGATATTATTAGGATAAGATAAGATAAGATAAGGTTTGGATAAGATAAGGACAAGATAACGCAGTTTGGATAATGTCTCCTTCTTTTGCGCTGATTCCTTATCTTCAATGTCTTGAATTAATTTCTTCAACTCTTTTGCACATTCCTCACCTCTCTTGAACTTCAAATTTGTCCCTCCACCTTGCCCATGCATGTGATATCCATTCCAAGCTCAAAACTGCTCTAAAATGCTCCAAATTGCACTTTCTTGACAACTTTGCCACTTGGACCTAAAAACACACGAAAATGGCTTAAAACACTCTAATAAGCAATAACTAACTGATTGACAGGAGCATATTTATGCGACTTAGTTAACTTATTTCCATGCATTTAGGTTGTTAGTTCTTAGTTATTTTAGTATTTTAAGCTATTTTCGTGTGTTTGTAGGTCCCAAGGGCTAAAGGAGCAAGAAAGTGCATTTTGGTGCATTTTGGTGCATTTTGGAGCAGTTTTGGGCACTAAATGGATTGCACATGCTTGGAGCTAAGTGGATGGACGAAATTGAAGATCAAATGAGCTTAGGATTGAATGAAGATGTGAAGAATTGGATTCAAGGCAAATGAAGAATGAAGAGTTAAGAATTGGAAGCCAAAGTTTCTTAAGTTGGAAGTTTCTATTCTTGGAGGTTTCCGTTCTTGAAAGTTTCTATTCTTGGCTTGGAAGTTTCCTAATCCTTCCTCACCTATGTTCCAGCCACAAAAGGATTCCAAAATATGTTAGGGCGCTTAATTAGTTGTTCTAGAAGCCTTAGACACGCCCTAAAAGGCCATGCCGCACCTCTCTATGATTTGATCCTTCCTTGCCGCACAAAACATCTTCTCCTTTACTATTTTATGTTCTTAAAACCACATTCCTGTTTTGATCCTCCCTTTTTCCACACATATCCCTCTTGCTCACCTATTTTCTGACCCAAAATTACATTCCTTTTGTTTCAATTCTTGCCGCACAAGGGGAGAGGATTCTTACCTATTTTGTGCCTCAAAACACATTCCTGAATCTGTCCTACACTCTCTGCCGAATTTCCTTTCCTATTCTTTTTAATTCCTGCACCTTACTTGCCTATTTTCCATTGATTTCTGACTTTTAATTATAGGACAAAATAGCTAAGTTATTTCCTTCCCTAAAACACATCAAAACCGTGCCTTCCCCCCTTTAAATACATATGTCGCACCCTTTAATTGGGGGATCCCAAAAACACATTCTCTGCACCCCCTTCCATCCATCTATCTACCTATCCATCCTCTACCACCCATCACCACCAATTCTACACACCCTAACCCTTGTGCCGCAGCAAAGAAGGAAGGAGAGCCCTTGGATGTGCTTGCCATTCGAGTTAGGATTGCTGGAACGTTTTTAGGTGTAATCTTTCTTTGTTTTCAATGTTTAAGTTTATTTATCTTTGTTTTGCGAACATGAGGAACTAAACCCGTTTTGGCTAAGGGAAATTTCAAAGCCATGAATATATATGTGATATAAGTTGATTACCTTCAATTATTGTTTCATAAATTGTGAATGCAATTTGCTTAACTGTTTGATTCAAAACTTATTCTTGTATGTTGATTAAGGAGGCCTACTTAGTTTGCATGCATGAATTTTATGCTAGAATGTAAGGGAGTTTCACCTAATTGTTATGAACTTATATTCACAAGTAGTGAAGGTTGCTGGTCATGATCGCGTTAAGTAAATTCCTGGCAGGAGTATCATGCAGTTCATGTAGGGAACAATTGAGGAATACTTTGGGTTGTTGTATGCATTCATCCAATTCAATAAACTTAGGGAAATCTGAGGGTTAATTAGTGCATCACGGTTAACCTGGGGTGTTGAGGTTCATGGTTTATCGAAATAGTAACTGGAAATCAATTTTGTGTTGCATGCGTGTCATGCGTGGAGAGGAACCCTCTAGCTAGCCCATCATCCATTGAATCACCTTAGTTTTATGACTTTGTTTAGAATCTGCAAGTTACTTAGTTTTAGATTCAATTTTCGTAGAAACCAAACCCCCTATCTTTAAGTTGTGTTAGTTTAGTTAGAATCTGTTTAGATTTGTGATGCGATGTAAAACAGCACACAAATTAAACCCTCTTGTTGACAATTGTAGTATAGATGCAAGTAGGGATCGTTCTGGACCGGGGATTAGGAGGGATTAAAATTGACTTTAAGACATAAAACTAAGTTTAAAACACTAAACTAGACTCAAAGAATGCAAAACTAGACTCTAATGACTCAAAACAACTAAAATGACTCAAAACAGCATAAAAGAAGCTAATAGACTCAAAACAGACTCCAAGGATAAATTTGGATGAATTTGGAACTATGAAGACTCAAAACACTTAAAACACAAAATTGGGCAGATTCTAACTAATTTGACACACAAAACTAAATGCAATTGGGTTTTGGACGAATTTAAAACAAAACAAGTAAACTAAAAACTAAGACAGATTTAGGCAGGAAATTGGTGTTTTGAATGGATGATGGCCTAGCTAGAGGGTTCTTCTCCACACATGACAGACTTGCATACAAATCAATTTTCAGTTGTTCTTTCGATAAATCATGAAACTCAACACCCCAAAGTAATTAGGTACGCTTAAATTAACCTTCAAGTTTTCCTTAAGTTATTGAATTGGATGGGAAAGCACATACAACAATTCAAAACATTCTCTAAAAGTCCCCTACATGAAAGCGCGTAATAGAGATACAATCAAAGATCATTAAGCTTCATGAAAACTATAAGCATTGACGAGGCATTCGTAACTATGATGAGCATGATACTCCTGCCAAGAATTCACTAAACGTGATCGTTTATAAGCGACCTCCACTACACATGAATATAAGTTCATAACGATTAGGTGAAATTCCCTTATATTCTAGCATCAAATTCATGCATGAAAACTAAGCGTGCACTCTTAATCAACATACAAGAATAAGTTATCAATCAAACAGTTAAGCAAATTGAATTCACAATTTATGAAATCACAACTGAAGGTAATCAATTCATATTGCAAGCATGTTGATGGCTTGAATCTCCCCCTAGCCACAAGGGGTTTAGTTCCTCATAATCACAAAACAAAGGTAAACAGATTTATTCATTGAAAACAAAAGAAAGAAAACACCTAAACGCTCCAGCGATCCAAATTGAACAGCAAGCACGTCCAAGAACTTTCCTTCTTTTCCTTTGTTATGGCACAAGGGCTGGGTGATGGTTTGAAGGGTTGTTTGTCTAGAGGAATGGATGGAAGGCTGAATGGTTATGGTTAGGATGAGTGGGTGGTGTGGAAAAAAGTGTTTAAAGGAATGTGTATGGGAGCGAGTGATCATCCAAGGCTGCGGCAAAGGGTGTTATTTAAGGCGAAAAGGAAATCAAAACCCTAACTTAATTTTGTTCACAAAAAGTAATTCAAATCCACTAATGAAAGGGAAATAAAATCAGAATCCTATGGGAAAAAGGGTAAGGATATGCGGCAGGGCTTAGAAAGAAAAGGGAATGTGTTTTTAGGGTAGAAAATAGGAAAGAGAGGCCTCTTTTGCATGGTAAGGAAGAGGAAAGGGACTAGAGAGGTGCGGCTGGGTTCTTTAGAGAAAATGAATGTAATTTAAGTCACAAAAAAGGCAAGGAAAAGTTATGTTTGTGCGGCAAGGACTCTTAGGGTAGGTTTCGGTTTCTAGAACAACCAATTAAGTGCCCTAACATATCTTGGATTCCTTTTGTGGCTGGAACATAGGTGAGGACAGATTAGGAAACTTCCAAGCCAAGAATAGAAATTTTCAAGAATGGAAACCTCCAAGAATAGAAACTTCCAACTTTAGAAACTTTGGCTTCCAATTTTGAACTCTTCATTCTTCAATTGTCTTGAATCCAATTCTTCACATCTTCATTCAATCCTAAGCTCATTTGATCTTCAATTTCGTCCATCCACTTAGCTCCAATCATGTGCAATCCATTTAGTGCCCAAATCTGCTCCAACATGCACCAAAATGCACTTTCTTGCCCCTTTAGCCCTTTGGACTTGCAAACACACAAAAATAGCTTAAAATACTAAAATAACTAAGAACTAACAATGTAAATGCAAGGAAACAAGCTAACTAAGTCGCATAAATATGCTTCTATCACTAAATAAGAAAATGCAAGAAAACAAGCTAATTAAGTCGCATAAATATGCTCTTATTAGTCTTATGTGCGTATTGTAAGAGTTTATCTTCTTAAGTTCCAAAGCGTGGCAAGCGCAAGGTCGTTTTATGCCATCAATGCTTAAAACAGTGCAAATACACTCCAAACAGAAAAACTGTGCACTTTTGAAACAAATTAAGCTTTTGATCATCTGAGTACTCATTCTTAATGTCTTATTAGTGTATTATAGGGGTTTATTTCCTTAAATTCCAAAGCGTGTCAAACGCTCCCATGAATGCTTAAAACTGAGTAAATACACTCCAAATAGAAAAAATTGTGTACTTTTGACACCAAATATGCCTTTCGACTTTTGAGTACGCATTCTCAATGTCTCATTAGTGTAGTATAAGGGTGTATTTGCTTATCTTCTAAAGCATGTCAAAAACACGCTCGTTTTATCCCATTAATCCTTAAAACAATGGAAATGCACTCCTAATTTAAAAACTGTATACTTTGGAAACAAATTAAGCTTTTCAGAATTGTGTAATTCGTCCAGAATAAAAAGAGCAAGTAAAAGTGGCTAAAAGGCATGTTTTTATAAGGTAAAAGAGGCTGCAAGATATTCCAAAGTGATCCCAGCAACTTAGCCTTCATTTTGCACGTTTTTGCCTTATTTGGCACCTCCAAATCAGGCTAGATATCCCAATTCCTTTCCCATTTTGTTTCTGGTCATCTAACAAGCCATATTCATCTTTGATTCTTTATTTGGACTTCAACACAAATCACTAAACTTCTTTCCAACTAGGATTCCTCTTTCTTGTGTAATTCCTTGCCTTCCAAGCCGCACCTTTAATTTCTCCATATTTTAGCACATGTTCAACACCTTTTATACACCAAAACATCCAGTCCATATGCTATCCACTCCTGCTATCCAATCCAAGTCCAAAACTGCTCCAAATTGCTCCATTTGACTATTTAATGTCCTCTTTACCAACTGGACCTACAATAATGCGAAAACAACTTAAATTACTATAATAAATGGAAATTAACTAAGTAAATGCAAAGAAATATGATAACAAAGTCGCATAAATATGCTCCTATCAAATTTTTAAAAAATAAACTGATATAGTATGCTAATAAGAAATTAATAATGAGTACTTAAATGATCAATAGCTTAATTTTTTTCAAAAGTACACAATTTTTCAATTTGGAGTGTATTTGCACAGTTCTAAGTATTCATGGGATAAAACCAACGTGCGCTTGACTCGCTTTGGAACTGAAGAAGATAAACACATATAATACGCTAATAAGACATTAAGAATGAAGTACTCAAATGATCAAAAGATTAATTTGTTTCAAAAGTACACAGTTTTTCAATTTGGAGTGCATTTGCACTGTTTTAAGCATCAATGGGATAAAACGAGCGTGCATTTGACACGCTTTGGAACATAAGCAAATAAACCTATATAATACACTAATAAGACATTAAGAATGCACACTCAAAAGTTTAAAAGATTATTTAGTGTCAAAACTACACTGTTTTTCTATTTGGAGTGTATTTGCATTGTTTTAAGCTTTCATGGGATAAAGCGAGCATGGGTTTGACACGTTTTGGTACATAAGCGAATAAACCCATATAATATGCTAATAGGAGATTAAGAACTTGTGAGATCCCACATCGCCCAGGGGAGTGGATCTTGTGAGCCTTATATGCATATTCCCATCTCTACCTAGTGACAGGAGCATATTTATACGACTTAGTTAGCTTGTTTCCTTGCATTTACGTTGTTAGTTCTTAGTTATTTAAGTGTTTTAAGCTATTTTCGTGTGTTTTTAGGTTTAAAGGGCTAAAGGAGCAAGAAAGTGCATTTTGGAGCAGTTTTGGGCACTAGATGGATTGCACATGCTTGGATCTAATTGGATGGACGAAATTGAAGATCAAATGAGCTTAGGATTGAATGAAGATGTGAAGAATTGGATTCAAGACAAATGAAGAATGAAGAGTTCAAAATTGGAAGCCAAAGTTTCTAAAGTTGGAAGTTTCTATTCTTGGAGGTTTCCATTCTTGAAAGTTTCTATTCTTGGTTTGGAAGTTTCCTAATCTTTCCTCACCTATGTTCCAGCCATAAAAGGGTGCCAAAACATGTTAAGTTTCCTAATTACATGTTTGTAGAAGTCTTAGAACCTTTCCTTGAGGTTGCCGCACCCCCTATCCCTTTCCCCTTCCGTGCCGTGCAAGGGAGGCCTTTCTTCCCCAATTTCTGAACCAAAACACATTCCCCTTTTTGTTTCTTAACATTGCCGCACAAGGTAGAGGATTCTTTCCTATTGCCTTAAAAGCACATTCCCTTTCCTTTAAACCCTCTACCGCATGTCCTTACGCTTTTTCCCCTAGGATGCTGATTTTATTTCCCTTTCTTTAGTGGATTTGAATTAATTTCTGTTAACCAAATTAAGTTAGGGTTTTGATTTCCTTTTAGCTTTAAAATAAGCCTTTGTGCCGCAGCCTACAACATTCATTCAACATTCGACACATCCAAACACATTCCCAGCCATTCTCTCATACAATTCACCACCCAAAACCATCAACCATACCTTGTGCCGCAGCAAAGAGGAAGAAGAAGAGCCCTTGGACGTGCTTGCCATTCAAGTTGGAGTGCTGGAACATTTTAGGTTTAATTCATTCTTTGTTTTCAATGTTTAAGTTTATTTATCTTTGTTTTGCTGTGAACATGAGGAACTGATAGAAGCATATTTATGCGACTTGGTTAACTTATTTCCTTGCATTTAGGTTGTTAGTTCTTAGTTATTTTAGTATTTTAAGCTATTTTCATGTGTTTGTAGGTCCAAAGGGCTAAATTGGCAAGAAAGTGCATTTTGGTGCCTTTTGAAGCAGTTTTGGGGATGGAATAGATATCACATGCTTGGAGCAAGGTGGATGGACGAAATTGATGTTCAAGAAGGATTACGAATGTGCTTGAAGTCTTAAGTCAAATATTTTGGAGAAAGGAATCAGTTTAGAAGAAGGAATGTTAGCCAAGTTTCCTGATTTGGTCCTAATCTGAATTTACTTAATTTCCAGCAGCAAGGAGGATCTCAAATTAATTTAGGATACTTAAATAAATGTTCTAGAAGTCCTAAAACCTTTCCTAAACCCTTGTTGCACCTACTTACCCTTTCTTCCAAAATCTGCCACATAATTGCCTTTCCCTTTCTCTCTAAGACCTGCTGCACCCTACTTACCCTTTTTCATCTTGGGATTCTGATTTGTTACTCTTGGAGGATTTGGAGTCTTAAACCCTTCCCAATTTAAATAAGTCGTGCTCTTTCCTTGCCCTAAAAAAATATTGCATTATGCCGCACCAAAAAGACACCAACCACCATCCATCCTTGACCATGACTCACCTACATCCATCCTCCACCACAAATCACCACTAAAACTCACCACCATACCCTTGTGCCACAGCAAAGGAGAAGAAGGAGAGCTTTTGGACGTTTTGGCATTCAATTTGGATCGCTGGCGCGTTTAGGTGTTTTCTTTCTTTTGTTTTCAATGTATAAATCTGTTTACCTTTGTTTTGCGATTATGAGGAACTAAGCCCTTTTGGCTAGGGGGAATTTCAAAGCCATGAACATACTTGCTGTAACAGTCCGTTCTGAGATAATGGATATATTAATTATGAAATGACGATTTTACCCTTGCGGGAGTGAGAGGATGTGTGAATAAGGATTAATGATTATAGGTAGAGGTACCTATATATTTATTTTATTGTATTTTTGGTTGATTTTGTGTGGATGGGGTTGGATGAGGAAATATACACACACACACTTGCACAACACGTGTGCATGATCACCCCACCCCGTCACCTTCTCCCTTCTCTCTTCTCGAACTCTCTATACCCTCCCCTGCAACCGTACGGATGAACCCTTGTTCCTGGTGTTTTGGTCACAGATCAAGGTCCTAAATAGCATATTTAGAACCCTTATAACCTGGTGATTCCAATCGTACTGTTTGTGTAGCTTGAAACGGTCGAGAACCTTAGAACCCGTGTGGTACCAAAAGTGGTATTGTTCATACACTAGAACTCTACGGGGTTTTAGCTCATTTGGAGATCATAGGAGGGTTTAGAATCTTCTTGGGATGCTCGGAGGACAAAATTTAAGGAGTTTGGACGTCGGGATCGCCGGTTTGGAAGTTGGCCGGAATTGGTGAAATTTCTCCGGCGAGATTCACTTGGATTTTAGGTTCAAAACAGGTATAAATCTCTTCTCCTTGTTCTAAGGATCATTTTGGTGTAAATTTCGTGAAATTTGGTTGAAAAATGAGTTAGAAATCAAAGGTAGAAAAATTACCCAGTTTCCGGCGACACAGCGGCGCCGGCGCAGGTCGCCGGCGACTGAGGTTGAAGGTGACGGAATATTCCGTCAAAGTTGACAGAATATTCCTAACGGAGGTTAACGGCGTCAGTTAACTTTAACGGAATATTCTAGGATTTGACGGAATATTCCTTAACGGCGTTAGGGTTTCCGTAAGTGTGCACGGCGCGTGGCCGCGCGTGGGCGGCGCGTGTTGCCATGCCTTGGCCGGCGCGTGAGGCTTCCAAAAATTATTTTCAAAATATGGGGGTGTTCGTGGGATTGAGTAGAGCACGTTGGTATATTCAAACACCCTAATTGAGCAATGTATGAGGAGTTATTACTTGATTTGGGTTATGTGCGTAATTAACGGTCATATAGTTGTTTCACATATAGGTAAGACGTATCTTGAGGACGAGCGCAGCCACGCGAGGTTCGGGGGCTACGACCCGTCTACGTCTTATATATATATATATTTGATTGATTCCCAGAAATACGTTTTAAAATGCTTTTATGAAATTGAATGCCATGTCGAATGCCATATATAATTTTATGTTGACGCATTGCCGGCGCCAGGTAAGTTAGGTAAGTATATGCTTATGGTATGATGGTTATGGTGATATCGATGAGATTAGTATATGGCTCATTTACCTGCACATCGGGGTTTGTGCCGCCAGAGTAGGGCTTAGCTTTCACGTGATCGTTCACCTCCCGCACCGTACGCTCACCTTGGATCCAAGGCAGGTGCCAGCCTGTCGTACAGACTACACTAGGTGGTTCCGACTCGTAGGTGACTTGCGAGACGTCGCTAGCCTTCACGTGATCGTAGCACAGAGCGTTATACCCAGCCTGACGTACAGACCACATTAGGTGGTTCCATCATGGGTGCAGCTTATTGATTGAGGAGCCATAGATTCAGCCGTACAGGTCACTAGAGCCACAGATTCAGCCGTACAGGTCCATGTAAATATTTTACTTTTTTGCTTATGACTTTTGGACTGCACCTAGAATGCTCAAACTCTGTACTTTATGTTATTAACTTCCTCACTCTTTTATATGCTTGTATCACTAGTAATGATACTCTAGTACTTATTATCTATATTTATTCTTCCGCACTGCACACATGGCCTTGTCACGCTCACGTGACGGCCAGCACGTTCCGATGTCCAGTCTGGGTGTGTCAGTTTGGTATCAGAGCCTAAGTTTGGCAGTCATGTGTACTTAGTGAATATTCTAACTATTTGGGTGTCTTCTGTCCGAATTATGCCGCCTCGACGTGAGCCACGTTCGATTTCCGAGTCTAGTTTTCTTGATATAGCTCAACTAAGGGAAGCAGAAAAAGATGTCCGCTAATGAGTATTACAGGAAGTTTACAGACTTGTCCAGATATCACCCTGAGGTGGCGACAAATCCAGCAGAGATGCATCGTCGATTTAAATTGGGTACTCGTAAGAAGTGGCGTACTGTGGCTACCGGGATTCCCTGTTCGACTTATCATGAGTTTTATGAGATTTTGCTGCAGATTAAGGATTCTGAGAACTTGCCTAGGGACAGTGATGAGGAAGAGAAAGATAATTCTAAGAAGAATGATAAAGGTAAGGGTATTGTAGCACAGGGGCCCAGAAAGATTCAAAGTTTTAAGAAGAGTGGGACTAGTTCGAGTTCATCCAGTGGAGGATTTAGTTCCACAGGCCAGCGTAGAGGTGGTAGATTTGCTGGTGGGTCTCATTTTCAGAGGCAGCGAGATGTTAGTGGTTCAGGTGGTTCAGGAGTTCCTTTTTGTCGGAGATGTAATAGCCAACATGCAGGCGAGTGTAGGCAGGTTATTCGAGGATGTTTTACTTGTGGACAGTTTGGTCATCGAGCAGCTAATTGTCCACAGACTCAGCAGAGGCCACAGATGCCTTCTTTTCCAGCACCAGTGCCGAGGCAGCAGGTTCCAGCGTCGAGTGGTTATGGTCAGCCGAGTCGGGGGAGCACTTATCATTATCAGGGTGATGTGGTGCCCTATCCAGCAGTGCCGTATCCTTATTCTTAGGATCCCTATTATTCTAGTGGCTATCAGAGTGGGTACCCTTAGTATTCGGGAGAATATGCTCCGTATCTATCCTATTCAGGAAGGGGATCATAGTGGTATCCTGGTGTACAGCCGCAGCAAGGTGAGGTTACCTCGAGCAGCGCGGGAACCTCAAGGCAGCCTAGTCAGTTGGGGTAGAGTCATAGTACATCTGGGCGTAGTGGCCAGTCTAGCAGAGGACGAGGGGGACGTCAGCAGAGCCAGGGACGTATTCATAATGTTTCAGTCCAGGACGCTCAGAACAACCCCGATTTGATAATGGGTACGTTAAATGTTCTTGGACATTTTGCTAAAGTATTGATTGACTGTGGTGCTACCCATTCGATTATTTCTCATGCATTTGCTCAATTGACGCAACCTAATCCCACGCCTCTTGGTTATGAGATAGAGTTTTCTATGCCTAGAGGTGAGACGTGCCAGGTAGGGTGAATGTGTCCAGGGTGCCCTGTGTTGGTGGAGGATGTAGTTATGCCCGCTAACCTTATTCCGTTAGATCTTGTTGAATTTGATGTTATTTTGGGCACTGATTGGTTACATTATAATCGAGCTAACATCGATTGTTATGAGAAGAAGGTTACGTTTTTACGACCGGGCTTACCGGTGGTTACATTTGTTGGTGAGCCTAGTGGCGTCAGGCATGGTATTATTTCAGCTATGAGAGCCAAGAAGTTGTTGCAGAAGGGTTGTCAGGGGTATCTGGCACATGTGGTGTTGAATGATGAGGTGGCCAGCAGAGTGGAGGATGTTAGAGTGGTCAGACATTTTCCAGATATTTTTCCTAATGATTTGCCAGGGTTGCCGCCAGATCGAGGCGTTGAGTTCACCATTGATTTATTGCCAGGTACTGACCCGACATCTTTGACTCCCTATCGAATGGCTCCTGCAGAATTAAAGGAATTGAAAATTCAGCTGCAAGAATTATTAGATATAGGTTTTATTCAGCCTAGTACTTCACCTTGGGGAGCTCCAGTTTTATTTGTAAGGAAGAAGGATGGTATTTTGAGGCTGTGTATAGACTATTGGCAGCTGAATCAGGTGACGATTAAAAATCGTTATCCATTGCTGCGTATTGACGATTTGTTTGATCAGCTGCGAGGAGCTTGTGTATTTTCGAAAATTGACTTGAGGTCTGGATATTACCAGCTGAAGATTAGGAAAGATGATGTTCCTAAGACGGCGTTTCGAACCCGTTATGGCCATTATGAGTTTTTGGTAATGCCATTTGGGTTGACTAATGCATCTGCTGCTTTTATGGATATGATGAACATGGTGTTTAAGCAGTATTTAGACCGATTTGTCATTGTTTTTATCGATGACATTTTGGTTTATTCTAAATCTAAAGCGGAGCATGTGCGACATCTCAGTTTGGTGCTGAAAAGGTTGAGGGAGTGTAGGCTTTATGCCAAGTTCAGTAAATGCCAATTCTGGTTGAATCAGGTGGCATTTTTGGGGCATATCATTTCAGCTCTGGGTATTCAGGTGGATCCCCAGAAAGTGGTAGCAATAGATAATTAGGAGCAGCCGCGAACCGTCTCGGAGGTACGTAGTTTCTTGGGTTTAGCAGGGTATTACAGACGATTTGTTCGGGATTTTTCCGAGATTGCTTTGCCACTTACTAAATTAACAAGGACAAATGTTAAATTTGAATGGGATGATAGTTGTGAGCGGAGTTTCCAGCAGCTGAAATATTGTCTCACTCAGGCACCAGTGTTGGCACTTCTTGACGACAGTGGTAATTTCGAGATTTACAGCAATGCTTCATTAAATGGTTTAGGATGTGTGTTGATGCAGCATGGCAGGGTGATTGCATATGCCTCTAGACAATTAAAACAACATGAAAGGAATTATCCTACTCATGATTTGGAACTAGCGGCGATTGTTTTTGCATTGAAAATCTGGAGGCATTATCTTTATGGTGAGAAATGTAAGATCTTCACAGACCATAAAAGTCTTCAGTATTTGTTTACTCAGAGGGATTTGAATCTTCGTCAGCGGAGATGGATTGAGTTGCTGAGCGACTATGATTGCACGATCGAATACCATCATGGTCGCGCAAATGTAGTAGCTGATGCACTTAGCAGGAAATCTCAGGGCAGGATTAATGCTATCCATGCAAGCCGTGTTCCTCTTCTGGCAGAGTTAAGATTGACTGGAGTGAAGCTAGTCATGGAAGAATCAGAGGATAATGACCAGGAAACTACTTTGCTTGCTTATTTTAAGGTTAGGCCAATCTTGATGGATCAGATACTTGAGGCACAGATGGAGGATGACGAGGTTCAAGAATTAATTCGATTGAGGAATGAAGGGAAGAAGAAAGATCTTCATATTCGGGAGACTGATGGCATGCTTATGCAAGAAGGTAGGATGTATGTGCCGAATAATGCAGAGTTAAAGAAAGCTATTCTTGATGAGGCGCACATCTCAGCTTATGCTATGCATCCTGGAAGCATGAAGATGTATCATACCATTCGACCATTTTATTATTGGCCAGGTATGAAAAGAGAAATTGCTGAATACGTGAGTCAATGTATTGTTTGTCAGCAGGTTAAAGCCGAGAGGAAGAAGCCATTTGGACGGATGCAGCCTCTTCCTATTCCACAGTGGAAGTGGGAAGACATTACCATGGATTTTATGTATAAGCTTCCTCGTACGAGGAATGGTTATGATGGAGTTTGGGTGATTGTTGATAGACTTACTAAATCAGCTCATTTCATTCCAGTTCGAGAAAAGTTTTCTTTAAATAGGCTAGCTGAACTTTTTTTCACGAAGATTGTTAAGTATCATGGCGTGCTAGTTAGCATTGTATCAGATCGAGACCCGAGGTTCACTTCTAAATTCTGGACGGCATTTCAAGAAGCTTTAGGTTCGAGGTTATTGTATAGTACCGCATATCATCCTCAAACAGACGGACAGTCTGAGAGGACAATTCAAACGTTAGAGGATATGTTGAGGTCTTCTGTATTGCAGTTCGGTGATTCATGGCATACGCGTTTGGATCTGATGGAATTTGCCTATAATAATAGTTGTCACTCGAGCATTGGTATGTCACCATTTGAGGCTTTGTATGGTAAAGCTTGCCGGACACCTTTGTGTTGGTCAGAGGTTGGAGAAAGAGTTTTAGAGGGCCCAGAGATAGTGGACGAGACTACGGAGAATATTTAGGTGATTAAATCTAACCTGAAAGCGGCTCAAGATTGTCAGAAGAGTTTAGCTGATCGACATGCTACTGATCGAACTTATAATGTGGGCGATTGGGTTTTCTTGAAGTTATCATCGTGGAAAGGTGTTGTGAGGTTTGGTAAGAAGGGGAAATTGAGTCCCAGGTATATCGGGCCATATCATATTTCTGAGCGGATTGGTGAAGTGGCTTATAGGCTCGAGTTGCCTTAGAAGCTATCTAGAGTGCATAATCTATTTCATGTGTCGATGCTTCGCCATTATATTTCAGATCCATCACATGTTTTGCCTCCACAGCAATTAGAGATTAATCCTGATTTGTCTTATGAGGAGAAGCCGATCACTATACTGGATTGGAACAAGACAGTACGTCTTGTGAAGGTTTTATGGAAGAATCACTCGGTGGAGGAGGCAACCTGGGAGACGGAAGAAAGGATGAATGAATTGTACCCACGGTTGTTTTATGAGTATTAATGGGTTGTATGTGTTGAGTAAATTTCGAGGACGAAATTTTATTAAGGTGGGTAGATTGTAACAGTCCGTTCTGAGATAATGGATATATTAATTATGAAATGACGATTTTACCCTTGCGGGAGTGAGAGGATGTGTGAATAAGGATTAATGATTATAGGTAGGGGTACCTATATATTTATTTTATTGTATTTTTGGTTGATTTTGTGTGGATGAGGTTGGATTAAGAAATATATACACACACACTTGCACAACACGTGTGCATGATCACCCCACCTCGTCACCTTCTCCCTTTTCTCTTCTCGAACTCTCTATACTCTCCCCTGCAACCGTACGGACGAACCCTTGTTCCTGGTGTTTTGGTCACAGATCATGGTCCTAAATAGCATATTTAGAACCCTTATAACCTGGTGATTCCAACCGTACTGTTTGTGTAGCTTGAAACGGTCGAGAACCCTAGAACCCGTGTGGTACCAAAGTGGTACTGTTCATACACTCAAAATCTACGGGGTTTTAGCTCATTTGGAGATCATAGGAGGGTTTAGAATCTTCTTGGGATGCTCGGAGGACAAAATTTAAGGAGTATGGACATCGGGATCGCCGGTTTGGAAGTTGGCAGGAATTGGTGAAATTTCTCCGGCGAGATTCACTTGGATTTTAGGTTCAAAACAGGTATAAATCTCTTCTCCTTGTTCTAAGGATCATTTTGGTGTAAATTTCATGAAATTTGGTTGAAAAATGAGTTAGAAATCAAAGGTAGAAAAATTACCCAGTTTCCGGCGACACAGCGGCCCCGGCGTAGGTCGCTGGCGACTGAGGTTGAAGGTGACGGAATATTCCGTCAAAGTTGACAGAATATTCCTAACGGAGGTTAACGGCGTCAGTTAACTTTAACGGAATATTCTGGGATTTGACGGAATATTCCTTAACGGCGTTAAGGTTTCCGTCAGTGTGCACGGCGCGTGGCCGCGCGTGGGCGGCGCGTGTTGCCGGGCCTTGGCCGGCGCATGAGGGCGCGTGAGGCTTCCAAAAATTAGTTTAAAAATATGGGGTTGTTAGTGGGATTGAGTAGAGCATGTTGGTATATTCAAACACCCCAATTGAGCAATGTAGGAGGGGTTATTACTTGATTTGGGTTATGTGCGTAATTAACGGTTATATAGTTGTTTCACATATAGGTGAGAAGTATCCTGAGGACGAGCGCAGCCACGCGAGGCTCGGGGGCTACGACCCGTCTACTTATCAGTGAGTGGGCTTTTGGTTTTCAATATATATATATATATATATATATATATATTTGATTGATTCCCAGAAATACGTTTTAAAATGCTTTTATGAAATTGAATGCCATGTCGAATGCCATATATATTTTTATGTTTATATGATTATATGTTGACGCATTGCGGGCGCCAGGTAAGTCAGGTAAGTATATGCTTGTGATATGATGGTTATGGTGATATCGATGAGATTAGTATATGGCTCATTTACCTGCACATCGGGGTTTGTGTCGCCAGAGTAGGGCTTAGCTTTCACGTGATCGTTCACCTCCCGCACCGTACGCTCACCTTGGATCCAAGGCAGGTGCCAGCATGTCGTACAGACCACACTAGGTGGTTCCGACTCGTAGGTGACTTGCGAGACGTCGCCAGCCTTCATTTGATCGTAGCACAGAGCGTTATACCCAGCTTGACCTACAGACCACATTAGGTGATTCCGTCATGGGTGCAGGTTATTGATTGAGGATTTGATTGAGGAGCCATAGATTTAGCCGTACAGGTCACTAGAGGTGACTCCGGCTGATTGACATATATATATTGCCAGCATGATTTGAGTTGGGATATCACCTGATTGATTGATGATATTTGATACATGCTTATTACGGATTATTGTTCATTCGATCATGGCATTTATTGATTGTTTGATTGATTGGTTGATTGATGGTTTTGCAGTACTATTACGTATATACATATTTTCTGGGAAGTATACTTGTTTTACAGAGAGGGATTACAACTTTTCTATCGAAGAGATTTTGGTAAAGCTTTGTTTTTGCCCACTCACCCTTTTGTTTTGCGCCCCTCCAGGTATTAGGTAGTTTGGTGGCAAACGAGGCATCAAAGGCATATCTGACAGCACACCATCCATGTAAATATTTTACTTTTTTGCTTATGACTTTTGGACTGCACCTAGAATGCTCAAACTTTGTACTTTATGTTATTAACTTCCTCACTCTTTTATATGCCTGTATCACTAGTAATGATACTCTAGTACTTATTATCTATATTTATTCTTCCGCACTGCGCACATGGCCTTGTCACGTTCACGTGACGGCCAGCACGTCCCGATGTCCAGTCGGGGTGTGTCACTTGCAATATAAATTGATTACCTTCAGTTATGATTTCATAAATTGTGAATGCAATTTGCTTAACTGCTTGATTGATAACTTATTCTTGTATGTTGATTAAGAGGGCCCGCTTAGTTTGCATGCATGAATTTGATGCTAGAATATAAGGGAGTTTCACCTAATCGTTATGAACTTATATTTACAAGTAGTGGATGTCGCTTATAAACGATCACGTTAATCGAATTCTTGGCAGGAGTATCATGCTCATCATAGTTACGAATGCCTCGTCAATGCTTATAGTTTTCATGAAGCTTAATGATCTTTGATTGTATCTTTATTGTGCTGTTCACGTAGGGGACTTTTAGAGAATGTTTTGAATTATTGTATGCGCTTTCCCATCCAATTCAATAACTTAAGGAGAACTTGAGGGTTAATTTAAGCGTACCTAATTAACCTGGGGTGTAGTTTCATGGTTTATCGAAAGAACAACTAAAAATTGATTTGTATGCAAGTGTGTCATGTATGGAGAAGAACCCTCTAGTTAGCCCATCATCCATCCAAAAACACCCAATTTCGTGCAAATCTATCTACTTCTAGTTTCTATTTTGTTTTCACTTTAAATTCGTCCAAAACCCAAACCCCCTCATCTTTCTTGTGTCAACTTAGTTAGAATCTGTCTAAACTTGTGTCTTTTAGTGTTTTGAGTCAAGTAAAGTTAGGAATTCATCCAAAGTACTCCCTAGTGTCTGTTTTGAGTCTATTTGGCTGTTTTAAGCTGTTTTGAGTCTTTTAAGTTTGTTTTGAGTCTTGTGAGTCTTGTTAAGTGTTTTTAAGTCTTATTTTGTCTTTTTAAGTTAGTTCTACATAGATTAGCAATCCCTCATAATCCCCAGTCTAGAACGATCCCTACTTGCATCTTTACTACAATTGTCAACAAGAGGGTTTAATTTGTGTGCTGTTTTACATCGCATCAGGAACTAAACCCCTCTTGGCTAGGGGGAATTCGAAACCATGATTATACTTGCAATATGAATTGATTACATCCAGTTGTGAATTCGTAAGTTGTGAATTCAATTTACTTAACTGTTTGCATTAAAACTGTTTGTGTATGTGGGTTGAGAATGCACACTTAATTTACATACATAAATCTGATGCTAGAGTATAAGGGAGTTTCACCTAATTGTTATGAACTTATATTCACAAGTAGTGAAGGTCGCTGGTCACGATCGTGTTAAGTAGATTCCTGGCAGGAGTATCATACGCTTTCATAGTTACGAATGCCTTGTCAACGCTTATGATTTTCATACAACGTAATGATCTTTGATTGTTTCTCTATTATGCACTTTCATGTAGGGAACTCTTGAAGAATAATTTGATTGCAATGCGCTATTTCCGTCCAATTCAATGACATAAGGGAATTCTGAGGGTTAATTTAAGCGTACCTAATTAACTTGGGGAGTTGAGATTCATGGCTTATTGAAAGAAACAACTGGAGATTGATTTGTATGCAAGTGTGTGATGTGTGGAGAAAAGCCTCTAGCCAACCCATCATCCATTCAAAACATCAATTTTGTGCCTAAAATATGTCTAGTTCTTAATTTACTTTGTTAGTTTTCAAATTCGTCAAAACCAAACCCCCCCCCCCCCATTTACTTTAAAGTGTCAAATTAGTTAGAATCTATTGAACTTTGTGTTTTTAAGTGTTTTGAGTCAAAGTAAAACCAAATTTCGTCCAAAATCACCCTTAGTGTCTGCTTTGATTCTATTTTAAGCTATTTTGAGTCATTATCGTTAGTTTTGAGTCTTTCCAGTTTGTTTTGCATTCTTTGAGTCTAGTTTAGTGTTTTAAACTTAGTTTTCCATTTTTAAGTCAGTTTCAAGTGTTTTAGTAACCCCTCCTAATCCCTGGCCTAGAATGATGCCTACTTACATTCTTTACTACAATTGTCAACAAGAGGGTTTAATTTGTGTGATGTTTTACATCGCATCAAATTTTTGGCGCCGTTGCCAAGGATTAGCAACTTTGCTAATCCCCCGTTGTTTCTTTTTGTTTATTTTCGTGTGTTTTTGTTTTAGTTACTAACTTAGTTTTGTTTTTCTTGTTTTTAGGTACTAGTTTATGACTCGAAGTTCTCAAACTGTTCGTAAGAATATCTTGGACTTAGACGACGATTTTGGGAGGACTTTGAGAAGACAGGGAAACCGGCAAGAATCTAATCCACCTAGCCCTGAACCTGAGCTTGAAGAACAAGTGATAGAAGAGGAAGAAGACCCCACGGCTCAGGTGTTGGAAGAAGTACAAGTCATGGCAGCGGACAATCGAACAATCAAGGAGCTCTCTGCTTCGGGATTGGACAATGCCACAGCCCTATGCATCCAGTACCCCACGGCTGCTTAAGGAAAGGCCGAAGAGTTCAAATTGAAATCCAGTTTGTTGCACCACATCCCGAAATTCCATGGGCTGTCTATGGAGGATCCCAACAAACACTTGAAGGAATTTGAAGTTGTTTGCTCAAGTATAACCCCCGTCAATGTCGATGGAAGCATATTGAAGATGAAGGCCTTTCCATTCTCACTAATGGACAAGGCTAATGAATGGTTGTATGAATTGGCACTTGGAACGGTTACCTCTTAGGAGAGCATTAAACGAGCATTCCTAGAGAAGTTTTTCCCAACCTCACGAGTCATTCTCTTGAGGAAGAGAATTAGTGGCGTCCAAGAAAACCAAGGGGAGTCGTTTCCAGCCTATTACGAGCGTTTTAAGACGTTAGTTGCTAGTTGCTTCCTGCCCACAACACCAGATGAAGGAAGAGCTTCTCCTTCAATACTTCTATGAAGGACTTCTCCCCATTGAAAGACAAATGCTTAACGCTTCAGTGGGAGGAGCTTTGGTAGACAAAACCCCGACGACTGTAAAGATCTTAATTGCAAATAGAGCATTGAATGCACAACAATATGAAGGCGTTGGAGGAAGAGACACCCCACGGCAACAATCACAAGTAAATGAGGTAAGTGCAATTTATGAAATTCAATCTCAATTAGCTAAGCTCACTACTCTTGTGTCACGGGTCGTAGATGTATCCAAAATGCAAAGTGTAGCTGCTTGTGGCGTGTGCTCCATGCAAGGGCATCTCACGAATCAATGCCCTCAATTGATCAAGAATGGAGGGTAGGAATCTGCGAATGCCGTGGGTTTTGGGAACCAAAACCAACCAAGGAGTGATCCCTTCTCGAATACATACAATCCAAGTTGGAGAGATCATCCAAATTTCAAGTGGATGGAGCCCCAACAAACCCAACAACAAAATGCATTTAGGCAGCAACCTCTGGGATTTTACCAAAGGCCATACACACCCACACAACCCCAAGCACAACCTACCCAAACCAAGTCAGGTTCGTCCATAGATAATGATCAAAATTTTCAATTATTAACTTCTATGGCGCAGGGAATGCAAACTCGAGACAAAAAGGTGGATGAACTGGAAAAGCAAGTAGGGCAAATTATGGAGTTCATGGGCTAATTCAGAGAGCAAGGCAAGTTGCCTAGTTCAACCGTTGTTAACCCAAAGGGAGGATTTGAATCTGCCAAGGTCTTCAGTTTGCGAAGTGGAAAACAAGTTGGAACAGACCCACAACCCTCCAACTCACACCCAAAAGAGGACGAGAAGTTGTTGATTGAAGAGGAGGAACAAGCACAACCCACGTCAAGGGTAGAACCGCCCTTGCCGTAGCCACCTAAGCAACCCAAACCGTCCACCACATGAAAGAAGGTTCCAAATTCGATTATTTCTAACGTTATTCCTCCAAATGTACCATTTCCTCGCAGATTTATGCAATCAAAGGAGGAAGCTGAAAAGGACATTCTGGAAACATTTAGAAAAGTTCAAGTCAATATCCCACTTTTGGATGCAATTAAACAAATTCCAAGATATGCCAAGTTTTTAAAAGAACTTTGCACAACTAAGAAGAGAATTTCGAACAAGGAGGTGGTGAAGGTAAGTGACAATGTCTCAGCCGTCTTGCAACGTAAACTGCCCCTTAAATGCAAAGATCCGGGTAGTTTTACAATTCCTTGTGTTATTGGCAATACTCAGTTTGAACATGCCATGTTAGACCTAGGTGCATCTATTAATGTCATGCCTTATTCAATTTATGCATCTATGAACTTAGGCGAGCTGAAAAATGATGGTGTGATTATTCAATTGGCCGATTGTTTAACGTCTATCCAAAAGGAGTTTTGGAAGATGTTTTAGTGCAGGTTAATCACTTAATCTTTCCGGTGGACTTCTACATGCTTGAAATGGAAGACTCGGACCATTCTCCTTCATTGCCAATCCTCCTTGGAAGACCATTCATGAAAACTGCCCGAACCAAGATTGATGTGTTTAAATGGACCTTGACAATGGAATTTGATGGGGAAGTTATTCATTTTAATCTTTCTGAATCTATCAAGTATCCTAGTGATGATCATTCTTGTTTTTCTATTGGTATAATTGATTCATTGGCGCAGGCACATCTTGAACAATTGAATGAGGATGCACTTGAAACGGTCCTTACGAATGGAATGAGACTCAAGAACGAAGGGACAACACCCATGCTCACCCACGACATGCAGGAACACATCCTTGCCGTGCCCCCTAGTCAAGATGAGATTGAGATGGTGGCTGCCCTCGAGTCATTGCCACCACAATTTGGTAAGCTGTTGCTCTCAATTTCAAGTTTAGTTTCGACTAATAAGTTACTTCCTTCAGTTATGCAGCCACCTTTCCTTGAACTTAAACCATTGCCAAGCCATTTGAAGTATGTTTTCTTGGGAGAACAAGAGACTTTTCCCATCATAGTATCTTCTACACTCATGGCACAAGAGGAAGAAAAGTTGGTGAGGGTGCTAAAAGAGCATAAAACAACAATTGGTTGGACATTAGCCGACATCAAGGGCATCAGCCCTACCATATGCATGCATCGTATACTTTTGGAGGAGGGGTCTAAAACATCTCGAGAGGATTAACACCGACTCAACCCTCCAATGATGGAAGTTGTGAAGAAATAGATAATTAAGCTACTTGATTGCGGAGTCATCTATCCAATCTCTGATAGCCGTTGGGTTTCGCCGGTCCAATGTGTTCCCAAGAAATCTGGAGTAACTGTGGTACCAAATGCAGAAAACGAACTTGTGCCCACTCGAATCCAAACAGGTTGGAGGGTTTGTATCGATTATAGGAACCTCAACACCACCACAAGGAAGGATTACTTCCCTTTCCCGTTCATTGAACAAATGCTTGAAAGGTTAGCCGGTCATGCTTTTTATTGTTTTCTTGATGGTTATTCAGGTTATAATCAGATTGTCATAGCACCGGAAGACCAAGAAAAGACCACCTTCGCGTGCCCTTTTGGTACATTTTCTTATCGTCGCATGCCATTTGGTTTATGCAATGCACCTGCCACATTTCAAAGATG
The DNA here is from genome assembly GCA_024362995.1 of Heteromeles arbutifolia. NCBI lineage: Eukaryota > Viridiplantae > Streptophyta > Magnoliopsida > Rosales > Rosaceae > Heteromeles > Heteromeles arbutifolia. The sequence goes on from JANCRC010000015.1 coordinate 14,266,941, forward strand.
CATGATGAGTATATTTTTAGATTATTTTGAGAAGATTATTGAGGCTTTTATGGATGATTTCAGACTTTTTGGTGATTCGTTTGATGGTTGTTTAAATAATCTCAGTTTGATCTTAAAACGATGCATTGAAACTAACCTTGTTTTAAATTGGGAAAAGTGTCATTTTATGGTAAAACAAGGCATAGTTTAAGGGCATATTGTTTTAGAAAATGGAATTGAGGTTGATAAATTGAAAATAGATCTTGTATGCTACTTACCCTCTCCTACATCGGTTAGAGAGGTTCGTTCTTTTCTTGGACATGCAGGATTCTATCAAAGATTCATCAAGGATTTCTCAAAGGTTTCCCAACCTCTTTGCCGTCTCCTTCAAAAGGATGTATCCTTTGACTTCAACGAAGAATGCAAGGCAGCCTTCAACCACCTCAAGCAGTGACTGACCACGGCCCCAATCATTGTTCCAACAGATTGGAGCCTTCCTTTTGAGCTCATGTGTGATGCTTCCGATTATGCTTTAGGGGCTGTTTTAGGTGAAAGGAAGGACAAGAAGCCACATGTCAAATACTACGCATCCCGGACTTTGAATGATGCTCAATTGAATTATTCCACCACTGAAAAAGAACTTCTTGTTGTTGTGTTAGCTTTAGATAAGTTTCGTTCTTATTTAATTGGTACTAAAGTAATTGTTTACACTGATCATGCAGCTTTGAAGTATTTGCTCACAAAGAAAGAAGCCAAACCACAGCTTATTCGCTAGATGCTTCTTCTCCAAGAGTTCGATATTGAAATCAGGGACAAGAAAGGGAGAGAAAACGTGGTGGTTGACCACTTGAGCCGTATGGTGCATGATGAGGAGTCAATCCCTATCCAAGATACGTTTCCTGATGAGCAATTGCTGTCCATTAAGGTAAGTGAACCTTGGTATGCTGATTTAGTGAATTATTTGGTGTCCAAACAAGTTCCCAGCACCATAAACAGGTTCCAACATGATAAATTGAAAAAGGATGCACGTTTTTATGTTTAGGATGATCCATACCTGTGGAAATATTGCTCTAATTAGATTCTACGTAGGTATGTGCATGATTCGGAGTTTAATTCAATATTAACTTTCTGCCACACTTATGCATGTGGGGGACACTTTGGGACACAACGCACAACACTTAAGGTTTTAGAATGTGGATTTTATTGGCCAACTATATTTAGGGATGCTAGAACCTTTTGTATGTCTTGTGATCGTTGTCAAAGAACGGGTAATATAGGTGCAAAAGATCAAATGCCGCAAACTGCTATACTTCATGTCGAAATTTTTGATGTTTGGGGCATTGATTTTATGGGTCCTTTTCCTTCTTCACATGGTTTCCTTTATATCTTACTTGCTGTTGATTATGTGTCGAAATGGGTGGAAGCAAGAGCCACTCGAAGTAATGATTCTAGAGTGGTTGCAGATTTCATTCGAACTAACATATTTGTAAGGTTTGGAATGCCAAGAGTAATCATAAGTGATGGAGGATCTCACTTTTGCAATCGAACCATTGAGGCGCTGTTCAAGAAGTACAATGTCACATATAAGGTTTCTACACCTTACCATCCTCAAACAAATGGCCAAGCCGAGGTTTCGAATAGAGAAATCAAGCAGATTTTAGAAAAGACCATTGGGCCAACAAGGAAGGATTGGAGCTTGCGTTTGGATGATGCACTATGGGCATATCGCACGGCCTACAAAACACCCCTTGGCATGTCCCCATTTCGGCTCATCTATGGCAAACCATGCCATCTTCCTGTAGAATTGGAGCACAAGGTGCATTGGGCTGTCAAAACATCAACATGGACATTGATGCCCTGGAATCCATAGGAAGCTTCAATTGAATGAACTTGAAGAGATTAGGCACAAGGCTTATGAGAACGCTCGAATTTACAAGGAGAAGACCAAGGCTTGTCATGACAAGTTGATTCGTGGCAAATCATTCTCAATTGGGCAGAAAGTGTTACTTTTTAATTCCAGCCTTCGTTTATTCCCTGGTAAGTTACATTCCAAATGGGTTGGCCCTTTTGTTATTACTAATGTGTTTTTCCCTATAGTGCCTTCCAAGTTCAAAGCTTGAAATAGGACAAGAATTCAAGGTGAATGGGCACCGTTTGAAGCCATACTACGAGCATTTTGAGGAGCATGTTGTGGAGGATATACCTCTCCATGTCGTGGACTCCAATGAAGTTTAATTCGAGGTATTCGTCCGGCTGCACGACGTTAAAGCAAGCGCTTCTTGGGAGGCAACCCATGCATTCAACGAAGGGAGTTCTATGAATCATCTAATAACCAAATTTGCGTTCCTAAAGCCTTCTCTTTACTGCTTTCATTTTTTCTTTGATTAGTTAGTTGTGTTATTTGTTTGCCATTCAACGAAGGGAGTTCTATGAATAATCTAATAACCAGATTTGCGTTCCTAAACCCTTCTCTTTAGTGCTTTCATTTTTTCTTTGATTAGTTAGTTGTGTTATTTGTTTGCTTTCTATGAGTTTATGCTTGAAACATTGAGGACAATGTTTGCTTTAAGTGTGGGGGGGTAACAAAGTGTTTTTGATGCAAATTCGTGGGATTTTATCACCCATTACTTCTAAAGTTGTTTCTCACTGTTTTGTGTGTTTTGAAGTAATCATACGAAAATTTGAAAAAAAATTTGAAAAACAGTTTGAAAAATACCAAAAAGAGTCGTTTTTGAGTTGTTTTTGTGTGTTTGTGTCTTAGGTACCTTCCAACACAATGATGAGGATTTGGTTTTTAATTGCATGACTGTTAAAGAAAGTTACGAACATAGATGGAAGTTTGATATGCTGTTGGTTTATGCTTGGTTGTAGTTATTGTTTACGAATTCAAATTTAATCACAAAAGGGTAAAATTAGTTTTTGTAACATGCTTGAAGGAAGGAACTCAAACTAACGCTACATCCCTGAGAGACTTGAGCCTAAACGTCTTTTGGAGAGTTATTAATCTATGATTCTTTGTTTTCTAAAATTGTTGCATGATCTCATTACTCTTTGCTTGGTTGCTACTTAGAATGCATTTTCATCATTTTAGTTCCAAATACTACAACTCATGCCCGTTCCATTCAAAGCATGACATTGATTTGCATAACACATGATCAAGATGAAGTTGTTTAGTTACCACCACAGCCAAACAGCCATACCCCCTTGTGCATTTGTTTTGTAGGTTTAACCCGTTTGAGCCTTGTTTAGCCTTAGTTCTTTGTTAACCCACATTAACCTTACCTAGCCTAGTATAGGACTATCCATACCCTTGATCTTAAAGGATAGTGAAGCATGACTGAGAATGAATTCATTTTGATCTACATTATGCAGAAAATCAAGTGTGGGGGAGGGATTGTTTGTTTTTAAGCTCATTTGTATGTTTTATGACTCAAAAGTAAAGAAAAAGATGAGAAAAACGTATGCAAAAGAAAAGAAAACGAAAAAGTTATGAAAAGAATGAAAAAGAGTTTGAAAAGAAGAAAGAATGAGTTTAAGAGTGTTGATTGTTGAAGGAAGGGTCCAAAACATTGAATCTGGCCCTAAAATGTGTAAATCTTCCCTTTTTGGTCAAAAGTTGATTTCTGCATTCAAAAGTGAATTCTTAGTGTTGATTTCATTGCTTTGCTTGCTGTTTCTTTAAGAACTTTTGTTTATCCTTAACCTTTCTTTGTTAGCCAACACCCTTAGCCCCGTTACAACCCTTAACTTCAATCTTGGGTGTTGTGTGTTTCAATATGTAGAGTTTGGAATTGGTATGAGCATATGGTGTCACTGGTTCTTGCATCTAAGTAGTAACATTCCTTTCATGAGATCATATTTATATATTCATTCAAAACTCCAGAAAAGTGCTTTCTTTATTATAACATATATGAGTGTTCGTTTTCATGTTTACATCAATCTTCTCACATATACCTAGTGTAGGGAGTGTAGTCAGAAAATCTGAGTGAAAATTGAGAGTATCTTGTAAGGAATTAAGCAAATTCTCAAAGGCATGTTACTACATTCAAAATGTTGTTTTAATTGATTAAATGCGAACTAGTGAATGGTGACTGTGATTAAGTATGAATTCAAGTGTAAGGATGATCAAAATCTATGTAATTGATGATTTTTAATATGTCATGTTCATTGGAAATCCCTGAGGCAATTGTTGGAAGGTCTAGATTGTGTTTTGTTTGTTTTGTTTTGCTCGAGGACTAGCAAAAGCTAAGTGTGGAGGAATTTGATAGGAGCATATTTATGTGACTTAGTTAGCTTGTTTCCTTGCATTTACGTTGTTAGTTCTTAGTTATTTAAGTGTTTTAAGCTATTTTCGTGTGTTTTTAGGTTTAAAGGGCTAAGGGATTAAGAAAGTGCATTTTGGAGTAGTTTTGGGCACTAGATGGATTGCACATGCTTGGATCTAAGTGGATGGACGAAATTGAAGATTAAATGAGCTTAGGATTGAATGAAGATGTGAAGAATTGGATTCAAGACAAATGAAGAATGAAGAGTTCAAAATTGGAAGCCAAAGTTTCTAAAGTTAGAAGTTTCTATTCTTAGAGGTTTCCATTCTTAAAAGTTTCTATTCTTGGTTTGGAAGTTTCCTAATCTTTCCTCACCTATGTTCCAGCCACAAAAGGGTGCCAAAACATGTTAAGTTGCCGAATTACATGTTTCTAGAAGTCCTAGAACCTTTCCTTGAGGTTGCCGCACCCCCTATCCCTTTCCCCTTCCTTGCCGTGCAAGGGAGGCCTTTCTTCCCCAATTTCTGAACCAAAACACATTCCCCTTTTTGTTTCTTAACCTTGCCGCACAAGGGAGAGGATTCTTTCCTATTTTCTGCCTTAAAAGCACATTCCCTTTCCTTTAAACCTTCTGCCGCATGTCCTTACCTTTTTTCCCCTCGAATTCTGATTTTGTTTCCCTTTCTTTAGTGGATTTGAATTAATTTCTGTTAACCAAATTAAGTTAGGGTTTTGATTTCATTTTAGCTTTAAAATAAGCCTTTGTGCTGCAGCCTACAACATTCATCAACATTCAACACATCTAAACACATTCCCAGCCATTCTCTCATACAATTCACCACCCAAAACTATCAACCATACCTTGTGCCGCAGCAAAGAGGAAGAAGAAGAGCCCTTGGACGTGCTTGCCATTCAAGTTGGATTGCTGGAACGTTTTAGGTGTAATTCATTCTTTGTTTTCAATGTTTAAGTTTATTTATCTTTGTTTTGCTGTGAACATGAGGAACTAAACCCCTCTTGGCTAGTGGGGAATTCGAAACCATGATTATACTTGCAATATGAATTGATTACATCAAGTTGTGAATTCAATTTACTTAACTGTTTGCATTAAAACGGTTTGTGTATGTGGGTTGAGAGTGCACACTTAATTTACATGCATAAATCTGATGCTAGAGTATGAGGGAGTTTCACCTAATAGTTATGAACTTATATTCACAAGTAGTGAAGGTCGCTGGTCACGATTGTGTTAAGTAGATTCCTGGCAGAAGTATCATGCGCTTTCGTAGTTACGAATGCCTTGTCAACGCTTATGATTTTCATAGAACGTAATGATCTTTGATTGTTTCTCTATTATGCGCTTTCATGTAAGGAACTCTTGAAAAATAATTTGATTGCGATGCGCTAATTCCTTCAATTCAATGACATAAGGGCAATATGAGGGTTAATTTAAGCGTACCTAATTAACTTGGGGTGTTGAGATTCATGGCTTATTGAAAGAAACAACTGGAGATTGATTTGTATGCAAGTGTGTCATGTGTGGAGAAGAACCTCTAGCCAGCCCATCATCCATTGAAAACATCAATTTCGTGCCTAAATCTGTCTAGTTCTTAATTTACTTTGTTAGTTTTCAAATTCGTCAAAACCAAACCCCCCCCCCCCTCTTTACTTTAAAGTGTCAAATTAGTTATAATCTGTCCAACTTTGTGTTTTTAAGTGTTTTGAGTCAAAGTAAAACCAAATTTCGTCCAAAATCACCCTTAGTGTCAGTTTTGATTCTAATTAAGTTGTTTTAAGTTGTTTTGAGTCATTATAGGTAGTTTTGAGTCTTTTTAGTTTGTTTTGCATTCTTTGAGTCTAGTTTAGTGTTTTGAACTTAGTTTTACATTTTTAAGTCAGTTTCAAGTGTTTTAGCAATCCCTCCTAATGCCCGGCCTAGAACGATCCCTACTTACATTCTTTACTACATTTGTCAATAAGAGGGTTTAATTTGTGTGTTGTTTTACATCGTATCACCTAGCACAAGGCCTTTTGGGAACTCACTGGCTTCGGGTTCCATGGGAACTCCGAAGTTAAGCGAGTAGCTCGTGAGAGCCTTCCCATGATGGGTGACCCACTGAGAAGTTCACGTGTGAGTTCCCAGAAACAAAACCGTGAGGGCGTGGTCGGGGCCCAAAGCGGACAATATCGTGCTACGGTGGAGGCGTGACCGGGATATGGTGGGGGCCTGGGCCAGGATGTGACAGAACTAGTACTCAAATGATCAAAAGCTTAATTTGTTTCAAAAGTACACAGTTTTTCAATTTGGAGTGTACTTGCCCTATTTTAAGCATTCATGGGTTAAAATGAGCGTGCGCTTCACATGCTTTTGAACTTAAGAAAATAAACCCATATAATAAGCTACTAAGACATTAAGAATGGGTACTCAAATGATCAAAAGCTTAATTTGTTTCAAAAGTACACAGTTTTTCAATTTGGAGTGTATTTGCAATGTTTTAAGCATTCTTCAGATAAAACGTGCGTGCGTTTGACAAGCTTTGAAACTTAAGAAAATACACCCATATAATAATCTAATAAGACATTAAGAATCAGTACTCAAATGATCAAAAGCTTAATTTGTTTCAAAAGTAAACAGATTTTCAATTTGGAGTGCATTTTCACTATTTTAAACATTAATGGGATAAAACGAGCGTGCGTTTGGCACGCTTTGAATCTTCAACAAATAAACACATATAATAAGCAAATAAGACATTAAGAATGAGGAGTGACAGGAGCATATTTATGGGACTTAGTTAGCATGTTTTCTTGCATTTTATTAGTTAGTTTCTACTTATTATAGTGTTTTAAGCTATTTTCGTGTGTTTGTAGGTTCTAAGTGTCAAAATGGCAAACAGAAGCAATTTGGAGCATTCTAGAGCATTTTTGGGCCAAGATTGGGTAGTGCAAGCATGGAGGCAAGTTGATGGACGAATTTGAAGATAAAAGGCTTGAAATCAGCTCAAAAGATAGAGGAAAGAAGTCAAAGATAAAGAAGATAAGAAGTTAGCAAGAAATATGGAACATTATCCAAATCTTATCTCATCTTATCCAAAACATTATCCTATCTTATCTTGACTTTCCTAATCCAAATACACAAAGGTTTCAGCTACAGAGAAGGAGTCCTAAACACTTTGGGATACTTAATTCCTTGCTCTAGGAGGATGCCGCACCAATTTCCTTATTCTAAAGGGATTTGGTCCATTTAATTCCCCAAAACTTCAAGGATTCTGATTTCTAGAAGGGTTAAGAGTCCAAAACCTACCTAAACACCTTCCCAGCCGTGACCTAGCCTTCCCCTATATATATATGATTGTGCCGCACAAATTGAGGCTCTCTACACATCCCTTCGCATCTCAACCATTCCAAACACCTTCCACCACCCATCCACACCACCTTTGATCATCCACAAACACTACCAGCCACCTTTGCCGTAGCCTTGCAAGGAGGAAGGAGAGGAGGAGCAGCCTTGGAGCGTTTTGCACCCAATCTGGATTGCTGGGCGTTCTTATGTGTTTTCTACCTTATGTTTTCGATGTTTAATTTAATTTTCCATTGTCTTGCTGTAATCGTGAGAGGCTAAACTCGTTTTTAGCTAGAGGCTACTTTGAAACCATGATTTTGTGTGTGATATGACTTGATAAATTTCAGTTACAGATTCTTGAAGTATGAATGCAATTGGCTTAACTATTTGAATTAGAACTTATTTTTATTTGTTGGTTGAGGGTCGACCCTTAATTGGCATGCATAAATTTGATGCTAGGATATAAGTGAGTTTCACATAATCGTTACAAATTTATGTTCACAAGTAGTAAAGGTTGCTGGAACAATCGTGTTAAGTTTAATTCTTGGTGTGAGTAACATGATGTCATAGTTATGAATGCCTCGTCAATGCTTATGATTCTTATTGAGCGTAATGATCTCTGATTGTGTCTCTATTATGATGTCATGTAGGGAAATTGATGAGAATAATTTGGTTGTAGATGAGTTGTCCGTCCAATTCAATGAAATGAGGACAATCTGAGGGTTAATTAGTGATTGACACGGTTAATCTGGGGCATTGTCATTCGTAATTCAATGAAAACGTAATTGGAAGTCAAGTTATATGCATATAAATCATGTGTGGATAAGGAAACCTCTAGCTAGTTCACCATCCATCCTAAAAGCCCAATTTCGTCTAAATCTGCCTAGTTTAAAGTCTTTGTTTGTTTTAGCTTAGTTTCACTCTAAAACCAATCCCCCTTCACTTGTTTGAGTCAAATTAGTTAGAATATGTCTTAGTTTGTGTCTTTGTGTGTTTTGAGTCAAGTTTAATTCAATTTTCGTCCAAAGTTGTGTCTAGTGTCTAGAATCTATCCCATTAGTGTTTTTAAGCAGTTTTGAGTGTTTTGAACCTGTTTTGAGTCGTACTAGTCCATTTAGAGTCTTTTGAGTCTTGTTTTGCTTATTTAAGTCAGTTTGTGTTAGATTAGCAAGCCCTCCTAATCCCCGGTCCAGGACGTTCCCTACTTGCATTTATACTACAATTGATAACAAGAGGGTTAAATTTGTGTGCTTAACTTTAATCACATCAAGGAGTCAAAAGTTCAACAGCTTATTTGGGGTCAAAACTAAACTGTTTGTCTAATTGGAGTGTATTTGCACTCTTTTAAGCTTTCATGGGACAAAACCAGCATGCGTTTGACACACTTTGGAAATTAAGAAAACAAACCCATATAATACACTAATAAGAAGTTAAGAATTTGTACCGAAATGATCAAAAGCTTAATTTGTTTCAAAAGTACACAGTTTTTCTATTTGGAGTGTATTTGCACTGTTTTATGCATTGATGGGATAAAACGAGCGTGCGCTTGCCACTCTTTGGAACTTAAGCAAATAAACGGATAAAATACACTGATAAGACATTAAGAATGAAGTATTCAAATGATCAAAATCTTAAATTGTTTCAAAAGTACATAGTTTTTCAATTTGGAGTGCATTTGCAATGTTTTAAGCATTAATGGGATAAGACGAGCGTGCTTTTGACACGCTTTGGAACATAAGCAAATAAACCCATATAATAGGCTAATAAGACATTAAGAATGCATACTCAAAAGTTGAAAAGATTATTTGGTGTCAAAAGTACACTGTTTTTCTGTTTTGAGTGTATTTGCACTGTTTTAAGCATTCCTGGGATAAAACGAGCGTGCGTTTGACACGTTTTGGTACATAAGTGAATAAACCCGTATAATACGCTAATAAGAGATTAAGAATTTGTACTCAAATGATCAAAAGCTTAATTTGTTTCAAAAGTACACAGTTTTTCAATTTGGAGTGTATTTGCACTTTTTTAAGCATTCATGGGATAAAACGAGCGTGTGCTTGACATGCTTTTGAACTTCAGAAAATAAACCCATATAATATGCTAATAAGATATTAAGAATGGTTACTCAAATTATCAAAAGCTTAATTTGTTTCAAAAGTACACAGTTTTTCAATTTGGAGTGGATATGCATTGTTTTAAGCATTCTTCGGATAAAACGTGTGTGCGTTTGACACACTTTGGAACTTAAACAAATAAACCCATATAATACACTAATAAGACATTATGAATGAGTACTCAAATGATCAAAAGCTTAATTTCTTTCAAAAGCACACAGATTTTCAATTTGGAGTGCATTTTCATTGGTTTAAACAATAATGGGACAAAACGAGCGTGCGTTTGACACGCTTTGGAACTTAAGCAAATACACACATATAATACGCTCATAAGACATTAAGAATGAGGGGTCAAAAGTTCAACAACTTATTTGGTGTCAAAACTACACTGTTTTTCTAATTGGACTATATTTGCACTCTTTTAAGCTTTCATTGGACAAAACGAGCATGCGTTTGGCACACTTTGGAACTTAAACAAATAAACCCATATAATACGCTAATAAGAAGTTAAGAATTTGTACTCAAATGATCAAAAGCTTAATTTGTTTCAAAAGTACACAATTTTTCTATTTGGAGTCTATTTGCACTGTTTTAAGCATTGATGGGATAAAACGAGAGTGCGCTTGCCACGCTTTGGAAATTAAGCAAATAAACCCATATAGTACGCTAATAAGACATTAAGAATGAAGCACTCAAATGATCAAAAGCCTAATTTGTTTCAAAAGTGCCCAGTTTTCAATTTGGAGTGCATTTGCATTGTTTTAAGCATTAATGGGTTAAAACGAGTGTGAGTTTGATATGCTTTGAAACTTAAGAAGATAAACTCATATAATATGTTAATAAGACATTAAGAATGCGTACTCAAAAGTTCAAAAGCTTATTTGGTGTCAAAACTACACTATTTTTTGGTGTGGAGTGCATTTGCACTGTTTTAAGCATTCATGGGATAAAACTGCCGTGTGTTTCACACACTTTGAAACTTAAGGAAATAAACACATATAATATGCTAATAAGACATTAAGTATGAGTACTCAAATGTTCAAAAGCTTATTTGATGTCAGGAGTACACTGTTTTAAGTATGGAGTGCATTTGCACTGTTTTAAGCATTGATGGGACAAAACTTGCATGCGTTTGACACGCTTTGGAAATTAAGCAAATGAACCCATATACTACGGTAGTAAGAAGTTAAGAAAATAAACCCATATAATATCCTAATAAGAAATTAAGAATTTGTACTCAAATGATCAAAAGCGTAATTTGTTTCAAAAGTACACAGTTTTTCTATTTGGAGTGTATTTGTGCTATTTTACTGCCACGCTTTGTAACTTAAGAAGATAAACCTATATAATATGCTAATAAGACATTAAGAATGAAGTACTCAAAAGATTAAAAGCTGAATTTGTTTCAAATGTACACAGTTTTTCAATTTGGAGTGCATTTGCACTGTTTTAAGCATTCATGGGATAAAACGAGCATGCGTTTGCCACGCTTTGGAACTTAAGAAGATAAACTCATATATTACGCTAATAGGACATTGAGAATGAGTACTCAAGTGATCAAAAGCATAATTTGTTTCGAAAGTACATTTGGAGTGAATTTGCAAAGTTTTAAGTATGCGTGGGATAAAACGAGTGTGCGCTTAACATGCTTTAGAAGTTAAGAACATGAAAACATATAATATGCTAATAAGACATTAAGATTGAATTACTCAAACGCTCAAAGGCTTAATTTGTTTCAAAAGTACATAGTTTTTCAATGGAGTGCACTTGCACTCTTTTAAGCATTAATGGGATAAAACAAATGTGCGTTTGACACGCTTTGGAACATAAGCAAATAAACCCATATAATACGCTAATAAGACATTAAAAATGCTGACTCGAGAGTTCAAAAGCTTAATTTCATTCAAAAGTTCACAATTTTTCAATTTGGACTGTATTTACACCATTTTAAGCATTGATGGGATAAAACGAGTGTGCGTTTGGCATGCTTTTGAACTGTAGCAAATAACCACATATAATACGCTAATAAGACATTAAGAATGAAGTATTCAAATGATCGAAAGCTTCATTTGTTTCAAAAGTTCACAGTTTTTTAATTTAGACTGCAATTGCACTGTTTTAAGCATTGATGGGATAAAACGAATGTGCATTTGGCACACTTTTGAACTTAAGCAAATAACCACGTATAATATGCTAATAAGACATTAAGAATGAGTACTCAAAAGTTCAATAGCTTATTTGGCGTCAAAACTACACTGTTTTTCTAATTGGAGTGTATTTGCACTGTTTTAAGCATTCATGGGACAAAACGAGCGTGCGTTTGACACGCTTTGGAACTTTAATTAAATAAAACGATATAATACGCCAATAAGACATTAGGAATGAAGTACTCAAATGATCAAAAGCTTAATTTGTTTCAAAAGTATACAGTTTTTCAATTTGGAGTGCATTTCCACTATTTTTGTTGTGTTTCTTTTAAGTGCAAATATAAGGATAGTATAGTGGCACAAGCAAGGGTGTCGAACCACATGAAATTATTAGACCTCTACTAATTACTAGCTTTATGTGAACCCTAACTAAACAATGAAACTAACAAATTGAGTTTGGATTTTGATTTGAGAAGTAAAGTTACTTAAAATGCAAGAGAATGTAAATATGAATAATAGAATTATTCAGAAACGATGGGAATGGAACTAGGGATACCAATTTCACCATTACAAGCCAATTCCATGAAAATTAAGTCAAAACACATTCAACTCTCCAATTTGCAACTAGGTTTCGTTTTACTCATTTAAGATCATCCATTTGATGTGTGGTTGTGATCAAGTACTCCTAATCTGCAACCTAGTTGTGATGTTCAACTTAGTTTACCAAATAAGAATCCATTAAGAATAAGAAAAATTCAAAGAACAAAAGAAATCACATGGCATAATGTATGCACAACAGTTTCTTTAATCATTCACATGTCTACCAAGATTAAGCATGATGTGTACTATAACCTTGATCAAATAATTCATAAGCAGCCCTAATGGTGATCAAACATTAAGATTAACAAACAAATTAAATTATAAAATCAGTGAAAGAAACAAGAACACAGATTGGTAATTTGAATAGTTTAACTTAATAACAAAGAGTAGTTTTGCAAGGCTGCATTGAAATCCCCAGCTATGAACTTAATTACACAACATGATTACAGAATATATAAATATCAAGAACAACATGAGTGAAACTAAAGATCATAGAAGAAACCCCTTTGAAGCAATTCTGATGTTGAACTTCTCCAAGAGCAGCGCGGCTGCATGGTGTCTTCGGTGGCAGCGGACGGTGAAGGGAAATAGGGTTTTGTTTCTGGACGAAAGTGATAGGAGCATATTTATGCGACTTAGTAAGCTTGTTTTCATGCATTAACGTCCTCAGTTCTTAGTTAATTTTGTATTTTAAGCTATTTTCGTGTGTTTGTAGGTTCTAAGTGTCAAAATGGCAAAAAGAATCGATTTGGAGCATTCTAGAGCATTTTTGGGCCAAGATTGGGTAGTGCAAGCGTGGAGGCAAGTTGATGGACAAATTTGAAGATAAAAAGGCCTGAAATCAGCTCAAAAGATAGAGGAAAGAAGTCAAAGATAATGAAGATAAGAAGTTAGCAAGAAATATGGAACATTATCCAAATCTTATCTTATCTTATCCAAAACATTATCCTATCTTATCTTGACTTTCCTAATCCAAATACACAAAGGTTTCAGCCATTAGAAGGAGTCCTAAACACTTTAGGACACCTAAACATTGTTTCTAGAAGATTAATTCCCAGCTAGAGAGGGATGCCGGACCTTTCCTTTAAGTTTTCCTTCCTTGCCACACAAGTAAACACATTCCCTTTTTAATTTGGACCTAAATCAGCAAGGAGAACCTTCTTTGCCGTGCAAGGAGCCCTATCCCTGATCAATTACCCTTTGCCGCACCTATTTCCCTATTCTAGAAGGATTTCGTCCATTTAATTCGCCAAAACTTCAAGGATTCTGATTTCTAGAAGGGTTAGGAGTCCAAAACCTACCTAAACACCTTCCCAGCCGTGACCTAGCCTTCCCCTATATATATGTGATTGTGCCGCACAGATTGAGGCTCTCTACACATCCCTTCGCATCTCAACCACTCTAAACACCTTCCACCACCCATCCACACCACCTTTGGCAATCCAAAAACCCTACCAGCCACCTGTACCGCAGCCTTGCAAGGAGGAAGGAAAGGAGGAGCAGCTTTGGAGCGTGTTGCACCCAATCTGGATTGCTGGGCATTCTTAGGTGTTTTCTACCTTATGTTTTCGATGTTTAATTTAATTTTCCTTTGTCTTGCTGTAATCATGAGAGGCTAAACTCATTTTTAGCTAGAGGCTACTTTGAAACCATGATTTTGTGTGTGATATGACTTGATAAATTTCAGTTACAGATTCTTGAAGTATGAATGCAGTTGGCTTAACTGTTTGAATTAGAACTTATTTTTGTTTGTTGGTTGAGGGTCGACACTTAATTGGCATGCATAAATTTGATGCTAGGATATAAGTGAGTTTCACATAATCGTTACAAACTTATGTTCACAAGTATAAAGGTTGTTGGAACAATCGTGTTAAGTTCAATTCTTGGTGTAAGTAACATGATGTCATACTTATGAATGCCTCGTCAATGCTTACCATTCTCATTTAGCGTAATGATCTCTGATTGTGTCTCTATTATGATGTCATGTAGGGAAATTGATGAGAATAATTTGGTTGTAGATGAGTTGTCCGTCCAATTCAATTAAACTAGGAGAATCTGAGGGTTAAGTAGTGATTGACACGGTTAATCTGGGGCATTGTCATTTGCAATTCAATGAAAATGTAACTGGAAGTCAAGTTATATGCATATAAGTCATGCGTGGATAAGGAAACCTCTAGCTAGTTCACCATCCATCCTAAAAACCCAATTTCGTCTAAATCTGCTTAGTTTAAAGTCTTTGTTTGTTTCAGCTTAGTTTCACTCTAAAACCAACCCCCCTTCACTTGTTTGAGTCAAATTAGTTAGATTCTGTCTTAGTTTGTGTCTTTGTGTGTTTTGAGTCAAGTTTAATTCAATTTTCGTCCAAAGTTGTGTCTAGTGTCTAGAATCTGTCCAATTAGTGTTTTTAAGCAGTTTTGAGTGTTTTGAACCTGTTTTGAGTCTTACTAGTCTATTTAGAGTCTTTTGAGTCTTGTTTTGCTTATTTGAGTCAGTTTGTGTTAGATTAGCAAGCCCTCCTAATCCCCGGTCCAGAACGATCCCTACTTGCATTTATACTACAATTGATAACAAGAGGGTTTAATTTGTGTGCTTAACTTTAATCACATCAAAAAGGCCAAAGAGAGAAGAGAGAGATCTTTGGGCATCCCCAAAGGGGGCTTTTGTAAAACTGATCTGAAACCCTAGTATTTATATGCTAAATGGGGCTGCAGCTGATTGCAAGGCGATCCCAACCATTAAGCCAAGGTTTTGAACATTTTTCCTTTTTTGGCTCCTCCAAATTAGGCTGGACATTCCAATTCCTTTCCCATTCTGCACCTGGTCTTCTAACAAGCTAGATTCATCTTGGATTATTTATTTTGACTTCAACACAAGTAACAACTTTATTTGGGCTCCAAAATAGGCCACTAAACTTCTCTCCACGTTTGAATAAGGGTCAGCTCCAAAAATGGAATGTTTTCACTTCTATTGCCTTCAAATTGATCCTAAAGTACATGTAACTGCACACTAACACAAAATAACATAAAATGCAACCAGTTTAACTCAAAAACATCACAAAGAGGCTAGAAATGGATGGTATAAATGCATGAAATATATGAGTTATCAGTTTTAAGCATTTGTCGGATAAAATGATGTGAGAATTAACTTGACACTCAAATTAAACCCTGTTGATGACAATTGTAGTAGAGATGCAGGTGGAGATCGTTCTAGATCGGGCATTAACTAGGGATGCTAATCAACACAAATAAGACTCAAAAACACTAAACTAGACTCTATTGACTCAAAACTAACTTAAGACACTAAAAACAACAAGAAACAATAAAAAAGACTCAAATCTAGACCTAACAATTGGTTTTGACGAAAATAAAACTTAAAAGACTCAAACAACTAAAAGAAAACAAGTTCTGACTCTAAAAACAAGACTTAAGAAAAAGGGATTTTGTTTTGACGAAATTGAAACTTTAAAACAGAAACTTATAAAACAACTTTGAAAAGACACGAAATTGGTGAAATGCTAGTTAGAGGGTTCCTTCTCCACACATGAAACTTATGCATACGAATCGATTTCCAGTTATTCTTTCGACAAACCATGAATGACAATGCCCCGAATTAATTGGATTGCACTAATTAATTCTCAGATTTCCCTAGATTCATTGAATTGAATGGATAACGCATCACAACCAAATTATTCTTTATTAAGCTCCCTAGCTATAAAAAGCATGATGGAGACACGAAACAAAAATCATTAAGCTTTGTGAAAACGATAAGCATTGACAATGCATTCATAACTATGAAAAGCATGTTACTTTTGCCTAGGATTTACTTAACACAATCGTGACTAGTGACTTTTACTACTCATGAATATAAGTTCATAACGATTAGGTGAAATTCCCTTATACTCTAGCATCAAATTCATGCATGTAAACTAAGTATGCATCCTCAATCAACACACAAGAACAAGTTCTTAATAAAACAGATAAGTAAACCACATTCACGATTCATGAAATCATAACTGGAGGAAATCAATTCATATAAAACATAAGTCCATGGCTTTGAAATAGATGGATGTGTATATAGGTGCGTAACCTTGCAGAAAAATATGTTTTACATGTATATAAGCATAGGGCGTTTATAGGAGAAGGATTTGGACTCCAATTCAACAAGGAAAATGACATCTAGAATTCAGAAATCCAAAGGGAATAGGGATGTATGGTGCGGCACAGATGTAGGGAAAGGCTTGGCTTCTAGAACCAGGTTTTTAGGTGTCTAACGATCACAAGTCATACAAAAAGTTCTGGCATCCTTAAAGATCGTAGGCCAATAAAAACCACATTCTAACACTTTAAGTGCTGTTCTTTGAGTGCCAAAGTGTCCCCCACATGCATAAGTGTGAAAAAGTTAAAATTGAATTAAACTCAGAATGATGCACACACCTACGTAGAATTTGATAAGGGCAATATTTCCATAAATAAGGGTCATCCCAAACATAAAACCATGCATCTTTCTTCAATTTATCACCTTGTCGCTTGTTTAGGGTGTTTGGAACTTGTTTAGTAACCAAATAGTTAACTAAATCGGCATACCAAGGCACACTTACCTTAATGGACAGTAGCTGCTCATCAGGGAATGTTTCTGGGCTAGGCACGGCATCGTCATCATGGACCAAACGACTCAAGTGGTCAGCCACCACATTTTCACTTCCCTTCTTGTCTCGGATTTCGATATTGAACTCTTGGAGAAGAAGCATCTAGCAAATAAGCCTTGGTTGGGCCTCCTTCTTCGTAAGCAAGTACTTCAAAACTGCATGACCAGTGTAAATAATAACTTTTGTACCAAGTAAATACGAACGAAACTTATCTAAAGCAAACACAACAACAAGAAGTTCTTTTTCAGTGGTGGAGTAGTTCAACTGAGCATCATTCAAGGTCCGAGATGCATAATAAATGACATGGGGCTGCTTGTCCTTCCTTTGTCCCAAAACAGCTCCTAATGCATAATCGGAAGCATCGCACATAAGCTCAAAAAGAAGGCTCTAATCTGGTAGGACTATAATGGGGGTCGAAGTTAGCATCTCTTTGAGGTGTTTGAATGCCTTTTCACACCCTTCGTTGAATTCAAAGGGCACATCTTTCTGTAGGAGTCGGCATAGGAGTGTGGAAATCTTCGAAAAATCCTTCATGAATCGCCTATAGAATCCTGCATGTCCAAGAAAATAACGAACTTCTCTAACCGAAGTAGGAGAGGGTAAGTAGCGTACAAGATCTATTTTCGATTTATCAACCTCAATTCCCCTTTCTGAAACGATATGTCCTAAAACTATGCCTTGTTTAACCATAAAGTGACATTTTTCCCAATTTAAAACAGGGTTAGTTTCAACGCCTCGTTGCAAGATTAATGTGAGATTTTCCAAACAACCATCAAACGAATCACCAAATACACTAAAGCATCCATGAAAACCTCAATAATCTTCTCAACAAAATTTGAAAAGATACTTACCATGCATCTTTAAAATGTGGCAGGTGCATTGCATAAACCGAATGGCATACGATGATAGGCAAAGGTACCAAAGGGGCATGTGAAAGTGGTCTTTTCTTGGTCATCTGGAGCTATGACAATCTAATTATATCCCGAATAACCATCAAGAAAACAATAAAAAGAATGACCGGCTAACCTTTCAAGCATTTGATCATTGAACGGCAAAGGGAAGTGGTCCTTCCTTGTGGTGACGTTGAGCTTCCTATAATCGATGCACACTCTCCAACCTATTTGGATACGGGTTGGCACAAGCTCATTCTCGGCCTTATTCACCACAGTGACTCCGGATTTCTTTGGAACAACTTGCACCGGTGAAACCCAACGGCTATCCGAAATTGGATAAATCACTCCACAATCGAGAAGCTTGATAATCTCCTTCTTCACAACTTCCATCATTGGAGGGTTGAGTCGGCATTGAGCCTCTCTAGTTGGTTTAGCCCCCTCCTCTAGAAGTATGCGATGCATGCATGTTGTAGGGCTAATCCCCTTAATGTCGGCCAATGTCCATCCAATGGCTGTTTTGTGCTCTTTCAACACCCGAATCAACTTCTTCTCCTCTATTGCCGTGAGTGATGAAGAGATAATGATGGGTAACGTCTCTTCATCTCCCAAGAAGAAGTACTTTAAATGATCCGGCAATGGTTTGAGCTCAAGAACAGGGGCCTGAATCACAGAAGGTAACAACGTATTAGTAGAAACGGGAATTAGAATTGGGTTAGAAGGCTTACCATGATGTTGTGGCAATGATTCAAAGGCAGCCACAATCTTGGCATGTTCTTCATTAGGTACGGCCAGATTGGGCTTCAATCCAATTCCTTGTGTAATTGTTGTTCCAATGGGATCTTCGTCCAACGAGTCAAGAAATTCCTGCGCCAATGAATCAAATGCATCAATAGAAAAGCAAGAATGATCATCTTGAGGGAATTTAATAGCTTCTGAAATATTAAAATCAATAATCTCCCCATCAAATTCCGTTGTTAAAGTCCCTTTGAACACGTCGATCTTGGTGCGTGTTGTTTTCATGAAGGGCCTCCCAAGGAGGATCGGCAATGGGGTGACATTGGGTGAATCCTCCATCTCTAAAACATAGAAATCTGCTGGGAATATCAAGTTATCCACCTGCACCAAAACATCTTCCGAAACTCCTTCCGGATATGCATTAGAACGATCGGCTAATTGAATTATAACACCATCGTTTTTAAGCTCTCCTAAGTTCATAGATGCATAAATTGAGTAAGGCATGACATTAATTGAAGCTCCTAAGTCTAACATCGCATGTTCAAACTTAGTATTGCCAATAACACAAGGAATTGTAAAACTACCCAGATCTTTGCATTTAGGGGGTAATTTCCTTTGCAAAACAGCAGAGACATTCTCACTTACCTGGACAACTTCTTTGTTTGAAATACTCCTCCTTGTTGTACAAAGCTCTTTCAAAAACTTAGCATACCTTGTAACTTGTTTAATTGCATCAAGGAGAGGTATATTGACTTGCATTTTCCTAAACGTTTCCAGAATGTCTTTCTTGTTCTCTTCCTTCTTTGATTGCCTAAACCTGCTAGGAAAGGCTGCATTTAGTGGAATAGAAAAAGAAAAATTCAAATTTGGACTTACCTTGGTGGTTGGGGACGGTGTAGGAATGGAATGTGGCTGCGGCAAGGGTTGCTCCACCCTTGCCATGGGTTTGGTTCCCTCCTCCTCTTCGATCAACAACTTTTCATCCTCCTCTTGACTAGATTTGGATGGTTGTGGGTCAGTTCCAAATTTCTTGCCACTTCTCAACATGATTGCTTTGGCGGTTTCAAATCCTCCATTCGGATTCACAATGGTTGAACTAGGTAGTTTGCCTTGTTCTTGAAACTGTCCCATGAACTCCGCCATCTGCCCCATTTGTTTCTCTAAATCGTTCACCTCTTTAGCTTGATTTAGCATTGCCTTGTTTTGAATCTCTTGTCCCTGAGATAAAGATGTGAGTAATTTAATAACCGTATCATTATCAAAAGACATACCTGAATTAGTTGGGGCAGTTTGTGTTTGGGATTGAGTTGGTGCGAATGGCTTTTGATAGAAGCCCAGAGGTTGCTGCCTAAATCCACTTTGTTGTTGAGGTTGTTGAGGCTCCATCCACTTGAAATTTGGATGATCTTTCCAACCCAAATTGTAAGTGTTGGAGTATGGATCATTGCGTGGCTGATTTTGGCTCCCAAAATCCACAGCATTTGCAGATTCCCACCCTCCATTCTCAATCAATTGAGAGCATTGGTCAGTGAGGTGTCCTTGCATAGAACACACGCCACAGACACTTGGTCATTGTATCTTTATCCCTTTGGCCATCTGAGACACAATGGAAGTGAGATTAGCTAATTGAGATTGAATGTCGGACATATTACTTACCTCATTAACTTGCTGCCGTGGGGGGTCTCTTTGTCCAAGGCCTTCGTATTGTTGTGCATTCAACGCTCAGTTGGCAATTAGGGTCTTTGCAGCCATTGGTGTTTTGTCAACCAATGCACCTCCCGCTGAAGCATCTAGCATTTGTCGCTCAATTGGAAGAAGTCCTTCATAGAAGTATTGAAGTAAAAGTTCTTCTTTCATTTGATGCTGAGGACATGAGGCGACAAGGGCCTTAAAACGCTCATAGTGTGCTGGAAAGGACTCTCATTGGCTTTGTTGAATGCCACTAATCATCTTCCTCAAGAGAATGAGTCTCGAAGTGGGGAAGAATTTCTCTAAAAACGCCCTCTTCATGCCTTCCCAAGAAGT
This sequence comes from Heteromeles arbutifolia, assembly GCA_024362995.1. Classification (NCBI taxonomy): domain Eukaryota; kingdom Viridiplantae; phylum Streptophyta; class Magnoliopsida; order Rosales; family Rosaceae; genus Heteromeles; species Heteromeles arbutifolia. The sequence continues at coordinate 14,287,681 of JANCRC010000015.1, forward strand.
GACCGTTCCGGGTGCTAATTCATAAAGCCAATCTTTAGCCTTTTCCAAAAGAGAGAATGGAAAGGCCTTCATCATCAAAATGTTCCCATCGACATTGATGGGTGTCATGCTCGAACAAACCACTTCGAACTCCTTAAGATGCTTGTTTGGATCTTCCATGGATAACCTATGGTATTTGGGAATGTGATGCAACAAGCTTGACTTCAATTCGAACTCATTGGTCTTGCCTTGAGCAGCCGCGGGGTATTGAATGCAAAGGGTTGCGGCATTGGCCAACCCCGAGGCCAAGAGTTCTTTGATTGTACGATTGGCCGCTGCCATGACTTCTTCTTCTTCTTCTTCAAATTCAGATTCGGCCTCTGAACTTGAACTAGGTTCACTAGATTCTGGATGCCTCCTCTTTCTTCTCAAATCTCGTTTAAAATCGTCGTTAAACTCCAAGGTATGCTCACAAACAGGTTGAGAAGTTCGAGTCATAAACTAGTACCTAAACAAAGAAAACAAAACAAAATCAGAAAACAAAGTAAAAGAAACACACGGCAAACAAGGGATTAGCAATTTTGCTAATCCCCGGCAATGGCGCCAAAATTTGATGTGAGAATTAACTTGACACTCAAATTAAACCCTATTGATGACAATTGTAGTAGAGATGCAAGTAGGGATCGTTCTAGACTGGGGATTAACTAGGGATGCTAATCAACACAAATAAGACTCAAAAACACTAAACTACACTCTATTGACTCAAAACTAACTTAAGACACTAAAAACAGCAAGAAACAATCAAAAAGACTCAAATCTAGACCTAACAATTGGTTTTGACGAAAATAAAACTTAAAAGACTCAAACAACTAAAACAAAATAGGTTCTGACTCTAAAAACAAGACTTAAGAAAAAGGGATTTTGTTTTGACGAAATTGAAACTTTAAAACATAAACTTATAAAACAACTTTGAAAAGACACGAAATTGGTGAAATGCTAGTTAGAGGGTTCCTTCTCCACACATGAAACTTATGCATACGAATCAATTTCCAGTTATTCTTTCGACAAACCATGAATGACAATGCTCCGAATTAATTAGATTGCACTAATTAATTCTCACACTTCCCTAGATTCATTGAATTGAATGGATAACACATCACAACCAAATTATTCTTTATTAAGCTCAGATGCAATGTAAAACAGCACACAAATTAAACCATCTTGTTGACGGTTGTAGTAAAGATGCAAGTAGGGATCGTTCTAGGCCGAGGATTAGGAGGGACTGCTAATCTACTCTAAACTGACTTAAAAACACAAAAACAAACTTAAAAACACTTAACAAGACTCACAAGACTCAAAACAAACTTAAAAGACTCAAAACAGCTTAAAACAGCCAAATAGACTCAAAACAGACACTAGGGACTAATTTGGACGAATTCTAGACTAGTAAGACTCAAAACACTAAATTGGATAGATTTAAACACACTTCTAACTAATCTAACACAAGAAAGTAAAAGGGGATTGGGTTTTGGATGAAATTAAGCTAAAAACAATACAGATACTAAAACTAAACAGATTTGCACGAAATTGGATTAAATTGGATGGATGATGGGCTAGCTAGAGGGTTCTTCTCCACACATAACACACATGCAACAGAAAATTGATTTCCAGTTACGATTTCGATAAACCATGAACCTCAACACCCCAGGTTAATCGTGATGCACTAATTAACCCTCAGATTTCCCTAAGTTTATTGAATTGGATGAATGCATACAACAATCCAAAGTATTCCTCAATAGTTCCCTACATGAACTGCATAATAGAGATACATATCAAGAATCATTAATTTCTATGAAAATCATAAGCATTCACAAAGCATTCATAACTATGAACTGCATGATACTCCTGCCAGAAATTTACTTAACATGATTGTGACTAGCAACCTTTACTACTAGTGAATATAAGTTCATAACGATTAGGTGAAACTCCGTTACATTCTAGCATCAAATTCATGCATGCAAACTAAGTAGGCCTCCTTAATCAACATACAAGAATAAGTTTTGAATCAAACAGTTAAGCAAATTGCATTCACAATTTATGAAACAATAACTGAAGGTAATCAACTCATATCACACATATATTCATGGCTTTGAAATTCCCCCTAGCCAAAACGAGTTTAGCCTCTCATGTTCACAGCAAAACAAAGAGAAATTAAATTAAACATTGAAAACAAAGATAGATTACACCTAGAAACGTTCCAGCAATCCAACGTCTTGATTGGCTAGGCACGGCTTCAACTTAATCCTCTCCTTCTTCCTTTGTGAAGTTGCGGCACAAGGGGTTAAGGTGTGTAGAATGGGTGGTGATGGGTGGTAGAGGATGGATAGGTAGATAGGTGGATGGAATGGATGCAGAGAATGTGTTTTTGGGATCCCCCAATTTAAAGGGGGGAAGGCACGGTTTTGATGTGTTTTAGGGAAGGAAATAACTTAGCTATTTTGTCCTATAATTAAAAGTCAGAAATCAATGGAAAATAGCAAGTAAGGTGCCGAAATTAAAGAGAATAGGAAAGGAAATTCGGCAGAGAGTGTAGGACAGATTCAGGAATGTGTTTTGAGGCACAAAATAGGTAACAATGCTCTCCCCTTGTGCGGCAAGAATTGAAACAAAAGGGAATGTAATTTTGGGTCAGAAAATAGGTAAGAAAGAGGGATATGTGCGGAAAAAAGGAGGATCAAAACAGGAATGTGGTTTTAAGAACATAAAATAGGAAAAGAGAAGATGTTTTGTGTGGCAAGGAAGGATCAAATCATAGAGAGGTGCGGCATGGCCTTTTAGGGCATGTCTAAGGCTTCTAGAACAACCAATTAAGTGCCCTAACATATTTTAGAATCCTTTTGTGGCTGGAACATAGGTGACCAAGGATTAGGAAACTTTCAAGCCAAGAATAGAAACTTTCAAGAATGGAAACCTCCAAGAATAGAAACTTCCAACTTTATAAACTTTGGCTTCCAATTCTGAACTCTTCATTCTTCATTTGCCTTGAATCCAATTGTTCACATCTTCATTCAATCTTAAGCTCATTTGTTCTTCAATTTCGTCCATTCACTTAGCTCCAAGCATGTGAAATCCATTTAGTGCCCAAAACTGCTCCAAAATGCACCAAAATGCACTTTCTTGCTCCTTTAGCCCTTTGGACCTACAAACACACGAAAATAACTTGAAATACTAAAATAACTAAGAACTAACAACCTATATGCAAGGAAATAAGTTAACTAAGTCGCATAAATATGCCCCTATCAAGCTCCTTAACTATGAAAAGCATGATAGAGACACGAAACAAAGATCATTAAGCTTTGTGAAAACCATAAGCATTGACAAGGCATTCATAACTATGAAAAGCATGTTACTCTTGCCTAGGATTTACTTAACACAATTGTGACTAGCGACTTTTACTACTCATGAATATAAGTTCATAACGATTAGGTGAAATTCCCTTATACTCTAGCATCAAATTCATGCATGTAAACTAAGTATGCATCCTTAATCAACACACAAGAACAAGTTCTTAATAAAACAGATAAGTAAACCACATCCACGATTCATGAAATCATAACTGGAGGAAATCAATTCATATAAAACATAAGTCCATGGCTTTGAATTCGCCTCTAACTAAAAAGAAATTAGTTCCACATGTCTAACATAATTGAAAAGCAAATTAAATTAAACATTGAACCAAAACTAAGGATAGAAAGAACCAGAAACATCCCAGCCCTTCAATGGCAGATTTCGAATCCCCTTTGAATGGCTAAGCATGCACAAATCTCCAAGAATTCTCCAAGAAACCTGCGGCACTCTCTCTAAAACTCTCTCTGAAATAGATGGATGTGTATATGGGTGCGTAACCTTGCAGAAAAATATGCTTTACATATATATAAGCATAGGGCACGGCAAGGGTTTATAGGAGAAGGATTTGGACTCCAATTCAACAAGGAAAAGGACTTCTAGAATTCAGAAATCCAAAGACAATAGGGATGTATGGTGCGGCACAGATGTGGGGAAAGGCTTGGCTTCTAGAACCAGGATTTTAGGTGTCCTAATCTGAAAAGAATCCCCCCTTGCAGCTGGAATTAAGTTAGGATAAGATTAAGATATGATAAGATAAGATAAGGTTAGTGATAAGGTTGGATAAGGTTTTGGATAATGTTTCTTCTTTTTAGCTGATTCCTTATCTTCCAAGACTTGAATTAATTTCTTCAACTCTTTTGCACATTCCTAGCCTCTCTTGAACTTCAAATTCGTCCATCCGTTGTGCTTCATATGCATACACTCCATTCCAGCCCAATTTTGCTCTAAAATGCACCAAAATGCACTTTCTTGCTAAGTTTGCCAATTAAACCTACAAACACACGAAAATAGCTTAAATCACTATAATAAACAATAACTAATTATGTAAATGCAAGAAAACAAGCTAACTAAGTCGCATAAATATGCTCCTATCATAAAACGAGGGTGCGTTTGGCACACTTCGGAACTTAAGCATATAAACATAAATAATATGCTAATAAGACAATAAGAATGAGTTCTTAAAAGATCAAATGCTTATTTGGTGTCAAAAGTACACTATTTTTTTTATTTGGAGTGTATTTGCACTGGTTTATGCATTCGTGGGATAAAACGTGTGCACGCTTAACAAGCTTTGGAACTGAAGCATATAAACACATATAATACGCTAATAAGACATTAAGAATGAGTTCTTGAAAGATCAAATGCTTATTTGGTGTCAAGAGTACACTATTTTTCACTGTTTTAAGCATTCGTGGGCTAAAACGAGCGTGCGTTTGACACGCTTTAAGCAAATAAACACATATAATAGGCTATTAAGGCATTAAGAATGAGTTTTCAAAAGATCCAATGCATATTTGGTGTCAAAAGTACACTATTTCTCCATTTCGAGTGTATTTGCACTGTATTAAGCATTCGTGCGAAAAACGAGTGTGCGTTTGACATGCTTTGCAACTTAAGCATATAAACAATTATAATATGCTAAGAACATATTACGAATGAGTTCTCAAAAGATCAAATGCTTATTTTGTGTGAAAAGTACACTTTTTTTCGATTTGGAGTGTATTTGCATTGTTTTAAGCATTCGTGGTATAAAACGTGTATGTTTAGCACGCTTTGGAACTTAAGCATATAAACACATATAATATGCTAATAAGACATTAAGAATGAGTTCTCAAAAGATCAAATGCTTATTTGGCATCAAAAAGTACACTATTTTTCGATTTGGAGTGTATTTGCGCTATATTAAGCATTCGTGGGAATAATGAGCGTGCGTTTGCCACGCTTTGGAAGTTAAGTGATGTGAAATTAAATTGCACTCAAACTTAAACCCTATCAATGTAGTATGTGTAAGTAGGGATCGTTCTAGCCGGGGATTAGAAGGGATGCTAATCTACGTAAATCTGACTCAAAAACACAAAACTAAACTTAAAAACACTTAACTAGACTCTAGAGACTCAAAACAACTTAAAACAGCACAAAACTAACAACTAGACTCAAAACAGACTCTAGGGAGTTATTTGGACGAATTCTAACTTTAACTTGACTCAAAATGCTAAAAGACACAAAATTAAACAGATTCTAACTAAGTTGACACAAGAAAGTAAAGGGGATTGGGTTTTTGATGAAATTAACTAAAACTAAGCAAATTAAAGAAACAAAGTAACAAAGGTACGAAATTGGGTGCTTTGGATGGGTGAAAGGCTAGTTAGAGGGTCATTCTCCACACATGATATATGCATATGAACCAATTTCCAGTTATTATTCCTTTAGACATGAATGACAACACCCCAAGTTAACCGTGACAGCACAAATTAACCATCAGATTTTCCTTAGTTCATTGAATTGAAATGAAGACGCATTACAACCAAATTATCCTTATCAAGTCTCCTAACTATGACAGCATGATAGAAAACATATCAAAGGTCATTACGTTCTTTGAAAATCATAAGTGCTGACGAGGCATTCGTAACTATGACAGCATGATACTCTTGCCTAGGACTTACTTAACATGATTGTGACTAGCAACCTTTACTACTTGTGAATATAAGTTCATAACGATTAGGTGAAACTCCCTTATACTCTGGCATCAAATTCATGCATGCAAACTAAGTAGGCTTCCTTAATCAACACACAAGAACAAGTTCTTAATAAAACAGATAAGTAAACCACATTCACGATTCATGAAATCATAACTGGAGGAAATCAATTCATATAAAACATATGTCCATGGCTTCGAATTCACCTCTAACTATAAAGAAATTAGTTCCTCATGGTCGCAATTAAACAAATATAAATAAAATTAAACATTGAAAACAAAGGATAGAAAACACCTAGAAACGCTCCAGATTCTTTCCTTCCTTTGCAAGCTGCGGCACAATGAGTGTGTGGTGGATGGATGTAGGTGAGTTATGGTAGAGGGTGGTGGTCTGAATGGTGCAGAAAATATGTATATATAGGGAGAGGGTGCGGCACCAACATATAGTGTAGGAAAAGGATTACAAAATGTAGTTTGTGTAGGAAAATAAAATCACAATCCTAAGGGGAAAAGGTTTATGTAATCCTAGCAGGAAATAGGACATCTAGAAGGTCAAAAACCAAAGGGATTTAGGAGAAAGGTGCAGCTGGATCATGCATCTAGAAGGCTTGGGGCGTCACCTTTTTAGGGACTTCTAGAAATGGTGTTATTTGGCTGATTTTGACACTTCTAGAATGGGATAGGTGCAGCACCTTTGTAGGAGAGGATAAGGTTCCTAGAAATCAGCTTTTTATGTCTCCTAAACTGAAATTAAAACCCTATTACAGCAGGAATTAAGTTAGGAAAGGATTAGGATAGGATAAGATAAGGTAAGATAAGATAAGGTTTGGATAAGTTAAGGTAGTTTTGGATAATGTTTTGGATAATTCTCCTTCTTTGTAGCTGATTCCTTATCTTCTTTGACTTGGATTTATTTCTTCAACTCTTTTGCACATTCCTAGCCTCTCTTGAACTTCAAATTCGTCCATCCATCTTGCTCCAATCTTGTGATATCCATTCCAAGCCCAAAACTGCTCTAAAATGCTCCAAATTGCATCTTTTTGCCAACTTTGCTTCTAGGACCTACAACCACACGAAAATAGCTTAAAACACTTAAATAAGTAGAAACTAACTAAGAAAATGCAAGGAAACATGCTAACTAAGTCGCATAAATATGCTCCTATCATTAAGCATATAAACCCATATAATATGCTAATAAGACATTAATAATGAGTTCTGAAAATTTCAAATGCTTATTTAGTGTCAAAAGTACACTATTTTTCAATTTGGAGTGTATTTGTGTTGTATTAACCATTTGTGGGAAAAATGAGCATGCGTTTGACACACTTTGGAAGTTAAGCATATAAACACATATAATAAGCTAAGAAGACATCAAGAATGGGTTCTCAAAAGATGCAATGCTTATTTGGTGTCAAAAGTACACTATTTTTTGATTTAGAGGGTATTTGCACTGTTTTAAGAGCATTCGTGGGATAAAATGATGTGAAGTAAAACAACCCACAAATTAAACCCTCTTGTTGACAGTTGTAGTAAAGATGCAAGTTAGGACCGTTCTAGGCCGGGGTATTAGGAGGGATTGCGAATCAACTCTAAACTGACTTAAAAACACAAAAACAAACTTAAAAACACAAAACAAGACTCACAAGACTCAAAACAAACTTAAAAGACTCAAAATAGCTTAAAACAATAAAAAAGACTCAAAACAGACACTAGGGACTGATTTGGACGAAAATAAACTCAAAGGACTAACTAGTCACAAATCTAAACAGATTCTAACTAAGCTGACACAAGAAAGTAGAGGGGATTGGGTTTTGGACGAATTGAAAGTAAAACAAGTAAATTAAAGACTTAGACAGATTTAGGCACGAAATTGGTGAATTGGATGGATGATGGGCTAGCTAGAGGGTTCTTCTCCACACATGACAAACTTGCATACAAATAGATTTCCAGTTGCTTTTTCATTAAACCATGAACCTCAACGCCCCAAGTTAACCGTGATGCACTAATTGACCCTCAGATTTCCCTAAGTTTATTAAATTGGATGAATGCATACAACAACCCAAAGTATTCCTCAATAGTTCCCTATATGAACTGCATAATAGAGATACATTTCAAGAATCATTAAGTTCTATGAAAATCATAAGCATTGGCAAGGCATTCATAACTATGAACTGCATGATACTCCTGCCAGGAATTTACTTAACGCGATCGTGACCAGCAACCTTCACTACTTGTGAGTATAAGTTCATAACGATTAGGTGAAACTCCCTTATATTCTAGCATCGAATTCATGCATGCAAATTAAGTGTGCACCCTCAACCTACATACACAAACAAGTTTTAATTCAAACGGTTTAGTAAATTGAATTCACAACTTATGAAATCATAACTGGATGTAATCAATTCATAACGCAAGTATAATCATGGTATTGAGTAGGCCCCTAGCCAAAAGGGCTTAGTCTCATAATCGCAAAACAAAGGTAAACAGATTTATATATTGAAAACAAAGGAAAGAAAACACCTAAACGCTCAAGCGATCCAAATTGAATGCCAAAATGTCCAAAAGCTCTCCTTCTTCTCCTTTGTTGCGGCACAAGGGATTGGTGGTGAGTTTTAGTGGTGATTTATGGTGGTGGATGGATGTAGGTGAGTTATGGTGAAGGATGGAGGGTAGATTTTCGGAAGAAAGTGTGTAGAATGGTCCAGGGAGCCCTTTGATGTGCGGCAAGGCTCTTTTTATATAGGGGAAGGAAGGAGCACGGCTGAGGTGAATTAGGAATGTATTTAGGACTTCAAATCCTTCAAGAAAAACGGTGAGAAATCAGAATCCTAAGGGGAAAAAGGTAAGTAAGGTGCGGCAGGTCCTAGAGAGAAAATGAAAGGCAATTATGTGGCAGATTTTGCAAGAAAGGGTAAGGAGATATGCGGCAAGGGGTTTAGGAAAGGGGAAACATATAATTAAGTGTCCTAAAGTATTTAGGACACTCCTTTGCAACTGGAACCTTCATAGATTAGGATTAAGAGTTGACTAAGTCAAAATAAGGTAAGTTTGACTAGTCAATCCTTCTTCTTGCTGGATTCCTTTTCTTCCTTGAATTAATTCTTCCTTCTTTTAAAAACATTCCTAGCCTCTTTAGATCTTCAATTTCGTCCATCCACTTTGCTACAAGCATATGCTATCCATTTCATGCCCAAAACTGCTCCAAAAGGCACCAAAATGCACTTTCTTGCCACTTTAGTCCTTTAAACCTACAAACACACGAAAATAGCTTAAAATACATAAATAACTAAGAACTAACAACATAAATGCCAAGAAACAAGCTAACTAAGTCGCATAAATATGCTCCTGTCATAAAACAAGCAGTGTGTTTGACATGCTTTGGAACTTACGCATATAAACACATATAATATGCTAATAAGCCATTAAAAATGAGTGCCCAATAGATCAAATGCTTATTTGGTGTCAAATGTACACTATTTTTCGATTTTGAGTGTATTTTCACTATTTTAAGCATTCGTGGGACAAAATGAGCGTGCGTTTGACATGCTTTGGAACTTAAGCAAATAAACACATATAATACGCTACTAAGATGTTAAGAATGAGTTCTCAAAATATCAAATGCTTATTTGGTGTCAAAAGTACTCTATTTTTCAATTTGGAGTGTATTTGCACTGTTTTAAGCATTCATGGGATAAAACGAGCGTGTGTTTGACAAGCTTTGGAATTTTAGCAAATAAACACAAATAATACACTACTAAGGCTTTAAGAATGTGTTCTCAAAAGATCAATTGCTTATTTGGTGCCAAAAGTACACTATTTTTTGATTTGGAGTGTGTTTGCTGTTGTGTTCCTTTCAAGTGCAAATATAAGGTAGTATAGTGGCACAAGTAAGGGTGTTGAACCACAGGGACTGATTGGACCTCTACAAATTGCTAGCTTTATGTGAACCCTAACTAAGCAATGAAAATGAAAATTGAATTTAGATTTTTGTTTTGAAAGCTAAAGGAACTTAAAATGTAAGACAAGATAAAGATGAATGATAGATTGATTCAGAAATGCTAGGAATGGAACTAGGGATACCGATTTCACCATTGCAAGACAATTCCATGAAATTTAAGTCAAAATGCATTCAACTCTCCAATCAGCAACCAGGGTTCGTTTTACTAATTTATGATCATCCATTTGATGTGTGGGTATGATCAAGTACTACAACCTAGTTGTGATGTTCAACTTAGATTACCAACTACGAATCCATTAAGAACAAGAAAACTTCAAAGAACCAAAGAAATCGCATGGCAGGATGCATTCACATGTCCACCAAGATTATGCATGATGTGTACTATAACCTTGATCAAATAATTCATAAGCAGCGCTAATTGTGATCAAACATTAAGATTAACAAACAAATTATACTATTAAATCAGTGAATGAAACAAGAACACAGATTGGTAATTTGAATGCTTTAACTTAATAACATAGAGTGGGTTTGCAAGGCTACATCAAATTGCCCAGCTATGAACTTAATTACACAACATGATTACAAAATATATAAATATCAAGAACAACATGAGTGAAATTAAATTTCATAGAAGAAACCCCCTTGAAGCAATTCTTATGTTGAACTTCTCCAAGAACAGTGCTGCTGCGTGGTTTCTTCGGTGGCAGCGGATAGTGAAGGGAAATAGGGTTTTGTTTCTGAAAGAAAGGCCAAAGAAAGATAAGAGAGAGAGCTCTGGGTGACCCCAAGGGGGGCTTGTGTAAAAGTGATCTGAAACCCTAGTATTTATATGCTAAATGGTGCTGCAAAATATTCCAAAGTTATCCTAGCAACTTAGCCTTTATTTTACACTTTTTTGCCTTATTTGGCACCTCCAAATCAGGCTAGATATCCCCATTCCTTTCCCATTATGTTCCTAGTCTTCTAACAAGCTAGATTCATCTTGGATTCTTTATTTGGGCTTCAAAACAGGCCACCAAACTTCTTTCCACGTTTGAATAAGGGTCAGCTGCAAAAATGGCGTGTTTTCTCTTCTTTTGACTTCAAATTGATTCTCAAACGCATGTACCTGCACACTGATACAAAATAGGGTGAAACGCAACAAGTTTTACTCTAAAACATCACAAAGAGACTAGAAATGGATGTATAAATGCATGAAATATATGAGTTATCTTTTGCACTGTTTTAAGCATTTGTGGGATAAAACGAGCGTGCGTTTGACACGCTTTAGAACTTAAACATATAAACACATATAATACACTAATAAGACATTGAGATTGAATTCTCCAAAAGTTGAAATGCTTATTTGGTGTCAAAAGTACACTATTTTTCTGTTTGGAGTGTATTTGCACTGTTTAAAGCATTCATGGATAAAACGAGCATTTCATACACTTTCTAACTTAAGCAAATAAACACATACAATATGCTACTACGATATTAAGAATGAGTTGTCAAAAGATGAAATGCTTATTTGGTCTCAAAAGTACACTATTTTTCGATTTGGAGTGTATTCGCACAGTTTTAAGCATCCCTAGGATAAACTGAGCGTGCATTTGACACGCTTTGGAACTTAAGCATATAAACACATATAATAAGCTAAGAAGACATTAAGAATGAGTTCTCAAAAGATGAAATGCTTATTTGGGGTCAAAAGTACACTATTTTTCTATTTGGAGTGTATTTGCACTTTTAAAGCATCTGTGGGACAAAACGAGAGTGCGTTTGACACGCTTTTTAACTTGAGAAAATAAACATATATAATGCACTACTAAGACATTAATAATGAGTGTACAAAGGATCAAAAGTATTATTTGTGTGAAAAGTACATAGTTTTTCTTTTTGAAGTGTATTTGCACTGTTTTAAGCATTCATGGGATAAAATGAGCCTGCGTTTGACACACTTTAGAACTTAAAGATATAAACACATATAATACACTAATAAGACATTGAGAATGAGTTCTCAAAAGTTGAAATGCTTATTTGGTGTCAAAAGTACACTATTTTTCTGTTTGGAGTGTATTTGCACTGTTTTAAGCATCTGTGGGATAAAACGAGCGTGTGTTTGACACGATTTGGAACTTAAGCATATAAACATATATAATACGCTAATAACCAATAAGAACGAGTTCTTAAAAGATCAAATTCTTATTTGGTATCAAAAGTACACTATTTTTCGATTTGGAGTGTAATTGCACTGTTATAAGCATTCGTGGGATAAAACGAGCGTGCATTTGACACGCTTTGGAACTTATGCAAACAAACATGTATAATACACTACTAAGACATTAAGAATGAGGTCTCAAATGATGAAATGCATATTTGGTGTCAAAAGTACACTATTTTTCGATTTGGAGTGTATTCGCACATTTTTAAGCATTCGTGGGATAAAATGAGCGTGGGTTTGACATGCTTTGGAACTTAAGCTTATAAGCACATATAATAAGTTAAGAAGACATTAAGTATGAGTTCTCAAAAGATGAAATACTTATTTGGTGTAGAACTACACTATTTTTCTATTTGGAATGTATTTGCACTGTTTTAAGCATTCGTGGGCTAAAACGAGCATGCATTTGACATGCTTTGGGACTTACACATATAATACCCTACTAAGACATTAATAATTAGTGTCCAAAAGATCAAAAGCATTATTTGTGTCAAAAGTGCACAGTTTTTCATTTTCAAATGTATTTGCACTGTTTTAAGCATTCGTGGGATAAAACGAGCGTGCGTTTGACACGCTTTGGAAATTAAACAAATAAACATATATAATACACTGCTAAGACATTAATAATGAGTGTCCAAAAGACTGAAAACACTTAAAAACACAAAGTTAGGCAGATTCTAACTAGTTTGACACACAAAAGTAAAGGGGATTGGGTTTTGGACGAATTTAAAACAAAACAAGTAAACTAAAGACTAAGACATATTTAGGCACGAAATTGGTGTCTTGAATGGATGATGGGCTGGCTAGAGGGTTCTTCTTCACACATGACACACTTGCATACAAATTGATCTCCAATTGCTTTTTCAATAAACCATGAATGACAATGCCCTAGATTAACCGTGCCATCACTGATTAACCCTCAGATTTTCCCTTAGTTATTGGATTGGATGGACATCATTCGACAACCCAAAGCATTCTTCAAAAGTTCCCTACATGCACATCATAATAGGAATACAATCAAAGATCATTATGTTCTATGAAAATCATAAGCATTGACAAAGCATTCGTAACTATGACATCATGATACTCATGCTAGGAATTTAACTTAACGCGATCGTGACCAGCGACCTTCACTACTTTTGAATGTAAGTTAGTAACGATTATGTGAAACTCCCTTATATTCTTGCACCAGATTCATGCATGCAAACTAATTATGCATCCTTAATCAACATTCAAGAATAAGTTTTGAATAAAACAGTTAAGCAAATTGCATTCACACTTTATGAAATCACAACTGGAATTAATAAACTCATATTGCAAGCATAATCATGGTTTCGAATTCCCCCCTAGCCAAGAGGGGTTTAGTTCCTCATAATCGCAAAATAAAGGTAAACAGGTTTATACATTGAAAACAAAAGAAAGAAAACACCTAAACGCTCCAGCGATCCAAACTGAACAGCAAGCACGCCCAAGAACTTTCCTTCTCTTCCTTTGCTGCGGCACAAGGTATGGTTGATGGTTTAAGGGTTTGTTTGTATGGAGGAATGGATAGGAGAAAGTATGGTTATGGTTAGGATGGTTGGGTGGTGCGGCAAGGGGTTTTAGAGAGGGTTAAAGATGTGTATGACAGAGAATGGTATATCTCTGCTGCGGCAAGGGAGGTTTTTATTTAAAGGTCAATTCGGCTAGGGTTCTGAAAAAGGGGTTTTAAATACTTAACTAATTTGTCCCACAATTGAATAGGTAAGAAAGAATCAGAATTTAAAGAGAAATAGGTAACAAAGGTGTGACACAATATAGGAAAGGTATTTAAGGTCAGAAATTAAGAGAAAAAATGGAAGGAAGGTGCGGCAAGGTTGTGGAGAAAAGGGAATATGATTTTGGTTCAGAAATTAGGCAAGAACAAGGTCCCCTTGCACGGCAAGGAAGGGGAAAAAGGGAAAGTGATGTGTTTGTGCAGATTTGGTGCGGCAGGGAATTTAAAGCAAGTTTAGGACTTCTAGAACAAGTAATTAAGTGCCCTAACATATTTTGGAATCCTTTTGTGGCTGGAACTTAGGTGATGAAGGATTAGGAAACTTCCAAGCCAAGAATAGAAACCTTCAAGAATGGAAACCTCCAAGAATAGAAACTTCCAACTTTTAGAAACTTTGGCTTCCAATTTTGAACTCTTCATTCTTCATTTGTCTTGAATCCAATTCGTCACATCTTCATTCAATCCTACGCTCATTTGATCTTCAATTTCATCCATCCACTTAGCTCCAAGCATGTGCAATCCATTTAGTGCCCAAAACTGCTCCAAAATGCACCAAAATGCACTTTCTTGTGTCTTTAACCCTTTGAACCTACAAACACACGAAAATAGCTTAAAGTACTAAAATAACTAAGAACTAACAATGTAAATGCAAGGAAACAAGCTAATTAAGTCGCATAAATATGCTCCTATCATTATACAGAGTCAGTTGTTTGGGGCTTTATGTTTGAATTAGCCGCCGGATTAAATTAATCCGGTCCCCAAATTTAGTACACCATATACCCACTTAGTTATCCTCTCTAATACCTTTGTATAATTAGTCGGGTTCACGCCGTTCTCTGCTTCTGTGTGAACTGATGTGATATAAACTAGCACTCAAATTAGACCCTCTTGTTGACAATTGTAGTAGATGTGTAAGTAGGGATCGTTCTAGGCCAGGGATTAGGAGGGATTGCTAATCTACTCAAATTAAACTCTAAAACACTAAACTAGACTCAAAAACAGAGAACTAGACTCTAATAACTTAAAACAAACTAGAATGACTCAAAATAGCACAAAACAAGCAAATTGACTCAAAATAGACTCTAGGGAATTATTTAGACGAATTTTAGACTAGTAAGCCTCAAAACACTAAATTGGACATATTCAAACACGTTTCTAACTAATCTAACGCACTTAATTAAAGGTACGATTGATTTGGACGAAATTGCATAAACTAAACAGGTTAGACATGAAATTGGGTGATTTGAATGGGTAAAGGGCTAGCTAGAGGCTCCTTTTCCACACATGACACACTTGCATACAAATTGATTTCCAGTTGCTTTTTCAATAAACCATGAACTTCAATGCCCCAGATTAACCGTGAACAGCACTAATTATGTCACATCCCCGCCCGGGGTGGATCACTTCCTGGGCCTGCTTCACCACTGTAGCACGATATTGTCCGCTTTGGGCTTACCATTCCCTCATGGTTTTGTTTCTGGGAACTCACGAGCAACTTCCCAGTGGGTCACCCATCATGAGAGTGCTCTAGCCCACTTCTCGCTTAACTTCGAAGTTCCTACGGAACCCGAAGCCAGTGAGCTCCCAAAAGGCCTCGTGCTAGGTAGAGATGAGAATATACATTTAAGGATCACTTCCCTGGGCGATGTGGGATGTTACAAATTAACCCTCAGATTTTCCTTAAGTCATTGAATTGGATGGACAACGCATCGGCAACCAAATTATTCTTCAATAGTTCCCTACATGAACACCATAATAGAGATACAATCAAAGATCATTAAGCTTTGTGAAAATCATAAACATTGACAAGGCATTTGTAACTATGAACAGCATGTTACTCCTGCCAGGAATTTACTTAACACGATTGTGGCTAGCAACCTCCACTAGTTATGAATATGAGTTCATAACAATTAGGTGAAAATCCCTTACATTCTAGCATCAAATTCATGCATGCAAACTAAGTTTGCATCCTTAATCAATATACAAGAATAAGTTCTGAATCAAACAGTTAAGTGAATTGCATTCACGATTTATGAAATCACAACTGGAATTAATCAATTCATATTGCAAATATGTTCATGGCTTTGAAATTTCCCCTAGCTAAAAGGAGTTTAGCTCCTCATGTTCGCAATTAAAACAAAGATAATTAAATTTAACATTGAAAACAAAAGATTGAATACACCTAGAAACGCTCCAGCAATCCAAAAAATCTTGAATGGTAGATACGACTCCAAGCTATCCTCTCATTCCTTGCAAAGTTGCGGCACAAGGGTTATGGTAAATGGAATTAGGTTATTATGTGTAATAGATAGGTGGTTCCCCTTTGGTACGGCTGATGCGATGTAAAACAGCACACAAATTAAACCATCTTATTGACAATTGTAGTAAAGATGTAAGTAGGGATCATTCTAGGCCGGGGATTAGGAGGGATTGCTAAAAATAGCTTAAAAAAGATTGCATAAACTAAACAAAGTTTGGACGAAATTGGGTGAACTGAATGGATGATGGGCTAGCTAGAAGGTCCTTCTCCACACATGACACACTTGCATACAAATTGATCTCCAGATACTTTTTCAATAAACCATGAACCTCAATGCCCCAGATTAACCGTGATGCACTAATTAACCCTCAGATTTTCCTTAAGTCATTGAATTGGACGGGCAACACAGTCGACAACCGAATTATTCTTCACAAGTCCCTTATATGAACTGCATAATAAAGATACAAGCAAAGATCATTAAGCTTCATGAAAATCATAAGCATTGACAAAGCACTCGTAACTATGAACTGCATGATACTTATGTGAGGAATTTACTTAACGCAGTCATTTATAAGCGACCTCCACTACTTGTGAATGATGTGAAATTAAATTGTACTCAAACTTAAACCCTATTGATGTAGTATGTGTAAGTAGGGATCATTCTTGGCCGGGGATTAGAAGGAATGCTAATCTACACAAACTAGACTTTAAAATACTAAACTAGACTCAATGACAGAAAACTAGACTCTAGACAACTCAAAACAAGCTAATATGACTCAAAACAGCACAACTAAGTTAAATAGACTCAAAATAGACACTAGGAAGTTATTTGGACGAATTCTAGACTAGTAAGACTCAAAATACTAAAAAAAACCTAATTTAGATAGGTTCTAACTAATTTGACACAAGAAGGTAAAGGGAATTGGGTTTTTGACGAAATTAACTAAAACTAATCAAATTAAAGAAACAAAGTAACAAAGGTAGGAAATTGGGTGTTGTGGATGGGTGAAAGGCTAATTAGAGGGTCCTTCTCCACATATGACATATGCATACAAACCAATTTCCAGTTATTATTCCTTTAGACTATGAATGACAACACCCCAAGTTAACCGTGATAGCACAAATTAACCATCAAATTTTCCTTAACTCATTGAATTGGATGGAATAGGAATCGCAACCAAATTGTCCTTATCAAGTTCCCTAACTATGAAAAGCATAATAGAAAAACATATCAAAGGTCATTAAGTTCTTTGAAAACCATAAGCATTGACGAGGCATTCGTAACTATCAAAAGCATGATACTCCTGCCTAGGATTTACTTAACACAATCATGACTAGTGACTTCCACTACTTGTGAATATAAGTTCATAACGATTAGATGAAACTCCCTTATATTCTAGCAGCAAGTTCATGCATACAAATTAAGTGTCGACCCTCAACCCACATACATAAACAAGTTTTTATAACTCAGATAAGCAAATCACATTCAAGACTCAAGAAACAATAACTGGATGTAATCAGTTCATATAAAACATATAATCATGGCTTCGAATTCACCTCTAACTAAAAAGAAATTAGTTCCACATGTCTAACATAGTTGAAAAGCAATCTAAAATAAACATTGAACTAAAACTAAGGATAGAAAAAACCCAGAAACGCTCCAACACTCCAAAGTAGGCTGCGGCACTCCCTTGGATGGTGGCACGGCACAAAGCTCCTCTTCTCCTTCCTTCCTTGCTGTGGCACTTGATGAATTTCTGTGTATATAGTGTGAATTGTGGTGGTGGATGGATGTAGGTGAGTTATGGTGAAGGGTGGGTGAATGGTATTTATAAGGCAAAGGGGCACGACAAAGGCTGTCAAGGAGAAGGATTTGGGACTCCAAACCAACAAGGAAAAGGACATCTAGAAGCCAAAAACCAAAGAGAACAAGGATAGGGACCACGCGCCAGATTTTTAGGGCTTCTAGAAAGAAGTGTTGTGGGATGTTTCTAGAAGTAAAAGGCCTTCTAAAAACAGGTTTTAGGTGTCCTAATATGAAAATATTTCCCTCATGCAACTAGAATTAAGGTAGGATAAGATTAGGATAAGATAAGATAAGATAGGGTAAGATAAGGTTAGTTTGGAGAAGATAAGGTTGGATAAGGTTTTAGATAATGTTCCTTCTTTTTAGCTGATTCCTTATCTTCAATGACTTGAATTAATTTCTCCATCTCTTTTGCACATTCCTAGCCTCTCTTGAACTTCAATTCGTCCATCCACCTTGATCCATGCATGTGCCATCCATTCCAAGCCCAAAACTGCTCTAAAATGCTCCAAATTGCATCTTCTTGCCAACTTTTGTCATTTGGACCTACAAACACACGAAAATAGGTTAAAACACTCTAATAAACAATAACTAACTAAATAAATGCAAGAAAACATGCTAACTAAGTCACATAAATATGCTCCTATCAAATTCCCCCACACTTAGCTTTTGCTAGTCCTCGAGTAAAACAAACAAAACATAACCTAAACCTTCCAACGTTCGCCTCAGGGATTTCCAATTAAACATGACATGTTAAAAATCACTACTTACATAGATTTTAGTCATCCCTACCCTCGAACTCATACTTAATCGCAGTAGCCACTCACTAGCTCGCATTTAATCAATTAAAACGACGTTTTGAATGTAGTAACATGCCTTAGAGAATCCCTCAATTCCTTACAAGATATACACTCTATTTTCACACAGATTTTCTGACTACACTCCCTACACTAGGTATATGTGAGAAGATTGATGTAAACATGTAGACTAAACACTCACATATGCTATAACAAAGAGGCACTTTCTGGAATTATTAATGCACATATGAATATGATCTCATGAACGGAATGCCACTACTTAGGTGCGAGAACCAGAGACACAATATGCTCATACCAATCCCAAACTCCACATATTGAACACATAACAATCAAGCTAGAAGTCTAAGGGTTGTAATGGGGCTAGGGGTATTGGCTAACAAAGAGAGGTAAAAGATAAACAAAAGTTCTTAAAGAAATAGTAAGCAAAGCAATGAAATCAACACTTAAAATTCTCTTTTGATTGCAGAAACTAACTTTTAAGACAAAGGGGATATTCATACAACTTTTAGGGCCATCTTCAAACTTTTGGACCCTTTCTTCAACAACCAACACTTGTGAGCTTATTCTCACCTATTTGAAACTCTTTTTTCTTTCTTTTCACAACTTTTTCTTTTCTTTTTTTTTTCCACGTTTCTTTTTTTTATTTTTTCTCTGAAACAAACTCTACCCCAAAATAACAAATCCTTCCCCCACACTTGTTTTTCTGCAATATGTTGATCAAAAGGAATTCCCTCTAAGTCATGCTTCACTATCCTTTAAGAACAAGGGTGTGGATAGTCCTATACTAGGCTAGGTAAGGATAATGTGGGCTAACAATGAAAATAGGCTAACTAAGGCTCAAATGGGTTAAACCTACAATACATATGCAAAGGGTGAGGCTTTTTAGCTCTGGTTTAGCTAAACAACTTCATCTTGTAATTTGTTATGCAATCAATTTAATGCTTTGAATAAAACGGGTATGAGTTCTAGTATTTGGATCTATAATGTTGAAAACACATTCTAAGTAGCAACCAAGCAAAGAAATAATGAGATCATGCAACGACTTTACAAAACAAAAACATCACAGATTAATAACTCTCCAAAAGAAGTATAGGCTCAAGTCTCTCGGGGTTGTAGCATTAGTTTGAGTTTCATCCTTCAAGCATGTTACAAAAACTGATTTTTTTTCCTTTGTGATTACATGTGAATTTGTAAACGACAACTACAACTAAGCATAAACCAAAGAGCATATCAAACTTCCACCCATGTTTGTAACTTTCTTTAACAATCATGCAATTAAAAACTAAATCCTCATCATTGTGTTGGAAGGTACCCTAAGACACAACACACAACAAAAACGACTCTTTTTTGGTATTTTTCAAAACTTTTTCGAATTTTTTTTTAAATTTTCGTATTTTTCTTTCAAGACACATAAAAACACTTCAAAACACACTAAAAACACTTCAAAACAATGAGTAACAACTTTAGAAGTGATAGGTGATAAAAACCCACGAAAATATCAATTAAAACACTTTGTTTACCCCCCCCACACTTAAACCAAACATTGTCCTCAATGTTTCAAACATAGACTCACACACAAGCAAGCAAACAACACAACTAACAAACATGACAAATATGGCAAAGTAAACGCAATAAAGAGTAGAGTTTAGAAATACAAATCTGGTTGTGGAGCCGGAGAATCCCAGGTCTTCTTTATTCGAATGTATGGGTTGCCTCCCAAGAAGCACTTGCTTTAACGTTTTCCAGCCGGACGATACCTCCAATTTAAGCTTCATTGGAGCCCTCGGCATGGAGGGGTATTTCCTCCATGACATGCTCCTCAAAATTCTCGTGCATTGGGTCTATGAATGGTAAGGGATAGTGGTCCTTCCTGATTTTGATGTTGAGCTTCCTAACATCAGTGTGACGTGTCCCACCACCTTGAATTTGATTGGGAACTTGCACCAAAGAAGGTAACAACCTATTAGTTGAAATGGGAATTGGAATTGGGATTGGTGGCTCACCAATGTATTGCGATGAAGTGGCAGCACTGTCAACAGATTCACAAGGGGTGCTCTCGGGCAGATTTGGTGGTTTGAGGATTGGGGCTTGTCCCTTGTGCTCTAATCCAATTCCCTCTTTATTGGTAGTTCGAAATACATCCTTCTTGATTGGTGCTGATCGTTCCTGCCCTATATTTTTAATTACATCAATGGCAAAACAAGAACGAACATCATTAGTATGCTTAACAGATTCAGAAACTTTAAAGTTAATCGTATCACCACCAAACTCCATAGTTAACGCTCCCTTGGCCACGTCAACCTTGGTGTGGGCTGTTTTCATGAAAGGTCAGCCAAGTAAGATTGGCGATGGTGGAGAGTGGGCTGAGTCCTCCATGTCAAGCACATAGAAATCTGCAGGAAAAATCAAGTGGTCTACCTGCACCAAAACATCTTCCAAAACTCATTTCGGGTATGTATTAGATCGATCAGCTAATTGGATAATAACACCATCATTTTTAAGCTCTCCTAGATTCATAGATGCATAAACAGAATATGGCATGACATTAATTGATGCACCTAAATCTAGCATAGCATGTTCAAACCTTGTATTACCAATTACACAAGGGATAGTGAAACTACCTGGATTTTTGCATTTAGGTGGCAGCTTTCTTTGCAACATCACAGAGACATTTTCACTTACTTGTACCACCTCTTTCTCCCGAATCCATTTCCTTGTTGTACAAATCTTCTTCAAAAACTTAGCGTACTTGGGGATTTGCTTTATTGCATCAAGGAGCGGGATATTGACATGCACCTTCCTAAATGTCTCCATGTCTTTTCCATCCTCTTCCTTCTTTGTTTGCATGAATCTGCCAGGAAAAGGCAAATTTGGTGGAATTAGGTTAGAATGAGTCAAATTTGAACCACCCTTACCTGAATTGGACGGTATGGAAGGCTTATAGGGCTGCGGCAAGGTTGGGTCCACCCTTGCCATGGCTTTGTGCATTTCTTCCTCTTCAATCAACAACTTTTCATCTTCCTTTTGGCTTGATTTGGATGGTTTTGGGTAAGTTCCAACTTCTTTTCCACTTCTCAACATGATGGCGTTAGCGGTTTCAAAGCCTATTTTTGGATTGACAATGGTTGAGCTAGGCAGTTTACCTTTTTCTCGAAACTGCCCAATGAACTCTGAAATCTGCCCTATTTGCTTCTTCATGTCGCTCATCTCCTTGTCTTGATTCGCTATTCGATTATTTTGATTTTGTAATCCCTGCGCTACAGAAGTTAGTAATTGAATAGCTTGATCATTATCAACTAGCGAACCTGAGTTTGGTTGAGCAGATTGTGATTGAGGTTGTATTGGTGCGAATGGCCTTTGATAGAACCCCGAGAGTTTGCTGTCTAAATCCACCTTGTTGTTGAGATTGTTGAGGCTCCCTCCACTTGAAGTTTGGGTGATCTCTCCAGCCCGGATTGTAGAGTATGGATCATTCCTTGGCTGATTTTGGGCTTGAAAGCCAATGGCATTGGCACTTTCCCATCCCTCATTCTCTATTAATTGAGGGCATTGCTCAGAAAGATGTCCTTGCATAGAGCACACGCCACACACACTTGGTGTAATTCCTTGCACTTTCATTCCTTCGACCATCTGTGACACAATGACAGTGAGGTTAGCCATTTGAGATTGAAGTTCAGAAATTGCACTTACCTCATTGACATGTGGCTGCTGTGGAAGCTCTCTTTGTCCAACACCTTCGTATTGTTGTGCATTCAAGGCTCGGTTTGCAATTAAGATCTTGGCAGCCACTGGGGTTTTGTCAACCAAGGCACCTCCCGCTGAAGCATCAAGCATTTGTCGCTCAATTGGAAGGAGTTCTTTGTAGAAATATTGAATCAATAGCTCTTCCTTCATTTGATGTTATGGGCAGGATGCAACTAACGCCTTAAAACGCTCATAATATGCTGGAAACGATTCCCCTTGGTTTTGTTGGATTCCACTAATTCTCTTCCTCAAAAGAATAACTCTCGAAGTTGGGAAGAATTTCTCTAAAAACGCTCTTTTCATGCTTTCCCAAGAAGTGGCCATTCCAGGTGCCAATTCGAATAACCAATCCTTAGCCTTCTCAAATAGAGAGAATGGAAAGGCTTTCATCTTCATAGTATTCCCATCTACGTTGATTGGTGTCATGCTTGAGCACACCATGATAGGAGCATATTTATGAGACTTGGTTAACTTATTTCCTTGCATTTAGGTTGTTAGTTCTTAGTTATTTTACTATTTTAAGCTATTTTCGTGTGTTTGTAGGTCCAAAGGGCTAAAGTGGCAAGAAAGTGCATTTTGGTGCCTTTTGGAGCAGCTTTGGGCTTGGAATGGATATCACATGCTTGGAGCAAGGTGGATGGACTAAATTGATGTTCAAGAAGGATTAGGAATGTGCTTGAAGACTTAAGTCAAAGATTTTGAAGAAAGGAATCAGTTTAGAAGAAGGAATGTTAGCCAAGTTTCCTGATTTGGTCCTAATCTGAATTTACCTAAGTTCCAGCTAGAAGTTGGGTTCCTAAATATTTTAGGACACTTAATTAATAGTTCTAGAAGTCTTAGGACTTCCCTAAAATCCCTTGTCGTATTGTCCTTGCCTAATTCCCCTTTCCCTTTTCCTTGCCGTATCCTACTTACCATTTTTCTTAAAATCTGCCAAGTATTCCCTTTCCTTATTTCTTTGATTTTTGTTACCCTTTTCTTGTGGAATGGGAAAGCTAATTCCTGCCCTAAAACTACATCAATGCCATGCCTTTTAGCCTGATAGGAGCATATTTATGCGACTTAATTAGCTTGTTTCCTTGCATTTACGTTGTTAGTTCTTAATTATTTTAGTATTTTAAGCTATTTTCGTGTGTTTGTAGGTTCAAAGGGTTAAAGAAGCAAGAAAGTGCATTTTGGTGCATTTTGGAGCAGTGTTGAGCACTAAATTGATTGCATATGCTTGGAGCTAAGTGGATGGACAAAATTGAAGATCAAATGAGCTTAGGATTGAATGAAGATGTGAAGAATTGGATTCAGGCCAAATGAAGAATGAAGACTTCAGAATTGGAAGCCAAAGTTTCTAAAGTTGGAAGTTTCCATTCTTGAAGGTTTCTATTCTTGGCTTGGAAGTTTCCTAATCCTTCATCACCTAAGTTCCAGCCGCAAAAGGATTCCAAAATATGTTAGGGCACTTAATTACTTGTTCTAGAAGTCCTAAACTTGCTCTAAATTCCCTGTCGCACCAAATCTGCACAAACACATCACACTTTCCCTTTTCTTCACAACCTTGCCGCACCTTCCTTCCCTTTTCTCTCTTAATTTCTGACCTTAAATACCTTTCCTATATTGTGTCACACTTTCGTTACCTATTTCTCCTTAGTTTCTGATTCTTTCTTACCTATTCAATTGTGGGACAAAATAGTTAAGTATTTAAAACCCCTTTTCAGAACCCTAGCCGAGTTGACCTTTAAATAAAAACCTCCCTTGCCGCAGTAGAGATATACCATTCTCTATCATACACATCCCTAACCTTCTCTAAATACCTTTGCTGCACGACCCAACCATCCTAACCATAACCATACTTTCTCCTATCCATTCCTCCATACAAACAACCCCTCAAACCACCAACCATACCTTGTGCCACAGCAAAGGAAGGGAAGGAAAGTTCTTGGACGTGCTTGCTGTTCAGTTTGCATCGTTAGAGCATTTAGGTGTTTTTTTTTTTTTTTTCAATGTATAAACCTGCTTACCTTTGTTTTTGCGATTATGAGGAACTAAACCCCTCTTGGCTAGGGGGAATTCGAAACCATGATTATACTTGCAATATGATTTGATTAATTGCAGTTGTGATTTCATAAAGTGTGAATGCAATTTGCTTAACTGTTTTATTCAAAACTTATTCTTGAATGTTGATTAAGGATGCATACTTAGTTTACATGTGACACACCCCGACTCGAACATCGGGACGTGCTGGCCGTCACGTGAGCGTGACGAGGCCAGGTGCGCCGTGTGGAAGAATAAATGTAGATAATAAGTAGTAGATTATCATTACAAGTGCTATAGGCACATAAAGAGTGTGGAAATTAACAGCATAATTTACAGAGTTCGAGCATCCTAGGTGCAGTCCGAAAAGACATAAGCAAGAAAGCAAAATATCTACATGGATAGTGTACTGTCAGATATGCCTTGAAGCCTCGCTTGCCACCAACACTACCTAGTACCTGGAGGGGCGCAAAACAAAAGTGTGAGTGGGCAAAAACAAAGCTTTACCAAAATCACTTCGATAGAAAAGTTGTAACCCCTTTCTGTAAAACATGTATACTTCCCAGAAAATATGTATATATGTACTAGTACTGAAAACCATCGATCAACCAATCAATCAATCAATCAATGCCATGATCGAATGAACCATAATCAGTAATAAGCATATATCAAATATCATCAATCAATCAGGTGATATCCCAACTCAAATCATGCCGGCAATATATATCAATCAGCCGGAGTCACCTCTAGTGACCTGTACGGCTGAATCTATGGCTCATCAACCACATCCTCAATCCATCTCTCAATCAATAACCTACGCCCATGACGGAACCACCTAAAGTGGTTTGTACGTCAAGCTGGGTATATATAACGCTCTGTGCTACGATCACGTGAAAGCTGGCGAAGAATCGCAAGTCACCTACGAGTCAGAACCACCTAGTGTGGTCTGTATGACAGGCTGGCA
Source organism: Heteromeles arbutifolia (assembly GCA_024362995.1). Classification (NCBI taxonomy): domain Eukaryota; kingdom Viridiplantae; phylum Streptophyta; class Magnoliopsida; order Rosales; family Rosaceae; genus Heteromeles; species Heteromeles arbutifolia. Next base: position 14,313,298 of record JANCRC010000015.1, read on the forward strand.
CCTGCCTTGGATCCAAGGTGAGCGTACGGTGCGGGAGGTGAACGATCACGTGAAAGCTAAGCCCTATTATGGCAGGACAAACCCCAATGTGCAGGTAAATGAGCCATATACTAATCTCATCGATATCACTATAACCATCATATCACAAGTATACACTTACCTGGTACCCGCGGTGCATCAATATATAATCATATAAACATAAAAATATATATGGCATTCGACATGGCATTAAACTTCATAAAAGCATTTTAAAACGTATTTCTGGGAATCAATCAATTATATATATATATATATATATATATATATACTGAAAACCAAAAGCCCACTCACTGATAGGTAGACGGGTCGTAGCCCCCGAGCCTCCCGTGGCTACGCTCGTCCTCAAGATACGTCTCACCTATATGCCAAACAACTATATAACCGTTAATTACGCGCATAACCCAAATCAAGTAATAACTTCTCATACATTGCTCAATTGGGGTGTTTGAATATACCAACATGCTCTACTCAGTCCCACGAACACCCCCATATTTTAAAAATAATTTTTGGAAGCCTCACGCGCCGACCAAGGAACGGCAACACGCGCCGCCCACATGCGGCCACGCGCCGTGCACACTGACGGAAACCCTAACGCCGTTAAGGAATATTCCGTTAAATCCCTAGAATATTTCGTTAAAGTTAACTGACGCCGTTAACCTCCGTTAGGAATATTCCGTCAACTTTGACGGAATATTTCGTCACCTTCAACCTTAGTCGCCGGCGACCGGCGCGGGCGCCGCTGTGTCGCCGGAAACTGGGTAATTTTTCTACCTTTGATTTCTAGCTCATTTTTCAACCAAATTTCACGAAATTTACACCAAAATGATCCTTAGGACAAGGAGAAGAGATTTATACCTGCTTTGAACCCAAAATCCACGTGAATCTAGCCAGAGAAATTTCACGAATTCCGGCCAACTTCCAAACCGGCGATCCCGACGTCCAAACTCCATCAATTTTGTCCTCCGAGCATCCCAAGACTATTCTAAACCTTCCTATGATCTCCAAATAAGCTGAAACACCATAGATTTCGAGTGCATGAACAGTACCATCCACGGTACTACACGGGTTCCAGAGTTCTCGATGGTTCCAACCTGAACAAATGGTACGGTTGCACTCACCAGGTTACCAGGGTTCCTAAGATGTTATCTAGGGCTTTGATCCGTGACCAAAACACAAAAGATAGAGGTCGTCCGTACGTTTGCAGGGGAGAGGATAGAGAGTTCGAGAAGAGGAAGGGTAAAGTGACGGGGAGGATAGGTGCTGCACACGTGTTGTGCGAGTGTGTGTGTATATATTTCCTCATCCAACCCCATCCACATAAAATCAGCAAAAATACAATAAAAGAAATATATAGGTACCCCTACCTATAAACATTAATCCTTCTTCACACATCCTCTCACTCCCGCAAGCGTAAAATCATCATTTCATAAATAACATATTCATTAACTCGGAACGGACTGTTACAGCATGCATGAATCTGGTGCTAGAATATAAGGAAGTTTCACATAATCATTACTAACTTACATTCAGAAGTAGTGAAGGTCGCTGCGATCGCGTTAAGTTAAATTCCTAGCATGAGTATCATGATGTCGTAGTTACGAATGCTTTGTCAATGCTTATGATTTTCATACAACGTAGTGATCTTTGATTGTATCTCTATTATGATGTGCATGTACGGAACTTTTGAAGAATGCTTTGGGTTGTCGAATGATGTCCATCGAATCCAATAACGAAGGGAAAATCTGAGGGTTAATTAGTGATGGCACGGTTAATTTGGGGCATTGTCATTCATGGTTTATTGAAAAAGCAACTGGAGATCAATTTGTATGCAAGTGTGTCATGTGTGGAGAAGAACCCTCTAGCTAGCCCATCATCCATTCAAAACACCAATTTCGTGCCTAAATCTGTCATAGTTTTTAGTTTACTTGTTTTGTTTTAAATTCGTCCAAAACCCAATCCCCTTTACTTTTGTGTGTCAAACTAGTTAGAATCTGCCTAACTTTGTGTTTTTAAGTGTTTTGAGTCTTCATAGTTCCAAATTCGTCCAATTTCATCCCTAGAGTCTGTTTTGAGTCTTTTAGCTTGTTTTAAGCTGTTTTGAGTCAATTTAGTAGTTTTGAGTCCCTAGAGTCTAGTTTTCCATTCTTTGAGTCTAGTTTAGTGTTTTAAACTTAGTTTTACGTTTTTAAGTCAGTTTCAAGTGTTTTAGCAATCCCTCATAATCCCCAGTCCAGAACGATCCCTACTTGCAACTTTACTACAATTGTCAACAAGAGGGTTTAATTTGTGTGCTTATATACATCGCATCATAGCCATATAAAACACACAATCCCTTCTTGCCGCAGTAACCACCCACCTTCCATCCACCTATCTACCTATCCATCCTCTATCACCCATCACCACAGATTCTCTACACACTTTCTGCCGAAAAACCACCCTCTATCCTTCACCATAACTCACCTATATCCATTCACCACCATAAATCACCACCTAACCCTTGTGCCGCAGCAAAGAAGAAGAAGGAGAGCCTTGGATGTGCTTGCCATTCAAGTTGGATTGCTGGAGCGTTTCTGCGTGTTTTTCTCTCTTTTGTTTTGAATGTTCAATTTATTTTCTTTTTGCTTTGCTGTGAACATGATAGGCTAAACCCCTTTTTGCTTTGCTTAACTGCTATATTCAAAACTTATTCTTGTATGTTGATTAAGGAGGCCTACTTAATTTGCATGCTTCAATTTGATGCTAGAATATAAGGGAGTTTCACATAATCTTTACAAACTTATATTCACTAGTAGTAAAGGTTGCTAGTCACAATCTTGTTAAGTAGATTCCTGGCAGGAGTATCAAGCGCTTTCATAGTTACGAATGCCTTGTCAATGCTTATGATTTTCATAGAGCTTAATGATCTTTGATTGTATCTCTATTATGCGCTTTCATGTAGGGAACTTTTGAAGAATAATTTGATTGCGATGCGCTATTTCCATCCAATTCAATGACATAAGGAAAATCTGAGGGTTAATTTAAGCGTACCAAATTAACCTGAGCTGTTGAGGGTCATGGTTTATCGAAATCGTAACTGGAAATCAATTTTGTGTTGCATGCGTGTCATGTATGGAGAAGAACCCTCTAGCTAGCCCATGATCCATTGAATCACCTTTGTTTTATGTCTTTGTTTAGAATCTACAAGTTACTTTTAGATTCAATTTTCGTAGAAACCAAACCCCCCATCTTTAAGTTGTGTTAGTTTAGTTAGAATCTGTTTAGATTTGTGTCTAGTTAGTCCTTTGAGTTTATTTTCGTCCAAATCAGTCCCTAGTGTCTAGTTTGAGTCAATTTGGCTGTTTGAAGCTGTTTTGAGTCTTTTAAGTTTGTTTTGAGTCTTGTGAGTCTTGTTAAGTGTTTTTAAGTTTGTTTTTGTGTTTTTAAGTCAGTTTAGAGTTGATTAACAATCCCTCCTAATCCCCGGCCTAGAACGATCCCTACTTGCATCTTTACTACAACTATCAACAAAAGGGTTTAATTTGTCTGTTGTTTTACATCGCATCACACCACCTCAAATTCCTTCAAATGCTTGTTTGGATCTTCCATGGACAGCCCATGGTTCTTAGGAATGTGATGCAACAAGCTTGACTTCAATTCAAACTCATCGGTCTTTCCTTGACTTGCCGTAGGGTATTGGATGAATAGAGGCATGGCATTGTCAAGTCCCAAGGCTGAAAGCTCTTTGATTGTACGATTGTCCACAGCCACGACTTGTTCTTCCTCTTCTCGTTCTTCAAATTCAGATTTAGAGCTAGAACTAGTACCTAAAACAAAGAAAACAAAACAAAATCAGAAACTAAAGAAAATACGAAATGAAACAACGGGGGATTAGCAGCAACGGCGCCAAAAATTTGATGTCAAATTAAATTGCACTCAAACTTAAACCCTATTGATGTAGTACGTGTAAGTAGGGTTCGTTGTAGTAAAGATGACGGTGATGCGATGTAAACTAGATTCAATGACGGTGATGCGATGTAAAACAGCACACAAATTAAACCCTCTTGTTGACAGTTGTAGTAAAGATGCAAGTAGGGATCGTTCTAGGCCGGGGATTAGGAGGGATTGCTAATCAACTCTAAACTGACTTAAAAACACAAACACAAACTTAAAAACACTTAACATGACTCACAAGACTCAAAACAAACTTAAAAGACTCAAAACAGCTTAAAACAGCCAAAAAGACTCAAACCAGACACTAGGGAATTATTTGGACGAATTCTAGACTAGTAAGACTCAAAACACTAAATTGGACAGATTCAAACACACTTCTAACTAATCTAACACACTTAATTAAAGGGGGATTGGGCTTTGGACGAATTTAAAGTAAAACAAGTAAGAAACTAAAACTGGACAGATTTGCACGAAATTGGGTGTTTTGGGTGGATGATGGGCTCGCTAGAGGGTTCTTCTCCACACATGACACACTTGCATACAAATCAATTTTCAGTTGTTCTTTCGATAAACCATGAAACTCAACACCCCAGGTTAATTAGGTACACTTAAATTAATCCTCAAGTTTTCCTTAAGTTATTGAATTGGACGGGAAAGCGCATACAAGAATTCAAAACATTCTCTAAAAGTCCCCTACATGAAAGCGCATAATAGAGATACAATCAAAGATCATTAAGCTTCATGAAAACTATAAGCATTGACGAGGCATTCGTAACTATGATGAGCATGATACTCCTGCCAAGAATTCACTTAACGCGATCGTTTATAAGCGACCTCCACTACACATGAATATAAGTTCATAACGATTAGGTGAAATTCCCTTATATTCTAGCATCAAATTCATGCTTGCAAACTAAGTGTCGACCCTCAATCAACATACAAAAATAAGTTGTCAATCAAACAGTTAAGCAAATTGAATTCACAATTTATGAAATCACAACTGAAGGTAATCAATTCATATTGCAAGTGAAGGAAAAATTTTGTCCTAGCTAAGAACATGTGAGAATATTTGAACACATATGCAAACTAATAACACTTTAAAGTAGGCATGCATTCAAAAACAATTCTAAAACCCATGACTTTCAAAGCCTAGTGAATGGTGAGTCATAAGACTCTTTAACAACATTAAAGAGAAGAAAGGATTTTGAGATTCATTACCCTTGAAGCTCATCCTTGTTTACACAAGGGATTCACCCAAGTGGAGGGCCTTCAAGTCACCTCCTAGCTCCTTGGATCTTCCTTGTGATTTACTTCCTTTTGTTACTCCTTTGCTCCTTGAGGATGTGAGGAAAGGATCTCCAAAAACACCAAAGGTTCGGTGTCTCTAAGTCTCCACACCAAGGATGAGGTGTGAAGATGAAATGGATGACTTAGAGGAAGAAAGATTGCTAGCTATCCCTCCCCTAAGTGGCCGGCCTCTATGGAGAAAAAGAGAGAAAATATTTCTCTTCTTTGTCTCAAGAAAACCCTAATGAGGTAAAAGCTATAAAGATGCTTTTATACCACCTCACATGTGAGTGGCAAACTTGCAATTAACCCAAGTTTGATAACCCTCACCCTAGGGCGGTTTTGACTTTGTTTTTGGGTTAATTTCCATTTAGTTTTAGTTGTCACACAACCTAAACTCAATGGGCCTTGTGGACCAAAAACCCTTTTGGGCCCCGAAACCCAAAACCAACTTAAAAGCCCAATACGAACCTTTCGTAAGATTAATTAACTAATTAATTAATCTTGACCATTCTCAATTAAACTATTTAATTGCTTATCCATCTCATTTATATTTCTTCACTTTCACCCTTACTCGGTGTACGATCCATTAGGTTCCAATTAGCGAGGCAGTGGGGGATTGTTACTCTTAACGATCGATTGTGAATTGAAACTACATTTCAATTCTCCCTATGATGAAGATTAGTGTTTGCTATTCCTCAGGGCTTCCACAAACCATGAGTGACACCTAGCAGTATGTCATGGCTACCCAAGCTAAATAGAAGTGGTTGGAGAACCTATCCAGTTACAATTACAATGCAATACGGTCATTCTCTAATACAATACTCTTGATCACATTGTTTGAGTGATAGTTTGTATCATGTCTACTATCCAATGTGATACTTCTCTATATGAATCAATTGAATATGATTTGGAACATGCTTCCTAAATCATATTCGTATGCTTTGGCCAAAGACTCTCGAATCATATCTCAGAGTATTCACCTTCCACTCAGAGTATTCACCTTCCACCATGGAAGGTTAGAGATCCCTTGTTGTGCATTCACATGCCTACATGACTAGATAGCTTGACCCCAACAATGTCGTTAACACTCTCAATGGAATGCCCTTGACATAATCAAAGATCAAGGACCTAACCATTAGACATCAATGATGCCTCAGGTCAAATGACTACTTTGCATATTGCAACTTACGAGTTCTTACATGACATGTATGTTCGAACTCTCTTTTGATCGTTGTTCAGTGTACTCGATTACCTTTTGAGCACCTATGTGTTTGTCTTAGTGTCCAACACTAAATGACTTGAGACTAGTCATACTCACGCTTGAGTTAACATAACACATACTAACCTTAGTGGATTGTCAATGTCCAATTGGCAATCCTATGGCTAGGAACATTTTAGGAATGTTCATAAGAGAAAGGTCTCGTTAATCTAACTTACTTAGATCACTTCTCTCTTAGATTAAATATATTCCTTGGATTCCCTTATTGCTTAAACACATGATACAATAAATAGTGATTAACAATAAGCTTTGCCCTTCATTAAACATATAATAGTCTAATACAATAAGTATTCCAAAAGCTATTACATCAAATGAGTGGCTTTGTGGGCATACTTCCAACAATCTCCCACTTGCACTCAAAGCCACTTTCCCATGTATCTAATACCCATCTTTTCCATATGGCGGTCAAGTTGGATTTGAGACATTGGCTTCGTCAGTGGATCTGCTACATTATCGGCTGAGGCAACCTTGAGGATGTTGACTTTCCCCTCGGCAGCATATCTTCTAATGATATTAAAGCGTCTGTCAAAATGCTTGTTCTTTTGATGAGCCCTGGGTTCCTTGGCTTGAGCTATCGCCCCACTATTATCATAGTACAAAGTTACTGGTGATGTAATGGTTGGAACCACTCCAAGTTCAGTAATGAACTTCTTCACCCAGAACGCTTCTTTGCCGGCTTCAGCTGCAGCGACATATTCAGCCTCTGTCGTGGAATCAGCAATTACAGATTATTTCTTGCTTTTCTAGCTGACAGCCCCACCATTCAGAGTGAACACATATCCGGAGTTGGAACTTCTATCGTCGATGTCAGATTGGAAATCTGCGTCTGTATAGGCTTCTACTCGCAACTCTGTCCCTCCTCCGTAAACGAGGAACATGTCCTTAGTTCTTCTTAAGTACTTAAGGACCGTCTTGACAGCTGCCCAGTGTTCTGATCCTGGGTTAGATTGATATCGACTAGTAATGCTCAGAGCATATGCGATATCAGGCCTTGTGCACATCATGGCATACATGAGACTTCCTATGGCGGAAGCATAAGGAATAGCACTCATCTGCCGTACTTCTTCAGGAGTTTTAGGTTCCATGGACTTAGAAAGGTGAATTCCATGTCTGACAGGAAGAAAACCTTTCTTAGATTGTTCCATCTAGAACCTACTTAGCACCTTATCTATGTACATAGATTGGGATAATCCAATTAATTTTCTAGATCTATCACGATAGAGCTTTATCCCAAGCACATAAGATGCATCTCCCAAATCTTTCATGTGGAAGGTTTTGGACAACCACACTTTTACAGAAGAAAGTACTGCAGTGTCATTCCCGAATAGTATTATGTCATCTACATATAACACTAGGAATACAACTGCATCCCCAACGACCTTTTGATAAACACAATTGTCGTCTTCGTTTTGAGTAAAACCAAACGATTTGATTTCTGTGTCAAAACGAATATTCCAGCTCCTGGAGGCTTGTTTAAGTCCATAAATGGACCTTTGAAGCTTGCATACCTTAGTCTTTTCAGACTTGGACACGAAACCTTCGGGTTGAGTCATATAGAGCTCTTCCTCTAGGTAGCCATTCAGAAAGGCCATCTTCACGTCCATTTGCCATATCTCATAATCATGGTACGCAGCTATAGCAAGCAAAATCCGAATGGACTTAATCATGGCTACAGGAGAGAAAGTTTCTTCACAGTCAATCCGTTCTCTTTGCCTGTAACCTTTGGCTACTAGTCTAGCCTTATAAGTCTCCACGTTTCCATCAACGCCTATCTTCCTCTTGAATACCCATTTGTTTCCAACAGGTACTATACCTTCTGGACGGTCTACAAGAGTCCAGACCTGATTTTGATACATGGAATCCATCTCGGATTTCATGGCCTCTTGCCATCTCTTTGAATCAATGTCAGACATTGCTTCAGTGTAGTCTCTAGGGTCCTCCTTTGTGTTATTGTCACCTAGAAGGTGCAATTCCCCAAAGTCATTATCTAAGCCATACCTCTTAGGTGGCTTACTGACCCGTTCAGATCTACGTGGAGCTAGGGGTTCAGGAACATGGTTGTCTATCTGTTGATTGCTTGTTTGTGGCTCATCAGGAATTTTCTTTAATTCTATCGTTTTCTTGCTACTTCCATTGAGAACGAGTTCGTCCTCAAGGAACATAGCAGTTCTGGCGACAAAGACTTTCTGGTCATCAGGGTGATAGAATTCGTATCCCAAAGTCTGTTTGGAATACCCCACAAAATAGCACTTAACAGACCTTGCTTCAAGCTTGTCTGCTTCAAGCCTTTTTACGTAAGCTGGACAACCCCAAATCTTAATATGGTTAAGATTTGTTCTTTTGCCATGCCATATCTCATATGGCGTTTGTGGAACTGACTTGGAAGGCACTCTATTTAGTAAATAAGCTCCTGTTTGTAGTGCATATCCCCAGAACGAAACTGGTAGGTCAGCGGAACTCATCATAGAACGAACCATATTCATCAAGGTTCGATTTCTCCGTTCAGAAACTCCGTTATGTTGAGGAGTTCCTGGTGGAGTCCACTGTGATACTATTCCACACTCCTTGAGGTAGTATAGGAATTCATTACTTAGATATTCACCCCCTCGATCCGATCTTAGGGTCTTTATCTGTTTCCCAGTTTGGTTCTCCACTTCATTCTTGAACTCTTTGAACTTTTCAAAGGATTCTGACTTGTACTTCATAAGATACACATAGCCAAACCGAGAGTGATCATCGGTGAATGTGATATAGTAGGAGAACCCTCCTCGTGCTACAGTGGACATAGGTCCACATACATCTGTGTGGATTAACCCTAGTAGTTCTTTGGCTAGCTCTCATTTCCCAGTGAATGGAGATTTAGACATCTTTCCCAGTAAACAAGATTCACAAGTGCCCATTTGGTCATTACCTACTGAACTGAAATATCCGTCTTTCGACATCTTGCGAATCTTATCTTGGTTTACATGTCCAAGTTTAAGATGCCAAAGCTTAACTCGGTTAACTTCTTCTCTAGCCCTTTTGGGTTTTGAGGTATTCCCGTTTTCAATACAGTGCATCCCACTACTTGTCTCTAGGTGAAAAAGTCCCTCTATCATATTACCATGTGAGATAATACGACCGTTCAAGTATAAAGTGCAACTCATTTTGTCAAACAATACTGAGTGCCCATCTCGTAAAAGCATAGAGATAGAAATCAAATTCTTTATACATGATGGAAAATATAAACAATTTTTAAGTTCCAAGACTTCCCCAGAGGGTAGTTTAAGCATGTAGGTGCCTATTGCTTTTGCAGATATCTTAGTGCCGTTCCCAACTCGCACAATCATCTCCCCATTGCGCAGTGTCCTGCTCGCTGTTAGTCCCTGCAACGAATTGCAGATATGTTGACTAGCGCCTGAATCAAATATCCAGGAATTGGAGCCTACTGTAAAAGCACTCTCTATGACAGAAATAGTCCCTTCAAAAGTTCTTGTCATAAGGCTCGCAATGCGCACCCTGTATTTCTTCTTCCAACGTTCATCCTTTCCACAATGAAAGCATGTTCCCTTGGATTTTCTTGCCTTCTTCTTATGCAACCTTTTCTTTATGATTGCATTCTCACTCCCACTGTCCTTTTTGAAACTTTGTTCAAACTTACAGCACATGTCAATCATCTCGGTAAAAGTATGATTGAATCTATTCACTTTATAGTTTACTATAAACTTAGTGAAATCATCCGAGAGAGATGCAAGGAAAAAGTCTTGGGCCATTTTTCCATCGATAGAAGTTCCTAAACTTTCAAGATCTTGAAAGATCCTTTCCATCTTTTGTCCATGTTTTTGGACCGATGTCCCCTTTGCCATTTTGGCATTTAATAGACTACAAACATTTGAGAATCGTACGTTACTTGTCTCAATGTCATGCATCTTATGCAAACTTTCAACCATGGCACGTGAAGTGTCCATGTGCTTATGTAGCTTCATAAGCTCCTCACTAAGTGAAGTGAGGATTAAGCATTTGGCTTGTAAGTCATCCTCATAGTGTCTAGCATAATTTTGACACTCCTCCTTTGAAGCTAGTTTCGTAGGAGGTACATGAGGAGGGGATTGCTTGAGCACATACACTATGTCTTTCACCTTTGAGACATTCTCAATATGGCGATACCAAGCAAGGAAACGTTGGCCCCTAAGGCCCTTTTTGTCAAGTATAATGGTAGGTGTAATTTTAGGCATGTCGTTAACTATATAACATAACAGAAATCGTATTAGATTGTTGATTTTCAAACTACTTGATTGGGTCTTAAATCAAATAGTACCACCCACTATTTTTGGCAAATTCCACACCCCTCAATGGAATCCGAGAGTTATGTTGAACTCTTAGTAGGGTATGGGAGACTCACCATTACCAAGCCCACCTCAGAAGAATATCATATTGGCTAGCAACAATAATGATGAGAGGATAACGCTTTAGCCATTTACAACTTTTGTAATTACCCATCTCGTTTGGCCTCTAGAGAATGATGCCTCAGAAGAATATCATATTGGCACCATTGCACTTAGTTAAGTCATTCCCACCATGCTAGTTAAAGTAGGGGTTCAAGAATGGCCTCAGAAGAATATCATATTGACCATACTCGTTGCCTACCTTCACTTCATCATATGTTTATAAGCTTCTCCTGAATGTAAGCACATACTTTGTATACCCCAGAACTGGACGAATACGGTGCATGAGTCACAAACGATTGGAGCCCACCATGGTGGAAGGCCTACGAAGAGATGTTCAAAGCATCTCTCGCTTATCAACTTAATATTCGTTTTGTCGAGGGAGTAGTGTTGGGGTACATCAATTTCATTTTAATCTTATTAAAAGGACTTAGGATGATTATGAACCGTTTGATTTCATCCAACACGAGCCTTGTGTTGGACCTTGGGTCTAAGGTAGGTAGTTGTTGATTTTAGTTACGCGTTTAATCTAATTAAACCGTTATTTCCTATTGGGCGTTGGACCCAACTATTCCAATTTGCATACATATAAACAAAAAGGAATACATGAAATAAAGAGAAGGGCTTATGCCCTTTTACAACACATTGGAAGGACTTATGCCCTTTTACAATAAATTTGAACTAATCAAATTACATTCAAATCTAAACTACTTAACCCAAACATTCATAATGTAAAGCGGCCAATCACATAGCTCAATTATCGAGGCCTTTGGTTCATAATCACCCTTTTCTTGATCAATCACATTAACTAAGAAAGCAACTTAAACAATTGGTTTTCGGATTCATAGAATTGATTCAAATGGAACTAAATGAAATGAAAATCCAATTCTCATTAAAGAGACAAAACCATTTTGTTCTCATCATATTTTGGGCCGAAAAACAATGACCACAACTATTGGGCCACAATGTTAAAACATAAACTTTTGGGGTCACTTTGTAAAAACACAAGAGTCCACAACTTCATGTAATTACAACTAGAACCCAAAAATTTCAACCATTACATAAACTTCATTAAAGGAGCAAAATAATTTGTCCTTTAGTGATTTTGGACCTTTACGTAAAAACGTAAACTTTTGGGCCAAAGTGCAAATACACAAAAGTATCAAAACTTTATGTAATTGCATAAAAAGCCCCAAAAGTACCCCCATTAAGGGGTGGCCGGTTTTGGTAGTGAAAAAGGGGGGGGGGGTTGGTTTTGGTGAAAATTCAAATTTTAAAGTGTGTTGAAAAAGTGAAAGGGATGGGTTGAATAGATGATTGGCATGGTTGAAAAAAGTTGATTGGTATGGGTTGTAAGATATAGGTTTGACAAACAATAATGACACAAATCATCCATCACCAATCATTCATCACCAATCAATAATAAACCAAAACTTTATGAAAAACAACAAACATATTGAATCAAAACACCAAACCTTTTTGTTCTTGGTAAGAACATTAAGAACATTGAAGAACATACATGAAATCTCATAAGAACTCCATGAATGTTTTCACTTAATAAAACTCAAATTTTCACTACTCAAAAGAGGGTTAACATCCTAGGGTACATAGAGGTTCCAAAAGTCACTTTAAAACACTTTTAACAAGACAAACATGAACCCAAAAATCCACCCTTGGATTTGGCCGAATTTCCCCACATACATGGCACCAAATTTTTGTTCCAATATTCATGCTTAAATGAACTACATCTACAACATTTGAGATGCTAAACTTTCAAGCAAAATTTATATTCGAAAGCAAGAACAAAGCTTGTAACATTTACAACATTTAAATCACAAACCATGAAAAACACAAAACCCAAAAGGATTCACCATAAACTAGACCTAGGCTCTGATACCACTTGAAGGAAAAATTTTGTCCTAGCTAAGAACATGTGAGAATATTTGAACACATATGCAAACTAATAACACTTTAAAGTAGGCATGCATTCAAAAACAATTCTAAAACCCATGACTTTCAAAGCCTAGTGAATGGTGAATCATAAGACTCTTTAACAACATTAAAGAGAAGAAAGGATTTTGAGATTCATTACCCTTGAAGCTCATCCTTGTTTACACAAGGGATTCACCCAAGTGGAGGGCCTTCAAGTCACCTCCTAGCTCCTTGGATCTTCCTTGTGATTTACTTCCTTTTGTTACTCCTTTGCTCCTTGAGGATGTGAGGAAAGTATCTCCAAAAACACCAAAGGTTCGGTGTCTCTAAGTCTCCACACCAAGGATGAGGTGTGAAGATGAAATGGTTGACTTAGAGGAAGAAAGATTGCTAGCTATCCCTCCCCTAAGTGGCCGGCCTCTATGGAGAAAAAGAGAGAAAATATTTCTCTTCTTTGTCTCAAGAAAACCCTAATGAGGTAAAAGCTATAAAGATGCTTTTATACCACCTCACATGTGAGTGGCAAACTTGCAATTAACCCAAGTTTGATAACCCTCACCCTAGGCCGGTTTTGACTTTGTTTTTGGGTTAATTTCCATTTAGTTTTAGTTGTCACACAACCTAAACTCAATGGGCCTTGTGGACCAAAAACCCTTTTGGGCCCCGAAACCCAAAACCAACTTAAAAGCCCAATACGAACCTTTCGTAAGATTAATTAACTAATTAATTAATCTTGACCATTCTCAATTAAACTATTTAATTGCTTATCCATCTCATTTATATTTCTTCACTCTCACCCTTACTCGGTGTACGATCCATTAGGTTCCAATTAGCGAGGCAGTGGGCGATTGTTACTCTTAACGATCGATTGTGAATTGAAACTACATTTCAATTCTCCTTATGATGAAGATTAGTGTTTGCTAATCCTCAGGGCTTCCACAAACCATGAGTGACACCTAGCAGTATGTCATGGCTACCCAAGCTAAATAGAAGTGGTTGGAGAACCTATCCAGTTACAATTACAATGCAATACGGTCTTTCTCTAATACAATACTCTTGATCACATTGTTTGAGTGATAGTTTGTATCATGTCTACTATCCAATGTGATACTTCTCTATATGAATCAATTGAATATGATTTGGAACATGCTTCCTAAATCATATTCGTATGCTTTGGCCAAAGACTCTCGAATCATATCTCAGAGTATTCACCTTCCACCATGGAAGGTTAGAGATCCCTTGTTGTGCATTCACATGCCTACATGACTAGATAGCTTGACCCCAACAATGTCGTTGACACTCTCAATGGAATGCCTTTGACATAATCAAAGATCAAGGACCTAACCATTAGACATCAATGATGCCTAAGGCAAAGGACTACTTTGCATATTGCAACTTACGAGTTCTTACATGACATGTATGTTCGAACTTTCTTTTGATCGTTGTTCAGTGTACTCGATTACCTTTTGAGCACCTATGTGTTTGTCTTAGTGTCCAACACTAAATGACTTGAGACTAGTCATACTCACGCTTGAGTTAACATAACACATACTAACCTTAGTGGATTGTCAATGCCCAATTGGCAATCCTATGGCTAGGAACGTTTTAGGAATGTTCATAAGAGAAAGGTCTCGTTAATCTAACTTACTTAGATCACTTCTTTCTTAGATTAAATATATTCCTTGGATTCCCTTATTGCTTAAACACATGATACAATAAATAGTGATTAACAATAAGCTTTGCCCTTCATTAAACATATAATAGTCTAATACAATAAGTATTCCAAAAGCTATTACATCAAATTAGTGGCTTTGTGGGCATACTTCCAACAGCAAGTATGTTCATGACTTTGAATTTCCCCCTAACCAAAACTAGTTTAGCCTCTCATGTTCACAGCAAAACAAAGAGAAATTAAATTAAACATTGAAAACAAAGATAGATTACACCTAGAAACATTCCAGCAATCCAACTTGAATGGCAAGCATGTCCAAGGGGTCTCCTTCTTCTTCCTTTGTAAAGTTGCGGCACAAGGGTTAGGGTGTGTAGAATGGGTGGCGATGGGTGGTAGAGGATGGATAGGTAGATAGGCGGATGGAAGGTGGATTTTCGGCAGAAAGTGTGTAGAGAATTTAAATGGTGCGGCAAGCTTTATTTAAAGGGCTAGGGTACTCAGAAAATAATAGGAAAGGTTTATAACTTAGCTAATTTGTCCTACAAGGAGTAAAAGTCAGAAATTAAAGAGAAAAGGAAAGGATAGGTGCGGCAGGATCTTTAGAGAAAGGGAAAGTGGTTTATGGCAGAAAATAGGACAGGGAATATGATTTTGGTTCAGAAATTAGGCAAGGAGAGGATCCCGTGTGCGGCAAGGTTGTGGAGAAAAGGGAATGTAGGTTTAGGCTTCTAGAACAACGAATTAAGTGTCCTAACATATTTTGGAATCCTTTTGTGGCTGGAACATAGGTGAGGAAAGATTAGGAAACTTCCAAGCCAAGAATAGAAACTTTCAAGAATGGAAACCTCCAAGAATAGAAACTTCCAACTTTAGAAACTTTGACACAAGAGTCATGATGAGAGTTTCTCCAAGCGGGGCTGTATGTATTTGGCAATGGTTGCAGTGGCCCTTGGTTAAAGAAACACATGCCGTGAGAGTGCTCTCGAACAAATGTAGGAAACTCATCTCTCCTTGGGCAGAATTGAAGGGGACGGCCAATTTTAGCACATAACGGACATTCACCATACATCCTGGTTACAAATTGAAAATCAAAACAAACTAAATTGTAAACGAAAAATCTAAACTAAGAAAACAAAAACAAATAGAGTTTATAAAGCAAACAATTAGAGGGAACTAAAATCAGTCCCCAGCAATGGCGCCAAAATTTTGTTGTGTTCCTTTCAAGTGCAAATATAAGGATAGTATAATGGCACAAGTACGGGTGTCGAACCACATGGACTAATTAGACCTCTACAATTACTAGCTTTATGTCAACCCTAAAGAAAATGCAAATGAAAACTGAATTTAGGTTTTTGTTTTGAAAGCTAAAGTAACTTAAAATGCAAGACAAGATAAAGATGAATGATATGGGAATGGAACTAGGAATATCGATTTCACGATTACAAGCCAATTCAATGAAAATTAAGTCAAAACGTATTCAACTCTCAAATCTGCAACTAGGGTTCATTTTACTTATTTATGATCATCCATTTGATGTGTGGTTGTGATCAAGTATTCCTAATCTCCAACCTAGTTGTGATGTTCAACTTAGATTACCAAAAAAGAATCCATTAAGAACAAGAAAGCTTCCAAGAACCAAAGAAATCACATGGCAGGATGTATGCACAGCAGTTTCTTCATTAATTCACATGTCCACCAAGATTAAGCATGATGTGTACTGTAACCTTGATCAAATAATTCATAGGCAGCCCTAATGGTGATCAAACATTAAGATTAACAAACAAATTATACTATAAAATCAGTGAATGAAACAAGAACACAGATTGGTAATTTGAATACTTCAACTTAATAATGTAGAATAGGTTTGCAAGGCTACATCGAAATCCTCAGCAATGAACTTAATTACTCAACATGATTACAGAATATATAAATATCATGAACAACATGAGTGAAATTAAAGTTCATAGAAGAAACCCCTTTGAAGCAATTCTGATGTTGAACTTCTCCAAGAACAGCGCGGCTGCGTGGTATCTTTGGTGGCAGCGGATGGTGAAGGAAAATAGGGTTTGGTTTCTGGAAGAAAGGCTAAAGAAAGAGAAGAGAGAGAGCTCTGGGCGACCCCAAGGGGAAGCTTGTCTAAAAGTGGCTGAAACTCTCAGTTTTATAAGGTTAAAGAGGCTGTTACAGATTGCCAATACATCTTAGTAATTGGGCATTCGATTCCCACATTTTTTTGTTGTTATTGGTCTCTTGAAGGGCCATATTCATCACCATATTCAATTGTACACTTTGAATCTCTCTCTACATCAGAATCCTTATTCAATTCTCCACTTTCAGCTCCATTTTGCCTTATTTACCCTCAAATGGCTCTAAAATCCAATTAACTGCACATTAACACAAAATAGAGTAACACACAACCAATTTAACTCAAAAATATCACAAAGAGACTAGGAATGGATGGTATAAAGTATGAAATATATGAGTTATATTCAAGACCTATGCAGCCACCACAGCCTTCCCCACAAGCCAATTCAATGAAATAAATGAGTTATTCAGATTGTAGGTGGGAGGAACCTCAACAAGTTCAACAAGGTGGATATTGGTAGCCAGATGAGGAGTTCTATTCAAGACCTATGCAACCACCATAGCCTTCCCCCACAATAATTCCAATCGAATTCAAGTATGTCCATGAATTATAATCAAATTCTTGATGAATTAATTTCTTTGACGAAGGGCTCACAACCAAAAGAATATTCGCAGCGATCTGAGGAGTTCTATCAATGGTCATATGTACCACCACAGCCTCCACCACAATCTGCCCAAACAAATTCAGGTATGTCTTTGGATAATGACACGTTGATTAAATTACTTACCAATTTGTCTCAAGAACAAGAAAATCAAAACAAAGCGATGCACAATCAAGATAAAAGTTTGGATCGCTTGGAAAACCAAATTGGGCAGATAGCGGAGTTCATGGCACAGATTCAAGAACAAAGAAGTGCTATGGAGGTTCAAGCTGACCCACAACCGTCCAAACACAGCCCGAACGTGGATGAATTGCTGTTGCTAGAAATAGAAGAGGAGGCCACACCCACGACAAAGGAAGAACAACCCTTGCCGCAGCCCCATAGAGTCCCTAGGCTGTCTAACTCTGGTAATATCGTTCCAAACTCAATTCATTCTAGCCACATTCCACCAAATGTCCCTTTTCCTCGTAGGTTTTTGATTCCAAAGAACGAAGAAAGTGAAAAAGACATTGTGGAAGCCTTCCCAAAGGTACAAAGTGATATCCCAATTCTTGATACACCAAATCAAATTCCAGAATGTGTTGAATTTCTTAAAGAACCTGGTACATCAAGAAGAATGATTCAAGAGGAAGAAGTGGCGGGAGAATATCAAGAATGCATCAAAGAGGCTGTACACGAGACAACAAAGCCCAAATAAGTTGAGTTTGATGACACGGGACAAGTCACAACCATCATAGTAAATCTGGGCAAGTTCAAAGTCCCTGAAACTTTTGAAGAAGTGGTGTTTGCCATTGAGTTTATGTTGGAGCAAGCAAGTAAGCCATCTTCTCCAATTTCAATTTTGTTTTCTACTAACTTGCTGATTTCAATGATTCAGGCACCCACACTAGAATTTAAACCATTGCCAGATCATTTCAAATATCACCTCCCCTTCAAAGATAAATTCCATGCCGTGGCCTCCAATGAAGCTTAATTGGAGGTATCGTCCGGCTGCACGACGTTAAAGCAAACGCTTCTTGGGAGGCAACCCATGCATTCGAATGAAGAAGGAAGACCTAGGAATCGCTCCACATCCAGATTTGCGTTCCTAAACCCTTCTCTTTACTGCATTTATCTTGTCATGATTAGTTCGTTGTTTGTTTGTTTGCTTCCTATGAGTTTATGCTTGAAACATTGAGGACAATGTTTGATTTAAGTGTGGGGGGGTAACAAAGTGTTTTTGATGTAAATTCGTGGGATTTGATCACCCATCACTTCTAAAGTTGTTTCTCACTCTTTTTAAGTGTTTTTAGACTGTTTTGAAGTGTTTTTGTGTGTTTTGAAGTAAAAATCCAAAAATTTGAAAAAAAATTGAAAAACAGTGTTTTTAGAGTCGTTTTTGTGTGTTTGTGTCTTAGGTACCTTCCAACACAATGATGAGGATTTGGTTCTTAATTGCATGACTGTTAAAGAAAGTTACAAACATGGATGGAAGTTTCATATACTCTTGGTTTATGCTTAGTTGTGGTTGTTGTTTACGAATTCAAATTTGATCATAAAAGGATAAAATCAGTTTTTGTCACATGCTTGAAGGAAGGAACTCAAACTAATGCTACATCCCTGAGAGACTTGAGCCTATACTTCATTTGGAGAGTTATTAATCTGTGATTTTTGTTTTCTAAAGTCGTTGCATGATCTCATTAATTCTCTGCTTGGTTGCTACTTGGAATGCATTTTCATCATTATAGAACCAAATGCTAGAACTCATGCCCGTTTCATTCAAAACATGATATTGAATTGCATAACACATAAACAAGATGAAGTTGTTTAGTTTCCACCATAGCCAAACAGCCGTACCCCATGTTTCATAAGTTTTGTAGGTTTTACCCCCTTTGAGCCTTGTTTAGCCTGTTTTCTTTGTTAACCACATTATCCTTACCTAGCCTAGAATAGGACTATCCATACCCTTGTTCTTAAAAAATAGTGAAGCGTGACTTAGAAGGAATTTCTTTTGATTGTCCTTTTGCAGAAAAACAAGTGTGGGGGAAAGGAATTGTGTGTGTTTGTGTGCCAAGAAAAAGAAATATGGCATGGGTGAAAATAAAAAGAAAAATTCGTGGAAAAAGAAAAAGAAAAGAAAAGTTGTGAAAAGAATGAAAAAGAGTTGACAAATAAGTGAGAATGAGCTCACATGTGTTGGTTGTTGAAGAAAGGGTCCAAAACTTCAAATCTGGCCCTAGAATGTGTAAATCTCCCATTTTTGTTCAAAGTTGATTTCTGCATTCAAAAGTGAATTCTAAGTGTTGATTTCATTGCTTTGCTTACTATTTCTTTAAGAACCTTTGTTTTTCCATATCCTTTCTTTGTTAGCCAACACCCTTAGCCCCGTTACAACCCATTGACTTCTATCTTGAGTGTTATGTGTTTCAATATGTGGAGTTTGGAATTGGTATGAGCATATGGAATCCTTGGTTCTTGCATCTAAGTAGTAGCATTCCGTTCATGAGATCATATTCATATTCATTCATAACTCCAGAAAAGTGCTTTCCTTGTTATAACATATGTGAGTATTCGTTTTCATGTTTACATCAATCTTCTCATATATACCTAGTGTAGGGTGTGTAGTCAGAAAATCTGAGTGAAAATTGAGAGTATCTTGTAAGGAATTGAGCAAATTCTCTAAGGCATGTTACTACATTCAAAATTTTGTTTTAATTGATTAAATGCGAACTACTGAATGGTGACTGTGATTAAGTATGTGCTTAAGTGTAAGGATGACCAAAATCTGTGCAAGTGATGATTTTTAATATGTCATGTGCATTGGAAATCCCTAAGGCAAATGTTGGAAGGTTTAGATTGAGTTTTGTTTCTTTTGTTTGTTTTGTTTTGCTCGAGGACTAGCAAAAGCTAAGTGTGGGCGTATTTGATAGGAGCATATTGATGCGACTTAGTTAGCTTGTTTCCTTGCATTTAGGTTGTTAGTTCTTAGTTATTTTAGTATTTTAAGCTATTTTCGTGTGTTTGTAGGTCTAAAGTGCAAAGTAGGCAAGAAAGTGCATTTTGGTGCCTTTTGGAGCTGTTTTGGGCTTGGAATGGATATCACATGCTTGGAGCTAAGTGGATGGACAAAATTGAAGATCAAATGAGCTTAGGATTGAATGAAAATGTGAAGAATTGGATTCAAGGCAAATGAAGAATGAAGAGTTCAAAATTGGAAGTCAAAGTTTCTAAAGTTTGAAGTTTTTATTCTTGGAGGTTTCCATTCTTGAAAGTTTCTATTCTTGGCTTGGAAGTTTCATAATCTTTCCTCACCTATGTTCCAGCCACAAAAGGATTCCAAAATATGTTAGGACATTTAATTGGTTGTTCTAGAAGCCTAAACCTACCCTAAAAATCCTTGCCGCACCCCCTATCTCTTTCCCCTTCCTTGTCGTGCAAGGAAGGCCTTTCTTCCCTAAATTCTGAACCAAACCTACATTCCCTTTGCTCCATAACCTTGCCGCACAAGGGATCCTCTCCTTGCCTAATTTCTGAACCAAAATCACATTCCCTTTCCTATTTTCTGCCATAAACCACTTTCCTTTTCTTCCAAGATCTGTGCCGCACCTATCCTTTCCTTTTCTCTTTAATTTCTGACTTTTACTTCTTGTAGGACAAATTAGCTAAGTTATAAACCTTTCCTATTATTTTCTGAATACCCTAGCCCTATAAATAAGGCCTTTGCCGCACCATTCAAGTTCTCTACACACTCTCTACATTCCTACCATCCATCCACCCTTCACCATAACTCACCTACATCCATCCACCACCATAATTCACCACTAAAACCTTCACCCAAACCTTGTGCCATAGCAAAGAGAAGAAGGAGGACCCTTGGAGTGCTTGCTATTTCAGTTTGGATTGCTGGATCATTCTTAGGTGTAATCTATCTTTTGTTTTCAATGTTTAAGTTTATTTATCTTTGTTTTGCGAACATGAGGAACTAAACCCCTTTTGGCTAGGGGGAGATTCAAAGCCATGAACATACTTGCAATATGAATTGAGTACCTTCAATTGTGATTTCATAAATTGTGAATTCAATTGCTTGACTGTTTGATTGATAACTTATTCTTGTATGTTGATTGAGGGTCGACACTTAGTTTGCATGCATGAATTTGATGCTAGAATATAAGGGAGTTTCACCTAATCGTTATGAACTTATATTCATGTGTAGTGGAGGTCGCTTATAAACGATCGTGTTAAGTGAATTCCTGGCAGGAGTATCATGCTCATCATAGTTACGAATGCCTCGTCAATACTTATAGTTTTCATGAAGCTTAATGATCTTTGATTGTATCTCCATTGTGCTGTTCACATAGGGGACTTTTAGAGAATGTTTTGAATCGTTGTATGCACTTTCCTGTCCAATTCAATAACTTAAGGAAAACTTGAGGGTTAATTTAAGCGTACCTAATTAATTTGGGGTGTTGAGTTTCATGGTTTATCGAAAGAACAACTGAAAATTGGTTTGTATGCAAGTGTGTCATGTGTGGAGAAGAACCCTCTAGCTAGCCCATCATCCATCCAATTCACCAATTTCATGCAAATCTGTCTAGTTCTAGTTTATGTTTTGTTTTCACTTTAAATTCGTCAAAAAGCCAATCCCCTTTAATTAAGTGTGTTAGATTAGTTAGAAACGTGTTTGAATCTGTCCAAACTTGTGTTTTTAGTGTTTTGAGTCTTACTAGTCTTAAATTCGTCCAAATAACTCTTTAAAGTCTATTTTGAGTCTTTTTGGTTGTTTTGAGTCTTTAGAGTCTAGTTAAGTGTTTTTAAGTTTGTTTTTGTGTTTTTAAGTTAGTTTAGAGTTGATTAGCAATCCCTCCTAATCCCCAGCCTAGAACGATCCCTACTTGCATCTTTACTACAACTATCAACAAGAGGGTTTAATTTGTGTGTTGTTTTACATCGCATCACTCATGCACCTCCTTGGCTTGATTTTGCACTCCCTGCGCCAATGTAGTTAGTAACTTGAACGTATTATCATCATTCATTAATGTACCTGAGTTGGATTGGGCAGATTGTTGTTGGGATTGAATGGGTGCGTATGGTCGTTGGTAAAATCTCGAAGGTTGCTGCCTAGATGCACTTTGTTGTTGGGTTTGTTGGGGCTCCCTCCACTTGAAATTTGGATGATCTCTCCAACTTGGATTGTATGTATTCGAGAAAGGATCACTCCTTGGTTGGTTTTGGTTCCCAAAACCCACGGCATTGGCAGATTCCCACCCTCCATCCTTGATCAATTGAGGGCATTGATCTGTGAGATGCCCTTGCGTGGAGCACACGCCACAAGAAGCTACACTTTGCATTTTGGATACATTTACAACCTGTGACACAAGAGTAGTGAGGTTAGCTAATTGAGATTGAATTTCAGAAATTGCACTTACCTCATTCACTTGTGATTGTTGCTGTGGGGTGTCTCTTCCTCCAACGCCTTCATATTGTTGTGCATTCAATGCTCTATTTGCAATTAAGATCTTTGCAGCCGTCGGAGTTTTGTCTACCAAAGCTCCTCCCGTTGAAGCGTCAAGCATTTGTCTTTCAATGGGGGGAAGTCCTTCATAGAAGTATTGAAGGAGAAGCTATTCCTTTATTTGGTGTTGTGGACAGGAAGCAACTAACGTCTTAAAACGCTCGTAATAGGCTGGAAACGACTCTCCTTGGTTTTGTTGGATGCCACTAATTCTCTTCCTCAAGAGAATGACTCGTGAGGTTGGGAAAAACTTCTTTAGGAATGCTCGTTTCATGCTCTCCTATGAGGTAACCGTTCCAGGTGCCAATTCATACAACCAATCCTTAGCCTTGTCCATTAGTGATAATGGAAAGGCCTTCATCTTCAATATGCTTCCGTCGACATTGACAGGGGTCATGCTTGAGCAAATGACTTCAAATTCCTTCAAGTGCTTGTTGGGATCCTCCATGGACAACCCATGGAATTTCGGGATGTGGTGCAACAAACTGGATATCAATTCGAACTCTTCGGTCTTTCCTTGGGCAGCCGTGGGGTATTGGATGCTAGGGGTGCAGCATTGTCCAATCCCGAAGTAGAGAGCTCCTTGATTGTTCGATTGTCTGCTGCCATGGCTTTTGGTTCTTCTAAATTCCTTGCCTTGGGGTCTTCTATCACTTGTTCTTCAAGCTCAGGTTCAGGGCTAGGTGGATTAGATTCTTGCTGGTTTCTCTACCTTCTCAAAGTCCAAGATATTCTTACGAATAGTTTGAGAACTTTGAGTCATAAACTAGTACCTAAAAACAAGAAAAAAAAAACTAAGTCAGTAACTAAAACTAAAACACACGAAAATAAACAAAAAGAAACAACGGGGGATTAGCAAAGTTGCTAATCCCCGGTAACGGCGCCAAAAATTTGATGCGATGTAAAACAGCACCCAAATTAAACCCTCTTGTTGTCAATTGTAGTAAAGAATGTAAGTAGGGATCGTTCTAGGCTGGGGATTAGGAGGGATGGCTAAAACACTTGAAACTGACTTAAAAACGTAAAACTAAGTTTAAAACACTAAACTAGACTCAAAGAACGCAAAAGAAACTGAAAAGACTCAAAACTAACTATAATGACTCAAAACAGCTTAAAACAACTAATTAGAATCAAAACAGACACTAAGGGTTATTTTGGACGAAAATTGGTTTTACTTTGACTCAAAACACTTAAAAACACAAAGTTGGACATATTCTAACTAATTTGACACTTTAAAGTACAGGGGGGGGTTTGGTTTTGACGAATTTGGAAACTAACAATGTAAAGTGCAAAAACTTAAGAACTAGACAGATTTAGGCACGAAATTGGTGTTTTGAATGGATGATGGGCTAGCTAGAGGGTTCTTCTCCACACATGACACACTTGCATACAAATCAATCTCCAATTGTTTCTTTCAATAAGCCATGAATCTCAACGCCCCAAGTTAATTAGGTATGCTTAAATTAACCCTCAGATTTCCCTTACGTCATTGAATTGGACAGAAATAGCGCATTGTAATCAAATTATTCTTCAAGAGTTCCCTACATGAAAGCGCATAATAGAGAAACAGTCAAAGATCATTACGTTCTATGAAAATCATAAGCGTTGACAAGGCATTCGTAACTATGAAAGTGCATGATACTCCTGCCAGGAATCTACTTAACACTATCGTGACCAGCGACCTTCACTACTTGTGAATATAAGTTCATAACGATTAGGTGAAACTCCCTTATACTCTAGCATCAGGTTTATGCATGCAAATTAAGTGTGCACTCTCAATCCACATACACAAACAGTTTTAATGCAAACAGTTAAGTAAATTGAATTCATAACTTACGAATTCCCAACTGGATGTAATCAATTCATATTGCAAGTAAAATCATGGTTTCGAATTCCCCCTAGCTAAAAGGGGTTTAGTTCCTCATGTTCATAGCAAAACAAAGATAAATAAACTTAAACATTGAAAGCAAAGAATGAATTACACCTAAAACATTCCAGCAATCCAACTTGAATGGCAAGCACGTCCAAGGGCTATTCTTTTTCCTTTTTGCTGCGGCACAAGGTATGGTTGATGGGTTGGGTGGTGAATTGTATGAGAGAATGGCTGGGAATGTGTTTGGATGTGTCGAATGGTGAATGGTCACTCCCTGCTGCGACATAGAGGATTCATTTAAAAGGGAAAGAAAGTTAAGGCCCTCATTAATTTTTAGAATCAGAATTGAAGTCCAAATCCTCCAAGAAAAAGTAAATAATCAGAATCCTAAGAAGAAAAGGGTAAGGAGAGTACGGCAAGGAAAGGGAAGAAAAGAGGAATGTGATTCAATGCAGAAAATAGGGAAGAAAGACTTTCCCTTGCACGGCAAGGAAGATGAAACAAGGAAAGGGGTGCGGCAGGGCCCTTGGGTCTTCTAGAAGTTCTTATTTAGTGTCTTAATATGGTTAGGAGTCTTCTTTGTTGCTGGAACTTAGGGAAATTTTAGGATTAGGAAAGGTCAAAAACAAAGTAGGAAACCTTGGCTAACATTCCTTCTTTGAGTAGGAATCCTCATTCTTCGAGGAATCCTCATTCAATTAGGAATCCTTCTTCAATTAGGAGTCCTTGCATCCTTAGGTCTTCAATTTCGTCCATCTCCTCTGCTCCATGCATGTGTTATCCATTTAGTGCCCAAAACTGCTCCAAAATGCACCAAAATGCACTTTCTTGCTCCTTTAGCTCTTTGGACCTATAAACACATGAAAATAGCTTAAAATACTTAAATAACTAAGAACTAATAACATAAATGCAAGAAAACAAGCTAACTAAGTCGCATAAAAACTCATACCTGTTTCATTCAAAGCATGACATTGAATTGTATAACACATAAACAAGATGAAGTTGTTTAGTGAACCATAGCCAAACAGCCGTACCCCTCTTTTTCATTTGTTTTGTAGGTTTAACCTCTTTTGAGCCTTATTTAGCCTATTTTCTTTGTTAGCCCACATTATCCTTACCTAGCCTAGTATAGGACTATCCATACCCTTATTCTTGAAGGATAGTGAAGCATGACTTAAAGGGAATTCCTTGCAATGAACATTTTGCAGAAAAACAAGTGTGGGGGAAGGGATTTTCGTGCAAAAGAAAAGAAAGAAAAAGAGTTGAAAAATAAGTGAATAAACTCACAAGTATTAGTTGTTGAAGAAAGGGTCCAAAAGCTTGAATCTGGCCCTAAAAGTTGTATGAATCTTCCCTTTTTGTTTAGAGTTGGTTTCTGCATTCAAAAGTGAATTCTAAGTTTTGATTTCATTGCTTTGCTTACTATTTCTTTAAGAACCTTTGTTTATCCTTACCTTTCTTTGTTAGCCAATACCTTAGCCCCGTTTCAACCCTTAACTTCAATCTTGAGTGTTGTGTGTTTCAATATGTGGAGTCTGAGATTGGTATGAGCATATGGAATCCCTGGTTCTCGCTTCTAAGTAGTAGCATTCCATTCATGAGGTCATATATATACACGAATTAATAATTCCAGAAAGTGCCTTCTTTGTTATAAAATATGTGAGTACTAGTTTACATGTTTACATCAATCTGCTCACATACACCTAGAGTAGGCAGTGTAGTCAGAAAATCTATGTGAAAATAGAGTGCATATCTGGTAAGGAATTGAGTGAATTCTCTAAGGCATGTTACTACATTCAAAACATTGTTTCAATTGATTAAATGCGAGATAGTGAGTGGCTACTACGATTAAGTATGAGTTCAAGGCTAAGGATGACTAAAATCTATGTGAGTAGTGATTTTTAACATGTCATGTTGCATTGGAAATCCCTGAGGTAAATGTTGGAAGGTCTAGGTTATGTTCTGTTTTGCTCAAGGACTAGCAAAAACTAAGTGTGGGGGAATTTGATAGGAGCATATATATGCGACTTAGTTAGCTTGTTTCTTGGCATTTATGTTGTTAGTTTTTAGTTATTTTAGTATTTTAAGCTATTTTTGTGTGTTTCCAGGTTCAAAGAGCTAAAGTGGCAAGAAAGTGCGTTTTGGGGCATTTTGGAGGCCAAGAATAGGTGATGCATGCATGGAGCAAGGTGATGGACGAAATTGAAGACCTAAAGAGGCTAGGAATGTGTTCAAATGAAGGAAGAATTAATTCAAGGAAGATAAGAAGCTAAGCAAGGAAGAAGGAAATCAGCCAAGTTACCTTATTTTGGCCTAAACCTTTCTTAATCCTAATTCACCTAAGTTTCAGCTACAAGGGATGTCCTAAACATTTTAGGTTACCTAATTACATGGTTCTAGAAGGTTTGTCCCAGTCAAAGGAGGTTGCCGCACCACCCTAGGCCATTACCCTTCCTTGCCGCACAAGGGAGGTCACTCATTTCTTATTTTCTGCACCAAATCACATTCCCTTTTGATTTCAAGCCTTGCCTCACATTACCTTCCCTTTTTGTCTTGATTTCTGACATTCAGTACCTTTCCTATATTGTGCCGCACCTTCCTTTCCTCTTTCTCATTAATTTCTTACTTTTACTCATCCTATTTAATTGTGGAACTAAAATAGCTACGTTGGATTCTTTCTAAAACAAAGTTGTGCCCTAGCCTTTGAATAAGCCTTTGTCGCACCATTCACAGGAGGATTCACTACCATAACTTGCCTACAGCCATTCCTCCATACAATTCATCCCTCAAACTTTCACCCATACCTTGTGCCGCAACAAAGAGGAAGAAAGAGGATCCTTGGACGTGCTTGTCATTCAAGTTGGATTGCTGGAACGTTCTTAGGTGTTTTCAATGTTTAAATTCAATTGTCTTTGTTTTGCAAACATGAGGAGCTAAACTCCTTTTAGCTAGGGGGAATTTCAAAGCCATGAACATATTTGCAATATGAATGGATTACTTCCAGTTGTGATTTCATAATTCGTGAATGCAATTTACTTAACTGTTTGATTTAGAACTTATTCTTGTATGTTGATTAAGGATGCATACTTAGTTTGCATGCATGAATTTGATGCTAGAATATAAGGGATTTTCACCTAATAGTTATGAACTTATATTCACAAGTAGTGGAGGTTGCTAGTCACGATCGCGTTTAGTAAATTCCTGGCAGGAGTATCATGTTGTTCATAGTTACTAATGTCTTGTCAATGCTTATGATTTTCACAAAGCTTGATGATCATTGATTGTATTTCTATTATGTTGTTCATGTAGGAAACTATTGAAGAAAAATTTGGTTGCCGATGCGTTATCCATCCAATTCAATGACTTAAGGAAAATCTGAGGGTTAATTAGTGCTGTTCACGGTTAATCTGGGGCGTTGAGGTTCATGGTTTATTGAAAAAGCAACTGGAAATCAATTTGTATGCAAGTGTGTCATGTGTGGAGAAGAACCCTCTAGCTAGCCTTTCATACTTGAATCCCCTTAATTTCGTACCCTTTTTGTTGAGTTTCTGCAATTCGTTTGTTTAAGTCTTAAATTCGTCAAAACCCAATCCCTCATTAATTAAGTGTGTTAGATTAGTTAGAAGTGTGTTTAAATCTGTCCAATTTAGTGTTTCGAGTCTTACTAGTCTAGAATTCGTCCAAATAACTCCCTAGAGTCTGTTTTGAGTCAATTTACTTGTTTTGTGTTGTTTTGAGTCATTCTAGTCTGTTTTGAGTCTTTTAAGTTTGTTTTGAGTCTTGTGAGTCTTGTTAAGTGTTTCTATGTTTGTTTTTGTGCTTTTAAGTCAGTTTAGAGTTGATTAGCAGTTCCTCCTAATCCCCAGCCTAGAACGATCCCTACTTGCATATATACTACAATTGTCAAAAAGAGGGTTTAATTTGTGTGCTAGTTTATATCACATCACATACAAGAATAAGTTTTCTATAAAGCAGAGAAGTAAATCACATTCATGTTTTATGAAACAATAACTGGATGTAATCAATTTATACAAAACATATGATCATGGCTTCGAATTCACCTCTCGCTAAAAAGAAACTTAGTTGCACATGCTCATCATAACTGAAAAACAATCTAAAATAAACATTGAAACTTAAAACAAAGATAAAAAGAACTCTGAAAAATCTAGCAACTTCAATGGATGAATGGTAGGCGCGGCAGACCCAAAATCACTGCAGGAATTTCATATATATAGGGGAAACGGCTGAATCCAAGGAGGAAAGGGTTGTGGTGTTTTAAATTATTTTAGAACTATAAGAATCAGGTAGAAAGTGTTGGAATGTGATTAGGATTCCTCCTTGTAGCTGGAGATAGATAAGATAATGTTGGATAAGATAGGATAAGATAAGATAAGATAATGTTCCTCTCCAACTAGGATTCCTCTTTCTTGTGTAATTCATTGTCTTCCAAGCCTCAACTTTAATTTGTCTAGATTTTTGTCACATCCCGGCCCGGGGCGGACCACTTCCCGGGCCCGGTCCACCACCGTAGCACTATATTGTCCACTTTGGGCTTACCATTCCCTCACGATTTTGTTTCTGGGAACTCACGAGCAACTTCTCAGTGGGTCACCCATCCTGGGAGTGCTCTAGCCCTTTTCTCGCTTAACTTCGGAGTTCCTACGGAACCCGAAGCCAGTGAGCTCCCAAAAGGCCTCGTGCTAGGTAAGGATCACTCCCCTGGGCGATGTGGGATGTTACATTTTAGCACATGTTTAACACCATATAAACACCAAAAACGTCCAGCCCATATGCTATCCACGCATGCTATCCAATCCAAGTCCAAAAATGCTCAAATTGCTTCATTTGGCTATTTATTGTCATCTTTACCAACTGGACCTACAATAATACGAAAAAAACTTAAATTACTACAATAAATGGAAATTAACTAAATAAATGTAAACAAATTAAGCTTTTGATCATTCGAGTACTTCATTCTTAATGTCATTGATGTGATATAAAATAGCACACAAACTTAAACCCTATAGATGTACTATGTGTAAGTAGGGATCGTTCTAGGCCGGGGATTAAAAGGGATGCTAATCTACACAAATTAGACTCTAAAATACTGAACTAGACTCAAAAACAAAAAACTAGACTCAAAACAAGCTAAACTGACTCAAAACACACAAACTAAGTTCCTATGACTCAAAGCTAACACTAAGGGGTGATTTAGACAAAAATTAAACTAAAAAGACTTGAAATACTAAATGGGATTGTGTTTTGATGAATTTTAAAACTTAAACAAACGACTTGCAAAAACAACTTAAAAGGGTACAAATTGGGGTGAATGAAATAGGTGAAAGGCTAGCTAGAGGGTCCTTCTCCACACATGACACATATGCAACACAAATCGATTTCCAGTTATTATTCCTATAAACCATAAATGACAATGCCCAAAGTTAACCGTGAACAGCACTAATTAACCATCAGATTTTCATAAATTCATTGAATTGGACTCAGCGACACAACCAAATTATTATTATCAAGTTCCCTATATGAACAGCATGATAGAGATACATATCAAAGATCATTAAGTTCTATGAAAATCATAAGCATTGACATGACATTCGTGACTATGAACAACATAACACTCTTGCCAGGAATTTACTTAACGCGATCGTGACTAGCAACCTCCACTAATTGTAAATATAAGTTTGTAACTATCAGGTGAAACTCCCTTATATTTTAGCATCAAATTCATGCATGCAAACTAAGTAGGCCTCCTTAATCAACATACAAGAATAAGTTTTTGATAAGAGCATATTTATGCGACTTGGTTAACTTGTTTCATTGCATTTAGGTTGTTAGTTCTTAGTTATTTTAGTATTTTAAGTTATTTTCGTGTGTTTGTAGGTCCAAAGGGTTAAAGTGGCAAGAAAGTGCATTTTGGTGCATTTTGGAGCAGTTTTTGGGCTTGAAATGGATATCACATGCTTGGAGCAAGGTGGATGGACGAAATTGATGTTCAAGAAGGATTAGGAATGTGCTTGAAGACTTAAGTCAAAGATTTTGAAGAAAGGAATCAGTTTAGAAGAAGGAATGTTAGCCAAGTTTTCTGATTTGGTCCTAATCTGAATTTACCTAATTTCCAGCTGCAATGAGGATCTCAAATTAATTTAGGACACTTAATTACTTGTTCTAGAAGTCCTAAACTTGCCCTAAATTCCTTGCCGCACCAAATCTGCACAAACACATCACACTTTCCCTTTTTCCCCTTCCTTGCCGTGCAAGGGTACCTTGTTCTTTCCTATTTTCTGCCCCAAAACACATTCCTCTTTTCTTCCTAAGCCTTGTCGCACAAGGGATCACTTTCCCTTCCCTTGCCACATCTTACATTCCTATTTCTCTTTAAATTCTGACCTTACTTGCCTATTTCCAATTGATTTCTGACTTTTAATCCTTGTGGGACAAAATAGCTAAATTTTATTCACTTTCTCTAAGCCTTGCCGTGCCTTAGCCGATAAATACTTAATCTTTTCAGCCTTGAAAACACTTACACATCCCTGACCATTCGACACATTCTCTGCATCCCTTCCATCCACCTATCTACCTATGCATCCTATACCACCCTTACATACATCCCTTACAACCCTCCACAGTTTTCTAACCCTTAGCACCCTTTGCCGCACCATACACCTATCCTAACCATGACCATACCTTCTTCTATCCACTCTTCCATACAAACAACCATCCAAACCACCACAAAATCCTTGTGCCGCAGCAAATGAGAGGAAGGAAAGTTCTTGGACGTGCTTGCTGTTCAATTTGGATCGCTAGAGCGTTTAGGTGTTTTCTTTCTTCTGTTTTCAATGTATAAATTTGTTTACCTTTGTTTTGCGATTATGAGGAACTAAGCCCTTTTGGCTAGGGGCTATTCAATACCATGAATCATGAATGCAATTTGCTTAACAGCTTGATTGATGACTTATTCTTGTATGTTGATTAAGAGGGCCCGCTTAGTTTGCATGCATGAATTTGATGCTAGAATATAAGGGAGTTTCACCTAATCGTTGCAAATTTATATTTACAAGTAGTGGAGGTCGCTTATAAACGATCGCGTTAAGTGAATTCTTGGCAAGAGTATCATGCTCATCATAGTTACGAATGCCTCGTCAATGCTTATAGTTTTCATGAAGCTTAATGATCTTTGATTGTAACTCTATTGTGATGTTCATGTAGGGGACTTTTAGAGAATGTTTTGAATTGTTGTATGCGCTTTCCCATCCAATTCAATAACTTAAGGAAAACTTGAGGGTTAATTTAACCGTACCTAATTAATCTGGGGTGTTGAGGTTCATGGTTTATCAGAAAAGCAACTGGAAATCGATTTGTATGCAAGTGTGTCATGTGTGGAGAAGAACCCTCTAGCTAGCCGATCATCCATCAATTCACCCAATTTCGTCCAAGCTTTGTCTAGGTTTACAATCTGTTTGTTTTAGCTTAATTTCGTCCAAAACCCAATCCCCCTTTACTTTGTTGTGTCAAATTAGTTAGAATCTATCCAAACTTGTGTTTTTAGTGTTTTGAGTCTTACTAGTCTTAAATTCGTCCAAAGTACTCCCTAGTGTCTGTTTTGAGTCTGTTTGGTTCTTTTAAGCTATTTTGAGTCATTTAAGTTTGTTTTGAGTCTTGTGATTCTTATTAAGTGTTTTTAAGTTTGTTTTTGTGTTTTTAAGTCAGTTTAGAGTAGATTAGCAATCCCTCCTAATCCCCGGCCTAGAACGATCCCTACTTGCATCTTTACTACAACTGTCGACAAGAAGGTTTTAATTTGGGTGCTGTTTTACAACTGTCAACTTTGCTAATCCCCTTTTGTTTCTTTTTTGTGTCTTTTGTTTTAGTTGCTAACTTCGTTTCTGTTTGTGTCTTTGATGTGAAATTAAATTGCACTCAAACTTAAGCCCTATTGATGTAGTATATGAAAGTAGGGATCGTTCTAGGCCGGGGATTAAAAGGGATGCTAATCTACATAAACTAGACTTTAAAACACTAAACTAGACTCAATTAACTCAAAACAGCAAATAGAACTCAAACTAGACAGTTTCTAGACTCTAGATTCTCAAAATAAGCTAATTA
The DNA here is from genome assembly GCA_024362995.1 of Heteromeles arbutifolia. Classification (NCBI taxonomy): domain Eukaryota; kingdom Viridiplantae; phylum Streptophyta; class Magnoliopsida; order Rosales; family Rosaceae; genus Heteromeles; species Heteromeles arbutifolia. The sequence continues at coordinate 14,346,093 of JANCRC010000015.1, forward strand.
GACTCAAAATACACAAAACAGGTTCTTTAGACTCAAAACTAACACCTAAGAGTGAATTGGACGAAATTAAGACTTAACTTGACTCAAATGACTAAAAGACCCAAGATTTGATGAATTTAGACTATACTAACACAAACTAAAAGCAAGGGATTGGTTTTGAACGAATTTAAACTTAAACAAACAGAATTGTAAAGTAGACTTAAGTATGCACGAAATTGGTGATTTAAATGGGTAAATGGCTAGCTAGAGGGTCCTTCTCCACACATGACACATATGCAATACAAATCGATTTCCAGTTATTCTTTCTATAAACCATGAATGACAATGCCCCAAATTAACCGTGACTGCACGCATTAACCCTCAGATTTTCCCAAGTTCATTGAATTGGACGTAGCGCCGCAACCAAATTATTCTTATCAAATTCCCTATATGACTGCATACTAGAGATATATATCAAAGATCATTAAGCTCTGTGAAAATCATAAGCATTGACAAGGCATTCGTGACTATGACTGCATGACACTCCTGCCAGGAATTTACTTAACGCGATCGTGACTAGCAACCTCCACTACTTGTAAATATTAGGTGAAACTCCCTTATATTTTAGCATCAAATTCATGCATGCAAACTAAGTATGCATCCGTAATCAACATACAAGAATAAGTTTTAAATCAAACAGTTAAGCAAATTGCATTCACGATTTATGAAATAATAACTGGATGTAATCAATTCGTATCACATATATGTTCATGGCTTTGAATTCTCCCCTAGCTAAAAAGCGATTTAGTTCCTCACGTTCGCAAATAAACAAAGACAATTAAATTTAAACATCAAAAGCAAAGATAGAATACACCTAGAAACACTCCAACAATCCAAGGCTTTGAATGGCAAGCACGGCTCCAGGTGGCTCCTTCCTTCTCCTTCCTTGCAAAACTTGCGGCACAAATGAGGGATGTGTATGAATGGTGTGTACGATTTATAGAGAGAGGGGTGAATGGTAGATGGTGGTTTGAATGTTGCAGCATATATGTGTATTTATAGGTAGAGGATGCAACACAACACTTAGTGTAGGAGAAGGATTAAACAATCCAAATCCACAAGGAAAAGGCTCTAGAAGTCAGAAACCAAGGAGAAATAGGATAAGGGGGGTGCGGCACAGATTTAGGTATTCTAGAAAGGGTAGAGGCGGTACCAAAGTAGGAGAGGATAAGGATCTTCTAGAACATGTTTTTATGTCTCCTAAACTGAAAATACATCCCTATTGCAGCTAGAATTAAGTTAGATTAGGATTAGGATACGATACGATAAGATAAGGTAAGGTTTGGATAAGATAAGGCATTTTGGATAATGGTTTGGATAATTCTCCTTCTCTTGAGCTGATTCCTTATCTTCAATGTCTTGAATTAATTTCTCCATCTTTTTTGCACATTCCTAGCCTCTCTTGAACTTCAATTTCGTCAATCCACCTTGATCCATGCATGTGATATCCATTCTTGGCCCAAAACTGCTCTAAAATGCTCCAAATTGCACTTTCTTGCCAACTTTGTCATTTGGACCTACAAACATGCGAAAATAGCTTAAAACACTCTTATAAGCAATAACTAACTAACTAAATGCAAGAAAACATGCTAACTAAGTCGCATAAATATGTTGCTATCTAATAGGAGCATATTTATGCGACTTAGTTAGCATGTTTTGTTGCATTTAGTTAGTTAGTTATTGCTTATAAGAGTGTTTTAAGCTATTTTCGTGTGTTTGTAGGTCCAAATGACAAAGTTGGCATGAAAGTGCAATTTGGAGCAGTTTAGAGCAGTTTTGGGCTTGGAATGGATAGCACATGTATGGAGCAAGATAGATGGACGAATTTGAAGTTCAAGAGAGGCTAGGAATGTGCAAAAGAGTTTAAGAAATTAATTCAAGTCGTTGAAGATAAAGAAGAAGGAACATTATCCAAAACCTTATCCAACCTTATCTTATCCTATCTTAATCTTATCCTACCTTAATTCCAGCTGCAAGGGGAACTCCTTTTGATATTAGGACACCTAAAACTTGTTTTTAGAAGGCCTTTTCCTTCTACAAACATGCCACAACACTCCTTTGTAGAAGTCCTAAAAATGTGGCGCCCCAACCTTTCTAGAAGGCCTTTTCCTTGTTGGATTGGAGTCCTAAATCCTTTTCCTTGACAACCTAGGCCAAATAATCCCTAGGCCTTTGTATACCCTAATCTGCCGCACCATTTAAACCACCACACTCTACCATCAGACCACAATTCACACCATTCACCAAACAGCCTTCATTGTGCCGCAGCTTAGCAAGGAGAAAGAAGAGGAATCCCTTAGTGCCGTGCCTGCCATTCAAAGCCTTGGATTGTTGGAGCATTTGTACGTGTATTCTATCCTTTGTTTTCAATGTTTAAATTTATTTGTCTTTGTTTATTTGCGAACATGAGGAACTAAACCCCTTTTTAGCTAGGGGAGAATTCAAAGCCATGAACATATATGTGATATGAATTGATTACATCCAGTTATTATTTCATAAATCGTGAATGCAATTTGCTTAATTGTTTGATTTAAAACTTATTCTTGTATGTTGATTAGGGATGCATACTTAGTTTGCATGCATGAATTTGATGCTAAAATATAAGGGAGTTTCACCTAATAGTTACAAACTTATATTTACAAGTAGTGGAGGTTGCTAGTCACGATCGCGTTAAGTAAATTCCTAGCAGGAGTGTCATACGGTCATAATATGCAGTCATATAGGGAACTTGATAAGAATCATTTGGTTGCGGCGCTACGTCCAATTCAATGAACTTAGGAAAATCTGAGGGTTAATGCGTGCAGTCACGGTTAATTTGTGGCGTTGTCATTCATGGTTTATAGAAAGAATAACTGGAAATTGATTTGTATTGCATATGTGTCATGTGTGGAGAAGGACCCTCTAGCTAGCCTTTCACCATCTTAATTCACCCAAATTCGTACCAACCTTTGTTTAGTGTCTTAATCAGTTTGTTTTTACTTTAAATTTGTCCAAAACAAATCCCCTTTTACTTGGTTGTATCTTTAGGTTAGAATCTGTCCAATTTTGTGTCTTTTAGCATTTTGAGTCAAGTTAAAGTTAGAATTCGTCTAAATAACTCCCTAGTGTTTGTTTTGAGTCTATTTGCTTGTTTTAAGCTGTTTTGAGACATTCTAGTTTGTTTTAAGTCATTAGAGTCTAGTTTTCTGTTTTTAAGTCTAGTTTAGTGCTTTAGAGTTTATTTAGTTTAGATTAGCGTCCCTTCTAATCCCCGGCTAGAACGATCCCTACTTACACATACTACATTGATAGGGTTTAAGTTTGAGTGCCGTTTAATTTCACATCAAATTTTGGCGCCGTTGCCGGGGATTAGCAAATTGCTAATCCCCCGTTGTTTTTGTTCGTATTTTATTTAGTTTCTGATTTTGTATTGTTTGTTTTGTTTTCGGTACTAGTTTATGACTCGTAGTTCTGAAACGGTTCGTGAGCATATCTTGGAGTTTGACAACAATTTTGAATGAAGTTTGAGAAGAAAGAGGAAGCAGCAAGAACCCAATCCTCGTAGTTCTAGTTCTGAATCCAATTTTGACAAAGAGGAATAGGAAGAACAAGCTATGGCTGTGGATAATTGTATAATCAAAGAACTTTCAGCCTCAGGATTGGACAATGCCGTGCCCTTATGCATTCAATATCCTAGGGCGGCTCAAGGTAAGAACGATGAGTTCGAATCAAAGTGTAGTTTGCTGCACCACATTCCCAAATACCATGGGCTGTCCATGGAAGATCCAAACAAGCATTTGAAGGAATTTGAAGTGGTGTGCTCGAGCATGACACCAGTCAACATAGATGGAAATATTCTGAAGATGAAAGCTTTTCCATTCTCTCTATTTGAAAAGGCTAAGGATTGTTATTCGAATTGGCACCTGGAACGGTCACTTATTGGGAAAGCATGAAAAGAACGTTTTTAGAGAAATGCTTCCCAACTTCGAGAGTTATTCTTTTGAGGAAGAGAATTAGTGGTAGTGAACAAAGCCAAGGAGAATCTTTTCCAGCATACTATGAACGTTTCAAGGCTCTAGTTGCATCGTGCCCTCAACATCAAATGAAGGAAGAACTTCTAATTCAATATTTCTACGAATGACTTCTTCCAATTGAAAGACAAATGCTTGATACTTCAACGGGAGGTGCTTTGGTTGACAAAACCCCAGTTACTGCAAAGATCTTAATTGCAAATTGAGCCTTGAATGCACAACAATACGAAGGAGTTGGCCAAAGAGACCCCCCACGGCATCAAGTTAATGAGGTAAGTTCCATGCCTGAAATTCAATCTCAATTAGCTAACATCACTGCCCTTATGTCACAGATGGCCGAAGGAATGAAAATACAAGGACCAAGCACTTGTGGCGTGTGCTCGATGCAAGGGCACCAGTCTGATCAATGCCCTCAATTGATTGAGAATGGGGGATGGGAAAGTGCTAATGCCATTGGATATCAAGGCCAAAGTCAACCACGGAATGACCCATACTCAAACACTTACAATTCGGGCTGGAGAGATCACCCAAACTTCAAATTGAGGAAACCTCAACAATCACAACAACAAGGTGGATTTAGATAGCCACCTCCGGGGTTCTACCAAAGGCCATTCGCACCAACTCAATCCCAACAACAATTTGCCCAAACAAATCTAGGTACGTCTTTGGATAATGATACGGTTATTAAATTACTCACTTCTTTGTCTCAGGGACACGAAAATCAAAACAAAAGGGTGGACCATTTGGAAAAGCAAATTGGACAGATAGCGGAGTTCGTAGGACAGTTTCGAGAACAAGGCAAACTTCCTAGTTCAACCATTGCGAATCCAAATGGAGGATTTGAAACCACTAACACTATCACTTTGAGAAGTGGCAAACAGGTTGGAACTGACCCACAACCATCCAAATCAAGCCAAAAGGGGGACAAGAAGTTGCTGCTCGAGGAGGAGGAAGTGGACAAAGCCACGGCAAGGGAAGAACAACCCATGTCGCAGCCTCCTAAGCCCCCTAAGCACCCTATGCCGTCCACTTTAACTAAGGTAAGTCAAAATTGGATTCCTTCTAACGTTATTCCACCAAATGTGTCGTTTCCTAGTAGATTCATGCAATCAAAGAAGGAATAGGATGAAAAAGACATTCTGGAGACGTTTAGGAAGGTGCACGTCAATATCCCGCTCCTTGATGCTATAAAGCAAATCTCGAAGTACTCTAAGTTTTTGAAGAAGATTTGTACAACAAGGAAATGGATTCGAGAGAAAGAGGTGGTACAAGTAAGTGAAAATGTCTCCGCGATGTTGCAAAGAAAGCTGCCACCTAAATGCAAAGATCCAGGTAGTTTCACTATCGCTTGTGTAATTGGTAATACAAGGTTTGAACATGCTATGTTAGATTTAGGTGCATCAATTAATGTCATGCCATATTCTGTTTATGCATCTATGAATCTAGGAGAGCTTAAAAATGATGGTGTTATTATCCAATTAGCCGATCGATCTAATGCATACCATAAATGAGTTTTGGAAGATGTTTTGGTGCAGGTAGACCACTTAATTTTTCCTGCAGATTTCTATATGCTTGACATGGAGGACTCAGCCCACTCTCTACCATTGCCAATCTTACTTGGCCGACCTTTCATGAAAACAGCCCACACCAGGATTGACATCGCCAAGGGAGCGTTAACTATGTAGTTTGGTGGTGATAGGATTAACTTTAAAGTTTCTGAATCTGTTGAGCACACTAATGATGTTCGTTCTTGTTTTGCCATTCATGTAATTAAAAATATAGGGCAGGAATGTTCAGCACCAATTAAGAAGGATGTATCTAGAACCACCATCGAATAGGGAATTGGAGTGGAGCATAAGGAACACGCCACGACCCTCAAAACACCAAATCTGGCCGAGAGCACCCCTTGTGAATTTGTTAATAGTGCTGCTACTTTTGAGTCTTCATCACAGCACATCGGTGAGCCACCTCCTCCAATTCCAATTCCCATTTCAATTAATCGGTTGTTACCTTCTTTGGTGCAGGTCCCCAATCGAATCCAAGCTAGCGGGAGAGTTGTTACTTTAAAGTTTCTGAATCTGTTGAGCACACTAATGATGTTCGTTCTTGTTTTGCCATTGATGTAATTAAAAATATAGGGCAGGAACGTTCAACACCAATCAAGAAGGATGTATCTAGAACCATCATTGAAGAGGGCATTGGAGTGAAGCATAAGGAACACGCCACGACCCTCAAAACACCAAATCTAGCCGAGAGCACCCCTTGTGAATTTGTTGATAGTGCTGCTACTTTTGAGTCTTCATCACAGCACATCCGTGAGCCACCACCTCCAATTCCAATTCCCATTTCAATTAATAGGTTGTTGCCTTATTTAGTGCAGGTCCTCAATCGAATCCAAGTTTGCGGGAGAGTTGACATTGACTTTAGGAAGCACAACGCCACAATCAGGAAGGATCAATATCCCCTTCCATTCATAGATTCGATGCATGAGAATTTTGAGGAGCATGTCATGGAGGAAATACCCCTCCATGCCGTGGGCCCTAATGGAGCTTAAAATGAGGTATTGTCCGGCTGGAAGACGTTAAAGCAAGCGCTTCTTGGGAGGCAACCCATGCGTTTGAATAAAGAAGACCTAGGAATCTCCGGCTCCACAACCAGATTTGCATTTCTAAATCCTACTCTTTATTGCTTTTACTTTGCCATATTTGTCATGTTTGTTAGTTGTGTTCTTTGCTTGTTTGTGTGTGAGTCTATGTCTGAAACTTTGAGGACAATGTTTGGTTTAAGTGTGGGGGGGTAAGCAAAGTGTTTTCATTCATTTTCGTGGGATTTTATCACCTATCACTTCTAAAGTTGTTACTCACGGTTTTAAGTGTTTTTAGCGTGTTTTGAAGTGTTTTAATGTGTCCTATAGCAGAAAATCCGAAAATTTGAAAAAAAAATTCGAAAAAGTTTTGAAAAAACCCAAAAAGAGTTGTTTTTGTGTGTTTGTGTCTTAGGGTACCTTCCAACACAATGATGAGGATTTGGTTTTTAATTGCATGACTATTAAAGAAAATTACAAACGTGGATGGAAGTTTGATATGCTCTTTGGTTTATGCTTAGTTGTAGTTGTAATTTACGAATTCACATGTAATCACAAAGAAAAAAAATCAGTCTTTGTAACATGTTTGAAGGAAGAAACTCTAACTAATGCTACAACCCTGAGAGACTTGAGCTTATACTTTATTTGGAGAGTTATTATTAATCTGTGAATTTCTTGTTTTCTAAAGTCGTTGCATGATCTCATTATTTCATTGCTTGGTTGCCACTTAGAATGTGTTTTCGTCATTATAGATCTAAATACTAGAACTCATGCCTGTTTCATTGAAAGCATAAAATTGATTGCATAACAAATAACAAGATGAAGTTGTTTAGTTAAACCAGAGCCAAAAAGCCTCACCCTTTGCATATGTATTGTAGGTTTAACCCGGTTAAGCCTTGTTTAGCCTATTTTCTTTGTTAGCCACATTATCCTTACCTAGCCTAGTATAGGACTATCCATACCCTTGTTCTTAAAGGATAGTGAAGCATGACTTAGAGGGAATTCCTTTTGATCGACATTATGCAGAAAACAAGTGTGGGGGAAGGTTTTTCGTTAGAAATTTGTATTTGTATGGTAGTACGTTTACGTGCCAAAGAAGAAAAAAAAGAAAAAGAAGAAAAACATAGAAAAAGAAAAAGAAACGAAAAAGTTGTGAAAAGAAAAAAAAAGAGTTTGAAAAGAAGATAAGTTGAGTTCACAAGTGTTGGGTGTTGAAGAAAGGGTCCAAAAGTTTAAATTTGGCCCTAAGAGTTGTATGAATCATCCCCTTTGTGTTCAAAGTTGGTTTCTGCATTCAAAAGTGAATTCTAACTGTTGATTTCATTGCTTTGCTTGCTATTTCTTTAAGAACGTTTGTTTATCTTTTACCTTTCTTTGTTAGCCAATACCCTTAGCCCCATTACAACCCATTGACTTTTATCTTGATTGTTATATGTTCAATATGTGGAGTTTGGGATTGGCACGAGCATATGGTATCCCTGGTTCTTGCATCTAAGTAGTAGCATTCCGTTCATGAGATCATGTACATGTTGCATTAACAATTCCACAAAGTGCCTTCTTTGTTATAACATATGTGAGTGTTTAGTCTACATGTTTACATCAATCTTCTCACATATACCAAGTGTAGGGAGTGTAGTTAGAAAATCTGAGTAAAAATAGAGTGTATATCTTGTAAGGAATTGAGGGATTCTCTAAGGCATGTTACTACATTCAAAATGTTGTTTTAATTGATTAAATGGGAGTTAGTGAGTGGTGACTGCAATTGAGTATGTGCTCGAGGGTAGGGTTGACTAAAATCTATGTAAGTAGTGATTTTTAATGTCATGTTTCATTGGAAATCCCTGAGATAAATGTTGGAAGGTTTAGGTTATGCTTTGTTTGTTTTGATTGTTTTGTTTTGCTCGAGGACTAGCAAAAGCTAAGTGTGGGGGAATTTGATAGGAGCATATTTATGCGACTTAGTTATCATGTTTTCTTGCATTTAGTTAGTTAGTTATTGCTTATAAGAGTGTTTTAAGCTATTTTCGTGTGTTTGTAGGTCCAAATGACAAAGTTGGCAAGAAAGTGCAATTTGGAGCATTTTAGAGCAGTTTCGGGCTTGGAATGGATAGCACATGTATCGAGCAAGATGGATGGACGAATTTGAAATTCAAGAGAGGCTAGGAATGTGCAAAAGAGTTGAAGAAATTAATTCAAGTCATTGAAGATAAGGAAGAAGGAACATTATCCAAAACCTTATCCAACATTATCTTATCCTATCCTAATCTTATCCTACCTTAATTCCAGCTGCAAGGGGAACTCCTTTTCATATTAGGACACCTAAAACCTGTTTTTAGAAGGCCTTTTCCTTCTACAAACATGCCGCAACATTCCTTTCTAGAAGTCCTAAAAATCTAGCGCCCCAACCTTTCTAGAAGGCCTTTTCCTTGTTGGATTCGAGTCCCTAATCCTTTTCCTTGACAACCTAGGCCAAGTAATCCCTAGCCCTATATATACCCCAATTTGCCGCACCATTTAAACCACCACCCTCTTCCATCTGACCACAATTCACACCATTCACCAAACAGCCTTCATTGTGCTGCAGCTTAGCAAGGAGAAAGGAGAGGAATCCCTTAGTGCTGTGCCTGCCATTCAAAGCCTTGGATTGTTGGAGCATTTGTACGTGTATTCTATCCTTTGTTTTCAATGTTTCAATTTATTTGTCTTTGTTTATTTGCGAACATGAGGAGCTAAACCCCTTTTTATCTAGGGGAGAATTCAAAGCCATGAACATATATGTGATATGAATTGATTACATCCAGTTATTATTTCATAAATCGTGAATGCAATTTGCTTAACTGTTTGATTTAAAACTTATTCTTGTATGTTGATTAGGGATGCATACTTAGTTTGCATGCATGAATTTGATGCTAAAATATATGGGAGTTTCACCTAATAGTTACAAACTTATATTTACAAGTAGTGGAGGTTGCTAGTTACGATCGCATTAAGTAAATTCCTGGCAGGAGTGTCATGCAGTCATAGTCACGAATGCCTTGTCAATGCTTATGATTTTCACAGAGCATAATGATCTTTGATTGTATCTCTAGTATGCAGTCATATAGGGAACTTGATAAGAATAATTTGGTTGCGGCGCTACGTCCAATTCAATGAACATAGGAAAATCTGAGGGTTAATGCATGCAGTCACGGTTAATTTGGGGCATTGTCATTCATGGTTTATAGAAAGAATAACTGGAAATCGATTTGTATTGCATATGTGTCATGTGTGGAGAAGGACCCTCTGGCTAGCCTTTCACCATCTTAATTTACCCAAATTCGTACCAACCTTTGTTTAGTGTCTTAATCAGTTTGTTTTTACTTTAAATTCATCCAAAACCAATCCCCCTTTACTTGGTCGTGTCTTTAGGTTAGAATCTGTCCAATTTTGTGTCTTTTAGCATTTTGAGTCAAGTTAAAGTTAGAATTCGTCCAAATAACTCCCTAGTGTTTGTTTTGAGTCTAGTTGCTTGTTTTAAGCTGTTTTGAGTCATTCTAGTTTGTTTTAAGTCATTAGAGTCTAGTTTTCTGTTTTTAAGTCTAGTTTAGTGCTTTAGAGTTTAATTAGTGTAGATTAGCCTCCCTTCTAATCCCCGGCTAGAACGATCCCTACTTACACATACTACATTGATAGGGTTTAAGTTTGAGTGCAATTTAATATTTCACATCACTATCAAATTCCCCCACACTTAGCTTTTGCTAGTCCTCGAGCAAAACAAAACAAACAAAACACAATCTAAACCTTCCAACAATCATCTCAAGGATTTCCAATGGAACATAACATGTTAAAAATCATTACTTACATAGATTTTAGTTATCCCTACCCTTGAACTCATACTTAATCGCAGTAACCACTCACTAGCTCGCATTTAATCAATTAAAACAACATTTTAAATGTAGCAACATGCCTTAGAGTATCCCTAAATTCCTTACAAGATATATACTCTATTTTCACACAGATTTTTTGACTACACTCCCTAGACTAGGTATATGTGAGAAGATTGATGTAAACATGTAGACTAAACACTCATATGTTATAACAAAGAAGGCATTTTCTGGAATTATTAATGCACATATAAATATGATCTCATGAATGGAATGCCACTACTTAGACGCGAGAACCAAGGTGATATGAGCATATTTATGCGACTTAATTGGTTTGTTCTTGTGCATTTTTGTTGTGTTTCCTTAGTTATTTTAGTGTTTAAAGTCATTTTCGTGTGTTTTCAGATTCTAAGGACAAAGTATGCAAGAAGATGCATTTTGGAGCCTTTTGGAGAAAAATTGGGCTTGGAATGGTTATTACATGTTTGGAGCAAAAGGAATGGATGAAATTGAAGACTTGAAGAAGTTAGGATTCCTAATCAACGAAGGATTCCTAATTGAAGATGGATTCCTAGAAGAATGAGGATTCCTACTCACACAAGGATTCCTACTCAAACAAGGATTCCTACTTGAAGTAGGAAAGTTAAGCCAAGGTTTCCTATTTTGGTGTGACCTTTCCTAATCCTAAATGTCCCTGAATTCCAGCAACTTTGAAGGCCTCATATGCATTTTAGGACACAAACTACACATTCCTTGCACCATTAAAGTCCTTGCCGCACCTTTCCCATTCTCCCTTTCCCTTGCCGTGCAAGGGGACCCCTTTCCCTTTCCTAAACATCCAGCCGCACCTCCTTACCCTTTACTCTTCCTTGCCGTGCAAGGGAGAGGGTTATTTCCTGTTTCCTTGCATTAAAACACATTCCTAATTTGTTTTAAAGCCTTGCCGCAATTCTTAGCCAATTTCCTTTAGTTTTCTGATTTGTTTACCTTTTTCTAGAAGCTTTTGACTTAATTTCTGTTTACCTAAATAACCTAGGGTTTTAATTCCTGAAACCTTTAAATAAACTTCCTTTTTGCAGCCACAATTACATCATTCATTCACCTATTCATGCCAGAAATCATCCACCACTCTCTGCTGCACCCTTCCTTCACCATTCTCCATAGTTTCTGACCTAAAACAACCCTTGCTGCACCATACATCCATCCTAACCATAATCCCATCCTTCTACACCATCCATAATCCCCAAAACCTACCACAAAACCTTGTGCCGCAATCAAGGAAGGGAAGGGAAGTTCTTGGACGTGCTTGATGTTCAGTTTGGATTACTGGAGCGTTTAGGTGTTTTCTTTCTTTTGTTTTCAATGTATAAATTTGTTATTCTCTGCTTTGCGATTATGAGGAACTAAATCCCTTTTGGCTAGGGGAAGATTCAAAGCCATGAACATACTTGCAATATGAATTGATTACCTTCAGTTGTGATTTCATAAGTTGTGAATTCAATTTGTTTAACTGCTTGATTGATAACTTATTTGTGTATGTTTATTAAGAGTGCACACTTAGTTTGCATGCATGAATATGATGCTAGAGTATAAGGAAGTTTCACCTAATAGTTACAAACTTATATTCACAAGTAGTGGAGGTCGCTTATAAACGATTGCGTTAAATGAATTCTTGGCAGGAGTTTCATGCTCATCTTAGTAACGAATGCCTCGTCAATACTTATAGTTTTCATGATGCTTAATGATCTTTGATTGTATCGTTATTGTGTTGTTCACGTAAAGGACTTTTGAAGAATGCTTTGAATTGTTGTATGCGCTTTCCCATCCAATTCAATAACTTAAGGAGAACTTGAAGGTTAATTTAAGCGGACCTAATTAACCTGGGGTGTTGAGTTTCATGATTTATCGAAAGAACAACTGAAAATTGGTTTATGTGCAAGTGTGTCATGTGTGGAGAAGAATCCTCTAGCTAGCCCATCATCCATATTTTATCCAAATTCGTCCAAAATCTGTTTTAGTTTACAATCTGTTTGTTTTGTTTTCAAATTCGTCAAAATCAAATCCCCCTTTATTTTGAAGTGTTAGATTAGTTAAAATCTGTTTTGATTTGTGTTTTTAAGTGTCTTGAGTCAAGTTAAAATCTATTTTCGTCCAAAGTAGTGTTTAAAGTTCAAAACTGCCCAGTTTGTGTTTTTAGGCAGTTTTGAGTGTTTTTGTGCTGTTTTGAGTCTTTTGAGTTGTTTTAGTGTTTTAGAATTTAGTTTTGCATTCTTTGAGTCTAGTTTCAAGTGTTTTAGCAATCCCTCCTAATCCCCAGTCTAGAACGATCCCTACTTATACATATACTACAATTGTCAAAAAGAGGGTTTAATTTGTGTGCTTATATATTTCGCATCACAAGGTTACCATATGCTCATACCAATCTCAAACTCTACATATTGAAACACATAACAATCAAGATAGAAGTCTAAGGGTTGTAACGGGGCTAAGGTATTGGCTAACAAAGAAAGGTTAAAGATAAACAAAGGTTCTTAAAGAAATAGTGAGCAAAGCAATGAAATCAACACTTAGAATTCAATCTTGAATGCAGCAAATAACTTGAAACACTAAGGGGATTCTATACAACTTAGGGTCATATTCAAACTTTTTGGATCCTTTGTTCAACAACCAACACTTGTGAGTTCATTCTCACTTTTTCTCAACTCCTTTTTTTTTTCCTACCTGTACCCTTACTATTTCTTTGGCACACAAAACCACTAAAAACCTTCCCCCACACTCATTTTTCTGCATATTGTAGATCAAAAGGAATTCCCTCTAAGTCATGCTTCACTATTCTTTAAGAACAAAGGTATGGATAGTCCTACACTAGGCTAGGTAAGGATAATGTGGTTAACAAAGAAAATAGGCTAAACAAGGCTCAAAAGGGTTAAACTTACAATACATATGCAAAGGGTGAGGCTTTTTGTTATGCAATCAATTTTATGCTTTGAATGAAACGGGCATGAGTTCTAGTATTTGGAACTATAATGATGAAAACGCATTCTAAGTACTAACCAAGTAAAGAAAGAATGAGATCATGCAACAACTTTAGAAAACAAAAATATCAAGATTAATAACCCTCCAAATAACGTATAGGCTCAAGTCTCTCAGGGTTGTAGCGTTAGTTTGAGTTCCTTCCTTCAAGCATGTTACAAAAACTTATTTTTTTTCTTTTGTGATTACATGTGAATTCGTAAACAACAACTACAACTAAGCATAAACCAAAGAGCATATCAAACTTCCATCCATGTTTGTAACTTTCTTTAACAGTCATGCAATTAAAAACCAAATCCTCATCATTGTGTTGGAAGGTACCCTAAGACACAAACATACAAAAACGACTCTTTTTGGGTTTTTTTTTTTCAAAACATTTTCGAATTTTTTTTGTTGTTGTAAATTTTCGGATTTTCTGCTATAGGACACATTAAAACACTTCAAAACACACTAGAAACACTTAAAACAGTGAGAAACAACTCTAGAAGTGATAGGTGACAAAATCCAACCAATTTTTCATGAAAACACTTTGTTTACCCCCCCCCCCCCCCAGTTAAACCAAACATTGTCCTCAATGTTTCAAACATAGACTCACATACAAGCAAGCAAACGACACAACTAACAAACATGACAAATTTGGCAAAGTAAAAGCAATAAAGAGTAGGGTTTAGAAACGCAAATCTGGTTGTGGAGCCGGAGATTCCTAGGTCTTCTTTATTTGAACGCATGGGTTGCATCCCAAGAAGCGCTTGCTTTAACGTCTTCCAGCTGGACGATACCTCCAATTTAAGCTTCATGGGGCCTCACGGCATAGAGGGGTATGTCCTCCATGTTGTGCTCTGCGAAATTCTCATAGTAGGGCTTCAAACGATGCCCATTTACTTTGAATTCTTGGCCCGTCTTCACACTTTGAATTTGGACTGTACCATAAGGAAAAACATTAGTAACAACAAGAGGTCCACTCCATCAAGAACGTAACTTACCTGGAAACAATTTAAGGCTCGAATTGAAGAGTAAAACTTTCTGCCCATTGGAGAATGTCTTTGTGCGAATCATCTTATCATGAAAGGCCTTCGTCTTCTTCTTGTAAATTCGAGCGTTCTCGTAAGCTTCATTCCTAATCTCTTCAAGTTTATTCAATTGAAGCTTCCTATGAATTCCAGCGGCATCAATGACCATGTTGAAGGTCTTGACTGCCCAATATGCCTTGTGCTCTAATTCAACTGGAAGATGGCATGGTTTCCCATAGATTAGCCAAAATGGGGACATCCCAATTGGTGTTTTGTAGGCCGTACGATATGCCCACATCACATCGTTTAAACACAAACTCCAATCCTTCCTTGTAGGCCCAACTGTCTTCTCCAAAATCTGCTTGATTTCTCGATTTGAAACCTCGGATTGCCCACTCGTTTGATGATGATAAGGTGTTGAAACCTTATGCGTGACATTGTACTTCTTGAGCAGCGCCTCGATGGTCCGATTGCAAAAATGAGAGCCTCCATCACTAATAAGTACTCGTGGCATGCCAAACCTTGCAAATATGTTAGTTCTAACAAAATCTGCAACCACTTTAGAATCATTAGTTCGGGTGGCTCTTGCTTCCACCCACTTCGAGACATAATCAACCGCAAGTAATATATAAGTAAAACCATGAGATGAAGGAAAAGGACCGATAAAATCAATACCCAAAACATCAAAAATTTCTACAATAAAGATAGGGGCCTGCAGCATTTGGTCCCTTGCACCTATATTGCCCATTCTTTGGCAACGATCACAAGTCACACAAAAAGTTCTAGCATCATTAAAGATCGTAGGCCAATAGAATCCACATTCTAACACTCTAAGGGTGGTGCATTGTGTGCCAAAGTATCCCCCACATGCATAAGTGTGACAGAAAGTTAAAATTGAGTTAAACTCCGAATTGTGCACACACCTACATAAAATCTGATCAAGGCAATATTTCCACAGGTATGGGTCATCCCAAACATAAAATCGAGCATCCTTTTTCAATTTAACACGTTGGTGCTTGTTTAGGGTGCTTGGAATTTGCTTAGACACCAAAAAATTGACTAAATCAGCATACCATGGCTCACTTACCTCCATGGACATCAATTGCTCATCTGGGAATGCTTCTGGGATGGGTAATTGCTCCTCATTGTACACCAAATGACTCAGATGGTCAGCCACCACGTTCTCACTTCCTTTCTTGTCCCGAATCTCGATGTCAAACTCTTGAAGAAGCAGCATCCATCGAATAAGCCTTGGCTTGGCCTCCTTTTTTGTGAGCAAGTACTTAACGCTGCATGGTCAGTGTAAATTATCACTTTATGATAGGAGCATATTTGTGCAACTTAGTTAGCTTGTTTCCTTGCATTTACGTTGTTAGTTCTTAGTTATTTTAGTATTTTAAGCTATTTTCGTGTGTTTGTAGGTCTAATGTGCAAAGTATGCAAGAAAGTGCATTTTGGTGCTTTTTGGAGCAGTTTTGGGCACTAAATGGATTGCACATGCTTGTAGCTAAGTGGATGGACAAAATTGAAGATCAAATGAGCTTAGGATCAAATGAAGAATGAAGAGTTCAAAATTGGAAGCCAAGGTTTCTAAAGTTGGAAGTTTCTATTTGTGAAGGTTTCCATTTGTGCAAGTTTCCATTTGTGGAGGTTTCCATTTTTGAGGTTTCCAAAACATGTAGGTTGCCTAATTACTCATTCTAGAAGCCCAAAACCGTGCCTAACACATTCCCCTTTTGTTTCAATCCTTGTTGCACAAGGGAGAGGTTTTCTTGCCTATTTTCTGTCATAAAACACATTCCTCTTTTATTCTAATCCTTGATGCACAAGGGAGAGGTTTTCTTGCCTATTTTCTGCCCAAAAATACTTCCCCTTTCTCTTACAAATCAATGCCACACCTTTTTTTCCCTTTCTCTCTTAATTTCTGACCTTTAAAACACATTCCTTTTCTCTCCTACATATTCTGCCGAATTTCACATTCTTATTCTCTTTGATTTTTTGATTCTTTCTTACCTATTAAATTGTGGAACCAAAATAGCTAAGTATTGAACTTTTCCTATTATTTTCTGAGTACCCTAGCCTTTTAAATAAAGCTTGTTGCACCATTTAAATTTCTCTACGCAAGTTCTGCCGAAAATCCACCATCCACCCTTCACCATAACTCACCTATATCCACTCACCACCATAAACAACCCTTCAAACCATCTCCAACACCTTGTGCCGCAGCAAAGAGAAGAAGGAAGACCCTTGGAGTGCTTGTCATTCAAGATTGGATTGCTGGAACAGTCTTCGGTGTTTTCATTCTTTTGTTTTCAATGTCTAAGTTTATGTATCTTTGTTTTGCGATTATGAGGAACTAAAGTTCTTTTGGCTAGAGGAGAAATTCAAAGCCATGAACATACTTGCAATATGAATTGTGAATTCAATTTGCTTAACTGTTTTATTCAAAACTTATTCTTGTATGTTGATTGAGGTGGCCAACTTAGTTTGCATGCATGAATTTGATGCTAGAATATAAGGGATTTTCACCTAATCGTTATGAACTTATATTCACAAGTAGTGGAGATTGCTAGTCACAATCGTGTTAAGTAAATTCCTGGCATAAGTACCATGCAATTCATAGTTACAAGTGCCTTGTCAATGCTTATGATTTTCATAGAACTTAATGATCTTTGCTCGTATCTCTATTATGCAATTCATGTAGGGAACTTGTGGAGAATGCTTTGGGTTGTTGTATGCAATCATTGTGACATCCCACATCGCCCAGGGGAGTGATCCTTAAATGTATATTCCCATCCCTACCTAGCACGAGGCCTTTTGGGAGCTCACTGGCTTCGGGTTCCATCGGAACTCTGAAGTTAAGCAAGTAGCGCGCGAGAGCACTCCCATGATGGGTGACCCACTGGGAAGTTCTCGTGTGAGTTCCCAGAAACAAAACCGTGAGGGCGTGGTCGGGGCCCAAAGCGGACAATATCGTGCTACGGTGGTGGAGCGAGCCCGGGAAGTGGTCCACCCCGGGTCGGGATGTGACAATTGGTATCAGAGCCTAACCCTGGCGCGTGTGTGCCGACGAGGACGTCGGGCCCCTAAGGGGGGTGGATTGTGACATCCTACATCGCCCAGGGGAGTGATCCTTAAATGTATATTCCCATCCCTACCTAGCACGAGGCCTTTTGGGAGCTCACTGGCTTCGGGTTCCATCGGAACTCTGAAGTTAAGCGATTAGCGCGCGAGAGCATATTAGTTTATTATCAGTGATGTTGTGCAGACCACTAGAGGTGGTATTGATGTGTGTGCAGGGTATATATATGATTTGATTATGATGATATTGAGATATATGAATTGATGAGTATGATATGAGCTATATACAGCCGAGGGCTGAGATGATATTTGAATATTCAATCACATTCACAGGGATGCTTTGGCATTCAGTTGATACTTTGGCATGGCATATACATACTTTCATACATACTCGTTTTACAGCGGATTTTTGAGAAATATATATGAGTATATACTTTATTTCTGGGAAATTATACAGGTTTTACGGCGAGGGGTTATAACTTTTGAAAGGAAAGGTTTTGAAAAGAATTGTTGCTGACCCACTCAGTTTTATGTTTTTCACCCCTCCAGGTTCGAGATAGAGCAGAGCTTTGGTGGCCACGAGGAATCCAACGGTGTTCTGACAGAATGCACAAATGTAGGATTCACCTTCGGGTGTTATATCTTAGTGTTTGTATCTTTCAAGCTTCCGAACTGTGTAAATGGTTACGTCAATCTCACGTGACGGCCAGCATGCCCTCCTTCGGGACGGGATGTGTCAATCATCCAATTCAATGAAATTAGGAAAATCTGAGGGTTAATTAGTGCAATTCATGGTTAATCTGGGGCGATGAGAATTCATGGTTTATTGAAAAGCAATTGAAAATTGATTTGTATGCAAGTGTGTCATGTGTGGAGAAAGACCCTCTAGCTAGTCCATCATTCATCCAAAACACCTAATTTCGTGCAAATCTGTCTAGTTCTAGTTTCTGTTTTGTTTTACTTTATTTTCGTCCAAAATCCAATCCCCCTTTACTTTGTTTTGTGAATTAGGTTGGAATCTGTCCAATTTGTGTATTTAAGTGTTTTGAGTCAAGTTCAAGTTAATTTTCGTCCAAATAACTCCCTAGAGTCAGTTTTGAGTCTATTTCATTGTTTCGTACTGTTTTGAGTCTTTCTAGTTTGTTTTGAGTCTTTTCAGTTTGTATTGAGTCTAGTTAAGTGTTTTTAAGTTTCTTTTTGTGTTTTTGTGTTTTTGTGTTTTAATGTCAATTTAGTTTAGATTAGCAATCCCTCCTAATCCTCGGTCCAGAACGATCCCTACTTATACACCAAATTTTATCACACCAAATTTTTGGCACCGTTGCTGGGGATTAGCAACTTCGCTAATCCTTGTTGTTTCTTTTTCATATATTTTCGTTTTAGTTGCTGACTTATTTCTGTTGTGTCTTTTGTTTTTACTTTTGATATTTGATTTAGTTTTGTTTCCTTGATTTCAAGTCCTAGAGAAGTAAGACATGGATTTTGCTACCATTCAAGCTCAATTGGCGAAACTTACTTCTCAATTGTCACAATATGCCGAAAGGACCACAATGCAAAGTGTCCCTACATGTGGTGTGTCCTATGGGCAAGGATATCCAACTCATCAATGTTATCAAGGCTATGATCAACCAAGCAACAACATGTTTTCCAACGCTTACAATTCGGATTGGATAGATTATTCAGATTATATGTGGGAGGAACCTCAACAATTTCAACAAGGTGGATATTGGCAGCAAGAAGAGGAGTCCTATTCAAGACCTATGTAGCCACCACAGCCTCCCCCACAACAATTCCAATCGAATTCAAGTATGCCCATGAGTTATAATGAAATTCTTGAAGGACTAATCTCTTTGACGCAGGGCTCACAAAAAGAAGAACAATTGCAGCCATCTGAGGAGTTTTATCAATGGCCATATGCACCATTACAGCCTCCACCACAATCTGCCCAAACAAACTCAGGTATGTCTTTGTGTAATGATAACATTATTCAATTAATCACCTCTTCGACACAGGGAGTAGAAAATCAAAACAAGGAGATGAAAGACCGAGTCAAAAGAGTGGACGAATTGGAGAAGCAAGTTGGGCAGATTACGGAGTTCATGGTGCAGATTCAAGAGCAAACTGAACTCTCCAACTCAACTATTGCAAATTCGAAGGAAGATTTTGAAATCCATGATGCTATCACTTTGTGAAGTGCTATGGAGGTTAGAGCTGACCTAACAATGTCCAAACATAGCCTAGAAGTGGATGAGGAGCTGCTGATTGAGGAGGAGGAGGAAGAAGACACACCCACGGCAAGGGTAGAACAACCCTTGCCGCAGCCCCCTAAGCCCTCTCAACCACCCACCACAAGTAAGGACGTCCCAAATTCAATTCATTCTAATGTTATTCCTCCGAATGCACCTTTTCCTCGCAGGTTTTTAATTCCCAAGAAAGATGAGAGTGAAAATGACATCATGGAAACCCTTCCAAAGGTGCAAAGTACTATCTCAATTCTTGGTACACCAAATCAAGTTCCAGATTGTATTGAAGTGTTCAAAGAACCTTGTACACCAAGAAGAAGGAGTCAAGAGAAGGAAGTGGCTGAAGAATACCAAGAATTCATCAAAGAGGACATATATGAGACAACAATACCCAAAGAAGTTGAGTTTAATGACATGGGACAAGTCACAACCAGCATAGTCAATCTGGCCAAGTCCAACAATCCTGAAACATTCAAAGATGTGGTGTTTGTAATTGAGTCATTCTAGCTAGTTTTGAGTCTTTTCAGTTTGTTTTGAGTTCTTTGTGTCTATCTAAGTGTTTTTAGCCTAGTTTTGTGTTTTTGAGTTAGTTTAGAGTAGATTAGCAATCCCTCCTAATCCTCGGCCTAGAACGATCTCTACTTACATTCTTTACTACAATTGACAACAAGAGGGTTTAATTTGTGTGCTTATTTATTTCGCATCATATTTTTGGCGCCGTTGCCGGGGATTAGCAACTTTGCTAATCCCCCGTTGTTTCTTTTTGTTTATTTTCGTGTGTTTTTGTTTTAGTTACTGACTTAGTTTTGTTTATCTTGTTTTTAGGTACTAGTTTATGACTCGCAGTTCTCAACTTGTTCATACGAATATCTTGGACTTTGACGACGATTTTGAGAGGAATTTGAAAAGGCAGAGAAACCAGCAAGAATCTAATCCACCTAGCCCTGAACCTGAGCTTGAAGAACAAGTGATAGAAGAGGAAGAAGACCCCACGGCAAGGAATTTAGAAGAACCACAAGCCATGGCAGCGGACAATCAAACAATCAAGGAGCTCTCTGCTTCGGGATTGGACAATGCTGCACCTCTATGCATCCAATACCCCATGGCTACCCAAGGAAAGACTGAAGAGTTCGAGTTCAAATCCAGTTTGTTGCACCACATCCCGAAATTCCATGGGATGTCCATGGAGGATCCCAACAAGCAGTTGAAGGAATTTGAAGTTGTTTGCTTAAGCATGACCCCTGTCAATGTTGACGGAAGCATATTGAAGATGAAAGCCTTTCCATTCTCACTAATGGACAAGGCTAAGGATTGGTTGTATGAATTGGCACCTGGAACGGTTACCTCTTGGGAGAGCATGAAACGAGCATTCCTAGAGAAGTTTTTCCCAACCACACGAGTCATTCTCTTGAGGAAGAGAATTAGTGGCATCCAACAAAACCAAGGAGAGTCGTTTGTAGCCTATTACGAGCGTTTAAAAACATTAGTTGCTTCCTGTGCACAACACCAAATGAAGGAAGAGCTTATCCTTCAATACTTCTATGAAGAACTTCTCCCCATTGAAAGATAAATGCTTGACGCTTCAGCGGGAGGAGCTTTGGTAGACAAAACCCCGACGGTTGCAAAGATCTTAATTGCAAATAGAGCTTTGAATGCACAACAATATGAAGGAGTTGGAGGAAGAGACACCCGACGGCAACAATCACAAGTGAATGAGGTAAGTGCAATTTCTGAAATTCAATGTCAATTAGCTAACCTCACTACTCTTGTGTCACAGGTTGCAGATGTATCCAAAATGCAAAGTGTAGCTGCTTGTGGCGTGTGCTCCATGCAAGGGCATCTCACGGATCAATGCCCTCAATTGATCTAGAATGGAGGGTGGGAGTCTGCCATTGACATGGGTTTTGGGAACCAAAACCAACCAAGAAGTGATCATTTCTCGAATACATACAATCCAGGTTGGAGAGATCATCCAAATTTCAATTGGAGGGAGCCCCAACAAACCCAAAAACAAAGTGCATTTAGGCAACAACCTCTGGGATTTTACCAACGGCCATACGCACCCATTCAATCCCAACAACAATATGCCCAATCCAACTCAGGTATGTTAATGAATGATGATAATACGTTCAAGTTACTAACTACATTGGCGTAGGGAATGCAAAATCAAGCCAAGGAGGTGGATGAGTTGAAGAAGCAAATGGGACATATTGCGGAGTTCATGGGCCAATTCAGAGAGCAAGGGAAGCTGCCAAGTTCAACCGTTGTCAACTCAAAGGGAGCATTCGAATCTGCAAAAGCCATCATGTTGCAAAGTGGAAAACAAGTCGGAACAGACCCACAACCCTCTAAATCACATCCCCAAAAGGACGAGTAGTTTCTGATTGATGTGGAGGAGCAAGACAATGCCATGACAAGGAAGGAAACAACCTTGCCGCAACCTCCTACACTCCCTAATCCATCCAATCCATCCACCATAGGTAACAAAGGTTCAAATTCGATTATTTCTAACGTTATTCCTCCAAATGTACCATTTCTTCACAGATTTATGCAATCAAAGAAGGAGGAAGCTGAAAAGGACATTCTGGAAACGTTTAGAAAAGTTCAAGTCAATATCCCACTTTTGGATGGAATTAAACAAGTTCCTAAGTATGCCAAATTCT
Organism: Heteromeles arbutifolia; assembly: GCA_024362995.1. Lineage (NCBI taxonomy): Eukaryota > Viridiplantae > Streptophyta > Magnoliopsida > Rosales > Rosaceae > Heteromeles > Heteromeles arbutifolia. Next base: position 14,368,619 of record JANCRC010000015.1, read on the forward strand.
TGAAAGAACTTTGCACAACTAGGAAGAGAATTTCGAACAAGGAGGTGGTAAAGGTAAGTGAAAATCTTTCAGCCATCTTGCAACATAAACTGCCCCCTAAATGCAATGATCCGGGTAGTTTTACAATTCCCTGTGTTATTGGCAATACTTGGTTTGAACATCAATTCCCTGTGTTATTGGCAATACTTGGTTTGAACATGCCATGTTAGACCTAGGTGCATCTATTAATGTCATGCCTTATTCAATTTATGCATCTATGAACTTAGGCGAGCTGAAAAATGATGGTGTGATTATTCAATTGGCCGATAGATCTAACGCATATCCAAAAGGAGTTTTGGAAGATGTTTTAGTGCAGGTCAATCACTTAATCTTTCTGGCGGACTTCTACGTGCTTGAAATGGAAGACTCGGACCGTTCTCCTTCATTGCCAATCCTCCTTGGAAGGCCATTCATGAAAACTGCCCGCACTAAGATTAATGTGTTTAAAGGAACCTTGACAATGGAATTTGATGGGGAAGTTATTGATTTCAATCTTTCTGAATCTATCAAGTATCCTAGTGATGATCATTCTTGTTTTTCTATTGATATAATTGATTCATTAGCGTAAGAACATCTTGAACAATTGAATGAGGATGCAGTTGAAACGGTCCTTACAAATGGAATGGGACTCAAGAACGAAGGGATAGCACCTATGCTCACCCACGACATGCATGACCCTATCCTTACCATGCCCCCTATTCAAGAAGCAATTGAGATGGTGGCTGGACTCGAATCATTGCCACCACAATCTGGTAAGCTGTTGCTCCCAATTTCAAATTCAGTTTCAACTAATAAGTTACTGCCTTCAGTTGTGCAGCCACCTTCCCTTGATCTTAAACCATTACCAAGCCATTTGAAGTATGTTTTCTTGGGAGACCAAGATACTTTGCCCGTTATTGTCTCAAGCAAACTCACGGCACAAGAGGAGGACAAATTGGTGAGAGTGTTAAAGGAATACAAAACAGTAATTGGGTGGACATTGGCCGACATCAAGGGAATTAGCCCTACCACATGCATGCATCGTATGCTTTTGGATGAGGGGTCTAAAACATCTCGAGAAGCTCAACGCCAACTCAACCCTCCAATGATTGAAGTTGTGAAGAAGGAGATAATAGAGCTACTTGATTGTGGAGTGATCTATCCAATCTCTGATAGCCGTTGGGTTTCGCCGGTTCAATGTGTTCCCAAGAAATCTGGAGTAACTGTGGTGCCAAATGCAGAAAACGAACTTGTGCCCACTCGAATCCAAACAGGTTGGAGGGTTTGTATCGATTATAGGAAACTCAACACCACCACAAGGAAGGATCACTTCCCTTTGCCGTTCATTGATCAAATGCTTGAAAGGTTAGCCGGTCTTGCTTTTTATTGTTTTCTTGATGGTTATTCAGGTTATTATCAAATTGTCATAGCACCAGAGGACCAAGAAAAGACCACTTTCATGTGCCCTTTTGGTACATTTGCTTATCGTCGCATGCCATTTGGTTTATGCAATGCACCTGCCACATTTCAAAGATGCATGATGAGTATATTTTCAGATTATGTTGAGAAGATTATTGAGGTTTTTATGGATGATTTCAGCGTTTTTGGTGATTCATTCGATGGTTGTTTGAATAATCTCAGTTTGACCTTAAAACGATGCATTGAAACTAACCTTGTTTTAAATTTGGAAAAGTGTCATTTTATGGTAAAACAAGGCATAGTTTTAGGGTATATTGTTTCAGAAAATGGAATTGATGTGATAAATCAAAAATAGATCTTGTACGCTACTTACCCTCTCCTACTTCAGTTAGAGAGGTTCGTTCTTTTCTTGGACATGCAGGATTCTATAGGCGATTTATCAAGGATTTTTCAAAAATTGCACAGCCCCTATGTGAGAAGGCTTTCAAACACCTCAAAGACATGCTTACTTCGGCCCCAATTATCATTCCACTGATGTGAAAATTAACTTGACACACAAATTAAATCCTATTGTTGACAATTGTAGTAAAGATGTAAGTAGGGATCATTCTAGACCGGGGATTAACTAGGGATGCTAATCAACAAATATAAGACTTAAAAACACTAAATTAGACTATAGACTCAAAACTGACTCAAAACACTCAGAACAGCAACAAGCAATAAAAAAGACTCAATTCTAGACCTAACAAGTGATTCCAACGAAAATCAAACTTAACTTGACTCAAATGACTAAAAGAAAATAGATTATGACCCAAATAACAAAACTCAATGAAAGGGGGATTGTTTTTGACGAATCTAAAACTTAAAACAGAAATTTTGCATAAAACACTTTATAAAACGAATTTGGTGAATTGAAAAGGGTGAAAGGCTAGTTAGAGGGTCCTTCTCCACACATGACATATGCATACAAACCAATTTCCAGTTATTATTCCTTTAGACTATGAATGACAACACCCCAAGTTAACCGTGATAGCACAAATTAACCATCAGATTTTCCTTAACTCATTGAATTGGATAGAATACGCATTGCAACCAAATTATCCTTATCAAGTTCCCTAACTATGAAAAGGATGATAGAAAAACATATCAAAGGTCATTAAGTTCTTTGAAAGCCATAAGCATTGACGAGGCATTCGTAACTATGAAAAACACATTACTCCTGCCTAAGATTTACTTAACACAATCATGACTGGTGACTTCCACTACTTGTAAATATAAGTTCATAACGATTAGGTGAAACTCCCTTATACTTTAGCATCAAGTTCATGCATACAAATTAAGTGTCGACCCTCAACCCACATACATAAAAAAGTTTTGATAACTCAGATAAGCAAATCATATTCAAGACTCAAGAAACAATAACTGGATGTAATCAGTTCATATAAAACATATAATCATGGCTTCGCCTCTAACTAAAAAGAAATTAGTTCCACATGTCTAACATAGTTGAAAAGCAATCTAAAATAAACATTGAACTAAAACTAAGGATACAAAAAACCCAGAAACGCTCCATCACTCCAAAGTAGGCTGCGGCACTCCCTTGGATGGTGGCACGGCACAAAGCTCCTCTTCTCCTTCCTTCCTTGCTGCGGCACTTGATGAATTTCTGTGTATATGGTGAGAATTGTGGTGGTGCATGGATGTAGGTGAGTTATGGTGAAGGATGGGTGGGTATTTATGCAGCACAAAGGGTTGTATTTATAGGGAGAAGGGAAGGCACAAAATTGGGTGGGAAAAGGACTAGGGTGCACCAAAATCTTAAGGGAAAAGGATTGCACAATCCTAGGAGGAAAGAGATTGCAGGTTCTAGAGCTTCTAGAAGAGGGAGAGGCGCCAGATTTATAGGACAAGGGATAAGTCTTCTAGATAGCATGTTTTGTGGCTGATTTCTAGAAGAACAAGGGATAGGGTGCGACACCTTTTTAGGAACAGGTAAACCTTCTAGAAATCAGGTTTTTAGGTCCCCTTGCAGCTGGAATTAAGGTGAAAAAGATTAGGATAGGATAAGATAAGATAAGGTTTCTTTGCATAAGATAAGGTTGGATAAGGTTTTGGATAATGCTCCTTCTTTTTAGCTGATTCCTTATCTTCAATGTCTTGAATTAATTTCTTCAACTCTTATGCACATTCCTAGCCTCTCTTGAACTTCAAATTCGTCCATCCACCTTGCTTCATACATGTGCTATCCATTTCAAGCCCAAAACTACTCTAAAATGTTCTAAAATGCACTTTCTTACCAACTTTGTCATTTGAACCTGAAAACACACGAAAATAGCTTCAAACACTCTAATAAGTAGAAACTAACTAAATAAATGCAAGGAAACAAGCTAACTAAGTCGCATAAATATGCTCCTATCATCCACTAGATTGGAGCCTTCCTTTTGAGCTAATGTGTGATGCATCAGATTATGCAAGTGGAGCTGTTTTAGGCCAAAGGAAGAACAAACAGCCACATGTCATCTATTATGCTTCCCGGACCTTGAATGATGCCCAATTGAATTACTCCATAACTAAAAAAGAACTTCTTGCTGTTGTATTTGCATTAGATAAGTTTCGTTCTTATTTAATTGGCACTATGGTCATTGTTTACACTGATCATGCAGCACTGAAGTATTTGCTCACAAAGAAGGAAGCCAAGCCAAGGCTAATTCGATGGATGCTTCTTCTCCAAGAGTTCGATATTGAAATCAGGGACAAGAAAGGGAGTGAACCTTGGTATGCTGATTTGGTGAATTATTTGGTGTCCAAACAAGTCCCCAGCACCCTAAACAGGTCCCAACATGATAAATTGAAAAAGGATGCACGTTTTTATGTTTGGGATGATCCATACTGATAGGAGCATATTTATGCGACTTGGTTAACTTGTTTCCTTGCATTTAGGTTGTTAATTCTTAGTTATTTTAGTATTTTAACCTATTTTCATGTGTTTGTAGGTTTAAATGGCTAAAGTGGCAAGAAAGTGCATTTTGGTACCTTTTGGAGCAGTTTTGGGCTTGGAATGGATATCACATACTTGGAGCAAGGTGGATGGACGAAATTGATGTTCAAGAAGGATTAGGAATGTGCTTGAAGACTTAAGTCAAAGATTTTGAAGAAAGGAATCAGTTTAGAAGAAAGAATGTTAGCCAAGTTTCCTGATTTGGTCCTAATCCAAATTTACCTAATTTCCAGCTGCAAGGAGGATCTCAAATTAATTTAGGACACTTAAATAAATGTTCTGGATGTCCTAAACCTTTCCCTCAAAGGTACCGCACAAATCCTTCCAGAAATCCCTTTCCTTGACTTGCAAGGCATCCTCATTCCCTTTTAAATTCCTGCCGCATATCCTTGTTCCCCTTTTCCCTTTGGGATTCTAATTAATTACCCTTTTTCCTTGTGGATTTGGTATGCAAATCTGATTCCAAATTTAATAAAGTCGTGGCCCTCCCTTGCTCTATAAATAACTTAATCTGCAGCAGCCTTTGGGAGACGAACCACCCTTCATCCTTCACCATCACCTACATCCATCCACCACCATAATTCACCACTAAAACCATCACTCCACCCTTGTGCCGCAGCAAAGAGAAGAAGGAGGACCCTTGTAGTGCTTGCCATTCAAGATTGGATTGCTGGAACATTCTTAGGTGTTTTCATTCTTTTGTTTTCAATGTCTAAGTTTATGTATCTTTGTTTTGTGAACATGAGGAGCTAAACTCATTTTAGCTGGAGGAGAATTTCAAACCCGTGAATATATATGTGATATGAGTTGATTACCCTCAGTTATTGTTTCATAAATTATGAATGCAATTTGCTTAACTGTTTGATTCAAAACTTATTCTTGTATGTTGATTAAGGAGGCCTACTTAGTTTGCATACATGAATTTGGTGCTAAAATGTAAGGGAGTTTCACCTAATTGTTATGAACTTATATTCACTAGTAGTAAAGGTTGCTAGTCACAATCATGTTAAGTAGATTCCTTGCAGGAGTATCATGCACTTTCATAGTTACGAATGCTTTGTCAATGCTTATGATTTTCATAGAGCGTAATGATCTTTGATTGTATCACTATTATGCGCTTTCATGTGGGGAACTTTTGAAGAATAATTTGATTGCGATGCGCTATTTTCGTCCAATTCAATGACATAAGGAAAATCTGAAGGTTCATTTAAGCATACCTAATTAACCTGGGGTGTTGAGGTTCATGGTTTATCGAAATCGTAACTGGAAATCAATTTTGTGTTGCATGTGTGTCATGTGTGGAGAAGAACCCTCTAGCTAGCCCATCATCCATTGAATCACCTCAGTTTTATGTCTTTGTTTAGAATCTGCAAGTTACTTAGTTTTAGATTCAATTTTCGTAGAAACCAAACCCCCCATGTTTAATTTGTGTTAGTTTAGTTAGAATCTGTTTAGATTTGTGTCTAGTTAGTCCTTGGAGTTTATTTTCGTCCAATTTCTCCCTAGAGTCTGTTTTGAGTCTATTTGGCTGTTTTAAGCTGTTTTGAGTCTTTTAAGTTTGTTTTGAATCTTGTGAGTCTTGTTAAGTGTTTTTAAGTTTGTTTTAGTGTTTTTAAGTCAGTTTAGAGTAGATTAGCAAACCCTCCTAATCCCCGGTCCAGAACGATTCCTACTTGCATCTATACTACAATTGTCAACAAGAAGGTTTAATTTGTGTGCTGTTTTACATCGCATCACATACTTGTGGAAATATTTCTCAGATCAGATTCTACGTAGGTGTGTGCATGATTCGGAGTTTAATTCAATTTTAACTTTCTGCCACACTTATGCATGTGGGGGACACTTTGGGACACAATGCACAGCCTTTAAGGTTTTAGAATGTGGATTTTATTGGCCAACTATATTTAGGGATGCTAGAACCTTTTGTATGTCTTGTGATCGTTGTCAAAGAATGGGTAATATAGGTGCAAGGGATCAAATGCCGCAAACTGTTATACTTCCTGTCGAAATTTTTGATGTTTGGGGCATTGATTTTATGGGTCATTTTCCTTCTTCACATGGTTTCCTTTATATCTTACTTGCTGTGGATTATGTGTCGAAATGGGTGGAAGCAAGAGCCACTCGAACTAATGATTCTAGAGTGGTTGCAGATTTTATTCGAACTAACATATTTGCAAGGTCCCTATCAATTATACAGGAAGATGGCATAGTTTGCCATAGATGAGCCCAATTGCTGTTTTGTACTCCTTTAACACCCTCACCAATTTGTCCTCCTCTTCTGCCATGAGTGTGGAAGACACTATGACGGGCAAAGTCTCTTGGTCTCCCAAGAAAACATACTTCAAATGGCTTGGTAATGGTTTAAGTTCAAGGGAAGGTGGCTGCACAACTGAAGGCAGTAACTTATTAGTTGAAACTGAATTTGAAATTGGGAGCAACAGCTTACCAGATTGTGGTGGCAATAATTCGAGTCCAGCCACCATCTTAATCACTTCTTGAATAGGGTGCACGGCAAGGATAGGGTCATGTATGTCGTGGGTGAGCATAGGTGTTATCCCTTCGTTCTTGAGTCCCATTCCATTTGTAAGGACCGTTTCAAGTGCATCCTCATTCAATTGTTCAAGGTTCCTTTAAACACATCAATCTTGGTGCGGGCAGTTTTCATGAATGGCCTTCCAAGGAGGATTGGCAATGAAGGAGAACGGTCCGAGTCTTCCATTTTAAGCACGTAGAAGTCCGCCGGAAAGATTAAGTGATTGACCTGCACTAAAACATCTTCCAAATCTGAATTGGCCCATGAACTCCGCAATCTGTCCCATTTGCTTCTTCAACTCATCCACCTCCTTGGCTTGATTTTGCATTCCCTACACCAATGTAGTTAGTAACTTGAACGTATTATCATCATTCATTAACGTACCTGAGTTGGATTTGGCATATTGTTGTTGGGATTGAATGGGTGCGTATGGCCGTTGGTAAAATCCCAGAGGTTGCTGCCTAAATGCACTTTGTTTTTGGGTTTGTTGGGGCTCTCTCCAATTGAAATTTGGATGATCTCTCCAACCTGGATTGTATGTATTCAAGAAAGGATCACTTCTTGGTTGGTTTTGGTTCCCAAAACCCACAGCAATGGCAGACTCCCACCTTCCATTCTCGATCAATTGATGGCATTGATCTGTGAGATGCCCTTGCATGGAGCACACGCCAAAAGCAGCTACACTTTGCATTTTGGATACATCTACAACCTGTGACACAAGAGTAGTGAGGTTAGCTAATTGACATTGAATTTCAGAAATTGCACTTACCTCATTCACTTGTGATTGTTGCCGTCGGGTGTCTCTTCCTCCAACGCCTTCATATTGTTGTGCATTCAACGCTCTATTTGCAATTAAGATCTTTGCAACCGTTGGGGTTTTGTCTACCAAAGCTCCTCCCGCTGAAGAGTCAAGCATTTATCTTTCAATGGGGAGAAGTCCTTCATAGAAGTATTGAAGGAGAAGCTCTTCCTTCATTTGGTGTTGTGGACAGGAAGCAACTAACGTCTTAAAACGCTCGTAATAGGCTAGAAACGACTCCCCTTGGTTTTGTTGGATGCCAGTAATTCTCTTCCTCAAGAGAAGGACTCGTGTGGTTGGGAAAAACTTCTCTAGGAATGCTCGTTTCATGCTCTCCCAAGAGGTAACCGTTCCAGGTGCCAATTCATACAACCAATCCTTAGCCTTGTCCATTAGTGAGAATGGAAAGGCTTTCATCTTCAATATGCTTCCATCAACATTAACAGGGGTCATGCTTGAGAAAACAACTTCAAATTCCTTCAACTGCTTGTTGGGATCCTCCATGGACATCCCATGGAATTTCGAGATGTCGTGTAACAAACTGGATTTCAACTCGAACTCTTCGGTCTTTCCTTGGGTAGCCATGAGGTATTGGATGCATATCCAATCCCGAATAGAGAGATCCTTGATTGTTCGATTGTCCGCTGCCATGGCTTGTGGTTCTTCTAAATTCCTTGTCGTGGGGTCTTCTTCCTCTTCTATCACTTGTTCTTCAAGCTCAGGTTCAGGGCTAGGTGTATTAGATTCTTGCCGGTTTCTCTGCCTTCTCAAATTCCTCTCAAAATCGTCGTCAAAGTCCAAGATATTCGTATGAACAAGTTGAAAACTGCGAGTCATAAACTAGTACCTAAAAACAAGAAAAACAAAACTAAGTCAGTAACTAAAACAAAAACACATGAAAATAAACAAAAAGAAACAACGGGGGATTAGCAACGGCGCCAAAAATATGATGTCAAATAAATAAGCACACAAATTAAACCCTCTTGCTGTCAATTGTAGTAAAGAATGTAAGTAGGGATCGTTCTAGGCCGGGGATTAGGAGGGATTGCTCTTAATCTACTCTAAACTAACTCAAAAACACAAAATTAGGCTAAAAAATAGACACAAAGAACTCAAAACAAACTGAAAAGACTCAAAACCAGCTAGAATGACTCAAAACAGCTCAAAACAGCTAATTAGAATCAAAACAGACACTAAGGGTGATTTTGGATGAAAATTGGTTTTACTTTGACTCAAAACACTTAAAAACACAAAGTTGGACAAATTCTAACTAATTTGACACTTTAATGTAAAGGGGGGGTTTGGTTTTGACGAATTGGTGTTTTAAATGGATGATGGGCTAGCTAGAGGGTTCTTCACCACATATGACACACTTGCATACAAATCAATCTCCAGTTGTTTCTTTCAATAAGCCATGAATATCAACGCCCCAAGTTAACTAGGTACGCTTAAACTAACTATCAGATTTCCCTTATGTCATTGAATTGGACGGAAATAGCTCATCGCAATCAAATTATTCTTCAAGAGTTCCCTACATGAAAGCACACAATAAAGAAACAATCAAAGATCGTTACGTTCTATGAAAATCATAAGCGTTGACAAGGCATTTGTAGCTATGAAAGCGCATGATACTCCTGCCAGGAATCTACTTAACACGATCGTGACCAGCAACCTTCACTACTTGTGAATATAAGTTCATAACGATTAGGTGAAACTCCCTTATACTCTAGCATCAGATTTATGCATGCAAATTAAGTGTGCACTCTCAACCCACATACACAAATAGTTTTAATGCAAACAGTTAAGTAAATTGAATTCACAACTTACGAATTCACAACTGGATGTAATCAATTCAAACTGTGATAGGAGCATATTTATGTGACTTAGTTAGCTTGTTTTTTGGCGTTTATGTTGTTAGTTGTTAGTTATTTATGTATTTTAAGCTAATTTCGTGTGTTTATAGGTTTAAAGGACTAAAGTGGCAAGAAAGTGCATTTTGGTGCCTTTTGGAGCAGTTTTGGGCATGGAATGGATAGCATATTCTTGGAGCAACGTGGATGGACGAAATTGAAGACCTAAAGAGGCTAGGAATGTGTTCAAAAGAAGGAAGAATTAATTCAAGGAAGAAAAGGAATCCAGCAAGAAGAAGGATTGACTAGTCAAACTTACCTTATTTTGACTTAGTCAACCCTTAATCCTAATCTATCAAGGTTCCAACTGCAAATGAGTGTCCTAAATACTTTATGACACTTAATTATATGTTTCCCCCTTCCTAAACCCCTTGCCGCATATCTCCTTACCCTTTCTTCCAAAATCTGCCACATAATTGCCTTTCCCTTTCTCTATAGGATCTGCTGCACCCTACTTACCCTTTTTCCTACTGGGATTCTGATTTTGTTACCCTTTTTCTAGAGGATTTGGAGTCCTAAACCTTTCCAATTTAATTATAAGCCGTGCTCCTTCCTACCCTTATATAAAAAAAGCCTTGCCACACATCAAAGCTCTCCTTGGACCACTCTACACACTTTCTGCCGAAAATCCACCATCCATCCTTCACCATAACTCACCTACATCCATCCACCACCACAAATCACCACTAAAACTCACCACCATACCCTTGTGCCGCAGCAAAGGAGAAGAATGAGAGCTTTTGGACGTTTTGGCATTCAATTTGGATCGCTGAAGCGTTTAGGTGTTTTCTTTCTTTTGTTTTCAATGTATAAATCTGTTTACCTTTGTTTTGCGATTATGAGGAACTAAACCCCTTTTGGCTAGGGGGAGATTCAAAGCCATAAACATGCTTGCAATATGAATTGATTACCTTCAGTTGTGATTTCATAAATTGTGAATTCAATTTGCTTAACTGTTTGATTGATAACTTATTCTTGTATGTTGATAAAGAGTGCACGCTTAGTTTTCATGCATGAATTTGATGCTAGAATATAAGGGAATTTCACCTAATCGTTATGAACCTATATTCATGTGTAGTGGAGGTTGCTTATAAACAATCGTGTTAAGTGAATTCTTGGCAAGAGTATCATGCTCATCATAGTTACGAATGCCTCATCAATGCTTATAATTTTCATGATGCTTAATGATCTTCGATTGTATCTGTATTGTGTTGTTCATGTAGGGGACCTTCAGAGAATGTTTTGAATTGTTGTATGCACTTTCCTGTCCAATTCAATAACTTAAGGAAAACTTGAGGGTTAATTTAAGCGTACCTAATTAATCTGGGGTGTTGAGTTTCATGGTTTATCGAAAGAACAACTAAAAATCGACTTGTATGCAAGTGTGTCTTGTGTGGAGAAAAACCCTCTGGCTAGCCCATCATCCATCAATTCTCTCAATTTCGTGCTAAAATTTGTTTAAGTTTATAATTTGCTTGTTTTACTTTAAATTCATCCAAAACCCAATCCCCTTTACTTTCTTGTGTCAATTAGGTTAGAATCTGTCCAGCTTTGTGTTTTTAAGTGTTTTGAGTCTTTGAAGTCTCAAATTCGTCCAAATTCAACCCTAGAGTCTGTTTTGAGTCTATTTGCTTGTTTTGTGCTGTTTTGAGTCATTCTAGTCAGTTTTGAGTTATTTGAATCTAGTTAAGTGTCTTTAGCCTAGTTTTGTGTTTTTAAGTCTTGTTTAGTGTTTTTAAGTCAGTTTTGCATAGATTAGCAATCCCTCCTAATCCCCGGTCTAGAACGATCCGTACTTGCATCTTTATTACAATTGTCAACAAGAGGGTTTCATTTGAGTGCTTATTTATTTCGCATCAAATTTTTGGCGCCGTTGCCAGGGATTAGCAACTTTGCTAATCCCCCGTTGTTTCCTTTGTTTCATTTTTTGTGTCTTTTGTTTTAGTTGCATCTTTGTTTCTGTTTGTGTCTTTTACTTTTGATTTTTGATTTAGTTTTAATTCTTTGATTTCAGGTACTAGAGTAGTAAGATATGGATTTTGCTAACAATCAAGCTCAATTGGCGAATCTTACTTCTCAATTGTCACAGATTGCCGAAATAACTTCAATGCACACTGCCCTTACATTTGATGTACCCTATGGGCAAGGACATCAAACTCATCAATTCACTGCGAATGGAGGTGCTTGGGGTTATCAAGGCCAGAACCAATCAAGAAGCAAATTGTGTTCCAACACTTATAATTCCAATTGGAGAGATTGTGCAGATTATATGTGGGGGGAACCTCAATAATTTCAACAAGGTGGATATTGGCAGCAAGATAAGGAGTTCTATTCAAAACCTATGCAGCCACCACAGCCTCCCCCACAACAATTCCAATCGAATTCAAGTATGTCCATGAATTATGAAGAAATTCTTGATGTACTAACTTCTTTGACACAAGGCTCATGACAAGAAGAATATTTGCAGCCATCTGAGGAGTTCTATCCAAGGCAATACGCACCAACACAATCCCAACAACAACCTGCCCAAAACAATTCAGGTACGTCTTTGTATAATGACACATTGATTAAGTTACTTACCAATTTGTCTCAGGGACAAGAAAATCAAACCAAAGCGATGCAAATTCAAGACAAAAGGGTGGACCATTTGGAAAAGCAAATTGGACAGATAGCGGAATTCGTGGTACAAATTCAAGAACAAAGTGAACTCTCCAGCTCAACTATTGTCAATTCGAAGGGAGATTTTGAAATCGCTGAAGCCATCACCTTGGGAAGTAATATTGAGGTTGAAGCTGACCTAGAACCATCCAAACATAGCCCGAACGTGGATGAATTGCTGCTGCTAGAAGAAGAGGAGGAGGCCACACCTACGGCAAGGGTAAAACAACCCTTGCCGCAGCCTCCTAGAGTCCCTAGGCCGTCCAACTATGGTAATATCGTTCCAAACTCAATTCATTCTAACCCCATTCCACCAAATGTCCCTTTTTCTCGCAGGTTCATGATTTCCAAGAAAGAAGAGAGTGAAAAAGACATTGTGGAAGCCTTTCCCAAGGTGCAAAGTAGTACCCAAATTCTTGGTACACCACAGCAAGTCCCAGATTATGTTGAACTGTTCGAAGAAAATTACACATCAAGAAGAATGATTCAAAGAAATATGTGGCTGGAGAATATGTAGAATGCATCAAAGAGGCTGTTCATGAGACAACAAAGCCCAAAGAAGTTGAGTTTGATGACACGGAATAAGTGACAACCATCACATTCAATTTGGCCAAGTGCAAAGTTCCTGAAACTTTCAAAGATGTGGTGTTTGTCATTGAGTTTGTGTCGGAGCAAGCAAGTAAACCATCTTCTCCAATTTCAATTTTGTTTTCTACTAACTTGCTGATTTTAATGATTCAGGCACCCACACTAGAATCTAAACCATTTCCAGATCATTTCAAGTATCACCTTCCATTCAAAGATCAATTCCATGTCGTGGCCTCCAATGAAGCTTAATTGGAGGTATTGTCCGACTGCACAACGTTAAAGCAAGCATTTCTTGGGAGGCAACCCATGCATTCAACTGAGGAACAATGGAATTTTTGCTCCACATCCAGATTTGCGTTCCTAAACCCTTCTCTTTACTGCATTTATCTTGCCATGATTAGTTCGTTGTTTGTTTGTTTGCTTTTTGTGAGTTTATGCTTGAAACATTGAGGACAATGTTTGATTTAAGTGTGGGGGGGGGGGGGGGGGTAACAAAGTGTTTTTGATGCAAATTCATGGGATTTTATCACCCATTACTTCTAAAGTTGTTTCTCACTGTTTTTAAGTGTTTTTAGACTGTTTTGAAGTATTTTTGTGTGTTTTGAAGTAAAAATACGAAAATTTGAAAAAAAATCAGTTTTTGAAGTGTTTTTAGAGTAATTTTTTGTGTGTTTGTGTCTTAGGTACCTTCCAACACAATGATGAGGATTTGGTTTTTAATTACATGACTGTTAAAGAAAGTTACGAACATGGATGAAAGTTTGATATGCTCTTGGTTTATGCTTGATAGGAGCTTATTTATGCAACTTAGTTAACTTATTTCCTTGCATTTAGGTTGTTAGTTCTTAGTTATTTTAGTATTTTAAGCTATTTTCGTGTGTTTGTAGGTCCAAAGGGCTAAACGATCAAGAAAGTGCATTTTGGTGCATTTTGGAGCTGTTTTGGGCACTAAATGGATTGCACATGCTTGGAGCTAAGTGGATGGACGAAATTGATGATCAAATGAGCTTAGGATTGAATGAAGATGTGAAGAATTGGATTCAAGACAAATGAAGAATGAAGAGTTCAGAATCGGAAGCCAAAGTTTCTAAAGTTGGAAGTTTCCATTCTTGAAAGTTTCTATTCTTGGCTTGGAAGTTTCCTAATCCTTCCTCACCTATGTTCCAGCCACAAAAGGATTCCAAAATATGTTAGGGCACTTAATTGGTTGTTCTAGAAGCCTTAGACATGCCCTAAAAGGCCATGCCACACCTCTCTATGATTTGATCCTTCCTTGCCGCACAAAACATCTTCTCCTTTCCTATTTTATGTTCTTAAAACCACATTCCTATTTTGATCCTACCTTTTTCCGCACATATCCCTCTTTCTTACCTATTTTCTAACCCAAAATTACATTCCCTTTTGTTTCAATTCTTGCCGCACAAGGGGAGAGGATTCTTACCTATTTTGTGCCTCAAAACACATTCCTGAATCTGTCCTACACTCTCTGCCGCATTTCCTTTCCTATTCTCTTTAATTCCTGCACCTTACTTGCCTATTTTGCATTGATTTCTGACTTTTAATTATAGGACAAGATAGGTAAGTTATTTCCTTCCCTAAAACACATCAAAACCGTGCCTTCCCCCCTTTAAATACATGTGCCGGACCCTTTAATTGGGGGATCCCTGAACACATTCTTTGCATCCATTCCATCCACTTATCTACCTATCCATCCTCTACCACCCATCACCACCCATTCTACACACCTTAACCCCTTGTGCCACAGCTTTACAAAGGAAGAAGGAAAGGATTATCTTGGAGCCGTGCCTAGCCATTCAAGATGTTGGATTGTTGGAGCGTTTCTAGGTGTAATCTATCTTTGTTTTCTTTGTTTAAATCTGATTATCTTTGTTTAGTTACAAGTATGAGGAGCTAAACTCCTTCTAGCTAGAGGAGATTTCAAAGCCATGAACATATTTGCAATATGAATTGATTAATTCCAGTTCTGATTTCATAAAGTGTGAATGCAATTTGCTTAACTGTTTTATTCAAAACTTATTCTTGTATGTTGATTAAGGAGGCCTACTTAGTTTGCATGCTTGAATCTGATGCTAGAATATAAAGGAGTTTCACATAATCATTACAAACTTATATTCACAAGTAGTGAAGGTCGCTGGTCACGATCACGTTAAGTTAAATTCCTGGCAAGAGTATCATGCGTTCATAGTTACGAATGCCTTGTCAATGCTTAGGATTTTCATAGAACTTAATGATCTTTGATATGTATCTCTATTATGCGTTCATGTAGGGGACTATTGAAGAATAATTTTGTTGCAAATGTGTTCATCCAATTCAATGACTTTAGGAAAATCTGATGGTTAATTTGTGCGTTCACGGTTAACTTGGGGCGTTGAGGTTCATGGTTTATCGAAAGAAACAACTGGAAATCGATTTGTATGCAAGTGTGTCATGTGTGGAGAAGAACCCGCTAGCTGGCCCATCATCCATCAATTCACCCAATTTCGTCCAAGCTTTGTCTAAGTTTACAATATGTTTGTTTTTACTTTAAATTCGTCAAAAACCCAATCCCCTTTACTTTCTTGTGTCAACTTAGTTAGAATCTGTCTAAACTTGTGTCTTTTAGTGTTTTGAGTCAAGTATAGTTAGGAATTCGTCCAATTTCTCCCTAGAGTCTGTTTTGAGTCTATTTGGCTGCTTTAAGCTGTTTTGAGTCTTTTAAGTTTGTTTTGAGTCTTGTGAGTTTTGTTAAGTGTTTTTAAGTCTTATTTTGTGTTTTTAAGTCAGTTTAGAGTAGATTAGCAATCCCTCCTAATCCCCGGCCTAGAACGATCCCTACTTGCATCTTTAATACAACTGTTAACAAGAGGGTTTAATTTGTGTGTTGTTTTACATCGCATCAATGCTTAGTTGTAGTTGTTGTTTACGAATTCAAATTTGATCACAAAAGGATAAAATCAGTTTTTGTAACATGCTTGAAGGAAGGAACTCAAACTAATGCTAAAATCAGTTATTAATCTACATTTTGTTGTTTTTTAAAGTCGTTGCATGATCTCATTATTCTTTGCTTGGTTGTTACTTAGAATGTGTTTTCATCATTATAGCTCCAAATACTAGAACTCATACCTGTTTCATTCAAAGCATGATATTGAATTGCATAACACATATCAAGATGAAGTTCTTTAGTGAACCACCATAGCCAAATAGCCGTACCCTTGCTTTTAAAGGATAGTGAAGCTTGACTTAGAATGAATTCCTTTTTATCTACATTATGCAGAAAATCAAGTGTGGGGGAAGGATTGGTTGTTTTAAGCTCAGTTCTACGTTTTGTGTTTCAAAGGAAAAGAAAAGTGTGTGAAAAGAAAGGAAAAAAAAAGTTTGAAAAGAAGTTAGAACGAGCTTAAGAGTGTTGATTGTTGAAAGAAGGGTCCAAAACATTGAATCTGGCCCTAAAATGTGTAAATCTCCCCTTTTTGGTCAAAAGTTGGTTTTTGCATTCAAATGTGAATTCTAAGTGTTGATTTCATTGCTTTGCTTACTATTTCTTTAAGAACTTTTGTTTATCTTTATCTTTCTTCGTTAGCCAATACCCTTAGCCCTGTTACAACCCTTGACTTCAATCTTGATTGTTATGTGTTCAATATTTGAAGTTTGGGATTGGTATGAGAATATGGTGTCCCTGGTTCTTGCATCTAAGTAGTAGCATTCCCTTCATGAGATTATATTCATATATGCATTAATAACTCCAGAAAATGCTTTCTTTGTCAAAACATATGTGAGTATTCGTTTTCATGTTTCCATCAATCTTCTCACATATACCTAGTGTAGGGAGTGTAGTCAGAAAATCTGAGTGAAAATTAAGTGTTTGTCTAGTAAGGAAATGAGGGAATTCTCTAAGGCATGTTACTACATTCAAAATGTTGTTTTAATTGATTAAATGCGAACTAGTGAATGATGACTGTGATTAAGTATGAATTCGAGGGTAAGGATGACCAAAATCTATGTAAGTGATGATTTTTGTCATGTTGCAATGGAAATACCTGAGGCAAATGTTAGAAGGTTTAGATTGAGTTTTGTTTCTTTTGTTTGCATTCTTTTGCTCGAGGACTAGAAAAAGCTAAGTGTGGGGGTATTTGACAGGAGCATATTTATGCGACTTAGTTAGCTTGTTTCTTGCCGTTTATGTTGTTAGTTCTTAGTTATTTATGTATTTTAAGCTATTTTCGTGTGTTTGTAGGTTTGAAGGACTAAAGTGGCAAGAAAGTACATTTTGGTGCCTTTCGGAGTAGTTTTGGGCATGGAATGGATAGCATATGCTTGGAACAAAGTGGATGGATGAAATTGAAGACCTAAAGAGGCTAGGAATGTGTTTAAAAGAAGGAAAAATTAATTCAAGGAAGAAAAGGAATCCAGCAAGAAGAAGGATTGACTAGTCAAACTTACCTTATTTTGACTTAGTCAACTCTTAATCCTAATCTATCAAGGTTCCAGCTGCAAAGGAGTGTCCTAAATACTTTAGGACACTTCATTATATGTTTCCCCTTTCCTAAACCCCTTGCCGCATATCTCCTTACCCTTTCTTCCAAACCCTGCCACATAATTGCCTTTCCCTTTCTCTCTAGGACCTGCTGCACCCTACTTACCCTTTTTCCTATTGGGATTCTGATTTGTTACCCTTTTTTCTAAAGGATTTGGAGTCCTAAACCTTTCCAATTTAATTCTAAGCCATGCTCTTTCCTTCCCCTATATAAAAAGAGCCTTGCCGCACATCAAAGCTCTCCCTGGACCATTTTACACACTTTCTGCTGAAAATCCACCCTCCACCCTTCGCCATAACTCACCTACATCCATCCACCACCACAAATCACCACTAAAACTGACCACCATGCCCTTGTGCCGCAGCAAAGGAGAATAAGGAGAGCTTTTGGATGTTTTGGCATTCAATTTGGATTGCTGGAGCGTTTAGGTGTTTTCTTTCTTTTGTTTTCAATGTATAAATCTGTTTACCTTTGTTTTGCTATTATGAGGAACTAAACCCCTTTTGGCTAGGGGGAGATTCAAAGCCATGAACATGCTTGCAATATGAATTGATTACCTTCAGTTGTGATTTCATAAATTGTGAATTCAATTTGCTTAACTGTTTGATTGATAACTTATTCTTGTATGTTGATTAAGAGTGCACGCTTAGTTTTCATGCACGAATTTGATGCTAGAATATAAGGGAATTTCACCTAATTGTTATGAACCTATATTCATGTCTAGTGGAGGCTGCTTATAAATAATCGTGTTAAGTGAAGTCTTGGCAGGAGTATCATGCTGATCATAGTTACGAATGCCTCGTCAATGCTTATAGTTTTCATGAAGCTTAATGATCTTTGATTGTATCTCTATTGTGATGTTCACCTAGGGGACTTTTAGAGAATGTTTTGAATTGTTGTATGCGCTTTCCTGTCCAATTCAATAACTTAAGGAAAACTTGAGGGTTAATTTAATCGTACCTAATTAATCTGGGGTGTTGAGTTTCATGGTTTATCGAAAGAACAACTGAAAATCGATTTGTATGCAAGTGTGTCATGTGTGGAGAAGAACCCTCTAGCTAGCCCATCATCCATCAATTCACTCAATTTCGTGCTAAAATCTGTTTAAGTTTGTAATTTGCTTGTTTTACTTTAAATTCGTCCAAAACCCAATCCCCTTTACTTTCTTGTGTCAATTAGGTTAGAATCTATCCAACTTTGTGTTTTTAAGTGTTTTGAGTCTTTGAAGTCTCAAATTCTTCCGAAATCAACCCTAGAGTCTATTTGCTTGTTTTGTGCTGTTTTGAGTCATTCTAGTCAGTTTTGAGTTATTTGAGTCTAGGTAAGTGTCTTTAGCCTAGTTTTGTGTTTTTAAGTCTTGTTTAGTGTTTTTAAGTCATTTTTGCATAGATTAGCAATCCCCCTAATCCTCGGTCTAGAACAATCCCAACTTGCATCTTTATTACAATTGTCAACAAGAGGGTTTAAGTTGAGTGCTTATTATTTCGCATCATACTGCAAGTATAATCATGGTTTCGAATTCCCCCTAGCTAAGAGGGATTCAGTTCCTCATGTTCACAGCAAAACAAAGATAAATAAACTTAAACATTGAAAACAAAGAATGAATTACACCTAAAACGTTCCAGCAATCCAACTTTAATGGCAAGCACATCCAAGGGCTCTCCTTCTTCCTTTTTGCTGCGGCACAAGGTATGGTTGATGGGTTGGGTGGTTAATTGTATGAGAGAATGGCTGGGGATGTGTTTTTTGATGTGTTGAATGATGAATGGTAACCCTAATGTTGTGGCAAAGAGGGTTTATTTTAAAGGGAAAGAAAGTTAAGGCCGTCATTAATTTTTAGAATCAGAATTAAAGTCCAAATCCTCCAAGAAAAAGTAAATAATCAGAATCCTAAGAAGAAAAGGGTAAGTAAGATGCGGTAGGTCCTAGAGAGAAAGGGAAAGGCAATTATGTGGCAGATTTTGGAAGAAAGGGTAAGGAGATATGCGGCCGGGGAATGGAAGAAAAGGGGAATGTGATTTGGTGCAGAAAATAGGAAAGAAGGACTCTCCCTTCCACAGCAAGAATGTGGAAACAAGGGAAGGGTGCGGAAAGGTCTTTGGGACTTCTAGAAGTTCTTATTTAGTGTCCTAATATGGTTAGGAGTCTTCTTTGTTGCTGGAACTTAGGGAATTTTTAGGATTAGGAAAGGTCAAAACCAAAATAGGAAACTTTGGCTAACATTCCTTCTTTGAGTAGGAATCCTCATTCTTCTAGGAATCCTTCTTCAACTAGGAATCCTTGCATCTTTAGGTCTTCAATTTCGTCCATCCCTTTTGCTCCATGCATGTGCTATCCATTCCATGCCCAAAACTGCTCCAAAATGCACTTTCTTGCTACTTTCACCCTTTAAACCTACAATCACACGAAAATAGCTTAAAATACTTAAATAACTAAGAACTAATAACATAAATGCAAGAAAACAAGCTAACTAAGTCACATAAATATGCTCATATCATAGAGTAGTGAGACATGGATTTTGCTAACATTCAAGCTCAATTGGTGAATCTTACTTCTCAATTGTCACAGATTGCCGAAAGAACTTCAATGCACACTACCCCTACATTTGATGTACCCTATGGGCAAGGACATCAAACTCATCAATTCACTGCGAATGGAGGTGCTTAAGGTTATCAAAGCTATAACCAATCAAGGGATAACATGTTTTCCAACACTTACAATTCAGATTTGAGTGATCATTCAAACTCTATGTGGCGGGAATCTCAACAAGTTCAAGCCGAAGGATATTGGCAGCCATATGAGGAGTTCTATACAATGCCTATGCAGCCATCATGGCCTCCACCACAGTCTTCCCAAACAAATTCAGGTATGTCTTTGGATAATGATACAGTTATTAAGTTACTCACTTCTTTGTCTCAAGGACAAGAAAATCAAAACAAAGGGATGCAAATTCAAGACAAAAGGGTGGACCATTTGGAAAAGCAAATTGGACAGATAGCGGAATTTGTGGTACAAATTCAAGAACAAAGTGAACTTTCCAATTCAACCGTTGTAAATCCAATGGGAGAATTTGAAATAGATGAAGCTATCACCTTAGAAAGTGGCATGGAGGTTGGGGATGAACCCAAGACGTCTAAACCAAGCCAAAACATGGATGAACAGATGCTGCTGATCAAAGAGGACGAAGAAGACACACCCACGGCGAGGGAAGAACACCCATTGCCGCAGCCCCCTAGGGTCCCTTGGTAGGAGCATATTTATACGACTTAGTTAGCATGTTTTCTTGCATTTATTTAGTTAGTTATTTCTTATAAGAGTGTTTTAAGCTATTTTCGTGTGTTTGTAGGTTCAAATGACAAAGTTAGCAAGAAAGTGCAATTTGGAGCATTTTAGAGCAGTTTTGGGCTTGGAATGGACATCACATGCATGGATCAAGGTGGATGGATGAAACTGAAGTTCAAGAGAGGCTAGGAATGTGTAAAAAAGATGGAGAAATTAATTCAAGTCATTGAAGATAAGGAATCAGCCAAAAAGAAGGAACATTATCTAAAACCTTATCCAACCTTATCCAACCTTTTCTTATCCAAACTAACCTTATCTTACCTTATCTTATCTTATCCTATCCTAATCTTATCCTACCTTAATTCCAGCTGCAAGGGGGACTCCTTTTCATATTAGGACACCTAAAACCTATTTTTGGAAGGCCTTTTCCTTCTAGAAACATGCCACAACACTTCTTTCTAGAAGCCCTAAAAATCTGGCGCCTGGACCCTTTCTAGAAGTTCTAGAACCTGCAATTCCTTTCCCCTTTGGAATCTGATGCACGTAATCCCTTTTCTTCTAGGATTGTGTAATCCTTTTCCTTCTTTGATTTCTGAAACTTAGCCTAATCCTTAGGGATTATGCCGCACCCTTTCCCTATAAATACACACATATGTCGCATGATGCGATGTAAAATAGCACACAAATTAAACCTTCTTGTTGACAATTGTAGTATAGATGCAACTAAGGTTCGTTATGGACAGGGGATTAGGAGGGATTGCTAATCTACTCTAAACTAACTTAAAAACACTTAACAAGACTCACAAGACTCAAAACAAATTTAAAAGACTCAAAACAACCAAATTGACTCAAACTAGACACTAGGGACTGATTTAGACGAAAATAAACTCAAAGGACTAACTAGACACAAATCTAAACAGATTCTAACTAAACTAACACAACTTAAAGATGGGGGGTTTGGTTTCTACGAAAATTGAATCTAAAACTAAGTAACTTGCAGATTCTAAACAACAAAGACATAGAACTAAGGTGACTCAATGGATGATAGGCTAGCTAGAAGGTTTTTCTCCACACATGACACACATGCAACACAAAATTGATTTCTAGTTACGATTTCGATAAACCATGAACCTCAACACCCCAGGTTAATTAAGTACGCATAAATTAACCCTCAGATTTTCCTTATGTCATTGAATTGGGCGGAAATAGCGCATCACAATCAAATTATTCTTCAAAAGTTCCCTATATGAAAGCGCATAATAGAGATACAATAAAAAATCACTAAGCTCTATGAAAATCATAAGCATTGACAAGGCATTCGTAACTATGAAAGCGCATGATACTCTTGCCAGGAATCTACTTAACATGATTGTGACTAGCAACCTTTACTACTAGTGAATATAAGTTCATAACGATTAGGTGAAACTCACTTACATTCTAGCATCAAATGCATACATGCAAACTAAGTAGGCCTCCTTAATCAACGTACAATAATAATTTTTGAATCAAATAGTTAAGCAAATTGCATTCACAATTTATGAAACAATAACTGAAGGTAATCATATCACATATATATTCATGGCTTTGAAATTCCCCCTAGCCAGAAGGGATTTAGCTCCTCAGGTTCACAAAACAAAGATAATAAAAATTATACATTGAAAACAAAAGAAGGAAAACACCTAGAATGCTCCAGCAATCCAAACTTGAATGGCAAGCACGTCCAAGGCCTTCCTCCTTCTTCTTTGCTGCGGCACAAGCGTTAGGGTTAAGATTGGGTGGTTATTTGTATGGACGAATGGGTGAGAAAGTGTATGGTAGTGGTTAGGATAGAGATATGGTGCGGAAAGGGGTTTAGAGAGGGTTAGGGATGTGTGTAAGGGTGGTAGAGGATGGATAGGTAGATAGGTGGATGGAAGGAATGTAGAGAATATGTCCAGAGCCTCCTTAATGGTGCCCCAAGATATGGTATTTATAGGGTTAAAGGGCCACGACTTTGATGTATTTTTAGTGAAGGTTTTTACTTTCCAAATCCC
The DNA here is from genome assembly GCA_024362995.1 of Heteromeles arbutifolia. Lineage (NCBI taxonomy): Eukaryota > Viridiplantae > Streptophyta > Magnoliopsida > Rosales > Rosaceae > Heteromeles > Heteromeles arbutifolia. The sequence goes on from JANCRC010000015.1 coordinate 14,391,392, forward strand.
CAAGAAAAGGTTAACAAAAGTTAAGGAAATCAGGAAGGAAGATACTTAGCAGATTTGAAGAAAAGGAAAGGTATGGTTGTGGCAAGAAAGAGGAAAGGATTGGAAAGGGGAACTAAAAAGAAAGGGAAAGTGGTTTGGTTCAGAAAACAGGAAAAAAAGCCTCCCTTGCATAGCGAGGAAGGGGAAAAAGGGAAAGTGTGATGTGTTTGTGCAGATTTGGTTTGGTGTGGCGAGGAATTTAGAGCGAGTTTAGGACTTCTAGAACAAGCAATTAAGTGCCCTAACATATGTTGGAATCCTTTTGTGGCTGGAACATAGGTGAGGAAGGATTAGGAAACTTCCAAGCCAAGAATAAAAACTTTCAAGAATGGAAACCTCGAAGAATAGAAACTTCCATCTTGAGAAACTTTGGCTTCCAATTTTGATCTCTTCATTCTTCATTTGCCTTGAATCCAATTCTTCATATCTTCATTCAATCCTAAGCTTATTTGATCTTCAATTTTGTCCATCCACTTAGCCCCAAGCATGCACAATCCATTTAGTGCCTAAAACTGCTCCAAAATGCACTAAAATGCACTTTCTTGCTACTTTGACCCTTTCAAGCTACAAACACACGAAAATAGCTTAAAATACTTAAATAACTAAGAACTAACGACCTAAATGCAGGAAAATAAGTTAACCAAGTCGCATAAATATACTCCTATCAAATACCCCCACACTTAGCTTTTGCTAGTCCTCGAGCAAAACAAAACAAACAAAAGAAACAAAACTCAATCTAAACCTTCCAACATTTACCTCAAGGATTTCCAATGAACATGACATATTAAAAATCATCACTTGCACAGATTTGGTCATCCTTACACTTGAACTCATACTTAATCACAGTCACCATTCTATAGTTCGCATTTAATCAATTAAAACAACATTTTGAATGTAGTAACATGCCTTAGAGAATTCACTCAATTCCTTACTAGATATGCACTCAATTTTTACTCAGATTTTCTGACTACACTCCTTACACTAGGTATATGTGAGAAGATTGATGTAAACATGAAAACTAGTACTCATATATGTTATACAAAGAAAGCACTTTTCTGGAATTATTAATGCAACATGTATATGATCTCTTGAATGGAATGCCATTACTTAGAAGTGAGAACCAGGGATTCCATATGCTCATACCAATTCCAAACTCCACATATTGAAACACATAACACTCAAGATAGAAGTCAATGGGTTGTAACGGGGCTAACGGTGTTGGCTAAGAAAGAAAGGATATGGAAAAACAAAGGTTCTTAAAGAAATAGTAAGCAAAGCAATGAAATCAACACTTAGAATTCAATTTTGAATGCAGAAATCAACTTTAAACACAAAAATGGGAGATTTACACATTTTAGGGCCAGATTTGATGTTTTGGACCCTTTCTTCAACAATCAACACTTAAAAACTCATTTTCACTTCTTTTCAAACTCTTTTTCTCTTCTTTCTTTTCTTCTTTTCACACGTTTTTCTCTTCTTTTTCTTTCTTTTCTTCTTTTCACACGTTTTTCTCTTCTTTTTCTTTTGCACGAAAATCCCTTCCCCCACGCTTGTTTTTCTGCATACGTTGATCAAAAGGAATGCTTTTTAAGTCATGCTTAACTATCCTTTAAAAAACAAGGGTATGGACAATCCTAAACTAGGCTAGGTAGGGTTAATGTGGTTAACAAAGAAAACAGGCTAAACAAGGCTCAAAGGTGTTAAACCTACAAAACATATAAAAATGGGGGTGCGGCTGTTTGGCTTTGGTTCACTAAACAACTTCATCTTGATATGTGTTATGCAATTCAATGTCATGCTTTGAATGAAACAGATATGAGTTCTAGTATTTGGAACTAAAGTGATAAAACGCCTTCCAAGTAGCAACCAAGCAAAGAATAATGAGATCATGCAACGACTTTAGAAAACAAAATTTCACAGATTAATAACTCTCCAAAAGAACGTTTAGGCTCAAGTCTCACAGGGATGTATCGTTAGTTTGAGTTCCTTCCTTCAAGCATGTTACAAAAACTGATTTAATCCTTTTGTGATCAAATTTGAATTCGTAAACAACAACTACAACTAAGCATAAACCAAGAGCATATCAAACTTCCATCCATGTTCGTAACTTTCTTTAACAGTCATGTAATTAAAAACCAAATCCTCATCATTGTGTTGGAAGGTACCTAAGACACAAACACACAAAAAATGACTCTAAAAACACTTAAAAAACTGATTTTTTCCAAATTTTCGTATTTTTACTTCAAAACACACAAAAATACTTCAAAACAGACTAAAAACACTTTAACACATTGAGAAACAACCTTAGAAGTGATGAGTGATAAAATCCCACGAATTTGCATCAAAAACACTTTGTTTACCCCCCCCCCCCCCCCCCCCCACACTTAAATCAAACATTGTCCTCAGTGTTTCAAGCATAAACTCACAAAAGGCAAACAAACAAACAACGAACTAATCATGGCAAGATAAATGCAGTAGAGAGAAGGGTTTAGGAACGCAAATCTGATTGTGGGGCGATTCCTAGGTCTCCCTTCTTCGAATCCATGGATTGATCTTTGAATGGACGGCGATACTTGAAATGATCCGGCAATGGTTTCAATTCTAGTGTGGGTGCCTGAATCATTAAAATCAGCAAGTTAGTAGAACACAAAATTGAAATTGGAGAAGATGGCTTACTTGCTTGCTCTGACACAAACTCAATGACAAACACCACATCTTTGAAAGTTTCAGGAACTTTGCACTTTGCCAGATTGAATGTGATGGTTGTGACTTGTCCCGTGTCATAAAATTCAACGTCTTTGGGCTTTGTTGTCTCATGAACATCCTCTTTGATGCATTCTACATATTCTCCGGCCACTTCTTTCCCTTGAATCATTCTTCTTGATGTATAATTCTCTTCAAACAATTCAACACAATCTGGAATTTAATTTGTTGCACCAAGAATTGGAATATCACTTTGCACCCTTGGGAAGGCTTCTACGATGTCTTTTTCACTTTCTTCATTTGTTGGAACCAAAAACCTACGAGGGAAGGGTACATTTGGAGGAATAACATTAGATTGAACCGAATTTGAACCCAACTTACCTTGATTGGATGGCTTAGAAGCACTAAGGGCTTGCGGCAAAGGTGTTTCCACCCTTGCCGTAGGTATGTCTTCTTCCTCCTCTTCGATCAGCAGCATCTTGTCCTCTTCTAGGCTATGTTTGGATGGTTTTGGTTCAGCTTCAACCTCCATACCACTTTCCAATTGTTCTTGAATTTGCCCCATGAATTCTGCAATTTGATTCTTCAATTCGCTCATCACTTGGGCTTGATTTTGTGATTCCTGAGTCATAGAGGTAAGTAATTCAAGAATTTTATCATTATCTATTGACGAACCTGAACTTGGTTGGGCCGAATATGGTTGAGGCTGTGGTGGTTCATATGGCTTTCGATAGATCCCCACAGATGGCTGCGAATATTCCTCTTGTTGTGACTGCGTGAAAGAAGTTAGTACATCAAGAATTTCATCATAATTCATGGACATACTTGAATTCGTTTGGAATTATTGTGGGGGAGGCTGTGGTGGCTACATAGGTGTTGTATAGAACTCCTCATATGGCTGCCAATATCCTTCGGGTTGAACTTGTTGAGATTCCCACCACATAGAGTTTGAATGATCACATACATCTGAATTGTAAGTGTTGGAAAACATGTTGTCCCTTGATTGGTCATGGCCTTGATAACCCTAAGCACCTCAATTCGCAGTGAATTGATGAGTTTGATGTCCTTGCCCATAGGGTACATCAAATGTAGGGGCTGTGTGCATTGAAGTTCTTTTGGCAATCTGTGACAATTGAGAAGTAAGATTCGCCAATTGAGCTTGAATGTTAGCAAAATCCATGTCTTACTAATCTAGTACCTGAAATCAAAGAAAGAAAACTAAATCAAATATCAAAAGTTAAAGACACGAACAGAAACAAAATCAGCAACTAAAACAAAAGTCACGAAAAAGAAACAAAAGGGGGATTAGCTAGGGGTGGGTTCGGTTCAAATCGGTTTTTTTTTTCGGTTTGGTTTTTTTTCGGTTCGGTTTTTTCCGGTTCGGTTTCGGTTTTTTTTTCAAAAAATGAAAAAAAATTGAAATCTTAAATTTTAACACCTCCAACACAATCATAACATAAATATTCCAACTAGAATCAAAGACAATGAAAATAAACATTTAAAGTTCCAACTAGAATTATAACATCAAGTTTTTTTTTTTAATATTTTGGGTTTAAAGTTTAACTATAAATAGACTTCTTTTTAGACGATATTGATGGAGTACGACCTTATTCATTCCTATCTTTCTGCCACCAGCAAATTTTGAAGAGGTGTTCATCAATATTTTTGAATATATTGATATACTTTTCAATATTGTTAGGTCACGGAAGCTACCATACTTGGCCATAGGTGCGAAAGTTTGAATTTTGTTTTTGATCTCGTAGTGTTTAATAAACTCATGAGACTTTTGTACGCTGTTTGCTTTCCCTAATCAACTGCAGTGCAGTTGAGATATGTGTTCTTATATATGTGTTGCACTTAATGATATAAACTAGAAATATTGCATGTAATGGTATAAATTTTAATTTTTGTTGTAGATGGAATTGCTCCAAGGGATAAAATGACGCTGAGTTCGTTGTGGGTACTTTTACTATGAGATGTTTCTGAATCACACAGTTTATTTTTCTTTACATAACTTTGTTTGTACAAGTTTATAAATGTCCCAAATGTTGGTATCAAATGTGTAGGAAGTTGATGAAGAGAAGCTGAGAAGACAGTTTGAATTGGAAAGCAAACAAGTCCTACCAAAGCAGCTGTCTGAAGTGTTAGATTCTAATATTATAAAATTAAATAATTAAATAAATAAAATTAAAAAATATTAATTTAATTAATTCGGTTCGGTTCGGTTCAGTTTGGTTCGGTTTCTTGACCACTGAAACTGAACCGAACCAAAAGAGTTCGGTTTGGTTCGATTTTTTCAATTCGGTTCGATTTTTTCGTTCGGTTCGATTTTTTCGGTTTCGGCTCGGTTTGGTTTTCGGTTTTTCTCGGTTTTCGGTTTTTTTAACCCACCCCTAGGATTAGCTAAAGAAAACAAGAAAACAAAACAAAGTCAGAAACTAAGAAAAAATACACAAAAAAGAAACAAGGGATTAGCAATTGCTAATCCCCGGCAACAGCGCCAAAAATTTGATGCGATGTAAAACAGCACACAAATTAAACCCTCTTGTTGACAATCATAGTATAGATGCAAGTAGGGATCGTTCTGGACTGAGGATTAGGATGGATTGCTAATCTACTCTAAACTAACTTAAAAACACAAAAACAAACTTAAAAACACTTAACAAGACTCGCAATTCTCAAAACAAACTTAAAAGACTCAAAACAGCTTTAAAACAGCCAAATTGACTCAAACTAGACACTAGGGACTAATTTGGACGAAAATAAACTCAAAGGACTAACTAGACACATATCTAAATAGATTCTAACTAAACTAACACAACTTAAAGATGGGGGGTTTGGTTTCTACGAAAATTGAATCTAAAACTAAGTAACTTGCAGATTCTAAACAAAGACATAAAACTAGGGTGATTCAATGGATGATAGGCTAGCTAGAAGGTTTTTCTCCACACATGACACACATGCAACACAAAATTGATTTCCAGTTACGATTTCGATAAACCATGAACCTCAACACCCCAGGTTAATTAGGTACGCTTAAATTAACCCTCAGATTTTCTTTATGTCATTGAATTGGACGGAAATAGCGCATCGCAATCAAATTATTCTTCAAAAGTTCCCTACATGAAAGAACATAATAGAGATACAATCAAAGATCATTAAGCTCTATGAAAATCATAAGCATTGACAAGGCATTTGTAACTATGAAAGCGCATGATGCTCATGCCAAGAATCTACTTAACATGATTGTGACTAGCAACCTTTACTACTAGTGAATATAAGTTCATAACGATTAGGTGAAACTCCCTTACATTCTAGCATCAAATTCATACATGCAAACTAAGTAGGCCTCCTTAATCAACATACAAGAATAAGTTTTGAATTAAACTGTTAAGCAAATTGCATTCACAATTTATGAAACAATAACTGAAGGTAATCAACTCATATCACATATATATATTCATGGCTTTGAAATTCCCCCTAGCCAAAAGGGATTTTGCTCCTCATGTTCGTAAAACAAAGATAATAAAACTTATACATTGAAAACAAAAGAAAGAAAACACCTAGAATGCTCCAGCAATCCAAACTTGAATGGCAAGCACATGCAAGGCCTTCCTCCTTCTTCTTTGCTGCGGCACAAGGGTTAGGGTTAAGATTGGGTGGTTATTTGTATGGAAGAATGGGTGAGAGAGTGTATGTTAGTGGTTACGACAGAGATATGGTGCGGAAAAGGGGTTTAGAGAGGGTTAGGGATGTGTGTAAGGGTGGTAGAGGATGGATAGGTAGATAGGTCGATGGAAGGAATGTAGAGAATGTGTCCAGAGCCTCCTTAATGGTGACCCAAGATATGGTATTTATAGGGTTAAAGGGCCACGACTTTGATGTATTTTTAGTGAAGGTTTTAACTTTCCAAATCCCCAAGAAAAGGTTAACAAAAGTTAAGGAAATCAGGAAGGAAGATACTTTGCAGATTTGAAGAAAAGGAAAGGTATGGTTGTGGCAAGAAAGAGGAAAGGATTGGAAAGGGGAACTTAAAAGAAAGGGAAAGTGGTTTGGTTCAGAAAACAGGAAAGAAAAGCCTCCCTTGCATGGCAAGGAAGGGGAAAAAGTGGTTTTGTGCAGATTTGGTGCGGCAAGGAATTTAGAGCAAGTTTAGGACTTCTAGAACAAGCAATTAAGTGCCCTAACATATTTTGGAATCCTTTTGTGGCTGGAACATAGGTGAGTGATGTGATATAAATGTAGCACACAAATTAAACCCTATTGTTGACAATTGTAGTAAAGATATAAGTAGGGATCATTCTAGACCGGGGATTAACTAGGGATGCTAATCAACATAAATAAGACTTAAAAACACTAAATTAGACTCTATAGACTCAAAACGGACTCAAAACACTCAAGATTGCAACAAGCAATCAAAAAGACTCAATTCTAGACCTAACAAGTGATTCCAACGAAAGTCAAACTTAATTTGACTCAAAAACGAAAAGAAAACATATTTCGACCCACATAACAAGACTCAATGAAAGGGGGATTGTTTTTAACGAATTTAAAACTTAAAACAAAAACTTTGCATAAAACACTTTATAAAACGAATTTGGTGAATTGAAAAGGGTGAAAGGCTAGTTAGAGGGTCCTTCTACACACATGACATATGCATATGAACCAACTTCCAGTTATTATTCCTTTAGACATGAATGACAACACTCCAAGTTAACCGTGAATGCACAAATTAACCATTAGATTTTCCTTAGTTCATTGAATTGAATGAAAGATGCATTAGAACCAAATTATCCTTATCAAGTCTCCTAACTATGACAGCATGATAGAAAACATATCAAAGGTCATTAAGTTCTTTGAAAATCATAAGTGTTGACGAGGCATTCGTAACTATGACAGCATGATACTCTTGCCTAGGACTTACTTATCATGATTGTGACTAGCAACCTTTACTACTTGTGAATATAAGTTCATAACGATTAGGTGATGCGATGTATATAAGCACACAAATTAAACCCTCTTGTTGACAATTGTAGTAAAGATGCAAGTAGGGATCGTTCTAGACCGGGGATTAGGAGGGATTGCTAAAACACTTGAAACTGACTGAAAAACGTAAAACTAAGTTTAAAACACTAAACTAGCCTCAAAGAATGCAAAACTAGACTCTAGGGACTCAAAACTACTAAATTGACTCAAAACAGCTTAAAACAAGCTAAAAGACTCAAAACAGACTCTAGGGATGAAATTGGACGAATTTGGAACTATGAAGACTCAAAACACTTAAAAACACAAAGTTAGGCAAATTCTAACTAGTTTGACACACAAAAGTAAAGGGGTTTTGGATGAATTTAAAACAAAACAAGTAAACTAAAGACTAAGACAGATTTAGGCACGAAATTGGTGTTTTGAATGGATGATGGGCTAGCTAGAGGGTTCTTCTCCACACATGGCACACTTGCATACAAATTGATCTCCAGTTGCTTTTTCAATAAACCATGAATGACAATGCCCCAGATTAACCATGCCATCACTAATTAACCTTTAGATTTTCCCTTAGTTATTGGATTGGATGGACATCATTCGACAACCCAAAGCATTCTTCAAAAGTTCCCTACATGCACATCATAATAGAGATACAATCAAAGATCATTACGTTCTATGAAAATCATAAGCATTGACAAAGCATTCGTAACTATGACATCATGATACTTATGCCAAGAATTTAACTTAACGCGATCGTGACCAGCGACCTTCACTACTTGTGAATATAAGTTAGTAACGATTATGTGAAACTCCCTTATATTCTAGCACCAAATTCTTGCATGCAAACTAAGTATGCATCCTTAATCAACATTCAAGAATAAGTTTTGAATAAACTTGGCTAACTTATTTCCTGGCATTTACGTTGTTAGTTCTTAGTTATTTTAGTGTTTTAAGCTATTTTCGTGTGTTTGTAGGTCCAAAGGGCTAAAGTGGCAAGAAAGTGCATTTTGGTGCATTTTGGAGCAGTTTTGGACACTAAATGGATTGCACATGCTTGGAGCTAAGTGGATGGACCAAAATTGAAGATCAAATGAGCTTAGGATTGAATGAAGATGTGAAGAATTGGATTCAAGACAATTGAAGAATGAAGAGTTCAAAATTGGAAGCCAAAGTTTCTAAAGTTGGAAGTTTATATTCTTGGAGGTTTCCATTCTTGAAAGTTTCTATTATTGGCTTGGAAGTTTCCTAATCCTTCCTCACCTATGTTCCAGCCAACAAAAGGATTCCAAAATATGTTAGGACGTTTAATTGGTTGTTCTAGAAGCCTAAACCTACCCTAAAAATCCTTGCCGCACCCCCTATCTCTTTCGCCTTCCTTGCCGTGCAAGGGAGGCCTTTCTTCCCTAAATTTTGAACCAAACCTACATTCCCTTTTCTCCACAACCTTGCCGCACAAGGGATCTTCTCCTTGCCTAATTTCTAAACCAAAATCACATTCCCTTTCCTATTTTCTGCCATAAACCACTTTCCCTTTCTTTAAAGATCCTGCCGCACCTATCCTTTCCTTTTCTCTTTAATTTCTGACTTTTACTCCTTGTAGGACAAATTAGCTAAGTTATAAACCTTTCCTATTATTTTCTGAATACCCTAGCCCTATAAATAAGGCCTTTGCCGCACCATTCAAGCTCTCTACACACTCTCTGCATTCCTACCGCCCATCCACCCTTCACCATAACTCACCTACATCCATCCACCACCACAATTCACCACTAAAACCTTCACCCAAACCTTGTGCCGTGGCAAAGAAGAAGGAGGAAGGCCTTGGACGTGCTTGCCATTCAAGTTTGGATTGCTGAAGCATTCTAGGTGTTTTCTTTCTTTTGTTTTTAGTGTACAAGTTTTATTATCTTTGTTTTGCGAACATGAGGAGCTAAATTCCTTTTGGCTAGGGGGAATTTCAAAGCCATGAACATATTTGCAATATAAATTGATTACCTTCAGTTGTGATTTCATAAATTGTGAATGCAATTTGCTTAACTGCTTGATTGATAACTTGTTCTTTTGAATTCGTAAACAACAACTACAACCAAGCATAAACCAAGAGCATATCAAACTTCCATCCATGTTCGTAACTTTCTTTAACAGTTTTGCAATTAAAAACCACATCCTCATCATTGTGTTAGAAGGTACCTAAGACACAAACACACAAAAACCACTATTTTTGGTATTTTTCAAACTGTTTTTCAAATTTTCGTATGATTACTTCAAAACACACTAAAGCACTCCAAAATAGTCTAAAAACCCTTAAAAACAGTGAGAAACAACTTTAGAAGTAATGGGTGATAAAATCCCACGAATTTGCATAAAAAACACTTTGTTACCCCCCCAACACTTAAACCAAACATTGTCCTCATTGTTTCAAGCATAAACTCACAGAAAGCATACAAACAAACAATGACGTAATCATGGCAAGATAAATGCAGTAAAGAGAAGGGTTTAGGAACGCAAATCTGGTGATTGGGTGATTCCTAGAACTTCCTTCGTTGAACGCATGGGTTGCCTCCCAAGAAGCGCTTGTTTTAACGTCACTTCAAAACACACAAAAACACTCCAAAACACTCTAAAAACACTTAAAAACAGTGAGAAACAACCTTAGAAGTGATGGGTGAAAAAATCCCACGAAAATCATGTAAAAACAGCTTGTTTACCCCCCCCCCCAACACTTAAATCAAACATTGTCCTCAATGTTTCAAGCATAAACCCACAGAAAGCAAACAAATAACACAACTAACTAATCAAACCAAATGAAAGTAGTAAAAAGAAGGGTTTAGGAATGCAAACCTGGTTATTGGGTGATTCCTAGAACTTCCTTCGTTGAATGCATGGGTTGCCTCCCAAGAAGCGCTTTCTTTAACGTCTTGTAGCCGGACGAATCTGTCATTTTAAGTTAGAATGAGACCCACGGCATTAAGTGCTTCTTCCGACACAACATGCTCCTCAAAAGTCTCGTAATAAGGCTTCAAGCGGTGTCCATGGACTTTGAATTCATGTCCGGTCTTTAAACTTTGAATTTGGACTGCACCATGAGGAAAAACGTTAGTAATAACAAATGGTCCAATCCACTTAGAACGCAACTTATCGGGAAACAACCGAAGGCAGAATCAAAAAGTAACACTTTCTGCCCAATTGTGAATGTCTTGCTACGAATCATCTTATCATGAAATGCTCTCGTCTTCTCTTTGTAAATGTGAGCATTCTCATCAGCCTCGTTCTTAATTTCCTCAAGTTCATCCAATTGGAGCTTCCTATGCATTGCAGCCACATCTATGTCCAAATTAAATGTTTTGACAGCCCAATGTGCCTTGTGCTCTAATTCCACATGGAGATGACATGGTTTACCACATATTAGCCGAAATGGAGACATCCCAAGTGGTATTTTGAAGGCAGTACGATATGCCCACAGTGCATCATTCAAACGCAAGCTCTAATCTTTCCTAGTTGCTCCAACAATCTTCTCCAAAATCTGCTTGATTTCTCTATTGGAAACCTCGGCTTGGCCATTTGTTTGGGGATGATAAGGTGTTGAAACCTTATGCTTGACATTGTACTTCTTGAGCAGCGCCTCAATGGTGTGATTGCAAAAATGGGACTGATAAGAGCATATTTATGCGACTTGGTTAACTTATTTCCTTGCATTTAGGTTGTTAGTTCTTAGTTATTTTAGTATTTTAAGCTATTTTTGTGTGTTTGTAGGTCTAAAGGGCTAAAGTGGCAAGAAAAGGCATTTTGGTGCCTTTTGGAGTAGTTTTGGGCATGGAATGGATAGCATATGCCTGGAGCAAAGTGGATGGATGAAATTGAAGATCTAAAGAGGCTAGAAATGTGTTTAAAAGAAGGAAGAATTAATTCAAGGAAGAAAAGGAATCCAGCAAGAAGAAGGATTGACTAGTCAAACTTACCTTATTTTGACTTAGTCAACTCTTAATCCTAATATATCAAGGTTCCAGCTGCAAAGGAGTGTCCTAAATACTTTAGGACACTTAATTATATGTTTCCCCTTTCCTAAACCCCTTGCCGCATATCTCCTTACCTTTTCTTCCAAAATCTGCCACATAATTGCCTTTCCCTTTCTCTCTAGGACCTGCCGCACCTTACTTACCCTTTTCCCCTTAGGATTCTGATTTGTTACCCTTTTTCTTGTAGGATTTGGAGTCTTAAATACATTCCTAATTCACCTCAGCCGTGCTCCTTCCTTCCCCTATATAAAAGAGCCTTGCTGCACATCAAAGAGCTAACTGGACCTCTCTACACACTTTCTGCCGAAAACCAACCACCCTGCATCCTTCACCATAACTCACCTACATCCATCCACCACCACAAATCACCACTAAAACTCACCACCATACCCTTGTGCTGCATCAAAGGAGAATAAGGAGAGCTTTTGGACGTTTTGGCATTCAATTTGGATCGCTTGAGCGTTTAGGTGTTTTTTTTCTTTTGTTTTCAATGTATAAATCTGTTTACCTTTGTTTTGCAATTATGAGGAACTAAGCCCTTTTGGCAAGGGGGCTATTCAATACCATGAACATACTTGCAATATAAATTGATTACATTCAGTTGTGATTTCATAAATTGTGAATGCAATTTGCTTAACTGCTTGATTGATAACTTATTCTTGTATGTTGATTAAGAGGGCCCACTTAATTTGCATGCATGAATTTGATGCTAGAATATAAGGTAGTTTCACCTAATCGTTACAAACTTATATTTACAAGTAGTGGAGGTCGTTTATAAACGATCGCGTTAAGTGAATTCCTGGCAGGAGTATCATGCGTTCATAGTTACGAATGCCTTGTCAGTGCTTATGATTTTCATAGAACTTAATGATCTTTGATATGTATCTCTATTATGTGTTCATGTAGAGGACTATTCAAGAATAATTTGGTTGCAAATGCGTTCATCGAATTCAATGACTTTAGGAAAATCTGATGGTTAATTTGTGCGTTCACGATTAACTTGGGGCGTTGAGGTTCATGGTTTATTGAAAAAGCAACTGGAAATCGATTTGTATGCAAGTGTGTCATGTGTGCAAAAGAACCCTCTAGCTAGCCCATCATCCATCAATGCACCCAATTTCGTGCAAATTTGTCTAGTTCTACTTTCTGCTTGTTTTTACTTTAATTTCGTTCAAACCCAATTCCCCTTTAATTAAGTGGTAGGAGCATATTTATGCGACTTAGTTAGCTTGTTTTCTTGCATTTACTTAGTTAGTTTTTACTTATTATAGTGTTTTAAGCTATTTTCGTGTGTTTGTAGGTCCAATTGGCAAAGTTGGCAAGAAAGTGCATTTTGGAGCATTTTGGAGCAATTATGGGCTTGGAATGGAAAGCACAAGCAATGGGCAAGTGGATGGGCGAATTTGAAGTTCAAGAGGGGCTAGGAAAATGCAAAACATATGGAGAAATTAATTCAAGACAAAGAAGATAAGGAATCAGCTAAAAAAAAGGAACCTTATCCAACCTTATCTTATCCAAACTAACCTTATCTTACCTTATCTTATCTTATCCTATCCTAATCTTATCCTACCTTATCTCCAGCTGCAAGGGGGACTCCTTTTCATATTAGGACACCTAAAACCTGTTTTTAGAAGGCCTTTTTCATTCTAGAAACATGCCACAACACTCCTTTCTATAAGCCCTAAAAATCTCGCGCCTGGACCCTTTCTAGAATGTCTAGAAGCCTGCTGCACTTCTCTATCCTTTTCCCACCTTGTTTCTGTCATACAAAGTGGGCACTTTTCTATCCTTTTCCCACCTGGTTTCGTAAAACATGAATGCAATTCACTTATCTGTTTGATTAAAATTTATTCTTGTATGTTGATTGAGGGTGCTCACTTAGTTTGCATGCATGAATTTGATGCTAGAATATAAGGGAATTTCACCTAATCGTTATGAACTTATATTTATGAGTAGTAGAGGTTGCTAGTCACAATCGTGTTAAGTGAATCCATGGCAGGAGTATCATGCTTGTCATAGTTACGAATGTCATGTCGATGTTTATGATTTTCATAGAACTTAATAATCTTTGAATGTATCTCCATCATGCAGTTCATATAGGGAACTTGGTAAGAATATTTTGATTGCCGATGCGTATTCCATCCAATTCAATGAATTAAGGAAAATCTGAAAGTTAATTAGTGCATTCACAATTAATTTCGGGCATTGTCATTCATGGTTTAAAGAAACAATACTGGAAATCAATTTATGTTGCATATGTTTCATGTGTGGAGAAGGATCCTCTAACTAGCTTTTTACCCTTGAATTCACCTTAATTTCGTTTTAACTTATTTTGTTTGCTGAAATTTACTTAGTTTTGTCAAATTCGTCCAAAACCGCCCTTAGTTCTTATTTGTGTTTTAGTTTTGTTAAATTCATTCAAATCTGTCCCCATTTAGTATTTTGAGTCAAGTTAGTTTAGAATTCGTCCAATTCACTCTCTGGTACCTGTTTTGAGTCTATTTAACTTAGTTTTGTTGTTTGGAGTCAATTTGGTCAGTTTTGCGTCATAAGAGTCTAGTTTTATGTTTCTGAGTCTAGTTTAGTGTTTTAGAGTTTAAATTGAGTAGATTAGCATCCTTTCTAATCCCCGGCTTAGAACGATCCCTACTTTCATATACTACAACCATAGGGTTTTAATTTGAGTGTTAGAATAATTCACATATCGTTTCCAGCATATTATGAGTGTTTTAAGGCGTTAGTTGCATCCTACCCACAACACCAAATGAAGGAAGAGCTTTTGATTCAATATTTCTACGGAGGACTTCTTCCAATTGAGAGACAAATGCTTAATGCTTCAGCGGGAGGTGCTTTGGTTGACAAGACCCCAGTGGCTGCCAAGATCTTAATTGCAAACCAAGCCTTGAACGCACAACAATATGAAGGAGTTGGACAAAGAGACCCCCTACGGCAACAACAAGTGAATGAGATAAGTGCAATTTCTGAACTTCAATCTCAAATGGCTAATCTCACTGTTCTTTTGTCACACGTTGTTGATGGATCCAAAATGCAAGGTCCGGCCATATGGCATCTCAATGATCAATGCCCTCAATTGATAGAGAATGGAGGATGGGAAACTGCCAATGCTGTGGGCTATCGAGGCCAAAATCAATCACGGAATGATCCATACTCCAATACTTACAATCCGGGCTAGAGAGATCACCTAAACTTCAAGTGGAGGGAGCTTCAACAACCTCAACAACAAGGTGGATTTAGACAGCAACCTCCGGGTTTATATCCAAGGCCATTCGCACCAAATCCATCCTAACCACAATCTGCCCAACCAAAAAAAGGTTGTCCATGGATAATGATCAAATTGTTCAATTATTAACTACTTTGGCGCAGGGAGTCCAAAATCAAACCCAAGCAATGCAAAATCAAGCCAAAAAGGTGGATGAATTGGATAAGCAAATATGGTAGATTTCAGAGTTCCTTGGGCAGTTTTGAGAAGAAGGTAAACTACCTAGCTCAACCGTTGTGAATCCAAATGGAGGATTTGAAACCACTAAAGCCATCATGTTGAGAAGTGGAAAAGAAGTTGGAACTGATCCAAAACCATCCAAATCAAGCCAAAAGGAAGATGAAAGGTTGCTGATTGAAGAGGAGGAGCAAGACAAGTCCACGGCAAGGGTGGAACCAACCTCGCCGCAGCCCCATAAGCCTTCCACGCCGTCCAATTCAGGTAAGGGTGGTTTAAATTTGACTCATTCTAACCTAATTCCACCAAATTTGCCTTACCCTGGCAGGTTTATGCAAGCTAGGAACGAAGAGAATGAACAAGACATTCTTGAGACCTTTAGGAAGGTGCATGTTAATATCCCCCTCCTTGATGCTATAAAGCAAATCCCGAAGTACGCTAAGTTTTTAAAGAAGCTATGTACAACAAGGAAACGGATTCGGGAGAAAGAGGTGGTACATGTAAGTGAGAATGTCTCTACAATGTTGCAAAGAAAGCTGCCACCTAAATGCAAATATCCAGGTAGTTTCACTATCCCTTGTGTAATTGTTAATACAAGGTTTCAACATGCTATGCTAGATCTAGGTGCATCAATTAATGTCATGCCATATTCTGTTTATGCATCTATGAATCTAGGAGAGCTTAAAAATGATGGTGTTACTATCCAATTAGCCGATCGTTCTAATGCATATCCGAAAGGAGTTTTGGAAGATGTTTTGGTGCAGGTAGACCACTTGATTTTTCCTGCAGATTTCTATGTGCTTAACATGGAGGACTCGTGTCACATCCCAGCCCGGGGTGGACCACTTCCCGGGCCGCTCCACCACCGTAGCACGATATTGTCCACTTTGGGCTTACCATTTCCTCACGGTTTTGTTTCTGGGAACTCACGAGCAACTTCCCAGTAAGTCACACATCCTGGGAGTGCTCTAGCCCCATTCTCGCTTAACTTCGGAGTTCCTATAGAACCCGAAGCCAGTGAGCTCCCAAAAGGCCTCGGGCTAGGTAGGGATGTGAATATACATTTAAGGATCACTCCCCTGGGTGATGTGGGATGTCACAATCCACCCCCCTTAGAGGCTCAACGTCCTCGTTGGCACACACGCGGCCAGGGTTAGGCTCTGATACCAATTGTCACATCCCGACCCAGGGCAGACCACTTCCCGGGCCGCTCCACCACCGTAGCACGATATTGTCCGCTTTGGGCTTACCATTCCCTCACGGTTTTGTTTCTAGGAACTCACGAGCAACTTCCCAGTGGGTCACCCATCCTGGGAGTACTCTAGCCCCCTTCTCGCTTAACTTCGGAGTTCCTACGGAACCCGAAGCCAGTGAGCTCCCAAAAGGCCTTGTGCTAGGTAGGGATGGGAATATACATTTAAGGATCACTCCCCTGGGCGATGTGGGATGTCACTACTCGGCCCCACTCTCCACTATGGCCACTCTTACTTGGACGACCTTTCATGAAAACAGCTCAAACCAAGATTGACATGGCCAAGGGAGCAGTAACATTCGCGTTTGGTGGCGATATGATTAACTTCAAAGTTTCTGAATCTATTGAGAATACTAATGACGTTCGTTCCTGTTTTGTCATTGATGTAATAAAAAATAAAGGGTAGGAACATTTAGCACCAATAAAGAAGGATGCATTTCGAACCACCAACGAAGAGGGAATTGGAGTGAAGCACAAGGATTGCACAGCCACAACCCTCAAACCCCCAAATCTAGCCGAGAGCACACCTTGTGAATTTGTTGACAGTGCTGCCACTTCATCGTAGTACATTGGTGAGTTTCCTCCTCCAATTTCGATTCCCATTTCGACTAATAGGTTGTTACCTTCTTTGGTGCAGGTACCTAATCGAATTCAAGGTGGTGGGACACTTTACATTGACTTCAGGAAGCTCAACGCCACAATCAGGAAGTATTACTATCCCATGCCGTTTATAGATCCAATGTATGGAAGTTTTGAGGAGCATGTCATGGAGGACGTACCCGTCCATGCCGTGGACCAAGATGGAGCTTAAAAGAAGGTATCATCCGGCTGGAAGACGTTAAAGCAAGCACTTCTTGGGAGGCAACCCATGTGTTCAAACGAGGAGAAGATGGAATTCTAGCTCCAACAACTAGATTTGCTTTCTTTTACCCTCCTCTTTCTTGCTTTTACTTTGCCATATTTGTTGTGTCTGTTAGTTGTGTTGTTTGCTTGCTTGCGTGTGAGTCTATGTTGGAAACATTGAGGACAATGTTTGGTTTAAGTGTTGGGGGGGGGTAAACAAAGTGTTTTTCATTAATTTTCGTGGGTTTCTATCACCTATCACTTCTAATGTTGTTACTCACTGTTTTTAAGTGTTTTTATTGTGTTTTGAAGTGTTTTTGTGTCATATAACAGAAAAAGAAAGAAAAAATCAAAAGAAGTTTGAAAAATACAAAAAGAGTCGTTTTTGTGTGTTTGTTTGTGTCTTAGGGTACCTTCCAACACAATGACGAGGATTTGGTTTTTAATTGCATGACTGTTAAAGAAAGTTACAAACATGGATAGAAGTTTGATATACTCTTTGGTTTATGCTTAATTGTAGTTGTTGTTTACGAATTCACATGTAATCACAAAGAAAAAAAATCAGTTTTTGTAACATGCTTGAAGGAAGTAACTCAAACTAACGCTACAACCCTGAGAGACTTGAGCCTAAACGTTTATTTGGAGAGTTATTAATTTGTGCATTTCTTGTTTTCTGAAGTCGTTGCATGATCTCATCATTCTTTGCTTAGTTGCTACTTAGAATTTGTTTCATCATTTAGTTCCAAATACTAGAACTCATGCCCGTTTCATTCAAAGCATGAAATTGATTAGCATAACAAATAACAAGATGAAGTTGTTTAGTTTAAACCAGAGCCAAAAAGCCTTAACCCTTTTGCATTATGATTTGTAGGTTTAACCCCGTTGAGCCTTGTTTAGCCTAATTTTCTTTGTTAGTCCACATTATCCTTACCTAGCCTAGTATAGGACTATCCATACCCTTGTTCTTAAAGGATAGTGAAGCATGACTTAAAGGGAATTCCTTTTGATCTACAATATGCAGAAAAGCGAGTGTGGGGGAAGGTTTTTAGTGGTTTGGGTGCCAAGTAAAGAAAGAAAGGGCATGGAAAGAAAAGAAAAAAAAAAGAAGAAAAAGTTGTGAAAAGAAAATGAGTTGAGAAATGAGTGAGAATGAGTTCACAAGTATTGGTTGTTGGAGAAAGGGTCCAAAAGTTTGAATTTGACCCTAAAAGTTGTATGAATCTTCCTTTTGTGTTCAAAGTTGGTTGCTGCATTCAAAAGTGAATTCTAAGTGTTGATTTCATTGCTTTGCTTACTATTTCTTTAAGAACTTTTGTTTATCGTTTACCTTTCTTTGTTAGCCAATACCTTAGCCCCGTTATAACCCCATGACTTCTATCTTGATTGTTGTGTGTTTCAATCTGTGGAGTTTGGGATTAATATGAGCATATGGTATCCCTGGTTCTCGCGTCTAACTAATAGCATTCCGCTCATGAGATCAGATACATGTTGTATTAATAATTCCAGAAAAGTGCCTTCTTTGTTATAACATATGTGAGTGTTAGTTTTCATGTTTACATCAATCCTCTCACATATACCTAGTGTAGGAGGTGTAGTCAGAAAATCTGCGTGAAAATAGAGTGTATATCCGATGAGGAATTGAGGGATTCCCTAAGGCATGTTACTACATTCAAAATGTTGTTTTAATTGATTAAATGCGAGCTAGTGAGTGGCTACTGCGATTAAGTATGTGCTCGTGGGTAAGGATGACTAAAATCTATGTAAGTAATGATTTTTAACATGTTATGTTGCATTGGAAATCCCTGAGGTAAATGTTGGAAGGTTTAGGTTTTGTTTTGTTCGTTTGTTTTGCTCGAGGACTAGCAAAAGCTAAGTGTGGGGAAATTTGATAAGAGCATATTTATGCAACTTAGTTAGCTTGTTTTCTTGCATTTACTTAGTTAGTTTTTACTTATTATAGTGTTTTAACCTATTTTTCGTGTGTTTATAGGTCCAAATGGCAAAGTTGGCAAGAAAGTGCATTTTGGAGTGGTATATTGACTTGTACTTTACTAAATGTTTCCAGAATGTCCTTTTCAGCCTCCTATTTCTTTGATTGCATAAATCTGCGAGGAAAGGGTACATTTGGAGGAATAACGTTACAAATAATCGAATTTGAACCTTTCTTACCTGTGGTGGACGGATTGGATGGATTAGGGAGTGTAGGAGGTTGCGGCAAGGTTGTTTCCTTCCTTGCCGTGGCCTTGTCTTGCTCCTCCTCCTTAATCAGCAACTTCTCGTCCTTTTGGGGATGTGATTTGGAGAGTTGTGGGTCTGTTCCAACTTGTTTTCCATTTCGCAATATGATGGCTTTTGCAGATTCGAATCCTCCCTTTGGGTTGACAACGGTTAAGCTTGGTAGTTTGCCTTGTTCTCGAAACTGTCCTACAAACTCCGCAATTTGCCCAATTTGCTTTTCCAAGTGATCCACCCTTTTGTCTTGGTTTTGCATTGCTTTGGTTTGATTTTCTTGCCCCTGAGACAAATTTAAATCATGAATGCGATTCACTTATCTGTTTGATTGATAACTTATTCTTGTGTGTTGATTAAGGAGGCCTACTTAGTTTGCATGCATGTTTTGATGCTATAAGGGAATTTCACCTAATTGTTATGAACGTATATTTACAAGTAGTAAAAGTCGCTAGTCATGATTGTGTTAAGTAAATCCTAGGCAGGAGTATCATGCAGTTCATAGTTATGAATGCCATGTCAATGCTTATGATTTTCATAGAACTTAATGATCTTTGAATGTATCACTATCATCCAGTTCATATAGGGAACTTGATAAGAATAATTTGGTTGCCGATGCGTTTTCCATCCAATTCAATGAACTTAGGAAAATCTGAGAATTAATTTGTTCAATGCAATTAATTTGGGGCGTTTTCATTCATGGTTTATAGGAATAATAATTGGAAATCGATTTGTGTTGCATATGTGTCATATGTGGAGAAGGACCCTCTAGCTAGCCTTTCACCCATCAACTCATCTCAATTTCGTATTCCTTTCGTTTGTTTTCTGCAAGTTGTTTAATTTAGTTAAATTCGTCCAAATCAACCCCCCATTAATTGTGTCAAGTTAGTTTAGTTAAAACTAGTCTAAATCTGTCCATTTTGATGTTTTGAGTCTTACTAGTGTTAATTTCATCCAAATAACTCTCTAGAGTCAGTTTTGTGTTTATTTGCTAGTATCGTGCTGTTTAGAGTCGGTTTAGTGTGTTTTGAGTTTTTAGTGTCTAGTTAAGTGTTTCTAAGTCTAGTTTTGTGTTTTTGAGTCATATTTGTGTAGATTAGCAGCCCTAGTTAATCCCCAGCCTAGAACGATCCCTACTTTCATATACTAAGACTATCTAAATAGGGTTTAATTTGAGTGTCATTTAATTTCACATCACAAGGCATAAAGCCAATGACATTTGAGGAATTGGTGACTCGTTCCCATGACATGGAGTTGAGCATCGCCAATCATGGGAAGAAGAAGCCAATCATCGACTTCAAAAAGGACAAGGTGTTCACTCCGAAGGTAGACAAGACTGGGAAGAAGCCTACCAAGAAAGCTTTTGCCATCAACGTTAGCCCCGTCAAGACCTCCCTTGCGCCCGTCAAGATCTCCTCCAAGAACAAAGCAAAGGAGATAAAAAGGAGTGAGCCTTCTCACACCCAAGATATGTACAAAAACACCTTGAGAGAGTTGAAGCAGAAGACCTACCCTTTTCCGGACTTTGACGTGGCCACAATGCTAGACGACTTGCTAGAAAAGAAAGTGATCTATGATGCGAAATATATAAGCACACAAATTAAACCCTCTTTTTATCAATTGTAGCAAAGTATGTAAGCAGGGATCGTTCTAGGCCGGGGATTAGGAGGGATTGCTAAACCACTTGAAAACTGACTCAAAAACTTAAAACAAAGTTAAAACACTAAATTAGACTCAAAGAATGCAAAACTATACTCTAAAACACTAAAACAAACCAAAAGACTCAAAACAGCAAACAAACACTCAAAACTGCCTTAAAACCACTTTCTGGGCAGTTTTGAGCACTAAGGAAGAATTTGGACGAAAACAGTTTATAACTTGACTCAAGACACTTAAAAACACAAACTAAATTGATTTCTAACTAATTTGACACTTCAAAATAAAGGGGGAATTGGTTTTGACGAAATTGAAAACAAAACATAAACTTTGTAAAACAAAACAGATTGTAAAACGAAATTGGTTTAAATTAATGGATGGAAGGCTACCTAAGGGGTTCTTCTCCACACATGTCATACTTGCATACAAAACGATTTCTAGTTGCTTTTCAATAAACCATGGATTCTCAACACCCCAGATTAACCGTGAATTGCACTAATTAACCCTCAGATTTTCCTAACGTTATTGAATTGGATGATTGCATACGACAACCCAAAGCATTCCCCACAAGTTCCCTACATGAATTGCATAATAGAGATACAAGCAAGAATCATTAAGTTCTATGAAAACCATAAGCATTGATGAGGCATTCGTTACTATGAATTGCATGAAACTTATGCCAAGAATTTACTTGACGCGATTGAGATCATCAACCTTTACTACTTGCGAATATAAGTTTGTAACGATTAGGTGAAACTTCCTTATATCCTAGCATTAGATTTATGCATGACAATTAAGCGTGCACTTTCAACCAACACACACAAATCAGTTTAATTCAAATAGATAAGTAAATTGAAATCACAATTTATGAATCACAACTAGAGGTAATCAAGTCATATAGCAAGCATAAACATGGTTTCGAATCCCCCCCTAGCCAGAGGGGGTTTAGTTCCTCATACTCACAGAACAAAGAGTATTGAATTTAAACATTGAAATCAAAGGAAAGGAAACACCTAAAACTTCCAGCAATTCAAACTTGAATGGCATGCACGTCCAAGGCTACTTCTCCTCCTCTTTGCTGCGGCACAAGGTCTAGGGACAGATTTTGGGGGTTATGAATGGTGTAGAAGGCTGGGTTATTGGCTAGGATGGATGTATGGTGTGGCACGTAGTGAATTAGGTCAGAAACTATGGAGAATGGTGAAGGATGGGTGCGGCAGAGAGTGGTGGATGATTTCTGGCGTGAATGATGTATATGGAGGGGGTGTACACGGCAAAGGGTGGAGAAATATATATATAGGCACCAAAAACCCTAGGTGAATCAGATTAGGACTTCTAGAAAGCCAAATCCATCCAGAATTAGGTTCAAAACAATCAGATTTCTCATGGGAAAGGGCCTAAGGTGCGGCAGATTTGGATAAGGGCAGGGAATGCCTTGCAAGGCAAGGAAATCAGATTCTAGAAGGGAAGGAGGCGCCAGATTTTCAGGGTTCTAGAAGGAATGTGTTTTGTGGCAGATTTTGAGGCTTCTAGAGGGATTTGGGGCGCCACTTTTATAGGACAAGGGATAAGACTTCTAGAAATCAGGTTTTAAGTCCCCTAAACTGAAGAAAACAGGGTAGGATAAGATTAGGATAAGATTGGATAAGATAAGGTAAGATAAGATAAGGTTGTTTTGGATAATGTTTTGGATAATTCTCCTTCTTTTGAGCTGATTCCTTATCTTCTT
This sequence comes from Heteromeles arbutifolia, assembly GCA_024362995.1. Lineage (NCBI taxonomy): Eukaryota > Viridiplantae > Streptophyta > Magnoliopsida > Rosales > Rosaceae > Heteromeles > Heteromeles arbutifolia. The sequence continues at coordinate 14,414,299 of JANCRC010000015.1, forward strand.
TATCTTTGACTTCTTTCTTCCATCTTCTTAGCTGATTTCAAGCCTTTATATCTTCAATTTCGTCCATCAACTTGCCTCCATGCTTGCACTACCCAATCTTGGCCCAAAAATGCTCTAGAATGCTCCAAATTGCTTCTTTTTGCATACTTGCCCTTAGAACCTGAAAATACATCAAACTAGCTTAAAAGACTACTTTAACTAAGGAAAAACAACATAAATGCACAAGAACAAGCTAACTAAGGTGCATAAATATGCTCCTATCAAATTCCCCCACACTTAGCTTTTGCTAGTCCTCGAGCAAAACAAAACAAACAAAATGTAACCTAAACCTTCCAACAATTGTCTCAGGGATTTCCAATACACATGACATGTTAAAAATCATCATTCCCACAGATTTTGGTCATCTTTACGCTTAAGCACATACTTAATCATAGTCACTACTTACTAGTTCACAAATAATCAATTAAAACGATGTTTTGAATATAGTAACATGCCTTAGAGAATTCCCTCAATTCCTTACAAGAGATGCACTCAATCTTCACTCAGATTTTCTAACTACACACCCTACACTAGTTATATGTGAGAAGATTGATGTAAATATAAAAACGAACACTCACATATGTTTATAACAAAGAAAAGCAATTTCCGGAGTTAATAACATGTTTAGATATGATCTCATGAATGGAATGCTACCACTTAGATGTGAGAACCAGTGACACCATATGCTCAAACCAAATTCAAACTCCACAAATTGAAACACACAACACTCAAGATTAAAGTCAAGGGTTGTAACGGGGCTTGGGGGTATTGGCTAACAACGAAAGGATAGGAAAAACAAACGGTCTTAAAGCAATAGCAAGCAAAATAATGAATATGACACTTAGAATTCCCTTTTGCATGCAGAAATCAACTTTTAAACACAAAGGGAAGATTCAAGCAACAAATAGGGCCGGATTCAATGTTTTGGACCCTTCCTTCAACAAACAACACTTGAGAACTCTTTTTCACATCTTTTCAACTCCTTTTTCATTCTTTTCACAACTTTTTCTTTTTTTCTTTCTATTTTCCACGAATTTTTCTTCTTCTCTTTTTTTTTCTTGTTTCTTTTCTTTGCCGTGCCTCATTCGAGACTTTGGCACACCCACAACAAAACTCACTTCCCCCACACTTGTTTTCTGCCAAACAATGATCAAAAGGAATTCATATTGAGTCATGCATTACTATGCTTCAAGAACAAAGGTATGGATGGTCCTAATCTAGGCTAGGTGAGGATAATGTGGGTTAACAAAGAAAAATAGGCTAAATATGGCTCAAAGGGGTTAAAACCTACAAAACACAATGAAATAGGGAGATACGGCAATTTGGCTTTGGTGGTCACTACACAACTTCATCTTGAATATGTGTTATGCAAATCAATAACATGCTTAGAATGATTTGGGCATGAGTTCTAGTGTTTGGAACTAAATGATGAAACGCCTTCTAAGTAGCAACCAAGCAAAGAATAATGAGATCATGCAACGACTTTAGAAAACAACAATGCACAGATTATTAACTCTCCAAATAAACGTTTAGGCTCAAGTCTCACAAGGTTGTAGCGTTAGTTTGAGTTCCTTCCTTCAAGCATGTTACAAAAACTGATTTTTCTTTTATGATTGCATGTGAATTCATAAGTTATAACCACAACCAAGCATAAACCAAAGAGTAAATCAAACTTTCATCCATGTTTACAACTCTCTTTAACAGTCATGCAATTACAAACCGAATCCTCATCATTGTGTTGGAAGGTACCCTAAGACACAAACAAACACACAAAAACAACTCTTTTTTGGGTTTTTTTAAAACAATTTTTCAAATTTTTATGGGATTTTCGGATTTTTGAGTCAAAGCACACTAAAACACACCAAACAGCTTAAAAACACTTAAAAAAAGCAAGGAACAACATTAGAAGTTATGGGTGATAAAACCCTACGAATTTGCATCAAAACACTTTGGTTACCCCCCCCACACTTAAATCAAACATTGTCCTCAATGTTTCAAGCATAAACTCACACAAATAAACAACAACCAAACAAAACAGCAACTAAACAAGAAACAAGGCAGAAACGAAAACAACAACAAAGAGAAGGGTTTAGGAACTCAAATCTGGAATTGGAGTGCTCCCTAGGTCTTCCTTTATTGAATGCGTGGGTTGCCTCCCAAGTAGCGCTTGTTTTAACGTCGTACAGCTGGACGAAACGCCCATTCATTCCAGATTGGTACCCACGGCATGCAGGGGATCTTCGAATGGGCGGTGATACTTGAAATGATCCGGCAATGGTTTAAATTCTAGTGTGGGTGCCTGAATCATTAAAATCAGCCAGTTAGTAGAAAACAAAATTGAAATTGGAGAAGATGGCTTACTTGTTTGCTCCGACACAAACTCAATTACAAACACCACATCTTTGAATGTTTCAGGGATTTTGAACTTGGCCAGATTTACTATGATGGTTGTGACTTGTCCCATGTCATAAAATTGAACTTCTTTGGGCTTTGTTGTCTCATGAACATCCTCCTTGATGCATTCTTCATATGCTCCAGCCACTTCTTGCTCTTGAATCATTCTCCTCGACATACAAGGTTCTTTGAACACTGCAACACAATCTGGAACTTGATTTGGTGTGCCAAGAATTGGGATATCACTTTGCACCTTTGGAAGGGTTTGCATGATGTCCTTTTCACTCTCTTCTGCCTTGGGAATCAAAAACCTGCGAGGAAAAGGGACATTTGGAGGAATATCATTAGAATTAAATGAATTTGGGACGTCCTTACTTGTGGTGGGTGGTTGGGAGGGCTTAGGGGGCTGCGGCAAGGGTTGTTCTTCCCTTGCTGTGGGTGTGTCTTCTTCCTCCTCCTCAATCAGCAGCTCCACATCCACTTCTAGGCTATGTTTGGACGTTTTTAGGTCAGCTCCAACCTCCATAGCACTTTCCAAAGTGATAGCTTCAGTAATTTCAAAGTCTCCCATCGAATTGACAGTAGTTGAGTTGGAGAGTTCACGTTCTTCTTGAATTTGTACCATGAACTCTGCAATCTGCCCAATTTGCTTTTCCAAATGGTCCACCTTTTTGTTTTGGTTTTCTTGTCCCTGAGATAAAGAAGTGAGTAACTCAAGAATTTTATCATTATCCATTGACGAACCTGAACTTGGTTGGGCCGAATATGGTTGAGGCTGTGGTGGTTCATATGGCGTTGTATAGAACTCCTCAGATGGCTGCCAATATCCTTCTTGGTGTGAGCCCTGCGTCAAAGAGGTTAGTACATCAAGAATTTCATCATAACTCATGGGCATACTTGAATTCGATTGGAATTGTTGTGGGGGAGGCGGTGGTGGCTGCATAGGTCTTGAATAGAACTCCTCTTCTTGCTGCCAATATCCACCTTGTTGGAATTGTTCAGGTTCTCCCCACATGTAATCTGAATAATCTCTCCAATCTGAATTGTAAGCGTTGGAAAACATGTTGTCCCATGATTGGCTATGGCCTTGATAACCCCAAGCATCTTCATTCGCAGCTAATTGAGAACATTGATGAGTTGGATATCCTTGCCCATAGGACACACCACATGTAGGGACACTTTGCATTGTGGTCCTTTCGGCATATTGTGACAATTGAGAAGTAAGTTTCGCCAATTGAGCTTGAATGGTAGCAAAATCCATGTCTTACTTCTCTAGTACCTGAAAATCAAGGAAACAAACTAAATCAAATATCAAAAGTAAAAGACACAAACAAAAACAAAAGGGATTAGCTAAAGAAAACAAGAAAACAACACAAAGTCAGAAACTAAAACAAAAACAAAATAAACGAAAAGAAAAGAGCCAAGGGATTAGAAAAGTTGCTAATCCCCGGCAACGGCGCCAAAAATTTGATGCGAAATATATAAGCACACAAATTAAACCCTCTTTTTATCAATTGTAGCAAAGTATGTAAGCAGGGATCGTTCTAGGCCGGGGATTAGGAGGGATTGCTAAACCACTTGAAAACTGACTCAAAAACTTAAAACAAAGTTAAAACACTAAATTAGACTCAAAGAATGCAAAACTATACTCTAAAACACTAAAACAAACCAAAAGACTCAAAACAGCAAACAAACACTCAAAACTGCCTTAAAACCACTTTCTGGGCAGTTTTGAGCACTAAGGAAGAATTTGGACGAAAACAGTTTATAACTTGACTCAAGACACTTAAAAACACAAACTAAATTGATTTCTAACTAATTTGACACTTCAAAATAAAGGGGGAATTGGTTTTGACGAAATTGAAAACAAAACATAAACTTTGTAAAACAAAACAGATTGTAAAACGAAATTGGTTTAAATTAATGGATGGAAGGCTACCTAAGGGGTTCTTCTCCACACATGTCATACTTGCATACAAAACGATTTCTAGTTGCTTTTCAATAAACCATGGATTCTCAACGCCCCAGATTAACCGTGAATTGCACTAATTAACCCTCAGATTTTCCTAACGTTATTGAATTGGATGATTGCATACGACAACCCAAAGCATTCCCCACAAGTTCCCTACATGAATTGCATAATAGAGATACAAGCAAGAATCATTAAGTTTTATGAAAACCATAAGCATTGACGAGGCATTCGTTACTATGAATTGCATGAAACTTATGCCAAGAATTTACTTGACGCGATTGAGATCGTCAACCTTTACTACTTGCGAATATAAGTTTGTAACGATTAGGTGAAACTTCCTTATATCCTAGCATTAGATTTATGCATGACAATTAAGCGTGCACTCTCAACCAACACACACAAATCAGTTTAATTCAAATAGATAAGTAAATTGAAATCACAATTTATGAATCACAACTAGAGGTAATCAAGTCATATAGCAAGCATAAACATGGTTTCGAATCCCCCCTAGCCAGAGGGGGTTTAGTTCCTCATACTCACAGAACAAAGAGTATTGAATTTAAACATTGAAATCAAAGGAAAGGAAACACCTAAAACTTCCAGCAATTCAAACTTGAATGGCATGCACGTCCAAGGCTCCTTCTCCTCCTCTTTGCTGCGGCACAAGGTCTAGGGACAGATTTTGGGGGTTATGAATGGTGTAGAAGGCTGGGTTATTGGCTAGGATGGATGTATGGTGTGGCAGGTAGTGAATTAGGTTAGAAACTATGGAGAATGGTGAAGGATGGGTGCGGCAGAGAGTGGTGGATGATTTCTGGCGTGAATGATGTATATGGAGGGGGTGTACACGGCAAAGGGTGGAGAAATATATATATATAGGCACCAAAAACCCTAGGTGAATCAGATTAGGACTTCTTGAAAGCCAAATTCATCCAGAAATAGGTTCAAAACAATCAGATTTCTCATGGGAAAGGGCCTAAGGTGCGGCAGATTTGGATAAGGGCAGGGAATGCCTTGCAAGGCAAGGAAATCAGATTCTAGAAGGGAAGGAGGCGCCAGATTTTCAGGGTTCTAGAAGGAATGTGTTTTGTGGCAGATTTTGAGGCTTCTAGAGGGATTTGGGGCACCACTTTTATAGGACAAGGGATAAGACTTCTAGAAATCAGGTTTTAAGTCCCCTAAACTGAAGAAAACAGGGTAGGATAAGATTAGGATAAGATTGGATAAGATAAGGTAAGATAAGATAAGGTTGTTTTGGATAATGTTTTGGATAATTCTCCTTCTTTTGAGCTGATTCCTTATCTTCTTTATCTTTGACTTCTTTCTTCCATCTTCTTAGCTGATTTCAAGCCTTTATATCTTCAATTTCGTCCATCAACTTGCCTCCATGCTTGCACTACCCAATCTTGGCCCAAAAATGCTCTAGAATGCTCCAAATTGCTTCTTTTTGCATACTTGCCCTTAGAACCTGAAAATACATCAAACTAGCTTAAAAGACTACTTTAACTAAGGAAAAACAACATAAATGCACAAGAACAAGCTAACTAAGGTGCATAAATATGCTCCTATCAATCGACTTGCCTAAATGCAAGCGTCCCGAAGAGATGAATCGCCTAAACGATCCTAGGTATGCGCACAAAGCCACTCATTTGATGTAATAGCTTTTGCTATACTTATTATGTTAAACTTTTATATGTTTAATAAAGGGCAAAGCTTATTGTTAATCACTATTTATTGTATTATGTGTTTAAGCAATAAGGGAATCCAAGGAATGTATTTAACCTAAGAGATAAGTGATCTAAGTAAGTTAGATTAACGAGACCTTTCTCTTATGTTCATTCCTAAAACGTTCATAGCCATAGGATTGCCAATTGGGCATTGACAATCTGCTAAGGTTAGTATGTGTTATGTTAACTCAAGCGTGAGTATGACTAGTCTCAAGTCATTTAGTGTTGGACACTGAGACAAACACATAGGTGCTTAAAAGGTAATTGAGTACACTGAACCACGATCAAAAGAGAGTTTGAACATACATGTCATGTAAGAACTCGTAAGTTGCAATATGCAAAGTAGTCCTTTGACCTGAGGCATCATAGATGTCAAAGGCATTCCATCGAGAGTGTCCACAACATTGTTGGGGTCAAGCTATCTAGTCATGTAGGCATATGAATGCACAACAAGGGATCTCTAACCTTCCACGGTGCAAGGAGAATACTCTGATATATGATTCGGGAGTTTTTGGCCAAAGCATACGAATATGACTTAAGAAGTATGTTCCAAATCATATTCAATTGAATCATATAAAGAAGTATCACATTAGATAGTAGACATGAAACAAACTATCACTTAAACAATGTGATCAAGAGTATTATGTTAGAGAAGGACCGTATTGTGTTGTAGTTGTAACAGGATAGGTTCTCCAACCACTTTTACTTAGCTTGGGTAGCCATGACATACTGCTAGGTGTCACTCATGGTTTGTGGAAGCCCTGAAGATTAGCAAACATTAATCTTCATCAAAGGGAGAATTGAAATGTTGTTTCAATTCACAATTGATCGTTAAAAGTAACAATCGCCCACTGCCTCGCTAAATGGAACCTAATGGATCGTACACCGAGTAAGGATGAATGTAAAGATATAAAAGAGATGGATAAGCAATTAAATGGTTTAATATAGAATCGTCAAGATTAATTAATTAATTAGTTAATTAATTATATGAAAGGTTCGTGTTGGGCCTTTTAAGTTAGTTTCGGGTTTCGGGGCCCAAAAGGGATTTTGGTCCATAAGGCCCATTGAGTTTATGTTGTGTGACAACTAAAACTACATCAAAAAATAGGCCAAAAACAAAGCTAAAACCGGCCATTTAAGGAGAGTGAGTTAATTGACTTATTACAAGTTTGCCACTCACTTGTGAGGTGGTATAAAGGCAACTTTATAGCCATTCCCTCATTAGGGTTTTCTTGAGGCAAAGAAGAGAAACATTTTCTGTCCTTTTTCTCTATAGAGGCCGACATTTCTAGGGGAGTTTACTAGCATCTAACATCCTCTAAGTAATCCATTTCATCTTCACACTATCATCCTTGGTGTGGAGACTTAGAGGTACCAAATCTTTGGTATTTTGGAGTTCCTTTCCTCACATCCTCAAGGAGCAAAGGAGTATCAAAAGGGAAGAAAATCACAAGGAAGATCTGAGGAGCTAGGAAGTGACTTGAATGCCCTCCACTTGGGTGAATCCCTTGTGTAAACAAGGATGAGCTTCAAGGGTAATGAATCTCAAAATCCTTTCTTCTCTTTAATGTTGTTAAAGAGTCTTGTGGTTCACCATTCACTAGGCTTTGAAAGTCATGGGTTTTAAAATTGTTGTTGAATGCATGCCAACTTTAAAGTGTTATTAGTTTGCTTATGTGTTCAAATGTTCTCACATGTTCTTAGCCAGGACAAATTTTTTCCTACAATCGTATCGTGAGCCATCCTGTTGGCAAATGCTTCGTCCTTAAGGAGCTCATCATGAAGCTTGCATAACAAGGGCAAATTGAACTTGACCTTGAAGACACGGCTGTAAGAACGATGTGATAGCTTAGGAACTCAAATTGAACTTTGCCTTACACGGCTGTAAGGCAAAGCTGTAATAACCAAGGAGGACAAAGAACGATGGGCATGGTCTACGTTAAGATGACCATTGGTGAACTCAAGTTAAGCATGATATTTAATGTGATTGACGCTAGAACTTCCTACAGTTTTCTCTTAGGAAGGCCTTGGATCCATGAGAATGGGGTGGTGCCGTCCACCCTCCACCAATGCTTAAAATACTACCGAGAATTAGTGAAGGTGATATAAGGGGTCACCATGCCATTCACCGAAGCTGAATCACACTTTGCAGACGCTAAGTTCTACATGGATGAAGATACGGTGCCTGAAGCTCTTCCGAAAGAGATCAAGTACACAGGCAAAGCTGCACCCAAAAAGAAAGAGTGGCATGCCATGCCCAAGGAGCAAGAAGGGGAAGCCATGCCATATTTAAGCAAAAATAACGATGGGCCTGCTAAGCCTGCAATAACCAAAGGGAATGTGACGCCCTCTAAAGGATCAAACACACTCATCTTCCTATACATCCTGATGTCGAGAAGAAAGAGGGGCCAATCCCCGTTCGAAACAAGCAAAGCCAACAAATAGCTGCACAAGGACGATGTAAAGCTTCTCAAAACCACCGCGAGGATTCATAAAACCCCTGCCAAAGGGGGCGGAACCAAGCTCTCTTCCAGCCAAGAGGACGGAAGAAGGCTTTGACCCAAACGCTTACAAACTCATGTCAAAGGCTGGGTATGGTTTCACTTCCTCTTTTAATCTTGGAAAGAATAATACAAACACCATTAACGACAAAGAGCATGACCTCACCAAGACTCAAAAGAGATTGAAGGAGCATGGTGAGGGAGTTGACAACAAAAAAGCTGGACTTGGCTTCACACCAAATACACTCGTGAAGATTTCAAGAAAAGCTAAAAACGTTAGCTCTTAACACATTAGCGTAAACATCGAAAAAAATCAAGAAGAGCCTAAACCCGCCCCTCGAACATCAGTCTTCGATGGGTTGAATCATTCAAAACCCAGAATTTTGGCTCTTGATCGCATTGAAGGTTAAGAACGAACTTTCGTCTTCAAACGACTTAACACGCCAACATCCCAAAGCTCTGTCTTCGAAAGGTTGTCAAAACCTAAGAAATAAAGCAACACGGCTAGCTCTCCTCCGCGACGGTCTGCGTTGGAAAGACTTGTAGAGACCAAAAAGACTTTTAGAAGAGGAAGACAATGCCAAAGGAAGAAAAGCTTGAGGGTCTAGCATAAAAAGATGACGAGATGGAGGATTCAGCCCACTCTCCAGCAATGCCAATCTTACTTGGATGACCTTTCATGAAAATAGCTCAAACCAAGATTGATGTGGCCAAGGGAGCAGTAACTATGACGTTTGGTGGTGACATGATTAATTTTAATGTTTCTGAATCTGTTGAGAATTCTAATGATGTTCGTTCTTGTTTTTCCATTGATGTAATTAAAAACATAGGGCATGAACGTTCACCACCAATCAAGAATGATGTATTTCGAATTACCAATGAAGAGGGAATTGGATTAGAGCACAAAGAACACACCCCACTCCTCAAACCACCAAATCTGGCTGGGAGCATCCCTTGTGAATTTGTTGATAGTGCTGCTACTTTTGAGTCTTCATCGCAATACATTGGTGAGCCATTTGATTCCAATTCAAATTCCCATTTCAACTAATTGGTTGTTACCTTCTTTGGTGCAGGATCCCAATCGAATTCAAGGTGGTGGGACACGTTGATAGGAGCATATTTATGCGACTTGGTTAACTTATTTCCTTGCATTTAGGTTGTTAGTTCTTAGTTATTTTAGTATTTTAAGCTATTTTTGTGTGTTTGTAGGTCCAAAGGGCTAAAGTGGCAAGAAAGTGCATTTTGGTGCCTTTTGGAGCAGTTTTGGGCTTGGAATGAAGGAAATTTTTTGTCCTAGCTAAGAACATGTGAGAACATTTGAACACATATGCAAACTAATAACACTTTAAAGTAGGCATGCATTCAAAAACAATTCTAAAACCCATGACTTTCAAAGCCTAGTGAATGCTGAACCACAAGACTCTTTAACAACATTAAAGAGAAGAAGGATTTTGAGATTCATTACCCTTGAAGCTCATCCTTGTTTGCACAAGGGATTCACCCAAGTGGAGGGCCTTCAATTCACCTCCTAGCTCCTTGGATCTTCCTTGTGATTCTTCTCCTTTAGATGCTCCTTTGCTCCTTGATGATGTGAGGAAAGGATCTCCAAAAAGTACCAAAGGTTTGGTACCTCTAAGTCTCCACACCAAGGATGTAGTGTGAAGAGAAGATGGATGACTTAGAGAGATTTTGATGCTAGTGAAAAGCTCTCTAAGTGGCCGGCCTCTTTGAAAAAGAGAGAAAATGTTTATCTTCTTTTCCTCTTGAAAACCCTAAGTGAATGAAAGCTATAAAGTTGACTTTATACTACATCACATGTGAGTGGCAAACTTGCAATTAAATCAAGTTTGCTTCCACTCACCCTTGTGGCCGGCCTTGGCATTGTTATTGGGCTAATTGCTCATTTTGTTTTAGTTGTCATACAACTTAAACATAATGGGCCTTGTGGACCAAAAGCCCTTTTGGGCCCCGAAACCCAAAACCAACTTAAAAGCCCAATACGAACCTTTCGTAAAATTAATTAACTAATTAATTAATCTTGACCATTCTCAATTAAACTATTTAATTGCTTATCCATCTCATTTATATTTCTTCACTTTCATCCTTACTCGGTGTACGATCCATTAGGTTCCAATTAGCAAGGCAGTGGGCGATTGTTACTCTTAACGATCGATTGTGAATTGAAACTACATTTCAATTCTCTCTTTGATGAAGATTAGTGTTTGCTAATCCTCAGGGCTTCCACAAACCATGAGTGACACCTAGCAGTATGTCATGGCTACCCAAGCTAATTAGAAGTGGTTGGAGAACCTATCCAGTTACAATTACAATGCAATACGATCCTTCTCTAATACAATACTCTCAATCACATTGTTTGAGTGATAGTTTGTTTCATGTCTTCTATCTAATGTGATACTTCTCTATATGATTCAATTGAATATGATTTGGAACAAACTTCCTAAGTCATATTCGTATGCTTTGGCTAAAGACTCTCGAATCATATCTCAGAGTATTCTCCTTCCACCATGGAAGGCTAGAGATCCCTTGTTGTGCATTCACATGCCTACATGACTAGATAGCTTGACCCCAACAATGCCGTGGACACTTTCAATGGAATGCCTTTGACATAATCAAAGATCAAGGACCTAACCATTAGACATCAATGATGCCTTAGGTCAAAGGACTACTTTGCATATTGCAACTTATGAGTTCTTACATGACATGTATGCTCGAACTCTCTTTTGATCGTTGTTCAGTGTACTCGATTACTCTTTCGAGCACCTATGTGTTTGTCTCAATGTCCAACACTAAATGACTTGAGACTAGTCATACTCACACTTGAGTTAACATAACGCATACTAACCTTAGCGGATTGTCAATGCCCAATTGGCAATCCTATGGCTACGAACGTTTTAGGAATGAACATAAGAGAAAGGTCTCTTTAATCTAACTTACTTAAATCACTTCTCTCTTAGATCAAATACATTCCTTGGATTCCCTTATTGCTTAAACACATGATACAATAAATAGTGATTAACAATAAGTTTTGCCCTTTATTAAACATATAATAGTTTAATACAATAAGTATTCCAAAAGCTATTACATCAAATGAGTGGCTTTGTGGGCATACTTCCAACATGGAATGGATAGCACATGCTTGGAGCAAGGTGAATGGACAAAATTGATGTTCAAGAAGGATTAGGAATGTGCTTAAAGACTTAAGTCAAAGATTTTGAAGAAAGGAATCAGTTTAGAAGAAGGAATGTTAGCCAAGTTTCCTGATTTGGTCCTAATCCAAATTTACTTAATTTCCAGCTGGAAGGAGGATCTCAAATTAATTTAGGACACTTAAATAAATGTTCTAGAAGTCCTAAAACCTTTCCTAAACCCTTGCCACACCTACTTACCCTTTCTTCACAAAATCTACCAAGGATCCCTTTCCTTACCTACTTTATGCCTCAAAACACATTCCCTTTCCCTTTCCTCTTTTCCCTGCCGCACCCTACCTTCTCTTTTCCCCTTTGGATTCTGAATTTAATTACCCTTTTTCTTATGGGATTAAATTGTAAAATCCTTCTCCAAAACAAATTAAGGTTGTGTTTTCCCATTCCCTTTAAATACAAAGTCTTGCCGCAGCTTTTACACCGCCCACCCACCTTCCATCCACCTATCTACCTATCCATCCTCTATCACCCATCACCACAGATTCTCCACACACTTTCTGCCAAAAATCCACCATCCACCCTTCACCATAACTCACCTATATCCATTCACCACCCAACCCTTCACCTAACCCTTATGCCGTAGCAAAGAAGAAGAATGAGAGCCTTGGACGTGCTTGCCATTCAAGTTGGATTGCTGGAGCGTTTCTGGGTGTTCTTCTCTCTTTTGTTTTCAATGTTCAATTTATTTTCTTTTTGCTTTGTTGCGAACATGAGAGGCTAAACCCCTTTTAGCTAGGGGGAATTTCAAAGCCATGAACAAATTTGCAATATGAATTGATTAATTCCAGTTGTGATTTCATAAAGTGTGAATGCAATTTGCTTAACTGTTTTATTCAATACTTATTCTTGTATGTTGATTAAGGAGGCCTACTTAGTTTGCATGCTTGAATTTCATGCTAGAATATAAGGGAGTTTCACATAATCGTTACAAACTTATATTCACAAGTAGTGAAGGTTGCTGGTCACGATCGCGTTAAGTTAAATTCCTAGCATGAGTATCATGATGTCATAGTTACAAATGCTTTGTCAATGCTTATGATTTTCATATAACGTAATGATCTTTGATTGTATCTCTATTATGATCTGCATGTAAGGAACTTTTGAAGGATGCTTTGGGTTGTCGAATGATGTCCATCCAATCCAATAACTAATGGAAAATATGAGGGTCAATTAGTGATGGCACGGTTAATCTGGGGCATTGTCAGTCATGGTTTATTGAAAAAAGCAACTGGAGATCGATTTATATGCAAGTGTGTCATGTATGGAGAAGGACCCTTTAGCTAGTCCATCATCCATCCAATTGAATCCAATTTCGTGCAAATCTGTTTAGTTTTAGTATCTGTTTTGTTTTTAGCTTAATTTCATCCAAAACCCAATCCCCCTTTACTTTCTTGTGTCAACTTAGTTAGAATCTGTCCAAACTTATGTCTTTTAGTGTTTTGAGTCAAGTAAAGTTAGGAAATCGTCCAAAGTACTCTCTAGTGTCTTTTTTGAGTCTATTTAGCTGTTTTAAACTGTTTTGAGTCTTTTAAGTTTGTTTTGAGTCTTGTGAGTCTTGTTAAGTGTTTTTAAGTTTGTTTTTGTGTTTTTAAGTCAGTTTAGAGTAGATTAGCAATCCCTCCTAATCCCCAGCCTAGAACGATCCCTACTTGCATCTTTACTACAACTGTCAACAAGAGGGTTTAATTTGTGTGTTGTTTTACATCGCATCACACGTTACATTTATTTTAGGAAACTCAACATCAAAATCAGGAAGGATCACTACCCCTTTCCGTTCATAGATCCAATGCATGATAATTTCGAGGAGCATGTCATGGAGGAAATACCCCTCCATGCCGTGGGCCCTATCCAAGCTTAAATGAGGTATTGTCCAACTGGAAGACATTAAAGCAAGCGCTGCGTTCAAATAAAGAGGACCTAGGAATCTCCGGTTCCACAACCAGATTTGCGTTTCTAAACCCTACTATTTATTGCTTTTACTTTGCCATATTTGTCATGATTGTTAGTTGTTTGTTTGCTTGCTTGCGTATGAGTTTATGCTTGAAACATTGAGGACAATGTTTGGTTTAAGTGTGTGTGGGGGGGGGGGGGGGGCGGGGTAAACAATGTGTTTTTAATTGATTTTCGTCGGATTTTGTCACCTAGCACTTCTAAGGTTGTTTCTCACTGTTTTTAAGTGTTTTTAGTGTGTTTTTGTGTGTTTTAATATGTTTTGAAAGAAAAATACGAAAATTTGAAAAAAACTTGGAAAAAGTTTTGAAAAATACCAAAAAGAGTTGTTTTTAGAGTCGTTTTTGTGTGTTTGTTTCTTAGGGTACCTTCCAACACAATGACGAGGATTTGGTTTTTAATTGCATGAGTGTTAAAGAAAGTTACAAACATGGATGGAAGTTTGATATGCTCTTTGGTTTATGCTTAGTTTTAGTTGTCGTTTACGAATTCACATGTAATCACAAAGAAAAAAAAAATCAGTTTTTGTAACATGCTTGATGGAAGAAACTCAAACTAACGCTACAACCCTGAGAGACTTGAGCTTATGCTTTATTTGGAGAGTTATTAATCTGTGATTTTCTTGTTTTCTAAAGTCGTTGCATGATCTCATTATTTCTTTGCTTGGTTGCTACTTAGAATGCGTTTTCATCATTTTAGTTCCAAATACTAGAACTCGTAGCCATTTCAGTCAAAGCATAAAATTGATTGCATAACAAATAACAAGACGAAGTTGTTAGTTACACCAGAGCCAAAAAGCCTTATCTTTTTTCATATGTTTTGTAGGTTTAACCCCTTTTGAGCCTTAGTTAGCCTATTTTATTTGTTAGCCCACATTATCCTTACCTAGCCTAGTATAGGACTATCCATACCCTTGTTCTTAAAGAATAGTGGGGCATGACTTAGAGGAATTCCTTTTGATCCACAATTTGAAGAAAAACAAGTGTGGGGGAAGGTTTTTCAATGGAAATTTGTATGGTAGTACGTTTTTGTGCCAAAGAAAAAAAAACGTGGAAAAAGAAAAGAGGAAGAAAAAGTTGTGAAAAGAAAGAAAAATAGTTGAAAATAAGTGAGAATAAGCTCACAAGTGTTGGTTGTTGAAGAAAGGGTTCAAAAGTTTGAATCTGGCCCTAAGTGTTGTGTGAATCTCCCCTTTGTGTTCAAAGTTGGTTGTTGCATTCAAAAGTGAATTCTAAGTGTCTATTTCATTATGTTGCTTGCTATTTCTTTAAGAACTTTTGTTTCTCTTTTACCTTTCTTTGTTAGCCAATACCTTAGCCCCGTTACAACCCTTAGACTTCAAGCTTGATTGTTGTGTGTTCAATATGTGGAGTTTGAGATTGGTATGAGCATATGGTGTCTCTGGTTCTTGCATCTAAGTAGTAGCATTCTGTTCATGAGATCATATTCATATGTGCATTAATAATTCCAAAAAGTGCCTTCTTTGTTATAACATATGTGAGTGTTTAGTCTACATGTTTACATCAATCTTCTCAGATATACCTAGTGTAGGGAGTGTAGTCAGAAAATCTGTGTGAAAATAGAGAGTATATTCGGTAAGAAATTGAGTGAATTCTCTTAGGCATGTTACTACATTCAAAATGTTGTTTTATTTGATTAAATGAGAGCTAGTGAGTGGTGACTGTGATTAAGTATGAGCTCGAGGGTAGGGATGATTAAAATCTATGTAGGTAGTGATTTTTAATGTGTCATGTTTCATTGGAAATCCCTGAGGTAATTGTTGGAAGGTTTAGGTTGTGTTTTGTTATCTTTGTTTTGCTTGAGGACTAGCAAAAGCTAAGTGTGGGGGAATTTGATAGGAGCATATTTATGCGACTTTATTAGCTTGTTTCCTTGCATTTACATAGTTTCTAGTTATTAAAGTGTTTTAAGCTATTTTTGTGTGTTTTTAGGTCCAAATGACAAAGTTGGCAAGAAGATGCAATTTGGAGCATTTTAGAGCAGTTTTGGGCTTGGAATGGGCATCACATGCATGGAGCAAGGTGGATGGACGAATTTGAAGTTCAAGAGAGGCTAGGAATGTGCAAAAGAGTTGAAGAAATTAATTCAAGACATTGAAGATAAGGAACCAGCTAAAAAGAAGGAAACATTATCCAAACAACCTTATCTTATCTTTAAATTATCCAAACCTTATCTTATCTCAACCAACCTTATCCTAATCCTATCCTAACTTAATTCCAGCTACAAGGAGGGAATTCTTTTCAGTTTAGGACACATTTAAACCCCTTTCTAGAAGGCCTATTCCTATCCTATATTGGTGCCGCATGTCCCTTAAGTTTTCTAGAAGATTTCTGCTTTCTAGATGCCCTATAAACCTGGCGCCTATTCCCTTTAAGTTGTCCCTTCTAGAAGCCGCATCATCTATCCCTTTCCTTGTTGGTTTTCGCCTTTCTAGATGGCCTAGTTCTTGTGGGAATTGAAGTAATTAAATCCTTTTCCTTGACAACTACCTGAAGCCGTGGGTATGCCCTATAAATACATAATTCCCGAAGCATAGTATGACACCATTCACACTTCTCTACAATCATCCACACCATTCACCACATACACACTCAGTGTGCCGCAGCTATGCAAGGAAGGAGAAGAAGGAGCCACTTGGAGCCGTGCTTTCCATTCAAGACATTGGATCGTTGGAGCGTTTCTAGGTGTACTCTATCTTTGTTTACAATGTTTAAATTTATTTATCTTTGCTTAGTTGCGAACATGAGGAACTAAACCCGTTTTAGCTAGGGGAGAATTCAAAGCCATAAACATATATGTGATATGAATTGATTACATCCAGTTATTATTTCGTAAATCGTGAATGCAATTTGCTTAACTATTTGAATGAAAACTTATTCTTGTATGTTGATTAAGGGTGCACACTTAGTTTGCATGCATGAATTTGATGCTAAAATATAAGGGAGTTTCACCAAATAGTTACAAACTTATATTTACAAGTAGTGGAGGTTGCTAGTCACGATCACGTTAAGTAAATTCCTGGTAGGAATGTCATGCTGTTCATAGTCACGAATGCCTTGTCAATGCTTATGATTTTCACAAAGCTTAATGATCTTTGATTCTCGTATTTCTATTATGTTGTTCATGTAGGGAACTATCAAAGAATAATTTGGTTGCCGATGCGTTGTCCATCCAATTTAATGACTTAAGGAAAATTTGAGGGTTAATTAGTGCTGTTCACGGTTAATCTGGGGCGTTGAGGTTCATTGTTTATAGGAATAATAACTGGAAATCGATTTATGTTGCATATGTGTCATGTGTGGAGAAGGACCCTCTAGCTAGCCATTCACCCACTCAAATCACCCAGTTTCGTGTCTTTTTAAGTTGTTTTTACAAATATGTTTGTTAAGTTTTTAAATTCGTCAAAACCAATTCCCCTTAAATTCTTTGAGTCTTCTTAGTTAAATTTTCGTCCAAATCACCCTTTAGGTCTAGTTTTTGAGTCATAATCACTTAGTTTGTGTGTTTTGAGTCAAATCAGCTTGTTTTCAGTTGTTTAAGTCTAGTTTTCTGTTTTGGAGTCTAGTTTAGTGTTTATAAGTTTAATTTGTGTTGATTAGCATCCCTACTAATCCTCGGCCAAGAACAATCCCTACTTTCATATACTACATCAATAGGGTTTAAGTTTGAGTGCAATTTAATTTCACATCAATCTTTGATTGTATCTCTATTATGCTGCTGATGTGGGGAACTATTGAAGAATAATTTGGTTGCCGATGTGTTGTCCGTCCAATTCAATGAATTTAGGAAAATTTGATGGTTAAAAAAGTACTGTCACGATTAACTTGGGTGATAGGAGCATATTTATGCGACTTAGTTAGCTTGTTTCCTTGCTTTTACTTAGTTAGTTTCCATTTATTATAGTGATTTAAGCTATTTTCGTGTGTTTGTAGGTCCAATTGGAAAAGTTGGCAAGAAAGTGCATTTTAGAGCATTTTGGAACAGTTTTGGGCTTGGAGTGGGTAGCACATGTAAGGAGCAAGATGGATGGACGAATTTGAAGTTCAAGAGAGTTTAGGAATATGCAAAACATATGGAGAAATAAATCCAAGACAAAGAAGATAAGGAATCAGCATAAAAGAAGGAAACATTATCCAAACTACCTTATCTTATCCTATCCTAATCTTTTTCACCTTAATTCCAGCTGCAAGGGGACCTAAAAACCTCATTTCTAGAAGGTTTACCTGTTCCTAAAAAGGTGCCGTACCTTATCCCTTGTTCTTCAAGAAATCAGCCACAAAACATGCTTTCTAGAAGACTTATCCCTTGTCCTATAAATCTGGTGCCTCTCCCTATTCTAGAAGCTCTAGAACCTGCAATCCCTTTCCTCCTTGGATTGTGCAATCCTTTTCCCTTCAGATTTTGGTGCACCCTAGTCCTTTTCTCACCCAATTTCATGCCTTCCCTTCTCCCTATAAATACAACCCCTTGTGCCACATACATAACTGCACATCCTTCACCATAACTCATCTACATCCATCCACCACCACAATTCGCACCATATACACGGAAATTCATCAAGTGCCGCAGCAAGGAAGGAAGTAGAACATGAGCTTTGTGCCATGCCACCATCCAAGGGAGTGCCGCAGCCTACTTTGGAGTGTTGGAGCGTTTCTAAGTTTTTTCTATCCTTAGTTTTAGTTCAATTTTTATATCAACTGATTACGTCCAGTTATTGTTTCTTGAGTCTTGAATGTGATTTGCTTATCTGAGTTATCAAAACTTGTTTATGTATATGAATTGAGGGTTGACACTTAGTTTGCGTGCATGAATTTGATGCTAGAGTGATGCGATGTAAAACAGCACACAAATTAAACCCTCTTGTTGACAGTTGTAGTAAAGATCCAAGTAGAGATCGTTCTGGACCGAGGATTAAGAGGGATTGCAAAAACACTTGAAACTGACTTAAAAACATAAAACTAAGCTTAAAACACTAAACTAGACTCAAAGAATGCAAAACTAGACTCTAGTGACTCAAAACCACTAAATTGTCTCAAAACAGCTTAAAACAAGCTAAAAGACTCAAAACAGATGATAGGAGCATATTTATGCGACTTAGTTGACTTGTTTTCTTGCATTTACATAGTTAGTTTATGTTTATTAGAGTGTTTTAAGCTATTTTCGTGTGTTTTCAGGTTCAAATGGCAAAAATGGCAAGAAAGTGCAATTTGGAGCATTTTAGAGCAGTTTTGGGCTTGGAATGGATAGCACAAGTATGGAGCAAGATGGATGGACGAATTTGAAGTTCAAGAGAGGCTAGGAATGTGCAAAAGAGTTGAAGAAATTAATTCAAGTCATTGAAGATAAGGAATCAGCTAAAAAGAAGAAACATTATCCAAAACCTTATCCAACCTTATCTTATCCAAACTGACCTTATCTTACCTTATCTTATCTTATCCTATCCTAATCTTATCCTACCTTAATTCCAGTTGCAAGGGGGACTCTTTTTCATATTAGGACACCTAAAACCTGTTTTTAGAAGGCCTTTTCCTTCTAGAAACATGCCACAACACTCCTTTCTAGAAGCCCTAAAAATCTGGCGCCCCAACCTTTCTAGAAGGCCTTTTCCTTGTTGGATTGGAGTCCTAAATCCTTTTCCTTGACAACCTAGGCCAAGTAATCCCTAGGCTTATATATACCACAATCTGCCGCAACATTCAAACCACCACCCTCTACCATCAGACCACAAAGTCAGAAACTGAAACAAAAACACACGAAAAAGAAACAAGGGATTAGCTTTGCTAATCCCCGGCAACGGCGCCAAAAATTTGATGCAATGTAAAACAGCACCCAAATTAAACCCTCTTGTTGACAGTTGTAGTAAAGATGCAAGTAGGGATCGTTCTGGACCGGGGATTAGGAGGGATTGCTAAAACACTTGAAACTGACTTAAAAATGTAAAACTAAGTTTAAAACACTAAACTATACTCAAAGAATGCAAAACTAGACTCTAGTGACTCAAAACCACTAAATTGACTCAAAACAGCTTAAAACAAGCTAAAAGACTCAAAACATACTCTAGGGATGAAATTGGACGAATTTGGAACTATGAAGACGCAAAACACTTAAAAACACAAAGTTTAGTAGATTCTAACCTAATTGACACAAGAAAGTAAAGGGGATTGGGTTTTGGACGAATTTAAAGTGAAAGAAGTAAACTAAAGATTAAGGCAGATTTAGGCACGAAATTGGGTGTTTTGAATGGATGATGGGCTAGCTAGAGGGTCCTTCTCCACGCATGACACACTCGCATATAAATTGATCTCCAGTTGCTTTTTCAATAAACCATGAACCTCAATGCCCCAGATTAACCGTGATGCACTAATTAACCTTCAGATTTGCCTTAAGTTATTGAATTGGACGAACAACGCATACAACAACCCAAAACATTCTTCACAAGTCCTGTATATGTTGCATAATAGAGATACAAGCAAAGATCATTAAGCTTCGTGAAAATCATAAGCATTGACAAAGCACTCGAAACTATGAACTGCATGATACTTATGCTAGGAATTTACTTAACGCGATCGTTTATAAGCGACCTCCACTACTTGTGAATATAAGTTCATAACGATTAGGTGAAACTCCCTTATATTCTAGCATCGAATTCATGCATGCAAACTAAGTATGTATGCATCCTCAATCAACATACAAGAATAAGTTATCAATCAAGCAGTTAAGTAAATTGCATTCACGATTTATGAAATCACAACTGGAAGTAATCAATTCATATTGCAAATATACTCATGGTTTCGAATTCCCCCTAGCCAAGAGGGGTTTAGTTCCTCATAATCGCAAAACAAAGGTAAATAGATTTATACATTGAAAACAAAAGAAAGAAAACACCTAAACGCTCCAGTGATCCAAATTGAACAGCAAGCACGTTCAAGAACTTTCCTTCACTTCCTTTGCTGCAGCACAAGGGATTGGTGGTGGTTTTAGTGGTGGAATGAATGGAAGAATGGATAGGAGATGGTATGGTTATGGTTAGGATAGTTATATGGTGCGGCAAAAAGTGTTTGAATGTATTTGGGAGTGAATGGTGATGAATGATTATGGCTAGATATGTATGAATTACCCCCCTAAGCTGCGGCAAAGGCCTTCTTTTAAAGGTTTTAGGAAATCAAAACCCTACATATTTTGGTTAATAGAAATTAATTCAAATCTACTAGAAAAAGGGAAATAAAATCAGAATCTTAGAGAAAAAGGGTAAGGGTGGTGGGCTAAGCCTTTAGGAAAGGGGAATGTGACTTAAAAGAAAGGGAAAGTGTTTTATGGCAAAAAATAGGAAAGAAAGGCTCTCCCTTGCACGGCAAGGAAGAGGAAACAAGGAAAAGGTGCGGCAAGGTCTTTGGGCCTTCTAGAAGTTCTTATTTAGTGTCCTAATATGGTTAGGAGTCTTCTTTGTTGTTGGAACTTAGGGAATTTTTGAAGGAAATTTTTTTTTTCCTAGCTAAGAACATGTGAGAACATTTGAACACATATGCAAACTAATAACACTTTAAAGTAGGCATGCATTCAAAAAACAATTCTAAAACCCATGACTTTCAAAGCCTAGTGAATGGTGAACCACAAGACTCTTTAACAACATTAAAGAGAAGAAAAGATTTTGAGATTCATTACCATTGAAGCTCATCCTTGTTTACACAAAGGATTCACCCAAGTGGAGGGCCTTCAAGTCACCTCCTAGCTCCTTGGATCTTCCTTGTGATTTTCTTCCTTTTGATACTCCTTTGCTACTTGAGGATGTGAGGAAAGGATCTCCAAAAACACCAAAGGTTTGGTGTCTCTAAGTCTCCACACCAAGGATGAGGTGTGAAGATGAAATGGATGACTTAGAGAAGAAAAGATTGCTAGCTATATCTTCTAAAAGTGGCCGGCCTCTTTTAGAGAAAAAGAGAGAAAATGTTTCTCATCTTTGCCTCAAGAAAACCCTAATGAGCTAAAAGCTATAAAGATGCTTTTATATCTCTTTCTTTGGTGAGTGGCAAACTTGCAATTAAGCAAAACTCACCACTTCCCTCACTATGGCAGGCCATCTTAAGTGATTGGGCTATTTGCCAATTTTTGTTTTAGTTGTCATACAACTTAAACATAATGGGCCTAGTGGACCAAACCTTTTTGAGCCCCGAAGCCCAAAACTAACTTAAAAGCCTAATACGAACCTTTCGTATAATTAATTAACTAATTAATTAATCTTGACCAATTTCTCAATTAAACTATTTAATTGCTTATCCATCTCATTTATATTTCTTCACTTTCATCCTTAGTCGGTGTACGATCCATTAGGTTCCAATTAGCGAGGTAGTGGGCGATTGTTACTCTTAACGATCGATTGTGAATTGAAACTACATTTCAATTCTCCCTTTGATGAAGATTAGTGTTTGCTAATCCTCAGCGCTTCCACAAACCATGAGTGACACCTAGTAGTATGTCATGGCTACCCAAGCTAAGTAGAAGTGGTTGGAGAACCTATCCAGTTACAATTACAATGCAATACGGTCATTCTCTAATACAATACTCTTGATCACATTGTTTGAGTGATAGTTTGTTTCATGTCTACTATCCAATGTGACACTTCTCTATATGACTCAATTGAATATGATTTGGAACATGCTTCCTAAATCATATTCGTATGCTTTGGCCAAAGACTCTCGAATCATATCTCAGAGTATTCTCCTTCCACCATGGAAGGTTAGAGATCCCTTGTTGTGCATTCACATGCCTACATGACTAGATAGCTTGACCCCAACAATGTCGTGGACACTCCCAATGGAATGCCTTTGACATAATCAAATATCAAGGACCTAACCATTAGACATCAATCATGCCTCGGGTCAAAGGACTACTTTGCATATTGCAACTTATGAGTTCTTACATGACATGTATGTTCGAACTCTCTTTTGATCGTTGTTCAGTGTACTCGATTACCTTTTGAGCACCTATGTATTTGTCTCAATGTCTAACACTAAATGACTTGAGACTAGTCATACTCACACTTGAGTTAACATGACAAATACTAACCTTAGCGGATTGTCAATGCCTAATTAGCAATCCTATGGCTAGGAACGTTTTAGGAATGCTCATAAGAGAAAGGTCTAGTTAATCTAACTTACTTAGATCACTTCTCTCTTAGATTAAATACATTCCTTGGATTCCCTTATTGCTTAAACACATGATGCAATAAATAGTGATTAACAATAAGCTTTGCCGTTCATTACACATATAATAGTTTAACACAATAAGTATTCCAAAAGCTATTACATCAAATGAGTGGCTTTGTGGGCATACTTCCAACAATTTTTAGGATTAGGAAAGGTCAAAACCAAAGTAGGAAACCTTGGCTAACATTCCTTCTTTGAGTAGGAATCCTCATTATTCTAGGAATCCTTCTTCAATTAGGAATCCTTGCATCTTTAGGTCTTCAATTTCGTTCATCCACTTAGCTCCAAGCATGTGCAATCGATTTAGTGCCCAAAACTGCTCCAAAATGCACCAAAATGCACTTTCTTGCTCCTTTAGCCCTTTGGACCTACAAACACACGAAAATAGCTTAAAACACTAAAATAACTAAGAACTAAGAACTAACAACGTAAATGCAAGGAAACAAGCTAACTAAGTCGCATAAATATGCTCCTATCAAATTCCCCCACACTTAGCTTTTGCTAGTCCTCGAGCAAAACAAAACAAACAAGACAAAAGAAACAAAACTCAATCTAAACCTTCCAACATTCACCTCAGGGATTTCCAATGCACATGACATATTAAAAATCATCACTTACACATATTTTGGTCATCCTTACACTTGAACTCATACTCAATCACAGTCACCATTCACTAGTTCGTATTTAATCAATTAAAACAACAATTTGAATGTAGTAACATGCCTTAGAGAATTCCCTCAATTCCTTACTAGATATGCACTCAATTTTCACTCAGATTTTCTAACTACACACCCTACACTAGGTATATGTGAGAAGATTGATGTAAACATGAAAACGAACACTCACATATGTTATAGCAAAGAAAGCACTTTTCTGGAGTTATAAGTGAGTATATAAATATGATCTCCTGAAAGGAATGCTACTACTTAGATGCAAGAACCAATGACTCCATATGCTCATGCCAATTCCAAACTCCACATATTGAAACACATAACACTCAAGATAGAAGTCAATTGGTTGTAACGGGGCTAAGGGTGTTGGCTAAGAAAGAAAGGATGTGGAAAAACAAAGGTTCTTAAAGAAATAGTAAGCAAAGCAATGAAATCGACTTAGAATTGAATTTTGAATGCAGAAATCAACTTTAAACACAAAAAGGGGAGATTTACACATTCTAGGGCCAAATTTGATGTTTTGGACCCTTTCTTCAATAATCAACACTCTTAAACTCATTCTTTCTTCTTTGCAAACTCTTTTTCTTTCTTTTCTTTTCACATGTTTCATTTCACACGTTTTTCTCATATTTTTCTTTTCTTTTGAGACACAAAACGTACAAATGAGCTTAAAAACAACCAATCCTTCCCCCACACTTGATTTTCTGTATAATTTAGATCAAAAGGAATTCATTCTAAGTCATGCTTCACTATCCTTTAAGAACAAGGGTATGGACATTCCTACACTAGGGTAGGTAGGGAGAATGTGGTTAACAAAGAACATAGGCTAAACAAGGCTCAAACGGGGTTAAACCTACAAAACATATGAAGCAGGGGGTACGGCTGTTTGGCTGTGGTGGAAACTAAACAACTTCATCTTGTTTATGTGTTATGCAATTCAATGTCATGCTTTGAATGAAACGGGCATGAGTTCTAGTATTTGGAACTATAATGATGAAAATGCATTCTAAGTAGCAACCAAGCAAAGAATAATGAGATCATGCAACAAGTTTAGAAAACAATAAATCACAGATTAATAACTCTCCAAAAGAACGTTTAGGCTCAAGTCTCACAGGGATGTAGTGTTAGTTTGAGTTTCTTCCTTCAAGCATGTTACAAAAAATGATTTTTTTCCTTTTGTGATCAAATATGAATTCGTAAACAACAACTACAACCAAGCATAAACCAAGAGCATATCAAACTTCCATCTATGTTCGTAACTTTCTTTAACAGTCATGCAATTAAAAACCAAATCCTCATCATTGTGTTGGAAGGTACCTAAAACAACTCAAAAACAACTCTTTTTGGTATTTTTCAAACTGTTTTTCAAAACTTTTTTCAAATTTTCGGATTTTTACTTCAAAACACACAAAAACACTCCAAAACAGCT
Organism: Heteromeles arbutifolia; assembly: GCA_024362995.1. NCBI lineage: Eukaryota > Viridiplantae > Streptophyta > Magnoliopsida > Rosales > Rosaceae > Heteromeles > Heteromeles arbutifolia. The sequence goes on from JANCRC010000015.1 coordinate 14,439,430, forward strand.
TAAAAACACTTAAAAACAGTGAGAAGCAACCTTAGAAGTAATGGGTAATAAAAGCTCACCAATTTGCACCAAAAACACTTTGTTACCTCCCCCACCCCCCCACCCCCCCCCCCCCCCCCCACACACACACACACTTAAATCAAACATTGTCCTCAATGTTTCAAGCATAAAACTCACAGAAGCAAACAAATAACACAACTAACTAATCAAAGCAAAATGAAAGCAGTAAAGAGAAGGGTTTAGGAATGCAAATCTGATTTTTTGGTGATTCCTAGAACTTCCTTCGTTGAATGCATGGGTTGCCTCCCAAGAAGCGCTTGCTTTAACGTCTTGCAACCGGACGAATCTGCCATTTTAAGTTGGAATGGGGACCACGGCATGAAGTGCTTCTTCCGCCACAACATGCTCCTCAAAAGTCTTGTAATAAGGCTTCAAGTTCATTGTTTGAGAGTCTAATTTGTGTAGATTAGCAATCCCTTTAATCCCCGGCTTAGAACAATCCCTACTTTCACATACTACATTGATAAGGGTTTAAGTTTGAGTGCAATCTAATTTCACATCACTCCGCAATTTGCCCAATTTGCTTTTCTAATTGATCCACCCTTTTGTCTTGGTTTTGCTTTGCTTTGGTTTGATTTTCTTGCCCCTGAGACAAATTGGTGAGTAACTTAATAAGTGTATCATTATCCAAGGAAGTACCTGAAGTGTTTTGGGTAGATTGTTGTGGGGCTTGTGTTGGTGCGAATGGCTTTGTGTAGAAGCCCGGGGGTTGCTGCCTAAAGCCTCCTTGTTGTTGGGGTTGTTGGGGTTCCCTCCACTTGAAATTTGGGTGGTCTCTCCAACCTGGATTGTAGGTATTCGAGTATGGATCGTTCCTTGGCTGGTTTTGGCTTCCAAAACCCACGGCATTGGCAGATTCCCATCCACCGTTCTTAATCAATTGAGGGCACTTCTCAGAGGAGTGTCCTTGGATAGAACACACGCCACACACACTTGGTCCTTGCATCCTCATCCCTTCGGCCATCTAAGGCACAATAGAAGTAAGATTAGCTAATTAAGATTGAATGTCGGATGTGGAACTTACCTCATTCAATTGCTATCGTGGGGTGTCTCTCTGCCCAATTACTTCGTATTGTTGTGCATTCAATGCACGGTTTGCAATTAGTGTCTTTGCTGCCATAAGTGTCTTGTCCACCAGCGCACCTCCCGCTGAGGCATCTAGCATTTGCCTTTCAATGGGAAGAAGGCCTTCATAAAAGTATTGAACTAGAAGCTCTTCTTTCATTTGGTGTTGAGGACATGATGGAACAAGGCTTTTGAAACCCTCATAATACGCTAGAAAGGACTCGCCTTGGCTTTGCTGGATTCTGCTAATCTTCTTCCTCAAAAGAATGACTCTTGAAGTGGGGAAGAACTTCTCTAAGAACACCCTCTTCATGCTCTCCCAAGAGGTGACGGTTCCAGGGGCTAATTCATATAACCAATCCTTAGCCTTCTCTATAAGAGAGAAAGGAAAGGCCTTCATCTTCAAAATGTTACCATTGACATTGATTGGAGTCATGCTTGAACACACCACTTCGAACTCTTTCAGATGCTTGTTTGGATCTTCCATGGATAGCCCATGGAATTTGGGAATATGGTGCAGCAAGCTAGACTTCAATTCGAATTCATCGGTCATATCTTCAGCCGCCCTAGGGTATTGGATGCATAAAGGTGTAGCATTGTCCAATCCCGAGGCAGAAAGCTCCTTAATTGTTCGATTGTCCACTGCCATGGTTTGTGGTTCTTCTAAATTCCTTGCCGTGGGGTCTTCCTCTTCTATTACTTGTTCCTCAAGCTCAGGTTCAGGGCTAGGTGGATTAGATTCTTGCTGGTTTCTCTGCCTTCTCAAAGTCTTCTCAAAATCGTCGTCAAAGTCCAAGATATTCTTACAAACATTTTGAGAACTCCGAGTCATAAACACACGAAAAAGAAACAAGGGATTAGCAAAGTTGCTAATCCCCGGCAACGCCGCCAAAAATTTAATGCGATGTATATAAGCACACAAATTAAACCCCCTTGTTGACAATTGTAGTAAAGATGCAAGTAGGGATCGTTCTGGACCGGGGAGTACGAGGGATTGCTAAAACACTTGAAACTGACTTAAAAACGTAAAACTAAGCTTAAAACACTAAACTAGACTCAAAGAATGCAAAACTAGACTCTAGGGACTCAAAACTACTAAATTGACTCAAAACAACTTAAAACAAGCTAAAAGACTCAAAACAGACTCTGAGGATGAAATTGGACGAATTTGGATCTATGAAGACTCAAAACACTTAAAAACACAAAGTTAGGCAGATTCTAACTAGTTTGACACACAAAAGTAAAGGGGATTGGGTTTTGGATGAATTTAAAACAAAACAAGTAAACTAAAGACTAAGACAGATTTAGGCACGAAATTGGTGTTTTGAATGGATGATGGGCTAGCTAGAGGGTTCTTCTCCACACATGACACACTTGCATACAAATTGATCTCCAGTTGCTTTTTCAATAAACCATGAATGATAATGCCCCAGATTAACCGTGCCATCACTAATTAACCCTCAGATTTTCCCTTAGTTATTGGATTGGATGGACATCATTCGACAACCGAAAGCATTCCTCAAAAGTTCCCTACATGCACATCATAATAGAGATACAATCAAAGATCATTACGTTCTATGAAAATCATAAGCATTGACAAAGCATACGTAACTATGACATCATGATACTTATGCCAAGAATTTAACTTAACGCGATCGTGACCAGTGACCTTCACTACTTGTGAATATAAGTTAGTAACGATTATGTGAAACTCCCTTATATTCTAGCACCAAATTCATGCATGCAAACTAAGTATGCATCCTTAATCAATATTCAAGAATAGGTTTTGAATAAAACAGTTAAGGAAATTGCATTCACACTTTATCAAAATCACAACTGGAATTAATCAAATCATATTGCAAGTATAATCATGGTTTCGAATTCCCCCCTAGCCAAGAGGGGTTTAGTTCCTCATAATCGGAAAACAAAGGTAAACAAGTTTATACATTGAAAACAAAAGAAAGAAAACACCTAAACGCTCTAGCGATCCAAACTGAACAGCAAGCACGTCCAAGAACTTTCCTTCCCTTCCTTTGCTGCGGCACAAGGTATGGTTGATGGTTTGAGGGGTTGTTTTTATGGAGAAATGGATAGGAGAAAGTATGGTTATGGTTAGGATGGTTGGGTGGTACGGCAAAGGGATTTAGAGAAGGTTAGGGATGTATATGATAGAGAATGGTCTATCTCTGCTGCGGCAAGAGAGGTTTTTATTTAAAGGTCAACTCGGCTAGGGTTCTGAAAAAGGGGTTTTAAATACTTAACTAATTTGTCCCATAAATCAATAGGTAAGAAAGAATCAGAAATTAAAGAGAAATAGGTAACAAAGGTGTGACACAATATAGGAAAGGTATTTAAGGTCAGAAATTAAGAGAGAAAAGGGAAGGAAGGTGCGGCAAGGTTGTGAAGAAAACGGAATGTGATTTTGGTTCAGAAATTAGACAAGAACAAGGTCCCCTTACACGGCAAGGAAGGGGAAAAAGGGAAAGTGTGATGTGTTTGTGCAGATTTGGTGCGGTAGGGAATTTAGAGCAAGTTTAGGACTTCTAGAGCAAGTAATTAAGTGCCCTAACATATTTTGGAACCCTTTTGTGGCTGGAACTTAGGTGATGAAGGATTAGGAAACTTCCAAGCCAAGAATAGAAACCTTCAAGAATGGAAACCTCCAGGAATAGAAACTTCCAACTTTAGAAACTTTGGCTTCCAATTCTGAACTCTTCATTCTTCATTTGTCTTGAATCCAATTCTTCACATCTTCATTCAATCCTAAGCTCATTTGATCTTCAATTTCGTCCATCCACTTACCTCCAAGCATGTGCAATCCATTTAGTGCCCAAAACTGCTCCAAAATGCACCAAAATGCACTTTCTTGCTTCTTTAACCCTTTGAACCTACAAACACACGAAAATAGCTTAAAATACTAAAATAATTAAGAACTAACAACGTAAATGCAAGGAAACAAGCTAATTAAGTCGCATAAATATGCTCCTATCATTAGGTGAAACTCCCTTATACTCTAGCATCAAATTCATGCATGCAAATTAAGTGTCAACCCCCAATTAACACACATAAACAAGTTTTAATAACTTAGATAAGCAAATCACATTCTAGTCTCAAGAAACAATAACTGGACGTAATCAATTCTTATATAACAGATAATCATGGTTTCGAATTCACCTCTAACTATAAAGAAAATAGTTCCTCATGTCCATAATTAAACAAAGAAAACGTAAATTAAACATTGAAAACAAAGAATAGAATACACCTAGAAACGCTCCAACAATCCAAGCTAGAATGGAAAGCACAGCTCCAGATTTCTTCCTTCCTTCCTTTGCAAAGCTGCGGCACAAGAGGGATGTATGGCTGATTATGGCGTAGAGAAATGTGAATGATAAAGGGTGGTGTCTGATTTGTGCGGCATAAACTTGTATTTATAGGGCTGGATGAAAGGTCACGGCAATGAAGGATTAGGAGTCCAATTCTCTCTAAAAATAGAACACTTTATCTCACAATCCAAAGGGGAAAAGGTTATGTAATCCTAGCAGGAAGTAGGGCATCTAGAAGGTCAACAACCCAAGGGAATAGGGACAAAAGGTGCGGCTAGATTTCAGGGTTCTAGAAGGGGAGGGCACGACACCAATGTAGGAGAGGATAAGGTTTCTTCTAGAACATGTTTTTATGTCTCCTAAACTGAAAATAAATCCCTTTTGCAGTTGGAATTAAGTTAGGATAAGGTTAGGATAGGATAAGATAAGATAAGGTACGATAAGGTTAGTTTGGATAAGATAAGGTTGGATAAGGTTTTAGATAATGTTCCTTCTTTTTAGCTGATTCCTTATCTTCAATGACTTGAATTAATTTCTCCATCTCTTTTACACATTCCTAGCCTCTCTTGAACTTTAGAATTTCGTCCATCCATCTTGCTCCATACTTGTGATATCCATTCCAAGCCCAAAAATGCTCCAAAATGCATCGTTTTGCCAACTTTGCCAATTGGACCTACAAACACACGAAAATAGCTTAAAACACTATAATAAGTAGAAACTAACTAAGAAAATGCAAGGAAATAAGCTAACAAAGTCGCATAAATATGCTCCTATCAGTGAGGAAGGATTAGGAAACTTCCAAGCCAAGAATAGAAACTTTCAAGAATGGAAACCTCCAAGAATAGAAACTTCCATCTTTAGAAACTTTGGCTTCCAATTTGGATCTCTTCATTCTTCATTTGCCTTGAATCCAATTCTTCATATCTTCATTCAATCCTAAGCTCATTTGATCTTCAATTTCTTCCATCCACTTAGCCCCAAGCATGCACAATCCATTTAGTGCCTAAAACTGCTCCAAAATGCACTAAAATGCACTTTCTTACTACTTTGACCCTTTAAACCTACAAACACACGAAAATAGCTTAAAATACTTAAATAACTAAGAACTAACAACCTAAATGCAGGGAAATAAGTTAACTAAGTCGCATAAATATACTCCTATCATCGCACAATTCAGATCACCACCCTCTACCATCAGACCACAATTCACACCATTCACCAAACAGCCTTCATTGTGCCGCAGCTTAGCAAGGAGAAAGGAGAGGAATCCCTTAGTGCCGTGCCTGCCATTCAAAGCCTTGGATTGTTGTAGTGTTTCTAGGTGTATTCTATTATTTGCTTTCAATGTTTAAATTAATTTATCTTTGTTTACTTGCGAACATGAGGAACTAAACTCGTTTTAGCTAGGGGAGAATTCAAAGCCATGAACATATATGTGATATGAGTTGATTACATCCAGTTATTAGTTCATAAATCGTGAATGTAATTTGCTTAACTGTTTGATTGAAAACTTATTCTTGTATGTTGATTGAGGGTGCACACTTAGTTTGCATGCATGAATTTGATGCTAAAATATAAGGGAGTTTCACCTAACTTATATTTACATGTAGTGGAGGTTACTAGTCACGATCGCGTGAAGTGAATTCCTGTTAAGAGTGTCATACTTTTCATAGTCACGAATGCCTTGTTCATGCTTATGATTTTCACAGAGCTTAATGATCTTTGATTGTATTTCTATTATGCTTTTCATGTCGAGAACTATTAAAGAATAATTTGGTTGGCGATGCGTATTCCATCCAATTCAATGAATTTAGGAAAATCTGAGAGTTCAAGCAATGCTGTCACAATTAACTTGGGGCATTGAGGTTCATGGTTTATAGAAAGAACAACTGGAAATCGATTTGTGTTGCATAAGTGTCATGTATGGAGAAGGACCCTCTAGCTAGCCTTTCACCCATCCAAAACACTGATGCGATGTAAAATAGCACACAAATTAAACCCTCTTGTTGACAATTGTAGTAAAGATGCAAGAAGGGATCGTTCTAGACCAGGGATTAGGAGGGATTGCTAAAACACTTGAAACTGACTTAAAAACGTAAAACTAAGTTTAAAACACTAACCTAGACTGAAAGAATGCAAAACTAGACTCTAATGACTCAAAACAACTAAATTGACTCAAAACAGCTTAAAACAGCCAAATAGACTCAAAACAGACTCTAAGGATGAATTTGGACGAATTTGGAACTATAAACACTTAAAACCACAAAGTTGGACAGATTATAACCTAATTGACATAAGAAAGTAAAGGGGATTGGGTTTTGGACGAATTCAAAGTAAAACAAGTAAACAAAAAAGACTTAGACATATTTGGGCACGAAATTGGGTTGTTTTAATGAATGATGGGCTAGCTAGAGGGTTCTTCTCCACACATGACACACTTGCATACAAATCGATTTTCAGTTGTTCTTTCGATAAACCATGAAACTCAACACCCCATATTAATTAGGTACGCTTAAATTAACCCTCAAGTTTTCCTTAAGTTATTGAATTGGATGGGAAAGCGCATACAACAATTCAAAACATTCTCTAAAAGTCCCCTACATGAACAGCACAATAGAGATACAATCAAAGATCATCAAGCTTGATGAAAACTATAAGCATTGATGAGGCATTCGTAACTATGATGAGCATGATACTCCTGCCAAGAATTCACTTAACGCGATTGTTTATAAGCGACCTCCACTACAAATGAATACAAGTTCATAACGATTAGGTGAAATTTCTTTATATTCTAGCATCAAATTCATGCATGAAAACTAAGCGTGCACTCTTAATCAACATTCAAGAATAAGTTATCAATCAAACAGTTAAGCAAATTGAATTCACAATTTATGAAATCACAACTTAAGGTAATCAATTCATAACGCAAGTATAATCATGGTATTGAATAGCCCCCTAGCCAAAAGGGCTTAGTTCCTCATAATCGCAAAACAAAGGTAAACATATTTATACATTGAAAACAAAAGAAAGAAAACACCTAAATGCTCAAGTGATCCAAATTGAACAGCAAGCACGTCCAAGAACTTTCCTTCACTTCCTTTACTATGGCACAAGGGATTGGTGGTGATTTGGATGGTTGTTTGTATGGAAGAATGGATAGGAAAAGGTATGGTTATGGTTAGGATAGGTGTATGGTGCGGCAGAGGGTTCAGAGAATGTGTATGGGAGTGAATGATGATGAATGATTGTGGCTGGATGTGTATGAATGGCTCTCCTAAGCTGCAGCAAAGGCCTTCATTTAAAAGTTTTAGGAAATCAAAACCCTACTTATTGTGGTTGATAGAAATTAATTCAAATCTACTAGAAAAAGGGAAATAAAATTAGAATCTTAGAGAAAAAGGGTAAGGGTGGTGCGACTAAGCCTTTAGGAAAGGGGAATGTGACCTAAAAGAAAGGGAAAGTGTTTTATGGCAGAAAATAGGAAAGAAAGACTCTCCCTTGCATGGTAAGGAAGAGAAATTACAAGGGAAAGCTCAAGGGAATGCGGCAAGGACTCAAGGTTTTCTAGGGGTCTTTGTTGAGTGTCCTAATGTAACTTGGAACCATCTTTGTTGCTGGAACTTAGGGAATTTTTAGGATTAGGAAAGGTCAAAACCAAAATAGGAAACCTTGGCTAACATTCCTTCTTTGAGTAGGAATCCTTCTTCAACAAGGAATCCTTGTATCTTTAGGTCTTCAATTTCGTCCATCCACTTAGCTCCAATTATGTGCAATCAATTTAGTGCCCAAAACTGCTCCAAAATGCACTTTCTTGCTCCTTTAGCCCTTTGGATCTACAAACACACAAAAATAGCTTAAAACACTAAAGTAACTAAGAACTAACAATGCAAATGCAAGGAAACAAGCTAACTAAGTCCCATAAAATATGCTCCTATCAAATTCCCCCACACTTAGCTTTTGCTAGTTCTCGAGCAAAACAAAACAACCAAAACAAAAGAAACAAAACTCAATCTAAACCTTCCAACATTTTACCTCAGGGATTTCCAATGCAAATGACATATTAAAAATCATCACTTACACAGATTTTGGTCATTGTTACACTTGAACTCATACTTAATCACAGTCACCATTCACTAGTTCGTATTTAATCAATTAAAACAATATTTTGAATGTAGTAACATGCCTTAGAGAATTCCCTCAATTCCTTACTAGATAAACACTCAATTTTCACTCAGATTTTCTGACTACACACCCTACACTAGGTATATGTGAGAAGATTGATGTAAACATGAAAACGAACACTCACATATGTTGTAACAAAGAAAGCATTTTTTTTTTTTGAGTTATGAATGAATATGATCTCATGAACGGAATGCTACTACTTAGATGCAAGAATCAGGGATTCCATATGCTCATACCAATTTCAAACTCCACATATTGAACACATAACACTCAAGATAGGAGTGAAAGGGTTGTAACGGCGCTGTGGTATTGGCTAACAAGGAAAGGTAAGGATAAACAAAGGTTCTTAAAGAAATAGTAAGCAAAACAATGAAATCACACTTAGAATTCACTTTTGAATGCATAAATTAACTTTGAACAAAAAGGGAAGATTTACACATTTTAGGGCCAGATTTGATGTTTTGGACCCTTTCTTCAACAATCAACAATCAGCACTCTTAAACTCATTTTCACTTCATTTTCAACTCATTTTCATTCTTTTCACAACTTTTTCTTTTCTTTTTCTTTTTCCACGAATTTTTTTTTTCTTTACCAAACCTGTGCCTTATTTCTTTTTCTTGGCACACAAACACAAACAAATCCCTTCCCCCACACTTGATTTACTGCAGAATGTAGATCGAAAGGAATTCATTTTAAGTTATGCTTACTATCCTTTAAGAACAAGGGTATGGACATTCTTGCACTAGGCTAGGTAAGGTTAATGTGGTTAACAAAGAACATAGGCTGAACAAGGCTCAAACGGGGTTAAACCTACAAAACATATGAAGTAGAAGGGTACGGCTATTTGGCTGTGGCTCACTAAACAACTTCATCTTGATATGTGTTATGCAATTCAATGTCATGCTTTGAATGATACGGGCATGAGTTCTAGTATTTGAAACTAAAATGATGAAAACGCATTCTAAGTAGCAACCAAGCAAAGAATAATGAGATCATGCAACGAATTTAGAAAACAAGAAACATCACTGATTAATAACTCTCCAAAAGAACGTTTAGGCTCACGTCTCACAGGGTTGTAGCATTAGTTTGAGTTCCTTCTTTCAAGCATGTTACAAAAACTGATTTTATCCTTTTATGATCAAATTTGAATTCGTAAACAACAACTACAACCAAGCATAAACCAAGAGCATATCGAACTTCCATCTATGTTCGTAACTTTCTTTAACAGTCATGCAATTAAAAACCAAATCCTCATCATTGTGTTGGAAGGCACCGAAGACACAAACACACAAAAACAACTCAAAAACAACTCTTTTTGGTATTTTTCAAACTGTTTTTCAATTTTTTTTCAAATTTTCGGATTTTTACTTCAAAACACACAAAAACACTCCAAAACAACTTAAAAACACTTAAAAACAGTGAGAAACAACCTTAGAAGTAATGGGTGATAAAATCTCACGAATTTGCATCAAAAACACTTTGTTACCCCCCCCCCCACACTTAAATCAAACATTGTCCCCAATGTTTCAAGCATAAACTCACAGAAAGCAAACAAATAACATAACTAAATAATCAAAGCAAAATAAATGCAGTAAAGAGAAGGGTTTAGAATGCAAATCTGGTTATTGGGTGATTCCTAGAATTTCCTTAGTTGAATGCATGGGTTGCCTCCTAAGAAGCGCTTGCTTTAACATCGTGCAGCCGGACGATACCTCCTTTTAAGTTTCCTTGGATCCCACGGCCTGGAGGGAGATTTCCTCCACAACATGTTCCGCAACATTCTCATAGTATGGCTTTAAACGGTGCTCATTCACCTTGAAGTCTTGTCTAATTTTCAAGCTTTGAACTTGGACTGCACCATATGGAAAAACATCAGTAATAACAAAAAGGCCAACCCATTTAGAACGTAACTTACCAGGGAATAAACAAAGCTGGGAATTGAATAGCAACACTTTCTGCCTTATTGAGAATGTTTTACCTCGAATCATCTTGTCATGGAATGCCTTGGTCTTCTCTTTGTAAATTCGAGCATTCTCATAAGCGTCATGCCTAATCTCTTCAAGTTCATTCAATTGAAGCTTTCTATGAATTCCAGCCTTGTCCACGTCTAGATTGAAGGTCTTGACAGCCCAATGTGCCTTGTGTTCTAATTCCACAGGAAGATGGCATGGTTTGCCATAGATGAGCCGAAATGGAGACATACCAATGGGCGTTTTGTAAGCTGTACGATACGTCCACAGTGCATCCTCCAAACGCAAGCTCCAATCTTTCCTAGTTGGCCTAACGGTCTTCTCCAAAATCTACTTGCTTTCTCTATTCGAAACCTCGGCTTGGCCACTTGTTTGGGGGTGATAAGGCGTTGAAACCTTATGCGTCACATTGTACTTCTTAAGCAGCGCCTCAATGGTTCGATTGCAAAAATGAGACCCCCCCCCCCATCATTGATAAGCACTCTAGGCATCCCAAATATTGAAAAAATATTATATTTCACAAAATCTGCAACAACTTTAGAATCGTTAGTGCGGGTGGCTTTTGCTTCCACCCACTTCGAAACATAATCAACCGCAAGTAAAATGTAATTGAAACCAAAAGATGAAGGAAAAGGACCCATAAAATTGATACCCCAAACATCAAAAATTTCAACAACAAGGATTAGGGCCTGCGGCATTTGGTCTCTTTGGCCTATATTTCCTGTCCTTTGGTAACAATCACATGTTATGCAAAAAGTTCTAGCATCTTTAAACAAGGTAGGCGAATAAAATCCACTTTCAAGAACCTTAAAAGTTGTCCTTTGGGTGCCAAAATGACCCCCACATGCATAAGAAACTTAAAACTGAACGAAATTCGGACTCATGGACACGCCTACGTAGAATCTGATATGGGTCATCCCAAACATAAAATCTAGCATCCTTTTTAAGTTTATCACGTTGAAACTTATTGAGGGTGTTGGGAATTCGTTTAGACACCCAATAGTTAACCAAATCGGCATACCAAGGCTGACTTACCTCAATAGACAGTAGCTGCTCATCTGGAAACGTTTCTGGAATGGGAATGGACTCTTCTTCACGCACCAATCGGCTTAGGTGGTCAGCCACCACGTTCTCACTCCCTTTCTTGTCGCTGATTTCAATATCAAACTCTGGGAGTAAAAGCATCCAGCGAATGAGTCTTGGCTTCGCTTCCTTCTTCGTTAGCAAGTACTTCAAGGCTGCATGGTCAGAATAAACAATAACTTTAGTGCCAATTAAATAAGATCGAAACTTATCTAATGCAAATACAACAGCCAAGGGTTCTTTTTCAGTTGTGGAATAGTTCAATTGGGCATCATTTAAGGTGCATGAAGCATAATAGATGACATGTGGCTGCTTGTTCTTCCTTTGGCCTAAAACAACTCCAATTGCATAATCCGATGCATCACACATGAGCTCAAAGGGAATGCTCCAATCTGGTGGAGTGATGATGGAGGCCAAAGTGAGCAATGTCTTGAGATGTTTGAATGCTTTCTCACACGCCTCGTTGAAGTCGAAGGGTACATCCTTTTGGAGGAGACGGCAAGGGGGCTGTGCAATCTTTGATAAATCGTCTATAGAAACCTGCATGCCCAAGAAAAGAACTAACCTCTCTAACCGAAGTTGGAGAGGGTAAGTGACGTACAAGATCTACTTTCGATTTATCCACCTCAATTCCACGTTCAGATACTATGTGACCCAAAGCTAGACCTTGTTTAACCATGAAATGACATTTCTCCCAATTTAACACAAGGTTAGTTTCAATACATCTTTCCAAGATTAAAGTCAGATTAGCCAAGCAATCATCAAACGAATCACCAAACACGCTAAAATCATCCATAAATACTTCAATGATCTTTTCAACATAATCGGAGAAAATACTTACCATGCATCTTCGGAATGTGGCAAGTGCATTGCATAAACCGAATGGCATGTGACGATAAGCAAACGTTCTAAAGGGACAAGTGAAAGTGGTATTTTCTTGATCGTCCGGGGCTATGACAATTTGATTATAACCAGAATATCCATCAAGAAAACAATAAAATGAATGACCCTCTAACCTCTCAAGCATTTGATCAATGAATGGCAGTGGGAAATGATCCTTCCTTGTTGTGGCGTTGAGTTTCCTATAGTCGATGCAAACTCTCCAACCGGTTAGGATACAGGTGGGCACAAGTTCGTCCTCGTCATTCTTAACAACCGTGATTCCAGATTTCTTGGGAACGACTTGGATAGGTGAAACCCAAAGGCTATCAGAGATGGGGTAGATTACTCCACAATCAAGTAGCTTGATTATTTCCTTTTTCACAACTTCCATCATCGGAGGGTTGAGATGGTGTTGAGCCTCTCTAGTTGGTTTGACCCCCTTCTCAAGAAAGATGTGATGCATGCAAGTGGTAGGGCTTATCCCCTTGATGTCGGCCAATGTCCAACCTATAGCAGATTTGAACTCCTTCAAGACACGCACTAACTTCTCTTCTTCTTGTCTCGTGAGGAAGGAATACACAATGACAGGCAAGGTCTCTTGTTCCCCCAAGAAAACATACTTCAAATGGATTGGTAATGGTTTAAGTTCAAGGGTAGGTGCCTGAATTACTGAAGGAAGCAACTTATTAGTCGAAACGGGAATTGAATCGAAGTTATAAGACATACTACCCTGCTTTGGCAATGATTCAAGGGCAGCAACCATCTATGCCTCTTCTTCACATGTAGGCACAGCAAGGAATACATTATGCTTGCCGTGGGTTAAGGTCTCTCCAATTTATTCGATTTTGACTCTTATGCCTCTTGAAATGGTTTTTCCAAGCACATCATCCTGTAAATCCTCAAAGTATTCATGCGCCAAAGAATCAATTATATCAATAAAAAAACATGAATGATCATCACTAGGGTACTTCATAGCTTAAGAAATTTTGAAATCAATAACATTCCCATCGAATTCCATTGTTAAAGTCCCTGTGAACACATCAATCTTTGTACGAGCTGTTTTCATGGATGGCCTTCCAAGAAGGATCGGCAATGGAAGAGAATTGCTTGAATCTTCCATTTCAAGTACATAGAAGTCCACTGGAAATATTAGGTGATTGACCTGCACCAAAACATCCTCTAAAACACCCTTTGGATAGGCATTAGAACGATCAGCCAATTGGATAATCACACCATCATTTTTCAACTCTGCTAAGTGATGCGATGTAAAACAACACACAAATTAAACCCTCTTGTTGACAATTGTAGTATAGATGTAAGTAGGGACTGTTCTAGGTCAGGGGTTATGAGGGATTGCTAAAACACTTGAAACTGACTCAAAAACATAAAACTAAGTTTAAAACACCAAACTAGTCTCTAAAGACTCAATATAAACTGAAAAGACTCAAAACTAAGTAGAATGACTCAAAACAGCACAAAACAAGCAAATAGACTCAAAACAGACACTAGGGAGTACTTTGGATGAAAATTGGTTTTAACTTGACTCAAAACACTTAAAAACACTAGTTAGACAGATTCTAACTAAGTTGACACAAGAAAGTAAAGGGGGATTGGTTTTGGACGAATTTAAGTAAAAAGAAAACAGGCTGTAAACTTAAACAAAGTTTGAACAAAATTGGGTGAATTGATGGATGATGGGTTAGCTAGAGGGTTCTTCTCCACACATGATACACTTGCATACAAATTGATTTCCAGTTGCTTTTTCATTAAACCATGAACCTCAACGCCCCAAGTTAACCGTGATGCACTAATTAACCTTCAGATTTCCCTAAGTTTATTGAATTGGATGAATGCATACAACAACCCAAAGTATTCCTCAATAGTTCCCTACATGAACTGCATAATAGAGATACATATCAAGAATCATTAAGTTCTATGAAAATCATAAGCATTGACAAGGCATTCATAACTATGAACTGCGTGATACTCATGCCAGGAATTTACTTAATGCGATCGTGACTAGCAACCTTTACTACTAGTGAATATAAGTTCATAACGATTAGGTGAAACTCCCTTATATTCTAGCATCCAATTCATGCATGCAAATTAAGTGTGCACCCTCAACCCACATACACAAACAAGTTTTAATTCAAACAGTTAAGTAAATTGAATTCACAACTGGATGTAATCAATTCATAACGCAAGTATAATCATGGTATTGAATAGCCCCCTAGCCAAAAGGGCTTAGTTCCTCATAATCACAAAACAAAGGTAAACAGATTTATACATTGAAAACAAAAGAAAGAAAACACCCAAACGCTAAAGCGATCCAAATTGAATGCCAAAACGTCCAAAAGCTCTTCTTCTTCTCCTTTGCTGCGGCACAAGGCATTGGTGGTGAGTTTTAGTGGTGATTTGTGGTGGTGGATGGATGTAGGTGAGTTATTGCGAAGGATGGAGGGTGGATTTTCCGTAGAAAGTGTTTAGAGTGGTCTAGGGAACCCTTTGATGTGCGACAAGGCTCTTTTTATATAGAGGAAGGAAGGAGCACAGCTGAGGTGAATTAGGAATGTATTTAGGACTCCAAATCCTTCAAGAGAAAGGGTAACAAATCAGAATCCTAAGGGGAAAAGGGTAAGTAAGGTGCGGCAGGTCCTAGAGAGAAAGGAAAGGCAATTATGTGGCAGATTTTGGAAGAAAAGGTAAGGAGATATGCGGCAAGGGGTTTAGGAAAGGGGAAACATATAATTAAGTGTCCTAAATACTTTAGGACACTTGTTTGTAGCTGGAACCTTGACAGATTAGGATTAAGAGTTGACTAAGTTAAAATAAGGTAAGTTTGACTAGTCAATCCTTCTTCTTGCTGGATTCCTTTTCTTCCTTGAATTAATTCTTCCTTCTTTTAAACACATTCCTAGCCTCTTTAGATCTTCAATTTCGTCCATCCACTTTGCTCCAAGCATATGTTATCCATTCCATGCCCAAAACTGTTCCAAAAGGCACCAAAATGCACTTTCTTGCCACTTTAGTCCTTTAAACCTACAAACACACGAAAATAGTTTAAAATACATAAATAACTAAGAACTAACAACATAAACGCCAAGAAACAAGCTAACTAAGTCGCATAAAGTTGCTCCTATCAAATACCCCCACACTTAGCTTTTGCTAGTCCTCGAGCAAAACAAAACAAACAAAAGAAACAAAACTCAATCTAAACCTTCCAACATTTGCGTCAAGGATTTCCAATGAACATGACATATTAAAAATCATCACTTACACAGATTTTGGTCATCCTTAGCCTCGAATTCATACTTAATCATAGTCACCATTCACTAGTTCGCATTTAATCAATTAAAACAACATTTTGAATGTAGTAACATGCCTTAGAGAATTCCCTCAATTCCTTACTAGATATGCACTCAATTTTCACTTAGATTTTCTAACTACACTCCCTACACTAAGTATATGTGAGAAGATTGATGTAAACATGAAAACGAACACTCACATATGTTATAACAAGGAAAGCACTTTTATGAAGTTGTGAATGAATATGAATATGATCTCATTGATAGGAGCATGTTTATGGGATTTAATTAGCTTGTTTCCTTGCATTTACATTGTTAGTACTTAGTTATGTTGGTACTTTAAGCTATTTTCGTGTGTTTGTAGGTCTTAGTGGTTAAAGGAGCAAGAAAGTGCATTTTGGTGCATTTTGGAGCAGTTTTGGGCATTGGAAGGATAACACATGCTTGGAGCAAGGTGATGGAGGAAATTGAAGATCAAAGGAGGCTAGGAATGAATAAAGAGATGAAAGAAATGAAGAAATGAAAATGAATAATGAGGAGTTCAAAATTGGAAGCCAAAGTTTCCAAAGTTGGAAGTTTATATTCTTGGAGGTTTCCATTCTTGAAAGTTTCTATTCTTGGCTTGGAAGTTTCCTAATCCTTCCTCACCTATGTTCCAGCCACAAGAGGATTCCAAAATATGGTAAGACACTTAATTACTCGTTCTAGATGCCCTAAGCCTTCCTGAAAGTCCATGCCACACCACCCTTGCACATTCCTCTTCCTTGCCGCATAAGGAGGTTGTTTCTTTCCTGTTTTCTGATCTTAAAACCACATTCCCTTTCTTTAAAGTCAATGCTGCACCTTTCCCTCCTTTCTTATCTATTTTCTGACCCACAATCACATTCCTTTTCCTATATAAATTCCTGCCTCATATCCTTTCCTATTTTCTTTAAATTATGTATCTTTCTTACATATTTTGATTGATTTTTGACCTCTAATCTTTGTAGGACAAATTAGCTAAGTTATAAACCTTTCCTATTATTTTCTGAGTACCCTAGCCCTTTAAATAAAGCTTGCCGCGCCATTTAAATTCTCTACACACTTTCTGCCGAAAATCCACCTTCCATCCACCTATCTACCTATCCATCCTCTACCACCCATGACCACCCATTCTACACACCCTAACCCTTGTGTTGCAGCTCTACAAAGGAAGAAGAAGGAGACCCCTTGGACGTGCTTGCCATTCAAGTTGGATTGCTGGAACGTTTCTAGGTGTAATCTATCTTTGTTTTCAATGTTTAATTTAATTTCTCTTTGTTTTGCTGTGAACATGAGAGGCTAAACTCGTTTTGGCTAGGGGGAAATTCAAAGCCATGAACATACTGACAATATGAATTGATTACCTTCAGTTGTGATTTCATAAATTGTGAATTCAATTTGCTTAACTGTTTGATTGATAACTTATTCTTGTATGTTGATTGAGGGTCGACACTTAATTTGTATGCATGAATTTGATGCTAGAATATAAGGGAATTTCACCTAATTGTTATGAACTTATATTCATGTGTAGTGGCGGTCGCTTATAAATGATCGCGTTAAGTGAATTCTTGGCAGGAGTATCATGCTCATCATAGTTACGAATGCCTCGTCAATGCTTATAGTTTTCATGAAGCTTGATGATCTTTGATTGTATCGCTATTATGTGCTTTCATGTAGGGGACTTTTAGAGAATGTTTTGAATTGTTGTATGCGCTCTCCCGTGTAATTCAATAACTTAAGGAAAACTTGAAGGTTAATTTAAGCGTACCTAATTAATCTGGAGTGTTAAGTTTCATGGTTAATTTTTGACTTGTTTTACTTTAAATTCCTCCAAAACCCAATCCCCCTTTAATTAAGTGTGTTAGATTAGTTAGAAGTGTGTTTAAATCTGTCTAATTTAGCGTTTTGAGTCTTACTAGTCTAGAATTCATCCAAATCAGTCCCTAGTGTCTGTTTTGAGTCTTTTTGGTTTTTTTAAGTTTGTTTTGAGTCTTGTGAGTCTTGTTTTGTGTTTTTAAGTCTTGTTTAGTGTTTTTAAGTCAGTTTTGCATAGATTAGCAATCCCTCCTGATCCCTCGCCTAGAACGATCCCTACTTGCATCTTTACTACAACTGTCAACAAGAGGGTTTATTTTGTGTGCTGTTTTACACGGCATCAAATTTTTGGCGCCGTTGCCGGGGGTTAGCAACTTTGCTAATCCCCCTTTGTTTCCTTTTTCTTGTCTTTTGTTTTGGTTGCTGTCTTTGTTTCTGTTTGTGTTTTTTTTCACTTTTGATATTTGATTTAGTTTTGATTCTTTGATTTCAGGTACTGGAGAAGCAAGACATGGATTTTGTTAACATTCAAGCTCAGTTGGCGATTCTTACTTCTCAATTGTCCTAGATTGCCGAAAGAACCACAATGCACACTGCTCAAACTCATCAACATGCTCAATTCACTGCAAACAGAGGTGTTTGGGGTTATCAAGGCCATAACCATTGAAGAAGCAAATTGTGTTCCAACACTTACAATTTCGATTGGAGAGATTATGCAGATTATATGTGAGGGGGAACCTCAACAATTTCAACAAGGTGGATATTGGCAGCAAGATAAGGAGTTCTATTCAAGGCCAATGCAGCCACCACAGCCTTCCCCACAACAATTCCAATCGAATTCAAGTATGTCCATGAATTATAATCAAATTCTTGATGAATTCATTTCTTTGACGCAGGGCTCACAACAACAAGAATATTCGCAGCCATCTGAGGACTTCTATCAATGGCCATATGCACCAATCAACCTCAAACACAACCTGCCCTACCAAATTCAGGTACGTCGTTGGATACTGATACGCTTATTAAGTTACTCACCAATTTGTCTCAGGGGCAAGAAAATCAAAACAAAGCAATGCAAAATCAAGACAAAAGGGTGGACCACTTGGAGAAGCAAATTGGACAGATAGCGGAATTCGTGGTACAAATTCAAGAACAAAGTGAACTTTCCAATTCAACCGTTGTAAATCCAATTGGAGAATTTGAAATCGATGAAGCTATCACCTTGGAAAGTGGCATGGAGGTTGGAGATGAAACCAAGACGTCCAAACTAAGCCAAAACATGGATGAACAGATGTTGCTGATCAAAGAGGAGGAAGAAGACACACCCATGGCAAGTGAAGAACAACCTTTGCCGCAGGCCCTTAAAGCTTCCATGTCGTTCAATTCAGGTAATGTTGTTCCTAATTCAATTCATTCTAACATTATTCCACCAAATGTCCCTTTTCCTCGCAGGTTTTTGATTCCCAAGAAATAAAAGAGTGAAAAAGACATCGTGGAAGCCTTCCCAAAGGTGCAAAGTGATATTCCAATTCTTGGTACACCAAATCAAATTCCAGAATGTGTTGAACTGTTTGAAGAGAATTGTACATCAAGAAGAATGATTCAAGAGAAAGAAGTGGCTGGAGAATATGTACAATGCATCAAAGCGGATGTTCATGAGACAACAAAGCCCAAAGAAGTTGAATTTGATGACACGGGACAAGTCACAACCATCACATTCAATCTGGCCAAGTGCAAAGTTCCTGAAACTTTCAAAGATGTGGTGTTTGTCATTGAGTTTGCGTTGGAGCAAGCAAGTAAGCCATCTTCTCCAATTTCAATTTTATTTTCTACTAACTTGCTGATTTTAATGATTCAGGCACCCACAATCGAATTTAAACCATTGTCGGATCATTTCAAGTATCACCTTCCATTCAAAGATCAATTCCATGTTGTGGCCTCCAATGATGCTTAATTGGAGCTATCGTCTGGCTGGAAGACGTAAAAGCAAGCGCTCCTAAACCCATCTCTTTACTGCATTTATTTTGCTTTGATTAGTTAGTTGTTTGTTTGTTTGTTTGCTTTCTGTGAGTTTATGCTTGAAACATTGAGGACAATGTTTGATTTAAGTGTGGGGGGGGGGGGGGGTAAAAAGTATTTTTGATGCAAATTCGTGGCATTTTATCACCCACTATTGCTAAAGCTGTTTCTCACTGTTTTTAAGTGTTTTTTAGACTGTTTTGAGGTGTTTTTCTGTGTTTTGAAGGAAAATTACGAAAATTTGAAAAAAAATCAGTTTCTGAAGTGTTTTTAGAGTCGTTTTGGTATGTTTGTGTCTTAGGTACCTTCCAACACAATGATGAGGATTTGATTTTTAATTGCATGACTGTTAAAGAAAGTTACGAACATGGATGGAAGTTTGATATGCTCTTGGTTTATGCTTGGTTGTAGTTGTTGTTAACGAATTCAAATTTGATCACAAAAGGATAAAATCAGTTTTTGTAACATGCTTGAAGGAAGGAACTCAAACTAACACTACATCCCTGAGAGACATGATCTCATTAATTCTTTGCTTGGTTGCTACTTGGAATGCATTTTCATCATTATAGATCCAAATACTAGAACTCATATCCATTTCATTCAAAGCATGACATTGAATTGCATAGCACATATCAAGATGAAGTTGTTTAGTTGCCACCAAAGCCAAATAGCCGTAACCCATGTTTCATATGTTTTGTAGGTTTAACCCTTTTGAACCTTGTTTAGCTTATTTTCTTTGTTAGCCCACATGATCCTTACCTAGCCTAGTATAGGACTATCCATTCCCTTGTTCTTAAAGGATAGTGAAGCATGACTTAAAATGAATTCGTTTTGATCTCTGCATTATGCAGAAAATCAAGTGTGGGGGAAGGATTGGTTGTTTTTATGCTCATTTGTACGTTTTATGTCTCAAAAGAAAAGAAAAGAAAAAGATGAGAAAAATGTGTGAAATGAAACATGTGAAAAGAAAAGAAAGAAAAAGAGTTTGAAAAGAAGAAAGAATGAGTTTAAGAGTGTTGATTGTTGAAGAAAGGGTCCAAAACATCAAATATGGCCCTAGAATGTGTGAATTATCCCCTTTGTGTTTAAAGTTGGTTTCTGCATTCAAAATTAAATTCTAAGTGTTGATTTCATTACTTTGCTTACTATTTCTTTAAGAACCTTTGTTTATCCTTACCTTTCTTTGTTAACCAATCCCCTTAGCCCCGTTACAACCCTTAACTTCTATCTTGAGTGTTATATGTTTCAATATGTGGAGTTTGGAATTCGTATGAGCATATGGAATCACTGGTTCTTGCATCTAAGTAGTAGCATTTCGTTCATGAGATCATATTCATATATGCATTAATAATTCCAGAAAAGTGCTTTCCTTGTTATAGCCTATGTGAGTGCTAGTCTTCATGATTACATCAATGTTCTCACATATACCTAGTGTAGGTTGTGTAGTCAGAAAATCTGAGTGAAAATTGAGTGCATATCTAGTAAGGAATTGAGGGATTCTCTAAGGCATGTTACTACACTCAAAACGTTGTTTTAATTGATTAAATGTGAGCTAGTGGATGGTGACTAAGATTAAGTATGTGCTTAAGGGTAGGGATGACTCAAATCTGTGGAAGTAATCATTTTTAGCATGTCATGTTCATTGGAAATCCCTGAGGCAATTGTTGGAGGGTTTAGATTGTGTTTCGTTTCTTTTGTTTGTTTTGTTTTGCTCGAGGACTAGCAAAAGCTAAGTGTGGGGGAATTTAATAGGAGCATATTTATGAGATTTAATTAGCTTGTTTCCTTGCATTTACATTGTTAGTACTTAGTTACGTTGGTACTTTAAGCTATTTTCGTGTGTTTGTCGGTCTTAGTGGTTAAAGGAGCAAGAAAGTGCATTTTGGTGCATTTTGGGCATTGGAAGGATAACACATGCTTGGAGCAAGGTGATGGACGAAATTGAAGATCAAAGGAGGCTAGGAATGAATAAAGAGATGAAAGAAATGAAGAAATGAAGAATGAAGAATGAGGAGTTCAAAATTGGAAGCCAAAGTTTCTAAAGTTGGAAGTTTCTATTGTTGGAGGTTTCCATTCTTGAAAGTTTCTATTCTTGTCTTGGACGTTTCCTAATCCTTCCTCACCTATGTTCCAGCCACAAGAGGATTCGAAAATATGTTAAGACACTTAATTACTTGTTCTAGATACCCTAAACCTTCCTTAAAGTCCATGCCGCACCAGCCTTGCACATTCCTCTTCCTTGCCGCACAAGGAGGTTGTTTCTTTCCTGTTTTTTTTATCTTAAAACCACATTTCCTTTCTTTAAAGTCAATGCCGCACCTTTCTCTCCTTTCTTATCTATTTTCTGACCCACAATCATATTCCTTTTCCTATATAAATTCTTGCCTCATATCATTTCCTATTCTCTTTAAATTATGTATCTTTCTTACTTATTTTGATTGATTTTTGACCTCTAATCTTTGTAGGACAAATTAGCTAAGTTATAAACCTTTCCTATTATTTTCTGAGTACCCTGGCCCTTTAAAGAAAGCTTGCCGCACCATTTAAATTCTCTACACACTTTCTGCCGAAAATCCACCCTCCATCCACCTATCTACCTATCGATCCTTTACCACCCATCACCACCCATTCTACACACCCTAACCCTTGTGCCGCAGCTCTACAAAGGAAGAAGAAGACCCCTTGGACGTGCTTGCCATTCAAGTTGGATTGCTGGAACATTTCTAGGTGTAATCTATCTTTGTTTTCAATGTTTAATTTAATTTCTCTTTGTTTTGCTGTGAACATGAGACGCTAAACTCATTTTGGCTAGGGGGAAATTCAAAGCCATGAACATACTTGCAATATGAATTGATTACCTTCAGTTGTGATTTCATAAATTGTGAATTCAATTTGCTTAACTGTTTGATTGATAACTTATTCTTCTATGTTGATTGAGGGTCGACACTTAGTTTGCATGCATGAATTTGATGCTAGAATATAAGGGAATTTCACCTAATCGTTATGAACTTATATTCATGTGTAGTGGAGGTCGCTTATAAACGATCGCATTAAGTGAATTCTTGGCAGGAGTATCATGCTCATCATAGTTACGAATGCCTCGTCAATGCTTATAGTTTTCATGAAGCTTAATGATCTTTGATTGTATCTCTATTATGCTGACACACCCCGACCTGGAAATCAGGGCGTGATGGCCAGCACGCCCTGATTTCCAAGTCGGGGTGTGTCAGTTTAATAGAGATACAATCAAAGATCATTAAGCTTCATGAAAACTATAAGCATTGACAAGGCATTCATCATATATCAATTCATATAATTCATATCAATTCTATGCATGGCATTTAAAAACATACTTTCATACTATTGATTTTGAACGATGATTTCAGAAAATGTTGAGATATATATGCTATATGCCATTTTCTGGGAAAGTATACAGGTTTTACAGTGAGGGGTTATATATGTTGATAAAGGAAATGTTTTGAAAGCTTTGTTTTACTGACCCACTCACCTTGTTTTACGCCCCTCCAGGTTATAGTTAGAAGTGTTTGGTGGCTCACGAGGATCCCCACGGTTATTCTGACGGACTTCACACATGTAAGACTCACCTTCGGGTGTTGTAATTTAGTAATTGTCCTACTTGACTGCATTTAGAATCTTATGCTCTGATTATGTGTATTTCACACTTAAACTCTTGCTAGCATGTCATTTGGATGGTACTGCTATTCAGCTTTTAGTCTTTCATAATTCTCTTATCTTATCGCTTCCCCAATGCGTTATGATTACGTCACGTTAGTGATGGCCAACACGCCCTGATTTCCAGGTCGGGGTGTGTCATATGCGCTTTCATGTACGGGACTTTTAGAGAATGTTTTGAATTGTTGTATGCACTCTCCCGTCCAATTCAATAACTTAAGGAAAACTTAAAGGTTAATTTATGCGTACCTAATTAATCTGGAGTGTTGAGTTTCATTGTTTATCGAATGAACAACTGAAAATCGATTTGTATGCAAGTGTGTCATGTGTGGAGAAGAACCTCTAGCCAGCCCATCATCCATCCAAGACACCCAATTTCGCGCAAATCTGTCTAGTTTTAGTTTTTGACTTGTTTTACTTTAAATTTGTCCAAAACCCAATCCCCCTTTAATTAAGTATGTTAGATTAGTTAGAAGTGCGTTTAAATCTGTCTAATTTAGTGTTTTGAGTCTTACTAGTCTAGAATTCGTCGAAATCAGTCCCTAGTGTCTGTTTTGAGTCTTTTTGGTTGTTTTAAGATGTTTTGAGTCTTTTAAGTTTGTTTTGAGTCTTGTGAGTCTAGTTTTGTGTTTTTAAGTCTTGTTTAGTGTTTTTAAGTCAGTTTTGCATAGATTAGCAATCCCTCCTAATCCCCGACCTAGAACAATCCCTACTTGCATCTTTACTACAACTGTCAACAAGAGGGTTTAATTTGTGTGCTGTTTTACATCGCATCACTCATGAATGGAATGCTACTACTTAGATGCGAGAACCAGGAATGCCATATGCTCATACCAATTCCAAACTCCACATATTGAAACACACAACACTCAAGATTGAAGTTAAAGGGTTGCAACGGGGCTAAGGTGATTGGCTAACAAAGAAAGATAAGGATAAACAAAAATTCTTAAAGAAATAGTAAGCAAAGTAATGAAATTGATACTTAGAATTCACTTTTGAACGTAGAAATAAACTTTTGACCAAAAAGGGAAGATTTACACATTTTAGGGTCAGATTCAATGTTTTGGACCCTTTCTTCAACAATCAACACTCTTAAACTCATTTTCACTTCTTTTCAACTCTTTTTCTTTCTTTTTCTTTTCTTTTTACACTTTTCTTTTTACACACTTTTCTTTTGGATGAAAATCCCTTCCCCCACACTTGTTTTTCTGCATATGTTGATCAAAAGGAATTCATTTTAAGTCATGCTTAACTATCCTTTAAAAACAAGGGTACAGACAATCCTAAACTAGGCTGGGTAAAGTTAATGTGGGCTAACAAAGAAAATAGGCTAAACAAGGCTCAAAAGGGGTTAAAGCTACAAAACATAGTAAACATGGGGTACGACTGTTTGGCTTTGGTGGCAACTAAACAACTTCATCTTGATATGTGTTATGCACTTCAATGTCATGCTTTGAATGAAACAGATATAAGTTCTAGTATTTGGAACTATAATGATGAAAATGCATTCTAAGTAACAACCAAGCAAAAAATTAATGAGATCATGCAAAGACTTTAGAAAACAAAAATCACAGATTAATAACTCTCCAAAAGAACCATAGGCTCAAGTCTCTCAGGGTTGTAGCGTTAGTTTGAGTTCCTTCCTTCAAGCATGTTACAAAAACTGATTTTATCCTTTTGTGATCACATGTGAATTCGTAAACAACAACTACAACTAAGCATAAACCAAGAGCATATCAAACTTCCATCCATGTTCGTAACTTTCTTTAACAATCATGTAATTAAAAACCAAATCCTCATCATTGTGTTGGAAGGTACCTAAGACACAAACACACAAAAACAACTCAAAAATTGATGTTTTTTCAAATTTTCGTAATTTTACTTCAAAACACACAAAAACACCTCAAAACATACTAAAAACACTTAAAAACAGTGAGAAACAACTTTAGAAGTAGAGGGTGATAAAATCTCACGAATTTGCATCAAAAACACTTTGTTACCCCCCCCACCCCCAACACTTAAATCAAACATTGTCCTCAATGTTTCAAGCATAAACTCACAAAAAGCAAACAAACACACAACGAACTTATCATGGCAAGATAAATGCAGTAAAGAGAAGGGTTTAGGAACGCAAATCTGGATATGGGGCGATTCCTAGGTTTCCCTTCTTCATTCGAATGCATGGGTTGCCTCCCAAGAAGCGCTTGCTTTAACGTCGTGCAGCTGGACGATACCTCCAATTAAGCTTCATTAGAGGCCACGACATGGAATTTGTCTTTGAAGGGGAGGTGATATTTGAAATGATCCGGCAATGGTTTAAATTCTAAAGTGGGTGCCTAAATCTTTAAAATCAGCAAGTTAGTAGAAAACAAAATTGAAATTGGAGAAGATGGCTTACTTGCTTGCTCCGACACAAACTCAATGACAAACACCACTTCTTTGAAAGTTTCAGGGACTTTGAACTTGGCCAGATTGAATGTGATGGTTGTGACTTGTCCCGTGTCATAAAATTCAACTTCTTTGGGCTTTGTTGTCTCATGAACATCCTCTTTGATGCATTCTACATATTCTCCAGCCACTTCCTTCTCTTGAATCCTTCTTCTTGATGTACAAAGTTCTTCAAAGAAATCAACACATTCTGGAACTTGATTTGGTGTACCAAGAATTGAGATAGTACTTTGCACCTTTGGAAGGGTTTCCATGATGTCTTTTTTACTCTCTTCGTCCTTGGAAATCATGAACCTGTGAGGAAAGGGTACATTTGGAGGAATAACATTAGATTGAACTGAATTTGAACCCAACTTACCTTGAATGGATGGCTTAGAAGCACTAGGGGCCTGCGGCAAGGGTGGTGGAGCTAGGATAGGCTGTGGTAAGGGTGTTTCTTCTTCCTCCTCCTCAATTAGCAGCTGTTCATCCATGTTTTGGCTTGGTTCGGACGTCTTGGGCTCATCTTCAACCTCCATGCCACTTGCCAAGGTGGAAGCTTCAACAATTTCAAATTCTCCCATTGGATTTACAACGGTTGAATTGGAAAGTTCACTTTGTTCTTGAATTTGTACCACGAATTCCGCTATCTGTCCAATTTGCTTTTTCAAATGGTCCACCCTTGTGTCTTGAATTTGCATCGCTTTGTTTTGATTTTCTTGTCCTTGAGACAAAGAAGTGAGTAATTGAATAATTTGATCATTTTCCAAAGACATACTTGAATTGGTTTGGGCAGATTGTGGTGGAGGCTGTGGTGGTGCATATGGCCATTGATAGAACTCCTCAGATGGCTGTGAATATTCTTCTTGTTGTGAGCCCTGCGTCAAAGAAATTAATTCATCAAGAATTTGATTATAATTCATGGGCATACTTGAATTCGATTGGAATTGTTGTGGGGAAGGCTGTGGTGGCTGCGTAGGTCTTGAATAAAACTCCTCATATGGCTACCAATATCCTTTGGGTTGAACATGTTGAGATTGCCACCACATAGAGTTTGAATGATCACTCAAATCTAAATTGTAAGTGTTGGAAAACATGTTGTCCCTTGATTGGTTAGGGCCTTGATAAGCCCAAGCACCTCCATTCGCAGTGAATTGATGAGTTTGATGTTCTTGCCCATAGGGTACATCAAATGTAGGGGCAGTGTGCATTGAAGTTCTTTTGGCAATCTGTGACAATTGAGAAGTAAGATTCGCCAATTAAGCTTGAATGTTAGCAAAATCCATGTCTTACTACTCTAGTACTTGAAATCAAAGAATGAAAACTATATCAAATATCAAAAGTAATGGACACGAACAGAAACAAAATCAGCAACTAAAACAAAAGTCACGAAAAAGAAACAAAGGGGGATTAGCTAAAGAAAACAAGAAAACAAAACAAAGTTAGAAACTAAGAAAAAATACACGAAAAAGAAACAAGGGATTAGCAAAGTTGCTAATCCCCAGCAACAGCGCCAAAAATTTGATGCGATGTAAAAGAATACACAAATTAAACCCTCTTGTTGATAATTACAGTATAGATGTAAGTAGGGATTGTTCTAGGCCGGGGATTAGGAGGGATTGCTAAAACACTTGAAACTGACTCAAAAACACAAAATTAAGTTTAAAACAATAAACTAGACTCTAAAGACTCAATATAAACTGAAAAGACTCGAAACTAAGTAGAATGACTCAAAACAGCACAAAACAAGCAAATAGACTCAAAACAGACACTAGGGAGTACTTTGGACCAAAATTGGTTTTAACTTGACTCAAAACACTTAAAAACACTAGTTCGACAGATTCTAACTAAGTGAGGGGGGATTGGTTTTGGACAAATTTCAGTAAAAACAAAATAGGTTGTAAACTTAAACAAAGTTTGAACGAAATTGGGTGAATTGATGGATGATAGGCTAGCTAGAGGGTTCTTCTCCACACATGACACACTTGCAAACAAATTGATTTCCAGTTGCTTTTTCACTAAACCATGAACCTCAACGCCCCAAGTTAACCGTGATGCACTAATTAACCTTCAGATTTCCCTAAGTTTATTGAATTGGATGAATGCATACAACAACCCAAAGTATTCCTTAATAGTGCCCTACATGAACTGCATAATATAGATACATATCAAGAATCATTAAGTTCTATGAAAATCATAAGCATTGACAAGGCATTCATAACTATGAACTGCATGATACTCATGCCAGGAATTTACTTAACGCGATCGTGACTAGCAACCTTTACTACTAGTGAATATAAGTTCATAACTATTAGGTGATACTCCCTTATATTCTAGCATCCAATTCATGCATGCAAATTAAGTGTGCACCTTCAACCCACATACATAAACAAGTTTTAATTCAAACAGTTAAGTAAATTGAATTCACAACTGGATGTAATCAATTCATAACGCAAGAATAATCATGGTATTGAATAGCCCCCTAGCCAAAAGGGCTTAGTTCATCATAATCACAAAACAAAGGTAAACAGATTTATACATTGAAAACAAAAGAAAGAAAACACCTAAACGCTCAAGCGATCCAAATTGAATGCCAAAACATCCAAAAGCTTTCCTTCTTCTCATTTGCTATGGCACAAGGGATTGGTGGTGAGTTTTAGTGGTGATTTGTGGTGGTGGATGGATGTAGGTGAGTTATGGTGAAGGATGGAGGGTGGATTTTCAGCAGAAAGTGTATAGAGTGGTCCAGGGAACCCTTTGATTTGCAGCAAGGCTCTTTTTACATAGGGGAAGGAAGGAGCACGACTGAGGTGAATTTAGAATGTATTTAGGACTCCAAATCCTTCAAGAAAAAGGGTAACAAATCAGAATCCTGAGGGGAAAAGGGTAAGTAAGGTGCGGCAGGTCCTAGAGAGAAAATGAAAGGCAATTATGTGGCAGATTTTGGAAGAAAGGGTAAGGAGATATGAGGCAATTATTCCACCAAATGTCCCTTTTCCTCGCAGATTTTTGATTTCCAAGGACGAAGAAAGTGAAAAAGACATCGTGGAAGTCCTTCCAAACGTGCAAAGTACTATCCCAACTCTTGGTACAACAAGTCAAGTTCCAGATTGTGTTGAATCATTCAAAGAACATTGTACATCAAGAAGAATGATTCAAGAGTAGGAAGTGGCTGGAGAATATGTAGAATGCATCAAAGAGGATGTTCATGAGACAACAAAGCCCAAGGAAGTTGAATTTGATGACACGGGACAAGTCACAACCATCATAGTAAATCTGGCCAAGTGCAAAGTTTCTGAAACTTTCAAGGATGTGGTGTTTGTCATTGAGTTTGTGTCGGAGCAAGCAAGTAAGCCATCTTCTCCAATTTCAATTTTGTTTTCTAGTAACTGGATGATTTTGAAGATTCAGGCACCCATACTAGAATTTAAACCATTGCCGAATCATTTCAAATATCACCTCCCCTTCAAAGATCAATTCCATGTTGTGGCCTCCAATAAAGCTTAATTGGAGGTATCGTCCGGCTGCACGACGTTAAAGCAAGCGCTTCTTGGGAGGCAACCCATGCATTCAACGGAGGAAGTTCTAGGAATCACCCAATAACCAGATTTGCGTTCCTAAACCCTTCTCTTTAGTGCTTTCCGTTTGCTTTTATTAGTTAGTTGTGTTATTTGTTTGTTTTCTGTGAGTTCATGCTTGAAACATTGAGGACAATGTTTCATTTAAGTGTGGGGGGGGGGGGGCTAACAAAGTGTTTTTGATGCAAATTCGTGGGATTTTATCACCCATTACTTCTAAAGTTGTTTCTCACTGTTTTTAAGTGTTTTTAGTATGTTTTGAGGTGTTTTTGTGTGTTTTGAAGTAAAAATACGAAAATTTGAAAAAAATCAGTTTTTGAAGTGTTTTTAGAGTCGTTTTTGTGTGTTTGTGTCTTAGGTACCTTCCAACAAAATGATGAGGATTTGATTTTTAATTGCATGACTGTTAAAGAAAGTTACGAACATGGATGGAAGTTTCATATGCTCTTGGTTTATGCTTAGTTGTAGTTGTTCTTTACGAATTCAAAATTTGA
The DNA here is from genome assembly GCA_024362995.1 of Heteromeles arbutifolia. Classification (NCBI taxonomy): domain Eukaryota; kingdom Viridiplantae; phylum Streptophyta; class Magnoliopsida; order Rosales; family Rosaceae; genus Heteromeles; species Heteromeles arbutifolia. The sequence continues at coordinate 14,469,347 of JANCRC010000015.1, forward strand.
TCACAAAAGGATAAAATCAGTTTTTGTAACATGCTTGAAGGAAGGAACTCAAACTAATGCTACATCCCTATGAGACTTGAGCCTAAACTTCTTTTGGAGAGTTATTAATCTAATTTCTTGTTTTCTAAAGTCGTTGCATGATCTCATTATTCTTTGGTTGGTTGCTACTTGGAATGCATTTTCATCATTTAGTTCCAAATACTAGAACTCATGCCCGTTCCATTCAAAGCATGACATTGATTTGCATAACACATGATCAAGATGAAGTTGTTTAGTGAGCCACAGCCAAATAGTCGTACCCTTCTACTTCATATGTTTTGTAGGTTTAACCCTTTTGAGCCTTATTTAGCCTATTTTCTTTGTTGGCCCACTTTATCCTTACCTAGCCTAGTATAGGACTATCCATACCCTTTGTTCTTAAAGGATAGTGAAGCATGACTTAAAATGAATTCCATTTGATAAACTTATGTAGAAAAACAAGTGTGGGGGAGGGAATGGTTGTTTTAAGCTCAATTGTACGTTTTGGGTTTCAAAAGAAAAGAAAATTCGTGCAAAAGAAAAAGAAAAAGAAAAGTGTGTGAAAAGAAGGAAAAAAGAGTTTGAAAAGAAGTTAGAACGAGCTTAAGAGTGTTGGTTGTTGAAGAAAGGGTCCAAAACATCAAATCTGGCCCTACAATGTGTAAAAGTTAATTTCTGAATTCAAAATTGAATTCTAAGTGTTGATTTCATTGCTTTGCTTACTATTTCTTTAAGAACCTTTGTTTTTCCTTACCTTTCTTTGTTAGCCAATACCTTTAGCCCTGTTGTAACCCATTGACTTCTATCTTGGGTGTTGTGTGTTTCAATATGTGGAGTTCGGAATTGGTATGAGCATATGGAATCCCTGGTTCTTGCATCTAAGTAGTAGCATTCCGTTCATGAGATCATATACATGTTAGATTAATAATTCCAGAAAAAAATGCTTTCTTTGTTACAACATAAGTGAGTACTAGTTTTCATGTTTACATCCATCTTCTCACATATACTTAGTGTAGGGAGTGTAGTCAGAAAATCTGAGTGAAAATTGAGTGCATATCTAGTAAGGAATGGTGTGAATTCTCTAAGGCATGTTACTACATTCGAAATGTTGTTTTAATTGATTAAATGCGAACTAGTGAATGGTGACTGTGATTAAGTATGTGCTTAAGTGTAAGGATGACCAAAATATGTGCAAGTGATGATTTTTAATATGTCATGTGCATTGGTAATCCCTAAGGAAAATGTTGGAAGGTTTAGATTGTGTTTTGTTTCTTTTGTTTGGTTTGTTTTGCTCGAGGACTAGCAAAAGCTAAGTGTGGGGGTATTTGATAGGAGCATATTTATGCGACTTGGTTAACTTATTTCCTTGCATTTAGGTTGTTAGTTCTTAGTTATTTTAGTATTTTAAGCTATTTTCGTGTGTTTGTAGGTCCAAAGGGCTAAAGGAGCAAGAAAGTGCATTTTGGTGCATTTTGGAGTAGTTTTGGGCACTAAATGGATTGCACATACTTGGAGCTAAGTGGATGGATGAAATTGAAGATCAAATGAGCTTATGATTGAATGAAGATGTGAAGAATTGGATTCAAGACAAATGAAGAATGAAGAGTTCAGAATTGGAAGCCAAAGTTTCTAAAGTTGGAAGTTTCTATTCTTGGAGGTTTCCATTCTTGAAAGTTTCTATTCTTGGCTTGGAAGTTTCCTAATCCTTCCTCACCTATGTTACAGCCACAAAAGGATTCCAAAATATGTTAGGGCACTTAATTGGTTGTTCTAGAAGCCTTAGACATGCCCTAAAAGGCCATGCCACACCTCTCTATGATTTGATCCTTCCTTGCCGCACAAAACATCTTCTCCTTTCCTATTTTCTGTTCTTAAAACCACATTGCTGTTTTGATCCTCCATTTTTCTGCACATATCCCTCCTTCTTACCTATTTGCTGACCCAAAATTACATTCCCTTTTGTTTCAATTCTTGCCGCACAAGGGGAGAGGATTCTTACCTATTTTGTGCCTCAAAACACATTCCTGAATCTGTCCTACACTCTCTGCCGAATTTCCTTTCCTATTCTCTGTAATTCCTGCACCTTACTTGCCTCTTTCCATTGATTTCTGATTTCTAATTGTAGGACAAAATAGCTAAGTTATTGCCTTCCCTAAAACACATCAAAACTGTGCCTTTCCCCCTTTAAATACATATGCCGCACCCTTTAATTGGGGGATCCCTGAACACGTTCTCTGCATCCATTCCATCCACCTATCTACTTGTCCATCCTCTACCACCCATCACCACCCATTCTACACACCTTAACCACTTGTGCCCCAGCTTTACAAAGGAAGAAGGAGAGGATTCACTTGAAGCCGTGCCTAGCCATTCAAGACGTTGGATTATTGGAACGTTTCTAGGTGTAATCTATCTTTGTTTTCAATGTTTAATTTAATTTCTCTTTGTTTTGCTGTGAACATGAGGAGCTAAACCCTTTTGGCTAGGGGGAATTTCAAAGCCATGAATATATATGTGATATGAGTTGATTACCTTCAGTTGTGATTTCATAAATTGTGAATGCAATTTGCTTAACTGTTTGATTCAAAATTTATTCTTGTATGTTGATTAAGGAGGCCTACTTAGTTTGCATGCATGAATTTGATGCTAAATGTAAGGGAGTTACACCTAATCATTATGAACTTATATTCACAAGTACTGAAGGTTGCTGGTCACGATCGCGTTAAGTAAATTTCTGACAGGAGTATCATGCAGTTCATGTTGGAGATATGCCCTGAAAGTCAATCTTTGGAAGGAACCTTTCAGGACAATGTCTATATGTATAGATAACTCTAATACATCAAAAGGGCAAAGTCACTCATTAGGACTATCTCAAATAAACGATATACGTCCTAAATAGTGGATCCATGGACAATAGATCGATGGAAGAAGTAATCTAATGATGTTAGACTGCAGAAACCTTCTTCACATAACCATGATGTCCAAAAAGGTTCCTAGTCATAGGATTGTCAGACGGACACTGACAATACATAGACCAGTACATACTATGTCCCTTTCCAAGGTAGAAGGATGGCAAGTCTCGTGCCATTCGTGTAATGGCACTAAGACAAGTATGTAGGTGCTTATTAAGGGAATGAGTTCACTGAATACAATCAAATGAGAGTACTTGCATGGAGGTCTACTCACATGTCAAGCAAGTAACTCTACTGGTTGGAATAATGTAAGTAATCCTTTGACCTGAGACATCATAGTTGTCTTGGGGATACGTTGCTGATCATTTGATAATGAGACGTGATCATATCTCATCTTGGATGTGTTCTATGCATTGTTGGGGTCAGTGATTTATTCTCAGAGGCATGTGAATGATCAACAAGGGATCTCTAATCTTCGTTATGAGAGGAAGAATACTCTAAGATATGATTCGGGAATCTTCGGCCGAAGTATTGAGTGTAATGATGGAAAGCGTTCCTATACTACTCAATAGAATCATATAACTTGATATGATCACATTAGGGGTTTGACATTAAGTATCCATACCCTAGTAATGTGATTGTGAGTATTGTGTTAGAGAAGGATCGAATTACATTGTAATTCCAATTGAATAGGTTCTCCGAACAAATTCTACATTAGCTTGGGTAGCCATGATATATGATTAGATGTCACTCATGGCTTGTGGGTTCTTCTAGATGATTAAACAAGTAGTCATCAAAGAAGAAGGAGAATTAAAAATAAGTTTTAATTCACTAAGTGACTGGATAAATACTAATCAATTGGAATGGTACCAATCACCTCACTGCCTTGCTAATTAGAACCTAAAACAATTGTACACCGATGCACTCTTGTGGTGAAACAACTAAAGGATGATGGAGTTAATTAATTGGATTAATTAAGTGTTATGATTAATTAGAAAGTCTAAAGAAATCATAGAAGCGATAAAAGATCGTTTTGGGCTTAAAGAAAAGTTTGGGTTCATTCGGGCCCATCGGGCCCAAACCCATTGGGCTTTTATCCAAACATAGGATGACTTGAATTAAAAAAAGACCAAAGCCCAAACAACACAAAGGGGGGCTAGCCAAGGATGAGGATAGAGAGAGAAGAAGTCAAGTTGTTGACTCACTTCTTTGACATTTATAAAGAAAGTTTAATGAGAAAGTTTCATTAGGGTTTTGTGTGTTCTTTTTCAACAAAAAGAGAAAACAAGTCTCTCTCTCTCTAAACACATATAGCCATCCACCAAAGGGGAGAAAAAGCTAATCATCTTTTTCCCTTTTGGTTATTCCAACATCCATCTCACTACACTAGTGGGTGTGGATTGTTAAAGGTCTTCTACCTTGGAGACTAAAGGAGAATCAAAGGAGTTCCAAATCTTTCAAGGTGGAGGAAACAAGAAGGGACGCTAGACTGAAGGAGTTCCAAGAACAAAGAGCTTGGAGGTGGTCCATCCTTGGTCCAAAGTCTAGATCAAGAGGTATAAAACTCAACCTTCACTTTGTTCTTCAACTTTTGGTTTGATGCATCTTATATGAACCTATGCTTCTTGAAGGGGATTTGCATGACTATAGCTTTGATAATATGTGTTAATATGCTTTCGTTGCTTATGTATATAAATTTAGAATTGTATATGCATGCTAGTCACTAGAAATCCTACATAAATCTCATTATTTTCCTTCAGTTCATAGTTATGAATGCCTTGTCAATGCTTATGATTTTCATAGAACTTAATGATTCTTTATATGTATCTCTATTATGCAGTTCATGTAAGGAACTATTGAGGAATACTTTGGGTTGTTGTATGCATTCATCTAATTCAATAAACTTAGGGAAATCTGAAGGTTATTTAGTGCATCACGATTAACTTGGGGCATTGAGGTTCATGGTTTATCGAAATTCTAACTGGAAATCAGTTTTGTGTTGCATGTGTGAAGAAGAACCCTCTAGCTAGCCCGTCATCCATCCAATTCACCAAATTCGTCCAAATCTGTCTAAGTCTTTAGTTTACTTGTTTTAGCTTAATTTCGTCCAAAGCCCAATTCCCCTTTACTTTGTTGTGTCAAATTACTTAGAATCTGTCCAAACTTGTGTTTTTAGTGTCCTGAGTCTTACTAGTCTTAAATTCGTCCAAATAACTCCCTAGAGTCTGTTTTGAGTCTATTTGCTTGTTTTAACCTGTTTTGAGTCTTTTAAGTTTGTTTTGAGTCTTGTGAGTCTTGTTAAGTGTTTTTAAGTTTGTTTTTGTGTTTTTAAGTCAGTTCAGAGTAGATTAGCAATCCCTCCTAATCCCCGGCCTAGAACGATCCCTACTTGCATCTTTACTACAACTGTCAACAAGAGGGTTTAATTTATGTGCTGTTTTACATCGCATCACTAAGTCGCATAAATTTGCTCCTATCACTAAGTTCATAGATGCATAAATAGAATAGGGCATAACATTAATGGATGCACCTAAGTCTAACATAGCATGTTCAAACCTAGTATTGCTAATTACACAAGGAATTGTAAAACTGCCAGTATGTTTGCAATTAGTGGGCAGCTTTCGTTGCAAGACAGCTGAAACATTCTCACTTACCTTGACCACTTCTTTGTTCGAAATTCTTCTTTTTGTGGTCCAAAGTTCTTTCAAAAACTTAGCATACCTTGGCACTTGCTTGATTGCATCAAGGAGTGGAATGTTGACTTGAACTTTCCTAAACGTCTCTAGAATGTCCTTTTCAACTTCCTCTTTCTTTGTTTGCATGAACCTGTGAGAAAAAGGTACATTCGAAGGAATAACGTTAGTAAGAATTGAATTTGACACGTTCTTACCTTTATTGGACAAATTGGATGGCTTAGGAGAAATAGGGGCCTGCGGCAGAGGTGTTTCCACCCTTGCCGTGGGTTAAGTGTATTCCTCCTCTTCAAATTGCAACGTTTCATCTTCCTTGTGACCTAATTTTGATGGTTGTGAACCTGCCCCAACTTCCTTACCACTTCTTAAGATGATTGCCTTGGCAGTTTCAAAACCTCCATTTGGATTTGCAATGGTTGAACTAGGGAGTTTTCCTTGGTCTCGAAACTGTCCTACAAATTCTGCAATCTGCCCAATTTTCTTTTCCAATTGATCCACCCTGTTTTCTTGGTTTTGCATTACTTTGGTTTGATTTTCCTACCCCTGAGACAAATTGGCAAGTAACTTAAGAAGTGTGTCATTATCCAAAGAAGTACTTGAAGTGTTTTGGGCAGATTGTTGTGGGGCTTGTGTTCGTACGTATGGCTTTGTGTAGAAGCCCGGGGGTTGCTGCCTAAAGCCTCCTTGTTGTTGGGGTTGTTGGGGCTTCCTCCACTTGAAATTTGGGTGGTCTCTCCAACCTAGATTGTAGGTATTAGAGTATGGGTCGTTCCCTGGCTGGTTTTGGCCTCCAAAACCCACGGCATTGGCAGATTCCCATCCACCATTCTCAATGAATTGAGGGCACTTCTCAGAGGAGTGTCCTTGGATAGAGCACACGCCACACACACTTGGTCCTTGCATCTTTATCCCTTCGGCCATCTGAGACACAATAGAAGTAAGATTAGCTAATTGAGATTGAATGTCGGATGTGGAACTTACCTCATTTACTTGCTGTTGTGGGGTGTCCTTTTGCCCAATGCCTTCATATTGTTGTGCATTCAATGCACGGTTTGCAATTAGTGTCTTTGCTGCCACAGGTGTTTTGTGCACCAACGCACCTCCTACTGAGGCATCTAGCATTTGCCTTTCTATTGGAAGAAGGCCTTCATAGAAGTATTGAAGTAGAAGCTCATAATTCACTGGAAATGACTCTCCTTGGCTTTGCAGGATTCCACTAATCTTCTTCCTCGAAAGAATGACTCTTGAAGTGGGGAAGAACTTCTTTAAGAACGCCCTCTTCATGCTCTCCCAAGAAGTGATGGTTCCAGGGGCTAATTCATATAATCAATCCTTAGCCTTCACTAGAAAAGAGAAGGGAAAGGCCTTCATCTTCAAAATGTTGCCATCGACATTGATTGGAGTCATGCTTGAACACATCACTTCGAACTCTTTCAAGTGCTTGTTTGGATCTTCCATGGATAGCCCATGGAATTTGGGAATGTGGTGTAGCAAGCTAGACATCAATTCGAACTCATCGCTCTTGTCGTGAGTTACCGTGGGGTATTGGATGCATAGGGGTGCGGCATTGTCCAATCCCGAAGCAGAGAGCTCCTTGATTGTTCGATTGTCCGCTGCCCTGGTTCTTGCTTCCTCCAACACTTAAGCCGTAAGCTCTTCTTCCTCTTCTATCACTTGTTCTTTAAGCTCAGGTTCAGGGCTAGGTGGATTAGATTCTTGCTGGTTTCTCTGCCTTCTTGAAGTCCTCTCAAAATCGTTGTCAAAGTCCAAGATATTCTTACGAAAAGTTTAAGAACTCCGAGTCATAAACTAGTACCTAAAAACAAGAAACAAAACAAAGTCAGAAACTGAAACAAAAACACACGAAAAAGAAAGAAGTTTGCTAATCCCCGGCAACGGTGCCAAGAATTTGATGCGATGTAAAACAGCACACAAATTAAACCCTCATGTTGACAATTGTAGTAAAGATGCAAGTAGGGATCGTTTTGGACCGGGGATTAGGAGGGATTGCTAAAACACTTGAAACTGACTTAAAAACGTAAAACTAAGTTTAAAACACTAAACTAGACTCAAAGAATGCAAAACTAGACTCTAATGACTCAAAACAACTAAATTGACTCAAAACAGCTTAAAACAGCCAAATATACTCAAAACAGACTCTAAGGATGAATTTGGACGGATTTGGAACTATAAAGACTCAAAACACCTAAAAACCCAAAGTTGGATAGATTTTAACCTAATTGACACAAGAAAGTAAAGGGGATTGGGTTTTGGACGAATTTAAAGTAAAACAAATAAACTAAAGACTTAAACAGATTTTGGCACGAAATTGGGTTGTTTTAATGAATGATGGGCTAGCTAGAGGGTTCTTCTCCACACATGACACACTTGCATACAAATCGATTTTCAGTTGTTCTTTCGATAAACCATGAAACTCAACACCCCAGATTAATTAGGTACGCTTAAATTAACCCCCAAGTTTTCCTTAAGTTATTGAATTGGACGGGAAAGCGCATACAACAATTCCAAACATTCTCTAAAAGTCCCCTACGTGAACAGCACAATAGAGATACAATCAAAGATCATTAAGCTTCATGAAAACTGTAAGCATTGACGAGGCATTCGTAACTATGATGAGCATGATACTCCTGCCAAGAATTCACTTAACACGATCGTTTATAAACGATCTCCACTACACATGAATACAAGTTCATAACGATTAGGTGAAATTTCCTTATGTTCTAGCATCAAATTCATGCATGAAAACTAAGCGTGCACTCTTAATCAACGTACAAGAATAAGTTATCAATCAAACAGTTAAGCAAATAGAATTCACAATTTATGAAATCACAACTGAAGGTAATCAATTCATAACGCAAGTATAATCATGGTATTGAATAGCCCCCTAGCCAAGAGGGCTTAGTTCCTCATAATCGCAAAACAAAGGTAAACAGATTTATACATTGAAAACAAAAGAAAAAAAAACACCTAAACCCTCCAGCGATCCAAATTGAACAGCAAACTTTCCTTCACTTCCTTTACTGCGGCACAAAGGATTAGTGGTGATTTTGATCGTTGTTTGTATGGAAGAATGGATAGGAGAAGGTATGGTTATGGTTAGGATAGGTATATGGTGCGGCAAAGGGTTTAGAGAATGTGTATAAGAGTGAATGATGATGAATGCTTGTGGCTGGATGTGTATGAATGGCTCTCCTAAGCTGCAGCAAAAGCCTTCATTTAAAAGTTTTAAGAAATCAAAACCCTACTTATTTTGGTTAACAGAAATTAATTCAAATCTACTAGAAAAAGGGAAATAAAATCAGAATCTTAGAGAAAAATGGTAAGGGTGGTGCGGCTAAGCCTTTAGGAAAGAGGAATGTGACTTAAAAGAAAGGGAAAGTGTTTTATGGTAGAAAATAGGAAAGAAAGACTCTCCCTTGCATTGCAAGGAAGAGAAATTACAAGGGAATGCTCAAGGGAATGCGGCAAGGACTCAAGGTTCTCTAGGGGTCTTTGTTGAGTGTCCTCATGTAACTTGGAACCTTCTTTGTTGCTGGAATTTAGGGAATTTTTAGGATTAGGAAAGGTCAAAACCAAAATAGGAAACCTTGGCTAACATTCCTTCTTTGAGTAGGAATCCTTCTTCAACTAGGAATCCTGGTATCTTTAGGTCTTCAATTTCGTCCATCCACTTAGCTCCAAGCATGTGCAATCCATTTAGTGCCCAAAACCGCTCCAAAATGCACCAAAATGCACTTTCTTGCTCCTTTAGCCCTTTGGACCTACAAACACACGAAAATAGCTTAAAACACTAAAATAACTAAGAACTAACAACGTAAATGCAAGGAAACAAGCTAACTAAGTCGCATAAAATATGCTCCTATCAAACACTCAATTTCGTACCTTTGTTACTTTGTTTCTTTAATTTGCATAGTTTTAGTTAATTTTGTCAAAACCCCAATTCCCTTTACCTTGTTGTGTCAAATTAGTTAGAACCTGTCTAAATTAGGTTTTCTTTAGTGTTTTAAGTGTTACTAGTCTAGAATTCGTCCAAATAACTTCCTAGTGTCTGTTTTGAGTCTAGTTAACTTAGTTGTGCTGTTTTGAGTCATTCTAGTTTGTTTTAAGTCATTAAAGTCTAGTTTTCTGTTTTTAATTTTAGTTTAGTGTTTTAGAGTTTAATTAGTGTAGATTAGCATCCCTTCTAGTCCCCGGCTAGAACGATCCCTACTTACACATACTACATTGATAGGGTTTTAATTTGTGTGCTGTTTTATATCGCATCAAAATTTTGGTGCCGTTGCCGAGGATTAGCAAAATTGCTAATCTCCCTTTGTTTTTGTTCGTGTCTTTTACTTTTGATATTTGATTTAGTTTTATTTCTTTGATTTCAGGTACTAGAGAAGTAAGACATGGCAATTGCTAATATTCAAGCTCAAATAGAGAATCTTACTTCTCAAGTGTTGCAGTATATCGAAAGGACCACAATGCAAAGTGTCCCTACATTTGGGGTGCCCTATGGGCAAGGATATCAAACCCATCAACGTCCTCAATTCACTGCGAACGGAGGTGCTTGGGGTTATCAAGGCCACAACCAATCAAGGGACAACACATTTTCCAACACTTACAATTTCGATTGGAGAGATTATTCAGATTATATTTGGGGGGAACCTCAACAATTTGAACAAGGTGGATAGTGGCAGCAAGATGAGGAGTTCTATTGAAGACCTATGCAGCCACCACAGCCTCCCCCACAACAATTCCAATCGAATTCAAGTATGTCCATGAATTATGATGAAATTCTTTATGTACTAACTTCTTTGACACAGGGCTCACAACAAGAAGAATATTTGCAGCCATCTGAGGAGTTCTATCAATGGCCATATTCACAGCCTCCACCACAATCTTCCCAACCACATTCGGGTTCGCTATTTGATAATGATTAAGCTATTCAATTACTAACTTCTATAGCACAGGGATTACAAAATCCAAATAATCGAATAGCGAATCAAGACAAGGAGATGAGCGACATGAAGAAGCAAATAGGGCAGATTTCAGAGTTCATTGGGCAATTTCGAGAAAAAGGTAAACTGCCTAGTTCAACCGTTGTAAATCCAATGGGAGATTTTGAAATCGCTGAAGCCATCACCTTGGGAAGAAATATGGAGGTTGAAGCTGACCCAGAACCGTCCAAACACAGCCTTAACGTGGATGAATTGCTGTTGCTAGAAGAAGAGGAGGAGGCCACACCTACGACAAGGGTAGAACAAACCTTGCCGCAGCCCCCTAGAGTCCCTAGGCCGTCCAACTCTAGTAATATCGTTCCAAACTCAATTCATTCTAACCCCATTCCACCAAATGTCCCTTTTCCTCGCAGGTTCATGATTTCCAAGAACGAAGAAAGCGAAAAAGACATCGTGGAAGCCTTCCCAAAGGTGCAAAGTAGCACCCAAATTCTTGATACACCACAACAAGTCCCATATTGTGTTGAACTGTTCGAAGAGAATTGTACGTCAAGAAGAATAATTCAAGCGAAAGAAGTGGCTGGAGAATATGTAGAATGCATCAAAGAGGATGTTCATGAGACAACAAAGCCCAAAGAAGTTGAATTTTATGACACGAGACAAGTCACAACCATCACATTCAATCTGGCCAAGTGCAAAGTTCCTGAAACTTTCAAAGATGTGGTCTTTGTCATTGAGTTTGTGTCGGAGCAAGCAGGTAAGCCACCTCCCCGATTTCAATTTTGTTTTATACTAATATGTTGTTGATGATTCAGGCACCCACTCTAGAATTTAAACCATTGCCGGATCATTTCAAGTATCACCTTCCATTCAAAGATCAACTCCATGCCGTGGGACCTAGTGAAGCATAATTGAAGGATTCGTCCGGCTGAAAGACGTTAAAGCAAGCGCTTCTTGGGAGGCAACCCATGCATTCGAATAAAGAAGACCTAGGCTCCAGCTCCATAACCAGATTTGCGTTTCTAAAACCTACTCTTTATTGCTTTTCCTTTGCCATATTTGTCATGTTTGTTAGTTGTGTTGTTTGCTTGCTTGTGTATGAGTCTATGTTTGAAACATGGAGGGCAATGTGTGGTTTAAGTGTGGGGGGGGTAAACAAAGTGTTTTTCATTGATTTTCGTGGGATTTTATCACCTATCACTTCTAAAGTTGTTACTCACTATTTTTAAAAGTTTTTAGTGTTTTTTGAAGTGTTTTAATGTGTCTTATAGCAGAAAATCCATACATTTGAAGAAAAAAAATAGAAAAAAGTTTTGAAAAATACCAAAAAGAGTCGTTTTTGTGTGTTTGTGTCTTAGTGTACCTTCCAACACAATGATGAGGATTTGGTTTTTAATTGCATGACTGTTAAAGAAAGTTACAAACATGGATTGAAGTTTGATATGCTCTTTTGTTTATGCTTAGTTGTAGTTGTCATTTACGAATTCACATGTAATCACAAAGGAAAGAAAAAAATCAGTTTTTGTAACATGCTTGAGGGAAGTAACTCAAACTAACGCTACAATCTTGAGAGACTTGCGCCTAAACTTTGTTTGGAGAGTTATTAATCTTGACATTCTTGTTTTCTAAAGTTGTTGCATGATCTCATTATTTCTTTGCTTGGTTGCTACTTAGAATGCATTTTCATCACTATAGATCCAAATACTAGAACTCATGCCCGTTTCATTCAAAGCATAAAATTGATTGCATAACAAATAACAAGATGAAGTGGTTTAGTTAAAACCAAAGCCAAAAAGCCTTAACCCTTTGCATATGTATTGTAGGTTTAACCCCTTTGAGCCTTAGTTAGCCTATTTTCTTTGTTAGCCCACATTATCCTAACCTAGCCTAGCATAGGACTATTCATACCCTTGTTCTTGAAGCATAGTGAAGCATGACTTAGAGGGAATTCATTTAGATCAAGATTATGCAGAAAGAAGTGTGGGGGAAGGATTTGTTCTTTTGGGGTAGAGTTTGTTTCAAAAGAAAGAAGAAAAAAAAAACGTGGAAAAAGAAAAAGAAAAGAAAAAGTTGTGAAAAGAAGGAAAAAGAGTTTCAAATAGGTGAGATTAAGCTCAGAAGTGTTGGTTGTTGAAGAAAGGGTTCAAAAGTTGGAATATGGCCCTAAAAGTTGCATGAATCGCCCATTTGTGTTAAAAGTTAGTTTCTGCAATCAAAAGTGAATTTTAAGTGTTGATTTCATTGCTTTGCTTGCTATTTCTTTAAGAACTTTTGTTTATCTTTTACCTCTCTTTGTTAGCCAATACCCCTAGCCCCGTTACAACCCTTAGACTTCTATCTTGATTGTTATGTGTTCAATATATGGACTTTGGGATTGGTATAAGCATATGGTGTCTCTGGTTCTTGCATCTAAGTAGTAGCATTCCGTTCATGAGATCATATTCATATGTGCATTAATAATTCCAGAAAGTGCCTTCTTTGTTATAACATATGTGAGTGTTTAGTCTACATGTTTACATCAATCTTCTCACGTATACCTAGTGTAGGGAGTGTAGTCAGAAAATCTGTGTGAAAATAGAGTGTATATCTTGTGAGGAATTGAGGGAATTCTCTAAGGCATGTTACTACATTCAAAACGTCGTTTTAATTGATTAAATGCGAGCTAGTGAGTAGCTACTGCGATTAAGTATGAGTTCGAGGGTAGGGATGACTAAAATCTATGTAAGTAGTGATTTTTAACATGTCATGTTTCATTGGAAATCCCTGAGGCGAACATTGGAAGGTTTAGGTTATGTTTTGTTTGTTTTTCTCGAGGACTAGCAAAAGCTAAGTTTGTGGGGGAATATATTTATGCGACTTAGTTAGCATGTTTTCTTGCATTTATTTAGTTAGTTATTGCTTATAAGAGTGTTTTAAGCTATTTTCGTGTGTTTGTTGGTTCAAATGACAAAGTTGGCATGAAAGTGCAATTTGGAGCATTTTAGAGCAATTTTGGGCTTAGAATGGACATCACATGCATGGATCAAGGTGGATGGACGAAATTGAAGTTCAAGAGAGGCTAGGAATGTGTAAAAGAGATGGAGAAATTAATTCAAGTCATTGAAGACAAGGAATCAGCTAAAAAAAAGGAACATTATTTAAAAAAAAATTAGGGGGCTTAGGAGGCTACGACAAGGGTTGTTCTTCCCTTGCCGTGGCTTTGTGCATTTCTTCCTCTTCAATTAGCAACTTTTCATCTTCCTTTTGGCTTGATTTGGATGGTTTTGGGTCAGTTCCAACTTCTTTTCCACTTCTCAACATGATGGCTTTAGCGGTTTCAAAGCCACTTTTTGGATTGACAATGGTTGAGCTAGGTAGTTTAGCTTCTTCTCGAAATTGATGCGATGTAAACCAGCACACAAATTAAACCCTCTTGTTGTCAATTGTAGTAAAGAATGTAAGTAGGGATCGTTCTAGGCCGGGGATTAGGAGGGATTGCTAAAACACTAGAAACTGACTTAAAAACGTAAAACTAAGTTTAAAACACTAAACTAGACTCAAAGAATGCAAAACAAACTGACAAGACTCAAAACTAACTATAATGACTCAAAACAGCTTAAAACAACCAAATAGAATCAAAACAGACACTATAGGTGATTTTGGACGAAAAATGGTTTTACTTTGACTCAAAACACTTAGAAACACAAAGTTGGAAATATTCTAACTAATTTGACACTTTAAAGTAAAGGCGGCTTTGGTTTTGACGAATTTGAAAACTAACAAAGTAAAGTGCCAAAACTTAAGAACTAGACAGATTTAGGCACGAAATTGGTGTTTTGGATGGATGATGGACTAGCTAGAGGGTTCTTCTCCACACATGACACACTTGCATAAAAATCCATTTCCAGTTGCTTTTTTAATAAACCATGAACCTCAACGCCCCAAGTTAATCGTGAACGCACAAATTAACCATCAGATTTTCCTAAAGTCATTGAATTGGATGAATTCATCTGCAACCAAATTATTCTTCAATAGTCCCCTACATGAACGCATAATAGAGATACATATCAAAGATCATTAAGTTCTGTGAAAATCATAAGCATTGACAAGGCATTTGTAACTATGAACGCATGATACTCCTGCCAAGAATTCACTTAACGCGATCTTTTATAAGCGACCTTCACTACACATGAATATAAGTTCATAACGATTAGGTGAAATTCCCTTATATTCTAGCAGCAAATTCATGCATGAAAACTAAGTGTGCGCTATTAATCAACATACAAGAATAAGTTATCAATCAAACAGTTAAGAAAATTGAATTCATAATTTATGAAATCACAACTGAAGGTAATCAATTCATAACGCAAGTATAATCACGGTATTGAATAGCCCCATAGCCAAAAGGGCTTAGTTCCTCATAATCGCAAAACAAAGGTAAACAAATTTATACATTGAAAACAAAAGAAAGAAAACACCTAAACGCTCCAGCGATCCAAATTGAATAGCAAGCACATGCAAGAACTTTCCTTTTTCTCCTTTGCTGCAGCACAAGGGATGAATGATGGTTTGAAGGGTTGTTTGTATGTGGGAATTGCTGAGAGTGTGTTTGGTAGTGAATGGATGCAAATAGATGTTTTTTATGGATAATGAATGAAATCCAAGGCTGCGGCAATGGGTTTTATTTAAGGCTAAAAAGAAATCGAAACCCTAACTTGATTTGGTTAATAGAAATTAATTCAAATCCCTTCGAAGAAGGGAAATAAAATCAGAATGCTAGAGAAAAAAGGTAAGGAAATGCGGCAGAGGGTTTTAAAGGAAGGGGAATGTGATTTGGTGCAGAAAATAGGAAAGAGAGGCCTCCCTTGCACGGCAAGGAAGGGGAAAAGGGGTAAGGTGGTCGGCTGGGTTCTTTAGAGAAAAGGAAGGTAATTTAAGTCACAAAATAAGCAAGGAAAGGTTATGTTTGTGCGGCAAGGACTTTTAGGGTAGGTTTAGGCTTCTACAACAACCAATTAAGTGTCCTAACATATTTTGGAAACCTTTTGTGGCTGGAACATAGGTGAGAAAGGATTAGGAAACTTCCAAGCCAAGAACAAAAACTTTCAAGAATGGAAACCTCCAAGAATAGAAACTTCCAACTTTAGAAACTTTGGCTTCCAATTCTGAACTCTTCATTCTTCATTTGTCTTGAATCCAATTCTTCACATCTTCATTCAATCCTAAGCTCATTTGATCTTCAATTTCATCCATCCACTTAGCTCCAAGCATGTGCAATCCATTTAGTGCCCAAAACTGCTCCAAAATGCACCAAAATGCACTTCCTTGCTTACTTTGCACTTTAGACCTACAAACACATGAAAATAGCTTAAAATACGAAAATAACTAAGAACTAACAATGTAAATGCAAGGAAACAAGCTAATTAAGTCACATAAATATGCTCCTATCAAATTCCCCCACACTTAGCTTTTGCTAGTCCTCGAGCAAAACAAAAAAGGAACACAATCTAAACCTTCCACCATTTACCTCAGGGATTTTCAATGCATATAACATATTAAAAATCATCACTTACACAGATTTTGGTCATCCTTACACTTGAACTCATACTTAATCACAGTCACCATTCACTAGTTCGCATTTAATCAATTAAAACAACATTTTGAATGTAGTAACATGCCTTAGAGAATTCTCTCTCTCTCAACTCCTTACTAGATATGCACTCAATTTTCACTCATATTTTCTGACTACACACCCTACACTAAGTATATGTGAGAAGATTGATGTAAACATGAAAACGAACACTCACATATGTTATAGCAAAGAAAGCATTTTTCTGGAGTTATTAATGCATATATGAATATGATCTCATGAAAGGAATGGTACTACTTAGATGCAAGAACCAGGGATACCATATGCTCATACCAATCCCAAACTCCACATATTGGACACACAACACTCAAGATTGAAGTCAATGGGTTGTAACGAGGCTAAGGGTATTGGCTAACAAAGAAAGGTAAATATAAACAAAAGTTCTTAAAGAAATAGTAAGAAAAGCAATGAAATCAAGACTTAGAATTCACTTTTGAATGCAGAAATTAACTTTGAACAATAAGAAGGGAGATTTACACATTTTAGGGCCAGATTTGATGTTTTGGACCCTTTCTTCAACAATCAACACTCTTAAACTCATTTTCACTTCTTTTCAAACTCTTTTTCTTTCTTTTCTTTCTTTTCTTTTCACATGTTTCATTTCACACTTTTTCTCATCTTTTTCTTTTCTTTTGAAACACAAAAACGTACAATTGAGCTTAAAACAGCCATTCCCTCCCCCACACTTGATTTACTGCATAATGTAGATCAAAAGGAATTCATTTCAAGTCATGCTTTACTATCCTTTAAAAACAAGGGTATGGACAATCCTAAACTAGGCTAGGTAAGATTAATGTGGTTAACAAAGAAAACAGGCTAAATAAGGCTCGAAGGGGTTAAACTTACAAAACATATGAAATAGCGGGTACGGCTATTTGGCTTTGGTTCACTAAACAACTTCATCTTGTTATGTGTTATGCAATTCAATGTCATGCTTTGAATGAAATGGATATGAGTTCTAGCATTTGGTTCTATAATGATGAAAATGCATTCTAAGTAGCAACCAAGCAAAAAATAATGAGATCATGCAACGACTTTAGAAAACAAGAAATCTCAGATTAATAACTCTCCAAAGAAGGTAAAGGCTCAAGTCTCTCAGGGTTGTAGCGTTAGTTTGAGTTCCTTCCTTCAAGCATGTTACAAAAACTGATTTTATCCATTTGTGATCAAATTTGAATTCGTAAACTGATAGGAGCATATTTATGCGACTTGGTTAACTTATTTCCTTGCATTTAGGTTGTTAGTTCTTAGTTATTTTAGTATTTTAAGCTATTTTCGTGTGTTTGTAGGTCCAAAGGGCTAAAGTGGCAAGAAAGTGCATTTTGGTGCCTTTTGGAGCAGTTTTGGGTTTGAAATGGACAACACATGCTTGGAGCAAAGGGGATGGACGAAATTGAAGACCTAAAGATGCAAGGATTCCAAGTTGAAGAAGGATTCCTAATTGAAGAAGGATTCCTAATTGAAGAAGGATTCCTAGTTGAAAAAGGATTCCTAGTTGAAGAAGGATTCCTAATTGAAGAAGGATTCCTACAAGAAGAAGGAATGTTAGCCAAGTTTCCTGATTTGGTCTTAATTCAAATTTCCCTAATTTCCAGCTGGAAGGAGGATCTCAAATTAATTTTGGACACTTAAATAAATGTTCCAGAAGTCCTAAAACCTTTCCTAAACCCCTTGCCGCATATCTCCTTACCCTTTCTTCCAAAATCTGCCACATAATTACCTTTCCCTTTCTCTCTAGGACCTACTGCACCCTACTTACCCTTTTTCCTATTGGGATTCTGATTGGTTACCCTTTTTCTGGAGGATTTGGAGTAAAAAACCTTTCCTAAATTTAAATAAGTCGTGCTTTTTCCTTGCCCTATACAATATTGCATTCTGCTTCACCAAAAAGACACCAACCACCCTCCATCCTTCACCATAATTCACCTACATACATCCACCACCATAATTCACCACTAAAACCATCACTCCACCCTTGTGCCACAGCAAAGATAAGAAGAAGGACCCTTGGAGTGCTTGCCATTCAAGATTGGATTGCTGGAACATTCTTTGGTGTTTTCATTCTTTTGTTTTCGATGTCTAAGTTTATGTATCTTTGTTTTGTGAACAGGAGGAGCTAAACTCGTTTTAGCTAGAGGAGAATTTCAAAGCCATGAATATATATGTGATATGAGTTGATTACCTTCAGTTATTGTTTCATAAATTGTGAATGCAATTTGCTTAACTGCTTAATGGATAACTTATTCTTGTATATTGATTAAGAGGGCTCGCTTAGTTTGCATGCATGAATTTGATGCTAGAATATAAGGGAGTCTCACCTAATAGTTACAAACTTATATTTACAAGTAGTGGAGGTCGCTTATAAATGATCGCGTTAAGTGAATTCCTGGCAGGAGTATCATGCGTTCATAGTTACGAATGCCTTGTCAATGCTTATGATTTTCATAGAACTTAATGATCTTTGATATGTATCTCTATTATGTGTTCATGTAGGGGACTATTGAAGAATAATTTGGTTGCAGATGCATTCATCCAATTCAATGACTGATGTGAAATTAAATTGCACTCAAACTTAAACCCTATCAATATAGTATGTGTAAGTAGGGATCGTTCTAGCCGGGGATTAGAAGGGATTGTTTGCTTTCCGTGAGTTTATGCTTGAAACATTGAAGACAATGTTTGATTTAAGTGGGGGGGGGGGTAACAAAGTGGTTTTGATGAAAATTCGTGGGAGTTTATCACCTATCACTTCTAAAGTTGTTTCTCACTATTTTCAAGTGTTTTTAGAGTGTTTTGGAGTGTTTTTGTGTGTTTTGAAGCAAAAATACGAAAATTTGAAAAAAATCAGTTTTTGAAGTGTTTTTAGAGTTGTTTTTGTGTGTTTGTGTCTTAGGTACCTTCCAACACAATGATGAGGATTTGGGTTTTAATTACATGACTGTTAAAGAAAGTTACGAACATGGATAGAAGTTTGATATGCTCTTTGGTTTATGCTTAGTTGTAGTTGTTGTTTACGAATTCACATGTGATCACAAAAGGATAAAATCAGTTTTTGTAACATGCTTGAAGGAAGAAACTCAAACTAGCGCTACATCCCTGTGAGACTTGAGCCTAAACGTTCTTTTGGAGAGTTATTAATCTGTGATTCTTTGTTTTCTAAAGTCGTTACATGATCTCATTATTCTTTGCTTGGTTGCTACTTAGAATGCATTTTCATCATTATAGTTCCAAATACTAGAACTCATGCCCATTTCATTCAAAGCATGACATTGAATTGCATAACACATAAACAAGATGAAGTTGTTTAGTTTCCACCACAACCAAACAGCCGTACCCTTCTACTTCATATGTCTTGTAGGTTTAACCTCGTTTGAGCCTTGTTTAGCCTATGTTCTTTGTTAACCACATTATCCTTACCTAGCCTAGAATAGGACTATCCATACCCTTGTTCTTAAAAAAATAGTGAAGCATGACTTAGAAGGAATTCCTTTTGATTGTCCTTTTGCAGAAAAACAAGTGTGGGGTATGGGATTTGTGTGTGTTTGTGTGCCAAGAAGAAGAAATAAGGCACAGGTTTGGTAAAGAAAAAGAAAAATTTGTGGAAAAAGAAAAAGAAAAGAAAAAGTTGTGAAAAGAATGAAAAAGAGTTTGAAAAGAAGAAAGAATGAGTTTAAGAGTGTTGATTGTTGAAGAAAAGGTCCAAAACATCAAATATGGCCCTAGAATGTGTGAATCATCCCCTTTGTGTTTAAAGTTGATTTCTGCATTCAAAATTGAATTCTAAGTGTTGATTTCATTGTCTTGCTTACTATTTCTTTAAGAACCTTTGTTTTTCCATATCCATTCCTTGTTAGCCAACACCCTTAGCCCCGTTACAACCCATTGACTTCTATCTTGAGTGTTATGTGTTTCAATATGTGGAGTTTGGAATTGGTATGAGCATATGGAATCCCTGGTTCTTGCATCTAAGTAGTAGCATTCTGTTCATGAGATCATATTCATTCATAACTCCAGAAAAGTGCTTTCTTTGTTATAACATATGTGAGAGTTCGTTTTCATGTTTACATCAATCTTCTCACATATACCTAGTGTAGGGAGTGTAGTTAGAAAATCTGAGTGAAAATTGAGTACATATCTAGTAAGGAATTGAGTGAATTCTCTAAGGCATGTTATTGCATTCAAAATGTTGCTTTAATTGATTAAATGCGAACTAGTGAATGGTGACTGTGATTAAGTATGAATTCAAGTGTAAGGATGGTCAAAATCTACGCAAGTGATGATTTTTAATATGTCATGTTCATTGGAAATCCCTGAGGCAATTGTTGGAAGGTTTAGATTGAGTTTTCTTTCTTTTGTTTGTTTTGTTTTGCTCGAGGACTAGCAAAAGCTAAGTGTGGGGGTATTTGATAGGAGCATATTTATGCGACTTAGTTAGCTTGTTTTCTTGCATTTATGTTGTTAGTTCTTAGTTATTTATGTATTTTAAGCTATTTTCGTGTGTTTGTAGGTTTAAAGGGTCAAAGTAGCAAGAAAGTGCATTTTGGAGCCGTTTTGGGCATGGATTGGATAGCACATGGATGGAGCAAAGGGGATGGACGAAATTGAGGGCCTAAAGATGCTAGGATTCCTAGTTGAAGAAGGATTCCTAGTCGAAGAATGATTCCTAGAAGAAGAAGGATTCCTAGAAGAATGAGGATTCCTACTCAAAGAAGGAATGTTAGCCAAGGTTTCCTACTTTGGTTTTAACCTTTCCTAATTCTAAAAATTCCCTAGGTTCCAGCAACAAAGAAGACTCCTGATCATATCAGGACACTAAATAAGAACTTCTAGAAGTCCACAAGGCCTTGCCGTACCCTTTCCTTGTTTCCCTTTCCCTTGCCGTGCAAAGGAACCCCTTCCCTTTCCTTTTCCTTGTTTCAAACTTCCTTTCCTATTTCCTTAAAGGCTTGCTACACCCTATTACCCTTTTCCCTGTTGATTTCTGACTTTGACTTAGTCTTTTCCTAGTTAATTTAGAGTTACAAATCCTAAAACATTAATAAAACTTTCTTTCCCCTTCTCTTTGCTTTCTGCCGCACCTTAGCCTTTATTCCCTAGGGTTTTTACATACTTTACTATTTATATTTCCCCTTATTGCACCTCTAAGGAGATCTGGACCATTCAACATATCTCACATCACTCACCACCATTCATTCCCTCCCATACACATAAAAACATCCTTTGCCGTAGCCTACTACAAAAAACCCTTCACATCCATTCATCTTCTCAGCCATTCTACCATACAAATCACCCTTCAAACCTTACCAAAATCCTTGTGCCGCAGGAAAGAGAAGAAGGAGGACTCCTAGAGTGCTTGTTATTCACGTTTGGATTGCTGGATCATTCTTAGGTGTTTTTAATCTTTTGTTTTCAATTTTTAAGTTCAATTATCTTTGTTTTGTGAACTTGAGGAACTAAACCCCTCCTAGTTAGGGGGGAATTTGAAACCATGACCATACTTGCAATATGAATTGATTACTTCCAGTTGTGATTTCATAAATTGTGAATGGAATTTACTTGACTGTTTGATTGATAACTTATTCTTGTTTGTCGATTAAGGTGGCCAACTTAGTTTGCATGCAAGGCTTTGAAGCTAGATTATAAGGGAGTTTCACCTAATAGTTACAAACTTATAATCACAAGTAGTGAAGATCGCTGATGACGATCGCGTTAAGTGAATTCCTGGCAAGAGTATCATGCGTTCATAATTACGAATGCCTTCTCAATGCTTATGATTTTCATAGAACTTAATGATCTTTGTTATGTATCTCTATTATGTGTTCATGTAGGGGACTATTGAAGAATAATTTGGTTGCATATGCGTTCATCCAATTCAATGACTTTAGGAAAATCTGATGGTTAATTTGTGCGTTCACAGTTAACTTGGGGCGTTGTCATTCATGAATTACTGAAAAAGCAATTGGAAATGAATTTGTATGCAAGTGTGTCATGTGTGGAGAAGAACCCTCTAGCTAGCCCATCATCCATACAATTCACCCAATTTCATCCAAGCTTTGTCTAAGTTTACAATCTGTTTGTTTTTACTTTAAATTCGTCCAAAACCCAATCCCCTTTACTTTCTTGTGTCAATTAGGTTAGAATCTGTCTAAGTTTGTGTTTTTAAGTGTTTTGAGTCTTTATAGTTCCAAATTCGTCGAAATTCATCCCTAGAGTCTGTTTTGAGCCTTTTAGCTTGTTTTAAGCTGTTTTGAGTCAATTTGGTTGCTTTTGAGTCATTAGAGTTTAGTGTTGCATTCTTTGAGTCTAGTTTAGCATTTTAAACTTAGTTTTACGTTTTTAAGTCAGTTTGAAGTGTTTTAGCAATCCCTCTTAATCCCCGGTCCAGAACGATCCCTACTTGCATGTTTACTACAATTGTCAAGAAGAGGGTTTAATTTGTGTGCTTATATATTTCGTATAATTTGGCAATACTAAATTTGAACATGCCATGTTAGACTTAGGTACATCCATTAATGTCATGCCCTATTCAATTTATGCATCTATGAACTTAGGTGAGCTGAAAAATGATAGAGTGATTATTCAATTAGCCGATCGTTCTAATGCTTATCCAAAGGGAGTTTTGGAGGATGTTTTGGTGCAGGTTAATCACTTAATCTTTCCAGCTGATTTCCATGTGCTCGAGATGGAAGATTCTGGCCATTCTCCTTCACTGCCGATTCTACTTGGAAGACCATTCATGAAAACAGCCCGCACCAAGATTGATGTGTTCACGGGAACGTTAACTATGGAATTTGATGGCAATATTATTGATTTCAAAATTTCTGATGCCATGATTGATAGGAGCATATTTATGCGACTTGGTTAACTTGTTTCCTTGCATTTAGGTTGTTAATTCTTAGTTATTTCAGTATTTGAAGCTATTTTTGTGTGTTTGTAGGTTCAAAGGGCCAAGGTAGCAAGAAAGTGCATTTTGGAGCAGTTTTGGGCATTGGATGGATAGCTTATGCTTGGAGCAAAGTGGATTGACGAAATTGAAGACCAAAGGAGGCTAGGAATGAGTAAAATGTTGAAGGAAATGAATTGAAGACAAATGAAGTCAAGCAAGGAAGAAGGAATGTTAACCAAAGTTTCCTAATTTGGCTTAAACCTTTCCTAATCGTGATCCACCTACGCTCCACTACAAAGGGGTTTCCAAAACATGTTAGTTTACTTAATTACTTGTTCTAGAAGCCTTAAACAATCCCTAAGTAACTTGCCGCACCACCTTACCCCTTTTCCCCTTCCATGTTGTGCAAGGGGATCCCTTTCTTTCCTATTTGTTGCACCAAAATCACATTCCCCTTTTCTTCTAAGTCCTTGCCGCACAAAAGACAATTCCCTTACCTATTTTGTGCCTCAAAACACACTTCCTTTTCTTCCTACATTCCAGCTGCATATCCTTTCCCTTTCTCTCTTAAATTCTGACATTTAAATGCCTTTCCCTTAAGGTGCCGCACCTATCCTCTCCTTTTCTCTTTAATTTCTGACTTTTACTCCTTGTAGGACAAATTAGCTAAGTTATAAACCTTTCCTATTATTTTCTTAGTACCCTGGCCCTATAAATAAAGCTTGCCCCACCATTCAATCTCTCTACACTTTCTGCCGCAACCTATCCCCATCCATTCCATCCACCTATCTACCTGTCCATCCTCTACCACCCATCACCACCCATTCTACACACCTTAACCCCTTGTGCCACAGCTTTACAAAGGAAGAAGGAGAGGATTACCTTGGAGCCGTACCTAGCCATTCAAGACGTTGGATTGTTGGAGCGTTTCAAGGTGTAATCTATCTTTGTTTTCAATGTTTAAATCTGATTATCTTTGTTTAGTTGCAAGTATGAGGAACTAGTTCTATTTTGGCTAGGGGAGACTTCAAAACCATGAATATATATGTGATATGAGTTGATTACCTTCAGTTATTGTTTCATGAATTGTGAATGCAATTTGCTTAACTGTTTGCTTCAAAACTTATTCTTGTATGTTGATTAAGGAGGCCTACTTAGTTTACATGCACAAATTTGATGCTAGAATATAAGGGAGTTTCACCTATGAACTTATATTCACAAGTAGTGAAGGTTGCTAGTCACAATGGCATTAAGTGAATTCCTAGCAGGAGTATCATGCTGTTCATAGTTACGAATGCCTTGTCAATGCTTATAGTTTTCACAAAGCCTAATGATCTTTGATTGTATCTCTATTATGTTGTTCAAGTAGGGAACCTTTGGAGAATAATTTGGTTGACGATGCGTATCCCATCCAATTCAATGACTTAAGGAAAACTTGAAGGTTAATTAGTGCTGTTCACTGTTAATCTGGGGTGTTGAGGTTCATGGTTTATCGAAATCATAACTGGAAATCAATTTTCTGTTGCATGTGTGTCATGTGTGGAGAAGAACCCTCTAGCTAGCTTATCATCCATTGAATCACCCAAATCTGTCTTTTAAACTGTTTTTACAAAGTTTGTTTAGTTTAAGTTTAAATTCGTCCAAAACCAATCCCCATTTACATTTAGTGTCTTTTAGTTAGAATCTGTCCAATTTTGTGTCTTTTAGTATTTTGAGCCAAGTTAAAGTTAGAATTCGTCCAAAGTTGTTCTTAGTGTCTAGTTTAAGTCTATTTGGTTGTTTTAAGCTGTTTTGAGTCTTGCGAGTCTTGTTAAGTGTTTTTAAGTTTTTTTTTGTGTTTTTAAGTCAGTTTAGAGTAGATTAGCAATCCCTCATAATCCCCAACCTAGAACGATCCCTACTTGCATCTTTACTACAACTGTCAACAAGAGGGTTTAATTTGAGTGATAGTTTATTATCACACCAATGAGACACCCTAGTGATCATCATTCTTGTTTTTCTATTGATATTATTGATTCATTGGCGAAGGAACATTTTGAACAATTACATGAGGATGTACTTGAAACGGTCATTACAAAAGGAATGGGCCTAAACAACAATGGGGCAGAACCTATGCTCACCCAAGGCAAGCATGAAGACATCCATGCCGTGCCCCCTAGTGAAGGAGTAGTTTAGATGGTAGCTGCCTTAGAGTCATTGCCACAACAAAATGGTAAGCTTTTGATCCCAATTTCAAGTTCAGTTTTGACTAATAAAATGCTACCCTCAGTAGTTCAGGCACCTTCCCTCGAACTTAAGCCGTTACCAAGCCATTTGAAGTATGTTTTCTTGGGAGAACAAGAGACTTTGCCCATCATAGTTTCTTCCTCACTCACAACACAAGAAGAAGAGAAGTTGGTGAGGGTGTTGAATGCATATAAAACAGTCATTGGATGGACATTGGCCGACATCAAGGGTATAAGTCCTACAACTTGCATGCATCGTATACTCTTGGAGGAGGGGGCTAAACCATCTCGAGAAGCTCAACGCCGACTCAACCCTCCAACGATGGAAGTCGTGAAAAAGGAGATTATCAAGCTACTTGATTGTGGAGTGATCTATCCAATCTCTGATAGTCGTTGAGTTTCGTCGGTACAAGTTGTTCCCAAGAAATCTGGAGTCACTGTGGTGAATAACAAAGAGAATGAGCTTGTGCTTACCCGTATCCAAACCGGTTGGAGAGTTTGCATTGATTATAGGAAGCTCAACACCACCACAAGGAAGGATCACTTCCCTTTGCTGTTCATTGCCCAAATGCTTGAAAGGTTAGCTGGTTATGCATTTTATTGTTTTCTTGATGCTTATTCAGGTTATAATCAGATCGTCATAGCCCCGGAAGATCAAGAAAAGACCACTTTCACTTGTCCATTTGGTACATTAGCTTATCGTCGCATGCCATTTGGTTTATGCAATGCACCAACCACATTTCAAAGATGCATGGTAAGTATTTTTTCAAATTATGTTGAAAAGATCATTGAAGTGTTCATGGATGATTTTAGTGTTTTTGGTAAGTCATTTGATGATTGCTTGGCTAATCTGACCTTAATCTTGAAACGATGCGTTGAAACTAACCTTGTTTTAAATTGGGAGAAATGCCATTTCATGGTCAAACAAGGCATAGTTTTGGGAAACATAATCTCTGAAAAAGGAATTGAGGTTGATAAGTCAAAAATAGATCTTGTACGCTACTTACCCTCTCCCACTTCGGTGGGAGAGGTTCGTTCTTTTCTTGGACATTGATACGAGCATATTTATGCGACTTAGTTAGCATGTTTTCTTGCATTTATTTAGTTTGTTATTGCTTATTTAAGTGTTTTAAGCTATTTTCGTGTGTTTATAGGTTCAAATGACAAAGTTGGCAAGAAAGTGCAATTTGGAGCATTTTAGAGCAGTTTTGGGCTTGGAATGGATAGCACATGTACGGAGTAAGATGGATGGACAAATTTGAAGTTCGAGAGAGGCTAGGAATGTGCAAAAGAGTTGAAGAAATTAATTTAAGTCATTGAAGATAACGAATCAGCTAAAAAGAAGGAACATTATCCAAAACCTTATCCAAACTAACCTTATCTGACCTTATCTTATCTTATCCTATCCTAATCTTATCCTACCTTAATTCCAGCTGCAAGGGGGACTCTTTTTCATATTAGGACACCTAAAACCTGTTTTTAGAAGGCCTTTTCCTTCTAGAATCATGCCACAACACTCATTTCTAAAAGCCCTAAAAATCTGGTGCCTAGACCCTTTCTAGAAGCTCAAGAACCTGCAATTCCTTTCCCCATTGGAATCTGATGCACCTAATCCCTTTTCTCCTAGGATTGTGTAATCCTTTTCCTTCTTTGATTTCTGAAACTTAGCCTAATCCTTAGGGATTGTGCCTTCCCCTCTCCCTATAAATACACACATATGTCGCACCATTTAGATCATTACCCTCTACCATCAGATCACCACACCATCCACCACACAACCTCTTGTACCGCAGCTTTGCAAGGAAGGAGAAGGAAAGAGCCATCTGAAGGCATCCTTGCCATTCAAGACATTGGATCGTTGGAGCGTTTCTAGGTGTATTCTATCCTTTGTTTTCAATGTTTAAATTTATTTATCTTTGTTTAATTGCGAACATGATGAACTAAACTCGTTTTAGCTACGGGAAAATTCAAAGCCATAAACATATATGTGACATGAATTCATTAAGGAGGCCTACTTAGTTTGCATGCATGAATTTGATGTTAAAATATAAGGGAGTTTCACCTAATAGTTACAAACTTATTTTTATAAGTAGTGGAGGTCGCTTATAAACGATCGCATTAAGTAAATTCTTGGCAGGAGTGTTATGCAGTCATAGTCACGAATGTCATGTCAATGTTTATGATTTTCACAGAGCTTAATGATCTTTCATATATATCTCTAGTATGCAGTCATATAGGGAACTTGATAAGAATAATTTGGTTGTGGCACTACGTCCAATTCAATGAACTTAGGAAAATCTAAGGGTTAATGCGTCCAGTCACGGCTAACTTGGGGCATTGTCATTCATGGTTTATACAAAGAATAACTGGAA
Source organism: Heteromeles arbutifolia (assembly GCA_024362995.1). NCBI lineage: Eukaryota > Viridiplantae > Streptophyta > Magnoliopsida > Rosales > Rosaceae > Heteromeles > Heteromeles arbutifolia. Next base: position 14,497,046 of record JANCRC010000015.1, read on the forward strand.
ATCGATTTGTGTTGCATATGTGTGATGTGTGGAGAAGGACCGTCTAGCTAGCCTTTCACTATCTTAATTCACCCAATTTTGTGTCTTTTCAGTTTGTTTTACAAGTTTCTGTTTTAAGTTCTTAAATTTGTCAAAACAAAACTCTTTTCATTAAGTCTTGTTAGTTGAGTCAAAATCTGTTTTTTTTAGTCTTTTGAGTTTAGTTAATTTTAATTTTCGTCAAAATAAATTGTTTTTCTTAGTCAAAATCTGTTTTTTTTAGTCTTTTGAGTCTAGAATTGAGTCTTTTTTATTGTTTATTGCTGTTTTTAGTGTTTTGAGTCTGTAGAGTCTATTTTAGTATTTTTGAGTCTTATTTGTGTTGATTAGCATCCCTAGTTAATCCCCGGTCTAGAACGATCCCTACTTACATCATTGCTACAATTGTCATCAATAGGGTTTAAGTTTGAGTGCAATTTAATTTCACATCAGACATGCATGATTCTATAGGCGATTCATCAAGGACCTTTCAAAGATTTCACAACCCCTTTGCTGTCTCCTTCAAAAGGATGTGTCCCATGACTTCAACGAGGAATGTGGGAGAGCGTTCAAACATCTCAAGGAATTGCTCACTTTGGCCCCTATCAAAATTCCACCAGATTGGAGCCTTCCTTTTGAGCTCATGTGTGATGCCTCAGATTATGCAATTGGAGCTATTTTAGGCCAAAGGAAGAACAAGCAGCCAAATGTCATCTATTATGCATCTCGCACCTTGAATGATGCTCAATTAAACTACTCCACCACTGAAAAAGAACTTCTTGCTGTTGTGTTTGCTTTAGATAAGTTTCGTTTTTATTTAATTGGCACTAAAGTCATTGTTTACACTGATCATGCAGCTTTGAAGTATTTGCTCACAAAGAAAGAAGCTAAACCAAGGCTTATTCGCTGGATGCTTCTTCTCCAAAAGTTCGATATTGAAATAAGGGACAAGAAGGCGAGTGAAAACGTGGTGGCTGACCACTTGAGCCGTTTGGTGCAAAATGAGGAGTCATTACCTATCCCAGAAACGTTCCCTAGTGAGCAATTGTTGTCCATTGAGGTAAGTGAACCATGGTATGTTGATTTGGTGAATTATTTGGTGACTAAACATGTTCCAAGCACCTTAAATAAGCACCAACGTGACAAACTCAAGAAAGATGCACGATTTTATGTTTGGGATGACCCATAGTTGTGGAAATATTGCCCTGATCAGATTTTACGTAGGTGTGTGCATGAGTCCGAATTTCATTCAATTTTAACTTTTTGTCACACATGCATGTTGTGGTCATTTTGGCACACAACGCACAGCACATAAGGTTTTAGAATGTGGATTTTATTGGCCTACTATCTTTAAGGATGCTAAAACTTTTTGTATGACTTGTGATCGTTGCCAAAGAACAGGAAATATAGGTCAAAAAGACCAAATGCCGCAAACATCCATTCTTGCTGTTGAAATTTTTGATGTTTGGGGCATTGATTTCATGGGTCTTTTTCCTTCTTCACATGGTTTCCTTTACATTTTGCTTGTTGTGGATTACCTGTCGAAATGGGTGGAAGCAAAAGCCACCCGTACTAATGATTCTAAAGTGGTTGCAGATTTCATCAAAACTAACATATTTGCAAGGTTTGGAATGACACGAGTTCTCATAATTGATGGAGGGTCTCATTTTTGCAATCGAACCATCGAGGCGCTGCTCAAGAAATATAATGTCACGCATAAGGTTCGACACCTTATCATCCCCAAGCAAGTGGCCAAGCCGAGGATTCGAATAGGGAAATCAAGCAGATTTTGGAGAAGATCGTGGGACCAACTAAGAAAGATTGGAGCTTGCGTTTGGATGATGCATTGTGGGCATATCGTACAGCTTACAAAATGATAGGAGAATATTTATGTGACTTAGTTAGCTTGTTTTCTTGCATTTATTTAGTTAGTTATTGTTTATTAGAGTGTTTTAAGCTATTTTCGTGTGTTTGTAGGTCCAAATGACAAAGTTGGCAAGAAAGTGCAATTTGGAGCATTTTAGAGCAATTTTGGGCCAAGAATGGATATCACATGCGTGGAGCAAGGTGGATGGACGAAATTGAAGTTCGAGAGAGGCTAAGAATGTGCAAAAGAGTTGAAGAAATTAATTCAAGACAAAGAAGATAAGGAATCAGCTAAAAAGAAGGAACATTATCCAAAACCTTATCCAACCTTATCTTATCCTATCATAATCTTATCCTACCTTAATTCCAGCTGCGAGGGGGATTTTGTTTTATATTATAACACCTAAAACCTATTTTTAGAAGGCCTTTTCCTTCTAGAAACATGCCACAACACTCCTTTTTAGAAGGCCTTTTCCTAATCTTTTGTTTGTTTTGTTTTGCTCGAGGACTAGCAAAAGGTAAGTGCGGGGGTATTTGATAGGAACATATTTATGGGACTTGGTTAACTTGTTTCCTTGCACTTAGGTTGTTAGTTCTTACTTATTTTAGTATTTTAAGCTATTTTCGTGTGTTTGTAGGTCCAATGGGTTAAAGTGGCAAGAAAGTGCATTTTGGTGCATTTTGGAGCAGTTTTGGGCTTGGAATGGATATCACATGCTTGGAGCAAGGTGGATGGACAAAATTGATGTTCAAGAAGGATTAGGAATGTGCTTGTAGATTTAAGTCAAAGATTTTGAAGAAATGAATCAGTTTAGAAGAAGGACTGTTAGCCAAGTTTCCTGATTTGGTCGTAATCCGAATTTACCTAATTTCCAGCTGCAAGGAGGATCTCAAATTAATTTAGGACACTTAATTACTTGTTCTAGAAGTCCTAAACTTCCCCAAAATTCCTTACCGCACCAAATATGCACAAACACATCACACTTTCCCTTTTTCCCCTTCCTTATTGTGCAAGGGGACCTTGTTCTTTCCTATTTTCTACCCCAAAACACATTCCTCTTTTCTTCCTAAGCCTTGCCGCATAAGGGATCACTTTCCCTTCCCTTGCCGCATCTTACATTCCTATTTCTCTTTAGATTCTGACCTTACTTGCCTATTTCCAATTGATTTCTGACATTTAATCCTTGTGGGACAAAATAGCTAAATTTTATTCACTTTCTCTAAGCCTTGCTGTGCCTTAGCCTATAAATACTTAATCTTTTCATCCTTGAAAACGCTTACACATCCCTGACCATTCGACACATTCTCTGCATCCCTTCCATCCACCTATCTACCTATCCATCCTCTACCACCCTTACATACATCCCTCACAACCCTCCATAGTTTTCTGACCCATAGTACCCTTTGCCGCACCATACACCTATCCTAACCATAACCATACCTTCTTCTATCCACTATTCCATACAAACAACCATCCAAACCACCACAAAATCCTTGTGCCGCAGCAAAGGAGATGAAGGAAAGTTCTTGGATGTGCTTGCTGTTCAATTTGGATCGCTGGAGCGTTTAGGTGTTTTCTTTCTTTTGTTTTCAATGTATAAATCTATTTACCTTTGTTTTACGATTATGAGGAACTAAGCCCTTTTGGCTAGGGGGCTATTCAATACCATGATTATACTTGCAATATCAATTGATTACATCCAGTTGTGATTTCATAAATCGTGAATGCAATTTGCTTAACTGCTTGATTGATAACTTATTCCTGTATGGTGATTAAGAGGGCCCGCTTAGTTTGCATGCATGAATTTGATGCTAGACTATAAGGGAGTTTCACCTAATCAATACAAACTTATATTTACAAGTAGTGGAGGTGATGTGAAATTAAATTGCACTCAAACTTAAACCCTATTGATGTAGTATATGAAAGTAGGGATCGTTCTAGGCCGGGGATTAAAAGGGATGCTAATCTACACAAACTAGACTTTAAAACACTAAACTAGACTCAATTAACTGAAAACAGCAAATAGAACTCAAACTAGACAGTTTCTGGACTCTAGATGGTCAAAATAAGCTAATTAGACACAAAACACACAAAACAAGTTCTTTAGACTCAAAACTAACACCTAAGAGTGAATTGGACGAAATTAAGACTTAACTTGACTCAAAAGACTAAAAGACTCAAGATTTGACAAATTTAGACTATACTAACACAAATTAAAAGCAAGGGATTGGTTTTGAAGGAATTTAAACTTAAACAAACAGAATTGTAAAGTAGACTTAAGTATGCACGAAATTGGTGATTTAAATGGGTGAATGGTAGCTAGAGGGTCCTTCTTCACACATGACACATATGCAATACAAATCGATTTCCAGTTATTCTTTCTATAAACCATGAATGACAATGCCCCAAATTAACCGTGACTGCACCCATTAACTTTCAGATTTTCCTAAGTTCATTGAATTGGATGTAGCGCCGCAACCAAATTATTCTTATCAAATTCCCTATATGACTGCATACTAGAGATATATATCAAAGATCATTAAGCTCCGTGAAAATCATAAGCATTGACAAGGCATTCGTGACTATGACTGCATGACACTCCTGCCAGAAATCTACTTAACGCGATCGTGACTAGCAACCTCCACTACTTGTAAATATAAGTTTGTAACTATTAGGTGAAACTCCCTTATATTTTAGCATCAAATTCATGCATGCAAACTAAGTATGCATCCCTAATCAACATACAAGAATAAGTTTTAAATCAAACAGTTAAGCAAATTGCATTCATGATTTATGAAATAATAACTGGATGTCATCAATTCATATCACATATATGTTCATGGCTTTGAATTATCCCCAAGCTAAAAAGGGGTTTAGTTCCTCCTGTTCGCAAAAAAACAAAGACAATTAAATTTAAACATCAAAAGCAAAGATAGAATACACCTAGAAACGCTCCAACAATCCAAGGCTTGGAATGGCAAGCACGGCTCCAGGTGGCTCCTTCCTTCTCCTTCCTTGCAAAACTTGAGGCACAAATGAGGGATGTGTATGAATGGCGTGTATGATTTATAAAGAGAGGGGTGAATGGTAGATGGTGGTTTGAATGTTGCAGCATATATGTGTATTTATAGGGAGAGGATGCGGCACAACACTTAGTGTAGGAGAAGGATTAAACGATCCAAATCCACAAGGAAAAGGCTCTAGAAGTTAGAAACCAAGGAGAAATAGGATAAGGGGGTGCGGCACAGATTTAGGGATTCTAGAAAGGGTAGAGGCGGCACCAAAGTAGGATAGGATAAGGATCTTCTAGAACATGTTTTTATGTCTCCTAAATTGAAAATACATACGTATTGCTGCTGGAATTAAGTTAGGATAGGATAAGATAAGATAAGGTAAGGTTTGGATAAGATAAGGCATTTTGGATAATGTTTTGGATAATTCTCCTTCCTTTGAGCTTATTCCTTATCTTCAATGTCTTGAATGAATTTCTCCATTTCTTTTGCACATACCTAGCCGCTCTTGAACTTCAATTTCGTCCATCCACCTTGATCCATGCATGTGATATCCATTCTTGGCCCAAAACTGCTCTAAAATGCTCCAAATTGCATTTTCTTGCCAACTTTGTCATTTGGACCTACAAACACACGAAAATAGCTTAAAACACTCTTATAAGCAATAACTAACTAACTAAATGCAAGAAAACATGCTAACTAAGTCGCATAAATATGTTCCTATCAAATTCCCCCACACTTAGCTTTTGCTAGCCCTCGAGCAAAACAAAACAAACAAAACACAATCTAAACCTTCCAACAATCATCTCAATGGAACATAACATGTTAAAAATCATTACTTACATAGATTTTAGTTATCCCTACCCTCACTTAATCACAGTAGCCACTCACTAGCTCGCATTTAATCAATTAAAACAACATTTTAAATGTAGTAACATGCCTTAGAGAATCCTTCAATTCCTTACAAGATATACACTCTATGTTCACACAGATTTTCTGACTACACTCCCTTTACTAGGTAAATGTGAGAAGATTGATGTAAACATGTAGACTAAACACTCACATATGTTATAACAAAGAAGGCATTTTCTGGAATTATTAATGCACATATAAATATGATCTCATGAATGGAATGCCACTACTTAGACGCGAGAACCAAGGTTACCATATGCTCATACCAATCTCAAACTCAACATATTGAAACACATAACAATCAAGATAGAAGTCTAAGGGTTGTAACGGGGCTAAGGTATTGGCTAACAAAGAAGGCATTTTGTGGACCCTTTCTTCAACAACCAACACTTGTGAGTTCATTCTCACTTATTCTCAACTGTTTTTTTTTTTTTTCTCTCTCTTTTCACGTTCTTCTTTCTTCTTTTTTTTTCTTTCTACCCGTGCCCTCTCTATTTCTTTGGCACACAAAACCACTAAAAACCTTCCCCCACACTCATTTTTCTGCATATTGTAGATCAAAAGGAATTCCCTCTAAGTCATGCTTCACTATTCTTTAAGAACAAAGGTATGGATAGTCCTATACTAGGCTAGGTATGGATAATGTGGTTAACAAAGAAAATAGGCTAAACAAGGCTCAAAAATGGTTAAACCTACAATACATATGCAAAGGGTGAGGCTTTTTGGCTCTGGTTTAACTAACAACTTCATCTTGTTATTTGTTATGCAATCAATTTTATGCTTTGAATGAAACGGGCATGAGTTCTAGTATTTGGAACTATAATGATGAAAACGCATTCTAAGTAGCAACCAAGCAAAGAAATAATGAGATCATGCAACGACTTTAGAAAACAAAAATATCAAGATTAATAACTCTCCAAATAACATATAGGCTCAAGTCTCTCAGGGTTGTGGCGTTAGTTTGAGTTCCTTCCTTCAAGCATGTTACAAAAACTTTTTTTTTTTCTTTTGTGATTACATGTGAGTTCGTAAACGACAACTACAACTAAGCATAAACCAAAGAGCATATCAAACTTCCATCCATGTTTGTAACTTTCTTTAACAGTCATGCAATTAAAAACCAAATCCTCATCATTGTGTTGGAAGGTACCCTAAGACACAAACACACAAAAACGACTCTTTTTGGGTTTTTTTTTTCAAAACTTTTTCGAATTTTTTTTTTGTTGTAAATTTTCGGATTTTCTGCTATAGGACACATTAAAACACTTCAAAACACACTAAAAACACTTAAAACAGTGAGAAACAACTGTAGAAGTGATAGGTGACAAAATCCAACGAATTTTTCATGAAAACACTTTGTTTACCCCCCCCCCCCCCCCCCCCCCCCGGCGCACTTAAACTAAACATTGTCCTCAATGTTTCAAACATAGACTCACACACAAGCAAGCAAACAACACAACTAACAAACATGACAAATATGGCAAAGTAAAAGCAATAAAGAGTAGGGTTTAGAAATGCAAATCTGGTTGTGGAGCCTAGGTCTTCTTTATTTGAATGCATGGGTTGCCTCCCAAGAAGCGCTTGCTTTAATGTCTTCTAGCCGGACGATAGCTCCAACTTAAGCTTGATGGGGCTTCACGGCATAGAGGGGTATGTCCTCCACGTTGTGCTCTGCGAAATTCTCATAGTAGGGCTTTAAAATGATGCCCATTTACTTTGAATTCTTGGCCTATCTTCACACTTTGAATTTGGATTGCACCATAAGGAAAAACATTAGTAACAACAAAAGGTCCACTCCATCGAGAACATAACTTACCTGGAAACAATTTAAGGCGTGAATTGAAGAGTAAAACTTTCTGCCCATTAGAGAATGTCTTTGTGCGAATCATCTTATCATGAAAGGCCTTCGTCTTTCCTTGTAAATTCGAGCGTTCTCATAAGCTTCATTCCTAATCTCTTCAAGTTCATTCAATTGAAGCTTCCTATGAATTCCAACAACATCAATGTCCATGTTGAAGGTCTTGACTGCCCAATGCGCCTTGTGCTCTAATTCAATTGGAAGATGGCATGGTTTCCCATAGATTAGCCGAAATGGTGACATCCCAATTGGTGTTTTGTAGGCCGTGCGATATGCCCACAACGCATCGTTCAAACGCAAACTCCAATCCTTCCTTGTAGGCCCAACCATTTTCTCCAAAATCTGCTTGATTTCTCGATTTGAAACCTCGGCTTGCCCATTCGTTTGAGGATGATAAGCTGTTGAAACCTTATGCGTGACATTGTACTTCTTGAGCAGTGCCTCGATGGTCCGATTGCAAAAATGAGAGCCTCCATCACTAATAAGTACTCGCGGCATGCCAAACCTTGCAAATATGTTAGTTCTAACAAAATCTGCAACCACTTTAGAATCATTAGTTCGTGTGGCTCTTGCTTCCACCCACTTTGAGACATAATCAACCGCAAGTAATATATAAGTAAATCCCTGAGATGAAGGAAAAGGACCCATAAAATCAATACCCTAAACATCAAAAATTTCGACAATAAAGATAGAGGCCTGCGGTATTTAGTCCTTTACACCTATATTGCCCATTCTTTGGCAACGATCACAAGTCACACAAAAAGTTCTAGCATCCTTAAAGATCGTAGGCCAATAGAATCCACATTCTAACACTTTAAGGGTGGTGCATTGTGTGCCAAAGTGTCCCCCACATGCATAAGCATGATAGAAAGTTAAAATTGAGTTAAACTCCGAATTGTGCACACACCTATGTAGAATCTGATCGGGGCAATATTTCCATAGGTATGGGTTATCCCAAACATAAAATCAAGCATCCTTTTTCAATTTATCACGTTGGTGCTTGTTTAGGGTGCTTGGAATTTGCTTGGACACCAAAAAATTGACTAAATCAGCATACCATGGCTCACTTACCTCTATGGACATCAATTGCTCATCTGCTTCTGGGATGGGTAATTGCTCCTCATTGTGCACCAAACGACTCAGATGGTTAGCCACCACGTTCTCACTTCCTTTCTTGTCCTGAATCTCGATGTCGAACTCTTGAAGAAGCAGCATCCATCGAATAAGCCTTGGCCTGGCCTCCTTTTTTGTGAGCAAGTACTTCAACGCTGCATGGTCCTTTAGTACCAAGGAAATAAGAACAAAATTTATCTAAAGCAAAAACAACAGCAAGAAATTCTTTTTCCGTAGTGGAGTAGTTCAATTGGGCGTCATTTAAGGTCCGTGAGGCATAATAAATGATGTGGGGCTTCTTGTCCTTCCTTTGTCCCAAAAAAGCTCCAATTGCATAATCGGATGCATCGCACATTAGCTCGAAAGGAAGACTCCAATTTGGTGGCACTATGATGGGGGCCGAAGTAAGCATCTCCTTGAATGGCACTTCCTTCTGTAAAAGTCGGCAAAGGGGAGTAGAAATCTTCGAGAAGTCCTTGATAAATCGCCTATAGAATCCTGCATGTCTAAGCAAAGAACAAACCTCTCTCACCGAAGTGAGAGAGGGTAAGCAGCATGCAAGATCTATTTTTGATTTATCCACCTCAATTCCCCTTTCTGAAATGATGTGACCTAAAACTATGCCTTGTTTAACCATAAAGTGACATTTTTTCCAATTCAAAACAAGGTTAGTTTCCATACATCATTTTAAGATCAAACTGAGATTATTTAAGCAACCGTCGAACGAATCACCAAAAACACTGAAATCGTCCATGAAAACCTCAATAATCTTTTCAACAAAATTTGAAAAGATACTTACCATGCATCTTTGAAAGGTTGCTGGAGCATTTCATAAACCAAATGGCATTCGGCGATAAGCAAAGGTGCCAAACGGACAAGTAAAAGTAGTTTTTTCTTGGTCGTCTGGAGCTATGACAATTTCATTATATCCCGAATAACCATCAAGAAAACAATAAAAAGAATGACCGGCTAACCTCTCAAGCATTTGGTCAATGAACGGCAAGAGGAAGTGGTTTTTCCTTGTTGTGGCGTTGAGCTTCCTATAGTCGATACACACTCTCCAACCTATTTGGATACAGGTAGGTACAAGTTCGTTCTCTTCATTCTTTACCACAGTGACTCCTGACTTCTTTGGAACGACTTGAATTGGTGAAACCCAACGGCTATCTGAAATTGGATAGATCACTCCACAATCAAGAAGCTTTATAATCTCCTTCTTCACAACTTCCATCATTGGAGGGTTGAGACGGCGTTGAGCCTCTCGAGTTGGTTTAGCCGCCTCCTCAAGAAGTATGTGATGCATGCATGTCGTAGGACTAATCCCCTTGATATCGGCTAAGGTCCATCCAATCGCAATTTTGTGCTTTTTCAACACCCGAATAAGCTTTTCTTCTTCTAATGCCGTGAGTGATGAGGAAACAATGATGGGCAACGTTTCTTTTTCTCCCAAAAAGACATACTTCAAGTGACTTGGCAATGGTTTGAGCTCTAGTGTAAGTGCCTGCACCACCGAAGGTAACAACTTGTTAGTAAAAACGGGAATTGACATTGGGATTGAAGACTTACTATTGCAAGGTGGCGATGACTCAAGTGCAGCCACCATCTCCTTGATTTCTTCACGAAAACCCAAGGCAAGGGGCTCTTCCTTGTTGTTGCCGTGAGTGTGCACAAATACTGCTTCCTGTTTTGTGCGTTCAATTCCTTGTGTGATGGTTGTTTCAAGGGCATCTCGATCTAAGGAGTCAAGAAATTCCTGCACCAAAGAATCCAAAATATCAATAGAGAAACAAGAATGATCATCAATAGGATACTTCATGGCTTCAAAAATATTAAAATCAATAACTTCCCCATCAAATTCCATTGTCAATGTCCATTTGAACACATCGATCTTCGTCCGGGCTGTTTTCATGAAGGGTCACCCAAGCAAGATTGGCAATGGTGTAGCATGGGCCGAATCATCCATCTGTAGCACATAGAAATCAGCTAGGAATACTAAATGGTCCACCTGCACCAAAACATCTTCCAAAACTCCTTTTGGATAGGCATTAGAACGATCGGCTAATTGAATGATTACACCATCGTTTTTAAGCTCTCCTAAGTTCATAGATGCATAAATTGAGTATGGAATGACATTAATTGATGCACCTAAGTCTAGCATGGCATGTTCAAGTTTAGTATTGCCAATAACACAAGGAATCGTAAAACTACCCGGATCTTTGCATTTATGGGGTAATTTCCTTTGTAAAACAGCGGAGACATTCTCACTTACCTAGACCACCTCCTTGTTCGAAATCTTCCTTTTTGTTGTGCAAAGCTCTTTAAAAAAATTGGTGTACCTTGGTACTTGCTTGATTGCATCAAGGAGAGGGATATTGACTTGCACCTTTCTAAACGTCTCAAGAATGTCCTTTTCAGCTTCCTTTTTCTTTGATTGCATAAATTTGCAAGGGAAAGGCACATTCGGAGGAATAACATTAGAAGTAATCGAATTTGGAACTACCTTACCTGTAGTGGATGGTTTAGAGGCCTTAGGGGGATGCGGCAAGGATGATTCTCTTTTTGTCGTGGGTTCCACCTCTTCCTCCTCTTCAATCAGCAACTTTTCGTCCTCCTTTTGACTTGATTTGGATGGTTGTGGGTCGGTCTCGACTTGCTTGTCACTTCTCAATATGATGGCCATGGTAGTTTCAAATCCTCCATTTGGATTCGCAATGGTTGAACTAGGGAGTTTGCCTTGTTCTCAAAACTGTCCTACGAACTCTACTATCTGTCCAATTTGTTTTTCCAAATGGTCCACCCATTTGTTTTGATTTTCGTGTCCCTAAGACAAAGAAGTGAGTAACTTAATAACCGTATCATTATCCAAAGATGTACCTGGATTTGTTTGGGCAAATTGTTGTTCGGATTGAGTTAGTGCGAATGGCCTTTGGTAGAACCCCGAAGGTGGCTGTCTAAATCCATCTTGTTGTTGTGATTGTTAAGGTTCCCTCCATTTGAAGTTTGGGTGATCTCTCCAGCCCGGATTGTAAGTGTTTGAGTATGGGTCACTCCGTGGCTGATTTTGGCCATGATATCCAATGGCATTAGCACTTTCCCATCCCCCATTCTCAATCAATTGAGGGCATTGATCAGAAGGGTGCCCTTGCATAGAGCACACGCCACAAGTGCTTGGTCCTTGTATTTTCATTCCTTCGACCATTTGTGACATAAGAGCAATGATGTTAGTTAATTGAGATTGAATTTCGGATATGGAACTTACCTCATTAACTTGCTGCCGTGGGGGGTCTCTTTGGCCAACTCCTTCATATTATTATGCGTTCAAGGCTCGATTTGCGATTAAGATCTTTGCATGAACGGGTGTTTTGTCCACCAAAGCACCACCTGCCGAAGCATCAAGCATATGTCTCTCAATTGGAAGAAGTCTTTCGTAAAAGTATTGAATGAGAAGCTCTTCTTTCATTTGATGTTGAGGACACAATGTAACGAGACCCTTGAAACGTTCATAATATGCTGGAAAGGATTTTCCTTGGTTTTGTTGAATTCCACTGATCTTCTTCCTCAAAAGAATAACTCTCGAAGTTGGGAAGAATTTCTCTAAAAACGTTCTTTTCATGCTTTCCCAAGATGTGAAAGTTCCGGGTGCTAATTCGAATAACCAATCATTAGCCTTGTCCATAAGAGAGAATGGAAAGGCTTTCATCTTCAGAATGTTCCCATCTACGTTGATTAGGGTCATGCTTGAACATACTACTTTGAATTCCTTCAAGTGTTTGTTTGGATCCTCCATGGATAGCCCATGGTATTTTGGAACGTGATGCAACAAGCTAGACTTCAATTCAAATTCATTGGTCTTGCCTTCACTTGTCGCAGGGTATTGGATGCATAAGGGCACGACATTTTCCAACCCCGAGGCTGAAAGCTCCTTGATTGTACGATTATCCATAGCCATGGCTTGTTCTTCCTCTTCCTCTTCTTCAAACTCAAATTCGGAACTAGAGCTAGAACTAGGCGGATTGGGCTCTGGATTCTTTCTCTTCCTTCTCAAAGTTCGTTCAAAATCGTCGTCAAACTCCAAGATATGCTTACGAACCGTTTGAGAACTACGAGTCATAAACTAGTACCTAAAACAAAGACAACAATACAAAATAAAAAACTAAATAAAATACGGACAGAAACAACGGGGGATTAGCAATTTGCTTCAAAGTTTGTTCAAAATCGTCGTCAAACTCCAAGATATGCTTACAAACCGTTTGAGAACTACGAGTCATAAACTAGTACCTAAAACAAAGACAACAATACAAAATCAGAAACTAAATAAAATACAAACCGAAACAATGAGGGATTAGCAATTTGCTAATCCCCGGCAACGGCGCCAAACATTTGATGTGAAATTAAATTGCACTCAAACTTAAACCCTATTGATGTAGTGTATGAAAGTAGGGATCGTTCTAGGCCGGGGATTAAAAGGGATGCTAATCTACACAAACTAGACTTTAAAACACTAAACTAGACTCAATTAACTGAAAACAGCAAATAGAACTCAAACTAGACAGTTTCTAGACTCTAGATGCTCAAAATAAGCTAATTAGGCTCAAAACACACAAAACAAGTTCTTTAGACTCAAAACTAACACCTAAGAGTGAATTGGACGAAATTAAGACTTAACTTGACTCAAAAGACTAAAAGACTCAAGATTTGACGAATTTAGACTATACTAACACAAACTAAAAGCAAGGGATTGGTTTTGAAAGAATTTAAACTTAAACAAACAGAATTGTAAAGTAGACTTAAGTATGCATGAAATTGGTGATTTAAATGGGTGAATGGCTAGCTAGAGGGTCCTTCTCCACACATGACACATATGCAATACAAATCGATTTCCAGTTATTCTTTCTATAAACCATGAATGACAATGCCCCAAATTAACCGTGACTGCACGCATTAACCCTCAGATTTTCCTAAGTTCATTGAATTGGACGTAGCGCCGTAACCAAATTATTCTTATCAAATTCCCTATATGACTGCATACTAGAGATATATATCAAAGATCATTAAGCTCCGTGAAAATCATAAGCATTGACAAGGCATTCGTGACTATGACTGCATGACACTCCTGCCAGGAATTTACTTAACGCGACTATAACTAGCAACCTCCACTACTTGTAAATATAAGTTTGTAACTATTAGGTGAAACTCCCTTATATTTTAGCATCAAATTCATGCATGAAAACTAAGTATGCATCCTTAATCAACATACAAGAATATGTTTAAATCAAACAGTTAAGCAAATTGCATTCACGATTTATGAAATAATAACTGGATGTAATCAATTCATGTCCCATATATGTTCATGGCTTTGAATTCTCCCCTAGCTAAAAAGGGGTTTAGTTCCTCATGTTCGCAAATAAACAAAGACAATTAAATTTAAACATCAAAAGCAAAGATAGAATACACCTAGAAATGCTCCAACAATCCAAGGCTTTGAATGGCAAGCACGGCTCCAGGTGGCTCATTCCTTCTCCTTCCTTGCAAAACTTGCGGCACAAATGAGGGATGTGTATGAATGGCGTGTACGATTTATAGAGAGAAGGGTGAATGGTAGATGGTGGTTTGAATGTTGTAGCATATATATGTATTTATAGGGAGAGGATGCGGCACAACACTTAGTGTAGGAGAAGGATTAAAAAATCCAAATCCACAAGGAAAAGGCTCTAGAAGTCAAAAACCAAGGAGAAATAGGATAAGGGGGTGCGGCACAGATTTAGGGATTCTAGAAAAGGTAGAGGCGGCACCAAAGTAGGAGAGGATAAGGATCTTCTAGAACTTGTTTTTATGTCTCCTAAACTGAAAATACATCCCTTTTGCAACTGGAATTAAGTTAGGATAGGATAAGATAAGATAAGGTAAGGTTTGGATAAGATAAGGCATTTTGGATAATGTTTTGGATAATTCTCCTTCTTTTGAGCTGATTCCTTATCTTCAATGTCTTGAATTAATTTCTCCATCTCTTTTGCACATTCCTAGCCTCTCTTGAACTTCAATTTCGTCCATCCACCTTGATCCATGCATGTGATATCCATTCTTGGCCCAAAACTGCTCTAAAATGCTCCAAATTGTACTTTCTTGCCAACTTTGTCATTTGGACGTACAAACACACGAAAATAGCTCAAAACACCCTTATAAGCAATAACTAACTAACTAAATGCAAGAAAACATGCTAACTAAGTCGTATAAATATGTTCCTATCAAATTCCCCCACACTTAGCTTTTCCTAGCCCTCGAGCAAAACAAAACAAACAAAACACAATCTAAACCTTCCAACAATCATCTCAGGGATTTCCAATGGAACATAACATGTTAAAAATCATTACTTACATAGATTTTAGTTATCCCTACCGTCGAACTCGTACTTAAGCACAGTAGCCACTCACTAACTCGCATTTAATCAATTAAAACAACATTTTAAATGTAGTAACTTGCCTTAGAGAATTGATAGGAGCATATTTATGCGACTTAGTTAGTATGTTTTCTTCCATTTATTTAGTTAGTTATTGCTTATTTAAGTGTTTTAAGCTATTTTCGTGTGTTTGTAGGTGCAAATGACAAAGTTGGCAAGCAAGTGCAATTTGAACCATTTTAGAGCAGTTTTGGGCTTGGAATGGATAGCACATGTATGAAGCAAGATGGATGGACGAATTTGAAGTTAAGTGAGGCTAGCAATGTGCAAAACAGTTGAAGAAATTAATTCAAGTCATTGAAGATAACGAATCAGCTAAAAAGAAGGAACATTATCCAAAACCTTATCCAACCTTATCTTATCCAAACTAACCTTATCTTACCTTATCTTATCTTATCCTATCCTAATCTTATCCTACCTTAATTCCAACTACAAGGGGGACTCCTTTTCATATTAGGACACCTAAAACCTGTTTTTAGAAGGCCTTTTCCTTCTAGAAACATGCCACAACACTCCTTTCTGAAAGCCCTAAAATTCTGGCAACCCAACCTTTCTAGAAGGCCTTTTCCTTGTTGGATTGGAGCCCTAAATCCTTTTCCTTGACAACCTAGGCCAAGTAATCCTTAGGCCTATATGTACCCCAATCTGCCGCACCATTCAAACCACCACCCACTACCATAACTCACCTACATCCATCCACCACACCATCGACCACACAACTGATGTGAAATTAAATTGCACTCAAACTTAAACCCTATCAATGTAGTATGTGTAAATATGGATCGTTCTAGCTGCCGGGGATTAGAAGGGATGCTAATCTACACTAATTAAACTCTAAAGCACTAAACTAGACTTAAAAACAGAAAACTAGACTCTAATGACTTAAAACAAACAAGAAAGACTCAAAGTAGCTTAGAACAAGCAAATAGACTCAAAACAAAAACTAGGGAGTTATTTGGATGAATTCTAACTTTAACTTGACTCAAAATGCTAAAAGACACAAAATTGGACAGATTCTAACCTAAAGACACGACCAAGTAAAGGGATTTGAAAAGGAGTCCCCCTTGCAGCTGGAATTAAGGTAGGATAACATTAGGATAGGATAGGATAATATAAGTTAAGGTAAGGTAAGGTTAGTTTGGATAAGGTTTTGGACAATGTTCCTTCTTTTTAGCTGATTCCTTATCTTCAATGACTTGAATTAATTTCTTCAACTCTTTTGCACATTCCAAGCCTCTCTTGAACTTCAAATTTGTCCATCCATCTTGCTCAATACTTGTGCTATCCATTCCAAGCCCAAAATTGCTCTAAAATGCTCCAAATTGCACTTTCTTGCCACTTTTGCCATTTAAACCTGAAAACACACGAAAATAGCTTAAAACACTCTAATAAACATAAACTAACTATGTAAATGCAAGAAAACAAGCTAACTAAGTCGCATAAATATTCTCTTATCAACAATCTCTTGTGCCGCAGCTTTGCAAGGAAGGAAAAGGAAAGAGCCATTTGGAGCCATGCTTGCCATTCAAGACATTGGATCGTTAGAGCGTTTTTAGGTGTATTCTATCCTTTGTTTTCAATGTTTACATTTATTTATCTTTGTTTATTTGCAAACATGAGGAACTAAACTCATTTTAGCTAGGGGAGAATTCAAAGCCATGAACATATATGTGATATGAATTGATTACATCCAGTTATTATTTCGTAAATCATGAATGCAATTTGCTTAACTGTTTTACTAAAACTTATTCTTGTATGTTGATTAGGGATGCACACTGATGTGAAATTAAATGACACTCAAATTAAACCCTTTTTTTGACAATTGTAGTATATATGTAAGTATGGATAGTTCTTGCCGGGGATTAGAAGGGATACCAATCTAGACTAATTAAACTCTAAAACACTAAACTAGACTTAAAAACAGAAAACTAGACTCTAATGACTTAAAACAATCTAGAATGACTCAAAACAGCTTAAAACAAGCAAATAGACTTAAAACAAACACTAGGGAGGACTTTGGACGAATTCCTAACTTTACTTGACTCAAAACACTAAAAGACACAAGTTTAAACAGATTCTAACTAAGTTGACACAAGAAAGTAAAGGGGATTGGTTTTTTGGACGAATTCAAAGTAAAAACAAACTGATTAAGACACTAAACAAAGGTTGGTATGAATTTGGGTGAATGAATGGGTGAATGGCTAGCTAGAGGGTCCTTCTCCACACATGACACATATGCAACACGAGTCGATTTCCAGTTATTCTTTCAATAAACCATGAACCTCAACGCCCCAAGTTAACTGTGACAGCACTGCTTTAACTCTCAGATTTTCCGAAATTCATTAAATTGGATGGGATACGCATCGTCAACCCAAATTATTCTCCAATAGTTCTCTACATGAAAAGCATAATAGAAATACAATCAAAGATCATTAAGCTCTGTGAAAATCATAAGCATTGACAAGGCATTCGTGACTATGAAAAGCATGACACTCCTGCCAGGAATTTACTTAACGCGATCGTGAGTAGCAACCTCCACTACTTGTAAATATAAGTTTGTAACTATTAGGTGAAACTCCCTTATATTTTAGCATCAAATTCATGCATGCCAACTAAGTGTGCACCCTCAATTTACATACAAGAATAAGTTTTCAATCAAACAGTTAAGCAAATTGCATTCACGATTTATGAAACAATAACTGGATGTTATCAACTCATATCACATATATGCTCATGGCTCTGTATTCACCCCTAGCTAAAACGAGTTTAGTTCCTCTTGTTCGCAATTAAACAAAGATAAATAAATTTAAACATTGAAAACAAAGGATAGAATACACCTAGAAACGCTCCAACAATCCAAGGCTTTGAATGGCTGGCACTGCACTAAGGGATTCCTCTCATTTCTCCTTGCTAAGTTGCAACACAATGAAGGCTATTTGGTGAATGGTGTGAATTGTGGTCTGATGGTAGAGGGTGGTCGTTTGAATGGTGCAGCAAATTGGGGTAAATATAGGCCTAGGGATTACTTGGCCTAGGTTGTCAAGGAAAAGGATTTAGGACTCCAATCCAACAAGGAAAAGGCCTTCTAGAAAGGTTGGGGCGCCAGATTTTTAGGGCGCCAAATTTTTAGGGCTTCAAGAAAGGAGTGTTGTGGCATGTTTCTAGAAGGAAAAGGCCTTCTAAAAACAGGTTTTAGGTGTCCTAATATGAAAATGAGTCCCCCTTGCAGCTGGAATTAAGGTAGGATAAGATTAGGATAGGATAAGAGAAGATAAGGTAAGATAAGGTTAGTTTGGATAAGATAAGGTTGGATAATGTTCCTTCTTTTTAGCTGATTCCTTATCTTCAATGACTTGAATTAATTTCTTCAACCCTTTTGCACATTCCTAGCCTCTCTTGAACTTCAAATTCGTCCATCCATCTTGCTCCAGACTTGTGCTATCCATTCTAAGCCCAAAATTGCTCTAAAATGCTCCAAATTGCACTTTCTTGCCACTTTTGCCATTTGAACCTGAAAACACACGAAAATAGCTTAAAACACTCTAATAAACATAAACTAACTATGTAAATGCAAGAAAACAAGCTAACTAAGTCGCATAAATATGCTCCTATCAAATTCCCCCACACTTAGCTTTTGCTAGTCCTCGAGCAAAACAATGAAACAAAACATAACCTAAACCTTTCAACGTTCACCTCAGGGATTTCCAATCGAACATGACATTTTAAAAATCACTACTTACATAGATTTTAGCCATCCTTACTTTCGAGCTTACACTTAATCGCAATAATCACTCACTAGCTCGCATTTAATCAATTAAAACAACATTTTGAATGTAGTAACATGCCTTAGAGAATCCCTCAATTCCTCAAAATATATACACTCTATTTTCACACAGATTTTCTGACTACACTCCCTATACTAGGTATATGTGAGAAGATTGATGTAAACAAGAAAACTAGTACTCACATATGTTTAAAACAAAGAAGGCATTTTCTGGAATTATTAATACATGTAAATGATCTCATGAACGGAATGCTACTACTTAGACGCGAGAACCAGGGATACCATATGCTCATACCAATCCCAAACTCGACATATTGAAACACACAACAATCAAGATAGAAGTTAAAGGGTTATAACGGGGCTAAGGTATTGGCTAACAAAGGAAGGTAAAAAATAAACAAAAGTTCTTAAAGAAATAGCAGCAAAGCAATGAAATCAACACTTAGAATTCACTTTTGATTGCAGAAATCAACTCTAAACACAAAGGGAAGATTCAAACATCACTTAGGGTCGGATTCAAACTTTTGGATGCTTTCTTCAACAACCAATACATGTGAGCTCATTCTCACTTATTTTGAACTATTTTTCTTTCTTTTTCACAACTTTTTTCTTTCGTTTTTTTCTTTTTCCACGTTTTTTTCCTTTTTTCTTCTTCTTTCTTTTGAAACAAACTCTACCCCAAAAGAACAAATCCTTCCCCCACACTTGTTTTTTTGCATAATGTCGATCTAAATGAATTCCCTCTAAGTCATGCTTCACTATCCTTTAAGAACAAGGGTATGGATTGTCCTATACTAGGCTAGGTAAGGATAATGTGGGCTAACAAAGAAAATAGGCTAACTAAGGCTCAAAGGGGTTAAACCTACAATACAAATGCAAAGGGAGTACGACTGTTTGGCTCTGGTTTAAACTAAACAACTTCATCTTGTTATTTGTTATGCTAATCAATTTCATGCTTTGAATGAAACGGGCATGAGTTTTAGTATTTGGAACTATAATGATGAAAACGTATTCTAAGTAGCAACCAAGCAAATAAATAATGAGATCATGCAACGACATTAGAAAACAAGAATTCACAGATTAATAACTCTCCAAATAAAGTATAGGGTCAAGTCTCTCAGGGTTGTAGTGTTAGTTTGAGTTTCTTCCTTCAAGCACGTTACAAAAACTGATTTCTTTCCTTTGTGATTACATGTGAATTCGTAAACGACAACTTCAACTAAGCATAAACCAAAGAGCATATCAAACTTCCATCCATGTCTGTAACTTTCTTTAATAGTCATGCAATTAAAAACCAAATCCTCATCATTGTGTTGGAAGGTACCCTAAGACACAAACAAACACACAAAACGACTCTTTTTGTATTTTTCAAACTTTTTTCGATTTTTTTTGTAAATTTTCGTATTTTTACTTCAAGACACATAAAAGCACACTAAAAACACTCAAAAACAGTGAAAACAACTTTAGAAGTGATAGGTGATAAAATCCCACGAAAATCAAAAATAGCGAAAACAACTTTATAAGTGATAGGTGATAAAATCCCACGAAAATCAATGAAAAACACTTTGTTTACCCCCCCCCCCCCCCCCCACACACTTAAACCAAACATTGTCCTCAATGTTTCAAACATAGACTCACACACAAGCAAGCAAACAACACAACTAACAAACATGACAAATATGGCAAAGTAAAAGCAATAAAGAGTAGGGTTTAGAAACACAAATCTGGTTGTGGAGCCGGAGCCTAGGTCTTCTTTATTCGAATGCATGGGTTGCCTCCTAAGAAGTGCTTGCTTTAACGTCTTCCAGCCGGACAATACCTCATTTTAAGCTCTATTAGGGCCCACGACATGGAGGGGTATTTCCTCCAAGACATGCTCCTCAAAATTCTCATGCATCGAATCTATGAATGGAAGGGGATATTGATCCTTCCTGATTGTGGCGTTGAGCTTCCTAAAGTCAATGTAAACTCTCCCGTCGATTGGGGGCCTGCACCAAAGAAGATAACAACCTATTAATTGAAATGGGAATTGGAATTGGAGGAGGTGGCTCACCAATGTGCTGCGATGAAGACTCAAAAGTAGCAGCACTATCAACAAATTCACAAGGGGTGCTCTAGGCCAGATTTGGTGTTTTGAGGGTCGTGGCGTGTTCCTTATGCTTCAATCCATTTGCCTCTTTGATGGTGGTTCTAGATACATCCTTCTTGATTGGTGCTGAACGTTCCTGCCCTATATTTTTAATTACATCAATGGCAAAACAAGAACAAACATCATTAGTGTGCTCAACAGATTCAAAAACTTTAAAGTTAATCATATCACCACCAAACTCCATAGTTAACGCTCCCTTGGCCACGTCAATCTTGGTGTGGGCTATTTTCATGAAAGGTCGGCCAAGTAAGATTGGCGATGGTGGAGAGTGGGCTGAGTTCTCCATGTCAAGCACATAGAAATCTGCAAGAAAAATTTAGTGGTCTACCTGCACCAAAACATCTTCCAAAACTCCTTTCGGGTATGCATTAGATCGATCGGCTAATTGGATAATAACACCATCATTTTTAAGCTCTCCTAGATTCATAGATGCATAAACAGAATATGGCATAACATTAATTGATGCACCTAAATCTAGCATAGCATGTTCAAACCTTGTATTACCAATTACACAAGGGATAGTGAAACTACCTAGATCTTTGCATTTAGGTGGCAGCTTTCTTTGCAACATTGCAGAGACATTTTCACTTACTTGTACCACCTCTTTCTCCCAAATCCGTTTCCTTGTTGTACAAATCTTCTTCAAAAACTTAGTGTACTTCGGGATTTGCTTTATTGCATCAAGGAGCAGGATATTGACGTGCACCTTCCTAAACTTCTCCAGAATGTCTTTTTCATCCTCTTCCTTCTTTGATTGCATGAATACGCTAGGGAATGGCACATTTGGTGGAATAACATTAGAAGGAATCCAATTTTGACCTACTTTAGTTAAAGTGGACGGCATAGGATGCTTAGGGGGCTTAGGAGGCTGCGACAAGGGTTGTTCTTCCCTTGTCGTGGCTTTGTCCACTTCCTCCTCCTCGAACAGCAACTTATCGTCCTTCTTTTACCTTGATTTGGATGGTTGTGGGTCGGTTCCAACCTGATTGCCACTTCTCAAAGTGATAGCGTTAGCGGTTTCAAATCCTCCCTTTGGATTCGCAATGGTTGAACTAGGGAGTTTGCCTTGTTCTCGAAACTGTCCTATGAACTTCGCTATCTGTCCAATTTGCTTTTCTGATAGGAGCATATTTATGCGACTTAGTTAGCATGTTTTCGTGCATTTACGTTGTTAGTTCTTAGTTATTTTAGTGTTTTAAGGTATTTTCGTGTGTTTGTAGGTCCAAAGGGCTAAAGGAGCAAGAAAGTGCATTTTGGAGTAGTTTTGGGCACTAAACGGATTGCAAATGCTTGGAGCTAAGTAAATGGACGAAATTGAAGACCTAAAGATACAAGGATTCCTAATTGAAGAAGGATTCCTAGTTAAAGAAGGATTCCTAGAGGAATGAGGATTCCTACTCAAAGAAGGAATGTTAGCCAAGGTTTCCTACTTTGGTTTTGACCTTTCCTAATCCTAAAAATTCCCTAAGTTCCAGGAACAAAGAAGACTCCTAACCATATTAAGACACTAAATAAGATCTTCTAGAAGTCCCAAGGACCTTGCCGCACCTTTTCCTTGTTTCCTCTTCCTTGCCATGCAAGGGAGAGTCCTTCTTTCCTATTTGCTGCCATAAAACACTTTCCCTTTCTTTTAAGTCACATTCCCCATTCCTAAAGGCTTAGCCGCACCACCCTTACCCTTTTTCTCTAAGATTCTGATTTTATTTCCCTTTTCCTAGTAGATTTGAATTAATTTATGTTAACTAAAATAAGTAGGGTTTTGATTTCCTAAAACCTTTAAAATTAAAGCCTTTGCCGCAGCTTAAGGAGGCATTCATACATCCAGCCACAATCGTTCTTCATCATTCACTCCCAAAATACATTCAAACACTATTTTCCGCACCGTATACCTATCCTAACCATAACTATACCTTATCCTTTCCATTCTTCCATTCATTCCACCACTCAAACCATCACCCATCCCTTGTGCCACAGCAAAGGAGAAGAAGGAAAGTTCTTGGACGTGCTTGTTGTTCAATTTGGATCGCTGGAGCGTTTAGGTGTTTTCTTTCTTTTGTTTTCAATGTACACATCTGTTTACCTTTGTTTTGCGATCATGAGGAACTAAACCCCTTTTGGCTAGGGGGAGATTCAAAGCCATGAACATACTTGCAATATGAATTGATTACCTTTAGTTGTGATTTCATAAATTGTGAATTCAATTTGCTTAACTGTTTGATTGATAACTTGTTCTTGTATGTTGATTGAGGGTCGACACTTAGTTTGCATGCATGAATTTGATGCTAGAATATAAGGGAGTTTCACCTAATCGTCATGAACTTATATTCATGTGTAGTGGAGGTCGCTTATAAACGATCGTGTTAAGTGAATTCTTGGCAGGAGTATCATGCTCATGATAGTTACGAATGCTTCGTCAATGCTTATAGTTTTCATGAAGCTTAATGATCTTTGATTGTATCTCTATTGTGTTGTTCACGTAGGGGACTTTTAGAGAATGTTTTGAATTGTTGTATGCGGTTTCACATCCAATTCAAGAACTTAAGGAAAACATGAGGGTTAATTTAAGCGTACCTAATTAATCTGCGGTGTTGAGTTTCATGGTTTATCGAAAGAACAACTGAAAATTGGTTTGTATGCAAGTGAGTCATGTGTGGAGAAGAACCCTCTAGTTAGCCCATCATCCATCCAAAAACACCCAATTTCGTTCAAGCTTTGTTTAAGTTTACAACTTGTTTTGTTTTTACTTAAATTCGTCCAAAACCAATCCCCCTTTTCTTTCTTGTGTCAACTTAGTTAGAATCTGTCTAACTAGTGTTTTTTAGTGTTTTGAGTCAAGTTAAAACCAATTTTTGTCCAAAGTACTCCCTAGTGTCTGTTTTGAGTCTATTTGCTTGTTTTGTGCTGTTTTGAGATATTCTAGTTTGTTTTGAGTCTTTTCAGTTTATATTGAGTCTTTAGAGTCTAGTTTAGTGTTCTAAACTTAGTTTTGTGTTTTTGAGTCAGTTTCAAGTGTTTTAGCAATCCCTCCTTATCTCCGGCCTAGAACGATCCCTACTTGCATCTATACTAGAATTGTCAACAAGAGGGTTTAATTTGTGTGCTGTTTTACAACGCATCAAATTTTTGGCGCCGTGGCTGGGGATTAGCAACTAATCCCTTGTTTCTTTTTCGTGTGTTTTTGTTTCAATTTCTGACTTTGTTTTGTTTCTTGTTTTTAGGTACTAGTTTATGACTCGGAGTTCTCAAACTGTTCGTAAGAATATCTTGGACTTTGACGATGATTTTGAGAGGACTTTGAGAAGGCAGAGAAACCAGCAAGAATCTAATCCACCTAGCCTTGAACCTGACCTTGAAGAACAAGCGATAGAAGAGGAAGAAGAGCCCACAGCTTAAGTGTTAGAGGAAGGAAGAACCAGGGCAGTGGACAATCGAACAATCAAGGAGCTCTCTGCTTCGGGATTGGACAATGCCGCACCCCTATGCATCCAATACCCCACGGCAGCTCACGACAAGACCGATGTGTTCGAATTGAAGTCTAGCTTGTTGCACCACATTCCCAAATTCCATGGGTTGTCCATGGAAGATCCAAACAAGCACTTGAAAGAGTTCGAAGTGGTGTGCTCAAGCATGACTCCAATCAATGTCGATGGCAACATTTTGAAGATGATGGCCTTTCCCTTTTCTCTGCTATAGAAGGCTAAGGATTGGTTATATGAATTAGCGCCTGGAATAGCCACTTCTTGGGAGAGCATGAAGAGGGCGTTCTTTGAGAAGTTCTTCCCCACTTCACGGGTCATTCTTTTGAGGAAGAAGATTAGTGGAAGGCAAATGAAAGAAGAGCTTCTACTTCAATACTTTTATGAAGGTCTTCTTCCCATTGAAAGGCAACTGCTAGATGCCTCAGCAGGAGGTGCGTTGGTGGACAAAACACCTGTGGTAGCAAATACACTAATTGCAAACCGTGCATTGAATGCACAACAATATGAAGGCATCGGGCAGAGAGACACCCCACGGCAGCAAATAAATGAGGTAAGTTCCACATCCGACATTCAATCTCAATTAGCTAATCTTACTTCTATTGTGTCTTAGATGGCCGAAGGGATGAGGATGCAAGAACCAAGTGTGTGTGGCGTGTGCTCTATCCAAGGACACTCATCTGAGAAGTGCCATCAATTGATTGAGAACGGTGGATAGAAATCTGCCAATGTCGTGGGTTTTGAAAGCCAAAACCAGCAAAGGAACGACCCATACTCTAATACCTACAATCCAGGTTGGAGAGACCAACCAAATTTCAAGTGGAGGGAGCCCCAACAACCCCAACAACAAAGAAGCTTTAGGCAGCAACCCCCGGGCTAGTACACAAAACCATACGCACCAACACAAGCCCCACAACAATCTGTCCAAAACATTTTAGGTACTTCTTTGGATAATGACACACTTCTTAAGTTACTCACCAATTTGTCTCAAGGGCAAGAAAATCAAACCAAAGCAATGCAAAACCAAGACAAAAGGGTGGATCAATTGGAAAAGCAAATTGGGCAGATTGCAGAATTTGTAGGACAGTTTCAAGACCCAGGAAAACTCCCCAGTTTAACTATTGCAAATCCAAAGGGAGGTTTGAAACTGCCAATGCAATCATCTTAAGAAGTGGTAAGGAAGTCGGGGCAGGTTCACAACCATCAAAATCAGGTCACAAGGAAGATGAAACGTTGCAATTTGAAGATGAGGAATACACTCAACCCATGGCAAGGGTGGAAACACCTCTGCCGCAGGCCCCTATTGCTCCTAAGCCATCCAATCTGTCCAATAAAGGTAAGAACGTGTCAAATTCAATTCCTACTAACGTTATTCCTTCGAATGTACCTTTTCCTTTTAGGTTCATGCAAAAAAAAAAAGAGGAAGCTGAAAAGGACATTCTAGAGACGTTTAGGAAAGTTCAAGTCAACATTCCACTCCTTGATGCAATCAAGCAAGTGCCAAGGTATGCTAAGTTTTTGAAAGAACTTTGCACCACAAAAAGAAAAATTTTGAACAAAGAAATGGTCAAGGTAAGTGAGAATGTTTTAGCTGTCTTGCAACGAAAACTGCCCACTAAATGCAAAGATCCTGGCAGTTTTACAATTCCTTACGTATTTGGCAATACTAGGTTTGAACATGCTATGTTAGACTTAGGTGCATCCATTAATGTTATGCCCTATTCTATTTATGCAGCTATGAACTTAGGAGAGTTGAAAAATGATGGTGTGATTATCCAATTGGCTGATCGTTCTAATACCTATCCAAAGGGTGTTTTGGAGGATGTTTTGGTGCAGGTCAATCACCTAATATTTCCAGTGGACTTCTATGCACTTGACATGGAAGATTCAAGCAATTCTCCTCCATTGCCAATCCTTCTTGGAAGGCCATTCATGAAAACAGCTCGTACAAAGATTGATGTGTTCACAGGGACTTTAACAATGGAATTCGATGGGAATGTTATTGATTTCAAAATTTCTGAAGCTATGAAGTATCCTAGTGATGATCATTCATGTTTTTCTATTGATATAATTGATTCTTTGGCACAGGAATGTTTTGAGGATTTCCAAGATGATTTGCTTGGAAAAACCATTTCAAGAGGCATAGGAGTCAAAATTGAAGAAATTGGAGAGACATCAACCCACGGCAAGCATGATGCATTCCTTGCCGTTCCTACATGTGAAGAAGAGGCAGAGATGGTTGCTGCCCTTGAATCATTGCCAAAGCATGATGGTAAGCTTTCTAACTTCGATTCAATTCCCGTTTCGACTAATAAGTTGCTTCCTTCAGTAATTCAGGCACCTACCCTTGAACTTAAACCATTACCAAGCCATTTGAAGTATATTTTCTTGGGGGAACAAGAGACCTTGCCTGTCATTGTGTCTTCCTTCCTCACGGCACAAGAAGAAGAGAAGTTAGTGCGTGTCTTGAAGGAGTTCAAATCTGCCATAGGTTGGACCTTAGTCGACATCAAGAGGATAAGCCCTACCACTTGCATACATCGCATATTTCTTGAGGAGGGGGCCAAACCAACTAGAGAGGCTCAACGCCGTCTCAACCCTCCGATGATGGAAGTTGTGAAAAAGGAAATAATCAAGCTACTTGATTGTGGAGTAATCGACCCCATCTCCGATAGCCGTTGGGTTTCACCTATCCAAGTCGTTCTCAAGAAATCTGGAATCACGGTTGTGAAGAATGATGAGGACGAACTTGTGCCCACCCGTATCCTAATCGGTTGGAGAGTTTGCATCAACTATAGGAAACTCAACGCCACAACAAGGAAGGATCATTTCCCACTGCCATTCATTAATCAAATGCTTGAGAGGTTAGCAGGTCATTCATTTTATTGTTTTCTTGACGGATATTCTGGTTATAATCAAATTGTCATAGACCCGGACGATTAAGAAAAGACCACTTTCACTTGTCCCTTTGGAATGTTTGCTTATCGTCGCATGCCATTCGGTTTATGCAATGCACCTGCCACATTCCAAAGATGCATGGTAAGTATTTTCTCCGATTATGTTGAAAAGATCATTGAAGTATTTATGGATGATTTTAGCGTGTTTGGTGATTCGTTTGATGATTGCTTGGCTAATCTGACTTTAATCTTGAAAAGATGTATTGAAACTAACCTTGTTTTAAATTGGGAGAAATGTCATTTCATGGTTAAACAAGGTATAGTTTTGGGTCACATAGTCTCTGAACGTGGAATTGAGGTGGCTAAATCGAAGGTAGATCTTGTACGTCACTTACCCTCTCCAACTTCGGTTAGAGAGGTTCGTTCTTTTCTTGGGCATGCAGGTTTCTATAGACGATTTATCAAGGATTTTTCAAAGATTGCATAGCCCCTTTGCCGTCTCCTCCAAAAGGATGTACCATTCGACTTCAACGAGGCGTGTGAGAAAGCATTCAAACATCTCAAGACATTGCTCATTTCGGTACCCATCATCACTCCACCAGATTGGAGCATTCCCTTTGAGCTCATGTGTGATGCATCGGATTATGCAATTGGAGCTGTTTTAGGCCAAAGGAAGAACAAGCAACCACATGTCATCTATTATGCTTCCCGCACCTTAAATGATGCCCAATTGAACTATTCCACAACTGAAGAAGAACTCTTGGCTGTTGTATTTGCATTAGATAAGTTTTGATCTTATTTAATTGGCACTAAAGTTATTGTTTATTTTGACCATGTAGCCTTGAAGTACTTGCTAACGAAGAAGGAAGCCAAGCTAAGACTCATTCGCTATATGCTTTTACTCCAAGAGTTCGATATTGAAATCAAGGACAAGAAAGGGAGTGAGAACGTGGTGGCTGACCACCTAAGCTGATTGGTGCATGAAGAAGAGTCCATCCCCATTCCAGAAACATTTCGAAATGAGCAGCTGCTGTCCATTGAGGTAAGTGAGCCTTGGTATGCCGATTTGGTTAACTATTTGGTGTCTAAACGAATTCCCAACACACTCAATAAGTTTCAACGTGACAAACTTAAGAAGGATGCTAGATTTTATGTTTGGGATGACCCATACTTTTGGAAATATTGCCCATATCAGATTCTACGTAGGTGTGTGCATGCGTCCGAATTTCATTCAATTTTAAGTTTCTGCCACTCTTATGCATGTGGGGGTCATTTTGGCACCCAAATGACAGCTTTTAAGGTTCTTGAAAGTGGATTTTATTGGCCTACCTTGTTTAAATATGCTAGAACTTTTTGCATAACATGTGATCGTTGCCAAAGGACAGGAAATATAGGCCAAAGAGACCAAATGCCGCAGGCCCCAATCCTTGTTGTTGAAATTTTTGATGTTTGGGGTATCGATTTTATAGGTCCTTTTCCTTCATCTTTTGGTTTCAATTACATTTTACTTGCGGTTGATTATGTTTGAAGTCGGTGGAAGCAAAAGCCACCCGCACTAACGATTTTAAAGTTGTTGCAAATTTTGTGAAATCTAACATTTTTTTCCAGATTTGGGATGCTTAGAGTGCTTATCAGTGATGGGGGGGGTCCCATTTTTGCAATCGAACCATTAAGGCACTGCTTAAGAAGTACAATGTGACGCATAAGGTTTCAAAGCCTTATCACCCCCAAACAAGTGGCCAAGCCGAAGTTTCGAATAGAGAAATCAAGCAGATTTTGGGGAAGACCGTTGGGCCAAGTAGGAAAGATTGGAGCTTGCGTTTGGAGGATGCACTGTGGGCGTATCGTACAGCTTACAAAACGCCCATTGGTATGTCTCCATTTCGGCGCATCTATGACCAACAATGCCATCTTCCCGTAGAATTAGAACACAAGGCACATTGGGCTATCAAGACCTTCAATCTAGACGTGGACAAGGCTAGAATTCATAGAAAGCTTCAATTGAATGAACTTGAAGAGATTAGGCATGATGCTTGCGAGAATGCTCGAATTTACAAAGAGAAGACTAAGGCATTCCATGACAAGATGATTCGAGGCAAAACATTCTCAATAGGGCAAAAAGTGTTGCTATTCAATTCCCGGCTTCTTTTATTCCCTGGTAAGTTACGTTCTAAATAGGTTGGCCCTTTTGTTATTACTAATGTTTTTCCATATGGTGCAGTCGAAGTTCAAAGCTTGAAAACAGGACAAGAATTCAAGGTGAATGGGCACCGTTTGAAGCCATACTATGAGAATGTTGCGGAACATGTCGTGGAGGAAATCTCCCTCCAGGCCATGGGCTCTATGGAAACTTAAAAGGAGGTATCGTCCGGCTGCACGACGTTAAAGCAAGCGCTTCCTGGGAGGCAACCCATGCATTCAACAAAGGAAGTTCTAGGAATCACCCAATAATCAGATTTGCATTCCTAAACCCTTCTCTTTACTGCATTTATTTTGCTTTGATTAGTTAGTTGTGTTATTCGTTTGCTTTCTGTGAGTTTATGCTTGAAACATTGGGGACAATGTTTGATTTAAGTGTGGGGGGTAACAAAGTAATTTTTATGCAAATTCGTGAGATTTTATCCCTCATTACTTCTAAGGTTGTTTCTCACTGTTTTTAAGTCTTTTTAAGCTGTTTTGGAGTGTTTTTGTGTGTTTTAAAGTAAAAATACGAAAATTTGAAAAAAATCAGTTTTTGAAGTGTTTTTAGAGTCATTTTGTGTGTTTGTGTTTTAGGTACCTTCCAACACAATGATGAGGATTTGGTTTTTAATTGCATGACTGTTAAAGAAAGTTACGAACATAGATGGAAGTTTGATATGCTCTTGGTTTATGCTTGGTTGTAGTTGTTGTTTACGAATTCAAATTTGATCACAAAAGGAGAAAATCAGTTTTTGTAACATGCTTGAAGTAAGGAACTCAAACTAATGCTACAACCCTGTGAGACTTGAGCCTAAACGTTCTTTTGGAGAGTCATTAATCTGCGATTCTTTGTTTTCTAAAGTCGTTGCATGGTCTCATTATTCTTTGCTTGGTAGCTACTTAGAATGCATTTTCAAGATTATAGTTCCAAATACTAGAACTCATGCCCGTATCATTCAAAGCATGACAATGATTTGCATAACACATAAACAAGATGAAGTTGTTTAGTTGCCACCACAACCAAACAGCTGTACCCTTCTACTTCATATGTCTTGTAGGTTTAACCCCGTTTGAGCCTTGTTTAGCCATGTTCTTTGTTAACCACATTCTCCCTACCTAGCCTAGTGTAGGAATGTCCATACCCTTGTTCTCAAAGGATAGTAAGCATGACTTAAAATGAATTCCTTTTTGATCTACATTATGCAGTAAATCAAGTGTAGGGGAAGGGATTTGTGTGTGTTTGTGTGCCAAGAAAAAAAGAAATAAGGCACAGATTTGGTAAAGAAAAAGAAAAATTCGTGGAAAAAGAAAAAGAAAAGAAAAAGTTGTGAACTGAATGAAAAAGAGTTTGAAAAGAAGGAAGAATGAGTTTAAGAGTGTTGATTGTTGAAGAAAGGGTCCAAAACATCAGATCTGGCCCTAGAATGTGTAAATCTTCCTTTTTTGTTTAAAGTTATTTGATTACTTTGCTTACTATTTCTTTAAGAACCTTTGTTTTTCCATATCCTGTCTTTGTTAGCCAACACCCTTAGCCCCGTTACAACCCTTAACTTCTATCTTGAGTGTTATGTGTTTCAATAAGTGGATTTTGGAATTGGTATGAGCATATGGAATCCCTAGTTCTTGCATCTAAGTAGTAGCATTCCTTTCATGAGATCATATTTATATACTCACTTATAACTCCAGAAAAGTGCTTTCTTTGCTATAACATATGTGAGTGTTCATTTTCATGTTTACATCAATCTTCTCACTGTTGGAAATGTGCCCTAAAACCAATCATATGATGATACTTTACGGACATTTCACATGTTAAACTAATCTAGTTTAATATAAAAGGCAAAGATTATTGTTTTAAGCCGTCTCATATAAATGTTATATGCTTAAACGATAAGTCCAAGGAATATGTAATAGGGAGAATGTGATCTAAAGAAGTTAGATTCATGAGGCCATTCTCTTCCGTATACAGTCCGTCAAGATCAGTACGTGCTATGTCTTCTCTTAGGGAGAGTGACTGGTCTCGAGTCAATGGTGTGACTAACACCAAGACAAGTACGTAGGTGCTCAATAGAGAATGAGTCCACTGAATGCGATCAATGAGGAGTTCTCATACTCATGTCACATGAGAACTCATGGTTGGGAGAATCCAAAGTAGTCCTTTCACCTGAGGCATCATAGTTGTCTTGTGGTTAGGTCCTTGATCTTTGACTATGTCAAAGTCACTCCATCAGAGAGTGTCCACGGCATAGCTGGGGTTAAGCCACTTAGCCATGAAGGCAAGTGAATGCGCAACAAGGGATCTCTAACCTTCAAACCGTTTGAGGGAGAATACTCTATGATATGATTAAGAATCTCTGGCCAAAGTATGAATGAGATTTAGGAAGTCGTTCCAAATCACATTCAAGGTAATCATATAAGTAAATGAATCACATTGGATAGTAGGCATGAATAAACTATCAAACCAAACAATGTGGTTAAGAGTAATGTATTAGAGAAACACCGTATTGCATCGTAATCCCAAACTGAATAGGTTCTCCAACCTCTTCTGATTAGTTTGGGTAGCCATGACATACTGCTAGGTGTCACTCATGGCTTGTGGAAGCCCTGAAGATGTATAATCACTAAAGGGAGAATTGAAAGTAAGTTTCAAATCACAATCGATTAGTAAGAGTTCTAATCGCCCACTGCCTCGCTTAAAGGAACCTAATGGATTGCACACCGTGTAAGGTAATGATTGAAGGATATAAAGAAGATGAGTAAGGACAATTAAATCATTTAATTGTTTATGGCAAGGATTAATAGGACAATTAAATCATTTAATTGTTTATGGCAAGGATTAATTAATATGTTAATTAATCAAACGAATAACTTCGTTTTAAACCTTGAATTAGATTTGGGCCTTAAAGCCCAAATTGGGCTTCGAATCGTCAAGCCCATTAGCTTAAGTTGTATGACAACTTAACAACCAAAATTCAAGAAGCCCAAAACAGCCCAAAGGCATGGGAAAACCGGCCATATAGAGATGAGGGACTTTTTGGTCCAAAATGCACACAAAAGTTGAAAGCATAGAAGGGGTATCTTTGCACCATCCTCATTAGGGTTTTCTAAAGATGAAAACTGAGAATAACTCTCTCATTTTCTCTCTAGGAGGCTGGCCCCCTTGGAGGGGATTAACTAGCAATCCTTCCTCCTCCAAGGTCACTCATCTTCTTCCTTCATCATCCTTGGTGTCGAAAATTAGAAGTCTCCTACCTTGGGGACTTTTGGAGAATCTTCTTCCATCCATATCCATGGAGCCAAAGAGCAAGGAGACAAAGGAAAGAAGGCCCTCACATGGGTGATTAACCTTTGCTAAGCAAAGAGGTGTTTCAAAGGTATAAAAGTTTCTCAACTCCTTTCTTTAAGATTTGAGTTGAGTCTTGGTTCACCATAACTACTAGGCTGTGAATTTCATGGGTAATGTTTTGTTTTGAGTGCATACAAGCATGATTCCGCCTTTAATTGTTAATTGCATGCCATAGATGTTGCTCAAATAAACATGTTTTTCACAAATTTTCCTTCAAGTGGTATCAGAGCCTAGGTCTAGTAGTTGGTGAATCCTTTTGGGTTTTGTAGTTCATAGTCTTTGATTTGAATGTTGTAATTGTTACAAGCTTTATTCTTGCTTCTTTGAATGTAAATTTTGTTAGAAAATTTGCCATCTCAAATGTTGTAGATGTAGTTCATATGAGCATGAATTTTGGAGCTAAAATTTGGTGCCATGTTTTTTGGGGAAATTCGGCCAAATCCAAAGGGTGGATTTTTGGGTTCTTGTTTGTCTTGTTAAAAGTGTTTTAAAGTGACTTTTGGAACCCCTAAGTACCCTAGTATGGTAATATGTTATTTCCCTTAAGTTTGAGAGTTTTTGGGTGAAAAATGTTCATGGAGCTCTTATGGGTTTTCATGGATGTTCTTCATTGTTCTTGATATGTTCTTGGCAAGAACAAAAAGTTTAGGAATTTTGATTCAAAAAGGTGTTTGGTTGTTTACTTGTTTTTGTTAGTGATGGATGGTTTGAATTTTCAAACTTCACCCATGCTTTTTCAACTATTCACAACATACCAATCACTTATAACTTTCAATCACCTTCCAAACCTTAAAATCAACTCACACTCACTCACACTCCACACCATGACCAGCCACCCCTATTAGTAGGGTACTTTTAGGGCTTTTATGCAATTCCATAAAGTTTTGGTACTTTTGTGTATTTGCACTTTGACCCAAAAGTTTACGTTTTTACGTAAAGGCCCAAAATCACTGAAGGACAAATTGTTTTGCTCCTTTAATGAAGTTTTTGTATTTGTTGAAATTTTTGGGTTCTAGTTGTAATTACATGAAGTAGTGGACTTTTGTGTTTTTACAAAGTGACCTCAAAAGTTTGTGTTTTGCAATATAGCCCAATGGTTGAGGTTATTGCTTTTTGGCCCAAATTAATAGAGAACAAAATAGTTTTGTATCTTTAAATGAGAATTGGATTTTCATTTCTTTTAGCTCTATTTAAATCAATTCTATGGATACAAAAACCAAATGAAAATGTTGCATTCAAGTTTAATTAGTTAAAGCGTTAATTAATTAAAGAAAGGGTGATTATGAACCTAAGCCTACGATAATTGAGCTATGTGAAAGGCCGTCTCAAATTTGTTTGAACCATGGGAATGTGTAGATTAATTTTGGTTGTAATTTGATATGATCAAATGTTGTAAAAGAGCATAAGCTCTTCTTTACTTTAAAGTAATTTGTTTTCATCAAATGTTGTAAAAGAGCATAAGCTCTTCTTTACTTTCAAGTACCCCTTTCTTGTTTATTTGATACGCATGAAACTAGAGTAGTTGGGTCCAACGCCCAATAAGAAAACACGCCTTAATATGATTAAATGCGTAACTAAAATCAATCTCCATCCCTAGACCGAGATCCAACACTAGGCTCGTGTTGGATCGAATCAAAGGTTCATAGTCATCCTAAGGCCCTAAGGTAACTATATAGTCCATCTATGAATGCAAAGCTTATGTTAGTAGTACCATATACTCTTGCTTTAAAAACCGTTTAACAAGCTTAGTGGGAGTATCATATACTACTAAATCAATCACATGGACCAATAGTTGTAATAGGACCAAATTATTTTAATAAGATTAAAATGTATGCTTAAATGTGACGAGACCTAAAACCCTTAACCAAACCATTATTAAGTTAACAAGCGTGAGAGTGCTTTAAACACTCTTTCGTGGCCTTCCACTGTGGTAGGCTCCGATCGTTTGTGACTCGTACACTGACTTCACCCTATCATGGGGGAGTACAAAGTGCGTGCTTACACTTAGGAGGAGTTCTATATGCATAATGATGTTGTGAAGGTAGGCAACGAGAATGGTCAACATCATATCATTGTGAGGTTGTTCTTGAACCCCTACTCGAACTTGCATGGTGGGAATGACTTAACTAAGTGCAATGGAGTCAATATCATATCATTGTGAAGCTTCATTCCCTAGAGGCCAAATAAGATGGGTACTTATATTAGATGTAAATGAGTAAGCATACTCTCTCATTATTATTGTTGCTAGCCAACATCATATCATTGTGAGGTGGACTTGGTAATAGTGAGCCTCCCATACCCTACTAAGAGTTTTCTCCAAAACTCTCAAATTCCGATGAGGGATATGGAATTTACTGAAAATAGTGGGTGGTGCTATTTGATTTAAAGACCTAGATCAAATGGCTTAAAATCAATCAATTTATATTCGTTATGTATTTATTTACCGATATATTTGCAAACGCTATCCAAAACTTGACAAAGAAAAGCCGAAGGCTTTAGTTTCCGGACTTGGTACCACAATCCCATAGATTGTCTTGAATGGATTGTATATGTACCTAAATAGTCTCATCCTCACAATTTTCCTATTGATAATGTATCATTGGAAGAACATGTTAGATAAGTCTATCATAAAGAGGACAACACAAACAACCAATGCTTATTCCTTTGTTGTATGAACAAAGGAACTTATGAAGTTTAGCACAAAGACATGAACACTTTTAGTGTCATAGTTCTTCACTTACAAATCGTTGTATGAAAAAATAAGAGTTGCCTTGAACAACTCTTGAAAGTTTGTAATTATGTTTAGAACATAATGGTTGGTTGACAAAAATAGTCAATCAACATGGACTTATGATGATTTTGAATCATTGAGTGTTAAAGTGTTAAACCACTTCACGAGACGGAAACTAGGCTAGGACTTCACCTTTGTGTCCCTATCCAAATGGTTCACTAAGTTTAACAATAACCGCACGCTCTCCAAATCATTTGATGTGTATAACACAGTTGAAATAAGTTTCAAGAGAGATAGTGGGAGTTTGGGGACCATGACTATTGTAGTCAAGGGAGAAGTCAAATGAAGAAGGCAAAATAACTCCAAGGGAACAAACTTTCTTTATGAAATGATGGACATTGGAAGGGGTATATGGAAGAAATGTCTTGCAAGAGTCAAGAACACACCTTTTGAAGGTGTTGTAAATTGTTCTTGAATAATTCAAAACAGTTGGTTCTTCTACTTGAATGCTTGATTCCGTATTAGTAACTATGTTTTACAATCGTTGTAAAAGTGTCGCTAATAAGAAGTAGAAGATTAATGAGAGAAGAGAAAGTACTTCACATTCGGAGCGTGAATAAGATATAGATCTCTGCGAAAGCAATAGTACTTGCTTCCTCATATGAACTACCAAAGAAATTGGAAAAACAAAGATTGTCTTTACATCCCAATTAGAATAAGGAACTTAATTCCGTCACTATAAGAGATGGATGAATGTTTTGTTTGACAAAACATTATTCTTTATTAATGAATGATTGGATTATTGTAATCTAATTGATTGTCTCTATAGTAGAGATGATACGGTAGTGTTAAACTGTTTAGAACATAATGATGCTTAAAACCCAAAAGGTTGCAAGGTAGTGACTAATCCCAACTTAGTTGTGACACCTCTAAAAACATAAATTACAAGTTGGTCATAGATGGATGCTTTGGATCGTTAGATCTAGATCCAATGCCTTCTTGTTAAAATTGTATAGAGGCGAAATGTTCGAATCTTTATTCTTTTGGAAAGAAGAAAGAATGATAAAGTTGTTGAGGTTAATTCACTTAGATGTTAGTGGCACTTGTCCACAACATAATACTACTCCTGTTGTATAACTTTCACCGAAGATCACTCTCGGTTGGACTATCATTTATTTTGAATAAACAGAAGTCTGATACTTTGCAAAAGGTTTCAAAGAATTCAAGAATGTAAGTTGATGAGTAGGACATCTAAAGTATTTACCTCCTTAGATTTGATCCAAGGAAATATAACACTTTAGAAGAGTTTCCTTAATAGAAATCAAGGAAAGTAGCATCATAAGATAATGGATTTCTCCATTAGGAGAAGAACGAACTCGAATAAGATTTAGTTCGTTGGATGTTATCAATTACCCATATATAGGATATATACTTCTAAGACAATATGATTATCAATTAGAAGATCTTCCAAAATTTTCATGACTCCATAGGATGTAATTGGAAAGAAAGACAAGTCTTAATCGTGTTAAGATTTGGGGTTGTGTGCTAATATGCAATATTTGTTTGAGAACAATCTTGTGGGATATCCTTAAATTAACCTTTGGATATCACTTCTATAAACCAACTGACAAATGTTGTTTGTTGGGTAGTTCATTATAATCCTACACTAGGATTTACCTAAGATAGACCAAATAAACGAGAGATAGAACTCAAAGAATGGGTTCTTTGAGAGACAAGTTGATAATCAACAAATATAACAACCTAGTTCCTACACCAGTAGCTCCAAGGTAGTCAAGACGGATCTATAAACCGTCTCAGTTGAATGGTTTGAACTTTATGATTATGTCATAGAGTTACACATCTTAATTCGAAAGAAATAAGAATGAAAATCCTTATGACTACATTGAGTGTATATACGACATATACTCAAGGAAATGGTATAGCACCATTTGACCCGAAATAATGAAACCTATAAAGGTAATTGGTAGCTTAAGATGACTATAATCAAAGAGATTGGTTGACTTGGAAGACACCATCTTTGACGTAATCTTGGTTTCTATTAATTCGATGATTGCTAACTACAACTAAACAGTGATTCAATGTTTGGACATAATATGGGTTTCCGAAGCCATTATCAAGATAGTCTTGATAACATATGTCTAAGACTTGGAATCACAAGACGTGTAAGTTGTAAAGATGCATCCATCATGAATCTTAGCAAGCTAGTGGGAGCTGTAAGCGTCTTATGAGAGAAAGATCAAATCGTTTGATTTCTCATAAAGATGTAAATGAATCTTTTGTTTACTAGGTTTACAAAAGATTAGTGGGAGTTAATCGTATTCCTAAATTTGAACATATATATGATATATTAATTTTAGAAATGAAAGGAATTCTTCTTCGTTAAAAGTTATGACTTTAGACGTTCTATAATGATAGAATGTATATGGGGACATAGTCTATATACATAGGATGCAAATCTATAATGATAGATTTTAAGATATAATTGGATTATCTCAATCCCTATTGATAGACGATAGATGTAGGAAGTTTCTCGAAAGATAAACTTCAAATGAAAGGACAATTCCAATTAGATTGGGAAATTGCTCTTCTAAAAGGGAATGTACCCTTTTGACTCCCAAAGAAACATAATGCGTAAATAGAATCCTTTATGTACAAGCAGAAAGGTGATTTATGTATGTCATATTGTATGAAAAACGTTGATATGAGTTGTACCAAGATCGGTACAAGTCTATATCAGTGCAAGCCCAGGATCAGAACCATGGCAATTGTCAAGTGAGTCTTTAAGTATTTAAGAAATACTAAAGGATAGATTCCTCAAGAATGAGGAAGAATTAGAGTAACGCAATGGAAGCGTAAAAGTATTAGATTATGAATCTAATATCGTATCCATCATTGGATGTCTCTTCATTTTGAATGAAGAGATAATTGGATATCTCTTTATTATGACCAAAAAGATATTTGGGTGGAAACATTAAAAGTAATTACTTTAGTGTGTTCCATTATGAATGCAAAATATATCGCCATATAGAAGTTTACAACAATGTTGTCAGGATGGGAAAGTTCATTTATGAACTCTCCATTTGGTTCCAACCAGAAAGTGTCACTAGTGTATTAACACTACGACACTAATGGGGCGAAAGCTCAAGCCAGGGAATCAAGGTCTCATCAAGATCCGAACTCAAATGAGAGACTGAACCACATGATTGAGAATCATGTATAATGGTGATGTCGTTGTTCTCAAGGTTGCTTCCATAGATAACATATAGATATCCATTGTCTAGGCCTACTAGTCAGCCATTTTTGAAATGACTACAGAAGATGTATCATCACTGATGACCAAGCTAATTGGCTCTAGTGCAAGTAGGAGATTGTTGGAAATGTGCCCTAAAACCAATCATATGATGATACTTTACAGACATTTCACATGTTAAACTAATCTAGTTTAATATAAAAGGAAAAGATTATTATTTTAAGCCATCTCATATAAATGTTATATGCTTAAACGATAAGTCCAAGGAATATGTAATAGGGAGAATGTGATCTAAAGAAGTTAGATTCATGAGACCATTCTCTTTCGTATACATATCCTAAATGTTCCTGATCGACAGTCCGTCAAGATCAGTACGTGCTATGTCTTCTCTTAGGGAGAGTGACTGGTCTCCAGTCAATGGTGTGACTGACACCAAGACAAGTACGTAGGTGCTCAATAGAGAATGAGTCCACTGAACGCGATCAGCGAGGAGTTCTCATACTCATGTCACATGAGAACTCATGGTTGGGATAATGTAAAGTAGTCTTTTCACCTGAGGCATCCTAGTTGTCTTGTGGTTAGGTCCTTGATCTTTGACTATGTCAAAGTCACTCAATCAGAGAGTGTCCACGGCGTAGTTGGGGTTAAGCCACTTAGCCATGAAGGCAAGTGAATGCGCAACAAGGGATCTTTAACCTTCAAACCGTTTGAGGGAGAATACTCTATGATATGATTAAGAATCTCTGGCCAGAGTATGAAAGAGATTTAGGAAGTCGTTCCAAATCACATTCAAGGTAATCATATAAGTAAATGAATCACATTGGATAGTAGGCATGAATAAACTATCAAACCAAACAATGTGGTCAAGAGTATTGTATTAGAAAAAGACCGTATTGTATTGTAATCCCAAACTGAATAGGTTCTCCAACCTCTTCTGATTAGCTTGGATAGCCATGACGTACTGCTAGGCGTCACTCATGGCCTGTGGAAGCCCTGAAGATGTATAATCACTAAAGGGAGAATTGAAAGTAAGTTTCAATTCACAATCGATTAGTAAGAGTTCTAATCGCCCACTGCCTCGCTAAAAGGAACATAATGGATCGCACACCATGTAAGGTAATGATTGAAGGATATAACAAAGATGAGTAAGGACAATTAAATCATTTAATTGTTTATGGCAAAGATTAATTAATATGTTAATTAATCAAACGAATAACTTCGTTTTAAACCTTGAATTAGATTTGGGCCTTAAAGCCCAAATTGGGCTTCGAATCATCAAGCCCATTAGCTTAAGTTGTATGACAACTTAACAACCAAAATTCAAGAAGCCCAAAACAGCCCAAAGGCATGGGAAAACCGGCCATATAGAGATGAGGGACTTTTTGGTCCAAAATGCACAAAAAAGTTGAAAGCATAGAAGAGGTATCTTTGCACCATCCTCATTAGGGTTTTCTAAGGATGAAAACTGAGAATAACTCTCTCATTTTCTCTAGGAGGCCGGCCCCCTTGGAGGGGATTAGCTAGCAATCCTTCCTCCTCCAAGGTCACTCATCTTCTTCCTTCATCATCCTTGGTGTCGAAAATTAGAGGTCTCCTAGCTTGGGGACTTTTGGAGAATCTTCTTCCATCCTTATCCATGGAGCCAAGGAGGAAGGAGACAAAGGAAAGAAGGCCCTCACATGGGTGATTAACCTTTGCTAAGCAAAGAGGTGCTTCAAAGGTATAAAAGTTTCTCAGCTCCTTTCTTTAAGATTTGAGTTGAGTCTTGGTTCACCATAACTACTAGGCTTTGAATTTCATGGGTAATGTTTTGTTTTGAGTGCATACAAGCATGATTCCGCCTTTAATTGTTAATTGCTTGCCATAGATGTTGCTCAAATAAACATGTTTTTCACAAATTTTCCTTCACTCACATATACCTAGTATAGGGAGTGTAGTTAGAAAATCTGAGTGAAAATTGAGTGCATATCTAGTAAGGAATTGAGGGAATTCTCTAAGGCATGTTACTACATTCAAAATGTTGTGTTTTAATTGATTAAATGCGAACTAGTGAATGGTGACTGTGATTAAGAATGAATTCAAGTGTAATGATGACCAAAATCTGTGCAAGTTAATATGTGCATTGGAAATCCCTGAGGTAAATGTTAGAAGGTTTAGATTGTGTTTTGTTTTGTTTGTTTTGTTTTGCTCGAGGACTAGCAAAAGCTAAGTGTGGGGGAATTTGATAGGAGCATATTTATGCGACTTAGTTAGCTTGTTTTCATGCATTTACGTTGTTAGTTGTTAGTTATTTTAGTGTTTTAAGCTATTTTCGTGTGTTTGTAGGTCCAAAGGGCTAAAGGAGCAAGAAAGTACATTTTGGAGCAGTTTTGGGCACTAAACGGATTGCAAATGCTTGGAGCTAAGTGAATGGACAAAATTGAAGACCTAAAGATACAAGGATTCCTAATTGAAGAAGAATTCCTAATTGAAGAAGGATTCCTAGTTGAAGAAGGATTCCTACTCAAAGAAGGAATGTTAGCCAAGTTTTCCTACTTTGGTTTTGACCTTTCCCAATCCTAAAAATTCCCTAAGTTCCAGCAACAAAGAAGACTCCTAACAATATTAGGACACTAAATAAGATCTTCTAGAAGTCCCAAGGACCTTGCCGCACCTTTTCCTTGTTTCCTCTTCCTTGTTGTGCAAGGGAGAGTCATTCTTTCATATTTTCTGCCATAAAACACTTTCCCTTTCTTTTAAGTCACATTCCCCTGTCTAAAGGCTTAGCAACACCACCCTTACCCTTTTTCTCTAAGATTTTGATTTTATTTCCCTTTTTCTAGTAGATTTGAATTAATTTCTATTAACTAAAATAAGTAGGGTTTTGATTTTCTAAAACCTTTAAAATTAAAGCCTTTGCCGCAGCTTAGGGAGGCATTCATACATCCAGCCACAATCATTCATCATCATTCACTCCCAAAATACATTCGAACACTCTTTGCCGCACCATATACCTATCCTAACCATAACTATACCTTATCTTTTCCATTCTTCCATTCATTCCACCACTCAAACCATCACCCATCCCTTGTGCAGCAGCAAAGGAGAAGAAGGAAAGTTCTTGGACGTGCTTGCTGTTCAATTTGGATCGCTTGAGCGTTTAGGTGTTTTCTTTCTTTTGTTTTTAATGTACACATCTGTTTACCTTTGTTTTGCGATCATGAGGAACTAAACCCCTTTTGGCTAGGGGGAGATTCAAAGCCATGAACATACTTGCAATATGAATTGATTACCTTCAGTTGTGATGTCATAAATTGTGAATTCAATTTGCTTAACTGTTTGATTGATAACTTGTTCTTGTATGTTGATTAAGGGTTGACACTTAGTTTGCATGCATGAATTTGATGGTAGAATATAAGGGAGTTTCACCTAATCGTTATGAACTTATATTCATGTGTAGTGGAGGTTGCTTATAAACGATCGTGTTAAGTGAATTCTTGGTAGGAGTATCATGCTCATCATAGTTACGAATGCCTCGTCAATGCTTATAGTGTTCATGAAGCTTAATGATGTTTGATTGTATCTCTATTGTGCTGTTCACGTAGGGGACTTTCAGAGAATGTTTTGAATTGTTGTATGCGCTTTCCCGTCCAATGCAATAACTTAAGGAAAACTTGACGGTTAATTGAAGCGTACCTAATTAGTCTGGGGTGTTGAGTTTCATGGTTTATCAAAAGAACAACTGGAAATTGGTTTGTATGCAAGTGTGTCATGTGTGGATAAGAACCCTCTAGTTAGACCATCATCCATCCAAAAACACCCAATTTCGTTCAAACTTTGTTTAAGTTTACAACCTGTTTTGTTTTTACTTAAATTCATCCAAAACCAATCCCCCTTTACTTTCTTGTGTCAACTTAGTTAGAATCTGTCTAACTAGTGTTTTTAAGTGTTTTGAGTCAAGTTAAAACCAATTTTCGTCCAAAGTACTCCCTAGTGTCTGTTTTGAGTCTATTTGCTTGTTTTGTGCTGTTTTGAGTCATTCTAGTTAGTTTTGAATCTTTTCAGTTTATATTGAGTCTTTAGAGTCTAGTTTTGTGTTTTTGAGTCAGTTTCAAGTGTTTTAGCAATCCCTCCTAATCCCCAGCCTAGAACGATCCCTACTTACATCTATACTAC
Organism: Heteromeles arbutifolia; assembly: GCA_024362995.1. Classification (NCBI taxonomy): domain Eukaryota; kingdom Viridiplantae; phylum Streptophyta; class Magnoliopsida; order Rosales; family Rosaceae; genus Heteromeles; species Heteromeles arbutifolia. The sequence goes on from JANCRC010000015.1 coordinate 14,540,269, forward strand.
AATTGTCAACAAGAAGGTTTAATTTGTGTGCTGTTTTACAACCCATCATTTTTCAAATGGTCGACCCTTTTGTTTTGATTTTCGTATCCCTGAGACAAAGAAGTGAGTAACTTAATAACCATATCATTATCCAAAGATGTACCTGGATTTGTTTGGGCAAATTGTTGTTGGGATTGAGTTGGTGCGAATGGCCTTTGGTAGAACCCCAGAGGTGGCTGTCTAAATCCACCTTGTTGTTGTGATTGTTGAGGTTCCCTCCATTTGAAGTTTAGGTGATCTCTCCAGCCCGGATTGTAAGTGTTTGAGTATGGGTCAGTCCGTGGTTCATTTTGGCCTTGATATCCAATGGCATTAGCACTTTCCCATCCCCCATTCTCAATCAATTGAGGGCATTGATCAGACGGGTGCCCTTGCATAGACCACACGCCAAAAGTGCTTGGTTCTTGTATTTTCATTCCTCTTCTTGTTCTTCAAACTTAGATTCAGAGCTAGAACTAGTACCAAAAACAAAGAAAACAAAACAAAATCAGAAACTAAAGAAAATACGAACAGAAACAACGGGGGATTAGCAATTTGCTAATCCCCGACAACGGCGCCAAAAATTTGATGTGAAATTAAATTGCACTCAAACTTAAACCCTATAAATGTAGTATGTGTAAGTAAGGATCGTTCTAGCCGGGGATTAGAAGGGATGCTAATCTACACTAATTAAACTCTAAAGCACTAAACTAGACTTAAAAACAGAAAACTAGACTCTAATGACTTAAAACAAACTAGAATGACTCAAAACAGCGTAAAACAAGCAAATAGACTCAAAACAAACACTAGGGAGTTATTTGGACAAATTCTAAATTTAACTTGACTCAAAATGCTAGAAGACACAAAATTGGACAGATTCTAATCTAAAGACACGACCACGTAAAGGGATATGAAAAGGAGTCCCCCTTGCAGCTGGAATTAAGGTAGGATAAGATTAGGATAGGATATGACAAGATAAGGTAAGGTAAGATAAGGTTAATTTGGATAAGGTTTTGGATAATGTTCCATCTTTTTAGCTGATTCCTTATCTTAATGACTTGAATTAATTTCTTCAACTCTTTTGCACATTCCTAGCCTCTCTTGAACTTCAAATTCGTCCATCCATCTTGCTTCATACTTGTGCTATCCATTCCAAGCCCAAAACTGCTCTAAAATGCTCCAAATTGCCCTTTCTTGCCACTTTTGCCATTTGAACCTGAAAACACACGAAAATAGCTTAAAACACTCTAATAAACATAAACTAACTATGCAAATGCAAGAAAACAAGCTAACTAAGTCGCATAAATATGCTCCTATCAACAACCTCTTGTGCCGCAGCTTTGCAAGGAAGGAGAAGGAATGAGCCATCAGGAGCCGTGCTTGCCATTCAAGACATTGGATCGTTGGAACGTTTCTAGGTGTATTCTATCCTTTGTTTTCAATGTTTAAATTTATTTATCTTTGTTTATTTGCAAACATGAGGAACTAAACTCGTTTTAGCTAGGGGAGAATTCAAAGCCCTGAACATATATGTGATATGAATTGATTACATCCAGTTATTATTTCGTAAATCATGAATGCAATTTGCTTAACTGTTTCATTAAAACTTATTCTTGTATGTTGATTAGGGATACATACTGATGTGAAATTAAATGACACTCAAATTAAACCCTCTTTTTGACAATTATAGTATATATGTAAGTAAGTATGGATCGTTCTAGCCGGGGATTAGAAGGGATGCTAATCTAGACACGTTAAACTCTAAAACACTAAACTAGACTTAAAAATAGAAAACTAGACTCTAATGACTTAAAACAAACTAGAATGACTCAAAACAGCTTAAAACAAGCAAATAGACTTAAAACAGACACTAGGGAGGACTTTGGACGAATTCCTAACTTTACTTGACTCAAAACACTAACAGACACAAGTTTAGGCGGATTCTAACGAAGTTGACACAAGAAAGTAAAGGGGATTGGTTTTTTGGACGAATTCAAAGTAAAAACAAACTGATTAAGACACTAAACAAAGGTTGGTACGAATTTGGGTGAATGAATGGGTGAATGGCTAGCTAGAGGGTCCTTCTCCACACATGACACATATGCAACACAAGTCGATTTCCAGTGATTCTTTCAATAAACCATGAACCTCAACGCCCCATGTTAACTGTGACAGCACTGCTTTAACTCTCAGATTTTTCGAAATTCATTGAATTGGATGGGATACGCATCGTCAACCCAAATTATTCTCCAATAGTTCTCTACATGAAAAGCATAATAGAAATACAATCAAAGATCAGTAAGCTTTGTGAAAATCATAAGCATTGGCAAGACATTCGTGACTATGAAAAGCATAACACTCCTGCCAGGAATTTACTTAACGCGATCGTGACTAGCAAACTAAGTTTGTAACTATTAGGTGAAACTCCCTTATATTTTAGCATCAAATTCATGCATGCAAACTAAGTGTGCACGCTCAATCAACATACAAGAATAAGTTTTCAATCAAACAGTTAAGCAAATTGCATTCACGATTTATGAAACAATAACTGGATGTAACCAACTCATATCACATATATGCTCATGGCTTTGAATTCACCCCTAGCCAAAACGAGTTTAGTTCCTCATGTTCGCAATTAAACAAAGATAAATAAAATTAAACATTGAAAACAATGGATAGAATACACCTAGAAACGCTCCAACAATCCAAGGCTTTGAATGGCAGGCACGGCACTAAGGGATTCCTCTCCTTTCTCCTTGCTAAGCTGCAGCACAATGAAGGCTATTTGGTGAATGGTGTGAATTGTGATCTGATGGTAGAGGGTGGTCGTTTGAATGGTGCGGCAGATTGGGGTATATATAGGCGTATGGATTACTTGGCCTAGGTTGTCAAGGAAAAGGATTTAGGACTCCAATCCAACAAGGAAAAGGTCTTCTAGAAAGGTTGGGGCGCCATATTTTTAGGGCTTCTAGAAAGGAATGTTGTGGCATGTTTCTAGAATGAAGAGGCCTTCTAAAACCAGGTTTTAGGTGTCCTAATATGAAAAGGAGTCCCCTTTGCAGCTAGAATTAAGGTAGGATAAGATTAGGATAGGATAAGATAAGATAAGGTAAGATAAGGTTAGTTTGGATAAGATAATGTTGGATAAGGTTTTGGATAATGTTCCTTCTTTTTAGCTGATTCCTTATCTTCAATGACTTGAATTAATTTCTTCAACTCTTTTGCACATTCCTAGCCTCTCTTGAACTTCAAATTCGTCCATCCATCTTGCTGCATACTTGTGCTATCCATTCCAAGCCCAAAACTGCTCTAAAATGCTCCAAATTGCACTTTCTTGCCACTTTTTCCATTTGAACCTGAAAACACACGAAAATAGCTTAAAACACTCTAATAAACATAAACTAACTATATAAATGCAAGAAAACAACCTAACTAAGTCGCATAAATATGCTCCTACCAAATTCCCCCACACTTAGCTTTTGCTAGTCCTCGAGCAAAACAAAACAAACAAAACAAACAAAACATAACCTAAACCTTCCAACGTGCGCCTCAGGGATTTCCAATGGAACATGACATATTAAAAATCAATACTTACATAGATTTTAGCCATCCTTACTTTCGAGCTTACACTTAATCGCAATAATCACTCACTAGCTCACATTTAATCAATTAAAACAACATTTTGAATGTAGTAACATGCCTTAGAGAATCCCTCAATTCCTCACCGGATATACTCTTTATTTTCACACAGATTTTCTGACTACACTCCCTACACTAGGTATATGTGAGAAGATTGGTGTAAACATGAAAACTAGTACTCACATATGTTTAAAACAAAGAAGGCATTTTCTGGAATTATTAATACATGTATATGATCTCATGAACGGAATGCTACTATTTAAACACGAGAACCAGGGATAACATATGCTCATACCAATCCCAAACTCCACATTATTGAAACACATAACAATCAAGAAAGAAGTCAAGAGTTGTAACGGGGCTAAGGGTATTGGCTAACAAAGAAAGGTAAAGGATAACAAAGGTTCCTAAAGAAATAGTAGCAAAGCAATGAAATCAACACTTAGAATTCACTTTTGATTGCAGAAATCAACTCTAAACACAAAGGGAGATGTACACAACTTTTAGGGCCAAATTCAAACTTTTGGACCCTTTCTTCAACAACCAACACTTGTGAGCTCATTCTCACTTATTTCACAACTTTTTTTTTTTTTTTCTTTTTCCACGTTTTTTTCCTTTTTTTTCTCTTCTTTCTTTTGAAACAAACTCTACCCCAAAAGAACAAATCCTTCCCCCACACTTGTTTTTCTGCATAATGTCGATCTAAATGAATTCCCTCTAAGTCATGCTTCACTATCCTTTAAGAACAAGGGTATGGATAGTCCTATACTAGGCTAGGTAAGGATAATGTGGGCTAACAAAAAAAATAGGCTAACTAAGGCTCAAAAGGGTTAAACCTACATTACATATGCAAAAGGGTAAGGCTTTTTAGCTCTAGCTTAAACTAAACAACTTCATCTTGTTATTTGTTATGCAATCAATTTTATGCTTTGAATCAAATAGGCATGAGAGTATTTGGAACTATAGTGATGAAAACGCATTCTAAGTAGCAACCAAGCAAAGAAATAATGAGATCATGCAACGACTTTAGAAAACAAGAATGTCAAGATTAATAACTCTCCAAACAAAGTATAGGCTTGATGCGAAGTAAAACAACACTCAAATTAAACCCTCTTGTTGACAATTGTAGTAAAGATGCAAGTAGGGATCGTTCTGGACCGGGGATTAGGAGGGATTGCTAAAACACTTGAAACTAACTTAAAAATGTAAAACTAAGTTTAAAACACTAAACTAGACTCAAAGAATGCAAAACTAGGCTCTAGTGACTCAAAACCACTAAATTGACTCAAAACAGCTTAAAACAAGCTAAAAGACTCAAATAGACTCTAGGGATGAAATTGGACGAATTTGGAACTAATAAGACTCAAAACACTCAAAACTGGACAGATTCTAACTAATAGACACAACCAAGTAAAGGGGAATTGGGTTTCTGACGAATTTAAGCTAAAACAAAATAGAAACTAAAACTAAACAGATTTGCACGAAATTGGTGAATTGGATGGATGATGGGCTAGCTAGAGGGTTCTTCTCCACACATGACACACTTGCACACAAACCAATTTCCAGTTGTTCTTTCAATAAACCATGAACCTTAACACCCCAAGTTAATCGTGAACGCACAAATTAACCATCAGATTTTCCTAAAGTCATTGAATTGGATGAATGCATCTGCAACCAAATTATTCTTCAATAGCCCCCTACATGAGCGCATAATAGAGATACATATCAAAGATCATTAAGTTCTATGAAAATCATAAGCATTGACAAGGCATTCGTAACTATGAACGCATGATACTCCTGCCCGCAATTCACTTAACGCGATCGTTTATAAGCGACCTCCACTACTTGTGAATATAAGTTCATAACGATTAGGTGAAACTCCCTTATATTCTAGCATCAAATTCATCCATGCAAACTAAGTGTCGACCCTCAATCAACATACAACAATAAGTTATCAATCAAGCAGTTAAGCAAATTGCATTCACAATTTATGAAATCACAACTGAAGGTAATCAATTTGTATTGCAAATATGTTCATGGCTTTGAAATTCCCCTTAGCTAAAAGGAATTTAGCTCCTCATGTTTGCAAAACAAAGATAATAAAACTTATACATTGAAAACAAAAGAAAGAAAACACCTAGAATGCTCCAGCAATCCAAACTTGAATGGCAAGCACGTCCAAGGCCTTCCTCCTTCTTCTTTCCTGCAGCACAAGGTTTGGGTGAAGCTTTTAGTGGTGAATTATGGTGGTGGATGGATGTAGGTGAGTTATCGTGAAGGGTGGATGTGTGGTAAGAATGCAGAGAGTGTGTAGAGACCTTGAATAGTGCGGCAAAGGCCTTATTTATAGGGCTAGGGTATTCAGAAAATAATATGAAAGGTTTATAACTTAGCTAATTTGTCCTATAAGAAGTAAAAGTCAGAAATTAAAGAGAAAAGGAAAGGATAGGTGCGGCACAGATCTTGGAAGAAAAGGAAAGTGGTTTATGGCAGAAAATAGGAAAGGGAATGTGATTTTGGTTCAAAAATTAGGCAACGAGAGGATCCCTTGTGCAGCAAGGTTGTGGAGAAAAGGGAATGTAGGTTTGGTTCAGAATTTAGGGAATAAAGGCCTCCCTTGCACGGCAAGGAAGGGGAAAGAGATAGGGGGTGCAGCAAGGACTTTTAGGTTAGGTTTAGGCTTCTAGAACAACCAATTAAATGTCCTAACATATTTTGGAATCCTTTTGTGGCTAGAACATAGGTGAGGAAGGATTAGGAAACTTCCAAGCCAAGAATAGAAACTTTCAAGAATGGAAACCTCCAAGAATAGAAACTTCCAACTTTAGAAACTTTGGCTTCCAATTTCGAACTCTTCATTCTTCATTTGCCTTGAATCCAATTCTTCACATCTTCATTCAATCCTGAGCTTATTTGATCTTCAATTTCATCCATCCACTTAGCTCCAAGCATGTGATATCCATTCCAAGCCCAAAACTGCTCCAAAAGGCACCAAAATGCACTTTCTTGCCTACTTTGCACTTTAGACCTACAAACACACGAAAATAGCTTAAAATAATAAAATAACTAAGAAGTAACAACCTAAATGCAAGGAAACAAGCTAACTAAGTCGCATAAATATGCTCCTATCAAGGCTCATGTCTCTCAAGGTTGTAGCGTTAGTTTGAGTTTCTTCCTTCAAGCAAGTTACAAAAACTAATTTTATCCTTTTGTGATTACATGTGAATTCGTAAATGACAACTACAACTAAGCATAAACAAAAGAGCATATCAAACTTCAATCCATGTTTGTAACTTTCTTTAACAGTCATGCAATTAAAAACCAAATCCTCATCATTGTGTTAGAAGGTACCCTAAGACACAAACACACAAAAACGACTCTAAAAATGACTCTTTTTGGTATTTTTCAAAACTTTTTCGAATTGTTTTCAAATTTTCGTATTTTCTGTTCAAGACACATTAAAATACTTCAAAACACACTAAAAATGTTTAAAACAGTGAAAAACAACTTTAGAAGTGATAGGTGATAAAATCCCGCGAAAATCATGCAAAAACAGCTTGTTTACCCCCCCCAACACTTAAACCAAACATTGTCCTCAATGTTTCAAACATAGACTCACACACAAACAAGAAAATAACACAACTAACAAACATAACAAAGATGGCAAAGTAAAAGCAATAAAGAGTAGGGTTTAGGAACGCAAATCTGGTTGTAGCGCCGAAGCTTCCTAATTCCTCTTTATTTGCATGGGTTGCCTCTCAAGAAGCGCTTGCTTTAACATCCTCCAGCCGGACGACAACTCCAATTAAGCATCATTGGAGGCCACAGCATGGAATTGATCTTTGAATGGAAGGTGATACTTGAAATGATTCGACAATGGTTTAAATTCTAGTGTGGGTGCCTGAATCATTAAAATCAGCAAGTTAGTAGAAAACAAAATTGAAATTGGAGAAGATGGCTTACTTGCTTGCTCCGATAAGAACTCAAGGATGAACACCACTTCTTTGAAAGTTTCAGGGACTTTGAACTTGGCCAGATTTACTATGATGGTTGTGACTTGTCCCGTGTCATCAAACACAACTTCTTTGGGCTTTGTTGTCTCATGTACAGCCTCTTTGATGCATTCTTGATATTCTCCGACCACTTCTTTCTCTTGAATCATTCTTCTTGATGTACCAGGTTCTTTAAGAAATTCAACACATTCTGGAATTTGATTTGGTGTATCAAGAATTGGGATATCACTTTGCACCTTCGGGAAGGCTTCCTGACACACCCCGTCCCGAAGGAGGGCATATCATACTCAACAATTCATATAACTCATAATCATCATAATCAAATCATATATATACCCTGCACACACATCAATACCACCTCTAGTGGTCTGCACAACATCACTGATAATAAACTAATATGCTCTAGTGCTACAATCACGTGAAGACTGAGCAATAAATCGCGGGTCACCTACGAGTCGAACCCACCTATAGTGGCCTATTCGACAGGACTGAGCACCTAACTTGGATCCAAGGCGAGCATGCGGTGCGGGAGGTGAACAACACGTGAAAGACCGAGCCCCTCTCTGGGCGTGAGCACTAATATCAGTGTGCAGGTCTATGAGCTCTAATCATATCACATCACATCACATTTCATCATTCGTTCTCAATAACTAGCATATAAACTTACCTGCCACTTACCTGGGCGTCCTCAGCACCGACATTAATATAAACAATCAATAATGCATAATTAAACAAATAAATACTTTGCATGGCATATACATACTTTCATACATACGTGTTTTCAGCGGATTTTTGAGAAATATATATGAGTATATACTTTATTTCTGGGAAATTATACAGGTTTTACGGCGAGGGGTTATAACTTTTGAAAGGAAAGGTTTTGAAAAGAATTGTTGCTGACCCACTCGGTTTTATGTTTTTCGCCCCTCCAGGTTCGAGATAGAGCAGAGCTTTGGTGGCCATGAGGAATCCAACGGTGTTCTGACAGAATTCACAAATGTAGGATTCACCTTCGGGTGTTATATCTTAGTATTTGTATCTTTAAAGCTTCCGAACTGTGTAAATGGTTACGTCACTCTCACGTGACGGCCAGCAAGCCCTCCTTTGGGACGGGGTGTGTCACTTCCACGATGTCTTTTTCACTCTCTTCATCCTTGGAAATCATGAACCTGCGAGGAAAGGGTACATTTGGTGGAATAACATTAGATTGAACTCAATTTAAACCCAACTTACCTTGAATGGATGGCTTAGAAGCACTAGGGGCCTGAGGCAATGGGTGTTCTTCCCTTGCCGTGGGTGTGTCTTCTTCCTCCTCTTTGATCAGCAACATCTGTTCATCTATGTTTTGGCTTGGTTTGGACGTCTTGGGTTCATCTCCAACCTCCATGCCACTTTCCAAGGTGATAGCTTCATCGATTTCAAATTCTCCCGTTGGATTCATAACGGTTGAATTGGAAAGTTCAATTGTTCTTGAATTTGTACCACGAATTCCGCTATCTGTCCAATTTGCTTCTCCAAATGGTCCACCCTTTTGTCTTGAATTTGCATCGCTTTGTTTTGATTTTCTTGTCCTTGAGACAAAAAAGTGAGTAATTGAATAATTTGATCATTATCCAAAGACATACCTGAATTTGTTTGGGCAGATTGTGGTGGAGGCTGTGGTGGTGCATATGGCCATTGATAGAACTCCTCAGATGGCTGCGAATATTCTTCTTGTTGTGAGCCATGCGTCAAAGAAATTAATTCATCAAGAATTTGATTATATTTCATGGACATACTTGAATTCAATTGCAATTGTTGTGGGGGAGGCTGTGGTGGCCGCATAGGTCTTGAATAGAACTCCTCCTCTTGCTGCCAATATCCACCTTGTTGAACTTGCTGAGGTTCATCCCACCTACAATCTGAATAATCTCTCCAATCAAAATTGTAAGTGTTCGAAAACATGTTGTCCCTTGATTGGTTATGGCCTTGATAACCCCAAGCACCTCCATTCACAGTGAATTGATGAGTTTGATGTCCTTGCCCATAGGGTACATTAAAATTTAGGGGCAGTGTGCATTGAACTTCTTTCGGCAATCTGTGACAATTAAGAAGTAAGATTCGCCAATTGAGCTTGAATGTTAGCCAAATCCATGCCTTACTACTCTAGTACCTAAAATCAAAGAAATAAAACTCAATCAAATATCAAAAGTAAAAGACACGAACAGAAACAAAGGGAGATTACCAATTTTGCTAATCCCAGCAACGGCGCCAAAAATTTGATGTGAAATTAAATGGCACTCAAATTAAACCTTCTTTTTGACAATTGTAGTGTATATGTAAGTAGGGATCGTTCTAGCCGGGGATTAGAAAGGATGCTAATCTACACTAATTAAACTCTAAAACACTAAACTAGACTTAAAAACAGAAAACAAGACTCTAATGACTTAAAACAAACTAGAATGACTCAAAACAGCTTAAAACAAGCAAATAGACTTAAAACAGATACTAGGGAGGACTTTGGACGAATTCCTAACTTTACTGGACTCAAAACACTAAAAGACACAAGTTTAGACAGATTCTAACTAAGTTGACACAAGAAAGTAAAGGGGATTGGTTTTTTGGACGAATTCAAAGTAAAAACAAACTGATTAAGACACTAAACAAAAGTTGGTACGAATTTGGGTGAATGAATAGGTGAATGGCTAGCTAGAGGGTCTTTCCCCACACATGACACATATGCAACACAAGTCGATTTCAAGTTATTCTTTCAATAAACCATGAACCTCAACGCCCCAAGTTAACTGTGACAGCACTGCTTTAACTCTCAGATTTTCCGAAATTCATTGAATTGGATGGGATACGCATCGTCAACCCAAATTATTCTCCAATAGTTCTCTACATGAAAAGAATAATAGAAATACAATCAAAGATCACTAAGCTCTGTGAAAATCATAAGCATTGACAAGGCATTCGTGACTATGAAAAGCATGACACTCTTGCCAGGAATTTACTTAACGCGATCGTGACTAGCAACCTCCACTACTTGTAAATATAAGTTTGTAACTATTAGGTGAAACTCCCTTATATTTTAGCATCAAATTCATGCATGCAAACTAAGTGTGCACCCTCAATCAACATACAAGAATATGCTTTCAATCAAACAGTTAAGCAAATTGCATTCACGATTTATGAAATAATAACTGGATGTAATCAACTCATATCACATATATGCTCATTGCTTTGAATTCACCTTTAGCTAAAATGAGTTTAGTTCCTCATGTTCACAATTAAACAAAGATAAATAAATTTAAACATTGAAAACAAAGGATATAATACACCTAGAAACGCTCCAACAATCCAAGGCTTTGAATGGCAGGCATGGCACTAAGGGATTCCTCTCCTTTCTCCTTGCTAAGCTGCGGCACAATGAAGGCTGTTTGGTGAGTGGTGTGAATTGTGGTCTGATGGTAGAGGGTGGTCATTTGAATGGTGCAGCAGATTGGGGTATATATAGGCCTAGGGATTACTTGGCCTAGATTGTCAAGGAAAAGGATTTAGGACTCCAATCCAATAAGGAAAAGGCCTTCTAGAAAGGTTGGGGCGCCATATTTTTAGAGCTTCTAGAAAGAAGTGTTGTGGCATGTTTCTAGAAAGAAAAGGCCTTCTAAAAACAGGTTTTAGGTGTCCTAATATGAAAATGAGTCCCCCTTGCAGCTGGAATTAAGGTAGGATAAGATTAGTATAGCATAAGATAAGATAAGGTAAGATAAGGTTAGTTTGGATAAGATATGACACACCCCGACTGGACATCAGGACGTGCTGGCCGTCACGTGAGCGTAACAAGGCCATGTGCGCAATGCAGAAGAATAAATATAGATAGTAAGTACTAGAGTATCATTACTAGTGCTACAGGCATATAAAAGAGTGAGGAAGTTAATAACATAAAGTACAAAGTTCGAGCATTCTAGGTGCAGTCCAAAAGACATAAGCAAGAAAGCAAAATATTTACATGGATGGTGTGCTGTCAAATATGCCTTTGATGCCTCGTTTGCCACCAAACTACCTAGTACCTGGAGGGGCGCAAAACAAAAGGGTGAGTGGGCAAAAACAAAGCTTTACCAAAATCTCTTTGATAGAAAAGTTGAAACCCCTCTCTGTAAAACAAGTATACTTCCCAGAAAATATGTATATACGTAATAGTACTGAAAAACCATCAATCAACCAATCAATCAATAAATCAATAAATCAATGAATGCCATGATCGAATGAACCATAATCAGAAATAAGCATGTATCAAATATCATCGATCAATCAGGTGATATCCCAACTCAAATCATGCCGGCAATATATATGTCAATCAGCCGGAGTCACCTCTAGTGACCTGTACGGCTGAATCTATGGCTCCTCAACCACATTCTCAATTGATCTTTCAATCAATAACCTGCACCCATGACGGAACCACCTAATGTGGTCTGTACGTCAAGCTGGGTATAACGCTCTGTGCTACGATCACGTGAAGGCTGGCGACGTCTCGCAAGTCACCTACGAGTCGGAACCACCTAGTGTGGTCTGTACTACAGGCTGGCACCTGCCTTGGATCCAAGGTGAGCGTACGGTGCGGGAGGTGAACAATCACGTGAAAGCTAAGCCCTACTCTGGCGGCACAAACCCCAATATGCAGGTAAATGAGCCATAGTCTAATCTCATCGATATCACCATAACCATCATATCACAAGCATACACTTACCTGACTTACCTGGCGCCCGTGGTGCATCAATATATAATCATATAAACATAAAAATATATATGGCATTCGACATGGCATTCAATTTCATAAAAGCATTTTAAAACGTATTTCTGGGAATCAATCAAATATATATATATATATATATATATATATATTGAAAACAAAAGCCCACTCACTGATAGGTAGACGAGTCGTAGCCCCCGAGCCTCGCGTGGCTGCGCTCGTCCTCAGGATACGTCTCACCTATATGTGAAACAACTATATAACCGTTAATTACGCACATAACCCAAATCAAGTAATAACTCCTCGTACATTGCTCAATTCGGGTGTTTGAATATACCAACATGCTCTACTCAATCCCACGAACACCCCCATATTTTTAAAATAATTTTTGGAAGCCTCACGCGCCTTCACGCGCCGACCAAGGCACGGCAACACGCGCCGCCCACGCGCGGCCACGTGCCGTGCACACGGACGGAATCCTTAACGCCGTTAAGGAATATTCCGTCAAATCCTAGAATATTCCGTTAGAGTTAACTGACGTCGTTAACCTCCGTTAGGAATATTTTGTCAACTTTGACGGAATAGTCCTTCACCTTCAACCTCAGTCGCCGGCGACCGGCGCCGGCGCCGCTGTGTCGCCGGAAACTGGGTAATTTTTCTACCTTTGATTTCTACCTCATTTTTCAACCAAATTTCACGAAATTTACACCAAAATTATCCTTAGAACAAGGAGAAGAGATTTATACCTGTTTTGAACCTAAAATCCAAGTGAATCTCGTCGAAGAAATTTCACCAATTTCGGCCAACTTCCAAACCGGCGACCCGACGTCCAAACTCCTTAAATTTTGTCCTCCGAGCATCCCAAGAAGATTCTAAACCCTCATATGATCTCCAAATGAGCTAAAACCCTGTAGATTTCGAGTGTATGAACAGTACCACTTTTGGTACCACACGGGTTCTAGGGTTCTCGACCGTCTAAACCTCAACAAATGGTACGGTTAGGATCACCAGGTTACCAAGGTTCTAAATATGCTATCTAGGGCTTTGATCTGTGACCAAAACACCAGGAACAAGGGTTCGTCCGTACGGTTGCAGGGGAGAAGATAGAGAGTTCGAGAAGAGAGAAGGGAGAAGGTGACGGGGTGGGGTGATCATGCACACTTGTTGTGCATGTGTGTGTATATATTTTCTCAACCAACCCCATCCACAGAAAATCAACCAAAAATACAATAAAATAAATATATAGGTACCCCTACCTATAAACATTAATCCTTATTCACACATCCTCTCACTCCCGCAAGGGTAAAATCGTCATTTCATAAATAACATATTCATTAACTCGGAACGGACTGTTACAATCTACCCACCTTAATAAAATTTCATCCTCAAAATTTACTCAACACATACAACCCATTAATACTCATAAAATAGCTGTGGGTACAATTCTTTCATCCTTTCTTCCGTCTCCCAGGTTGCCTCCTCCACCGAGTGATTCTTCCATAAAACCTTCACTAGTCGCACTATCTTGTTCCTCAACACCTTATCCTTCCAATCCAATATAGTGACCGGCTCCTCCTCGTAAGACAAATCAGGATTGATCTCTAATTACTGTGGAGGCAAAACATGTGATGGATCTGAAATATAATGGCGAAGCATCAACACATGAAATACATTATGCACTCTAGACAGCTCCTAAGGCAACTCGAGTCTATAAGCCACTTCACCAATCCGCTCAGAAATCTGATATGGCCTGATATACCTGGGACTCAATTTCCCTTTTTTACCGAACCTCACAACACCTTTCCAAGGTGATAACTTTAACAAAAAACCCAATCGCCCACATTATAAGTCCGATCAGTAGCGTGTCGATCAGCTAAACTCTTCTGACGATCTTGAGCCGTTTTCAGGTTAGATTTAATCACCTGAATATTCCCTGTAGTCTCGTCCACTATCTCTGGACCCTCTAAAACTCTTTCTCCAACCTCTAACCAACACAAAGGTGTCCGGCAAGCTTTACCATACAAAGCCTCAAATGGTGACATACCAATGCTCGAGTGATAACTATTATTATAGGCAAATTCCATCAGATCCAAATGCGTATGCCATGAATCACCGAACTGCAATACAGAAGACCTCAACATATCCTCTAACGTCTGAATCGTCCTCTTAGACTGTCTGGCAGTTTGAGGATGATATGCGGTACTATACAATAACCTCGAACCCAAAGCTTCTTGAAATGCCGTCCAGAATTTAGAAGTAAACCTCGGGCCTCGATCTGATACAATGCTAACTGGCACGCCATGATACTTAACAATCTTCGTAATAAAAAGTTCAGCTAGCCGATTTAAAGAAAACTTCTCTCGAACTGGGATAAAATGAGCTAATTTAGTAAGTCTATCAACAATCACCCAAACTCCATCATAACCATTCCTCGTACGAGGAAGCTTATACACAAAATCCATGGTAATGTCTTCTCATTTCCACTGTGGAATAGGAAGAGGCTGCATTCGTCCAAATGGCTTCTTCCTCTTGGCTTTAACCTGCTGACAAACCATACATCGACTCACGTATTCAGCAATTTCTCTTTTCATACCTGGCCAATAATAAAATGGTCGAATGGTATGATACATCTTCGTGCTTCCAGGATGCATAGCATAAGCTGAGATGTGCACCTCATCAAGAATAGCTTTCATTAACTCCGCATTATTCGGCACGTACATCCTACCTTCTTGCATAAGCATGCCATCAGTCTCCCGAATCCGAAGATCTTTCTTCTTCCCTTCATTCCTTAATCGAATTAATTCTTGAACCTCGTCATCCTCCATCTGTGCCTCAAGTATCTGATCAATCAAGATTGGCCTGACCTGAAAATGAGCAAGTAAAGCGGTTTCCTGGTCATTATCCTCTGATTCTTCCATGACTAGCTTCACTCTAGTCGATCTTAACTCTACCAGAAGAGGAACACTGCTTGCGTGAATAGCATTAATCCTGCCCTGAGATTTCCTGCTAAGTGCATCAACTACTACATTTGCGCGACCAGGATGGTATTCGATCGTGCAATCATAGTCGCTCATCAACTCAATCCACCTCCGTTGGCGAAGATTCAAATCCCTCTGAGTAAACAAATACTAAAGACTTTTATGGTCAGTGAAGATCTTACATTTCTCACCATAAAGATAATGCCTCCAGATTTTCAATGCAAAAACAATCGTCGCTAATTCCAAATCATGAGTAGGATAATTCCTTTCATGCTGTTTTAATTGTCTAGAGGCATATGCAATCACCCTGCCATGTTGCATCAACACACATCCCAAACCATTTAATGAAGCATCGCTGTAAATCTCGAAATTACCATTGTCGTCAGGAAGTGCCAACACTGGTGCCTGAAGAAGACAATATTTCAACTGCTGGAAACTCCGCTCACAACTATCATCTCATTCAAATTTAACATTTTTCCTTGTTAACTTAGTAAGTGGCAAAGCAATCTCGGAAAAATCCTGAACAAATCGTCTGTAATACCCTGCTAAACCCAAGAAACTGCGTACCTCCGAGACGGTTCGCGGCTGCTCCCAATTCTCTATTGCTGCCACTTTCTGGGGATCCACCTGAATACCCAGAGCTGAAATGATATGTCCCGAAAATGCCACCTGATTCAACCAGAATTGACATTTACTGAACTTGGCATAAAGCCTACACTCCCTCAACTTTTCAGCACCAAACTGAGATGTCACACATGCTCCGCTTTAGATTTAGAATAAACCAGGATGTCATCAATAAAAACAATGACAAAACGGTCTAAATACTACTTAAACACCCTGTTCATCATATCCATAAAAGCAGCAGGTGTGTTAGTCAACCCAAATGGCATTACCAAAAACTCATAATGGCCATAACGGGTTCGAAACGCCGTCTTAGGAACATCATCCTTCCTAATCTTCAGTTGGTAATATCCAGACCTCAAGTCAATCTCCGAAAATACACAAGCTCCCCGCAGCTGATCAAACAAATCGTCAATACGCGACAATGGGTAACGATTTTTAATCGTCACCCGATTCAGCTGCCGATAGTCTATACACAGCCTCAAAGTACCATATTTCTTCCTCACAAATAAAACTGGAGCTCCCCAGGGTGAAGTACTAGGCTGAATAAAACCTTTGTCTAATAATTCTTGTAGCTGAATTTTCAATTCCTTTAATTCTGCAGGAGCCATTCGATAGGGAGTCAAAGATATAGGGTCAGTACCTGGCAATAAATCAATGGTGAACTCAACGTCTCGATCCGGTGGCAACCCTGGCAAATCATTAGGAAAAACATCTAGAAAATGTCTGACCACTCTAACATCCTCCACTCTGCTGGCCACCTCATCATTCAACACCACATCTGCCAGATACCCCTAACAACCCTTCTGCAACAACTTCTTGGCTCTCACAGCTGAGATAATAGCATACATGACGCCACTAGGCTCACCAACAAATGTAACAACCGGTAAACCCGGTCGTAAAAACATAACCTTCTTCTCATAACAATCGATGTTAGCTCGATTATAATGTAACCAATCAATGCCCAAAATAACATCAAATTCAACAAGGTCTAATGGAATAAGGTTAGCGGGCATAACTACATCCTCCACCAACACAAGGCACCCTGGATACATCCACCCTACCTGGCAGGTCTCACCTCTAGGCATAGAAAACTCTATCTCATAACCAAGGGGTGTGGGATTAGGTTGTGCCAATTGAGCAAATGCATGAGAAATAATCGAATGGGTAGCACCACAATCAATCAGTACTTTAGCAAAATGTCCAAGAACATTTAACGTACCCATTATCAAATCGGGGTTGTTCTCTCAGGTCTGCTGACGTCTTCCTCGACTTCTACTAGATTGGCCACTACGCCCGGATGTACCACGACTCTACCCCAACTGACTAGGCTGCCTTGAGGTTCCCGCGCTGCTCGAGGTAACCTCACCTTGCTGCAGCTGCACACCTAAATAAGATGGATATGGAGCATACTCTCCTGAATACTGAGGATACCCACTCTGATAGCCACTAGAATAATAGGGATCCTGAGAGTAGGGGTACGGCGCTGCTGGATAGGGCACCACATCACCCTGATAATGATAAGTGATCCCCCGACTCGGCTGACCATAACCACTCGACGCTGGAACCTGCTGCCTCGGCACTGGTGCTGGACAAAAGGCATCTGTGGCCTCTGCTGAGTCTGTGGACAATTAGCTGCACGATGACCAAACTGTCCACAAGTAAAACATCCTCGAATACCCTGCTTACACTCACCTGCATGTCGGCTATTACACTTCCGACAAAAAGGAACTCCTGAACCACCAGAACCACCAACATCTCGCTGCCTCTGAAAACGCGACCCACCAGCAAATCTACCACCTCTATGCTGGCCTGTGGAACTAAATCCTCCACTGGATGAACTCAAACTAGTCCCACTCTTCTTAAAACTTTGAGTCTTTCTGGGCCCCTGTGCTACAATACCCTTGCCTTTATCATTCTTCTTAGAATTATCTTTCTCTTCCTCATCACTGTCGCTAGGCAAGTTCTCAAAATCCTCAATCTGCAGCAAAATCTCATAAAACTCATGATAAGTCGAACAGGGAATCCCGGTAGCCACAGTACGCCACTTCTTATGAGTACCCAATTTAAATCGACGAAGCATCTCCACTGGATTCATAGCCACCTCAGGATGATATCTGGACAAGTCTGTAAACTTCCTGTAATACTCATTAGCAGACATCTTCTTCTGCTTTAGGTTTGTAAACTCTTGTTTCTTGCTATCCATATACGCAGGAGTAATGAATCTTTTATGGAATAACTGCTTAAATATCTCCCAGTCTGTAGCTTCATCTCGAGTTAACTCCTCAGCCAACTGTTCCTACCAGGACGCCGGTTCTTTGCCCAAAAACCACGAGGCCGTCTCTACCCATCTGTCTGCAGGCAAACTCCCCTGACTCTGCATCAATCTAAAAGTCTTATCCACATGATTCAACCACTTCTCAGCACCCTCGTGCCCTTCATTACCCACAAAAGTATTCAACTTCAGATTATAAACAGTTTCCAGATGAGTCTTCTGGGGAGGTCGAAACGTCGACTGAATAGCATTAGCGATAGCTTCCCCTAGCTAAGCTATATCAGGGAAACTAAGCTTAGAAATCAATCGTGGCTCACGTCGAGGAGGCATAATTCTGATAGAAGACACCAAAATAATTAGAATATTCACTAAGTGCACAGGACTGCCAAACCTAGGCTTTGATACCAAACTCTGACACACCCCGACTCGACATCGGGAGGTGCTGGCCGTCACGTGAGCGTGACAAGGCCATGTGCGCAGTGCGGAAGAATAAATATAGACAATAAGTACTAGAGTATCATTACTAGTGCCACAGGCATATAAAAGAGTGAGGAAGTTAATAACATAAAGTACAGAGTTCGAGCATTCTAGGTGCAGTCTAAAAGACATAACCAAGAAAGCAAAATATTTACGTGGATGGTGTGCTGTCAGATATGCCTTTGATGCCTCGTTTGCCACCAAACTACCTAGTACCTGGAGGGGCGCAAAACAAAAGGGTGAGTGGGCAAAAACAAAGCTTTACCAGAATCTCCTTGATAGAAAAGTTGTAACCCCTCTGTGTAAAACAAGTACACTTCCCAGAAAATATGTATATACGTAATAGTACTGAAAAACCATCAATCAACCAATCAATCAATAAATCAATAAATCAATCAATGCCATGATCGAATGAACCATAATCTGAAATAAGCATGTATCAAATATCATCGATCAATCAGGTGACGTCCCAACTCAAATCATGTCGGCAATATATATGTCAATCAGCCGGAGTCACCTCTAGTGACCTGTACGGCTGAATCTATGGCTCCTCAACCACATTCTCAATT
The DNA here is from genome assembly GCA_024362995.1 of Heteromeles arbutifolia. Taxonomy (NCBI): domain Eukaryota; kingdom Viridiplantae; phylum Streptophyta; class Magnoliopsida; order Rosales; family Rosaceae; genus Heteromeles; species Heteromeles arbutifolia. The sequence goes on from JANCRC010000015.1 coordinate 14,559,591, forward strand.
CATCTCTCAATCAATAACATCCACCCATGACGGAACCACCTACTGGGTATAACGCTCTGTGCTACGATCACGTGAAGGCTGGCGACGTCTCGCAAGTCACCTACGAGTCTGAACTACCTAGTGTGGTCTGTACGACAGGCTGGCACCTGCCTTGGATCCAAGGTGAGCGTACGATGCGGGAGGTGAACGATCACGTGAAAGCTAAGCCCTACTCTGGCGGCACAAACCCCGATGTACAGGTAAATGAGCCATACCTTAATCTCATCGATATCACCATAACCATCATATCACAAGCATACACTTACCTGACTTACCTGGGGCCCGCGGTGCATCAATATATAATCATATAAACATAAAAATATATATGGGAATCAATCAAATATATATATATATATATATATATATATATATACACTGAAAACAAAAGCCCACTCACTGATAGGTAGACGGGTCGTAGCCCCCGAGCCTTCCGTGGCTACGCTCGTCCTCAAGATACGTCTCACCTATAAGTGAAACAACTATATAACCGTTAATTACGCACATAACCCAAATCAAATAATAACTCCTCATACATTGCTCAATTGGGGTGTTTGAATATACCAACATGCTCAACTCAATCCCACGAACACCCCCATATTTTTAAAATAATTTTTGGAAGCCTCACGCGCCTTCACGCGCCGACCAAGGCACGGCAACACGCGCCGCCCACGCGCGGCCACGTGCCGTGCACACGGACGGAATCCTTAACGCCGTTAAGGAATATTTCATCAAATCCTAGAATATTCCGTTAGAGTTAACTGACACTGTTAACCTCCGTTAGGAATATTTCGTCAACTTTGACGGAATATTCCGTCACCTTCAACCTCAGTCACCGGCGACCGGCGTCGGCGCCGCTGTGTCGCGAGAAACTGGGTAATTTTTCTACCTTTAATTTCTAGCTCATTTTTCAACCAAATTTCACGAAATTTACACCAAAATGATCCTTAAAACAAGGAGAAAAGATTTATACCTGTTTTGAACCTAAAATCCAAGTGAATCTCACCGGAGAAATTTCACCAATTCCGGCCAACTTCCAAACCGGCGATTCGGACATCCAAACTCCTTAAATTTTGTCCTCCGAGCATCCCAAGAAGATTCTAAACCCTCCTATAATCTCCAAATGACCTAAAACCCCGTAGATTTCGAGTGTATGAACATTACAACTTTTGGTACCACACGAGTTCTAAGGTTCTCGACCGTCCAAACCTCAACAAATGGTACGGTTAGGATCACCAGGTTACCAAGGTTCTAAATATGCTATCTAGGGCTTTGATCTGTGACCAAAACACCAGGAACAAGGGTTCGTCTGTACGGTTGCAGGGGAGAGGATAGAGAGTTCGAGAAGTGAGAAGGGAGAAGGTGACGGGGTGGGGTGATCATGCACACGTGTTGTGCATGTGTGTGTGTATATTTTCTCAACCAACCCCATCCGCACAAAATCAACCAAAAATACAATAAAATAAATATATAGGTACCCCTACCTATAAACATTAATCCTTATTCACACATCCTCTCACTCCCGCAAAGGTAAAATCGTCATTTCATAAATAACATATTCATTAACTCGGAACGGACTGTTACAAGATACGGTTGGATAAGGTTTTGGATAATGTTCCTTCTTTTTAGATGATTCTTTATCTTCAATGACTTGAATTAATTTCTTCAACTCTTTTACACATTCCTAGCCTCTCTTGAACTTCAAATTCGTCCATCCATCTTGCTCCATAGTTGTACTATCCATTCCAAGCCCAAAACTGCTCTAAAATGCTCCAAATTGCACTTTCTTGTCACTTTTGCCATTTGAACCTGAAAACACACGAAAATAGCTTAAAACACTCTAATAAACATAAACTAACTATGTAAACGAAAATAGCTTAAAACACTCTAATAAACATAAACTAACTATGTAAATGCAAGAAAACATGCTAACTAAGTCGCATAAATATGCTCCTATCACATACTTAGTTTGCATGCATGAATTTGATGCTAAAATATAAGGGAGTTTCACCTAATAGTTACAAACTTATATTTATAAGTAGTGGAGATCGCTTATAAACGATCGTGTTAAGTAAAATCTTGGCAGAAGTGTCATGCAGTCATAGTCACGAATGTCATGTCAATGTTTATGTTTTTCACGGGGCTTAATGATCTTTGATATATATCTCTAGTATGCAGTCATATAAGGAACTTGAGAAGAATAATTTGGTTGCGGCGCTACGTCCAATTCAACGAACTTAGGAAAATCTGAGGGTTAATGCGTGCAGTCACGGTTAATTTGGGGCATTGTCATTCATGGTTTATAGAAAGAATAACTGGAAATCGATTTGTACTGCATATGTGTCATGTGTGTACAAGGACCCTCTAGCTAGCCTTTCACCCATCCAAAACACCCAATTTCGTACCTTTGTTACTTTGTTTCTTTAATTTGCTTCGTTTTAGTTAATTTTGTCAAAAACCCAATTCCCTTTACTTTGTTGTGTCAAATTAGTTAGAATCTGTCTAAATTAGGTTTTCTTTAGTGTTTTGAGTCTTATTAGTCTAGAATTAGTCCAAATAACTCTCTAGAGTCTGTTTTGAGTCTAGTTGTTAGTTTTGTGCTGTTTTAAGTTGTTTTGAGTCTTTAGAGTCTAGTTAAGTGTTTTTAAGTTTAGTTTTGTGTTTTTGAGTCATATTTGCGTAGATTAGCATCCCTAGTTAATCCCCGGTCTAGAACGATCCCTACTTACATCTTTACTACAATTGTCAACAATAGGGTTTAATTTGTGTCAAGTTTTTTCACATCAAGAAGAACCCTCTAGGTAGCCCATCATCCATCAATTCACCCAATTTCGTCCAAGCTTTGTCTAAGTTTACAATCTGTTTGTTTTAGCTTAACTTTGTCCAAAACCCAATCCCCCATTACTTTGTTGGGTCAAATTAGTTAGAATCTGTCCAAACTTGTGTTTTTACTGTTTTCAGTCTTACTAGCCTTAAATTCGTCCAAAGTACTCCTTAGTGTCTGTTTTGAGTCTTTTTGGTTGTTTTAAGCTATTTTGAGTCTTTTAAGTTTGTTTTGAGTCTTGTGAGTCTTGTTAAGTGTTTTTAAGTTTGTTTTTGTGTTTTTAAGTCAGCTTCGAGTAGATTAGCAATCCTTCCTAATCCCCGGCCTAGAATGATCCCTACTTGCATCTTTACTACAACTGTCAACAAGAGGGTTTTAATTTGTGTGATGTTTTGCATCGCATCAGTTTTCAATCAAACAGTGAAGCAAATTGCATTCACGATTTATGAAACAATAACTGGATGTAATCAACTCATGTCACATATATGTTCATGGCTTTGAATTCACCTCTAGGTAAAACGAGTTTAGTTCCTCATGTTCGCAATTAAACAAAGACAATTAAATTTAAACATTGAGAACAAAGATTGAATACACCTAGAAATGCTCCAACAAACCAACGTCTTGAATGGCAAGCATGGCTCCAGATGGCTCCTTCCTTCTCCTTGCAAAGCTACGGCACAATGAGGGATTTATGAGTTTTTGGCACTTGGATGTGTGATGTTGATTGTGGTGAATGGTGGTGAATTATGCTGCAGGAATTATGTATTTACAGGGCTGGAACACACGGCATAAAGTATTTGTGTTGGAGAAGAATTAAACAATCCAAATCCACAAGGAATAGGCCATCTAGAAGTCAGAAACCAAAGGGAAAAGGGATAGGGAATACATGGCTTCTAGAGGGAACACTAAGGGGATCAGGCGCCAGGTTTTAAGGATAAGGGATAGGGCCTTCTAAAAAGGACGCACGCACACATTTAGGAGAAGGATTAGGCCTTCTAGAGAGGGGTTTTAATTTTTCCAAGTCTGAAGAGAACTCCCCCTTGCAGCTAGAAATAAGGTAGGACATGATTAGGACAAGATAAGATAAGATAAGGTTTGGATAAGATAAGGATAAGATAAGGCAGTTTGGATAATGTCTCCTTCGTTTGAGCTGATTCCTTATCTCCAATGTCTTGAATTAATTTCTTCAACTCTTTTGCACATTCCTCACCTTTCTTGAACTACAAATTTGTCCGTCCACCTTGCCCATGCATGTGATATCCATTCCAAGCTCAAAACTGCTCTAAAATGCTCCAAATTGCACTTTCTTGACAACTTTGCCACCTGGACCTAAAAACACACGAAAATGGCTTAAAACACTCTAATAAGCAATAACTAACTAAGAAAATGCAAGAAAACAAGCTAACTAAGTCGCATAAATATGCTCTTATCAGTCTTATGCACGTATTATAAGAGTTTATCTTCTTAAGTTCCAAAGCGTGGCAAGCACAAGGTCGTTTTATCCCATCAATGCTTAAAACAGTGCAAATACACTCCAAACAGAAAAACTATGCACTTTTGAAACAAATTAAGCTTTTGATCATCGGAGTACTCATTCTTAATGTCTTATTAGTGTATTATATGGGTTTATTTCCTTAAATTCCAAAGCGTGTCAAACGCTCCCATGAATGCTTAAAACAGAGTAAATACACTCCAAATAGAAAAAATTGTGTACTTTTGACACAAAATATGCCTTCGAACTTTTGAGTACACATTTTCAATGTCTCATTAGTGTATTATAAGGGTATATTTGCTTATCTTCCAAACCATGTCAAACACACGCTCGTTTTATCCCATTAATGCTTAAAACAATGGAAATGAACTCCTAATTTAAAAACTGTATACTTTGGAAACAAATTAAGCTTTTTAGAATTGTGTAATTCGTCCAGAATAAAAAGAGCAAGTAAAAGTAGCTCAAAGGCACGTTTTATGGGGTAAAAGAGGCTGCAAGATATTCCAAAGCTATCCCAGCAACTTAGCCTTCAGGCTCGATATCCCAATTCCTTTCCCATTCTGTTTCTGGTCATCTAACAAGCCATATTCATCTTTGATTCTTTATTTGGACTTCAGCACAAGTCACTAAACTTCTTTCCAACTAGGATTCCTCTTTCTTGTGTAATTCCTTGCCTTCCAAGCCTCAACTTTAATTTCTCCATATTTTAGCACATGTTTAACACCTTTTATACACCAAAACATCCAGCCCATATGCTATCCACTCCTGCTATCCAATCCAAGTCCAAAACTGCTCCAAATTGCTCCATTTGACTATTTAATGTCCTCTTTACCAACTGGACCTACAATAATACGAAAACAACTTAAATTACTATAATAAATGGAAATTAACTAAGTAAATGCAAAGAAATAAGATAACAAAGTCGCATAAATATGCTCCTATCAAATTTAAAAAAAATAAACTCATATAGTATGCTAATAAGACATTAATAATGAGCACTTAAATGATCAATAGCTTAATTTTTTTCAAAAGTACACAATTTTTCAATTTGGAGTGTATTTGCACAGTTTTAAGTATTCATGGGATAAAACCAGTGTGCGCTTGACCCGCTTTGGAACTTAAGAAGATAAACACATATAATATGACACACCCCGTCCCGAAGGAGGGCATGCTGGCCGTCACGTGAGAGTAACGTAACCGTCGGATCGTCACCAAACTTTGATACGTTGTAATACGTAATATTTGAGGATTATAGGAACTTACAGATCGAGAATCCGATTTACGGATCTCCCGAGATTGGAGTTGTAAGTTCATAAAATATAATGTTAACCGTCACTTAGTTTTGGCAATTGACGGAGATCCGACCGTTGGATGGTAATGAAATTTTAGGATGTTGTTCTAGAGATTTTTGTGGACCTCTGAAAGTTACGGATTGGAAATCTGAGTTGCAGATCTTCCGGATCGAACTACATAGTGACGTGTTTTATATAAGTTTATATTCTATCGATATGATTCTGAGGCATGATTTGATGATTGTTCTAGGCGCCGATCGTCATGACGCCTTGATGTGTTGTGCTAGGGAGTTGTAGGGCGAACTCCAGGTGAGTGGGCAGTTATTTTCCGTATATACCTATATAAATGAATTTTGCCCAGAAAATCAGTTTAAATGAAATGTGTTATGAAATGCCATGCAAAGTATCTATATGTTTAATTCTGCATTATTGATTGTTTATATTAATGTCAGTGCTGAGGACGCCCAGGTAAGTGGCAGGTAAGTTTATATGCTAGTCATTGAGAATGAATGATGAAATGTGATGTGATGTGATGTGATATGATTAGAGCTCATAGACCTGCACACTGATATTAGTGCTCACGCCCAGAGAGGGGCTCAGTCTTTCACGTGTTGTTTACCTCCCGCACCGCATGCTCGCCTTGGATCCAAGTTAGGTGCTCAGTCCTGTCGAATAGGCCACTATAGGTGGGTTTGACTCGTAGGTGACCCGCGATTTATCGCTCAGTCTTCACGTGATTGTAGCACTAGAGCATATTAGTTTATTATCAGTGATATTGTGCAGACCACAAGAGGTGGTATTGATGTGTGTGCAGGATATATATATGATTTGATTATGATGATGATGAGATATATGAATTGATGAGTATGATATGAGCTATATACAGCCGAGGGCTGAGATGATATTTGATGATTCAATCACATTCACAGAGATGCTTTGGCATTCAGTTGATACTTTGGCATGGCATATGCATACGTTTATATATACTTGTTTTACAGCGGTTTTTGAGAAAGATATATATATGAGTATATACATTATTTCTGGGAAAATTATACAGGTTTTACGGCGAGGGGCTATTACTTTTGAAAGGAAAGGTTTTGAAAAGAATTGTTTTACTGACCCACTCAGTTTTATGTTTTTTTCGCCCTTCCAGGTTCGAGATGGAGCAGAGCTTTGGTGGCCACGAGGAATCCAACGGTGTTCTGACAGAATTGAACAAATGTAGGTTTCACCTTCGGGTGTTATATAATACGCTAATAAGACATTAAGAATGAAGTACTCAAATAATCAAAAGATTAATTTGTTTCAAAAGTACACAGTTTTTCAATTTGGAGTGCATTTGCACTATTTTAAGCATCAATGGGATAAAATGAGCGAGCATTTGACACGCTTTGGAACATAAGCAAATAAACCTATATAAGACACTAATAAGACATTAAGAATGAACACTCCAAAGTTCAAAAGATTATTTGGTGTCAAAAGTACACTGTTTTTCTATTTGGAGTGTATTTGCATTGTTTTAAGCATTCATGGGATAAAATGAGCATGCATTTGACACATTTTGGTACATAAGCGAATAAACCCATATAATATGCTAATAGGAGATTAAGAACTTGTGAGATCCCACATCGCCCAGGGGAGTGGATCTTGTGAGCCTTATATGCATATTCCCATCTCTACCTAGTGCAAGGCCTTTTGGGAACTCACTGGCTTCGGGTTCCATGGGAACTCCAAAGCTAAGCGAGTAGCGCGCGAGAGCATTCCCATGATGGGTGACCCATTGAGAAGTTCACGTGTGAGTTCCCAGAAACAAAACCGTGAGAGCGTAGTCGGGGCCCAAAGCGGACAATATCGTGCTACGGTGGAGGCGTGACCAGGATGTGGTGGGGCCCTGGGCCGGGATGTGACAGAACTAGTACTCAAATGATCAAAAGCTTAATTTGTTTCAAAAGTACACAGTTGTTCAATTTGGAGTGTACTTGCCCTGTTTTAAGCATTTATGGGTTAAAACGAGCGTGCGCTTGACATGCTTTTGAACTTAAGAAAATAAACCCATATAATAAGCTAATAAGACATTAAGAATGGGTACTCAACTGATCAAAAGCTTAATTTGTTTCAAAAGTACACAGTTTTTCAATTTGGAGTGTATTTGCAATGTTTTAAGCATTCTTCAGATAAAACGTGCGTGCGTTTGACATGCTTTGAAACTTAAGAAAATACACAAGCTAGTAAGATATTAAGAATGAGTACTCAAATGATGAAAAGCTTAATTTTTTTCAAAAGTAAACAGATTTTCAATTTGGAGTGCATTTTCACTGTTTTAAACATTAATGGGATAAAACGAGCGTGCGTTTGGCACGCTTTGAATCTTAAGCAAATAAGACATTAATAATGAGGAGTCAAAAGTTCAACGGCTTATTTGGGATCAAAACTAAACTGTTTGTCTAATTGGAGTGTATTTGCACTCTTTTAAGCCTTCATGGGACAAAACCAGCATGCGTTTGACACACTTTGGAAATTAAGAAAACAAACCCATATAATACACTAATAAGAAGTTAAGAATTTGTACTGAAATGATCAAAAGCTTAATTTGTTTCAAAAGTACACAGTTTTTCTATTTAGAGTGTATTTGCACTGTTTTAAGCATTGATGGGATAAAATGAGCGTGCGCTTGCCACTCTTTGGAACTTAAGCAAAATAAACTGATAAAATACACTAATAAGACATTATGAACAAAGTATTCAAATGATCAAAACCTTAAATTGTTTCAAAAGGACACAGTTTTTCAATTTGGCGTGCATTTGCAATGTTTTAAGCATTAATGGGATAAGACGAGCGTGCGTTTGACACGCTTTGAAATATAAGCAAATAAACCCATATAATAGGCTAATAAGACATTAATAATTCATACTCAAAAGTTCAAAAGATTATTTGGTGTCAAAAGTACACTGTTTTTCTGTTTGGAGTGTATTTGCACTGTTTTAAGCATTCCTAGTATAAAACGAGCGTGCGTTTGACACATTTTGGTACATAAGTGAATAAACCCATATAATACACTAATAAGAGATTAAGAATTTGCACTCAAATGATCAAAAGCTTAATTTGTTTCAAAAGTGCACAGTTTTTCAATTTGGAGTGTATTTGCACTTTTTTAAGCATTCATGGGATAAAATGAGCGTGCGCTTGACATGCTTTTGAACTTCAGAAAATAAACACATATAATATGGTAATAAGACATTAAGAATGGTTACTCAAATCATCAAAAGCTTAATTTGTTTCAAAAGTACACAGTTTTTCAATTTGGAGTGTATATGCATTGTTTTAAGCATTCTTCGGATAAAACGTGTGTGCGTTTGACACGCTTTGGAACTTAAAAAAATAAACCCATATAATACACTAATAAGACATTAAGAATGAGTACTCAAATGATCAAAAACTTAATTTATTTCAAAAGCACACAGATTTTCAATTTGGAGTGTATTTTCACTGTTTTAAACAATAATGGGACAAAACGACCGTGTGTTTGACACGCTTTGGAACTTAAGCAAATAAACACATAATATGCTCATAAGACATTAAGAATGAGGGGTCAAAAGTTCAACAGCTTATTTGGTGTCAAAACTACACTGTTTTTCTAATTGGACTATATTTGCACTCTTTTAAGCTTTCATTGGACAAAACGAGCATGCGTTTGACACACTTTGGAACATAAAAAAATAAACCCATATGATACGCTAATAAGAAGTTAAAAATTTGTACTCAAATGATCAAAAGCTTAATTTGTTTCAAAAGTACACAATTTTTCTATTTGGAGTGTATTTGCACTGTTTTAAGCATTGATGGGATAAAACGAGAGTGCGCTTGCCACACTTTGGAAATTAAGCAAATAAACCCATATAATATGCTAATAAGACATTAAGAATGAAGTACTCAAATGATCAAAAGCCTAATTTGTTTCAAAAGTACACAGTTTTTAAATTTGGAGTGCATTTGAATTGTTTTAAGCATTAATGGGTTAAAATGAGCGTGAGTTTGATATGCTTTGAAACTTAAGCAGATAAACTCATATAATACGTTAATAAGACATTAAGAATGCGTACTCAAAAGTTCAACAGCTTATTTGGTGTCAAAACTACACTATTTTTTAGTGTGGAGTGCATTTGCACTGTTTTAAGCATTAATGGGATAAAACGGCCGTGTGTTTCACACTCTTTGAAACTTAAGCAAATAAACACATATAATATGCTAATAAGACATTAAGTATGAGTACTCAAAAGTTCAAAAGCTTATTTGGTGTCAAGAGTACACTGTTTTAAGCATTGATGGGACAAAACTTGCATGCGTTTGACATGCTTTGGAAATTAAGCAAATGAACCCATATACTACAATAGTAAGAAGTTAAGAAAATAAACCCATACAATATCCTAATAAGAAATTAAGAATTTGTACTCAAATGATCAAAAGCGTAATTTGTTTCAAAAGTACACATTTTTTCTATTCGGAGTGTATTTATGCTATTTTATGGCCACGCTTTGTAACTTAAGAAGATAAACCCATATAATATGCTAATAAGACATGAAGAATGAAGTACTCAAAAGATCAAAAGCTGAATTTGTTTCAAAAGTACGCAGTTTTTCAATTTGGAGTGCATTTGCACTGTTTTGAGCATTCATGGGATAAAACGAGCATGCGTTTGCCACGCTTTGGAACTTAAGAAGATAAACTCATATATTAAGCTAATCGGACATTAAGAATCAGTACTCCAGTGATCAAAAGCTTAATTTGTTTCGAAAGTACAGAGTTTTTCAATTTGGAGTGTATTTGCAAAGTTTTAAGTATGCGTGGGATAAAACGAGTGTGCGCTTAACATGCTTTAGAAGTTAAGAACATGGAACATATAATGTGCTAATAAGACATTAAGATTGAAGTACTCAAATGCTCAAAGGCTTAATTTGTTTCAAAAGTACACAGTTTTTCAATTTGGAGTGCACTTGCACTCTTTTAAGCATTAATGGGATAAAACAAATGTGCGTTTGACACGCTTTGGAACATAAGCAAATAAACCCATACAACAAGCTAATAAGACATTAAGAATGTGTACTCGAAAGTTCAAAAGCTTAATTTCCTTCAAAAATTCACAATTTTTCAATTTGGACTGTATTTGCACTGTTTTAAGCATTGATGGGATAAAATGAATGTGCATTTGGCACACTTTTGAACATAAACAAATAACCACATATAATATGCTAATAAGACATTAAGAATGAGTACTCAAAAGTTCAACAGCTTATTTGGCATCAAAACTACACTGTTTTTCTAATTGGAGTGTATTTGCACTGTTTTAAGCATTCATGGGACAAAACGAGCGTGCGTTTGACATGCTTTGGAACTTTAAATAAATAAAACAATATAATACGCCAATAAGACAATAGGAATGAAGTACTCAAATCATCAAAAGCTTAATTTGTTTCAAAAGTTCATAGTTTTTCAATTTGGAGTGCATTTGCACTATTTTGGTTATGTTTCTTTTAAGTGCAAATACAAGGACAGTATAGTGGCACAAGTCAAGGTGTCGAACCACATGGAATTATTAGACTTCTACTAATTACTAGCCTTATGTGAACCCTAACTGAACAATGAAACTAACAAATTGTGATTGGATTTTGATTTGAGAAGTAAAGTAACTTAAAATGCAAGAGAATGTAAATATGAATAATAGAATGATTCAGAAACGATGGGAATGGAACTAGGGATACCAATTTCACCATTACAAGCCAATTCCATGAAAATTAAGTCAAAACACATTCAACTCTCCAATTTGCAACTAGGTTTCGTTTTACTCATTTAAGATCATCCATTTGATGTGTGGTTGTGATCAAGTACTCCTAATCTGCAACCTAGTTGTGAAGTTCAACTTAGATTACCAAATAAGAATCCATTAAGAACAAGAAAAATTCAAAGAACAAAAGAAATCACATGGCAGGATGTATGCACAACAATTTCTTTAATCATTCACATGTTTACCAAGATTAAGTATGATGTGTACTATAACCTTGATCAAATAATTCATAAGCAGCCCTAATGGTGATCAAACATTAAGATTGACAAACAAATTAAATTATAAAATCAGTGAATGAAACAAGAACACAGATTGGTAATTTGAATACTTTAACTTAATAATAAAGAGTAGTTTTGCAAGGCTGCATTGAAATCCCCAGCTATGAACTTAATTACACAACATGATTACAGAATATATAAATATCAAGAACAACATGAGTGAAACTAAAGATCATAGAAGAAACCCCCTTGAAGCAATTCTAATGTTGAACTTCTCCAAGAACAGCGCGGCTGCGTGGTTTCTTCGGTGGCAGCGGAAGGTGAAGGGAAATAGGGTTTTGTTTCTAGAAGAAAGGCCAAAGAGAGAAGAGAGAGAACTCTGGCACCCCCAAAGGGGGCTTTTGTAAAACTGATCTGAAACCCTAGTATTTATGTGCTAAATGGGGCTGCAGCTGATTGCAAGGGGATCCCAACCATTAAGCCAAGGTTTTGAACATTTTTCCTTTTTTGGCTCCTCCAAATTAGGCTGGATATTCTAATTAATTTCCCATTCTGCACCTGGTCTTCTAACAAGCCAGATTCATCTTGGATTATTTATTTTGACTTCAAAACAATTAACAACTTTATTTGGGCTCCAAAACAGGCCACTAAACTTCTTTTCACGTTTGAATAAGGGTCAGCTCCAAAAATGGAACGTTTTCACTTCTATTGCCTTCAAATTGATCCTAAACTACATGTAACTGCACACTAACACAAAATAACATAAAATGCAACCAGTTTAACTCAAAAACATCACAAAGAGGCTAGAAATGGATGGTACAAATGCATGAAATATATGAGTTATCAGTTTTAAGCATTTGTGGGATAAAACGAGGGTGCGTTTGACGCACTTTGGAACATAAGCATATAAACATAAATAATACACTAATAAGACAATAAGAATGAGTTCTTAAAAGATCAAATGCTTATTTGGTGTGAAAAGTACACAATTTTTTTTATTTGGAGTGTATTTGCATTGGTTTACGCATTCGTGGGATAAAACGTGTGTATGCTTAACACACTTTGGAACTTAAGCATATAAACACATATAATACGCTAATAAGACATTAAGAATGAGTTCTTGAAAGATCAAATGCTTATTTGGTGTCAAAAGTACACTATTTTTCACTGTTTTAAGCATTCGTGGGCTAAAACGAGCGTGCGTTTGACACGCTTTGGATCTTAAGCAAATAAACACATATAATAGGCTACTAAGGCATTAAGAATGAGTTTTCAAAAGATCCAATGCATATTTGGTGTCGAAAGTACACTATTTCTCCATTTCGAGTGTATTTGCACTGTATTGAGCATTCGTGCGAAAAACGAGCGTGCGTTTGACACGTTTTGGAACTTAAGCATATAAACAATTATGATATGCTAAGAACATATTACGAATGAGTTCTCAAAAGATCAAATGCTTATTTCGTGTCAAAAGTACACTATTTTTCGATTTGGAGTGTATTTGCATTTGTTTTAAGCATTTGTGGGATAAAACGTGTGTATGTTTAACACACTTTGGAACTTAAGCATATAAACACATATAATATGCTAATAAGACATTAAGAATGAGTTCTCAAAAGATCAAATGCTTATTTGGCGTCAAAAGTACACTATTTTTCGATTTGGAGTGTATTTGCGCTATATTAAGCATTCGTGGGAATAATGAGCGTGCATTTGACACACTTTGGAAGTTAAGCATATAAACGCATATAATATGCTAATAAGACATTAATAATGAGTTCTCAAAACATCAAATGTTTATTTGGTGTCAAAAGTACACTATTTTTCAATTTGGAGGGTATTTGTGCTGTATAGACCATTTGTGGGAAAAATGAGCATGCGTTTGACACACTTTGGAAGTTAAGCATATAAACACATATAATAAGCTAATTAGACATCAAGAATGGGTTCTCAAAAGATGTAATGCTTATTTGGTGTTAAAAGTACACTATTTTTTCGATTTAGAGGGTATTTGCATTGTTTTAAGCATTCGTGGGATAAAATGATGCGATGTAAAACAACACACAAATTAAACCCTCTTGTTGATAGTTGTAGTAAAGATGCAAGTAGGGATCATTCTAGGCCAGGGATTAGGAGGGATTGCTAATCAACTCTAAACTAACTTAAAAACACAAAACAAGACTCACAAGACTCAAAACAAACTTAAAAGAATCAAAACAGCTTAAAACAATAAAAAAGACTCAAAACAGACACTAGGGATTGATTTGGACGAAAATAAACTCAAAGGACTAACTAGACACAAATCTAAACAGATTCTAACTAAACTGACACAAGAAAGTAGAGGGGATTGGGTTTTGGACGAATTTAAAGTAAAACAAGTAAATTAAAGACTTAGACAGATTTAGGCACGAAATTGGTGAATTGGATGGATGATGCGCTAGCTAGAGGGTTCTTCTCCACACATGCCACACTTGAATACAAATCGATTTCCAGTTGCTTTTTCATTAAACCATGAACCTCAACGCCCCAAGTTAACCGTGATGCACTAATTAACCCTCAGATTTCCCTAAGTTTGTTGAATTGGATGAATGCATACAACAGCCCAAAGTATTCCTCAATAGTTTCCTACATGAACTGCATAATAGAGATACATATCAGGAATCATTTAGTTCTATGAAAATCATAAGCATTGACAAGGCATTCATAACTATGAACTGCATGATACTCCTGCCAGGAATTTACTTAACGCGATCATGACCAGCAACCTTCACTACTTGTGAATATAAGTTCATAACTATTAGGTGAAACTCCCTTATATTCTAGCATCAAATTCATGCATGCAAATTAAGTGTGCACCCTCAACCCACATACACAAACAAGTTTTAATTCAAACAGTTAAGTAAATTGAATTCACAACTTATGAAATCACAACTGGATGTAATCAATTCATAATGCAAGTATAATCATGGTATTGAATAGGCCCCTAGCCAAAAGGGCTTAGTTCCTCATAATCGCAAAACAAAGGTAAACAGATTTATACATTGAAAACAATTAAATAATTAATAATTATTGAAAATAATTATTAATTAATTAATTTTGGATTTTTTTGCTGGATTTTTCTTTTGGCCTTTTTTTTGAAAAAAATAAAACAACTAGTTACAAGAAAATGTGGGAGAGACCACATATACAGATTTTGCTTCCACACTCTTGAGCAAAAGTGTGCGAGGCAAACCACATATTTTAGTAGTTAAAGGTTCAGAGGAACCATATAAATTGATTTTGCTTCGCACAATCTTGATCAAGAGTGTGCGAAGCATTCTACGAGTTCTAGTGTTTGCATTGTTATAGTGGAGAAATGTCTGGAGCAGATGCAAGAAGGCTAAAGAGCTTGCTCTTTGTATTCCACTGAAGCCTTTGTTGGCTTGTAATAAGACTTTGTTGGTGACTATAACCCTTGTTGGGCATAAGTGCTCCCCTAGTTGAGTTGAGTTAAGCTTCCTTATCCCCTTTTTGACTTCTAAGGCTTGAGGGTTTTTGATTATCTGTGAATGTTAAGAGTTCACATGTACAAGTTGTACCGCTCCTCACCTAGTTCGTGGCAAGAATGGTGAGTTGCTGAAGCAAAAATGTTTATTAATAGTATTACTTGTACTCTTCATTGTTTGATTGGTGATACGAATGTGAGTTCCTTCATCACCTAGTTGGTGGTAAGAGTGGCAAGTTGCCGAAGGAAATTAAAGTACGGGTTGTACCCTTCATCGCCTACTTGGTGATACAAAGGCGAGTTCCTTCATCACCTGGTTGGTGGGAAGAGTGGCAAGTTACTGAAGGATATTAGAGTACGCATTGTACCCTTCATCACTTGGTTGGTGATACGAATGTGAGTTCCTTCATCACTTAGTTGGTGGCAAAAGTGGAAAGTTACTGAAGGATATTAAAGTACGAGTTGTACCCTTCATCATTTGGTTGGTGATACGAAGGTGAGTTATTTAGCACTTGGTTGGTGAGAATAAGGGCAAGTTACCGAGGCACATTGTAGCAAGTTCCGAATGGCAAAACATATGTTGACTCCCCATCAAAGCTCAGTTGGCTTATGTATGAATCTGTTGAAATGTATGATGTTTATGTTGATTGACATGAGTGATGCTTATGAATGTTTTGCTATGCATGACGGAATCCATTGTTTGGATATGTGAACCATGTTGGTTGTAACACTTAGCTTCACTTTTTTTATGTCCAATATGCATGCTGAAGCTTTGAGTTAGAGTATAGAGGTAGGTCAGCGCAAAACAAGTGTTCCAATGCTAGAAATGTAAATGGCTCAGACGATGTTAGTGAGACTTTGGAACAACGTAAAGTGTCAGGTTTGTGACTATCACTCGGTTGCTTTCGTCACCAAGTGAGGATAATATGTAAAGAGATAGAGATACGGAAGCAAACACTAGGTGTACGTGGTTCATCCTAAGTTTGGCTACGTCCACGGAGTAGAAGAGTTCTCATTAATAGCAAAGGGTTTACACAAATACATAGGTTCATCCATAATCCTCATTAGTGGGTTTTAATGACTAGTTTAAGTACAATAATGACATTAGCCCTTAATTATAAGATAATGATCTTCTTTTATAGTTGAGGAGAGTATTTAGCTTTCGTCCGCGGTCGATGTAGGACTCTAGGAGTTTTATTCTGACATTGACACGTGTCATGTTGTGATTGGCCTCTTGGGTGGAGGGAAACTCTTGTGCATTGACCAGGGTGCCTCAACATTAACCCTTAGTGGGTCTTTAAAGGTATGAAGTTAACCGGTGCTTGGTAGCTTCGGGATTGATCAAGTATGGTACAAAAAAAGTTCATTATGAAGTAGGCTATTAGCAAATTCTTTTTTCCGACCTTAGGACTTTTCAACCAACACTAGTTCCCAAAATTTCTTTCGATACTGTACTCGTCATTACGATAAGGATAGGTCTGGGAGTACGAGTTGTTATAACCTAGGAGCAAGCTGAAGGAAAATTTGTGAAAAACATGTTCATTTGAGCAACATCTATGGCATGCAATTAACATTTAAAGGCGGAATCATGCTTGTATGCACTCAAAACAAAACATTACCCATGAAATTCAAAGCCTAGTAGTTATGGTGAACCATGACTCAACTCAAATCTTAAAGAAAGGAGTTAAGAAACTTTTATACCTTTGAAGCACCTCTTTGCTTAGCAAAGGTTAATCACCCATGTGAGGGCCTTCTTTCCTTTGTCTCCTTGCTCCTTGGCTCCATGGATATGGATGGAAGAATTGATTCTCCAAAAGTCCCCAAGGTAGGAGACCTCTAATTTTCGACACCAAGGATGGTGAATGAAGAAGATGAGTGACCTTGGAGGAGGAAGGATTGCTAGCTAATCCCCTCCAAGGGGGCCGGCCTCCTAGAGAGAAAGGGAGAGACATGTTCTCTCCAATTTTCTCCAAAAGAAACCCTAATGATGAAATGGCTATAAAGTTGCCTTTATACCACATCACAATGGAGTGGCAAACTTGCAATTAAGCCAAGTTCACTACCCCTCTCTATATGGCCGGCCACTTAAGGGTTTATTGGGCTTTCAAGCCCTTTGTGTTTTCAAGTTGTCATACAACTTGAGCTAATGGGCTTGACATTCAAATCCCATTGGGCCTTGCGGCCCAAAACTAACCCGAGGTCTATAACGAACTTATTCGTTTGATTAATTAACATATTAATTAATCCTAGCCATATATAATTAAACCATTCAATTATCTTTACTCATCTCTGTTGTATCCTTCAATCATTACCTTATACGGTGTGCGATCCAGTAGGTTCCTTTTAGCGAGGCAGTGGGCGATTAGAACTCTTACTAATCGATTGTGAATTGAAACTTACTTTCAATTCTCCCTTTAGTGATTATACATCTTTAGGGCTTCCACAAGCCATGAGTGATACCTAGCAGTATGTCATGGCTACCCAAGCTAATCAGAAGAGGTTGGAGAACCTATTCAGTTTGGGATTACAATGCAATACGGTCTTTCTCTAACACAATACTCCTGACCACATTGTTTGGTTTGATAGTTTATTCATGTCTACTATCCAATGTGATTCTCTTACTTATAT
This sequence comes from Heteromeles arbutifolia, assembly GCA_024362995.1. Lineage (NCBI taxonomy): Eukaryota > Viridiplantae > Streptophyta > Magnoliopsida > Rosales > Rosaceae > Heteromeles > Heteromeles arbutifolia. Next base: position 14,577,404 of record JANCRC010000015.1, read on the forward strand.
GATTACCTTGAATGTGATTTGGAACGACTTCCTAAATCTCATTCATACTTTGGCCAGAGATTCTTAATCATATCATAGAGTATTCTCCCTCAACATTTGAAGGTTAGAGATCCCTTGTTGCGCATTCACTTGCCTCCATGGCTAAGTGGCTTAACCCCAACTATGCCGTGGACACCCTCTGACGGAGTGACTTTGACATAGCCAAAGATCAAGGACCTAACCACAAGAAAACTATGATGCCTCAGGTCAAAGGACTACTTTGCATTATCCCAACCAGAAGTTCTCATGTGACATGAGTATGAGAACTTCTCGTTGATCGCGTTCAGTGGACTCATTCTCTATTGAGCACCTATGTACTTGTCTTGGTGTCAGTCACACCATTGACTCGAGACCAGTCACTCTCCCTAAGAGAAGACATAGGACGTACTGATCTTAACGGACTGTCAATGCCCAATTGGCAATCCTATGATCAGGAACTTTTAGGATATGTATTCGAAAGAGAATGGTCTCATGAATCTGACTTCTTTAGATCACATTCTCCCTATTACGTATTCCTTGGACTTATCGTTTAAGCATATAACATTTATATAAGACGGCTTAAAACAATAATCTTTGCCCTTTATATTAAACTATATTAGTTTAACATGTGAAATGTCTGTAAAGTATCATCATATGATTGGTTTTAGGGCACATTTCCAACAATCTCCCACTTGCACTAGAGCCAATCAGCTTGGTCATCAGTGATGATACCTCTTCTGTAGTCATTTCAAAAATGGCTGAGTAGTAGGCCTAGACAATGGATATCTATATGTTATCCATAGAAGCAACCTTGAGAATAACGACATCACCATTATACATGATTCTCAATCATGTGGTTCAGTCTCTCATTTAAGTTAGGATCTTGATGAGACCTTGATTCCCTGGCTTGAGCTATCGCCCCATTAGTGTTGTAGTGTCGGCACACTAGAGACACTTTCTGGTTGGAACCGAATGGAGAGTTCATAAATGAACTTTCCCATCCAAACAACATTGTTGTAAACTTCTATATGGCGATATATATTTTGCATTCATGATGGAAGACACTAAAGTCATTACCTTTAATGTTTCCACCCAAATATCTCTTCAGTCATAATAAAGAGATATCCAATTATCTCTTCATTCAAAATGAAGAGACATCCAATGATGGATACGATATTAGATTCATAATCTAATACTTTTACGCTTCCATTGCGTTACTCTAATTCTTCCTCATTCTTGAGGAATCTATCCTTTAGTATTTCTTAAATACATAAGGACTCACTTGACAGTTGCCTTGGTTCTGATCCTGGGCTTGCATTGATATCGTCTTGTACCAATCTTGGTACAACTCATATCAATGCTTTTCATACAACATGAAATACATAAATCACCTTTCTGCGTACGCATAAAAGAATTCTATTTACGCATTAATTCTTTGGGAGTCAAAGGGGTACGATCCCTTTGTGAAGAGCAACTTCCTAGTCTTACTAGAATTGTCCTTCTGACTAAAGTTTATCATCATATGAGAAACTTCCTAGCATCTTTTGTCTATCATTAGGGATTGATATAATCAAATTATATATACTGAAATCTATCATTATAGATTTCCATCCCATGTATATAGACTATGTCTCCCATATACATTCTATCATTAACGAAGAAGAATTCCTAAACTTAATATATCATATATATGTTTTAATTTAAGAATATGATTAACTCCCACTAATCTTTTGTAAACTTAGCAAACAAAAGATTCATTTACATCTTTATGAGAAATCAAACGATTTGATCTTTCTCTCATAAGATGCTTATAGCTCCCACTAGCTTGCTAAGATTCATGATGGATGGATCTTTACAACTTACACGTCTTGTGATTCTTAGTTTTAGACATATATTATCAAGACTATCTTGGTAATGGTTATGGAAACCCATATTTTGTCCAAACATTCAATCACCGTTTAGTTGTAGTTAGCAATCCTCGAATTAATGGAAACCAAGACTACGTCAAAGATGGTTTCTTCCAAGTCAACCAATCTCTTTGATTGTAGTCACCTTAAGCTACCAATTAGCTACGAAGGTTTCATTATTTCGGGTCAAATGGTACTATACCATTTCCTTGAGTATATGTTGTATATACACTCAATGTACTCATAAGGATTTTCATTCTTATTTCTTTCGAATTAAGAGGTGTAACTCTATGACATAGTCATAAAGTTCAAACCATTCAACTGAGACGGTTTTTAAATCCTTCTTAACTACATTTGGAGCTTGTGGTGTAGGAACTAGGTTGTTATAGTTGTTGATCATCATCTTGTCACTCAAAGAACCCATTCTTTGAGTTCTATCTCTTGTTCATTTGCTCTATCTTAGGCAAATCCTACTGTAGGATTACAATGAACTACCCAACAAATAACATTTATTAGTTGGTTTATATAAGTGATATCCAAAAGTTAATTTAAGGATATCCCACAAGATTGTTCTCAAACAAATATTGCTTATTAGCACACAACCCCAAATCTTAACACGATTAAGACTTGTCTTTCTTTCCAACTACATCCTATGGAGTTATGAAAATTTTGGAAGATCTTCTAATTGACAATCATATTGTCTTAGAAGTATATATATCATATATATATATGGGTAATTTGATAACATCTAACGAACTACATCCTTTTAGAGTTCGTTCTTCTCCCAATGGAGAATTCCATTATCTTATGATGCTACTTTCCTTGATTTCTATCAAGGAAACTCTTCTAAAGTGTTATATTTCCTTGGATCAAATCTAAGGAGGTAAATACTTTAGACGTCTTACTCATCAACTTACATTCTTGAATTCTTTGAAACCTTTTGCAAAGTATTCGGACTTTTGTTTATTCAAAATAAACGATAGTCCAACCGAGAGCGATCTTCGGTGAATGTCATACAACATGAGTAGTATTATGTTGTGGACAAGTGCCACTAACATCTAAGTGAATTAACCTCAACAACTTTGTGATTCTTTCTTCTTTCCCAAAGAATAAAGATTCGAACATTTTGCCTCTATACAATTTTAACAAGAAGGTATTGGATCCGGATCTAACGATCCTAAGCATCCATCTATGACCAACTCGTAATTTTTAGAGGTATCACAACTCAATTTGGGATTAGTCACTACCTTGCAACCTTTTGGGTTTTAAGCATCGTCATATTCTAAACAGTTAACACTACCACATTATCTCTACTATAGAGACAATCAATTAGATTACAATAATCCAATCTTTGATTAATAAAGAACAATGTTTTGTCAAACAAAACATTCATCCATCTCTTATAGTGACGGAATTAAGTTCCTTTATTCAAACTGGAATGTAAAGACAATCTTTGTTTTTCCAATTCCTTTGGTAGTTCATATGAGGAAGTAAGTACTATCCGCTTTCGCAGAGATCTATATTTGATTCACGTTCTGAATGTGAAGTACTTTCTCTTCTCTCATTAATCTTCTACTTCTTATTAGCCACACTTTTACAACGATTGTAAAATCATAGTTACTAATACGGAATCAAGCATTCAAGTAGAAGAACTAACTGTTTTGAACTATTCAAGAACAATTTACAACACCTTCGAAAGGTGTGTTCTTGACACTTGCAAGACATTTCTTGCATATACCCCTTCCAATGTCCATCCTTTCATAAAGAAAGTTTGTTCCCATGGAGTTATTTTGCCTTCTTCATTTGACTTCTCCCTTGACTACAATAGTCATGGTCCCTAAACTCCCCTTGTCTCTCTTGAAACTTATTTCAATTGTGTTAAACACATCAAACGATTTGGAGAGCGTACGGTTATTGTTCACTATGTAGTTTACTATAAACTTAGTGAACCATTTGGTTAGGGACACAAAGGTGAAGTCCTAGCCTAGTTTCCCTCTCGTGAAGTGGTTTAACACTTTAACACTCAATGATTCAAAATCATCATAAGTCCATGTTGATGGACTATTTTTGTCAACCAACCATCTTGTTCTAAACAAGATTACAAACATTCAAGAGTTGTTCAAGGCAACTCTCATTTCTTCATACAACAATTTGTTAGTGAAGAATCATGGCACATGAAGTGTCCATGTCCTTGTGCTTACTTTTCATAAGTTCCTTTGTTCATACAACAAAGGAATAAGCATTGGTTGTTTGTGTTGTCCTCTTTATGATAGACTTATCTAACATGTTCTTCCAATGATACATTACCAATAGGAAAATTGTGAGGATGAGACTACTTAGGCACATATACAATCCATTCAAGACAATCTATGGGATTGTAGTACCAAGTCTGGAAACTAAAGCCTTTGGCTTTTCTTTGTCAAGTTTTGGATAGCGTTTGCAAATATATCGGTAAATAAATACATAACGAATATAAATTGATTGATTTTAAGTCATTTGATCCGGGTCTTTAAATCAAACCACCCACTATTTTCGACAAATTCCATATCCCTCATCGGAATTCGAGAGTTTTGGAAAAAACTCTTAGTAGGGTATGGGAGGCTCACTATTACCAAGCCCACCTCACAATGATATGATGTTGGCTAGCAACAATAATAATGAGAGAGTACGCTTACTCATTTACATCTAATGTAAGTACCCATCTTATTTGGCCTCTAGAGAATGAAGCCTCACAATGATATGATGTTGGCTCCATTGCACTTAGTTAAGTCATTCCCACCATGCAAGTTCGAGTAGGGGTTCAAGAACAACCTCACAATGATATGATGTTGATCATTCTCATTGCCTACCTTCACAACATCATGTATGCGTATAGGACTCTTCCTGAGTGTAAGCACGCACTTTGTACTCCCCCATGATAGGGTGAAGTCGGTGTACGAGTCACAAACGATCGGAGCCTACCACGGTGGAAGGCCACGAAAGAGTGTTCAAAGCACTCTCACGCTTATCAACTTAATAATGGTTTAGTTGAGGGTTTTAGGTCTCATCACATATAAGCATTTATTTTAATCTTATTAAAACAATTCGGTCCTATTACAACTATTGGTCCATTTGATTGATTTAGTAGTATATGATACTCCCACTAAGCTTGTAAAACGGTTTTTAAAGCAAGAGTATATGGTACTACTAACATAAGCTTTGCATTCATTGATGGACTATATAGTTACCTTAGGGCCTTAGGATGACTATGAACCTTTGATTTAATCCAACACAAGCCTAGTGTTGGACCTCGGTCTAGGGATGGAGATTGATTTTAGTTACGCATTTAATCATATTAAGGCGTGTTTCTCCTATTGGGCGTTGGACCCAACTACTCCAATTTCATGCATATCAAATAAACAAGAAAGGAGTACTTCAAAGTAAAGAAGAGCTTATGCTCTTTTACAACATTTGATCAAAACAAATTACTTTAAAGTAAAGAAGAGCTTATGCTCTTTTACAACATTTGATCATATCAAATTACAACCAAAATTAATCTACACATTCCCATGGTTCAAACAAATTTGAGACGGCCTTTCACATAGCTCAATTATTGTAGGCTTAGGTTCATAATCACCCTTTCTTTAATTAATTAACACTTTAACTAATTAAACTTGAATGCAACATTTTCATTTGGTTTTTGTATCCATAGAATTGATTTAAATAGAGCTAAATAAAATGAAAATCCAATTCTCATTTAAAGATACAAAACTATTTTATTCTCTTCTAATTTGGGCCAAAAAGCAATAACCTCAACCATTGGGCTATATTGCAAAACATAAACTTTTGGGGTCACTTTGTAAAAACCCAAAAGTCCACTACTTCATGTAATTACAAATAGAACCCAAAAATTTCAACAAATACAACAACTTCATTAAAGGAGCAAAACAATTTGTCCTTTAGTGATTTTGGGCCTTTACGTAAAAACGTAAACTTTCGGGTCAAAGCACAAATACACAAAAGTATCAAAACTTTATGTAATTGCATAAAAGCCCTAAAAGTACCCTACTTGTAGGGTTGGCCGGTTTTGGATGAGAGAGGTGTCATAAACTTTTGAATTTTTCAACAAAAGTGAAAGGTGATGGGTTGTAAAGGTGATGGGTTGGTTTGAAAAAGTAGGTATAGGTGTGTAAGAGAAGTACCAATCAAGTACAAAAATTCAAACACATTTTCAACCATCCATCATTAAAACAAAGACTTCATGTAATCAACCAAAACTTTGAATCAAAATACCCAACCTTTTTGTTCTTGCCAAGAACATAACAAGAACAATGAAGAACATCCATGGAAACCCCATAAGAGCTCCATGAACATTTTTCACCCAAAAAACTCTCAAACTTGAGGGAAAAAACATATTACCATACTAGGGTACTGAGGGGTTCCTAATGTCACTTTAAAACACTTTTAACAAGACAAACATGAACCCAAAAATCCACCTTTTGGATTTGGCCAAATTTCCCCAAAAACATGGCACCAAATTTTAGCTCCAAAATTCATGCTCATATGAACTACATCTACAACATTTGAGATGGCAAATTTTCTAACAAAATTTACATTCAAAGAAGCAAGAATAAAGCTTGTAACAATTACAACATTCAAATCACAAACTATGAACTACAAAACCCAAAAGGATTCACCAACTACTAGACCTAGGCTCTTGATACCACTTGAAGGAAAATTTGTGAACAACATGTTCATTTGAGCAACATCTATGGCATGCAATTAACATTTAAAGGCGGAATCATGCTTGTATGCACTCAAAACAAAACATTACCCATGAAATTCAAAGCCTAGTAGTTATGGTGAACCATGACTCAACTCAAATCTTAAAGAAAGGAGTTGAGAAACTTTTATACCTTTGAAGCACCTCTTTGCTTAGCAAAGGTTAATCACCCATGTAAGGGCCTTCTTTCCTTTGTCTCCTTGCTCCTTGGCTCCATGGATATGGATGGAAGAATTGATTCTCCAAAAGTCCCCAAGGTAGGAGACCTCTAATTTTCGACACCAAGGATGGTGAAGGAAGAAGATGAGTGACCTTGGAGGAGGAAGGATTGCTAGCTAATCCCCTCCAAGGGGGCCGGCCTCCTAGAGAGAAAGGGAGAGACATGTTCTCTCCAATTTTCTCCAAAAGAAACCCTAATGATGAAATGGCTATAAAGTTGCCTTTATACCACATCACAATGGAGTGGCAAACTTGCAATTAAGCCAAGTTCACTACCCCTCTCTATATGGCCGGCCACTTAAGGGTTTATTGGGCTTTCAAGCCCTTTGTGTTTTCAAGTTGTCATACAACTTGAGCTAATGGGCTTGACATTCAAATCCCATTGGGCCTTGTGGCCCAAAACTAACCCGAGGTCTATAACGAACTTATTCGTTTGATTAATTAACATATTAATTAATCCTAGCCATATATAATTAAACCATTTAATTATCTTTACTCATCTCTGTTGTATCCTTCAATCATTACCTTACACGGTGTGCGATCCAGTAGGTTCCTTTTAGCGAGGCAGTGGGCGATTAGAACTCTTACTAATCGATTGTGAATTGAAACTTACTTTCAATTCTCCCTTTAGTGATTATACATCTTTAGGGCTTCCACAAGCCATGAGTGATACCTAGCAGTATGTCATGGCTACCCAAGCTAATCAAAAGAGGTTGGAGAACCTATTCAGTTTGGGATTACAATGCAATACGGTCTTTCTCTAACACAATACTCCTGACCATATTGTTTGGTTTGATAGTTTATTCATGTCTACTGTCCAATGTGATTCTCTTACTTATATGATTACCTTGAATGTGATTTGGAACGACTTCCTAAATCTCATTCATACTCTGGCCAGAGATTCTTAATCATATCATAGAGTATTCTCCCTCAACATTTGAAGGTTAGAGATCCCTTGTTGCGCATTCACTTGCCTCCATGGCTAAGTGGCTTAACCCCAACTATGCCGTGGACACCCTCTGACGGAGTGACTTTGACATAGCCAAAGATCAAAGACCTAACCACAAGACAACTATGATGCCTCAGGTCAAAGGACTACTTTGCATTATCCCAACCAGGAGTTCTCATGTGACATGAGCATGAGAACTCCTCGTTGATCGCGTTCAGTGGACTCATTCTCTATTGACCACCTACGTACTTATCTTGGTGTCAGTCACACCATTGACTCAAGACCAGTCACTCTCCCTAAGAGAAGACATAGGACGTACTGATCTTAACGAACTGTCAATGCCCAATTGGCAATCCTATGATCAGGAACTTTTAGGATATGTATTCGAAAGAGAATGGTCTCATGAATCTAACTTCTTTAGATCACATTCTCCCTATTACATACTCCTTGGACTTATCGTTTAAGCATATAACATTTATATGAGACGGCTTAAAACAATAATCTTTGCCCTTTATATTAAACTAGATTAGTTTAACATGTGAAATGTCCGTAAAGTATCATCATATGATTGGTTTTAGGGCACATTTCCAACACAAGCCTCGTAGGAGGACAGTAAACTCATAGTTATGTTAACCATTCTACCCATCTAGATAGATAGAACATTCTCGACCATTCATCATTGTGGTCACTTCTTCAGACAAACATTATAATTGAAGCACGAGTTAATTTCCCGCTGTATTGGCGAAATGAGTATTGAGAAAGTTGTGAAGGCCTTGTAGTATATGGCATAGAGAAAGGAAATAGTATTGTACGTTTCGAGGACGTATATCTTTGGCGTCATTTCTCAAAATTTACTTGGAATACCACTGATGCGAGGAGTCAAGTTCACCATCGATCTACTTTCTAATACAACACCTATTCTCCTTGCATCATATCGAATGACTCATATGGCTGTGAGAAAACTTAGATACAAAATCATACCGATTAGATATTTATCCAACCTAACACATATCTTAGGGAACCTCAAACCTATTTGCGAAGGCGAAAGACTGAACCTTAGGATTGTACATAGATTCCTGGCAACTCAATCAGGTGATGATTAAAAGCCGTTAACCTATACTTCAAATTGATGGTCTCTCCAACCAACTTTTAAAGCCCGAGTTTTCTACCATACCCAGAAGGATTTGGGATTGGCTTGCCGATGACTTTCTCACCTACTACAACAACGAGACCAAATTTACTAAATACCGACAATCATCTTTATACCAAGTTCCTCAATTGTTAGTTTTGTTTAGATTGGTACTTTTCTTGGGAGACATGATTTCAACAGACAATATTCTTGTCAATTCCTAAAAACATTGCAAAAGCAGAAAATTAGATTTTCCCACAGATTGTTGTGAAATACGAAATATCTTTGGTCTTGTCGATAATTATCGCCGATTTGTTAGCGAATTTTTGACCATAACGTTTGTCCTCACAAATTGACTGAAAAAGTTAGTTTAGTTTCAGATGGTGAATATGGTAAAGTTAGGACAACTGAGGTGTTGTCTCTTTTCAACCATTGTTTGTACACTTTTTGAAAACATCGATAATTTCGAAATCCACAGTGATATTTCTCTGGATGTTTTGGCTTTGTATCGATGCAACATGATAGAGTATCACTTATGCCTCCCGATGGTTGGAAGCCCATGTAGTTAACCATCTTACTCAAGACTTAGAGTCAACAATTATCATCTTTACTTGAAAACCTGATGACATTTCCCTGTGGAGAAACGTGTCCAAAATCTTTATCAACCTCACAAACTTCTCAAATACATTCTATTTGAAATGAGCTTAATTTTCAGACAACAGTGAGGGAATAACCAAATCCACGTCTACGATTGCACAATCGTGTATTACCCAGGTTGTGCAAACGTAATTACTTATGACTGCAGCAAAAGACACATGTACGCTTGAATACTTTTAGCTTGCCATACTCCATTTCAGTTAAAGTTCACGAGTATTGGTATGACGTTACTTACAAATCATCAGGAAATCTTACTAGCCAATTTTCAAGTTTGACGTTTCTACTTTTGACTTGAGATGAAAAATGAGATGCTTAGTCGTTAAACAAATACTTGATTTGTCTGCTGGTCAAATTAGAAATACGAAATTGTTCGAGTCGTTATAATCGCTTCTTGTGTCTAAATGGAGATGGGGAACTATCACCATAAACTCCATGTACGAGGTATCTTGTACATATAGGGGATTATGATAATGTTTAAGAGATTATCGACTGACTTGACAAGTCCGCTCACTTCCCGTTGGTCTAGAGGGACTACATTTTAGACCACTTGGTAAAACTCCCCATTCTTGAATTTATCATATTTTTTGGCCTTTCGATCAACATCTACTTTGATTCTGATTCCATTATTCACCTCATGGCACTGGAAGGCATTCCAGTCAACTTTGGGTACATGTCTACCCTATTGCATGTTGTATTATTTTTTAGCAGATAAATTGTATAAAAGAACCGCTGACATTGAAACTTTTGTTGTGACCATCTTAACTTACCACCACAAAATCAAATTAGGTACTTCCACGTGTTCTTGCATCAAGCTATGCAGTCAACTCGTATTCTAGATTTAAAATTGTTTTGACCCTCAAATTCTTGAGTGTTCTTTTAGCCTTTTCGGCGTAGTTTTTCGCTAAACCCGAGAGAAATTCATAATGAATATGCTCACTGAGGCGTTGTGAACCACATTGTTCAATTACATGGTGTGCCTGTCCCTATTGTATCTCACCGTGACATGTGTTTCATTTCGAAGTCTTGGGAAGCCTTCTTGAAGGTCACGAGTACTAAGTTTTATCCAATGCCACATTTCACCCTTGGAATAATGACCAGTCTAAACGAACTATCCAGACCTTAGTGGACATGTTGCGTTTGTCCGTTCTTCAATTTTAGAATGGTTGTAATAGACACTTATCTCTGCTAGTGTTGCGTGTAACTACGGTTACTATTTTGGTTTTGGGTATGGCACCATTTGAGATGTTGTATGGAGAATTCTACGGACAATACATGATAGATAGAAGAGTATTGCGAACAAGTATTCGAAGAATCGATATTACGATTAGGAAATTGTGTGCTATTGATGATGCACCTGATAGGGCAGTACATGAGTGCGATCGAGGCGTAAATCGGATGACTTACGCACATTTTCTCAATGAGGGGTAAGATGGTAATATTGCACCTCAGGAATTTATTACTTGTTGATCAGGACAACAGAGAGTTGTCAATATTGTGGGCTACAAACCGTGATATCGATGGCTTATTCGTTGGGCTCATTAAGCAAATGGGTAGGTAGGCAAGTAGGTCGTCCACATTAGTATTTTTATGTTATTGGGCTTGACCCAAAGATACACACACATATTCTCAAAGTACGTGAAGATACGTGTGCGTAGGTAAAAATCATTTTTATTTTCAGTTTTAATTTCAGTATAATTATTTAACTTTACGTTATTATATAGGTATTTTGAAGTGATGTTATTATATAAATCTATTTTGTACTTCATATTTTTGTAAAGGTATTATATTATAGTACTATACTGAAGGACAAGGAAAGTTTGAGTTTAGAGGCATAAAAGAGGAATCATTGCAATCTGATTGCGACGGAATGACATTCTCTTTTATGTAATCGCTCTGACTTAATTTCTTCCTTATATATATTTTCTTACTATCTTTTGAGTATTTTACATATCACAAGTTATGGCAAATTTCATCCCCAAAATTTTCTTAAGGGGGTAGATTGTCAGGACTCATCCATGATGCCCATGAGGAGAGAATGTTCACTTTCGTTGACCGTTGTAAATCAACACGTATGATCCATTCTTTTAATGTATTCATGTAGTACTCATTGCTAAGAACGCGTGGGCGCAAGCAGAATCAAAATTTGACGTACGGTTAAAATTTTATGGAACTACGAACATGAGGGTACTTTAGTAAATTTGCATTTCTGATTTTTGGTCCTAGATTATTTTTATATTTTATTTGAAGACTTTTTTTCCTGGTGGGGCCCACAGCCCACTCACCCTCTCCCTCTTCCGCGTGTCATCTTCCTCCCCATTCATTGGGGTACTCTCGAACACTCTCATCTCTCTCGTCCTCCTCCTCTGCACACCGATCATCATCCTTACTTGCCCACTCTGGCGAGCTCCCAAAATGCAGAACCACCACACGTACCACCAGACCACCTTTTTGATGAACCCAGGCCTGGTGGAGGTCCCTCATTTCTTCTCTTTCCCAGCATAGTGGCACCGCCATTGTTCAAGATTTTTCCAATGAGTCTTCGCCGTTCCCGACGAAGGTATGCCTCAAAAACCCTCAAGAACTTCTTAGATCATATGTTGGAGCACTATTGGGATAGTTTTGACAGTTTTTGGTGATGTTTTGATGCAGAATCAATTCAGGAAAGGTTTTCCCAGTTTTCCGGCGAGATTCCGTGGTCTTTGCAGGCTATTTGCGGCGAACTTCGGCCACGACTCAACCCTAGATCGGTATATTTCGATTCCTTACATCCAACAAATTATGGCCCTTTAAAGTTTTTCGGCCTTCTCCAACGAATTTCGACCTTCTTCTTGTTGGCTCCGGTGGGTGCAACCAACAAGCCCAAAACAGGCCGTCCTGACCCATGAACGAAAACTGGATCTGTGAACCAACCCAAACCCAGGACCTGACCTGTTCACCCTGACCGAACCTGAATCCGACCCAAATCCATTTCAAAATCTAGAGGGAATATTCCAGTTAACTTTAACATAATATTCTGTCTGATGATGGAATATTTCGTTAAAGTTAACTGTTGACCATTAGTTGACTTTTGTTGACTCTTCTCAGAAACCCTCCTGGGCTAGTTTCAATGCCCCGTGTCCCTTTTTAGCATCCACTTAGTGAAATTTCAAAGTTTAAACGTAGTTGACCAGCTCGGTGTCTCGATTGACTTATTGAATGACCGGTGACTTTTTACAAAATTGCAAGGGACCCTTTTTAGGGTATTTCAACGCGCTAATTCTAAATCGACCATTCATTTTTCCAAATACAAAATTCATCACCTTCCTAGTGTCGGCCAGCATAGCTCAATTTAGAGTGCATTTGGACTGTTTTTGGAATTAATAAAAACAAACGTGCGTGCGTTTGAGACCCATTGAAACTTAATCAAATAAACACGAATAATATGCTACTAGAACCATACGAAAGAGTACTCAAAACATAAAAAGCTTATTGGGTGTCAAAAGTACACATATGTTCTATTTGGAGTGCATTTGGACTGTTTACGGCATCAATAAAAACTAACAATCGTCTATTTGACACACATTGGAACTTAAGCAAATAATTGCAAATATTATGCTATTAGGACCATAAGAATGAGTGCTCAAAAGATTAAAATCTTATTGGGTGTCAAAAGTGAATAATTTTTCTATTTCGAGTGCATTTCGACTGTTTACGGCATCAATAAAAACAAATGGGCGTGCGTTTGACACCCACTGGAACTTAAATTAAAAAAAACACATATAATGTGGTACTAGGACCATAATAAAGAGTACTCAAAAGATCAAAAACTTCTACGGTGTTAAAAGGAGACAGTTTTTTTTATTTGGATTGCATTTGTACTGTTTTTGGCATTAATAAAAACAAACAAGCGTGCGTTTGACTCCCATTGGAACTTAAGAAAATAAATAAATATAATGCACTTCTAGGAACATAAAAATGAGTACTTAAAAGAACAAAAGCTTATGGGGTGTCAAAAGTAGACAGTTTTTCTATTTCGAATGTATTTGTACTGTTTTCAACATTAACAAAAACCAACGAGCGTGCGATTGACATTCATTAGAACTTAAGAAAATAAACACAAATAATACGCTACTAGGACCATACGAATGATTACTCAAAAGATCAAAAGCTTATTGGGTGTGAAAAGTAGACAATTTGTCTATTTGGAGTGCATTTGGACTGTTTTTGGCATTAACAATAACAAACGAGCGTGTGTTTGACTCCCATTGGAACTTAAGAAAATAAACACTTATAATGCGCCTCTTATTGGAAATGTGCCCTAAAGCCAATTATATGATGATACTTTACAGACATTTCACATGTTAAACTAATCTAGTTTAATATAAAGGGCAAAGATTATTGTTTAAAGCCGTCTCATATAAATGTTATATGCTTAAACGATAAGTCCAAGGAATATGTAATTGGGAGAATGTGATCTAAAGAAGTTAGATTCATGAGACCATTCTCTTTTGTATACATATCCAAAACGTTCGTGATCATAGGATTGACAATTGGGCATTGACAGTCCGTTAAGATCAGTACATGCTATGTCTTTTCTTAGGGAGAGTGACTGGCCTCGGGTCACTGGTGTGACTGACACCAAGACAAGCATGTAGGTGCTCAATAGAGAATGAGTCCACTGAACATGATCAACAAGGAGTTCTCATACTCATGTCACTTAAGAACTCATGGTTTGGATAATGCAAAGTAGTCATTTGACCTGAGGCATCATAGTTGTCTTGTGGTTAGGTCCTTGATCTTTGACTATATCAAAGTCACTCCGTCAAAGGGTGTCTACGGCATAGTTGGGGTCAAGCCACTTAGCCATGGAGGCAAGTGAATGCGCAACAAGGGATCTCTAACCTTCAAACCGTTTGCGGAATAATACCTTATGATATGATTAAGAATCTCTGGCCAGAGTATGAATGAGATTTAGGAAGTCATTCCAAATCACATTCAAAGTAATCATATAACTAAGAGAATCACATTAGATAGTAGACATGAATAAACTATCAAACCAAACAATGTGGTCAAGAGTATTGTGTTAGAGAAAGACCGTATTGCATTGTAATCCTAAACTGAATAGGTTCTGCACCTCTTCTGATTAGCTTGGGTAGCCGTGACATACTGTTAGGTGTCACTCATGGTTTGTGGAAGCCCTAAAGGTGTATAATCACTAAAGGAAGAATTGAAAGTAAGTTTTAATTCACAATCGATTTGAAGAGTGCTAATAGCCCACTGCCTCGCTGAAAGGAAACTAATGGATCGTACACCGAGTAAGGTAGAGATTGAAGAAACCACGGAGATGAGTAAGGATAATTAAATGGTTTAATTGTTTATGGCTAGGATTAATTAATATGTTAATTAATCAAACAAATAAGTTTTTATAGACCTTGGGTTAGTTTTGGGCCTCAAGGCCCAATGGGATTTGAATGTCAAGCCCATTAACATAAGTTGTATGACAACTTAGTGACTAAAAATTCAAAAGGGCCCAAACAACCCAAAGGCACAAGGAGGTCGGCCATATAGAGAAGGAAATGGTTTTGGTTCTTTTTTGTCACTTAATTGAATGGACTATATAAAGAACTTTATAACATTTTCATGATAAGGGTTTTCTAAGGGAAGAGAAGAGAACACAAAACTCTATATTCTCTAATGAAGGCTGGCCACCCTAGAGAGAGATTACCAGCATCTATCTCTTCCTAGGTCACTCATCTCTTCATCAATACTCTCCTTGGTGCGAAGACTTAGAGGTTCTCTATTTTGGGAACTTGGAGAATCAATACTCCTCTTTCCTAATAGATTTAAGCCTTGTGCTGCACCCTAGGGCCCTAATCCTTTATTTCTGCTAACTCCAAGTCCTAACCTGATTTCCCTAGGGTTTGCCATGCCTATATATACATATTCTGAGGCTTTGCCGTAGGTTACCACCCCCTATACCACACCATAATTCGTAGCCATCACCATCCATACATAGAAACACCCTTTGCCGCAAGAAGGAGAGTATGAGAGCTTTGTTGTGGTTTCCATTGGAGGAGGACCTTGTGCTGCAACAACCTGCAACCATTGGAGACTTCCTGAGTTCTTTCTTCCCTTGTTTTAGTTTCAATGTTTATTTTAGATTGCTTTTCAATTGTTATGAACATGTGTAACTAAGTTTTTCTTAGTTGGAGGTGAATTCGAAGCCATGGACATATGTTTAATATGAATTGATTACCTCCAGTTATTGTTTTGTAAAACATGAATGCGATTCACTTATCTGTTTGATTAAAACTTATTCTTGTATGTGGGTTAAGGGTGCACACTTAGTTTGCATGCATGAATTTGATGCTAGAGTATAAGGGAATTTCACCTAATCGTTGTGAACTTATATTCACAAGTAGTAAAAGTCACCAATCATGATTGTGTTAAGTGAGTCCATGATAGGAGTATCATCATGCTTTTCATAGTTATGAATGCCTTGTCAATGCTTATGATTTTCATAGAACTTAATGATCTTTGAATGTATCTCTATTATGCGTATTCCATGTAGGGAACTTGATAAGAATAATTTGATTGTCGATGCGTCATCCATTCAATTCAATGAATTAAGGAAAATCAGAAAGTTAATTTGTGCATTCACGATTAATTTGGGGCATTGTCATCCATGGTGTAAGGAAACAAAACTGGAAATCCATTTGTGTTGCATATGTTTCATGTGTGGAGAAGGATCCTCTAACTAGCCTTTCACCCTTTTAAACAACCAATTTCGTGTCTACTTTGTTTAGTTTTGCAATCTGTCTAATTTAGTTAAATTCGTAAGAAACCAATCCCCCTTTAGTTAAGTGTGTTAGATTAGTTAGAAACTTGTTCAAATCTGTCCAATTTAGTGTTTTAAGTCTTATTAGTCTAGAATTCGTCCAAATAACTCCCTAGAGTCTGTTTTGAGTCTAGTTGTTAGTTTTGAGTTGTTTTAAGTTGTTTTGAGTCTTTAGAGTCTAGTTAAGTGTTTTTAAGTTTAGTTTTGTGTTTTTGAGTCATATTTGCGCAGATTAGCATCCCTAGTTAGTCCCCGGCCTAGAACGATCCCTACTTATTCATACTACAACTTTCTTAATAGGGTTTTAATTTTAGTGTCATATAAATTTCACATCAAATTTTGGTTCCGTTGCCGGGGATTAGCAAACTTGCTAATCTCCTTTGTTTCTATCCGTACCTTTTAGTTTGTGTTCTGATTTTGTTTTGTTTTGTTTTCTTTGTTTTAGGTACTAGTTTATGACCCGATGTTCTCAACCAATTCGTGGGCATATATTGAACTTTGACGACGATTTCGAACGAACTTTGAGAAGGAAAAGGAAGCAACCAGAGCCCAATCTACCTAGTTGTTGTAGTGAATCCGAATTTGAAGAAGATGAGTAGGAAGAAGAAGACATGGCTATGGACAATCGAACAATCAAAGAACTTTCAGCCTCGGGATTGGACAATGCCGTGCCCTTATGCATTCAATATCCTAGGGTGGTTCAAGGCAAGACCGATGAGTTTGAATTAAAGTCTAGTTTGCTGCACCACATTCCCAAATACCATGGGCTGTCCATGGAAGATCCAAACAAGCATTTGAAATAATTTGAAGTGGTGTGCTCAAGCATGACACCCATCAACGTGGATGGGAGTATTTTGAAGATGAAAGCCTTTCCATTCTCTCTTGTGGATAAGGCTAAAGATTGGCTTTATGAACTAGCACCTGGAACCATCACTTCTTAGGAAAGTATGAAGAGAGCATTCCTAGAGAAATTCTTCCCAACTTCAAGAGTCATTCTTTTAAGGAAGAAGATTAGTGGAATTCAACAAAACCAAGGCGAATCCTTTCTGGCATATTATGAGCGTTTTAAGGCCCTAATTGCATCCTGCCCACAACACCAAATGAAGGAAGAGCTTTTAATTCAATACTTCTACGAAGGACTTCTTCCAATTGAGAGACAAATGCTTGATGCTTCGGCGGGAGGTGCTTTGGTTGACAAGACTCGAGTGGCTGCCAAGACTCTAATTACAAATCGAGCCTTGAATGCGCAATAATATGATGGAGTTGGACAGAGAGAAGGGCCACGGCAACAACATGTGAATGAGGTAAGTGCAATTTCAGAATTACAATCTCAAATGGCTAATCTCACTCTTCTTTTGTCACAGGTTGTTGATGGAACCAAAGTGCAAGGTGCAGCAGTTTGTGGAGTATGTTCTATGCAAGGACATCTCAACGATCAATGCCCTCAGTTGATTGACAATGGAGGGTGGGAAACTGCCCATGCCGTGGGATATCAAGGCCAAAATCTGCCATGGAATGATCCATACTCTAACACCTACAATCTAGGCTGGAGAGATCACCCAAACTTCAATTGGAGGGAGCCTCAACAACCTCAACAACAAGGTAGATTTAGATAGCCCCTTGGGATGTTTCCAAGGCCATATGCACCCACAAAACCTCAACCGCTTTCGACCCAAACCAATTCAGGTTCATCGTTAGATAATGATAAAATTCTTCAAGTACTAACCTCTTTGACACAGGAAGTGCAAAGCATAAAAAATCAAGCTAAAGAGGTGGACGAATTGAAGAAACAAATGGGGCAAATGGCGGAATTCATGGGCCAATTTAGAGAACAAGGCAGATTGCCTAGTTCAACCATTGTGAATCCAAATGGAGGATTTGAAACCGCTAAAGCCATCATGTTGAGAAGTGGAAAAGAAGTTGGAGCTGAACCAAAACCATCCAAATCAAGCCAAAAGAAAGATGAAAAGTTGCTGATCGAAGAGGAGGAGCAAGACAAGCCTATGGCAAGGAAGGAACCATCATTGCCGCAGCACCCTAAACCTTCCACACCGTCCAATTCAGGTAAGGGTGGTTCAAATTTAACTCATTCTAACCTAATTCCACCAAATTGGCCTTTCCCTAGCAGGTTTATGCAAGCTAGGAATGAAGAGAATGAATAAGACATTCTGGAGACGTTTAGGAAAGTGCATGTCAATATCCCGCTCCTTGATGCTATAAAGCAAATCCCAAAGTACGCTAAGTTTTTGAAGAAGCTTTGTACATCAAGAAAACGAATTCGGGAGAAAAAGGTGGTATATGTAAGTGAGAATGTCTCTGCAATGTTGCAAGGAAAACTGCCATCTAAATGCAAAGATCCAGGTAGTTTCACAATCCTTTGTGTAATTGGTAATACAAGGTTTGACCACGCTATGCTAGATTTAGGTGCATCAATAAATGTCATGCCATATTCTGTTTATGCATCTATGAATCCAGGAGAGCTTACAAATGATGGTGTTACTATTCAATTAGCCGATCGATCTAATG
The DNA here is from genome assembly GCA_024362995.1 of Heteromeles arbutifolia. Taxonomy (NCBI): domain Eukaryota; kingdom Viridiplantae; phylum Streptophyta; class Magnoliopsida; order Rosales; family Rosaceae; genus Heteromeles; species Heteromeles arbutifolia. The sequence goes on from JANCRC010000015.1 coordinate 14,596,388, forward strand.
CATACCCGAAAGGAGTTTTGGAAGATGTTTTGGTGCAGGTAGACCAGTTGATTTTTCCTGTAGATTTCTATGTGCTTGATATGGAGGACTCAGCCCACTCTCCACCATCACCACTCTTACTTGGATGACCTTTCATGAAAACTGCTCAAACCAAGATTGACGTGGCCAAGGGAGCAGTAACTATGGCGTTTGGTGGTGACATGATTAATTTTAATATTTCTGAATCTGTTGAGAATACTAATGACGTTCGTTCTTGTTTTGTCATTGATGTAATAAAAAAGAAAGGGCAGGAACATTCAGCATCAATCAAGAAGGATGCATTTCAAACCACTAACGAAGAAGGATTTGGAGTGAAGCACAAAGATTGCACGGCCACAACCCTCAAACCCCCAAATCTGGCAAAAAAAGCACCCCACATGCATTTGTTGATAGTGCTGCCACTTCATTGCAGTACATTGGTAAGCCACCTATTCCAATTTTGATTCCCATTTCAACTAATAGGTTGTTACCTTGTATGGTGCAGGTCCCCAATCGAATCCAAGCTGGTGGGAATGATTACATTGACTATAGGATGCTCAACGCCCAATCAGGAAGGATTACTATTCCCTTCCATTCATAGAGGCAATGTACGAGAATTTTGAAGAGCATGTCGTGGAGGATGTACCCCTCCATGCCATGGGCCAAGATGGAGCATAAAAGGAGGTATCGTCCGGCCGGAAGACGTTAAAGCAAGCGCTTCTTGGGTGGCAACCCATGTGTTCAAACGATGAGAAGAAAGAATTCTAGCTTCACAACCAGGTTTGCGTTTCTTAACCCTACTCTTTATTGCTCTTATTTTGCCATACTTGTCATGTTTGTTAGTTGTGTTGTTTGTTTGCTTGTGTGTGAGTCTATGTTTGAAACATTGAGGACAATGTTTGATTTAAGTGTGGGGGGGGGGGGGGGGTAAACAAAGTGTTTTTCATGAAAATTCGTAGGATTTTGTCACCCATCACTTCTAAAGTTGTTTTTCACTGTTTTAAACATTTTTAGTGTGTTTTGAAGTATTTTAATGTGTCCTATTGCAGAAAATCCGAAAATTTGAAAGAAAAAATCGAAAAAATGCTTGAAAAATACAAAAAGAGTCGTTTATGGAAGTGTGATATACTCTTTGGTTTATGCTCAATTGTAGTTGTTGTTTACGAATTCACATGTAATCACAAAGAAGAAAAAAAATCAGTTTTTGTAACATGCTTGAAGGAAGTAACTCAAAATAACGCTACAACCCTGAGAGACTTGAGCCTAAACGTTTATTTGGAGAGTTATTAATCTTGACATTCTTGTTTTCTAAAGTCGTTGCATGATCTCATCATTCTTTGCTTGGTTGCTACTTAGAATGCGTTTCATCATTTAGTTCCAAATACTAGAACTCATGTCCGTTTCATTCAAAGAATGAAATTGATTAGCATAACAAATAACAAGATGAAGTTGTTTAGTGAACCAAGAGCCAAACAGCCGCACCCTTTTTGCATTATGATTTGTAGGTTTAACCCCGTTGAGCCTTGTTTAGCCAAATTTTCTTTGTTAGCCACATTATCCTTACCTAGCCTAGAATAGGACTATCCATACCCTTGTCCTTAAAGGATAGTGAAGCATGACTTAGAGGGAATTCCTTTGGATCGATATTATGCAGAAAAACAACTGTGGGGGAAGGTTTTGTGTGCCAAAGAGAAAGGGCACGAAAAAAAGAAAAAAAGAGAAGAAAAACGTGAAAAGAAAAAAAAAGAGTTTCAAAATAAGTGAGAAAGAACTCACAAGTGTTGGTTGTTGAAGAAAGGGTCCAAAAAAAAGTTGAATTCGACCCTAAGTGTTGCATGAATCCTCCTTTGTGTTTAAAGTTGATTTTTGCATTTAAAAAGGGAATTCTAAGTGTTGATTTCATTGCTTTGTTTACTATTGCTTTAAGAACGTTTGTTTTTCCTTACCTTTCTTTGTTTGCCAATACTTGAGCCCCGTTACAACCCTTAGACTTCTATCTTGATTGTTATGTGTTTCAATAATGTGGAGTTTGGGATTGGTATGAGCATATGGTATACCTGGTTCACGCGTCTAAGTAGTAGCATTCCATTCATGAGATCGTATACATGATGTGTTAATAATTCCAGAAATTGCCTTCTTTGTTATGACATATGTGAGTACTAGTTTTCTTGTTTACATCAATCTTCTCACATATACCTAGTGTAGGGTGTGTAGTCAGAAATTCTATGTGAAAATAGAGTGTATATCTTGTGAGGAATTGAGGGATTCTCTAAGGCATGTTACTACATTCAAAACATTGTTTTAATTGATTAAATGCGAGCTAGTAAGTGATGACTATGATTAAGTATGTGCTTAAAGGTAGGGATGGCTAAAATCTATGTAAGTAATGATTTTTAACATGTTATGTTGCATTGGAAATCCCTGAGGTAAATGTTGGAAGGTTTAGGTTTTGTTTTGTTTGTTTTGTTTTGCTCGAGGACTAGCAAAAGCTAAGTGTGGGGGAATTTGATAGGTGCATATTTATGCAACTTAGTTAGCTTGTTTCCTTGCATTTACTTAGTTTATGTTTATTATAGTGTTTTAAGCTATTTTCGTGTGTTTGTAGGTCCAATTGGCAAAGTTGGCAAGAAAGTGCATTTTAGAGCATTTTGGAGCAATTCTGGGCTGAAATGGATTGCATGCATGTGGAGGACAAGGAATGGACGAATTTGAAGTTCAAATAAGGCTAGGAATGTGTTTAAAAGTTGGAGAAATAAATTCAAGTCAAAGAAGATAAGGAATCAGCTACAAACATGGAACATTATCCAAACCAACCTTATCTTATCTTATCCTATCTTAATTCTAGCTGCAAGGGGGACTTCTTTTCATAATGGGATGCCTAAAACCTATTTTTAGGAGGCCTTTTCCTTCTAGAAACATGCCACAACACTCCTTTCTAAAAGTCCTAAAAATTTGGCGCCCCAAACCTTTCTAGAAGGCCTTTGCCTTGCCTTGCACTCCATCCCCTTCCCTCCAATTACTGCCGCACCTTTCCTATCCTTATTCTTCTTGGATTCTGATTTAGTTAGCCTACTCCTTTGTGGATTTCGATTGTGCAAAGCCTTTTCAGAAATTAATTGGACTAAACCCTTTTCCTGATGGATTTAAGCCTTGTGTCGCACCCTAGGGCCCTAATCCTTTATTTCTGCTAAGTCCAAGTCCTAACCTGATTTCCCTAGGGTTTGCCATGCCTATATATACATATTCTGAGGCTTTTCCGCAGGTTACTACCCCCTATACCACACCATAATTCGTAGCCATCACCATCCATACACAGAAACACTATTTGCCGCAAGAAGGAGAGTAGGAGAGCTTTGTTGTGGCTTCCATTGGAGGAGGACCTTGTGCTGCAACAACCTGCAACCATTGGAGACTTCCTGAGTTCTTTCTTCCCTTGTTTTAGTTTCAATGTTTATTTCAGATTGCTTTTCAATTGTTATGAACATGTGTAACTAAGTTTTTCTTAGTTAGAGGTGAATTTGAAGCCATGGACATATGTTTAATATGAATTGATTACCTCCAGTTATTGTTTCGTAAAACATGAATGCGATTCACTTATTTGTTTGATTAAAACTTATTCTTGTATGTGGGTTAAGGGTGCACACTTAGTTTGCATGCATGAATTTGATGCTAGAGTATAAGGGAATTTCACCTAATCGTTATGAACTTATATTCACAAGTAGTAAAAGTCACCAGTCATGATTGTGTTAAGTGAATCCATGGCAGAAGTATCATCATGCTTTTCATAGTTACGAATGCCTTGTCAATGCTTATGATTTTCATAGAACTTAATGATCTTTGAATGTATCTCTATTATGCGTATTCCATGTAGGGAACTTGATAAGAAAAATTTGATTGTCGATGCGTCATCCATCCAATTCAATGAATTAAGGAAAATCTGAAAGTTAATTTGTGCATTCACGATTAATTTGGGGCATTGTGATTCATGGTTTAAGGAAACAAAACTGGAAATCAATTTGTGCCTTTCACCCTTTTAAACAACCAATTTCGTGTCTACTTTGTTTAGTTTTGCAATTTGTCTAATTTAGTTAAATTCGTAAGAAACCAATACCCCTTTAGTTAAGTGTGTTAGATTAGTTGGAAACTTGTTCAAATCTGTCCAATTTAGTGTTTTGAGTCTTATTAGTCTAGAATTTGTCCAAATAACTCCCTAGAGTCTGTTTTGAGTCTAGTTGTTAGTTTTGAGCTGTTTTAAGTTGTTTTGAGTCTTTAGAGTCTAGTTAAGTGTTTTTAAGTTTAGTTTTGTGTTTTTGAGTCATATTTGCATAGATTAGCATCCCTAGTTAGTCCCCGGCCTAGAACGATCCCTACTTATTCATACTACAACTATCTTAATAGGGTTTTAATTTGAGTGTCATATAAATTTCACATCAAAACACGCATTGAGGCAGTGGTTTTTGAAGTTTGACGAAAAGGTAACATCTCTCGGATTCATAGAAAACAAAATTGATGATTCTATATACTTGAAAATATGTGGTTCAAAGTTTGTTTTCTTGATTCTATATGTGGACAACATTCTTTTGGCCAGCAACTACTTGAATTTATTAATCGAAACCATGGCCTTGTTGTCAAAGAGTTTCGAGATGTAGGACATGGGTAATGCATCATTTGTCTTGGGAATTGAAATTTTTAGAACTAGGGATAAATGACTGCTTGGACTTTCACAAAAAGCATATATGAGAGGTGCACCAACGTTTCAATATGCAAAGTTGTCCAAGTCGTGAGGCAACAAGTCACAAAGTCCAAGAAATGAACTGGAAAAACAAAGCACGACGGCCAAGCCCTATGCATCTTTAGTTGGGAGCTTGATGTATGCTCAAGTTTGCACAAGACCTAATCTTGCTTATGCCATAAGTGTTTTAGGTAGATATCAGTCAAATCTAGGAGAACAAGATTGGGTAGCTGCTAAAAAGGCATTAAGGTATTTGCAAAGGACTAAATCATATATGTTGGTTTACAAAAAGGTGCAAAACTTGGAGCTTGTGGGATATGCATATTCTAACTTTGTTGGCTGTATTGACGATAGAAAATTGACAACTGGATATGTATTTCTTCTTGCAAGAGCTGCAGTGTTGTGGAAAAGTGCTAAGCAAAAGGCATTTGCAACCTTAATGCAGGCTGAATTCATAGCCTTGGTTGAAGCCACGAAAAAAGGAATGTGGCTGAAAAATCTGTTCACATTCATAAGATTGGTTGACAGCATTTTGAGGCCATTAAACGTATTTTGTGTTGCACGAGAACTTTGAATTTGCAGAAGTGTGGGAGAAATAAAGAAATGCCAGTTATTTATTGTCATTCGAAATGTGTATAAATGGATGAATACACCTACATTACACCGCATGAGTTTAAGGATTATGATCTCAGGGTGAATACAATACTAGTATATGTATTATTTTCTGAGGTTCAATCCAAAAATGATTGTTGGTAAATGTGAATACGACATTAATTGCATAAAACTCAATGTGATCACATAAGGATGAGTTCATATTAGACATGGACAAAAGATGGAAAGGATCTTTCAAGATCTTGAGAGTTTAGGAACTTCCAACGATGGGAAAATGGCCCAAGACTTTTTCCTTGCATCTCTCTCGGATGATTTCACTAAGTTTATAGTAAACTATAAAGTGAATAGAATCAATAATACTTTTACCGAGATGATTGACCTGTGCTGTCAGTTTGAATAAAGTTTCAAAAAGGACAGTGGGAGTGAGAATGCAATCATAAGGAAAATGTTGCATAAGAAGAAGGCAATAAAATCTAAAGGAACATGCTTTCATTGTGGAAAGGATGAACGTTGGAAGAAGAAATGCAGGGTGCGCATTGCGAGCCTTATGACAAGAACTTTTGAAGGGACTATTTCTGTCATAGAGAGTGCTTTTACAGTAAACTCCAAAACCTGGATATTTGATTCAGGCGCTAGTCAACATATCTGCAATTCGTTGCAGGGACTAACAGGAAGCAGGACACTGCGCAATGGGGAGATGGTTGTGTGAGTTGGGAATGGCACTAAGATCTCTGCAAAAGCAGTAGGTACCTACATGCTTAAACTACCCTCTGGGGAAGTCTTGGAACTTAAAAATTGTTTATATTTTCCTTCATGTATAAAGAATTTGATCTCTATCTCTATGCTTTTACAAGATGGGCACTCAGTATTGTTTGACAAAATGAGTTGCACTTTATACTTGAACAGTCGTATTATCTCTCATGGTAATATGATAGAGGGACTTTTTCACCTAGAGACAAGTAGTGGGATGCACTGTATTGAAAGCGGGAATACCTCAAAACCCAAAAGGGTTAGAGAAGAAGTTAACCAAGTTAGACTTTGGTATCTTAAATTTGGACATATAAACCAGGATAAGATTCGCAAGATGTCGAAAGAAGGATATCTTAGCCCATTGGGTAATGACCACATGGGCACTTGTGAACCTTGTCTACTAAGGAAGATGTCTAAATCTCCATTCATGATGCGATGTAAAACAGCACACAAGTTAAACCCTCTTGTTGACAGTTGTAGTAAAGATGCAAGTAGGGATCGTTCTAGGCGGGGGATTAGGAGAGATTGCTAATCTACTCTAAACTGACTTAAAAACACAAAAACAAACTTAAAAACACTTAACAAGACTCACAAGACTCAAAACAAACTTAAAAGACTCAAAATAGCTTAAAACAACCAAAAAGACTCAAAACAGACACTAGGGAGTACTTTGGACGAATTCCTAACTTTACTTGACTCAAAACACTAAAAGACACAAGTTTAGACAGATTCTATCTAAGTTGACACAAGAAAGTAAAGGGGATTGGGTTTTAGACGAATCTAAAGTGAAAACAAGTAAAGTAAAGACTTAGACAGATTTGGGTACGAAATTGGTGAGTTGGATGGATGATGGGCTAGCTAGAGGGTCTTTCTCCACACATGACACACTTGCTTACAAATCGATTTTCAGTTGTTCTTTTGATAAACCATGAAACTCAACACCCTAGGTTAATCGGGACAGCACTTTTTTAACCTTCAAGTTCTCCTTATTGAATTGGATGGGAAAGCGCATACAACAATTCAAAACATTCTCTAAAAGTCCCCTACGTGAACAGCACAATAGAGATACAATCAAAGATCATTAAGCTTCATGAAAACTATAAGCATTAACGAGGCATTCGTAACTATGATGAGCATGATACTCCTGCCAGGAATTTACTTAATACGATCGTTTATAAGCGACCTCCACTACTTGTGAATATAAGTTCATAACGATTAGGTGAGACTCCCTTATATTCTAGCATCAAATTCAGGCATGCAAACTAAGTGTCAACCCTCAATCAACATACAAGAATAAGTTATCAATCAAACAGTTAAGTAAATTGCATTCACGATTTATGAAATCACAATTGGAAGTAATCAATTCATATGGCAAATATAATCATGGTTTTGAATTCTCCTCTAGCTAAAACGAGTTTAGCCTCTCATGTTCACAGCAAAACAAAGACAAATTAAATTAAACATTGAAAACAAAAGATGGATTACACCTAAAACCATTCCGGCAATCCAACTTAAATGGCAAGCACGTCTAAGGGGTCTCTTTCTTCTTCTTTGCTGCGGCACAAGGGTTAGGTTGTGTAGAATGGGTGGTGATGGGTGGTAGAGGATGGATAGGTGGATAGGTGGATGAAATTGATGTAGGTGAGTTATGGTGAAGGATGGAGGGTGGGTTGTTGCGGTAGAAAGTGTTTGTGTAGTTATAGGGTGAATGGACACGGCAAGGTATAGGAAAGTATTAAAACTTAGCTATTTTAGTCCCACAATTAAAAAGGATAAGTAACAATCAGAAATTAAAGAGAAAATAGGAAAGGGATATGCGGCAGGATCTTTAGAGAAAGGGAAAGTGGTTTATGGCATAAAATAGGAAAGGGAATGGTCTCCCTTATGCGGCAAGGAAGAGGGAAACACTAAGGAGGTGCGGCAAAGGGTTTAGGGAAGTCCTAAGACTTCTAGAACAATTAATTAAGTGTCCTAAAATATTTAGGAACCCTCCTTGTAGCTGGAATTTAGGTAAAGTAGGATTAGGACAAAATCAGGAAACTTAGCTAACATGCCTTCTTTCTTGCTGATTCTTTAACTTCCTTTGTCTTGAATTAATTTGTCCAGATTTGTAGCACATTCCTAGCCTCTTTTGACTTCAATTTCTTCCATCCCCTTGCTCCAAGCATGTGTTATCCATTCCAAGCCCAAAACTGCTCCAAAATGCTCTAAAATGCACTTTCTTGGCACTTTTGCAATTTAAACCTACAAACACACGAAAATAGCTTAAAACACTAAATGCAAGGAAACAAGTTAACCAAGTCGCCTAAATATGCTCCTATCAATTCACTGGGAAAGGAGGGCGGGCCAAAGATATACTAGAGTTAATCCACACAGATGTATGTGGACCTATGTCCACCACATCAAGGGGAGGCTTTTCCTACTACATCACATTCACCGACAATCACTCTCGGTTTGGCTATGTGTATCTTATGAAGTACAAGTCAGAATCCTTTGAAAAGTTCAAAGAATTCAAGAATGAAGTAGATAAGCAAACTGGGAAACAGATAAAGACCCTAAGATCAGATCGAGGGGGTGAGTATCTGAGTACTGAATTCCTAGATTATCTCAAAGTGTGTGGAATAGTATCACAGTGGACTCCACCAGGAACTCCTCAACATAACGGAGTTTCTGAGAGGAGAAACCGAACCTTAATGAACATGGTTCGTTCTATGATAAGTTCCGCTGATCTACCAATATCATTATGGGGATATGCACTACACACAACAACTTATTGGCTAAATGCAGTGCCTTCTAAATCTGTTCCACAAACACTATATGAGATATGGTATGGGAATAAGCCAAGTCTTAAACATTTTAAGATTTGGGGTTGTCCTGCATACGTTAAGAAACAAGATGCAGGAAAGCTTGAAGCAAGATCTGTTAAATGTTATTTTGTGGGGTATCCTAAACAAACCTATGGATATGAATTCTATCACCCTGACGACCAGAAAGTCTTTGTCGCCAGAATTGCTATATTCCTTGAGGATGAATTTGTTCTCAATGGAACTAGCAAAAGAACGATAAAATTGAAGGAAATTCCTAATGAGCCACAAACAAGCAATCAATAAATAGACAACCCTGTTCCTAAACCCCTAGCTCCACGTAGACCTGAACAGGTCAGTAAGCCACCTAAGAGGTATGGCTTGGATAATGACTTTGGGGAATTGCACATTCTCGGTGAAAATGATGCAAAGGAGGACCATAGAGACTACACTGAAGCAATGTCCGACATTGATTTAAAGAGATGGCAAGAGGCCATGAAATCCGAGATGGATTCCATGTATCAAAATCAGGTCTGGACTCTTATAGACCCTCCAGAAGGTATAGTACCTGTTGGAAACAAATGGGTCTTCAACAGAAAGATAGGCGTTGATGGGAACATGGAGACTTATAAGGCTAGACTAGTAGCCAAGGGTTACAGGCAACGAAAAGGGATTGACTATGAAGTAACCTTCTCTCTTGTAGCCATGATTAAGTCCATTCGGATTTTGCTTGCTATAGCTGCGTACCATGATTATGAGATACGGCAAATGGACGTGAAGAGGACCTTTCTGAATAGCTACCTAGAGGAAGAGCTCTATATGACTCAACCCGAAGGTTTCGTGTCCAAGTCTGAAAATACTAAGGTATGTAAGCTTCAGAGGTCCATTTATGGACATAAGCAAGCCTCCAGGAGCTCGAATATTCGTTTTGACACTAAAATCAAATCGTTTGGCTTTACTCAAAATGAAGACGACAATTGTGTTTCTCAAAAGGTCGTTGGGGATGCAGAAAGGGAGCTAGAAGGGGGAAGAAGATGAAGATGGGGGAGAAGAGAGAGAAGAGGGTAGGGGGAAAGGGCACGAACAGAAGATTTTTTTTTTTTTTTTTTAAAAAAGAAAACTTTTCTTTATTATTTTAATATTTAAAAATTATTAAATGATTTTTTTAAGTTTTTAATAATATTTTATTAATTTTTTAATAAAAAGTGGGTCCCGGATCAAGCCACGTCAGCATTTAACTAAAAAGTAAACGGCCAAGTAACGGAAGGTATAACATTGGACTAAATTCTAAAGATGAGATATGACATTGTCAATTTTAAAAGATGAGGTATGAAAGTGTCGTGACACCAATAGTTGAGGTAGTTTTTTCTACTTTACCCTAAAGAATAATTTGGTTGTGATGCGTTATCCATTCAATTCAATGAATCTAGGGAAATCTGAGAATTAATTAGTTCAATACAATTAATTCGGGGCATTGTCATTCATGGTTTGTTGAAATAATAACTGGAAATCGATTCGTATGCATAAGTTTCATGTGTGGAGAAGGAATCCTCTAACTAGCCTTTCGCCATTCTATTTCACCAATTTTGTGTCTTTTCAAAGTTGTTTTATAAATTTCTGTTTTAAAGTTTCAATTTCGTCAAAACAAAATCCCTTTTTCTTAAGTCTTGTTTTTAGAGTCAAAACCTGTTTTCCTTTAGTTGTTTGAGTCTTTTAAGTTCTATTTTCCTCAAAACCAAGTGTTAGGTCTAGATTTGAGTCTTTTTTATTGTTTCTTGCTGTTTTTAGTCTCTTAAGTTAGTTTTGAGTCAATAGAGTCTAGTTTAGTGTTTTTGAGTCTTATTTGTGTTGATTAGCATCCCTAGTTAATCCCCGGTTTAGAACAATCCCTACTTGCATCTCCACTACAATTGTCATCAATAGGGTTTAATTTGAGTGTCAAGTTAATTTTCACATCATCCCACATCGACCAACGGAGAGGAGGTGATGTGCCTTATATGTACATGCTCCCCTCTCATTAGCACGAGGTCTTTTGAGAACTAACTGGCTTCGGATTCCATCGGAACTGCGAAGTTAAGCGAGTTTGGGCGAGAACATTCCTAGGATGGGTGACCCACTGGGAAGTTCTCGTGTGAGTTCCCAGAAACAAAACCGTGAGGTAATGGTAAGCTCAAAGCGAACAATATCATGCTACGGCGGAGCCTAATCTGAGATGTGACATAATAGCATTAGTCATGAAGACTTTACTTTTTTCTACATAGCTATGATTTTTCCGAAAAAAAAAAGTTTAGAAACCTAATTTTTACTTAGGTAAATCGACATTTCACCCTATTCTATAAACCAATAGTTTTTTTTTTTTTTTTTTTTTTTGTCATTAGTTAAGCTTTGGGGCCGGGGGGGGAGAGGAATCGAACTTGGGTGAGGTGGGAGTTGTTTTGGCTCTAGTGTGGGGCCGGGGGTGGAAATCGAACTTGGGTGAGGTGGGGTGGGAATCGAACTTGGGTGAGGTGGGAGTTGTTTTGGCTCTAATGCCACTGCACTAGGCCCCCATCCTCTATAAACCAATAGTTTAGTTTTGCATGCAATTGTAACAATGTGCTCATTTTTCTTCCATCAATAACCTGTAAGGTAATGTTACAGTGAAATTCCAAACACCGACCTCTCGACAACGAAAACAAAATATTGTAACAAAAGAATTACAGAGACTACAAGCCCTAACTAAAATGATACAAAAGGCTAATATAACATAAAGTACAGTTACCATGAATTTCGATAGCAACCAAAACAAAAAAAGAATGTGTAACTATTATATCCTCAGCAATGCCAGCAGCCACTTCCGGCCACCACGCTTAAGCGATAGCATACTTGAGTGTCTCCGACTCTTTGGGCCGCCACATGGACTTCTTCACACAGAGCAATCCCTCCTTGTCCTTTGAATAGGTCATGCGAACCTCCCACTGCATCGACCTCACCATGTTCTCCAGCTCATTAATAGTCTCAACCTTGTCTCGCACGATAAGGGTTCCCTCAGGTCGAAGAATTCGATCAACCTCCACAACTACAGCCACTAAATTGCACCTGCCATTCACAAGCCATTCCAAAGTCAGACAGTGGAAAAAATTGGTGTATCATATAATGAATGCTTTGCAGTGGAGAAAACAAGAAATTAGTGTGCACCTCTTTTTAAGCTTGGAAAACAGATGGTCGGAATGGATAAGATCATACGACCTTGGATACGTGCTAAATGATTCGCACCAATCATGATACATACCAAACAAACCACGCTCGTAAATTATGGGTAGTGTATCTGGAGAGTCTACTGAGACCACATTCATGACCCAAATTTTCAAATCTTTCACAGCGGCAGCAAATCTGCAAGCACAACCAGAAGTCAGAAATAGAGCAATAAGCTACCTCACAGATAAAAAAGAGTTATGAAGGAACCACCTCTTAAGACAACATAATCTTTGGCGATGTCAAGAACAATGACAAAGATAAACGACAAAGCACAATTATATTGAAGATGGTCGATTTTTCCATGCATCAAACGAATCCATCAAAACACACTATTCAAGAAACCAAGGAACGATTTTTCTTACCCTCCGTAGACAGCTCTCATGTCCATAACATTCCGAACAGATGTCCAGTTAATCCCCATTCCATTCAGGTATGACTTTGTCACCACACGTTTCCAGTGCTCATTGTCTGCAGTGAAATCCTCAGGAGCAGGTTTTCCATAAACACCAACGTGGGAACTTAACAACCAGTAAGGTGGCTTGTCCAACCTCGATGGCCATTGTTCAGGCCATTCAGACCCACGTTCTGTTGCATCTACAGGCACTTTGTGCATGCATGCTTGTAATGGCACATTCCTGTACACACAAAATTAAGATTAGGGTAGTTATAGAGCTTAGATTATAGTTATCTCAGGGTTCGCATCCGACAAATTTTGGCAAGGGTAACACCGTTGCCAATTGTGAGGGGGTTTAGTTTTGCTTTTCCAAAGCATCATAATTTTTTTTTTCCACGTGGTTTTAGAACTAGTCTACAGAGAATGTCCATTTTCCTCCAAGTTCAGCATTTTCATTAAGCCAGAAACAGAACTTAGTAATTCAACCATGAATGCTTAGGCAACTAAATCAAAAGTCTGGAGAAAAATTTGTTTCCCTGAAAACATTAAATTAAAGATGAAAGAAAAGGATCAGCTGAATATAATGTGTACCAGGCAGCATTTGGCTCATCAGACGTAGCACAGATAGGAGGCTCATTCTGTGATCTTTTCTCATAGCACTCATTCGAAGTAGGCTTTTTGTATATAGCAATACCAACTCCATTTATTGTATCCTTACTAATTGACACCAGTTCCCAGCATATTGCTTTTGTTAGTTCCTTCATGGCTGCAGACGATTCCCACAAATTTTAGACTTGTTAGTAGTAAACAACCAACTCAATTCAAAAGTTCCAAATATACAAGGTTTAAACTTATGTACCTTTCCATATTTCAACATCTTCAGCCAGCTTCTGATATATTGGAGTAGCAGACCACACAAAGAAACCACCAGGTCTCAACACACGATTCAGCTCCAATAGAAGCTTACCACCTGCACCATGTTTATTGGTGAAAGTCCAAATGAAAAGAAATAACCAAACAAGTCTCCTATGTCAGAAAAAACTGACTCAAACATCTAGGGCTTCATTGGTGTGTCAGTTCAGAAACAGCGTTCTATCATACAAATCATGAAAAGCAGTGCAAAATTAGCAGCACAATTTGAAAACTGCTCAAGGAAATAAACAATCTTGAAAACGAAATGCATCATAAACTAAAAATCTGTTTCCAGCTATCAACTTAGAAGTTACAAAATAGAAAACTGAAAATTATTGTTTTTGAGTTATCAACCTAAACCCTAAACTAGGTGCGATAGTTATCGAAAACTCAGCCAAACAACCCTGGATTTCACACATTGGAAACTGCATTTTTAAACAACAATCTAAGCTTCATCTCATGTCACACTGTAAATCAATTCGCAAGAACTACCTTCTATATGCCAAGGAACCCTGCAGCGGGCACAGTGAACAACATCAAAAACTTTGCCTGGGAAGGGAAGTCTCTTTGTGCCCATCACAGCAGATATGGCTGGAATTCCTCTTTCAAGTGCAAACTGAACTTGAGCTTCATGCTCATCTTTTGGGGCCAATGACATTGCAAGGACATCTCTGTCAAAGAGAAAGCCTCCAAAGCTTGCAACTCCACATCCAACATCTAATACAACACGTGAACGTCTTCCCCAGGCAATATCAGGAACAGACTACAACAGAAGAGAACCAAGGTTGGCATAATTTTGATGAGCAGTAACATGAAAGATATATCTTATCTAGTTGTTTTCTACTGGTAAATCACATCCAATTCATAGGTTGCCAAGACATGTCACTCTAGAGATGAAATTCCTGCCTATGTCTTAAAAAGATATTCCTTAGGACTCTGCATATCTAACCAGAGCATCAATTATACTGTAACAAGAATCACAGAAATGCATATACTACATCATAAATGCATAGGCATTAATATAGACGTAGCAAAGACTGACATATTCTCCAAAGCATGAGCTGATTAAAAATATTAGGGAAGGGGAGAAGACAAAGATTGAATGCACACATTGAGACATCTGAAGAAATGTACGTACATATTTACAGAGAGAATAAACCAGCATGCAAAGTCATACAAGTGGAATGTATTTGAAAAATAACAAATGCATAAAAGTATTCACCTCTTGTATGAAATCTATATAATGAAGAGCACCACGCTTGAATTGTGTTCCACCGCCCGGAAAAGTAAGGTATTCACCCGTAACTTTGACCCAATTCTGATGCCCCTTAACTTGAGCAAGCTTGGCGTGCGGAACATTGTAGTACCATATCTACAAGAATGCACCTTATCAATCTATCTCACAAAGGAAAGAGGACAATGTGGAAAAAAATGTATACATTGATTAAGTTATATACCTTTTCCCTGCTTGTTGGCCACTCAATTGAGCGTCTATATCCTTCTGGGAGAGGAAGAAGGCAGGTGGGAGCCTCTTCGGGACAGTGCCTCTCCCGGTGCTCGTAATGTTTGGTACTTCGAAGACTCTTGATGGCTTGCAAATTGTCAAGGCAGGGGATGAAATCAGGCCCAGCAGTGGAATTGCAGACTTTCCAGTTGTAACTGGTCTTCTGATTAGAAGTACGCTGAGCCTCCTTCTCGTTCTTTGACTCTGCCGATTGAGTTGACCACGAACCATTTTGAGTTGTAGTCTCGTTCAACAGCTCTGACTGAGCAATAGAAGGGAATACCTCATTTGAACTCTCGTTTTTGGCCTGCTTATTTTCCTTTTTCTCCCCATCTGCCTCATTGGTATCAGTTACCTCCAGTTTCTCGTCTATCAGACCATTCACCTTTTCTGTATCGTTTATTTCTTCAGAGCTGTCTAATTTTTTATCACTGTCATCATCCGACTTCTTATCATTATCACTGGAATCAGACTTCTCGTTTTCACCACCATCGCTCTTTTTTTCTGCATCTTCAGAATTCAATTCTCCATTTTCCGCCTTAGAGTCACCATCTTCAGTTTTCTCCTCACTCTTGTCTTCAGTCTTGTCCTCAATCTTGTCTTTGGTCTTGTCCTCAATCTTGTCTTCAGTCTTCTCCTCAGGCGTCTCTTGAGTCTTTTCCACAAATCTCTCCGCAGTAGAGTCTTCAGACTTCTCTTCTACCTTGTCTTCGCCCTGAGCAGCACCATCACTGTCTCCTTTGGTTGCGTCATCAGGTAAGTCACCCGGGTTATCTTCAAATTGCCTGTTATTGGTGTCACTCACTTGTTCCTTGACGCCAACGTCATTGCTGTCCTGCTCGTTGAGGTCACTCTTATTCTCCTGGGGCACATCAACATTTTGAACGGGAACTACAGAGGAGGAGGTCATCATCCAAACGGCGACCAAGCACAAGGCCACAAACACCACAATGGTGACGGTGGAGCAGTAGCCATTGGAGGAGGGCCTCCTACTATCTACTCTGGTATACTTACCTATGGCCATGTTTGACCCAGCACCTGAAAATTGAAACAAGACGAAAAGCGAATTACTAGGAGGAAATGAAGTAATGATGGTAGCCCAGATCTGTAGCAATTAACAGATCCGGCAATGGATCTCTAGATCCGTAGCAAGTAACAGGAAAGGAAAAGGATATAAAGCAATGAAGGTCTGAAAAATGAAAAATATGGGAAACAGATTACTAAAAACAGCAGGAGGAGTCCCAATTGACCCAACAAAAATAACCTGATCTTGGTTAATAATAACAAACAAACTAACACAGACGGAACTGTAAATTCAAATAAATTGGAGAGCAGATCAAATCTTTTGGAAGGGAGGTAAGTAAGTACCTTGTTTGTTTGATTGTGTGTTTGGGAAGATCTGATATGTAGTAGAGGGTTATTCCTCCATTATCCGACCTTCAACAATCTCCAATGAGAAAACGAAAGAAAAGAAGAGAACAGAAAAACAAAAGCACAAGGATTTGGCAGAGGATGGAGGACGCGGAACAGATTTAATACCAAACAAATGGTCAATTGACCAATCCCATCAACATGGTTCGTCAAATTGAAAATTAATAAAGGATTTTTATCACAAATAATCCTTGACAGTGATCAAACATATTATTTTAGTCTCTTATATTGAAAATCAATAGAAATGGTCACTGAGATTGATCAAACACATCACAAATGATCATTCCATTAAAAACTCTTTGGACAATTTTCAAAGCTTCGTAACTCAATCGTTTCTTAACCAAATTCGACCCATAATATATCAAAATGAAGATAGGAAAGTGTAAAACACGATTATACCTATTTGGAAGCCCAATGGTTGCCAGAGATGGCCGGAAAATAGCCTCAAATGTGACTGGCCCGCAGAAAAACTGGAAAACTCGCCGGAAACTGGGTAAATTTTAAACGTTCATAACTTCTTCAATAATCAACGAAAATCGAGTGTTTCAAAAACGAAAATCATACTTCTCGACGAGACGAATAGAATGGTATCTTCTTTTTTTTTTTTATGGCTAACTCTCCGTATTTTAGCCTGAAAATGACTCGAAATTGGATAACCATTTTCGAGTTAGCCAATTTTGAGTCATTTTCCGGCCAAACTACGGCAAGTTAGCCATCAAGAAAGACAACATTCTCTTCGTCTCGTCTAGAAGTATGATTTTCATTTTTGAATCACTTGATTTCGTTAATTATTGAAGAAGTTATGAACGTTTAAATTTTACCCAGTTTCTGGCGAGTTTTCCAGTTTTTCGTGGACCAGTCACATTTGAGGCTATTTTCCGGCCATCTCCGGCAACCATTGGGCTTCCAAATAGGTATAATCTTGTTCTACACTTTCCTATCTTCATTTTGATATATTATGGGTCTAATTTGGTTAAGAAACGATTGAGTTACAAACCTTTGAAAATTGTCCAAAGAGTTTTTAATGGAATGATCATTTGTGATGTGTTTGATCAATCTCAAGGACCATTTCTATTGATTTTCAATGTCAGGGACCAAAATGATGTGTTTGATCAATGTCAGGGACCATTTATGATAAAAACCCATCAATAAATGTAGTCCTTGAAATTGAATGTCGCAAATCAATGTGGTCATTCCGTCACAACTCCGTAAAAAATTATGTTAAGTGCTGATGTGTCAAGTAATTGGGTCCCACAAGTCTAATTAAATATTATTATATAAATTTAAAATTTAAATAATAAAAAATAATTTTTATTTCTATATAATTATAAGCTTGAAGGACCAATATTTAGATTAGTGCTTAAGGTCCAATTAGAGAGGAGGGAGTCGGCAATTAAGCAAAAAAAAAAAAAGAGAGAACCTTCCCAACCATTCCATCGCCCTATGCACCCGCACACCTAAACCGACCCACTCCGGCGTTTTACGCCATTTTTTCCGTTGAATCAACCCTATCCACCACTTGCAATCTATTCCACAACCCTCCATCTACCATTTCCACCGAAGATTGAAGGGTTTAAGGACCAAAATCGTGAAAAACCTCATCGGAGCACCGGAGGTGATCGACGGTGATTCCTTCAATCCGGCGAGCTTCACCACCCACCACTACCTAATCTAGAAGCTTTTAATCAGGCGTGCAATTGAAGAGTTCATTGAGACAGCTCGAATCTGAAGTGGCCTCTCATTTAAGACTAAGATTATTATGCGAAATACTAATCATAAAGTCCCTACAACACTTCATCACACTTCTGCAATAGCTAGCCGGACTGATTTGCACTTCCGGAAAACAGAATCTTAAATGCAGCAATCATTTCAAAGACTGGATAGATATTCACCGAGTCTAACCTTTAAAGTAGTAAAGAAAAACTCGCCAGGAGCTAACTGCAGGAACTTTACACCTTGTTCTTTAACCGGAGCTTCAAGAAATACTATAAGTCCAACCGTAATCCGAATTGAAACCTTTCTGGTGTTGTAGACGCGACGGGGTGGGGTGGGGGTGGGATGGGAGCTGGGTGTTGCTCGGATGGGGTGGGGAAGAAGATAAATAGTAATCTTCTTTTGTTCTTTTTAAGTTTATAATTATATAGAAATAAAAATTATTTTGTATTATTTAAATATTTTTAATTTATGTAATAATATTTAATTAGACTTGCGGGACCCAATTACTTGACATATCAGCACTTAACAGAATTTTTGACGGAATTGTGACGGAAAGACCACATTGATTTGCGACATTCAATTTCAGGGACTACATTGATCAATTTTCAATTTCAGGGACCATCTTGATGGAATGGGTCAATTTCAGGGACTATTTGTGATAAAAACCCTTTTTATTTTTATTTTATGAATTACATTGGGAAGTCGGCTCGGCAGCACGAAAATGAAATTTTCTTTGATGCATTCATTAATCATGAAAGAGAGGGAAACGGGAACTGGAGAGGAAGGAATTTGAATCTCATCTCAATCCTTTTGTGTGAATTTTAAGGATCTTTACGTTCTATACGTTCATCGTGCAATAAGAAATCGTTTTAAATTTTTTTGTTTAAAATTAAACACAAACAATACTTAATGAAAGTTGGCCGCAATGTATAATGAAAGCATAAGAAAGGATTACTTAGATTAGTGTTTGGTTTAGTAGGGAGTGCAGTGCACGCATTCCTTAGAAGCTGCATCCAGCGATATGCGGTAAGAGATAGTTGTACCATTCTTGAGTCTTCTACGCATACATGTGACAATGCGTTTTTCTTTTTCTTTTTTTGAACAATTAATATCATTTATACACTAAGGGAGAGAGAATAGCTTAGTCTCATAATGAGTTAGCAATAAGTTGGTTCAAATTCACCTTTGTGCGAGAATCAAACCTAAGACATCTCACTTATAAGTAAAGAGGAATACTCCTAGTACTAAGTGGCACGTGACAATGCGTTATTAAAATTTAGAATATCATGAAATATGCGTATAAAGTATAAGTTTAAATGGACAATTAAGTTAACTGTCAAATTTACCTTGAATATCATGAATGCTTGCTTGAGATCTAAGAAGCGCTTGTATTGAATTGATATGTGAAAAGTATATTTATTGACGTTTGGGGTTTACTCAACGTAGTGCTTAATTTATGGGACTCAGGAAAATCGTCAATGCTTTTCCAAATCCTAGATGAATTTATGAACTAATTTATGGATGTTTGGTGGCTTATCACATCACGGTCAATGCAAGGAAAATGATCCAAATGGAAGCTTGCTGGCTTATTGGGTACAAAACCATGTCAAATCTACCGAAGTGGTTGTCATATAATCAACATATACTCTTTTTCAATGCGATATAAAAATGAACAAGTCTAAGATAGTAATGAGAGAGAGATTTCTAGAGAGAGTGTGTGTGAGTGTGTTAAATAATGGTTTTAAAGATAGTTCAAAAACTTTGATTCCCTCTCTTGTAGGAGAAATTTTTTCAGGAACGGTCACATAAGGGGACCTGGAATTCCCCACTAATAACTGTTTGAAATACCTATTTTATCCTTGTATATTCATTTTTAGAAAATAATAAAAATAACAAAAATAAATTAAAAAAGAAAGAAGAAGGTAAAACACCATCCCTGCCGTTACGGCCCATCCCCTCATCCCCCACCAATTCTGCCATTCCCCTTCACCTCTCTAAACACCATATCCGCCGTCACGGCCCATCCCCTCATCCCCCATCGATTCTGCCATTCGCCCTCACCTCTCTCTCCCTTTCTCTGTCTCTTTTCCCCTTTTTATTTCTTCTATTTCTTGCGCCAGAATAAGAAGACGTTGGCAGCCTCAGCGGCTGATAGATTGGGATTGGCGAAAGCGGATCTGAGTTGGAGTGTCACCGACAATCCTTGGGATCCTTGTAGTAGAAGCAAGAGTGGGAGAGAAAGAGAGGAAAGAAAAGAAAGCAAACGTACAGAGAGCAGGGATAGATGACACCAATTAAATCGTCGACCGGTGATGAAGGTTGGTGCACTGGATGGTTAATCGGCATTTCGGATTGATGCTCGTGTGCTTCTGATTATTGTACTGTGAATTTCTGAAATAATTGGTATCTTTAATTAAAAAGAATAAAATATACACATGTCAAATTTTTATTTGTGGAACTCTAGGTCAGCATATATTCCAAGTACATGGAAAAATTTCTCCTTTTGTAGAGGGGGGTTTTTTGTTTGTCACCCTAACAAAAATGAACACTCCCAAGAGGATTTGAACAACAAAAAACCAAAAATATAAAACACAAAGAGGAGACTTTGTTAGCTTTGCTAAATGGGGTTCAATGCCATGCCCTGATTCCGATATACGTTAGGAATCGACATGTGACAGTAAAACAGTAGCGGTATAGCATATAATACATAAAGTCACTGAGACTCATATATACAATATACATTAGAGCTTCAACAAAAATAACTTTAAAAAGTGTGGCAATCCTTACTCTCGAGTGAGCTGCCCACTTACACCACTTGGAATTCTCTTTTCTTACCACTACCCCATTACTCTGCAAAACAACCCTACATCGTGGGAATGGGGCACCAAGTAAAGCAAAACTTGGAAGGCTGGGAAGTTCGTCTTGAAGAAAAATTTTGTCCTAGCTAAGAACATGTGAGAACATTTGAACACAAAAGCAAACTATTAACACTTTAGAGTAGGCATATATTAAAAAACAATTCTAAAACCCATTACTTTCAAAGTCTAGTGAATGGTGAACCAAAAGACTCTTTAACATATTAAAGAGAAGAGAGAGTTTGAGTTTCATTACCCTTGAAGCTCATCCTTGTTTACACAAGGGATTCACCCAAGTGGAGGGCCTTCAAGTCACCTCCTTTGCTCCTTGGACGGTTGCTTCTTTGCTTCTCCTTTGTTCCTTGAGGATTTGAGGAGAGGAACACCAAAAGTTTGGTGTCTCTAAGTCTCCACACCAAGGATGAGGTGTGCAGTTGAAATAGATGACTTAGAGGAAAGAAGATTGGTAGCTATTTTTTCTCTAAGTGTGGCCGGCCTCTTTGGAAGACAAAGAGAGAAAGAGTTTTGCTCTTTTGCCTAAAAAAAAAACCCTATGTGGTAAAGCTATAAAGTTCCTTTTATAGCACCTCATATTTGAGTGGCAAACTTGCAATTATGCCAAGTTCACTACCACTCACCCTATGGCCAGCCATCCTTTAGTTACTGGGCAAATTGCCCATTTTGTTTTAGTTGTCATACAACTTAAACATAATGGGCCTTGTGGACCAAAACCCTTTTGGGCCTCGAGACTCGAAACTAACTTGAAAGCCTAATACGAACCTTTCGTATAATTAATTAATCTTGACCATTCCCAATTAAACCATTTAATTGCTTATCCATCTCATTTATATTTCTTCAGTTTCATCCTTACTCAGTATACGATTCATTAGGTTCCAATTAGTGAGGCAGTGAGCGATTGTTACTCTTAACGATCGATTGTGAATTGAAACTACATTTCAATTCTCCCTTTGATGAAGATTAGTGTTTGCTAATCTTCAGGGCTTCCACAAACCATGAGTGACACCTAGCAATATGTCATGGCTACCCAAGCTAAGTAGAAGTGGTTGGAGAACCTATCCAGTTACTATTACAATGCAATACGGTCCTTCTCTAATACAATACTCTTAATCACATTGTTTGAGTGATAGTTTGTTTCATGTCTACTATCCAATGTGATACTTCTCTATATGATTCAATTGAATATGATTTGGAACAAACTTCCAAAGTCATATTCGTATGTTTTCGCCAAAGACTCCCAAATCATATCTCAAAGTATTCTCCCTCCACCATGGACGGTTAGAGATCCCTTGTTGTGCATTCATATGCCCACATGACAAGATAGCTTAACCTCAACAATGTCATGAACACTCTCGATGGAACTGCCTTTGACATGATCAAAGATCAAGCACCAAACCATTAGACATCTATGATGCCTCAGGTCAAAGGATTACTTTGCATATTGCAACTTACGAGTTCTTACATGACATGTATGTTCGAACTCTCTTTTGATTGTAGTTTAGTGTACTCAATTACCTTTTTGAGCACCTATGTGTTTGTCTCAGTGTCCAACACTAAATGACTTGAGACTAGTCATACTCACGCTTGAGTTAACATAACACATACTAACCTTAACGGATTGTCAATGCCCAATAGGCAATCCTATAGCTAGGAACGTTTTAGGAATGAACATAAGAGAAAGGTCTCGTTAATCTAACTTACTTAGATCACTTCCCTCTTAGATTGAATACATTCCTTGGATTCCCTTATTGCTTAAACACATAATACAATAAATAGTGATTAACAATAAGCTTTGCCCTTCATTAAACATATAATAATTTAACATAATAAGTATTCCAAAAGCTATTACATCAAATGAGTGGCTTTGTAGGCATACTTCCAACAATCTCCCGCTTGCACTCAAAGCCACCTTCCTATGTATCTGATACCCATATTTTCCATATGGCGGTCAAGTTGGATTTGAGACATTGGCTTCGTCAGTGGATCTGCTATGTTATTGGCTAAGGCAACCTTGAGGATGTTGACTTTCCCCTCGGCAGCATATCTTCTAATGATGTTAAAGTATCTGTCAAAATGCTTGTTCTTTTGATGAGCCCTAGGTTCCTTGGCTTGAGTTATCGCCCCACTATTATCACAGTACAAAGTTACTAGTGATGTAATGGTTGAAACCACTCCAAGTTCAGTAATGAACTTCTTCATCCATAATGCTTCTTTGCCGGCTTTAGCTGCAGCGACACATTCAGCCTCTGTCATGGAATCAGCAATTACATCTTGTTTCTTGCTTTTCCAGCTGATAGCCCTACCATTCAAAGTGAACACATATCCAGAGTTGGAACTTCTATCATCGACGTTAGATTGGAAATCTGCGTCTGTATAGGCTTCCACTCGTAACTCTGTCGCTCTTCCATAAACGAGGAACATGTCCTTAGTTCTTCTTAAGTACTTAAGGATCATCTTGACAGTTGCCCAGTGTTCTAATCCTGGGTTAGATTGATATCAACTAGTAATGCTCACAGCATATGCGATATCACGCCTGTTGCATATCATGGCATACATGAGACTTCCTGTGGTGGAAGCATAAGGAACAACACTTATTAGCCATATTTCTTCAGGATTCTTAGGTCTCATGGACATAGAAAGGTGAATTCCATGTCTCACGTGAAGAAAACCTTTCTTAGATTGTTCCATCTGGAACTTACTTAGCACCTTATCTATGTACATAGATTGGGATAATCCAATTAATTTTCTAGATCTATCACGATAGAGTTTTATCCCATGCACATAAGATGCATCTCCCAAATCTTTCATGTGGAAGGTTTTGGACAACCATACTTTTACAGAAGAAAGTATTGTAGTGTCATTCCCAAATAGTAATATGTCATCTACATATAACACTAGGAATACAACTACATCGCCAATGACCTTTTGATAAACACAATTGTCATCTTCGTTTTGAGTAAAACCAAACGATTTGATTTCAGTGTCAAAACGAATGTTCCAGCTCCTGGAGGCTTGCTTAAGTCCATAAATGGACCTCTGAAGCTTGCACACCTTAGTATTTTCAGACTTGGACACGAAACCTTCGGGTTGAGTCATATAGAGCTCTTCCTCTACGTAGCCATTCAGAAAGGCTGTCTTCACATCCATTTGCCATATCTCATAATCATGGTACGCAGCTATAGCAAGCAAAATCCGAATGGACTTAATCATGGCTACGGGAGAGAGGTTTCTTCATAGTCAATCCCTTCTCGTTGCCTGTAATCCTTCGCTACTAGTCTAGCCTTATAAGTCTCCACATTCCCATCAACGCTTATCTTCCTCTTGAAGACCCATTTGTTTCCAACAGGTACTATACCTTCTGGAGGAGGGTCTACAAGAGTCTAGACCTGATTTTGATATATGGAATCCATCTTGGATTTCATGGCCTCTTGCCACCTCTTCGAATCAATGTCGGATATTGCTTCAGTGAAGTCTCTAGGGTTTTCCTTTGTGTCATTGTCACCTAGAAGGTGCAATTCTCCAAAGTCATTATCCAAGCCATACCTCTTAGGTGGCTTGCTGACCCGTTCAAATCTACATGGAGCCAGGGGTTCAGGTATAGGGTTGTCAACTTGTCAAGTGCTTATTTGTGGTTCATCATTAATCTCATTAATTTCCATTGTTTTACTTGTAGTTCCTTTGAGAACAAATTCGTCCTCTAGAAACTTAGCAGTTCTGGTGACAAAGACTTTCTGGTCTTCAGGATGGTAAAACTCATATCCCATAGTTTCTCTAGGGTATCACACAAAATAGCACATAACTGATTTTACTTAAAGCTTAGTAGCTTCCAGCTTTTTGACATATGCTTCACAACCCCAAATCTTAATATGATTAAGACTTGGCTTTCTTCCATGCCATATCTCATAGGGCGTCTATGAAACTAACTTGGAAGGTACTCTATTAAGCAAGTAAGCAGTTGTATATAGAGCGTATCCCCAGAATGTTACTGGTAGATTGGCGGAACTCATCAAGAACGAACCATGTGCATCAAGGTTCGATTTCTCCTTCCAAAAACTCCATTAAGTTGTGGAGTTCCTGGTGGAATCCACTGTGATATTATTCCACACTCTTTGAGATAATCTAGAAACTCGTTACTTAGATACTCTCCCCCTCGATCTGATCTTAGGATCTTTAACTGCTTCCCAGTTTGCTTCTCAACTTCATTCTTGAATTCTTTGAACTTTTCAAAGGATTCTGACTTGTACTTCATAAGATACATATAGCCAAATCGAGAGTGATCGTCGGTGAATGTGATATAGTAGGAGAAGCCTCATATCGACGTAGTAGACATAGGTCCACATACGTCAATGTAGATTAACCCTAGAATTTCAGTGGCACGCTCTCCCTTCCCAGTGAATGAAGATTTGGTCATCTTCCCTTTCAAGCAACATTCACAAGTACCCATTTGATCATTACCTAATGGGCGGAAATATCTGTCTTTTGACATCTTGCTAATCTTATCAACGTTCACATGTCCAAGTTTAAGATGCCACATCTTTTCTTGGTTAACTTCTTCTCTAACCCTTTTGGGTTTTGAGGTATTCCCACTTTCAATACAGTGCATCCCATTACTTGTCTCTAGGTGAAAAAGTCTCTCTATCATATTACCATGAGAGATAATACGATTGTTCAAGTATAAAGTGCAACTCATTTTGTCAAACAATACTGAGTGCCCATCTCGTAAAAGCATAGAGATGGAAATCAAATTCTTTATACATGAAGGAAAATATAAACAATTTTTAAGTTCTAAGACTTCCCCAGAAGGTAGTTTAAGCATGTAGGTGCATGCTGCTTTTGCAGAGATCTTAGTGCCGTTCCCAACTCACACAATCATCTCCCCATTACGTAGTGTCCTACTCCCTATTAGTCCCTGTAACGAATTACAGATATGTTGACTAACACCTGAATCAAATATCCAGGAATTGGAGCTTACTGTAAAAGCACTCTCTATGAGAGAAATAGTCCCTTCAAAAGTTCATTCATAAGGCTCGCAATGCACACGCTGTATTTCTTCTTCCAACGTTCATCCTTTCCACAATGAAAGCATGTTCCTTTGGATTTTCTTGCCTTCTTCTTATGCAACCTTTTCCTTGTGATTGAATTCTCACTCCCACTGTCCTTTTTGAAACCTTGTTCAAATTCACAGCACAGGTCAATCATCTCTGAAAGAGTACGATCGAATTTATTCACTTTATAGTTTACTATAAACTTAGTGAAATCATCCGAGAAAGATGCAAGGAAAAAGTCTTGGGCCATTTTCCCATTGATGGAAGTTCCTAAATTCTCAAGATCTTGAAAGATCCTTTCTATCTTTTGTCCATGTTTTTGGACCGATGTCCCCTTTGCCATTTTGGCATTCAATAGACTACAAACATTTGAGAATCGTAGATTACTAGTTTCAATGTCATGCATCTTATGCAAACTATCAACCATGGCATAAGAAGTGTCCATGTGCTTATGTAGCTTCTTAAGCTCCTCACTAAGTGAAGTGAAGATTAAGCATTTGGCTTGTAAGTCATCTTCATAGTGTCTAGCATAACTTTGACACTCCTCCTTTAAAGCTAGTTTCGTAGAAGGTACATGAAGAGGGGATTGCTTGAGCACATACAATACGTCTTTCACGTCTTTCACCTTTGAGACATTCTCAATGTGGCGATACCAAGCAAGGAAATGTTGGCCCCTAAGGCTCTTTTTGTCATGTATAATGGTAGGTGTAATTTTGAGCATGTCGCTAACTACATAACGTAACAAAAATCATATTAGATTGTTGATTTTAAAAAACTACTTGATTGGGTCTTAAATCAAATAGTACCACCCACTATTTTTGGCAAATTCCACATCCCTCAATGGAATCTGAGAGTTATGTTGAACTCTTAGCGGGGTATGGGAGGCTCACCATTACCAAGCCCACCTCACAATGATATAACGTTGGTTAGCAACAATAATGATGAGAGAATAACGCTTTAGTCATTTACAACTCTTGTAATTATGATAGGAGCATATTTATGCGACTTAGTTAGCTTGTTTTCTTGCATTTACTTAGTTAGTTATTGCTTATTAGAGTGTTTTAAGCTATTTTCGTGTGTTTGTAGGTCCAATTGGCAAAGTTGGAAAGAAAGTGCATTTTAGAGCATTTTGGAGCAATTTTGGGCTTGGAATAGATAACACAAGCAATGGGCAAGTGGATGGACGAATTTGAAGTTCAAGAGAGGCTAGGAATGTGCTAAAGAGTTGAAGAAATTAATTCAAGACATTGAAGATAAGAAGTCAGCAAGAAAGAAAGATCATTATCCTTAACATTATCCAAAACCTTATCTTATCTTATCCAAACCTTATCTTGACTTATCTTATCCTAATCCTATCCTAACTTAATTCCAGCTACAAGAGGGACTCCTACTTACATTAGAACATCTAGAACCTGATTTCTAGAAGCCACATCCCCTCTCCTAAAAATCTGGCGCCTGGACCCTTTCTAGAAGCTCTAGAATCTGCCGCAAGTTCCGAATCCTTTTCCTCTTGGATTTCTGCCTAACCCTGGTCCTTTTCCTTCAAGAATTGTGCCAAATACATATTCCTTTCCTTCAGAAATTCGTGTTGTGCCCTAGCCTTATAATTATATGCATTATGCTGCACCATTCACGACCCATCCTTCACCATAAATCACCTACATACATCCACCACCACAATTCACACCATATACACAAAAATTCATCAAGTGCCGCAGCAAGGAAGGAAGGAGAAGATGAGCTTTGTGCCGTGCCACCATCCAAGGGAGTGCCGCAGCCTACTTTGGAGTGTTGGAGCGTTTCTGGGTTTTTTCTATCCTTAGTTTTAGTTCGATGTTTATTTTAATTTGGTTTTCAATTATGATGGACATGTGGAACTAATTTCTTTTTAGTTAGAGGTGAATTCAAAGCCATAAACATATATGTGATATGAATTGATTTCCTCCAGTTATTGTTTCATAAATTGTGAATATGATTTACTTATCTGTTTGATTGATAACTTATTCTTGTATGTTGTTTAAGGAGGCCTACTTAGTTTGCATGCATGAACTTGATGCTAGAATATAAGGGAATTTCACCTAATCGTTATGAACTTATATTTACAAGTAGTACAAGTCGCCAGTCACGATTGTGTTAAGTAAATTCTTGGCAAGAGTATCATGCTTTTCATAGTTACGAATGTCATGTCGATGTTTATGATTTTCATAGAACTTAATGATCTTTGAATGTATCTCTATCATGCAGTTCATATAGGGTACTTGATAAGAATAATTTGATTGCCGATGCGTATTCCATCCAATTCAATGAATTAAGGAAAATCTGAGAGTTAATTTGTGCTTTTCACGGTTAATTTGGGGCATTGTCATTCATGTTTTATTGGAAGAGTAAGTGGAAATCGATTTGTGTTGTATATGTTTCATGTGTGGAGAAGGACCCTCTAACTAGCCTTTCACCCTTTAAAACAACCATTTTCGTGTTTAATTTGTTTAGTTTTGCAATCTGTCTAATTTAGTAAATTCGTAAGAAACCAATCCCCCGTTAGTTAAGTGTGTTAGATTAGCTAGAAATTGGTTCAAATCTGTCCAGGTTAGTGTTTTGAGTCTCATTAGTCTAGAATTCGTCCAAATAACTCCCTAGAGTCTGTTTCGAGTCTAGTTGTTAGTTTTGTGCTGTTTTAAGTTGTTTTGAGTCCGTAGAGTCTAGTTAAGTGTTTTTAAGTTTAGTTTTGTGTTTTTGAGTCATATTTGTGAAGATCAGTATCCCTTCTAATCCCCGGCCTAGAACGATCCCTACTTTCATATACTACAATCATAGGGTTTTAAATTGAGTGTCATTTAATTTCACATCAAATTACCCATCTTGTTTGGCCTCTAGAGAAAGATGCCTCACAATGATATGATGTTGGCACCATTGCAATTAGTTAAGTCATTCCCACCATGCTAGTTCATGTAGGGGTTGAAGAATAGCCACATAATGATATGATGTTGGCCATCCTCGTTGCCTACCTCACCACATCATGTATGTACATATGGACTCCTCCTGAATGTAACCACATACTTTGAACTTGCCCATGATAGAGTGAAGCCGGTGTATGAGTCACAAACGATTAGAGCCCACCACGGTAGAAGGCCTATGAAGAGATGTTGAAAGCATCTCTCGCTTATCAACTTAATATTCGTTTTGTTGAGGTAGTAGTGTTGGGCTACATCAATTTCATTTTAATCTTATTAAAAGAACTTGGGCCTATCACAACCATTGGTCTAAGTTTATATGAATTAGTAGTATATAATACTCCCACTATTTCGGTGAAACAAGCGAGACTATATGCAACTACTAATGAATGCATAGCATCCTCATATGGACTATATAGTCATTTTAGGTCTTAGGATGATTATGAATTGCTTGATTTGATCCAACATGAGCCTTGTGTTGGAATTTGGGTCTAAGGCAGGTACTTGTTGATTTTAGTTACGCTTTTAATCTAATTAAACCGTCATTTCCTATTGGGGGTTGGACCCAACTATTCCAATTTGCATGCAATTAAACAAAAAAGAATACTTGAAATAAAGAGAAGGGCTTATGCCCTTTTACATCACATTTGAACTAATCAAATTACATTCAAATCTAAACTACTTAACCCAAACATTCATAATGTAAAGCGGCCAATCACAAAGCTCAATTATCGAGGCCTTTGGTTCCTAATCACCATTTTCTTAATCAATCACATTAACTAAGCAGGCAACTTAAACAATTGATTTTCAGATTCATAGAATTGATTTAAATGAAACTAAATGAAATGAAAATCCAATTCACATTAAAGAGACAAAACCATTTTGTTCCCATCATAATTTGGGCCGAAAATGCAATGACCTCAACAATTGGGCCACAATGCAAAAAAAATATATATATAAACTTTTGGGGTCACTTTGTAAAAACACAAAAGTCCACAACTTCATGTAATTACAATTAGAACCCAAAAATTTCAACAATTACAAAAAACTTCATTAAAGGAGCAAAATAATTTGTCCTTTAGTGATTTTGGGCCTTTACGTAAAAACGTAAACTTCTGGGCCAAAGTGCAAATACACAAAAGTATCAAAACTTTATGTAATTGCATAGAAGCCCCAAAAGTACCCCCACTAAGGGGTGGCCAGTTTTAGATAGTGTAAATGGAGGGTTGGTTTTGGTGAAAATTCAAAATTTTATAAAGTGTTGAAAAAGTGAAAGGTATGGGTTGAATAGTGTATTGGCATGGTTGAATACTTTGATTGGTATGGGTTGTAAGATGTAGGTAAGGTGTAGAATTTATCAAACAATAAAAAACACCAATCATCCATCACCAATCAAGAACAAACCAAAACTTTATGAAGAACATCAAACACATTGAATCAAAACACCAAACATTTTGTTCTTGGTAAGAACATCAAGAACAAAGTAAGAACATTGAAGAACACACATGAAAACTCATAAGAGCTCCACAAATGTTTTCACTCAATAAAACTCAAAAATGCACTACTCAAAAAAGGGTTAACATCCTAGGGTACTTAGGGGTTCCTAATGTCCCTTTAAAACACCTTTAACAAGACAAACAAGAACCCAAAAAAACCACCCTTTGGATTTGGCCCAATTTCGCCTCATACATGGCATCAAATTTTAGTTCCAATATTCATGCTTAAATGAACTACATCTACAAAATTTGAGATGCTAAATATTCAAGCAAAATTTATATTCAAAAAAACAAGAACAAAGCTTGTAACATTTACAACATTTAAATCACAAACCATGAAAAAACACAAAACCCAAAAGGATTCACCATACACTAAATCTAGGCTCTAATACCATTTGAAGGAAAAAATTTGTCCTAGCTAAGAACATGTGAGAACATTTGAACACAAAAGCAAACTATTAACACTTTAGAGTAGGCATGCATTCAAACACAATTCTAAAACCCACGACTTTCAAAGCCTAGTGAATGGTGAACCAAAAGACTCTTTAACATATTAAAGAGAAGAGAGAGTTTGAGTTTCATTACCCTTGAAGCTCATCCGTGTTTACACAAGGGATTCACCCAAGTGGAGGGCCTTCAAGTCACCTCCTTTGCTCCTTGGAGGGTTGCTTCTTTGCTTCTCCTTTGCTCCTTGAGGATTTGAGGAGAGGAACTCTAAGAACACCAAAAGTTTGGTGCCTCTAAGTCTCCACAGCAAGGATGAGGTGTGAAGATGAAATGGACAACCTAGAGGAAGGAAGATTGCTAGCTATTTTGCCTCTAAGTGTGGCCGGCCTCTTTGGAAGACAAAGAGAGACAGAGTTTTGCTCTTTTGCCTAAAAAAAAAAAACCTTATGTGGTAAAGCTATAAAGTTCCTTTTATAGCACCTCACATTTGAGTGGAAAACTTGCAATTAGGCCAAGTTCACTATCACTCACCCTATGGCCGGCCATCCTTTAGTTACTTGGGTAATTGCCCATTTTGTTTTAGTTGTCATACAACCTAAACATAATGGGCCTTGTGGACCAAAACCCTTTTGGGCCTCGAGACCTGAAACTAACTTGAAAGCCCAATACGACACTTTCGTATAATTAATTAATCTTGATCATTCCCAATTAAACCATTTAAATGCTTATCCATCTCATTTATATTTCTTCAATTGCATCATTACTCGGTGTACGATTCATTAGGTTCCAATTAGCAAGGCAGTGGCCGATTGTTACTCTTAACGATCGATTGTGAATTGAAACAACATTTCAATTCTCCCTTTGATGAAGATTAGTGTTTGCTAATCTTCAGGGCTTCCACAAACCATGAGTGACACCTAGCAGTACATCATGGCTACCCAAGCTAAGTAGAAGTGGTTGAGAACCTATCTAGTTACAATTACAATGCAATACGGTCCTTCTATAATACAATACTCTTAATCACAATGTTTGAGTGATAGTTTTTTTCATGTTTACTATCCAATGTGATACTTCTCTATATGATTCAATTGAATATGATTTCAAACAAACTTCCCAAGTCATATTCGTATGCTTTGGCCAAAGACTCCCAAATCATATCTCAGAGTATTCTCCCTCCACCATGGAAGGTTAGAGATCTATTGTTGTGCATTCATATGCCTACATGACTAGATAGCTTGACCCCAACAATGTCATGGACACTCTCGATGGAACTGCCTTTGACATGATCAAAGATCAAGCACCAAACCATTAGACATCTATGATGCCTCAGGTCAAAGGATTACTTTGCATATTGCAACTTACGAGTTCTTACATGACATTTATGTTCGAACTCTCTTTTGATCGTAGTTTAGTGTACTCAATTACCTTTTTGAGCACCTATGTGTTTGTCTCAGTGTCCAACACTAAATGACTTGAGACTAGTCATACTCACGCTTGAGTTAACATAACACGTACTAACCTTAGCGGATTGTCAATGCCCAATTGGCAATCCTGTGGCAAGGAACGTTTTAGGAATGAACATAAGAGAAAGGTCTCGTTAATCTAACTTACTTAGATCACTTCTCTCTTAGATTAAATACATTCCTTCGATTCCCTTATTGCTTAAACACATAATACAATAAATAGTGATTAACAATAAGCTTTGCCCTTCATTAAACATATAATAATTTAACAAAATAAGTATTCCAAAAGCTATTACACAAATGAGTGGCTTTGTGGGCATACTTCCAACATGTGTGAGTAACAATAATACAACATATGTAAATATAAGTCCGATCAAATGATTAAATGTAAAAGTAGTGACTATGTCCACACAGGACTTTCTTTGAATACCGGATCAATATGTCACTCTGGTCACCGTCATTATCATTCCATCATTCTCTTCAGATTATGACTCAGCACTCGCCTTTCATCATTTCCCGAATGGTCACAAAGATCCAATTGCCACATATTTTAGAACTTAACCATCATACACCTCATTAAATATGTATAGGAATGGTTCTTCAATTTTGAATCTCACCACACGTCTTTCAAGATAACAATATTAATCATTCATCACACAATGTAGGCATGACACACCATCAATAAAACAATATATTAATCATTCATCACACAATGTAGGCATGACACACCATCAATAAAACAATCACGTGTGAATGAGATGTGGATGCAAATTTCCGCTTTCTCCTTCTTGGATGAAAATGCACCTACAAAACAATTAACATCTAAGATCAAGGACAAGAGCCTCATGCGCCCACCATGAATTGGGGGGGGGGGTTTGGCTGAATAATCTCCGATGCCAAAGTTAGAATTGAGAGAGAAAGTGTTTAGAGAGTTTTAGAAGAGAATTGGACTTAGGTTTTTGGAGAAATGAAGGGCTATATATAGGGGTGTGGCTGGCCCTGTTTGGGGAAATAGGGAGCGGCCACTTATGGTGGTAATTTTGCTCTAATTGCAATATATTATGCTACATAATATCTTGCAATCAATTAGGTAATTAATCAATTAATTTTGGGAATTAATCCCAATTTGAAAAGAATAATTGGGAGCTACCTTATGGGTGAAGATTTGATGAGGAGTGAAGAGAAGGTTTTAAAATAATACCATTTTGATCACCTTTGACCTCGATTGAACCGTTGTTGTCTGTTGCATGTACGTGGGAATCCCGATGTGCCTCATGGGTAATTTTGTCTTTTTAACCCCAAAAGTCCACGTGTCGCCTCCATAATTTTCTTGGTTATTTTTTTCTCCACAAATGCCCCCACACCTGTTGGGTTACTTGTAAGAAAGGGCAGCAGGTGTAGAGATCATCTTGCTTTTGGAAACAGAGGATTGTTTCCTGTTTTGATGTAGATTCCCTTTTTAATTGGATATTATATCCTTCTAGGAAAGGGAAATAAATTACTTCTAAAGTCTATTTAAGTCTACCTTAAGTAGATTATTAAATCAACTTCAGAGAGTAATTTATTCTACCCTACAAGAGAGAGAAAGCTAGAGGATATTTGTTCCCCCTCCTCTAGCAATCTTCTACACATGCCCGTGCAATGGACCATCTTTCGTTGCTTTCTTTGTCTTCTTCACACCGCGCCGAGGTAAGAAAAAAATTAATTTTCCTTATCTTCTTCTTGGATAGTGCTGTCGCGGTGTAACCTTTGGGGTGGTGCAGCATGTCGGCTGGCAGGGGTTAGGAGTTGGCTTGACATGGGCCAAAGAGGTGTTATGGCAACAACCACTGCTTGGGCTGCTCGGCTCAGCTAAGGCTAAGGGCAGCTGCGCGGCTAGGGCCGTGGATTGAGGCGTTAGGGCGCAGTGCTAGGTGAGCCGCTCGGTTCATGTCCTTTGGGCTCTTAGACCTGACGCGGGCTTCACCGTCTACTAGAATGCTGGGCATGCAGGCCTCTTGCCTGCTGGTCCGAGAGAAAAAATGAGGGAAAAGCCAGCATGGGTTGAGCTCCCCTACTAAGTACTGTGAATGGCGTTGGCTGCTTAGTCCTCTTCGCTGGGAGAAAGGTGGGCTACTCCTGATATAGGAGATAAAGAGGATCAAGGCAGATGCATTGGCTCATCTGATCGCTATGATGGAGCCTACTATGAATGAAGGTGGAAAGAAATGATCTTCCCTGCCTGCTTAAGAGATGTCGGTTGAGAAAAAGACTAAAGACTTCCTCCGCTGCTCGTGAGGGTTTGCCTGCTGCCGAGAGGTTTGTGATTGACTTGACTTTTTCCACTTGGAAGAAAAATGAGGCTGCTAGATCTGAGCCTGTGATGCCTGCCATACCGAAAATGGCTAGTACGATTGCTGATAGGATTGCTCAGCGTAGAGGTTCTGTCATCTCCTCAGTGCCAAAGTATGTACCCAGACGTCCGTTGGGAGCTAAGTCCAGTTCATTTTTAGAGAGGCTTGCTACTATGAAGAGCGATAAGGTGGACTTTGCTGCTAAAGTGGCACCAAGGCCTATTTCTCTTGATGCTGAGACTGGTTGGCTTGCTGAGAAAGAGGAAACTGCTCGCATGGGAAGTTGTGAGAAATCCGCCAAGCCTGTTTCTAGGGAGGCTGCTAAGATTTGTGCGCTCTTAAAACTAGATCTACTTGAAGACATGGACGCGTGTGCCAAGTTTGTTGATGGTGTTAGAGGGGTTGTTTGCCCAAGTTCATTTGAAGCATACGACTGAATATAGAATGACTGCTCTATTTGCTATGATGCAGAAAACGACGATTTTGGTAGCCGAGTCTATGCTCATTGACCAAGAGGGTACTAAGGCTGCCAAGGAGATAGCAAAGACTCTGGCAGCTAAAGCCTATTCTTCTGCAAGAAGATCAGAAAGTTAGAGTCTTAGCTCATCGCTTTGAAGGGGTCCAATATATTTACCCCTACTTCTCTGTAGCTAGAGGCTGCTTACCAGGAGATCGTTGACTTGAAGACTAGGCTTGACACGATCCAAGTTAAGTATGAAAGTGCAGAGAAAGAGATTGGTTGTTACATACCTCAGATTCAAGATCTTGAGCTTACCATTTCTGTGCTTCGTTATGCTGCTTATGCAAAGGATGAAGAGTTGATTGCTGCTAATAATCAAGTGATCCACTTCAAGAAGATCGTCGATAGGCTTAAACCTCAAGTGTTTGGAACTCCAAGGTACACTGAAGATCAATGAAAGTCTGAAGAAAGAAGTGGATGAGTTATAACATGTCTGTGTTGGTCTGCTCAAGGAGAACAAGCAGCTGAAGGGTGAGAAGGCTGGGCTCGAGGCTTCGCTTGTTCAGAGTCATGCTGATTTCTACAAGCTGGGTTATGTAGATTGTTTCTTTGGTAGGCCGTCTAACTTTAAGTTTGCTGGGAAAGACTTCAAGACCTTCTCTATTTCTCCTAAAGACTTGTTTACCTTTACTTTTGAGGCTTCCATTAATGAAGTAGTCAGACACGTTGGTGCCCAGGCTGGGGCAGCCGGGGGTGAAGCGCCCGATGATGCCACTGCTGAGTGCGTGGCGGTTGCTGAATGTGTGGTGATCGAGTAGCCGTGAGATGTCTAATCTGCTGAAGAGTAGTCTTCTAGGTAGCCTTTAGGATTTTCTTTGTTTTCTCTATTGCTTTTTTCTTTTCTTAAACTCCTTCGACCTTTGCTATTTGTTGATCAATTTTGCTAGAAAATTTAATAAACTTGCTTCCTTCACTTTCCTTCATCTTTGCTTCTTTTGTTTACGCCCAACCTTTGACCTTTAGACCAATGGCATGTGTGCTGCTTTTCTATAAGCAGACAGGCCCACGTAGCCTATGCAGCCGTATATGTTGGTTTAGAATTTTTGCAAAGTTGTTAACCATAGGGTTGGCAGCCGCACACCTTACTTATAGAAGCAGACGAGTCTGCTTGACCACTTGGTTGTTAACCTTGGTTTTCTCCAATTCCATAGGTTGTGTAGCAAGTATCACAACACTTTAGGACTTCGTGTAGGTTGTTCCGCACTTTGGCAAAAATGAAGCGCCCATTGACTGCGTAGCATGTCGGTAGTGGATGAAGCTTCGTATATGCCCGCCAACTTGTTTAACCTATCATAGAAACGTGCGGTTGTATAGGTTTAGCGCGGCTTACTACTCGAAGGGCAAGGTAGGCAGTCTTCTGGAAACCGTAGGCTACCTTAGTGCACTCGGTAGCAGCTTTAGGGTTCCAGGGCAGCCGTCCACAGGGCATATTGCATAATGTGCCCCCTCTGTCTCTAGGGCCCGGTTTCCTGTGAATTAGTCCAAGAGACCCAAAATCCTTCAGGTAGCTAAGCTTTGAAAAATACCATTGTGGCTACTTGTGGGAATCTCGGGACAAGCCATTATGCATCTAGTTATACTAGGGCAGCCCGGCTCATCCACGTTTGGATATTCGGAGTGTAGAGTTTATCCTCTCGCTTTGGAGAGCAGACCCATTTAGGTGTCGGGGAATTGGTTTACCCTCTCGCACTGGAGAGCATGGTTGGTCCCTCAAGGGGTGCAATTCCTACGATGAGTCCCTAAGAAGGGTGCGGTCTTCTTTTGAAGTGCAGGAGTGATCTGTTGTTGTAAACATGTAGTCGAGCTAAGTTGTAAATTACTTCTGAATTCCTCATTGAAAAATGAGTGAAACGAACGAAAACTTAGCTGTAAAGTAAATACTGTATAACAACTGGATAATCCTCGTCTCGCGAGGTAGTGCCTGTTGAGCTGCTTGAGTTCTTCGAGCTTTTATGTAGTGGGAGGTCACACATGGTACTTCCTCAGATTATAGGCTTTCCACTACTTTTTCGATCTCTTTGTCATTCATGGTGGCGAGGGTGTAATTACCTTGCCACTTACTCTGCTGATCTTGTACGGACCTTCCCAAATGAGATCCATCTTTTTTGAGTCTTCTCATGGGGGAATTTGATAGGAGCATATTTATGCGACTTAGTTAGCTTGTTTTCTTGCATTTATGTTATTAGTTCTTAGTTATTTAAGTTTTTTAAGCTATTTTCGTGTGTTTGTAGGTTTAAAGGGTCAAAGTAGCAAGAAATGCATTTTAGTGCATTTTGGAGCAGTTTTGGGCACTAAATGGATTGTGCATGCTTGGAGCTAAGTGGATGGACGAAATTGAAGATCAAATGAGCTTAGGATTGAATGAAGATATGAAGAATTGGATTCAAGGCAAATGAAGAATGAAGCGTTCAAAATTGGAAGCCAAAGTTTCTAAAGATGGAAGTTTCTATTCTTGGAGGTTTCCATTCTTGAAAGTTTCTATTCTTGGCTTGGAAGTTTCCTAAACCTTCCTCACCTATGTTCCAGCCACAAAAGGATTGCAAAATAGGTTAGGGCACTTAATTGCTTGTTCTAGAAGTCCTAAACTTGCTCTAAATTCCTTGCCGCACTAAATCTGCACAAACATATCACACTTTCCCTTTTTCCCCTTCCTTGGCGTGCAAGGGAGGCTTTTCTTTCCTATTTTCTGAACCAAATCACTTTCCCTTTCTTTCTTTTCTGCCGCATATCTCCCTGTCCTTTTCTCTTTTATTCAATTACCTTATTTTCCTGAAGATTTGGTGTTCTATTCTATCTTAAAATTTAATAAGGGTCTGAATTCTTTTGCCTTACTTTAAAGAAAGCTGGCCACACCTTTTCTTACCTATTTTCCTCTGGGGATTCTGATTTGTTACCCTTTTCTTGGAAGATTTGGAGTCTTAAACCTTTCCCAAATTTAAATAAGTCGTGCTCTTTCCTTGCCCTATAAAATATTCCATTTTGCCATACCAAAAACGGACAAACCACCCTCCATCCTTCACCATAATTCACCTACATCCATCCACCACCATAAATCACCACTAAAACCATCACTCCACCCTTGAGTCGCAGCAAAGAGAAGAAGGAGGACCCTTGGACTGCTTGCCATTCAAGATTGGATTGTTGGAACATTCTTAGGTATTTTCATTCTTTTGTTTTCAATGTCTAAGTTTATGTATCTTTGTTTTGTGAACATGAGGAGCTAAACTCATTTTAGCTATAGGAGAATTCAAAGCCGTGAATATATATGTGATATGAGTTGATTACCTTCAGTTATTGTTTCATAAATTGTGAATGCAATTTGCTTAACTGTTTGATTCAAAATTTATTCTTGTATGTTGATTAAGGAAGCCTACTTAGTTTGCATGCATGAATTTGATGCTAGAATGTAAGGGAGTTTCACCTAATTGTTATGAACTTATATTCACTAGTAGTAAAGGTTGCTAGTCACAATCATGTTAAGTAGATTCCTGGCAGGAGTATCATGCGCTTTCATAGTTACGAATGCCTTGTCAATGCTTATGATTTTC
The DNA here is from genome assembly GCA_024362995.1 of Heteromeles arbutifolia. Lineage (NCBI taxonomy): Eukaryota > Viridiplantae > Streptophyta > Magnoliopsida > Rosales > Rosaceae > Heteromeles > Heteromeles arbutifolia. The sequence continues at coordinate 14,635,174 of JANCRC010000015.1, forward strand.
ATAGAGCTTAATGATCTTTTATTGTATTTCTATTAGGCGTTTTCATGTAGGGAACTTTTGAAGAATAATTTGATTGCGATGCGCTATTTCCGTCCAATTCAATGACATAAGGAAAATCTGAGGGTTAATTTAAGCGTACTTAATTAACCTGGGGTGTTGAGGTTCATGGTTTATCGAAATCGTAATTGGAAATCAATTTTGTGTTGTATGTGTGTCATGTGTGGAGAAGAACCCTCTAACTAGCCCATCATCCATCAATTCACTCAATTTCGTGCTAAAATCTGTTTAAGTTTATAATTTGCTTGTTTTACTTTAAATTCGTCAAAAACCCAATTCCCTTTACTTTGGAGTGTCAAACTTGTTAGAATCTGTCCAACTTTGTGTTTTTAAGTGTTTTGAGTCTTTGAAGTCTCAAATTCGTCCAAAATCAACCCTAGAGTATGTTTTGAGTCTATTTGCTTGTTTTGTGCTGTTTTGAGTCATTCTAGTCAGTTTTGAGTTATTTGAGTCTAGTTAAGTGTCTTTAGCCTAGTTTTGTGTTTTTAAGTCTTGTTTAGTGTTTTTAAGTTAGTTTTGCATAGATTAGCAATCCCTCCTAATCCTCGGTCCAGAACGATCCCTACTTGCATCTTTACTACAATTGTCAACAAGAGGGTTTAATTTATGTGCTGTTTTACATCGCATCAGCAATGATGAAGGATTTTCTTAGGACTAGATCTCCAGGTTGGAATTGGTGAATCTCAGCCCTTTTGTTGTAGCTGGAGGGGAGTTGCTGCTGGTAGGCTGCAATGCAAGTGATGGTTTGCTCGTGCTTCTCCTCTGCCAAATCTAAGCTTATGGCCATCTCCTTATTATTCTACTCGATGCTTGGAAGTAGAGTGCTGATGCTTGGCACGATGACATTGCGAGGAATGATTGTTTCTGAACCAAATGCCAAAGAGAAAGGAGTCTCACCGGTGGCTTGTCATTTGGTGGTGCGATACGCCTATAAACATCCGGGGAGTTCGTATGGCCATTTTCCTTTCTTATTAGAGAGGGACTTCTTGAGGCAGTTGAGAATCATCTTGTTGGATGCTTCGGCCTGCCCATTGCCTTGAGGATACCTCGGCGTGGACATGTGCTGCTTGATGCCATACTTTTGGAAGAACTTCGCCAAATATTTGCCCACGAATTACGGGCCATTGTCGGTGACAACGGATTGAGGGATGCCAAATCGACAAATGATGTTCCTCCATATGAAGCGCTCTATGTCCATCTGAGTCGTGGTTGTCATGGGCTCTGCTTCTACCCATTTGGAGAAGTAATCAGTTACCACGATCATCGTGCCTCTGCCCCTAGTAGCGGGCGACATTGGTCTTACCAAGTCGATTGCCCATTGCATGAATGGCCAAGCACTCATCTGCGGGTGTAACTCGCTGGTAGGCAGTGCTGGTACAGGCTTATAGCGTTGGCAACGGTTTAATTTTTATACTAACTCTTTGGCGTCTTGATGCATAGTAGGCCAGTAGTAGCCTGCGTTAAGAGCCTTCTACACTAAGGATCGACCTTCATAGTGATTTCCACAAACACCTTCGTGGATTGAGTTTAGAACCTTTAGGTCGTCGGGAGGCTCTAGGCAGCAGAGATGTGGTCCAGTGTAGGATCTTCGAACGAGAATGCTGGCTAGATCGTCAGCGTCGGCGTTGTTTGCCCGCGGAACTTGAGTGAAGTGTAAGTCTAAAATACCTCAAGTTGCTTGCATACCTTTTCTAGGTATTGCGTCATCCTTGGATGTTTTGCCGTGTACTCCCCAGTAGTCTGGCTGGTGATTAGCTGGGAATCAGAATGAATTGCGAGCATTTTCACCACCAAGTCTTTTGCCATTCAGAGGCCTTCCATTAGGGCCGTATACTCTACTTCGTTGTTGGATGCTTTGAAGCCTAGAGTGATCGCCTGATCGAGCATCAAACCGTCTAGGTTGACAAGGACCACGCCTGCTCTCGAGCCTTTGCAGTTGGATGCACCTTCTCCATTCATTCACATTTCCACCAAGATTAAGCATAATGTGTACTATAAGCTTCATTAAATAATCTGTAGGAAACCCTAATGGTGATCAAACATTAAGATAGATAAACAAATTAAACTATAAAATCAGCGAATGATATAAGAAAACAGATTGACGAATTGAAAGCTTTAACTTAATAACATAGAGTAGTTTTGCAAGGCTACATCAAAATCCCTAGCTATGAACTTAATTACACAACGTGATCACATAATATGTAAATATGAAGAAAAACAACAGTGAAATTAAATCCATAGAAGAAAACCCCTGAAGCAATTCTGAAGTGGAACTCATTCAAGCATAGTGCAGCTGCATGGTTTCTTTGGTGGTAGTAGATGGTGAAGGGAAAATAGAGTTTTGTTTCTAGAAGAAAGGCCAAAGAAAGAGAAGAGAGAAAGTTCTGGGTGTCCCCAAGGGGAGGGTTTATGTAAAAAGTGGCAGAAAGGCATAGTTTTATAAGGTACAAGAGTGTCTTATAGAATGCCAAGACATCCCAGTAATGAAGCATTTATTTTGGACTTCTTTTGCTGTTATTCGTCTCCTAAAGGGCCATATGCATCACCATCTTCAATTGTCCACTTTTGATTTTCTCTCTATATCAAAATCCTTATTCAATTCTCCACTTTCAACACCATTTTGCCTCATTTGCCCCCAAATGAAATCTAAAATAGAATTAACTACACATTAACACAAAAGAGGGTAAAACGCAACTAGTTTAACTCAAAAATATCACAAAGAGACTAGGAATGGATGATATAAATGCATAAAATATATGAGTTATCACCATCATATTTCAGAATCATTTGAAACATAGCATAGATATATTTTTGATAAAACCATCAAGTAAACATATCATAGTAGCACACATTTCCACATCATTTGTAAATCCATGTTATATCCACATAGTATATAACAAGGAAGTGTTCATGGTATTAACCATATCACATAATATTAAAGTTACTCACCCGGGTTCTTTCAACATTTCCAGATTCCCCAACACCACCACAAGGAACCTAATACAATACACAAAACCCCACTTAGGAAACTTAGTATGACTGATACATGAACGAGACCAAGTGCCACTTGGACGTGAATCGATATGCACGTCAACCGGGAATG